>CM075649.1:157302270-158673270 GCA_037953625.1 Crotalaria pallida | reverse complement strand
ATGTAATTTTAGTTATTTTTTATTATATCGTAAATCGGAAGGAGTATTTTTAATGCATGATAAAAATCTTAAGAACCAGCTGAAATTAGCAAAAAAGCACAACAAGCAAAGGAATCTGAAAATTGGTAGGATCGAAACAGCCAACGTAATATTGAATGAGTATTGAGGTTGCTCGTTTATCTGGGGAACTTGCAATTAGAGATAGAGGTTACCATGTCATTTTCCTACTAACAAAAGGTGAATGACTGAATGACAAATCTATCCATATTTGCACACTTATCATTTAATGTATATACACACTTTCTATCATTTCGTTGTACCACCTCCGTCACTTGATGGGAGAATTCATGCTCACAATTAAATTAATTACTAGTAAATACAAATATTTAATTTATTTTTTAAAAATAATTTTATAATTATTATTGAAACTTTAAAAAAAATTGAGAAAATATAGATATTTTTGGGGGAATAAGTAATTAAGTACTATCATTAAAATTAAAATAAAATCTTATAAATAAAAAAAATACAAAAGGACTAGATTGTCGTCTTATATAATTGACGGAGGGAATAATTAATTTCATTTCATTTTATGCAAAAATACATTATAAGAGATTTTGGAGATGCTATATATTTTTAGAAAATAATTGAAGTTATTTTGTGTTTAAAAAATAGTATACGATGTTTATTAAAGTATATTAAAGGTTGGAGTATTTTTCTTAGTGATGAGTAGAATTTGACCCAACTCGAAAACCATGGCATGGTTCAATGGCTTTGTTGCATTTAGGGACAGGTTCGGGCAACCCTCAAATCTCCACGCCAAACCCACCCTATCATTCAATAGTTTAATACTTTAATGCATTTTGATTTTTGACATTGTCTGTTTTTCACATAACGCATTTTGACTCTTCTCACTCTTAATTCCAACATATCCCAACTTAAGAATTTTGAGCCTTCTAATGTGTGACACTAACTTCCCCCAAGATCAGTAATCAAGCCCCTGCCACCGTGACACCATGACTTCTCACCTCAGTCTACTTTTTCCTTGTACGCCATTAATTACTTTAGTTTATCTGGTTGAATTCTACTTCCTCCGGTCTTATATATAGGTCACTAGAAAGTTTTCTTGGTCCTAATTATAAGTCACTTTATATTTTCTATGCATCATTTATTAATTTTTCTCTTTTTTCCCTTTATTAAATGTTTTGACTATCTATGTGTTTTTTGTTGTTAATTAATGAGTGCGAATTTTTCAAGAAAAGTTAAGGGTGTAAAATTGTAATGTTGCAATATATTCTCATAGAATTCATAAAACCAACTATTTTCCTTGGTATGTGTATTCGGTAAAGTATGCCCTATAATAAGGACCGGAGGGAGTATCTTCTACTCAATCGTTTACCATATAAGTTTTATTTTTAGGTTGAGTAAAGAAATATTTGTTTTTCTGTTATTTAAAATTATTATTTAGAGATTGAGTAGCATCATTAAACTTGAATCTGACATTGAGTTATTAAACTAGGAAAAAAATGAATTCTACAATAATGATATTTGAAACTTCAAATCCGTATTTTTATCAATATTTTTGAGTTTTACCACTCTTGTTTCAAGGATAAATCTACGTATTTGTGCTTGATGTTTTTGCCTCACGTTAACTCCGAACCCTTCTTTATTTTATCCTGCCTCAATTTAGATTTGCCTTTCTCCTGTCATATTCTGATTAGTTACTAGATTCTGTTAGAAAAGAATGTTAATGATAGTTGTATCGTGGAAAATACCAATATTTTAAAAGTAAAGTTGTCAAATAGCATAAATGCAACTGTATTATTGATCTTGTTCTCAAGATTAAGTACAACACCTTGCGAACCCGTGCATTCGAAACCAAAAACTTGAATTCTTACAAAGAGAAAATGTTAGCTAAAAAAGAACGGAGATTAGAGCAGAAAGATTTCAAATTTAGTGTTTCTTAGACTGACCACGGTTGTCCATTTTTTTTTTATTTATATTTTTTTTATAAACACGGTGGTCTTTTATAGCCACTCCAACATCAATAAAATTAGGGTATTAGTCCCCAAATTCCGTTTTTATCCCTCAAACCCCATATTAAATGGGAAATGTTTATATTGCCCCCTTTATTATTCAAAACACAAAAAAAGAAAAATCCAAAAACCAAAACCTCAAACCCCAAACCCAAAGTCTCATCCCTTCACCATCTCACAAACCCCTGTTTCTTCTTTTCATCTTCCACCATCAAACCTTCTTCGCTAAAAAAAAAAAAAAAAAACTCCAAAAAGACAAGTTTTTTTCTCCTTCACGTTCAAAAGGAGTACCAATAGACGTTCCATACTTGTTGAAGGTAAAATTCATGTTTTTTATTTTTTTACGCTATTGTGAAAATTCTGACAATCCAGTGTCGGAATTTTTTTGATATTCCAACATGTGTATGTCGAAAATTTTTAGGTGGTTTTTTTTAAGAGTTTTCCGACATATATATGTCGGAATTTTTTATAAACGAAAAAAAAAAAAATAAAACAGTGTAAATTTTCGATACCCCCATGCCGGAAATTTAAAATTCCGACACTGGTTTATCGGAATTTTACAGGGCCAAAATAAAAAAAAAAAAACAAACACTAACAACGAAGAGAAGACAAATGTGTTTGCTTAAAGTGCATAACAAATGAACAAAAAGAACTACTAAAAAAATGAAAATCTAACTTTAAACAACCTATTAATCATCTACATCAAATAACATACACAAAGCAAAAACGAAGAACCAAACCAAACCCTACATGAACAGGAAAGAGGAAGTTCATACCTGAATGAAGGAGTCCCAGACGCGGCGGCGATGAGGAAGAAGAACGGTGGAAGTTGAGTGGGTTGAGGAAGTTGGAAAGTTGGAGGTGTGAGGTTTGGGAAATGAAAATATAAAATGGAAGGAATGTAAAGAGGGGTTTAGAGGAGGGTAGTTTTGGGATTATTCAAAAAAATGGGGTTTGGGGGGATAAAAAAGGGCTTGGGACTAATTGCCATAAACTTATGTGAAAAAAATTTTTACCACCCCACCCTAATATTTCTACACCCCACTTTAGGTGGGAAAATACACAAATTCCCTTTGCTTACTTCTTCCCTACCATCTCTCTCTCTCCACCCACCCCACCCACACTGAGTCTCTCTCTCCATCGCCACTCTCTCTCTCTCTCTCTCATTTTCTTCTCTCTCCACCCCACCCCACACCGTCACCCATCTTCTTCCCACCTAGCCACCCCATCCCGGCCACCCACCACGCACCACCCAGCCACCCCACCATGCCACGCACCACCCCACCCCTTCCCCCACCATGCACCACCCACACCCACACTCGCACCACCCACACCCCACCACACTCTTTTCCTTCCCCACCTTCTTCTTCCTCTTTTCTCTTTTTTTTTAAAAAAATTCGACCTCGTGTCGTGAGGCCCCTCACTACCCGGGGTCGTGAGGCCCCTCACTACCGTGGTTATGACCTCACCCCACACACACCCGCACCACCCACACCCCACCACACTCTTTTCCTTCCCCACCTTCTTCTTCCTCTTTTCTCTTTTTTTTTAAAAAAATTCGACCTCGGGTCGTGAGGCCCCTTACTACCCGGGGTTGTAAGGCCCCTCACTACCGTGGTTATGACCCCACCCCACACCACCCCACACACACCCGCACCACCCACACCCCACCACACTCTTTCTCTTCCATTCCTTCTTCTTCCTCTTTTCTCTTTTTTTTTAAAAACAAATTTTGACCTCGGGTCGTGAGGAGCCTCACTACCGGGGTCGTGAGGAGCCTCACTACCAAAGTCGTGAGGCCCCTCACTACCGGGGTTGTGACATGGCCTATACAATGGGGTGACCTCGGTAGTGAGGGGGCTCACGACCCGGTTGGCTACACTATTTCTTGGATTGTTGAAAGGGTTACGACCCAAGGTCGTGAAGGGGCTCACGACTCGATTCAGGTCTTCGGGTTGTGAAGAGGGTCACGACCCAGGTTGTGAAGAGGATCACAACCCCGCTGGTTGTAGGGTGAGGTGGTTGGGGACATGGAGTGGTTGTGGGGTGGGGTGGTTGGGGTCATGCGGTGGCTGTGGGATGGTTAGGGTGGCGGTGGGGTGGCTATGGGATGGTTGGGGTGGGCTGTGGGGTGAGGTGGGGTGGGAAGGGAAAGGAAAAAAAGATGTGTTTTTGTTTTAAAAGAGGGTATTTTTGGTATTTTTTAAAATAGTGGGGTGTATAAATTTGCATGTGGGGTGTTAAAATTGCCACCCAACTTATGTTTCTTAGCTGAAGTGGCCCAAAAGAGGCAAGCTCGGCCCGCAATGTATCATCCCAGCAAAGCCCATGCATATCAAACAAAATTACCAAACCATCCTTCATATGGATATCCTTCTGGTGGCCATCAGTGGATAGCACTTCCTAATGGATATGACATAAATTTATAATCCAAACTTTGATGAACTCAACTATCTTTCACTCACTTGAGTTCCCTTCATCATGGCTCCTCTTACAAACTTGCATGGAGTCTCCAAAACATTAAGTCCTATTACATGCCTTCCAAATGCACACATGATTCAAAAGAGAGGGCAAATAGTTGGACTTATGGGAAGCAAAACACAGAATTTATCAGAATGTGGAATTCAGACTTCAAGAAGAGCAGCAATAAGCCTTGCCTCTATTTTAGTTCTTACAGGACAATTCAATAACAATATTTCACTAGCTAAAGATAATGGATTCTGGTATGATGAACCTTTGCCTCAACCAACTGTCACTAACAGTAAGCTTTCATTTAACAAAGTTGCAAATTATATGTCATTCATGCTTAGATACACAACACTTTTATTTTGAAATGATAGATATTTACCAACTTAATTACTCACATGACAAGTAATAAATTAAGAGAAAAACTTGTATGGACAGTATGGACACATAATATCATTCACAAAATTTCATTAAAGTAACTTTAATATGAACTTTATCGTCTTTGCATCAATTACTTTTAATGAATCTAATGGTTGATATTGTTTGTGTCCACGGAACAGACGTATCTATGCAAGTTTTTCTTGTCAATTAAGTAATGAGGTTTGGCTTTCATTGCTCTTATATTTGATTAATGTTTCAATAGGTCACTCCTTCACTAGGACAATTATGATTTAATGTTTTAATGCGACAATTTTTGAACACTTTTTATTTGGTTAGAGATTGCAAATGAAAAAACGGGGACTCGTTCTTTTATTAAGAAGGGAATCTACATGGCAAACATTGGAGTTAAAGGAAGTGCGTTTAGGATTAAGAAATATGCCTTTGATCTTCTGGCAATGGCGGATTTGGTTGCAGAAGACACACTCAACTATGTGAGGAGGTACCTAAGACTTAAATCTACATTCATGTACTATGATTTTGATAAGGTTATCTCTGCAATTCCAGTGGATGATAAGCAGCAACTAACTGATATGGCTAACAAATTGTTTGACAATTTTGAAAAGGTAAACTCTTTTTCTTTTGCCCAAATAAAAGTGGAGTGTGTTATAAATAGTTGTTGGATCAAGAAAATAAAGTTCTATTTGTTTTTACAGCTATTAGAAGCTGCAACCAAGAAAAACTTCCCTGAAGCAAAATCATACTATCAGGACACTGAAATTATGCTCCATGAGGTCATGGACAGGATGGATTTACTGTATAAAACAATTTGACATGATTTTAATCAAGTTGGGTTACTATTTCTCCTTCAAAATCAAATTTTAATATTTTGATTTGGAGACTAGATAGAGAAATATTATGAATAGATGTCTTTCAACAAAACTGCAAATTAAATATGTAATTATGATGATGTCCTTTTCAAAAATTATCTGTAAAATGTAGTCCATATTCTGTTCATTTTTTTTTAATGCCAATTACAATCTTCCCAATTATAGATTGACATGTTCTGCCACTTTCTGTTTTAGCAAAAGCCTAATAACGTGGCATACATATTTGGAAGGTAAATAGCTGCTATGTTAACTTCCCTACATTTGCATGTGCTTCTATCTATTTGGAAAGCAAATTAGTAGGCTAAGAAAGAACAGGTCTAATAGAGATTCTTGCATGCTATGTCTCCGAAAAAGAATAAAAATAGAATTTGTTTTCCTTTTTTCATATTTTATTTGCTGGAATGCACACTTCGGGTATGTGTGAATATGCGGTTGAAAACCGTGTTTAGGCAAAAGCTCCACACGGGGAGCTTCTCCGAACGCGCGTTTACTGGCCACATATAAAAAAATAACTTATAATATAGCTTATATCCTGGGTTTCTATTCCTATATTCCATCCCTTGAAAATTGCAATCAGTAGCCATTGAGACCCGTTTTCAATCAATTTGCATTTAATGTCATTCATGATTTGTTGTTTTGACCAAGGTGGGGCTGTAAAAAAAACCTGAAAAGTCAGGTTTAAAGCGGGCCGGGTCGGGTTTTGCCCATTTGTTGTCAGGAAACCCGTTTCAGACCCCCTCTTTCTGAATCGGTTTTTTCCTGCGATTCACGATTCAAACATGAATCGTACGATTCGAACATGAGAATCGTCGATTCCAGGCCCTTCTCGATTCATAGCACCGATGCGTTTCGTTTTGCATACGAATCGCATCGAATCGTACGATTCGAATCGTGAATCGTACGATTTCGACAACACTACACTCCACACTGTGTTGCAAATAAGCAAAAATCAACGGTATGTTTAAAGGAGCGTTTATTATAATTGATTTTTGAAATATTCTGAAGATAATGACCATATCTGTCTCTTTGGTTCTTAGATTAACGTTACAACATGTTTGACAAAAACTATACTACTCTAAATTTCTGAGAGAAGGATGTCTACTGATAATAGAATAGAGGAAATGCTTAGTACTTCGTAACTTCTTCACTATACAAGATATATCCATTATGATGTTAGAATTGAAGTTATTTTTTTCTTTGTTGTAGTAACCACATAGACAAGCCTCTTGATTGCCACAAAGATGTTAAACAATATATTCACCACTATCTAAAGATTAGAAGTAGCTCAAGCGAGACTCCGTCGTACGTCCATAGGTGTTACGTCGCGGTGTACCAATCTCACAAGCATTGACTCTTGCTGCAAACCGGAGTGAGCATAGTGACTCACCAGCCGAAGATTGATCAGGAGAGATGTTCACAAACATTAATGTCTTTGAGTCCCCACCTAGACAAGGCTGTTCAACATTGTAATCAAGAAATTACGTAACCTCTAATATGATTAAAAGCTAGCACCATCAGTATCACCAATATGGTAAAATGCAAGGACAATATGCAAGAAATTCCCTCAATAGTACATGGAAATTCACCAACACGGGATCCACAAAACGTCAAGGGAGCTAAATATCATTGGCAACATATTTTTTGGTAAAAAGTATTTAAAAAATATGAAGAGAGGGGGACCGTCCCTATTCACCAACATGAGTCCTTGAACTCACCAAACCGTGTTGATAGACTCTCTATAAGGGGGTTTTCTTGACATGCATATGCACTGGTTGGTCGGTTCAAGGTGTCATGTTGGTTAAAATTCAACCGTGTGTGTTTTGCACCTATAGTTGGAGGGGTCCCAAAATTTAATCAACTGATTTCCCATCTAATATCCCACTGCGAGAATTATCTATGACCTCTATCTTTGTAATATAATTTGTTTTAAGGTATAATTCAATATACACTTCAACAAGGCTTATTATAGAAATCCTTCATGTGCATTCAATAGAATATAGGTACCTGGAGTAGGTATGTAAGCTTTGAGTTCCTAAATGGTATATGATCCTCCTTCTTGGCCAAGGCAAATATGACATCACTTAATGATGACAAACTTTTATTGATTGCCTGATTACAAATGAAAAGAAAATTAAACTTTGAAAATCAAATAAGCAGGAGTATATGAAATAGCTAACATCATAGCTTTACATACTTGAGTTTCTTTCAGTCGGTCCCCTGTTGAACCACTCTTTGAAAGACGCTCACTCCCAGCAAGATCAATCAGATTCAGAACACCTTGTACTTGTTGGTCAGTGCTCTAGAAGAGCGACGAGACACGTTGCAATTTGATGCATGTTAGTGTTTGTATGGAAGATTGAGACAGAAATTGAGACTGGAATGTGAAACATGGTTCAAATTACTATAACAATACAAACATCTATACCTCATTTACTCCATATATTCGAAGGGTGAATACAAAATGGCTTCTCGAAGATTGCTCATTCATCTGAGTTTTTCCTACAGATCTAAAAAGAAATGAATAGAAAAATAGATATAGTTAAATTTAACATCCACAAGTAAAGCATTTTAACTTCAATGATTACATAAATCAAAATATTTTTGTTGCAATGAAATTATGTGGAATCTCATTTTACCAAAATCAGTAGCCTGTTTCTCTTGATCCCATACAACGCAATAAAAATGCACTCTAAATACATTAGGAAGTGTAATTCATTCATTCTGTCTTATTGATGTAATGGTAGTTACAAGACACGGCAATATAAACACTTCAGACTAGAATGGAACCTTAGGAACTAATTACCTGCTGTTTGCAGCTTGACTTAGAAGAAATGCAACCTCTTTAACACTCTGAACATCTACTACTGTTAGATCAGAAACATGAGTATTTCCACTGGCGTCATGTTTGATTGTATATTGTTTTCCAGGAGAACCATTTTCTAGGCGGGTCGCATCTGATGATGATCTATTCATGGCTAGCAGATCGCGTATGGTTTCATTGTATATTTCCAACATTGATACCTGCAATTTTATTTTATTTTTGAAGGCAAATCCATCTTAGACCTCAATACATTGAAAATGTTTAAACATTGCTGAGATCTCAACACAATGATGGGTGAAATCAAAAAGAAATTACTTTACGTCACCTGCATTTCATATTTCCAGCCTTGAGGTTGCTGAGACTGTCTTGTCTGAAATATTTGCTCTAGTGAACGCGGTATCAAGCCCTTCTCCTCTGGATGTCCAGGCCTGCCCATCATAGTATAGGTTTTCCCTGACCCTGTCTGACCATATGCGAAAATGCAAACCTGGAAAAGAAAACTTCCATCATACTTCAAAGAATCTGTGGTGCTAAACACGTATGCATACAAACTATGAACATATTTATTGCAAAATACTAGCAATTGTGCAATGGCTTGCAACTTTGAATATAAAATAATTTGAAACTGGAAATGATATATAGAAAGAATTTAGAAATTACCTTATAACCATCAAGAGCACTCTGCACAAGTTGTGAAATCTCTACAAAAACATCTTCTTGTGATGCGTCGGGCACAAAAACTTTATCAAATGTAAAAGAATGCTTTGCACCTAAGAAACAATAGCACCATTAGCAAAATAATTAAAAGATAAACTAAAACAAGCATACATCAAGAAGGAAAAAGAACAACTTCAGTGACAGCATCACCAGACATACCACTTTGGGTCAAATCAATGCCTCGTCCAGCAGCTTCCATTGATGTGGGATAAGATATAAACTTGTTGTCTGTGTTACAAGCTTCATCAGGTAATAATGGCCGCACTCTACAGAACACGCGGATGTTCCCTTTTAGTTCCTGTTAAAATATAGGTTAGTAAGGTTTCATTTTTTTTTTATTTACTATTAATCGACAAATCTTAGATCATGAATTTACCAAGATGGTATTATGTAATCCTTTCCGCAGCTTCTCCCCCTCTATAACCTTATATTCTGCTTCTGCCAAACGTCTTTCTAACTCTTTTACAAATTTTTGTTGTCCTTCAAATTCTATTCTTGTCTCAATTGCAGATATATCAGAAACCTGGTAAGGAAGAAAAACCATCTTATTATAAGCCCAAGAAACTTTGTTTTCTTCTATATTTCTACCTCATTACCTGCAGTTTCTTCTCTGCAGTTGTAAGCTGCTCTTGTAATGCCTTTATCTGGATATCTTGCAAAGTACATTTTGCCTGTGCAAGAAATCCTCATGTTTAAATAATAACGAAAAATGTGATACTTACCGACAGAAAAAAGATACAAAGATATTAAACAAACCTCTAATTCGTTTGTTTTTGCTGTCAAGTTGTCCAGTTCAGAGCTTGACTTTTCTGTAGAATCTCTAAATTTCACTAATTCAGAAGTTAGAGTTTCCACTTGAGACATTTGGCGAGCCCGATCCTCTCTCACTTGGTGCAACTCTAATCTGAGAGATGCAACTTCACTAGTCAAAGCATCCTTCTGTTTTGTGGCTTCTTCTTGAGAAGACTAATAAAAGAATCAATGGAACTATGTAAGATATCAGTTGCATGTTAAATGAAACTTTTTCTCATGACAAGTACCTGAAGTAGATATGTAGGATAGAAAGAATACTGTGAAGATTCTAAATGTAGTAATGTGCAAAAACACTTTAGGGGGTGAAGAAATTTCTTTGAGATTCTTCATCATTGAAAGATTGTCATTACAAGATCTATTTGTTTAACCAAAAAACTATTTTCTGGTTCTTCCCAAACAAACCACGAACCACTCATTCTAAATCAAACAAAAATATACATCTTGTTTGCTTTAAGAGCACAGGACCTCCACACGTATCATTTTAAGTAAATCCTCCAAGGCTGAGGTTGTTCCCAATATGATCTACTATGGCACAAAATAGTAACACTATTGAGGAAACAAAGAGCTGGGACAATAATGTAGATGTAGTCAAGTCATTCTAAATTTCTGATACATAGCAAAGATTTTTCTAAAGGCTATTGCATTTAAGAAGTATCATTTTTATCTAAACATCCCTATTACCCTAAATCAAGAGAGAAATTATCATAAGATTCTTGTAGATAACTATTCTTATAAACAAAATCGCAGAGTTTCACACATTTTGGTGCTCATAAAAAGAGTACTAGGTATCTGCTAAGATTCCAAATATTCCTTTTTTACGAGTAATCTACTTGAATACTGAATTGAAGCAGTTCATACGTGAAAGCAAACTCACCATAGACAACGTAAGTTGGCCCTTTAACATGGTGAGGTTCTCCACTACAGTAGCCTTCTCTTTCTCTACACGCTTTAGTTCATCTTCAACTGAAGAAAGGTCTGAATGAAGTTTTCCATTGTACTGCTGTAAGCCGGTTATGTAATCTTGTAATCGCTTATACATGTCATTCAATGATGTTATCTGCAGAAATACATTGACGTTGACATTTAGTTACTCAAATAATACTTGAAATGGGTCACATGACTAATAACAGATACTAACTACTAAGTGTAAACCACTAGTTGAATTGGGTTTGAACTGTTATTTTACCTTCTCATTCGCACTTTGAAGCTCTCCTTGAGCTCTGCCAAGGTCCTCCTCCAGTGTAGACTGTGACCTCTCAAACTTAAGCCTAGCCTCCCTTTCTTTAACAAGAGATTCCGCTGCCACCTTTTGTTTTCAAAGATAATAAAAAGTATAAATTTATGATTAAACTTCACAAGCATTTTACATTAAAAAAAAAAAAAAAAAATCGCTCTTAGAAATGTCACTGACTTGAAAGTATCACTTACCGCTTTCTCTGTTTCTTCCTTTATCAATTTCTCTTGCAAAGAAGTGCAATTCCTTCTCATTTCAACAATAATTGAGTTCAGCTCTTCTTCCTTGATTTTGAGTAGCAACTCTGTAATTAAATGAGTCTAACCAGATCAGTACAAAAACATAGTGATGATTTTTCATAAAAGAAAGGGAAAAGAATGAAAAAAAAAAATTTAATCTTTACCTATTTCCATGCATTTTGACTGAGCTAATTCTAGAGAATTCTTTAACCTTTCTTGCTCTAGTGAGTAGCTTAGTTCAAGATCTTGGAACCATCTGATGCAAACCTTAAGCCTTTTAATATAATCCATCATATTTTCACATCTTTCCTAAAAAAATTCAAAGTGTGATGTTAATAATATATGGTAATAAAAGTAAACCACTAACAAATCTAGTACCATGTGACATGTAAATTAACCAAGGCCAAAAGCCATCAACCTTACACTACACATAAAACTGAACACCCCCCTTTGATCTAAAACCCAAGTAGCCAAAAACATAAACTCAATAACCATAACAAAACCACAAAGTTTAACTGACCTTATAATTAAATCTGTCTTTCCTTTTGGCCTTCTCATTCAGCAAGGCTTCCACATCCTCTCTTGTGAACTCTATAATGCCACCATAATCAGACCCAGCATTGCTAGGTGGAGCACTACTGGGACCAAGATCATGGCCACCATTTACAACTCCAAAAGCTGGCCTTGTCCTTCCATTAATTGGAGTAATGGGAGTTCCCACCATTTTTATTTTATTTTTTCTGCTCCACTTCTTGGTCTTTGTCTATCAGAGTCTCATAACCCACAAACTTAGGAAAACATAACAAAAAGATCACATTTTTAAACATTACTATATTTCACTGGCACTGGAAAAAAAAAAAAAGAGAGAGAGAGAGAGAGACCACCGCCCATCACTGAAAATGAGGTGAAAATGGAAAATAAATAATGGGAAATGAAAAAAGATTATACCTTTGAATTCAGAACCTTAAAGGGTTGTTGGAAGCCAGTAGTTCTAGCTCATGGTGAAACCTTAAAGAGAGAGAGAGTGTGTGTGTGTGTGAGAAAGAGAGAGAGAGAGAGAGAGAGTAGTAGTAGTAGTGTGTGGGGCAATAGATTGCTTTGAAAGCTTAACAAGATGTGAAAGACATTGCTTTAGATTGAAGAGAGAAAGAGAGATGTGAATGAAAACTTGAAAGGGAGGAAAGAGATGAAAGTAGAAAAAGGTGAAGTGTTTTTTTTTTTTTTTTTTTAATTTTTCAGTAATGTTTTTGGTTGAATAAGTTCCTTGAATATTGGTCACTGGACTTGTTCTTACTTCCAATAGATTATAGATCTTGTTTGTGTTGTGTTTGGTACTGTTTGTCAGTTGGGACTTGGTTTAGATTTTTTACTGCCGTTCAATTTTTTTGAACTTTTAAATTCAGCTGTGCCAATCACGTGGTCTTAGATTCCTTCTCCCATGCAATTCATTAATTATTTCAACTTTTATAATAAATTATAAAATGAAATATGGTATTTTTTTTAAATTTATTTTCAAGGCATTACTACAAGTGGATTCTTTCACTCAGCAACCGTGAATAAGCTAAATACGATTAGCCTAAACCGCAAGGCTTTACCTACCTAACAAGTATTTGCCCAAATTACATTCTCAAAAATTTCTTTTCAAAATTTCTAATTAAGGAGGAACTCATCATCAATTGATCAACCAATTGTTTAATTTTTTTTTAATGATAAACGAGACTAACCGTTCAGAACTTCAAAACAAATAAAATTAACTGTATATGTATACATTTTATGTAGTTTAGTCAAAGTTGGTGACTATATTACCTTATTATATTCCATCCTTGTTAAAAAAATATACTTAACTAGATTACAAAGATTAAGAAGTATAGTTATATTTTTGAAAATTTAAAAAAAGCACTTTAACATAATATTTTTATCCTTTTAATTTATATTGGTAATTTCACATATATATTATTTTTCAATAATGAATAAAGGGTAAATGAAAGAAAAATGGAATAAATGTCTCCTAAAAATGCAAAGTGACTTGTAAATAAGATCAAAAATTTATTCTTAAATATGACTTATAAATAGAACTAAAAAGTGTAAAGTATATGTTTATTTATTTTTTTTTAAGTAGGAACATTGATTTGATTTTTTTTTTAAATAGTAACAAATGTCTTAAGACAATTTTAAGAAATCAAGTACTTACAGTATAAAAAATTATTGAAAAATAAACTTTTTTATATTTGTCAAATAAGAAGTGGCGTTTCAACACTCAATAATCAAATATTAATTTTTTTAAAAATATAAAATGCAAATTATCGATGTGAGTATTATTTTTATCAATAAAATATTTTTTATGTGCACATGAGACAAATTAAATTAAATCTTTAATAATACTATTAAAAAATTCAGTTATTAACTATGCCATATTGCCATGCCTTGTTTGTATTGTATTGAAATTTTTTTCCTAATTGTATATATTTTTATTTTTTACTTATTTATTGTATAAATTTTCTGAATAAACTAAAAAAAATAATTATCCATAATGCTTTTATAATTAGCATTATTAAATATTTAAAAATCTCAGTCAAGCGAAAAAAATAAAACTTATAAGTACGTGCAATTATAAAACTAAGGTGAGATTCAGGAAAGTAGTATATATATGGTATTGTTTGGTAAGATTAGCTTTTATTTTGTATGGCAGTTTGTAGTTTATTTACTCAATAAGCTATTATAGCTATTTATTGGGTCGGTCCTAATATTTTCTGGGTCCTAGCCGGAAAAAAAATATGAGGTTCCCTGGCCTAATGTATAAAAAGAAATAGTTAAGAATGTAAAATTTTTATACTAAAATTTGATTAAAAATTAAAAAGTCATGAAATTTATATGAGCGAAATAAATATGAAAATTATTAATGTATAAAAAAATTATATAACATTTATACATCAAAATTTGAACAAATATAAGAGCACATACAAATTATAATCTTGAAAATGTATTTAATCTTCTTATCCAATTATTATTGCTTATTAAAAAATTTAGATTAAAAAATAGGTTACCATTTTTTTTATTTTTTGGGCTTTTTGACCTCGGACCCTAGGCGATCGCCCCTTGGACCTATCCCTAAGATCGGTCATATCTATTTATTTAGAAGATCGTCAACATGATCATTAGTAATTAAAATTATTGTGAGTGTTATAATTTTTTTCTTTAATTTAAGTAAATGTAAATGAAGTATGTATAATTTTCTATTATCTACTAGCCTAGTACCATCATCATTGAAATAATGAATGCTAATGCTAATAGCAGTTTATCACATTCTCCAATTTGATGAACAATATCTTTATGGAATTAAGTAAGGTACCTTGATTCCCAATTGTTTTTTAATAAAATGTTCTAATTTATAGTTGATGTAAAATGTATTTAATCAATAATGATATAAGCGATTAATTTAAAATATTTTTAATATATGAGTAAGAATATCCAATATTATTATGTCTTTTTAAATTAGTCAACATATTTAAGTTAGTTGTATAATTAATTTTGTTAAATAGTTATAATTCAAATATTTTACGGCTTACAACTATAAACTAATTTTACCAAATATAACTCATATTTATGATAGATATGGGGATGAAAATTATATGGTAACTATAATTTGTTAGCAGTTAAGTTGGCCAGGGGGATGAGGTAGTGCTTTCCCTAAATATGACCATGTCGACTTCTTAGTATTCTCAAAACTTGATGAACTTTATTCAATTTGCTAAACAACATTATGGCCTCTAGCTGTGATTTCCATATTTATTTTTATCTTCGATGGTGTCTTTGACCGATATCTCACTAAGAATAACCATAAGATTTACGTTCGGGTCATGATAATCTTTAGGTAAAAGTGTAAAACTCTATCCACAAAATTTAATTCGGACAGAAATTTTGAATAATAGCAATGCCAAAGAAAAAAATATTTTAGACACTAAAAAAGCTGTTAAATGCAACATGATAACGATATAACACACGCTTATTTATGTCAGGTGCCCCTGTAGTTTGCACCTATTTTGTGAGACGCCCTTTAACTTTATTTTTCAACAAATATACCCCTAAAATTTGTTCCGGTGAGCCATATACCCCTGCATGTCATTTCCGGCCACCGGTGCTGACGTGGACCACCGGAATCAGCAAGTGGTAAAAATAGGAGTCCTTCTAGTTTGAGTCTTTTTTGTCATATACCCCTGTATATAACTTCAAAAATTCATATCTTTTAAACCGTAAGTCCAAAAATTACAAATTTTATATCAAAATGATCGTATTGAAATATAGAATTTTAATATGTAATTATTTTACTTTTATGGATATTTTTCTAAAAAATTATTTTTTGGAAAATTTTCTATACGAATTTTGAATTTATGAATTATTAAAAATAATTTATGAATTGGATTGCACTAGTTTTTATTATAGTTTGAGGATCATAAAAATCATGAGTTTTGGCTTTTAAAAATAAATTGTAAAAAACTATAAAAAAAGCTATAAAAAAAACTAAATTTAAAATCATCGGAGACTGACATAGTCAAAACTCATGATTTTTATGTTCCTCAAACTACAATAAAAACTAGTTCAATCCAATTCATAAATTATTTTTAATAATTCATAAATTCAAAATTCCTATAGAAAATTTACCAAAAAATAATTTTTTAGAAAAATATCCATAAAAGTAAAATAATTACATATTAAAATTCTATATTTCAATACGATCATTTTGATATAAAATTTGTAATTTTTGGACTTACGGTTTAAAAGATATGAATTTTTGAAGTTATATACAGGGGTATCTGACAAAAAAGACTCAAACTAGAAGGGCTCTTATTTCTACCACTTGCTGACTCCGGTGGCCCACGTCAGCACCGGTGGCCGGAAATGACATGCAAGGGGTATATGGCTCACCGGAGCAAACTTTAGGAGTATATTTGTTGAAAAATAAAGTTAAAGCGCGTCTGACAAAATAGGTGCAAACTTCAGGAACACTTGACATAAATAAGCCTATAACACCTTAATTAATTACACGCACATAACTCTGTTACTGCTTAAGTGAGAAAATGTTGATGGTAAATCTAGTTGGATCCCAAAATTAATTTTATACTCACAATCACATCTTCAGGAACAACAGAACAAGATTAGTACAGTAGTACACAAATAAAATGAATAAATTAATTAGCATTATTCCTCCCATTGCTGTACCAGGATCCAACATAACTTCCTCCAAATCTAAAACTTTTTGCCAACCTGCTTGGAAATAAAAAAAAAAAGTAGTATTTTAAAGAATTAAAAAAAAAAGTAGTATTTTTTTGTTGCTTCATATGAGAGTTAGGAATTTTCCATTCCATTTCCCATAAAAAGTTAATCACCCTACTTTTTCTACTAAGTTCTTACTTAACATATTTGAAACAGTGAAAGCACATACCATACCATCCCACATGATACTAGTAGTTGGTGTTTCCACTCACTTATTGGTACTTAGTTGCATTCCTTGTCTTTTTCCTATGACCCTCTTTTTTTTAGGCTTCTTCTTCAGCTATGCTTGTCTAGAATTGACTTATCATCTCTACATGCATCCACCACAAAAAGTTTGTCCTATGCGTATTGCATTATACTACACTATCATTTTCCATGTTAGTAGGAAAAAAGAGCTTAAAATTCTTCTTGTCACTATCTCAGTCTAGATGTTCGGATCTTGCCCCTTACTCCCATAGGGGCCTTGGCATGGGCAGCAGGCTAGTGTCGGCAAAAGTTCCAAGGGGTAAAGTCATTAGATGCCATTGGTCTTTGCTTTGCTTTGCACTAGTTCCTGAATTTGGATCTAATGACTTTGATGGTTTTGAAAAATTTGAGTCGTTGGATGAACATCACACGACTTATATTCTTAAATCAGCAAATCAGAATCAAAACATAGATCAAAATTTAAGTAGTTTGCAGTGAATCAACATTCTAACTTGACAAAGCAAAGATGAAATAGGAATAAAATTTATCAAAATGTAGTTAGCGCTCGTTGTTAGGTGTAAAAAAATAAAGTTATGTCTTCTTGACTAACAAGTAACAACTAAAACTTTTGACCTAATGTTAAGTGATGATCCTACGTTTCGATCTTCATCCATCTTCATCCAAAAATTTTATTTGCCAAAGTATATACTAAAAATTTTCATTTTTCTAAGTCATTATATCCAAAAATCTTTACTCACTATTGTTAATCCATGATGATGTGAAAATAGTCATAATAAACAGTGCTAACCCAAAAATGATAATAAGAAGAAGCACCCTGTTTAATTTCCTTTGTTAGATTGTTAAGCAATGCATTGCTTGTTGCTCAAGTATGTAAAAAGGTTCAACTCACAAAGACAATTACTAAATCTCCCTTAAGATGCAGAAACAAATATCAGTTAGGTGTGATAAATGTAATTGCTAGGTTGCTTGGTAGGTATTGAGTATTATAGCTCCAAACAGTTATTGACCTACCAATATTAATTCCATATTAACATTGCAATAATCATTTGGGTGTATAATACAAAGCTCATGGCTTAATGAATTTCTATATGTAACAAAAGGGTACTTTTCAATCTGTTGGATTATAAATGCTATAGCGTTATTTTCTTTATAAGGCTAGTTGACTTCGACGTGATAAAATAAATTGAGTTTGGTTATTCACATTAGTTTCTCGGTTTCTTCTTGGCTTAACAACTCCAAGAGTTTGAGACAAAGTGAGTGAAATAATTAAATCTGCTTAGGCACAGAAATTTTGTTCCATTTGCATTGCAGGCCTGCAAACATGTGCAGCTTAGTGGCTTATACAATTATTATCAGAACTGGACGGTTATTCTGGAATCTTGTACTTTGCAATTGAAGTGGGATGAATTTTAATTGACCAAAAGTCTTGGAAGCTTTTCAATCTGGATTTTGTTGGTTTGCTTGATTTGGGTTTAATGGTGATCCAGATTAGAATTTGAGCCCAATGTACAAAAGAAAAATGATTTAGAGATCTACAAGCCTACAAATTAAACCTATACATAAGATTATGACACTTGTTATTTTTAAGTTAAAAAAAATTAAATAAAAGAACTTAAATGACAAGTATCAAGATCCTAATGTGTAAGCTTATGAGTAAGTTTTTTTATGTAGATCTCTCATTGCTATATGCAAAATGCATTGTTGAAACTAAATTTGTTTTCTCATTCATGATCCAAGGTTAAACTATACAGAATTGATTGTTGTAAGCCTCTTCCTTGATTACCGTGTCATCATTCCTACTAGATTCATAATGATAGTATGGGTTTTTTTTTTAAAGCATAGTATATATATATATATATATATATATATATATATATATATGGTCTTTTAAAGTTTCTCTTGATTGATTGGGACTCTAGCTATTTGTTTTGCTAATACTTTTTGAATAGCCGACAAATTCTTTATTTTCAAATTTTCATATGGGAGTTATTGTACTTTATCATAATACTCTCTCTGATTCAAAAGTTTTTATCGTATAAAAAATGTGCAAGTTTTAATAAATGGTTAAATGATGTAAGAATTTGAGATAATTTAACTAAAATATTATTTTATTATCATTAATTTTTGAAGAGAGGGGAAAAAATTGGAAATGAAAAAGATGTAATTGTGAATAAGGATGTAGTTAAAAAATTAGAATAATTATATATTGTGTTTGTAAACGATCAAAATATATGAAATAATAAAAAAAAAAGGGTTTTCTTAATCTCAGGGCTGAGGATAAGCACCCCAAAGTGGTTAGTATGTCTTGAAAAAATAAAAACATAAGTCCTTTGATTTATTATATGCATCATTTACAAGAAATCTCAACCACTTTGGGGTGCTTATAGGGCTGAGGTTAAGAAAACCCAAAAAAAAATGTTATATGATCAAGACTTTTGAATCGAAAAAATAACATCAGATACTTACAATGTCATATCATACTTCAAACTAAAAATTTTGTATAGCTTACATGCCCAAGGCATGCATGTCACAGTAGTGTTGCAAATAAATATAAATAAAAATATCCCCCAATGATTATTTTTCTTGGCATGGATCTTGTTGACTTGTAAATTTTCTTCCATTGCATTTTTTCCACTTCTCTATCTCGAGGTTGTCTACCTTCCCCTCTATGTGGATTGATTCATCATTGGTTGCTCTTTGCCACTTCTCTATCTTAGCTTGGTCGCTTATTTGTAAATATTCAACTCCTTTGTACCATTATCTCTGTCTCAGGGTTGAATAGCTCCTCCTCCTTGTTGGCTTCTTTCATATTGGCCTTCTCCATTGCTAACTATGATGTCTTCTCTTTGAACCCTCACTTCATGTGCAGAGCTTCTCGTTCAAGCTGGCTCGGTTAAGATGAGATATTATTCATAACAATTGGTTAGCATCCATCACTCAACCAATCTAACTTGGTTCCAGACCAATCTTCTATTACACTCTCAGACCGTGTACCTTCTCTAGGATCTCCATGCATCTAGGTCCTTATTCACATGAATGCTCGATCTTTGTATTGTCTCTAGCAAGTGGTTCCAAATACTTAGCTTGCTCTGATACTATTTGTCTAAACTCAAATATTATTATTCATTTGAGTAATCGGTGAGATATTGGTCACTGACTTTTTATGCGACTTTGTACGTGTCGATTAAGTTAATTCCTGACTTTATCGAAATATTAATTTAGTCCCTGAGATAGGAGAACGTTAATCAAATTAGTCCCTACTGTCGTTATCGTGAGGATGTATTTGCTTTAAAATTTAAAATGAGATAAAGACAATGAGGTATGTGAATTAAAATGTTATCTCAAAGACTAAAATGATATTTTGATAAAGTCATGAACTAATTTAATTGACACGTACAAAGTCAAGGACCAATATGACCAATTAATCTTATTCATTTCATGATCAAAGTGGCACATATGCAAAAGTGGTGTCCGACTCACCCTCCTTTTTTTATTCACAAGATCCGAGGAGACTGTGAATGAAGTTCTACATCATGCATCATGCTCTAATAAATGTTTGTTTTATTATGCTTGCTCTCTATTTCTCTACTGGTCACTTTTATCATGTACTATTATCTCTTATTAATTAAAGAAGGTAAAATTGTAAAAGTAATAATTATGTTGCCTCGATTTTTAGAATGTTAATTATTGGAAAACAAATTCATTTTACTAAAGTAATTAGTATTATATCCGCGTAAGACAGTTCAGTTGGTGGCTGCAGGGACACTTAGGATTTCCCCCTCCCCAGGTCATGGGTTCTAGTCCCGGACCTCCCAGGTAAACAAAAAAAAAGTAACTAGTATTATTTTAAAAAATATTTACTTTTTTTAATTCTTAAAAATATCTTTTTTATCATCTAAAAAATGTCTTATTTTTAGAACAATCTAAAACACTCATTCTCCCAACCCTTATATTATTTCATTTTAGGTACCTTACAATGAACCAGGCGATGGATGGCCGATACAATATCCAGGAGCTTCTCTACATTTCTTTGATTTTTCTAGGCAAAACTTATTTCTAGGATATTGATACAGTATATTTTAACATGCTTACCAAACGACATAAATCACTCACTTCAATTGATTTCTCAAAACAGGATTTTGTAAATTTGAGACTTTTCAAAAACTCCATTCTCCTTAATTAAAAAAAAAACCTCACTCTAATCAAACAGAACCAGATGCATATTTTTGGTTAAACAAACTCCATAACTGGCTTATACGCTTGGCACAATTATTTTTGTAATTATTTTTTTCATTCTGAGTTAATAAAACATTTCGTATTCTTAATTCAATTTTACACGAAAGAATACAGACATACAGTTGTCCATATCTTTGTGATTGACAAGCCATGGGAATATATCTCAAGAAAGTTTAAGGTTTAAACGAAATTGTGTTTTAATTAATGTCACCCACTTGTTTGGGGAAAAAATTGCGTATAGGACACTTACATTTAATGAACCATACGTACCAACCCATCTTTTTGGACTATTTTGATAGATAAAAGGGGTGGGGGCCGGGGACAAATCTCATAAAGCTTAATTTGTTTTTTTGCTTGAGAATTGCTAGGTTGCATATGGTCCAATGCTTTCTATTGTTATTTTCAACAAAAAAAAAAAAAAAAAAAAAAAAAAAAAAGCTTTCTATTGTTGAACATCTGTTGACTAATAAAGAGCACCACTCAATTGTCTTGTAATTTTTTTTCCTTTTACTTCCATTTGGTTTAGTAGTTCATTCACAATATAAGAATAAGGTAGAATTAGCTTTTATATATATATATATATATATATATATATAAAGAATAAGGTAGAATTAATGGAGGAGTGTTTACCATGGTTAGACTGGAGACATGAGTTGCTGGGATGGCAATGTCTAATTCTCTCTGAAGCCAAAGAAGTGATTAGCAGAAGAAAAGAGATATTCGTGTGCAGGACCGGTCCTGAGGGAGGACGACGAGGGCGATTGCCCTGAGCCCAAAAAATTCAGGAACCCATAATTTTTTAATAGTATATTTATTTTTGAAAAAAAAATTAATAGTTGCAAGTTTTTTTTAATCTCTTAATTATCAATGATTTTTAGCATAAAACTTCAATTTGTCTTTTTCATTTTGTTCATTTAATTTATAAATAAATGAAGTAAAAAAGTTTTTTATTACCTCTTTACTTGATAACTTTTTATTTTATTTCAAATCTTATTTTTTAATAATTAGTTTTATTATTGATTGATGTCATTGTTTTAATTGATTATATGTATATATACTACAATTTTAATTGATTTTTTAAATTTTTTTAATGAAATTAGGGGTCTCAAATTCTTTTTTCCGTTCTAAGGCCCGAAATAGGTTAGGACCGGGTCTGTTCGTGTGATGCATAAATCATCATCTTGTTTATTTTTGGTGGTAAAACTATATGTCGTCCCAATACTCTATCATAAACTATGTTTAATGGCAAAATATTGATGTATTGAGCAATTGAGTTTTCATGGCCACCATGTTATTTGTGTTAAGAATGAAAAGTAGCCAATTTAGCCATTGTGCATCTAGTTAATTACAATGAAAAAGTTGTTAAGAAAATATTATTAATACCTGTATCTTTATTTCGTATATCTAATTCTTTTATAATTTTTGTATTCTTTTTAAGATTTAAATATGTTTTTAGTCCTTCAAGATGTTACAATTTTTATTTCAGTCCCTGTATTTTTTTATTTAATTTTGGTTCTTATACTTTTTGAAATTTGGTTTTGTCTTTGTTGATAATGTGTTGTTAATATCCTAATTAGCCATATTAGCAATCAATATGACACGTATCACATATTAGTATTAGCTACGTCGTTATTAAAGACTAAAACCAAAATTTGTGATAATTGAAAAAACAAAATCAAAAAAAAAAAATACAGGAACTAAAATAAAAAATCGTTCCATTTTAAAGAAAAAAAAAATACTTAACCTTTTTCAAAAATGACCTTGTTCTCCAAACAAAAACCCTTAACTATCTTACTCACACCCTCGTATTTTTATTATTCCTCCAAATCAGAAATTAAAGAAGAGGATGTGACCAAGATGAAAAGGAATAAAACTATGATAGTTTTTGTTTGGAGCATGAGGATATTTTTGTAAAAATGATGTAAAAATTGTAAAAAAGTTTAGGGTGAATAATATGGGCATGTATGTTAATAACATGTACCAAGATATATAACTTCAATTGCAACAAAAAACCGCATGCTCACTAATGGAACCTATGCCATGTTTCCAACAGTTGCCATAATATACAAATAATTAGTCATTTGCTTTGTGTTGCGCTCATTCACTAGCAATCAGATAATAATTAATAAACAATGTACACAAAAGACTGCATCTTATACACCATAATTTTCTTTTTATTGATCGGAAATTCTACTCATGCTTAGTATTAGTTATAAGTTTTGTTAAAAGTAAAAAGGCTTATTTATGGTTTTGGTCCCTAAAAGTTCAGCGTGTTTTGGTTTTAGTCCCTAAAAATTATTTTGACCGTGACTGGTCCTTAATTTTTCAAACAGATGAGACCAAAACCAAAATATTTGAAAAATTAAAGACCAGTCCCGGTCAAAATAACTTATAGAGACCAAAACCAAAACACGCGGAACATTTAGAGACCAAAAATCATAAATAAGTATCAATTTGCATGGAAGTTGCTACTAGATTGTACCAAACTCTAGTAGCATTACATGTTATTATCTTAAACTTACATTGCTGCTGCATTTCTTTAAGCCACATCCTGTTTCCTCTTCGGTATTTTTATTTCTAAAAATATGTCATTATACATGTGTGCTTCTACATGTTTCCAATCTGCATCCTCTGGAATCTCAAGCCTTCGAACGTATCCATATTCCCACCAATGGCCACACCTCCAATCATTTACCTTTGAGTCTCTTTGCTGCATCCACTGACCACTAATTTCCACCACTTTCCCATTGTCAACGTGGACTTGAATGTTATTTTTTCCAGTTCCTGTTTTGACAAACCACTGGTGTCACATAAGTTTCTACTACTTAATTAAGCACTTTTCTTATTTGAATCTATGGAGACTTGGCCTCATCCATAAGTCATAACTCATACTTACTAATTTTTATTTAATTGGTTAATTGACTAAAGAATAATACTAAATGGACACTAATAGAGTAATAGTAGTGTTTGGTACGAGTACATAACATTATGGAACTCGATTTGGTTTCACCATTTTCTATAAACCAAAATGTTCTACTTTTCAATTTTTTTCTCTATTGTTCCATTCTTTTATAGAATGCACCGATTACAAAACATACTAATTCATATGTTTTGTCATATATCTGGCTTTATATTCTAACTTCTAACATGTCAACTGAACGCTACCTTATTACATTATATACACATCATCTCACATATGCACAATTTTCACTATAGGACCCTATCTTGTTTATGCACAAGTATGCACACAATTTTGTCATCTTACAAATATGTGATGTGATGTACTTAGTTTTGATGTGCACCAAACATTATTCTTGAATCTTGATTGAAGGATCCACTATATTATAGGATACTAATGTGAAGACTCTCCTTGTTTCAAATAATTATGCTTGCAAGTATATGGAATAGTTACAAGTCTTGAAAATGATGATGCAATTTCTTATATGAAATCTAAATGTTAGTTGCCTTACCTGGTATATCTGCCTTTAATATGTAGCCTTCTTCTGTCTGAGACCAATCCACAGTGGTTTGGCTAGTGCTCCTTAGATGAGATAACAATATATCTGACTCAAACTCCCATAGAGGGAAAGCATCAGAAGGATCAAAGAACTTCCCAAACAACATTGGACTGAAAAGTGATCCATCAACAAAGACCTTATGCACTGTTGGATTAGCTTGGCTGAAGAATCTTTTGAAAACCTCTTCTCCCAATGAAATGCACCATTTATGTGGAGTTTGATCATCTGTTTGAACCTCAATTAGCTTCTTAGAACTAGCCATTGCTGATCAGAAATAGTGAACAATTGGAAGGGTTTTGGTGGAGCTGAGAGTTTTGTGGTCTTTTCTCTTATAGTAGTGTGAGAGAAGCCATCTTATAAAAGCATAGAACTAATTCCTTTGGCATATTTGGGGGACTGCAAAGCTAAAAAGGAATATTTTCTTTTCTAGACTTTTCCTCCTTTGTAAAGATAAGAGCCTATGTCAGGCATATTGTTAATGGCTAAAGGCTATTGGTAGCACATTGCAATTTGGTTGTCTAAAACAAGATGTGGAAAAATGAAAAAGGGATACTAGTCAAGTGAGTCATTGTCCTGTAACCAAATAATGGCCCTTCTAGCAGAATCATAGAATCTTTTCTTTAGGAATGGTGACGTTTGATGTGGTGCCAAAAATTTTGGCACCACCGGTGATGCCATGGTTTTTCACCGTTGATGTTAGGGTTTCAAGCAATCAATGGTTGGTATTAAACAACCTATCACTTTGTCTACAGGTTGAGAGTATATTATACGTATTGCATACACAATGAATAAAATTAAAGGAGAAACACAGCATCGGTCATGCCCTGGTGCACTGAAGGTATTCCAATCTTAATGGAGAATAATGTTTTATTACTCCCTCCGTCCCTGGATATAAGATAATTTTGATACTTTTATTTTGTCTATATTTATAAAATCTTTTATCAATTTTCAATGATCATTAGTTACTTTTTTCCACAAACATCCCTATTTATTTTCCACATTTTAGATTCCCAATAATATTAATAGGGGTAATTTTGAAATTATATATCAAAAGTTCACATTTCCAATACAATTAACTACATTATTTCACTCTCTTAATGAACGTGAAATCTTCCAAATGGGTCTTATATTTAGGGACGGAGGGAGTAGTTATTAATAACAAATAATATTATCTCTATCCTTAAATATAACACATTTTTGACACTTTTATTTTATCCTATTAATAAAATCTTATACCAAATTTCAATGAGTAATAAATACTTCATTCCATAAACATCTCTAATTATTTAACACTCTTGAAACTTTTATTTTGTCCTGATTTATAGGACCTTATACTAATTTTCAATAAGAATTAATTACTTCTTTCCATAAACACCCATATTTACTTAACATTTTTTAGATTCTCAATAATATTAATAGGAGCAATTATTTTGTCCCTGTTTATAAAACATTTCTAATTAGTACTCTCTCCTGTCTTATTTATAAGACTCTTTTGGGGTTTTTCACTCCCATCAAGAAGAGTGGACAAATTTGTTAGTGGCATTGAAAATGTGAAAATTTGATATACTTTTTCAAAACTACCCCTATAATTATTATTGGAACTCTAAAAAGTATTGACTTTATATGGGTGTAAGTGGAAAGAAATAATTAAATGCTATTAAAAATTGAAAAAGGGTCTTATAAATAGGACCAAAATAAAAACTCCAAAAAGATCTTATAAATAAGACCGGAGGGAGTGATTGTGATTGTCATATATTTTAAAAAAAGGAATTAGACATAGTTATTAATCTTAAATTTATAAAAAAATATATAAAAGTTTCGAAGATACTCCTATAGAATTTATTGAAAAATGATGAGATTAATTAAATATAATGTGGAAACAATAAAAATTTGTTTGCATTTTTGTCTAACGAAGTTGGTTTGTTACTGTATTTTTTTGCCCTCGTAATATTTTTATTTTTTTCATTTTGTTAGCCTCCAGCCCTCCAACGTATCAGCCCTTTCAATTTTGCCAACAACCACCGCACCCATACCATCACTATCCTCTGCCACATCGTCGTGTTCACTACAATAGGAAAAATAGTGGTGATGGCAGATCTGCAAACTTGGAAGTTGGGGGTGGTTGTGGTGTGGGGTTGTGGCGGATTTCATGTTGGCACGGTGGGGTTGCCGGGGTTGGCGTCGGGGCAAGTTGGGTCGTCACCCACACCAACCCTCTGTTGACAGAACCAACCCTTTGGCTGTGGCCAAAGAGTAGGGACTCAGCGACATTGATGATATACTACTTGTTAGAAGTTGTATGGATTGTAATGGCGAGACAATAAACATTAACATATTTTCTTTCGCAAGATAGAGAGTTTATCTGCCTCGCTGGGAATGAAAGAGAAAGAGTTGCAGAGGAGGACAAAGAGTTTCAGAAAATGAAAATGAAAGAGAGGGGTTCGGACAAGACAATGAATCTGTTTTTAATTAAAACCAATAAAAGAGGTCATTTTTAGTTAAGCTAAGAATGACCGGTTATAATTGCAACAATACTCACTTATGACTTACAGGAACCGGTAAAAATACGTTTTCATCCATGGTGCCGTATACATTAAAAGCGCCCTTTAGGAATGTTATGGTGTAATTATGTGTATTATAGTGAATAATACCTGTGCACTTTTGGTAATTCTTTCAATGTTTTATAGTGCTAATATGTCTTAGTTAAGTGATTCACAGAATTTGTCAATATCTTCAACCTCTTCCTTTTCCTCTTCCCGTATGTTACATGCAAATCAGACTAGTATAACTAAATTCAACCTTCAATTCCTATATATCCTCAATAATAAACCATTGGTCTCTAGAGTCTAGACTGATTACTGTTTTCACGGATTGAGCAACGACAAGCATCAATTATCTTCAGCTGACTTATTCAAATTTAACTGTTTTGTCACATGCTTAAGCAATCAGAATCGATGCTTTTCTTTTGTAGATTGCAAGTTTATGATAAATATAGGTAAGGACTTTAATTGCCATATTGATATGTTTTAACTCTTTAAGTAAATCATCAAGATTTCTCAGCTCAAAGTTAGTTAAGTCTTTCCAATTGCATTATAAATTTAACTAGATGTATGTTGCACCATGTGGATCTATGTTAATTAAGCCCCTCACTAGTGATAAATTAAAGCTGGTGAATTGTAATAATTAATTTTGCAATCTTCACAAAGGAAAATTTTATTATTTTTTTCTATATAAACAAGTCTGTCTTTTCTTTTCATTAGTGGCCCAAATCCATTAACTTCCAGATTCTTCATGATGTGCCACTCCACGAAGCAAAGCTTGTGTGAAAGGAATCTTGCATGCTTTGGAAGAAGGAATGGATGTCTATTGTCTTGATGTACATTTTCAATCTAGATGATAAAAAATTATGTATCTTTTTTGGTAAAGGCGTTGAGACTTTTGACTTCTAGCAATGAAGTTCTAGGCATTGTTAATCATTCAGCATGGGGCATCTGAGAGACTAGCTTTTTGGCAAAAACAGGAATGGAATCTATGGATATTAGAATTTTTAACCTATGGAATAGCGAAGCCACTTTGGATGGTGGGTCCTTTAGGTGCCGATAATATTTGCAATATTATAAACCATTGCTCAGCATATCTCGGTAAATAACTAAATTTTTTAAGTAGTATAATTAGGGATGTAAGTGATTCGGTCCGAGATCGCGAGACCGATCGGAGCGGATCGGACCAAAAAATGCAGTCCGGTCCGGTCCCAAAAAATCCAGACCACACTTGAACGGTCCGGTCCACGGTCCCGAATATTTATAGATCGCTGGGACCGGACCGGACCGATAGGGTTAATAATTATATAAAAAAAACGAACAGCGGAAATAATTTTATAAAAAAATGAACAGCGGAAATAAGTATACTTGAATTTTGTTCCTAAAGCTTCTTCAATGTACATTACTACATTAATACACTGCTGGAAATGGAGTCTTGTAGACTCTAGAATAGTAGCAGGAAAAAAAAAGAACAGGACAAAAAAAAAGGACAGAAAAAAAAAGGAAAAAAAATGCAAAATAGATCGGACCGGATCGGACCGAACCACTCATTAACGATCTGGTCCGGTCCGATCTTTGAGGATAAATAATACTGAGATCGGACCGGATCGGACCATACTAAATTGAGCGGTCCGGTCCGTAATATGGCTCACAGACCGGACCGGACCGGGCCGGGCCGTTACGCCCCTAAGTATAATATTAGAAATGTGATTATCTTGTGTATATGAAAACAGTATTTATTTTCAATGATTAATATATTCTAAAAAGATTAGTTTTTAACTGTCAACCTAAAAACCATACCAAATTTTTTAAATTAAAATAGTCCAAGCTCCAAAGAAAAAATATATAGAATCAAACCAACGAGGCTTGGTTCAGTTGGTGTAATGTCTCAACTGAAATCTTGGGAATGGGACACGGGTGCTAGTAGCCCCGGGTTCGATTCCCACTAAAAATATTTCGCTGGTAGAGTCAGCCACGCAGCTCGCTCCGGATTAATCTCAAGGGCTCCCTGGTATTAAGGGTGCTCTTGGGAATACCGATGGTTCCGCAAAGAATACGGACAAAAAAACGAATACTTCTCGACCATATATACAATAATTTCCCCTGATCTTGACCCAATTTTGCTGTTAAAAATTTAAACCCGCTTTAAAGGATGGGGTGGGTTAGGCTTAGGCATGGATCTATGCATGATTCCATGCCCCTGTATAATAATGTAAGTTACATTAATAGTAAAATAACTAATTAAATTCTGTATTTTTTATTAACAAATTAAGTTTCTTAATTTGAAGCCTATATTTAATATTTTTTTTTTGTGTACATCAACCGGTACCCGGATCTGGTTTACCCAGAATCCAACTTATCCGATTCGACCCAACTGAGCTCGCACTAAGCGGTAGGGGTCTCCCAGCGGGGGTTGCTCCATACTCAAAGCTCGAACTCGAGACCAATTGGTTAAGGGACCAAGTGAGCTACCGCTTGACCAACCCCACGTTGGTATTTAATATATTCTTTTTAAATTAGAATACATCCGATTTATTTTTAAAATACATGCATAAGTCAATATAGTTTTGAAAATAAATGATGAAGTTCTCGACTTTAACATGGACGAGGTTGGGTGTCATATTTCCATTTTGGTCTTCTTAAACTCGTTTTCGAACCCATCTTAATTTTGATGAGGACATAAATGAAGTAAGCAAAACCGCCCTATCACATTATGTCCTTATTAAATTATGACTTTTACTTTTTTTTTCCATAAACTATTTTTTGTCCCCATTTTCAATTTTTATGGACTAAAATACCCTTTTATGTGTTACTATTTTTGACTCTCAAGAATAATAAAAAAAAAAAATTGACTCTTGAGAGTCAAAAAATTAAACTACATACTATTTCCAACTCTCAAGAGTCAATAAAGAGCAGCAAACATTTCAGTCCAAAAGTAAGTACATGCAAATCAATGATTGATTGAAGAAAGGCTGTAATATGGGTGATTACCTTCGCCTGGACTGGACCATGGACATTATTGAGCAAATAGGCGGATGTTGAGGATCCATATGCCCGGTATCCTATGAAGGTAACAAAATACAAAGGCAGAACTCCAACGCCAAAGTGTAAATATAGAGAATTCATCATGTTCTTGACTCCTGGTTGCTTGATTGTTGCTTGTTGGGATCACAATTCACAATCAAATAAAACTTACTTTCTAGAGCATAAGCACAAATGAGAACGTTATAAATCCACATAAAACTGAATAAATGAATAGCTATAAGCCTTTATCTTACCTGTATCTTAGGAAGCATTTTTGTATTGTATAGAAAAACAGCACTAGAAGATGCTCCAATTGTTGTAAATATTTTACTTATCGATGTTCCTGGAATACTATAGTCTCGAGGTGATGATTTAATTCCTAGAGATGCATTGGGAGTTAGTTGCAAATTCGCACAGTATTTATCAACTCAAACCAAATGAAGTATTAATTGATTTTCCGATTCTCAAGAGTAAAAAAAAATTGGCTCTTGAGAGTCGGAAATAGTATGTAGTTTAATTTTCTGACTCTCAATTTTTGATTCTTGAGAGTCAGAAATAGTATGTAGTTTAATTTTCCGACTCTCAAGAGTTAAAAATTTTTATTGACTCTTGAGAGTCGGAAATAGTAACACATAAAAGGGTGTTTTAGTCCATAAAAATTGAAAATGAGGGCCAAATAGTCGTTTATGGGAAAAAAATAAAAGTCTTAAATTATTAATAGGTGATGTATGATAATTGATTAAAAAAAATGTTTTTTTTTTATCTATTTAAAGCCTTGCTTTTTCAAGGAGTATTTAGCTGGATTGTCTCATTTATTATTACTCTCTTCAATTTTTTTTATATAATCATTTTGTGAATTTTATTTTGCTTCTATTTATAAAAAATTTATTCAGTTTTTCAACTACATTAATTAATTCATTCAAAAAATGATCTCATTTACTTGGCACTTCCTTGTGGAGAAGATGGATAGGCTCTTTCCTCTATATAAGGGAAATTTTCAAAACAAAAATAATACGTAGGTTTACGAAATTAATTTATAAATCAGTCTACATAATAAGTAAAATAACATATTTCCTGAAGTAATACTTTATTTATTATTGATTAATTAACAAATGACATATGTCTTTTTTTTATATAGACTTATTTGTAGTTTTATATATCACGATTCTTTCAAAAAAAAAATATAGCAATTGATAAAAATTTCAATACTTATTAACTAATTTTCTTAAATTCATTATCATTCGCATCTTTTGTCATTGCCTATGTTGATACCTATATATTACTTTACATTTTTAAAAATTTATATTAAACATCCGTACCTAAAATTTTATAAAAATTATGTTGGTGCTTGATATTTGTATCAAGTACCAACATTGGTAGTCAGTATCATGTCCATGTCCATGTGCATTTATACATATTAGATAAAGGTGGAGATTTTTTGGTGTTCACTACCTTAAATTAATTTAATTATTTTTTAAGTTAGCTATTCAATTTCATAATTAAAAAAATTAAGGTAACCACCTGCAATTTATTTTACCTCCCTCAATTTTTTTTTTTAGGGAAACCTCCCTCAGTTTTAAACACTAGTAATTTTACCCGTGCATTGCACGGGTTTAAATTTTTTTAAAAAAAAAAATTGATTATTGATTTTGGAAATATTTCTTTTTATAAAAATGATTTACATGTATTTAGAAATAAATATTCATAAACATGAACCTTTGAATCTAGTTTCAGCTATCAACTTTTTCATTAATAAAAATTAACTAATAATGTATCAACTATGCGATTTCTAATTTTAATTAACAACATAATTTCTTATATTAAAAAAAATCCAACTCATTTTGATTTCCAAATGCATTTTGTTAGTAATTCGTTTTGCAAGTCCAAATGCAACTATTTTTTTTACCATATATATCATCATCATCATCATCATTATTATTACATATGTCCCAAAATATAAGACCTCTTTTCACACTTTTAATTAATTCGTGTTTATAAGATTCGAACTTTCAAATTACTTGTTTGTATCAGAACTTCATAATTGTAAATAAGTATATTGTCTAAAGTATAAAATAACGCATCATTATTTTTCACAATTTAAATTGCAACATATTGTATAAATTTTTGGATTTTTTTAAATTTGAATTCATGACTGGGTAAATATTTGATTGTATTAAGCTAAATCATTATACCAAATTATAGCTCATCTTTAATACTTATATATCCATTTTTTCCGTTGTACCCAAAATTTATTATTCATAATGATGCTCTGTTTAAATGTTTAATACCAATTTGCCTATATTATGACTTGTTTGTATTAAAATTTCTGAAATTACAACATTATATTCATTTTTTTTTGCCGGTTAATTATCATATGACGGGTCGTTTAGGCATTATATATTTTTTATGTCAATATTTGATTCAAATTATTTCCTTTTGAAAAGATCATTAATAACTTGTGCAAATTGTAATAATATCGAAATGCAAATTGTATGTTTGTGGGCAATTTTTATATTTATGTGTAATCCAAATTGTACTAATAAAAATTTACTAAAAATAACTTAAGATAAATATTTATTCCCGTGCGATGCACGGACAAACAAATTTGGAGGGAAAAGCAAGGATAAAGGAGGGAAAATGAAAATGACAAAAATGCCTTCAACTTCTCCTATTTTATAATATGTTGATCACAAGGAGTGGTTTTTTATTTTTTTGAAAAGGGAGAAGGAAGAGTGAGATAACAAGTATTTCACTATATGATATATAATTATTTTTTTTGTAAAATTATGATCAAGTAAAGTAGAGTTCTTTCACCAACAAATTAAAGCTCAGCACAGTTGGTAGATAGATGAGTTCCTTAAGCATGATGTCAGGTGTTCGATCCCTGCCGCGGGCATGGAAAATGCTTTGTTGGTAGAGACAAAACTCACTTCGGTGATCTCTACGTTTTGGAGGGGATTTATCTTCGGCTGTCGGCTGGGGAATACCCTTGGTTCTTTCATCATAATATTGATATTTCTTTCATGGTAAGTTCTTTCTACATTTTCACTTTTTCATTTTATTTATTCAATATTCATCTATGACATAATATCATCTATATCTCTCTTTTCATTTTTTTTTTCTCTCTTTTTCATCTTTTTGTAATGTATTTATTTTTTTCAATTTCTTAAAATTCTTATTTGATTTATTACTTGCACTATAATAAAAATTATTGCACGTGGATCCGTGCCCCTTGACAGGTTAGTGCAACATAAGAGTCGAGATAATGAAACGACTCATGTAAATATACTCTCCATAAAATTAGAAAGGGACGGAAAGAAAAAAAATATTTGTAGTAAACATAAACAAATTAAAAAAAATTCTAAAAAAAAAACAAATTTAAAAAGTTGAGAGAATAAGATAAGAAAAAAAAAAGGAGAAAATAAAAAATAGAGAGCGAGAAAAAAACAACCTTAAAAAGAGAAGTCTGTGTTCTAATGTAAGCGCCAACGTCCTAACCAGATTCATCCATAGGACGACGGTCCCTTTGCGCGTAGGGTTCTCGCGCCAACAAACCTCCCATCATTATCATCATCATCATCATCATCATGTATCACTATAACTCGTTCCTTCCTTTCTGGAACAACAACATTATTACATTCAACATGGCCTATTTGCATTGATCCAACAACAGCACGTGCTTTGATCCATGTCACGTGCAGAAAAAACGTCAAAAGACCCCTTTTTTCATTCTGCATTTGAATTTCAACCGCCTCATTGTTGAACTTTATTGGGCCCAATTTTGATTGCTTTCTCCTGGGTTCTCAATCAAATTTTTCATCTTTTTATTGATTGAATGTGATCCAATTCAATAATAAATAAATTCTCGATTTTAGACAAGGAGAATTAAAAAAAACTGTTCTTTTGTTCATTGTGTATGATCCCAGAATTTTTATTTATTTGGGGTGTTACATTTGTTCCTGGGAGCTAGTGATTGGGGGTATTCTGCAGAGGAATTATTATTGTGTTGGGGGTGGATTATGAAAAAAGTGATTTTTATGTGCTTGTTGGGTTTAGGCCTTGATGAATTATTATTAATAAGCACATTGGAATGGCAATTCAACAATATTTGTGTGTAATAATAAGGGCAAGCTTTTGCATTGCTTTGGTTATTAATCTTGTGGCAGCCATTAGCATTGAAGAAAAGAATGAAGCACAAGAAGAACCCATTGGCCAACTATTTGATCCGGCGTCTGGAGTCTTAGATGAGGATACGGTGAGACTTGATTCACTGCTCATTTGCATGTAGGTAGCTATTAATTAGAAATGCATTTCATAATTTAACCTCATAATGAAAAAAGAAAAAAAAAAAAAAGTGAACACAATATAGGAACTTAGAAATTTTGAGGTTTTGAGTGACTTGCTTATGAAAATGAATACTTTCTGTGTTTTCTTTCCTTGATTGGAGTAGATATTGTGATTTTATCATCCCATTTTATCTGGTTTTATCTTATTTTCTGCATAACTTCTGATTTTGTGGCCACACACATATGTGGTATGATTTTATGCTAGATGTGTCTTGATATTCTTAACTCTCAACCTGTCAGTACCTTCACTTGACAAATCTACTCGCTGTTAAGCCTATAAAGTGTGTACATGTACGTGGAAGAGTCGTATTAGTTGGCACCTTTAGTTACAATTTAAGCGCCATGATGACTGCAACATGAAGATCCTACTTTTATGTTCATCATTCATGCCTGCTTTTATATGAGTAAGATAATGATTAGTGAAGGAGGGGATTACTATTGCTGTTTCTCTCTATTAACCGACATGAATGATACTTGGTTTTGATTCTGTTCTTGCATGCGGCGACTTATTTGGCATTCTTTCTGTGGTCATCATTTATGTTCTTAGCTATTAGTTGCAGAATCTTGTCTTCCATGTTTCACATCTTAAAGATCACAGGAGGCCATACAATTGCAATGTTATATATGCTATGTGACATGATTGCTTGAGTTTTTATGTGAATTCTTTGAGATGGTAAGAGTGCCTTTCTAAGTGTTTTATCTTGAGAGACGCACTAACTTGACAGAGAAAGATGGTATTATTTATGAATGTATCTGTTCTACTATTTCAACCAGATTTTGATCTGAAATTATCAAACTATCACAGAATATTTATAAAGATAAGTTTCTACATTTTCTCATGCAATGATTGCCAAGGTTATGTTCCGCTAAATCACGGTACTTTGATTATTTTATTGATTATTTTATAATCATTTGACATATTTGAGAAACACAAAGGTTCACATTATGGACTCTAAAACTGGTTATAGTTTCATAAGTGCAGGCAGAGGTACTATGGACTACATGCTGGGAAAATTTGATTCATCTAAAGAAAGAAATTGGAGATCTTGACTTATGCCTCTCACAGGAATCATCAACTAATGAAATCAGTTCAGCAATCGGATCAGTAGCACAACAAAACATCCAAAAATTGATCAGTACTTGCCATCCTCAGTTGAAGGAAATTTTTGTTCACTGTATGAGAAAAAATAATCTTCCAACCCATTTCTCTGGAGAAGATAAGGGGTCACTTTCTTCTAGAATAAAATTGGGTGATGTTGATCGCAAGCGCAAATCAAAACCATCATTCAAAGACATTCCTAAACCTAAAAAATCAAAAAACAAGCCCAAGTTTGTTAACTCCAAGTCTTCCGACTCTAAGAATCACAACGGAGGAGCTCTTAAAGCCTTTATACCTACAATCGCATCACTTTTACTTGCAGTACTGCTCTTTTTATGCTGCTGCAGATGTTGTGGGAATGGCAGAGTTAGACAAACTGATGAGAAGCCTCTTCTCAGCTTGAGCATGAGTGACTACTCTGCTGGTACATATCATATTTCCATTCAAAAATGTTATATTTACTATCATTCTTGGCAATTAAGTTGTCTCGAATTTGGCATGAATGGACGTACAAATGACAATTCTCTATTTCCACTCTCACAGTCATATGTTGGTAAAGTTACGTGATAGTGTTGACTAAATTCTCTTCAATCATGCAGGTTCTTCTTCCAGTAATAATGCATACCAAAATTCCATGAAAGATGTCAAGCCTGGGTTTCAGTCATCCAATAATACTTTGCTTGACGACAAGAAGAACTCAACGCAGGAAAATCAAACAGCAGGAGTTGCAAGACCATCATTTGAACTGAAACCTCCGCCTGGGAGGACACCTCCTGCAATGCCTCCTTTGAAACCTCCTCCTGGCAAATCTGATCCTCTTCCACCTGAGCCACCTTCACTTAAGTCTTCTGCCGCTTCTGCTGCTCCTCCCCCACCTCCTCCTCCTGCACCATCACGGCCTCCTGGTGGTGGATCTCCACCTCCTGCACCTCCACCACCCCGCGGTGGTGGCCCTCCACCACCTCCTCCACCACGTGCACCAGGCCCACCACCACCTCCTAAGAGTGGTATAGCTCGTCCTCCACCAATTGGTCCGAAGGGAGCTCGACCCTTAGCTGGTGGACTAAAAGTTCAAAAGAAGGTTGAAGCTGATTCAGAAGGTGATGCTCCTAAAGCCAAGCTAAAGCCTTTTTTCTGGGATAAGGTTCAAGCCAACTCTGATCAAACAATGGTTTGGAATCAGATCAAAGCAGGATCGTTCCAGTAAGGAATAAATCTCAAACTTCTTCTCCTGATTTATCATTAGTTGCTAGCATTCTGAATGTGCTGATAAATATTTGACAGGTTTGACGAAGAAATGATGGAGACACTATTTGGCTATACTGCTGCTGCTGATAAAGCTGAACAGAACAAGAAACAATCTGGCTCCCATAATCAGTCACCTCAGTTTATCGTGTTAATTGAATCAAAAAAATCCCAAAATTTATCAATTCTGTTGCGAGCATTGAATGTGACAGTAGAAGAAGTTTGTGATGCACTTCTTGAAGGTCATTTTCTTATTCCTTCAATTTTTCAACAACAAATTCTGATTGCTTTAATAATAGTATTAGGTTCTTACCAATAGAGGCATGAAATATAGTAAATCTACAGCATCACTTTCTTGCTGCTTTGGATGATAAAATTTGGCAGAATTATTGTTAGGTTTTGAATAGTATTAAATAAGGGGGGAGTTTCAAAATTGAACTAGTGCTGCAAATGTAGAAATATCCATGTTCAAAAGTAAGTTTTTATTTTTTATTTTTTAAATTCGTCTGTGATACTATGGTATAATGTTGGTAGGCAATGCATCTGGTAGATTTACGTTCCTTACTAAACGAACATGGATTACAACTTCTAATTAGATATTACAGTGAGCAGATCTAAATGGATATCAACTTTATTTTGGTTTAACTGTCAACATTCATTAATTCTATCAACATGCATTCATTGATGTTCCCTGTTGAATTAAGTTTTCCATGAGTTTCTAATTAAAACTGAACAGACCAGCAAAAGAAAGACTCAAATTAATTTACTATCTTTGGTTCCACTTGTACGATAGCTTTGAATTTGTTTTTGACTAATCAGGAAATGAGCTCCCCTCAGAGTTCCTTCAGACCTTGCTTAAGATGGCACCAACACAAGAAGAAGAACTCAAGCTTAGACTTTTCAGTGGTAATCTAGCTCAACTTGGCCCTGCTGATCGATTCCTGAAAGCCGTAGTTGAGATTCCATTTGCTTTTAAACGAATGGAAGCACTGCTTTACATGGGTACTCTTCATGAGGAGGTCAAAGTTACCATGGAGTCTTTTGCAGTTTTTGAGGTTGGATCTCTAAATTGCATTTATCACTATTTACTCTACACCTTCCATTGCTAATTGGCTATGACTCCTAATTTTAAAACCCATCATGATCTTAAGGGCGGAGCTAACAATATTTTCATTGAGAAGGACAAAGAAGAACAATATTCATTTACACCAGCCAAGCAAAAGAATTTTTATTTGTTGCATAAAAAAAAATACATGTTACTAACTTCTAATATTTTTGGGGTAGCCATAGCTATTGAATAACAACATTATGCTAGCATGTAGTACCCAAGGTAGACAAAAATATTTTGTAAGTTAAGGCTTTCACATGTATAATTTTTCAAAATAATATATTTTCTTTAACTTAACCCCCTTGAATAAAGTATTGTCCTTCTTTGGTCTCCTGCCTTCACCCCTGATGATCATGACAACAAAAACCAAAACAAATCTGATTTTTTATGCACCTTCATCTGTCGTCAGGTTGCTTGTAAGGAACTAAGAAGCAGCAGGCTGTTCCTGAAGCTACTTGAAGCTGTTCTTAAAACAGGGAACCGTATGAATGATGGGACATTCCGTGGTGGCGCACAAGCATTTAAGCTTGATACACTACTTAAATTGTCAGATGTGAAAGGAGTGGATGGCAAGACTACTCTTTTACACTTTGTTGTTCTAGAGATAATGCGCACCGAGGGTATAAGAGCTGCTCGCATGGCAAAAGAAAGCCGTAGTTTCTCTAGTGTTAAAACCGAAGACCTTCTAGAAGACATTGCTTTCGATTCAGAAGACCATTATCGCGAGCTTGGTCTTGAGGTTGTTTCAAGATTGAGTAGTGAACTTGAGAATGTTAAGAAAGCAGCAGCTCTAGATGCTGAAACCTTAACAAGCACTACTGCTAGAGTTGGCCATGGCCTAATGAATACCAAAGATTTTTTAAACAAAGAGCTTAAGAACTCTGGGGGAGATGATAGAGGGTTTCAAGAGGCGGTAAATAGTTTTGTGAAGAGTGCTGAGGTTGATGTCACGAGACTGCTGGAAGAGGAGAAGAAAATCATGGCTCTAGTGAAGAGCGCCGGTGATTACTTCCATGGGAATGCTGGGAGAGATGAGGGTTTAAGATTGTTTGTAGTAGTACGCGACTTCTTGATAATGGTTGATAAGGTATGCAAGGAGATAAGAATGGTACCAAAGAAGCCATCAATGAAACAAGTGAAACAAGAGTCTTCTAGTTCTAGAAAGTCGTCTACATCAGAAACTCGTCCTCCGCTTCCTGATTATCGGCAGCGGCTTTTTCCAGCAGTCGTAGATAGGAGGGTGGATGATTTTAGTTCAGATGATGAGAGTCCATAGGTTCAAGTTGAAAGTGGTCTTGCAACTATTGTTTTCTTTGGTCTTATCCTTAGTTCCTTGTATAGCATTATGCAGATTGTATCTCCTCATGTACCTTCTCCTGTTATGTAGTCATATGAAAGAAAGAAATAGATAAAGATTATAAAAGATTTTTTTACAAATTTTGACTCGACCGTTAGTGAAATTTTTGTGTCTATCTCTTTCTTCTACATGATCACATGACAAGAAAAAAGTCAAAAAAACACATCAAAGGATCCATTTCTAGCATTATCACATGCAAGACTTGCTATTCTTATCTAATTTTGAAAGGGTCGCGATTGATTATATTGTTGAACATTGATGAAAATTTAATGTAGAGATTCATAGTTTTATTGCAATTCCTTTTGTAGAGGGATAGTTAGATACTCTTCTTGAAGGGTGGAAGTGGCGTGGTACTAAAATATTAATGCCTCTCATGCTGTATAGACTTGGCTGGAGGCAGGGCAATTGTTAATATCATCATTGTTGGCTCCCATTGGGATTAGCTTGCATGGTTTACAATTGAAAAAGCTACTTCTGGATCAGTTGTCATGTATAGGTTCTTGATTGTTTATTTTATAATTCTCTATTCAATCTAGTTGTCTTGAAAGAGGGGTTGATGTAGCATTATATATTTTTATGAATATCTTTTACAGGTAGCAACAAGCTTAATTTTCTGGCATAGAGTGAAATAGAATGAGATTCCATTGTTTGGAAGTTTTATAAGAAAGATATACAATGGAATGGACTAGAAAAGATTTCTATTCCATTCCACCCAAAAGCCCCAAAGGAGTGTAACTAATAGAATGGAATCATCCAAACAATAGGAGTGTTACTTCCATTCCATACTATCCCTTCCACTCTCATTCCATTGTATATATTCTATTTCATTCCTTCATCCTCCAAACTCTCAACCTTAGGAGGAGCAGTGAGACCAATGCGTGCTGATTCAAGTGAAAAGATCTTGAGTCCCTTAAATATAAGAAAATAGGTTTGATACTTGGATTTACGTAAATGAAAAAATTAACATTAGTAGGAGTTCTCACTTGAGCCTTTGATCATAATCGGGAGATTAGACTTTCAATTGTTAAGTGGAAGGGTGTAAGGATTAAAATACGCAAATCTTGAGCTCAAATTAAATGACTTAGGGTTCGGGTTTAGGATTATGATTTAGATTCATGGAGGAGTCAATGAAAAATAAAAATACGGTAAATCAACTAATTTAATTGCCTTTATAGGAAATGAAATTCAATCATTCGTATTTTTTTTTTATCAAGGTTTACTCACTCGACGTATTTAGTAAAAATTATCAAAATAGATTTTGTTTTAATTATCAAACTTTTTTCCATGCACGTGACACAAATCTAACTCATGATATCAAGCTTAAAAAACTCAACGTAGTGAATCCCATTGGTATAAAAATTATTATCTTCTACATATCAACATACTTAACAATTACTTTGATATATTTTTTGAAGTGACTTCGATATTTTGATATTTAACAATATAGTGATTTACAAACAACTCTTTTAACAATATAGGAAAACGCAATACCGAGCAATGAGCAGAGAGAACATGGAGGAAGTTGTGTTACCGTGAGCAGTACTGAGCAGAGAGAGGCGCCACCAGCAAGCACATCAACCACCAGCAGGAAAGCGGGGCAGCCACCACGAGGCACAGCGGAGAGAGTCGCATCGGAACGCAGCAGAGCACAGCGGAAAGAAGCTGAGAGGTGAGATCGAAAGCGCCAATGAAGATCGAGTAGCAATGGCAGGGATCGAGACAGAGAGGGTTGTCCTTCGACAGTTGAGAAGCGCCAGTGAAGATCGAGTAGCAATGGCAGGGATCGAGACAGAGAGGGTTGTCCTTCGACAGTTGAGATAGAGGAGGCAGAGAGGATTGTGTTAAAACTCAATACCCTATGAATAACATGTGTAAGACTGAAAAAAAAAAAAAAAAAGGAAAAAGCGAATATTTTCAATTTTTTTCAGTTGTGTCGTACACAATTAGTGGGTACCGTACCCTACACGTACCTTGACATACTCAAATACGTACCCAAGTTTTTTTTTTATTTTGCTTTTTTAGGTATATACCCAAAACATACTCAAGCGTACCTAAGCCATATCCGTACCCAAAAAATACTCAATACATGTACTACTCCTAAAACGGTGTACCCATGTTTCACAACTCTAAAGCCAACATTTCAAAAAGATTGAATGTAAAACCTTTTTTTATACTGTACCTTTTTATATAAAAAAAGATATCTAACTATCCTTGCTTCGACAATGACACTCATGGATACTAACATTATTATCACCCTGCCATTTTCAATATTTCAAATAGTCACAATCACCTAAACACTATTTCCATCAACAACGGCCACATCAAAATCAAAATTCAGATGTTCAAAACAAATTCCACCTCAGCGAAACCACCAATATTAGTTTTCAAAATGAGTCTCATGTCCCACCTCATCTTTCAAACAAGAATGGTTAGCGCATACAAATCGATTGTCATTGCCCTCAACATGAGGCCAGTATATATAGAATCAGAAGGGTAACTTGACATAAGATATTTCTTTGATAGATAGGAGTATTTTAATTTTGTGAATAATCTTTCAAGTAATGTTATCTAAAATGAAAGAGGCACTTCTTCATTAAGTGGCGACAACACTTCTAAGATGAAAGCCAAATTTTTATCCATCATAACCTAATACCATAAATTGAACTAGTACCATAAAAAACACAATAAAACAAAAATAAATATGGTAAATGAGAACATTCTCTTCATAACGCAAAAGTTAACAATATTCACATAACCAAATGAAAAATCTAACCATAAAACTACAGGGCACAACAATAAAATCCTATTCGAAAACTAAACTTGACATTTGTTTGATGGAAAATAATAATAATTTAAAAAGAAAAAGAAAATAAAAGAAATAAATGTTTGGAGATAGTTCACATAGGAACAAGTTATAAGATTCTTCATTCATCATCCGCAGCAGCAGCACCCTTTGAAGATCCAGCCTTCTTTGGGAGCAACAGGTTGTGGATGTTGGGCATCACACCTCCATTGGCAATCGTCACATCTCCGAGAAGCTTGCTCAGCTCTTCATCGTTCCTCACCGCCAATTGAATGTGACGTGGCACGATCCGAGTCTTCTTGTTATCTCTTGCAGCGTTCCCTGCCAACTCAAGAACCTAAAAAGAAGGAGGCAAGAAATTCATAAATTAACCCCAATACCAACAAATTCATCATAATCCAAAATTAAAAGATATGGCATTGGAAAAAAAAAAAGCCTAATTTTTTTTTGTCAAAATTAAGATTGAAAAACACTAATTGGGTCAAAATTAGGGAATATAGCATTAAAAACCCTAATTTGGTCAAATTCATTCAAATTCAGCACAATGCAAATTTTAAAAAAAAAAATTAAGAGACATGGCTTAAAACAACCCTAATCCATCATAATTAAACCTCAACAGCAATAAGCAATTACAAAAAAAAAAAATTAAAGATTTAATTGAATTTGTTTCTTAATGTTAGCTTTAAAAGAGGAATTAATTGCTGAAAATCAGAAAAGTAATCAAATCTAGAAACATTAGTCCACAAAATTCATCATTGAATTTGTTTGCATCCGAAATTAAAAAGTGAGAATTCTAAAACCCTAAAAATTCAATTCATCTGATTTTGTTCAAACAAGAAAAGTAAATTAGAAAAAAAAATCCCCAACTCATAAACCCTAAATCCATAAGAAAAATCTCAAAAAAAAATTACATAGATTCCATTCGTTAGAAATTGAAAGGCAAAAAGCAAGAGTTAACACCAAGAATCAAATAAAATGAATGAAAATTGATGCAAATTTGAAACCCTAGATCTGGTACTAAATGCGAACAGAGACAAGGAATCATGAGCATAATGAAACAAAGAAAATTGAAAAATACCTCAGCAGCAAGATATTCGAGAACGGCGGCGAGGTACACAGGGGCACCGGCACCGACTCGCTCAGCGTATTTTCCGGCCTTGAGAAACCGAGCGATACGACCAACGGGGAATTGGAGGCCGGCCTTGCTGCTCCGGGAGGTGGCCTTCTTGGCGTTGCTGGAACCTAGGGTTTTGCCTCTACCCGCCATTGAATTGAAAAATGAAATGTGATTACGCGAAGAAGTTTCGAGAGAGGGAGAGAGTGAAGAAGCAGAGAGAATGAATCTTTCAAGTTGTGAAAATTGTTTTGGAGGTTGGGAGGGTTATATAGTAGAGTGGGGTGGAATTGGACCAATGAGATTGAAGGACATGGATTGAGGATGGTGGCCGTTGGATTCGTTTTGATGGTGGACGGTTGCGATGGGATTGTAGGGTAGATCGTGTAGCGCGTGACAGCATGAGTAAAAGTGTGGATGGCGGGAATTGGCCGACTTCTCCAAAATGTTTTTTCTTTTCTTTTCTTTTTTTTTGTTTTCAATGGAAACTTCACCAATTGTTTTTTAATGATTTACTTAATTGAATATTGAAACGGCAGGTTATGCTGGAATTTCATAATTTTCCTTTTTATTATAAAAATTTGTACAAAAGAAACTACTACTAAATTCAATTTTTTAAAAAAATAAAGGCTTTAGAGCAAAAATTAGAATTTCCTATTTAATAAAGACATCCATGTGATGGATCTATTTTATGTGGGTGTAAAACTCCAATATTAAAATTGTATCAACAGTTTTTCTCTATTTTTTGTGGGTGTGATTATGTAAGTCGAAGCAAAAGTTAGAATTTTCTATTCAGCAGAGGCATCCACATGAATCTATTTTCTATGGGTGAAAATGTGTAACTCTAAAAAAAAAAAATATTGCATCAACATTTTTCCTTCTCTAATCATCATTCATTATATTTATCATTTTTCTTTTCTCTAACCTATCATCATCCTCCCTAAATCTGAAAGGGTTTAAGGAAATCCTTCTATGTTAAGAGAGAGAGAGAGAGAGACGAAACCAAGATAAAGGAAGCTAAGAAGAAAAGAGCGAGGAACGAAGGGGAGAACTTTAGGGATTAGGAACTTCTCAACTCGATTTTTCTACATCTAACCATTCAATAAAAAAATTTCTTTTAGGTTTGTCTTCTCCTCAACTCCCTCTATTTATCCATGTAAATTTTATGATGATCCATTGAAGTTTCAATGTCCTTTAATTTTTTTAAAAAAATGGCTTTTATGAGGGAAAATGTTAGTTTTTGAGAAGACGATGATAATGGGGAGCAAGTATGCATCATGGTGTTATATTCTATCAGAGGTATTTTAAAATTTTGGGAATTTAAATATCATATGTTCTCTTAGAGAGAATGTCTAATAGAAATATGTGATTTGTGGTGCAGGCTCTAAGAGAAATATTTGGATATGTATGCATATTACAATAAAAGTTATGTTTTCCATACTTTTTCTTTTATTTTCTCATATTATCTTAAGGTTTAAATATCAAAATGATCCTTATAAATGTTTACATTTTTGAATTGAAAAATAGTGACATGGCCTAACATATAAAGGTTAAAATAAGGATCAAAACCAAAACATAATGTAAAACACAAATAAAATAAAATTGTAGAGACTAATTTCAAAGAGATCAATATTTATAAGAATTATTTTGGTTTTTAAGTCTTATCCTAATGCGAGATATTGATTGCTAGTTATTGCACCAGAAGAGATTATTATTTAAATTTTTAAACTTCGTTATTATTGTCTCTATATATGTTATCTTTAAAATGATAAAAGAAAATTCCCCTCATTTATGTTATACCAATTGTTATGTGGATTAAATTTAAAAAAAAAAAAAAAACTTAAATGGATTATAAGGATGATGCTTATTGTTCACGGTTACTTTACATTTATTTATTTTGCTATATGGATTATCAATATTACAATGATATTACACGTAAAAAATATTGAAAAAGTAATTATTAACAATTCGTGCTATTTGTGGGCTCAAAACTAGTAGTTTAAGGTTTCGCTGGATCTATAAACAAGACCAAATGTCAACGTTGGATCTCTAAAAATAACATTTTCTTATAAGAATAGTTACATACCTCGAATAAGATTAGTTGTTTGCTCATAATAATGAGAAATATCCTTGATTAACATTAAAAAATTGAAATATGAGAAATTAAATTGCAATTATTACATGTATAATGTTGTTTTTGTCAATGTTTTGAAAACCGGACCGGTTATTGAACCGGTCAAGGTATTGGTTCAAGGTTCAATGGTTGGACCGTGATCGAACCGTGGTCCAACCGGTCTTAATGTAGGCGTGTGTATATAATCATATAATTTAGTACTTTTTGTGTCTTTTTGTTTTTTCTCTGTTGATTATTGATACTGCCTTCTTGTATGTCACTCACTGTTATTTCTTTTTTCACTTCACTTCTTTGCCTCTTTGACTTTTTGATTTTTGATTTTTCTAAGTTCTAAAATCTAAATTTTTAATATTCTTTCTCGCTGAGATGAGAGCAAACGCGTAATTGAGACTCATATTGGTGCCGTTTAAGTTTCCAGCATATAGGATTTCGTTATTTTAAAAGAAAAATAAAAAAAAACCAAATTTTTGCTGAATTTGGGCTTCCAAATTCAAACCGGGTCAAACCGGTTTTCCACCGGTTTTGGCGGTTTAATACCGGTTCAACCGGTTCAATCCCGGTTTTTTTTCAGAACGGTTTATGGCTTATTCCGGACCGGCACCTCCACCGGTTCACCGATTTTCCGGTTGAACCGGCCGGTCCGGTCCGGTTTTCAAAACCATGGTTTTTGTTAGCCATGTTCATTGGCTTGTAATGGAAGCTTATTGTAATTAAAGCTCTTATTAGGTTGGTTTCTTGTGAGGAAGTGTATAAGGTTCTTGCTAGCTCTTATGGGTTCCTTCAAATCCCCATGTTCAAATTCCGATTTTCTTTAAATCCTATTAGAATATTGTGAGTGACGAGGCTTGTAAGGTGGTGCAGGTGACTTTTGCTACATTATTCTCACCCACGTATGTTGAGATTTTAATCCTCTTGATTCTTAAAGTGGACTCCTCCACTTGTCTTAATTAAGGAATTTAGATTGATTAGTATTTGAATTGTGATTCTCAAATTGATCATGAAAGTGCTTGTTAACATGTTGAGACCTTTTCTAAAGGGTTGGATAGGACCTCTCCAGTCTCAATAGTAGCTTTATTCTTGGGAAAAGCAATTCAGAGACTGCTATTATAGCTCACGAGGTTACATGCACCGCAAGAAATGTATGGTGGGTACTCTTGTTTTCAAAGATGGATCTTGAGTATGGTGGGTACTCTTTCTTTGCAAATGATATTGATTGATTTTTCACTCTTTGTCAATGCTAAGGTGTCACACGTTAGATCGGTTACTTTTAATATGTGCGACTTTTGTTATGCCTCTGGTCTCAAATTCAATCTGGATAAGTCAGTCGTTATGTGCTTTAAGAATGTCTCCATTACAAAATGTGCTAAGCTTACAAGTATCTCTTAAATTCAATTCACTAATAATTTGGAGAGGTACCTAGGTTTCCCCTTGATATCAACGAGAATTAGAAAGCAGCATTTCAATTTTAGTATTGATAAAATGAACACAAGTTTGGCATTTTGGAAGATCAAGTTGTTTAATAAGTCGGGTTTAGGGATGGCAACGGGGCGGGGAATAGGTGGGGAGTACTTTTCCATTCTCCATTTTCGGATTTCATTTCGTCCCCATCCCTATCCCCAAACCCCACATTGGGGAGAGATGATTCCCCAGCCCCATTCTCCACTACCCCACGGATTCTCACGTGGAACCTAAACATATGCGAAATATTTAAAAAGTTTCATAGCTTTAATTTGATCAGATAAAAAATTAACCCTGCTGAATAGAATTTTTTAACCTATATACCGTAGAAAAAATAATCATTAAAATTCAGAAAATTCAATCAAAAAATATGATAAAACTAAACAAAGGTATTAAATGATAGCTTTGTCATCCACATACACAAAACATTTAAGGAATCCAAAAGTGTAATCAAAATTGAGATTAAAGCAAAATTACAAACTGAAATAATATTTCAATAAAAAAAACTTTAACTTCGTAGTTGATTTTTGCTTTCAACAATGTGGCTGAGGTTTTCATTAGACGCATTGTTGCTTTAAATTCGTAAAACTGTAGTCTGTAAAACAGTAGAAGAGAGAAGAAGGGAGTGGAGAAAGTATAGAACGAAGAAGAAAGAGAAAAAGTAGGATAATATATAGGGCATCTAATTTGTGAATTTCTTATTTTCTATTCTAACTTTTTAATTCAGCAGTCTAATGTATTTTTTTAAATTATTATTATTATTATAGATTTAAAATTACAAAAAACACCTAATATTAAATCTATATACAAATAATTTTATAAGGGCATATGTAAATGTTCGGGGACGGGGGAACAAATCTCATTCCCTGCCCCGAAATTATCCGGAGGAGAATTTCTCCCTCATTCTCGTCCCCACGGGGAAAAATCTCCACTCGTGGTCCCCAAACGGGGTAGTCCCCGCGGGATCCCCATTCACAGTATGAAATTGCCATCCCTAGTCGGGTTGTCTAGCACGTGCTATTTCTACGGTGTCCTTCATCCCTATTTACGGCTTCTTATTGGTGTTTGTGATGTTATAGATGCTAACTTGCTAAGGTATGCTCTTTTATTTGGTGCTTTAACTAACAACAATGGTAGGGGTTTCGTTATTCTTAATTTGGACAAGGGGGTCAACACAAGTGTACGGGACTATGGGTGGCTAGGGTGTGTGCAAAGAGAGAAGGTTTAATAACTTGACCATGTTTCGGACCGCTTTGTGCGATAAGTAAATAATCAGTGCAAAGATAATGGGTTCGTAAGCTTAGTGAAGCATTTGGCTTTTATTACTTTGAAATGGGACTTGGGGAGAAAAATACAAGAGCGAGAGGTTCACACTTATGGTGTTTACGCAAAGTGAGAGAGTGTGCGCCTTCAGCCTTTCACACTCTCCTCTGTATTCTGAAACTCAAGCTTTCACATAAGCTTCTATTCTCTCCTCTCTCTTACGCTCTCTTGGGATTTCAGTTGATTTGAATGGAGTCTTAGTCTCCCCTTCCCTCGGTTCAGATTGCCTTGTACGTTGGAAGAGATCTCTCTCTTATAGGATCTCTCTTGCTCATTGGTCTTTCCTTTCTCTTCACTTGGTCCACCGGTCTGTCTTCTTTTCCTTCTTTGCAGCTGTTATCTTCAGAGGCCGTTTTGTCTCCTTTACTTCTTTTAGCTTTGCCATTGATTGCTCACAGTGGGAGCTTTGCAAGGCTTCCCTTTTTCGTCTTTCCTCAAACGAGGGGCTGCATGACGTGAGCCAAGATGCTCTGGCTTCTCATGCACGTTCCTCATAGCCTGGGGAACCGGATTCTTTTGTTTGCACATGTACGCCTTCCCGGACCCTGTTTCCTGTTCGCTTTCACTTATCAAGACTTTCTCCTCAAGTTTCCGTGATACCTGAGGCGTTCTGGGGGAGCTCGTCGTGTCCATTGGCATCGGCACGCCTTACTCCACTTATTAGTTGTGACGTCAGAATGTGACGCCTTGATGGCCGTCGCTTTGAGTGCGACGCCTCGGGTGGTTCCTGGTGTTCGTACGCCTTCTCTTGGTATTTTTATTTTGTTTGGTGATTTCGGGCCTCTTTATGTATTGGGCCTTGCGGTGTTGGGCTTCCAAACAGTGGGGTATCAACAATTGCCCCCTTTGCAGTGAAAAGGAAGGGATTTTCCTTTTTAGTGCAAACTTTGTTTTTGTTGCCCTGTCGCCTGTTCCTCTTTCCTTACTTGTTATTCCACGTGCCAGTTGAGGGGTACCCATCAACTTCTTCGCACGTTCTCCCACTTCTTCTGTAGTTCAAAATTCCCTCCTCTCAACTCTTCAGTTCCTCTTTTTCCTCAACCACTCCCTTTCGTTCATTCCTTCAAAACTCCTTCTACTTCCTTATTTCTTCTCAACTGCGAAGAACTTCTTCTAGAACTTCTTTCTTCCTTTAGATTCCTCTTCACTTTGAACCTATTTCCTTGTCGCTGCCTTCTTTTCTCATGGGGAAGTCGAAATCTACTCCCGCTGTTGAAGTTGAGGATGATGTCTCTCTTGAGGAAACTGAGGAAGAAATTTCTCTCCCAAACCCCGTCACTTATTGCTTCATGCAGAGCCTTCTCTGCCCTCGTTCTTACCCCATAAACCCTGGTCACCGCCGCTGGGAGACGGGGGTGAAGGCGACGCTTCCCTTTGGCCCATTTCCCGAGTCCGGCGACTTGCTCAATGGTCCCCCTTCTAAAGCGATGGTGATTCCTGACGACGCCGCCAAGCTTATCTCTTCTCCTTCCTACCACAAGGACCATCGTGAACTGGGTCCTTCGCTGCTCCGTTCTCGCCTTCGTCGTGCAGAGTTTCCTTGGGTTGACTTGAACTTCAATATTCGCATAGGCGGGACCACTGGTTGGCAGGATTGGATCGACCAGGTGTTTGCGAGTGACCCTCCCTTCGTGGAAGTTCTCAAGAAGGTTGGAATAGCGGAAGCGATCAAGGTGTCCCCTCGCATCGGCGCTAACCGCAAGCCAAATGATTTGTTCGCTTTGATCCAGCGCTGGTGTTCCTCGACACACACCTTTCTGACATCCTGGGGTGAGTTTACTCCAACGCTGGAGGACGTGGTTGTTCTACTGAAGCTTCCTTCTTTTGGGAGCGTTGATTTAAACATAACAAAAGTGGGTGAGAATCTCTCTGACTTGGCTCTAGAATTGAAGGCGGCTTCCATTGCTAGCGCCAAACATTCTCACGAGTTGCTCCAACAGAGGCGCGCCTCGCTTGCTGAGGGTTCTTCTTCCCAGAAGGTCAGACGTACAGGGAATTTGGTTCCCAAGGAGCAGAAGGCAAGCCAACGCTCTTCGCTCAAGTACACGTTTGCCAGCTGGGTCCGGTATTTTTACGACGACCTTCATGATGGCAAGTTTTACCCTGGTCCTGTGAAGGATCAAAGGCTCCGCCGTGCTGCTTTCGTTGCTTTCTGGTTAAGCAGGTATGTATTTCCGGGTCCTCCATGGGAATCCGTTAGTCCTTGTGTCTTTCTGCTAGCTTGTCTTTTAGCTGAGGGAACACGCCTTCCCCTTTCTTCATTCTATTTGGGTGGCTTGTATGCTCGCCTTGACCAAGTTTCTGAACAAATGCGGATTTCTCACGGTCGTTTTCCTGTCAATTCTTTCGTTGATTTGGCTTTTCTGCAATACTTTTTGTTTGAGCGCTTTCCGGAGTATGGTCCGATTAGACTGACCCCTTCTGGTGACGCTACTGGCCTTGAGCCTCGTGCTTGGTGCTGGACCAAGGGCTGTCCCAGGGAACCTTTGGTTGCTATTATTGACTTAGAGGAACAGTTTGTTTTTCGTCCTTACCTGGACCATATTTGGGAGGGGTGTGATCCCTTGCATCCCCTGTATATTGAGGAGCGTCTTACCTCCAGGAATAATGCTCAAAATTATACTGAGGGTATGTATGACTTGTGGAAGTTGATTCTGACTGCTCGCTGCCTTCCTGGTTTTGTCCCTTTGGATAACAAGAGCGCCAACGGGGGTGCTTTGTGGCCTTTTGCGTATCGCCCTGATCGGGTTGCGAGGCAGTTTGGGCGCGATCAACCTCCGTGTGTTCTTTTGATTGATCAAGTTTCCCTGCACGAAACCATTCTTGCTGTTCTTTTTTATGTTGATCCTGATGTCTCAAGTGCTCCTTTGGTTTACATCCCTCCTCTTCATGTCGGAGGCGTTCTTCGTAGTTGGGTGGCATCCCATAAGGATATTTTACAACATCTTCAGAGTTTCGAGTCTACTCCGAAGCGTACCATCCCTGCTCTTCTGTCCATTGTACACAATGACCCATACTACTCCACTTCTGTGAAGAAAGGAAAAGGTAGTTTCTTTACTAGTCTTGTTTGCTTTATCGATTACTGTTTCATCCGTTTAACCCTGCTTTCACACTTTGACTTGTTCGTTTCAGCTGAGGCGGTTTCTTCCGTGCGCAAGCGCAAGGCTACTGCATCCTCTCCTTCTGCTGTTGTGGTATCAAAACGAGGTAAGAAACAGGCTTCCTCTCCAGCTCCTTCTGCTCCTAAATCTTCTTCTCAGGGCGGAGGTAAGAGTGCTGCACCTTTTCAGAAAGGGAAGAAGGCTGTTCCAGTCGTGCCTTCTCGACGGTCTTCTCGCTTGCAGCTTCACAATACTCCTCCTGCCCCTGTTTCTCCTTCCCGTGTTGATTTGGCTGAAGCTGAGAGCGACAATGAAGCTCAATCGGGTGACGCTCTCTTGGCTTATTATGACACTTCGAAAGGAGATGATGGTTCCTCCGAGGGTGAGAGCGACGCTGCTGACGAGGGACACCCCTTAGGTTCCGCCTCTTGCTTCCCATTTTCGCCGTGGCTCTTTTCTTTTCCTTTCAGCCTTTCTACCCTTTACTATAGCTGCATTTTTCGAGTTTTCAGTATTAATGCACATTTTCATTTTTCATTATTCTATTTGTTTGCTTTACTGCAGGTGGCTCTGGCGGATGTGGTTTGGCTTCGCCTTCGCCCCAGGCTTCTAAGAGCTTTCCGACTCCCTTTAGCGTCTCTGTTGGTTCTCCGACAATTCCACCTTTTGATCGCGTGGATGCCTCGGACTTTCGCTGCCAACCAACCGCTAGTGGAGGCGCTGCACCCACCGGGTTTGCTACCCATGTGCCTTTTGGTCGGATCAGCAGTCCTTTGTGTGTAGAACCCTTGTCAGCCGTTTCCACTTTGGAGGCTGCTACTGTTGATGTTTCTGTTCATTCTGGCGTTGCTTCCGAAACTGTTGGTAATGTTGGTTCTGGCCTGGAAATTGTTACTGTCGGTGATTTTTCTTTGCCCCCTGTTGAGGTTTCGAAGGGCGTTCCTATTGTTTCCGAAGGCGTTCCTGTTGATGTTTCTTTGGATCATATTGCTACAAGTGCTGCTGCTGCTGCGAATGTTTCCGATATTGTCATAGGCGAAGGCGTTCCTGCTGGTTTTGACAGCTTGGATGTTGAGGTGGTAGACACCCCTGCCCCCAAGGAAAGCCAAGTTGATGCTGCTGCTGAAATACCATCTGAGGAGCATGTTGTTAATGAGGGTGACGTCGTTCCTTCCCCAGGCTTTGCTAATCAGGTTGAAATTTCGAAAGATACTGCGAATTCCTCCGAAGGGCGCCCCGTTGGTGATATTCCTTCTGTTCGGCTTGCCCCTGTCAAGGTTGCCCAGGTCGCAGCGTCCCCAGCCTCCTCTTCGGTTTGTGAGTGTTCTTTTACTCATTCATCAAGTTGGGTTTCCTTTGCTATGTGTCTATGTTTTTATCAAGTCTGTGGATACTCATGTTTTGCTCATTTATATCTGCTATGTTTGCCTCTTTTTTTTTGTTGTGTTACAGCTGTATTTTCTGCTAAGTCGCGCGGCTCTCTTGATGCGGAGGAGCAATCTATGATTGAGTCTTTCCTCCTTGCCCATCCTGATTTGGTGCCACCAAGTGCTTCATTCCCACGCTTTTTCAGAGAGTCTGCTGCACGTACCATGGTACAAATGCTGGGTTTGGTAAGCTCTGTTGACGTTGATGCACTGCCGTGGGAAGAAAAAGTTGAGCTTCTGGATTGCCTTCATTCTTTGAAGATTCAGCACTACTCCGGTGTTTGGCTTGATGAGGCGATTGCCAAATTGGAGAAGCTGCGCCCCCATTTTGATGCGACTGGCTTGGCTGAGACCAAACGCACCTTGCAGGAGCGCCGTACTACCTTGGCCGTTCGTTCAAAGGAGCTTTCAGCCCAACTCGCGCAGGTGACCGCTGATTTGGAGAATGTTGACAAGGAGCTTAATGATTTAGTCGCCCAGGAGCGTTCCCATGAAGAAGCTTGTAGACTCATCAGCTTGAATGCCTTATTTAATGTTTGACAGTCGTTGCCATGTTATGATTTGCTGCTTTGGACTTGTGATTATGATTCATTTGTTGAACTTTGATGTTGTGGTTGTAACTGCTTGTAATGGCTTCTTTTGTGCGCTCTTCGAGCTTTAGGCTTTGCTTTGGGCATTGGTCGACACTTTGACAACAGACATTTTAATTCTGCTTTGCTGTTTCGTTTGCTTTGTTCCCTGTATTTGTACACAGGTCTGACGCTTTTCACTCTTGTATGCTTTGTTGGTTTCGTCGTTTTTCATTCTTGTAACTTGCATGATGTCTTTGTTTTATCTGGTACTGTTTGCATTTGTTATTCTTCCAGCACGCCTTCAATGTTTCGCACAATTTGGCAGCGTACACTCCTTCTTTTCCCTTGTCTTTGGAATAGTGGCCCCACATGTTATTGGTGCCAAATTTTTTCTTCAAGGTGCACATTGGGCACATTTTTTTTTTGAACAGTGGCCCCTCATGTCATCGGTGCCAAAAAATTTTCTTTTTCAAGGTGCACATTGGGCACATTTTTTTTGAACAGTGGCCCCTCATGTCATCGGTGCCAATTTTTTTTTCAAGGTGCACATTGGGCACATTTTTTTTTTGAACAGTGGCCCCTCATGTCATCGATGCCAATTTTTTTTTCAAGGTGCACATTGGGCACGCTTTGGAGATTTTGCCTCTTTGGGCTTTCTCTTTTTGAGCGTCACTTTGGACTTTTCAGTTTGCCACTTTTGGGAATCATGAACTAACGGACCGCTTTGGATCTTACGTTAGCCAACCTCTTTTACAGATTTTTCCGCCCGCGTTTTAGACTAGCGCCCTTGTTTCCCGGGACCTTTTCTAGCCTCGCGATATGGCGTACTTCGCCCGCGTCTGTCCCAAATTTTTTTTCAGGAGGTCTATCTGGGTACCGCGATAAGGCGCTTGTGCCCGCGGTACGGCCCAACACTTTGTTTTCAGTTTTCCATGTGGGTTCATCTTTTTTCCCCCTTCCTTCTCTTCTTTTTTTTTTTAGTGTTGGACCTCGCGTTTGGCATTTTGGCTCTTTTCTTTGAGAGCGTCTTGTCATTTCATTGCTTATTTGTTTGAAGCGTATTTACTTCTAGCATGCATACTTTATATTAACATATTTTAAGGGGAGATAGTTCATGAGGGAACATCTTCAGATTTTCATTTATTAGTTAGGGCCATACAAAACGAATTACTTCCTAGATTTTAACAGAAAGCGAAGACTACTGCTCTTTCATTATATCATACAGTGAGCTAGGCATAATATTTCTTAATATACTTGAAATTTAAAGGCCCTATTTTCCTTTGAGTGTCTGGTTCAAGTAAGAAACAATACCCATTAGGATGTGCTTCTTGCACGATGTAGGGTCCTTCCTATTTTGGCATCCATTTGCTCATGTGCAGGTTCCTCATGACCGCGTCCGTCGCCTTCAGCACAAGCTCGCCTTCGGCAAACATCCTTGGCCTCACCATCTTCTCATATGACAACATTATGCGCCTTTGGTGTTTGAGCAATTCCTCGTGCGCTTTATCTCTGGCGCTTTCCAGGGACAGTATCCGCTCTTCTGGCCCTCCTTCATTCTGGGCGATCATCCTTGCTGAGGGAACCGCCACTTCTGCTGGTAATGTAGCCTCCGCCCCATACACTAGGGAGAAAGGCGTCGCCTTTGTTGCACTGTGTTTGGTCACGCGATACGCCCAAAGAGCGAGTGGCAAGTATTCGCTCTAGGTCGTGGGTGCATCCTCCACCGTCTTGTCCAGGATTTTGATCAATGTTTTGTTTGTGGATTCAGCTTGGCCATTGGACTGCGGGTAGTATGGGGTGGATCTATGATGTGTGATCCCATATTCCTCCATTACTTGTTCCACCTTCTTGTTGATGAAGTGAGTGCCGTTGTCAGATACTATCCTCCTGGGTAGTCCAAAGCGACAAATGATGTGCTCTTTGATAAATTGTGCGGTGGCGTCAGCATCGCCTTTCTTGAATGCTGCCGCTTCGACCCACTTGGTGGAGTGTTCTGTTGCCCCCAGGATCCACCTCTTTCCTTTAGAAGGCGGGTCAATTGGACCGATGAAGTCCATTGACCAAGTGTGGAAAGGGTAGGGCGAGCTGAGGCCTTTAATGGAGAGAGAGGGTGCATGGATTCTGTTATCGTGCTTTTGGCATTGTTCGCATTTTCGCACGAAATCGAGGGCGTCGCCTTTCATGTTCGGCCAATAATAGCCGATTTTCAACAGCTCGCTCCAGAGCGATCTACCCCCTTGGTGCCTTCCACAAGATCCCCGTAGACCTCCTCCATGACTTTGTTTCTTTCTTCTCTCCCGATACATCTGAGGACCTCTCCGGCGAAGCTCCTTTTGAACAACTCGCCTTTCTCAATGAAGTAGTATTCTGACCTCTTTCTGATCCTCTCCGCCTCCATGTGACTTTCCGGTAAGGTACCGCTTTCCAAGTACGCCTGTATTGGCCTAGCCCAATCTTCATCCACTAGATGGACCTCCAGCTCTTCCTTTACTTCCTGACATTGACTGCACGCCTTCTGAGATGCATCGCAGCGCGCCTTCATGTCCGGCCAATATACTCCTAACCTTTGCATTCTCCTGTATAGGCTAGGGCCAACCTGTCCGCATATGCTGTCATGGAGGCTTGCCATCTTTTGTTCCCCTTCTTCCTCCGCAACGCATTTCATGAGCAACCCTTCTGCACTTCTCTTATACAATGCCCCCTTTAGAAGGCAGAAATCTCTGGATGCCTTTGTTAACGCTTTGCTGTGGAGCTCCCACATGATCGGGATCCTCCAATCTTTCCTTGCCTGCTCTCCTTGCACATCCCTTTGGATCTTGGGTTGGTACGCCTTCCTGAAATGTACCAAGTGTTCGCCTTCTACTATGCCTGCTTTGCTCCCCAGAGTTGCAAGGGCGTCAGCTTTCCTGTTTTCGGCCCGTGGCACATGCTCAAGAGATTCTAACTTGAATTTCGCCAACGCTTGGTGTGCTTTTTCCCTGCATAACGCCAAAGACATTTCTTTCACTCCATATTCTCCTTTCAGCTGTTTCACTACTAGGTTAGAATCCCCTTTGACAATGAGCCTTTGGACCCCGATTTCTTCAGCCACATCGAGTCCCAGGAGAAGAGCTTCATACTCTGCTTCATTGTTAGTGCATTGGAACTCCAATTGGAAGGCGAATGCGAGCTCTTCTCCCCTTCCGTTTGTCAGAGTGACTCCCGCTCCACCCTTGGGTGCTGAGGGCGAACCGTCAAACATCAAAGTCCACACTTCGGGCTCTTCGCAGGCGTTGACAGGCTTCATCACCTCTTCTTCTTCTTGATTTGAGCAGATGGCCATCAGATCGGCTAAAGCCTGACTTTTGAGCGCTGTGGGTGTCTTCAGGATTATTTCATATTCTGTTAACGTGAGCGCCCACTTGCTTATTCGTCCTGTCAGAACAGCACCTTGTAACAAATACTTGATTCCTTCAGCCTTAGTCATCACATGAATGGTGTGTGCTTGAAAGTAGTGACGATATTTCTGGGCAGCATACGCCAGAGCGAGGCATTGTCTTTCTTGGTTGGAGTACCTAGACTCTAACTCCTTTAACATTCTGCTCCAGTAAGCCACGGGTCGTTCTGAACCTTCAACTTCTTGTGCAAGAAGTCCACTGATCGCCGTCTGGGTAGCGGCCAGGTATACTCTGAGTGGCACCCCCTTCTGAGGCGGAATCATCACTGGTGGCATTGCCAAAGTCTTTTTCACATTATCAAAAGCGTCTTGATGTTCCTTTTCCCATTTGAAAATTCCCTTACCCTTGAGGAGCTTCCTCATGGGTCCTAACAACTCCCCCATGGCTGGTATGAATCTTCGGATGTAACCAAGTTTCCCCATCATTTGCTGCAGTTCTTTCTTGTTGCGGGGCGCCTTCATTTCTCTGACTGCTTTGACTTTCCTTCCATCTACTGAGACGCCTTCCTTATGGACTCTAAACCCCAGGAATTCACCAGAAGAGACTCCAAATTTACACTTGAGCTGGTTCATTCTTAGATGTGCCAAGTGTTGTTCCTTCTTCCTTGATTTGACTACTATGTCATCAACGTAGTCCTCTACTATGTCATGCATCATGTCGTGGAAGATTGCTGTCATTGCTCTTTGGTATGTTGCTCCGGCGTTCTTGAGACCGAACGGCATCACCAGATAATAAAAGTTTCCCACCGGAGTTCTAAAAGCGGTTTTCTCTTCGTCGCCCTCCGCCATTTTTATTTGATTGTAGCCGCTGAACCCGTCCATGAAGGAAAAGCGTTCGTGCATGGCAGTTGCATCCACCATGCAGTCTATGTGTGGCAGTGGGAAGTCATCCTTGGGGCACGCCCTGTTTAAATCTCTGAAATCCATGCAACATCTAATCTGGCCATTCTTTTTCTTCACGGGAACTATGTTGGCCAACCAAACGGGGTGTTGTATGGGCCTGATGAAACACGCCTCCAACAATTTCTCTACTTCATCTTTAATTGCCTTTTCAATCTCAGGGCTGAACTTTCTGGGGTGTTGCTTCACGGGTACCGCATCAGCTTTGACGGCCAAGTTATGAGTGACCAGCTTCGGGCTGAGACCTGACATTTCTTCGTAGCTCCAGGCGAATACTTCTCTGAACTCTCTTAGCAAGGCGACCAAGTCCGCCTTTTCAGATGGTGTGAGTGAAGAGGCAATGAAGAGAGGCTTGTGTTCGCCTTCTCCTCCTACATTGACTTCCTCCAAACCTTCTGGACCATTGACTTCATTCCCATTTTGCTGGGCGTGCATAACCTCCTCCGTTGAAGCAAACTATGCTTCCCCTTTTATGACCCCCATGAGTGTGGGGCTAGCCAAGTCGCTAAGTTTCGGCTTGACTGGCCCCGCGAATTCCTAGAGGATGGCCCACCTGGCCCCTCCTCCAGGAAGGCGTTGCCTTTGCAGTTTGTATCTTGGCTTGGTTACTCGCTGCTGTGTGTTTTCTTCTTCTTCTGGCAACTGAAGTCTCTTGAATACCGACTACCTCTTTTCCGGTTCCCTCACTTTCTCCTTTCCCTTGATTGGGATTTTGGGCTCTCTCCCAATCTTGTTGGTCCCAGGGGGAGCCAGCTCGTCAAACACCGTAGCGTCAATTTAGTGTAACTCCGAGGCGTCGAACGGCGCCTTTGTTGCTGGGATCTCAATATTCTGCCCTCTATACATCGATTTCACACATTGGTGTAACGTGGAAGGAACACACCCATGCAGATGAATCCATGGGCGCCCCAGCAAGATATGATAACTAGGCTCTCCATCAACGATGTGAAAAGTGTTCAGGGTTTTTATGGGCCCTACCTCCAAGTTGAGCACTACGCACGCCCTTGCTGTGACTGTTCCTCCGTTGAAGGTTCCCAGCGTTGCTTCCGCTTTCTTGAGCCTTTCTTTAGCAACTCCCAGCTTTACGAATATATGAGTTGGGATGATGTTTACTCCTGATCCGTTGTCTACGAGGGCGCGCCGGACATGTACGCCTTCGACGGTTGCCTCTATAAACAGCGGCCTGTTGTGACAAAAGCCTGGGTGTGCTCGCTGCGGCTCCCTGAACATTACTGCCGAGGCGTGCGCCCTTGCTACCCTGGTTGCTGGCGCGTAGACGGCGCTGGTGTTCGCCCCTTTCCTGACTATCACGTCAGCTAGAGCGTGTGCCGCTCCTTCTATGACATCAGCTCCCAGCCTCAGCTGGTCAAACAAAGCTCTGAACCCTCTAGTCCTCACAAGTCCCTTTCTCAGCTCATTTTCCACCAGCTCCTCTTCCTCAATCTCCTCCAGCAAGTTGTCGCCGTGGGAGAGGATGACATTCACATTGTGTCTAGGCAAAGGATGGTCGCCTAGGCTTTCTTCGCCTTCTCCTTCTGGCAACAATATCTTCCCAGCCGCGTATTGCTTCTGAAACACACCTCTGATGACATAGCAGTCCATGGTGCCATGACTCTTTTGTCTGTGTAGAATGCAATATTCTGGAGTATCATACTCCTCACGCGTCAAAGGGGGTCTCTTCGCCCTTTTGGTGAGAATGCCTTCCTTCAGCCACTCCTCCACCAACTGGTAGGTGAGTTCCTTGGAAATCGGGAGCTTTGGTGGGGGCTCCTTCCTTTCATAGCTCCTGGGAGGCGGCATGGTTCTGTAGCTTTTCCTCCTCTTGTCATCCACGATGTTCACGTCAAAAGCGATCTGGTCTTTGGTTCTTTTTCCCTGTTTCTTCATGGCCTCGGTAACATTCATTGCTCTTCCGAGCAGCTCAGAGAAAGTAGTGATCTTGCTAAGTGCCAGGAATATTTGCGAGCCGTCTTCGATGCTTTTGATGCACCCATAGGCCAGGTCTGCTTCGGGGAGAGTCTCTTTGCAGTGCAGCGCCCTGTCCCTGTACCTTTTGATGAAGGCGGTCAAGCTCCCCCCTACTCGTTGCCTTACACGACCAAGGTCCATGATATGGATAGCACCTTCCTCTTCCAGAAACTTGTTACAAAACTCTATAGTCATTTCCTCCCAAGTCCGGATTGACGCTGGGCGCAACTTGGAGTACCAAGTGAAAGCGCGCCCAACCAGGGACTTCGAGAACTCTCTCAGCCTTAAACAGTGGTCTGCACTGTATACCCCCAGATCATCCACGTACGTCATCAAGTGTTCACGCGCGCTCCCGGTTCCATCAAACTTTCGGAACGTTGGAGGCGCATACCCTTGCGGGTAGCGATAGGCAGCTACATCAGCGGTAAAAGGAGGGTTTAGATTTATTACCATATTTTGTCCTTCCTTGTGCGCCTGTAGGATGCGCTTCAGCTCCGCTTGCGTGACCAGGGCGTCCTCTGTGCTTTCTCTCCTTCCACTTGTCTCGTGCTGGAATTCCTCCTCTGATTTCGCTCTTGCCCTTGCTAGTTCTGCCTCTCTGCGCGCCTCTTCTTCTTCCCTTAGCCTCGCGCTCAAGGCTTCCCTTTCTTCCTTTGCTTTGGCGGACTGAGCTTTGTATTCAGCCACTATTTCAGACAGCGCGCCTTGGTTCGCTACCAGAGAGTTGAGTAGCACAACCGATATTACAACTTGAGTGTTGGAATCGCCTTCTATATGGGGGATTTTGATGTGACTCAGCGTTTCTTTCTCGCCGCCGAGCTCTTCTTCTTGAGGCTCTTGGTCATCTTCTGGAACGCCGGAGGGAGAACGAGTGTTATCGCTTCCTGGGTTGGCTGGGCTGAAACTCAGCCTCCTTGAGCCTTGTCCTGTCCCACCACTTGCGTGACTGGTCGCCGGGTTCTGAACAGTGATCACCGGCGTCACCTTTGGGATAGTGTCTCCTGTAGGTGTTTGTTTCACGACATGAGCCCCTTTTCCTTCGTGATTGGAAGCCATAGCTTCCCAGCGGAGTCGCCAATTGTTTCGGACCGCTTTGTGCGATAAGTAAATAATCAGTGCAAAGATAATGGGTTCGTAAGCTTAGTGAAGCATTTGGCTTTTATTACTTTGAAATGGGACTTGGGGAGAAAAATACAAGAGCGAGAGGTTCACACTTATGGTGTTTACGCAAAGTGAGAGAGTGTGTGCCTTCAGCCTTTCACACTCTCCTCTGTATTCTGAAACTCAAGCTTTCACAGAAGCTTCTATTCTCTCCTCTCTCTTACGCTCTCTTGGGATTTTAGTTGATTTGAATGGAGTCTTAGTCTCCCCTTCCCTCGGTTCAGATTGCCCTGTACGTTGGAAGAGATCTCTCTCTTATAGGATCTCTCTTGCTCATTGGTCTTTCCCTTCTCTTCACTTGGTCCACCGGTCTGTCTTCTTTTCCTTCTTTGCAGCTGTTATCTTCAGAGGTCGTTTTGTCTCCTTTACTTCTTTTAGCTTTGCCATTGATTGCTCACAGTGGGAGCTTTGCAAGGCTTCCCTTTTTCGTCTTTCCTCAAACGAGGGGCTGCATGACGTGAGCCAAGATGCTCTGGCTTCTCATGCACGTTCCTCACAGCCTGGGGAACCAGATTCTTTTGTTTGCACATGTACGCCTTCCTGGACCCTGTTTCCTGTTCGCTTTCACTTATCAAGACTTTCTCCTCAAGTTTCCGTGATACCTGAGGCGTTCTGGGGGAGCTCGTCGTGTCCATTGGCATCGGCACGCCTTACTCCACTTATTAGCTGTGACGTCAGAATGCGACGCCTTGATGGCCGTCGCTTTGAGTGCGACGCCTCGGGTGGTTCCTGGTGTTCGTACGCCTTCTCTTGGTATTTTTATTTTGTTTGGTGATTTCGGGCCTCTTTATGTATTGGGCCTTGCGGTGTTGGGCTTCCAAACAGTGGGGTATCAACAGACCATGTTAAGGAAACTGTTGTTAGGGTTTGATTAATAGGTAGTTGTTGTTAGGGTTTGATTAATAGGTAGTAGTAGAAGTTTTGGGTTCAAATTTTGTTACCTAAATATGTGGGTCAAAATAACATGTTTAATGTGCATGTAACATAGTCTCTTATATGCAAACTTTTTTTTTTTTTACTTTTTTAAATGTATGTAACTTTGTTTTATCAACGAGGCGTGACACACCTAACTCGGGACTTTGTCTTCGGTCCGCAAGGACACGGGTTCGAATCTCACATTGGCGGTATGAGTCTGTCGCCCCTTCCGAAGTGGTTGTTCTCCTCCGGGTAGTTTACAGGCTATGACCTGGAGCTAGGCAGTGTTACCCATCAGAGTCGTCAATATGGGCAATGACGATGGGATTTCCCTCGTAAACAAAAAAAACTTTGTTTTTTATTAGTTACATTTTTTATTTGTGTTTAAATTAGAATTACCATTAATGTATTTATCTATTACAAATTTTTTATAAAACGATAATCATTATATTTAATTATATATCCATTATTTATAATGTTTGAAAATATTTATACTTTAATAATATTTGTTTCATCTTTAAAAAAATCTTGAAGTACTTTTAATTTTGATATTGAAAGATGATTATTAGTTGATAATTAATATTATTACGTTTTTTATTTTTAGAAAATCATATTTATTAAATAATTATAAATCAATAAGTAGATTGATTTGGATCTTAAACTTTATAATGGATCATAGATTAAAATATTTATTTTTTATATATTACTTTCATATATTAAAAAAAAGACATTTTTTTGGAATTACTTGAAATTGCAATACACAAAAATAGAAAAGACACAAAAAGACATTCTTTTGAAATTACTTGAAATTGCAATACACAAAAATAGAAAAGAAAAGAGTACACAATTTTTTTTATAAAAAAATACCTCTTTCATCCAAGAAATATTCTTCTTATTTAGGTCTTCTTTTGAAATTGAAAATCATAAATTCTCAAAAATGTTCATCCAACAAAATCACAAGAAAATTGAAATATATATATATATAATTATAATTATTTTTACATACCTTTTGAGGTTCTTTCTTATCTTTTTGACCTTTCACATAAAAGGTATCAATTATCAAAAGTGATTCACTAACGTGTTACGGTCTTCTATTTAATATCATAAAAATCAATATAAAAATCAGAATAGTTGAAAGTGCATATTGATAAAAAAAATTTTCCAAATTTTAGGTGAAATAAAATAAAAATCTTAAATTCTAAGAATAATGAAGAATGAGAGAAAAACATAATAAAAAATATATATGAGCATAATAATTTTAGAAAAATAAATTAAAATAGATGAAAGAAAAATACCAATTTTTATTTTTGGAAGAAACATGGATGAACAAAGATGATAGTTAAACTTACGTTTAACTATATATATAATTTGTATTTATCCAAAATTAATGACAAATTCAACAGATTTAATTTGTATTTATCTAAAATAAATTAATGATTTGAAAAATTTGAATAATCTATTTAATTTCAAATTGTAATATATTGGTTGGAGATAATGATTTGAGGGACCAAAATGACACTTCACTTTTTATATAAAGAGAGTAGATTATTAATAACTCTTTGAATTTTAGATATTACACATCCAAACAATGTAATTGGATTTGAATTTGGAATTTTAATTCTATGTTATAATTTTATATAGAGTCCAAATATAAAATTACAAGTCAATTTCAATTTCGGTTATGATGGAATTGAAATTGGAATTAGAATTTCAAACAACAATCCTAATTTTACGCGCCGAATGAACATTTAACACTAAGTTTCTTTAACATTAAATTTTTAAATGTCTTTATCACAGTATAGTTTTCAACACAATACATATAAATTTCTTTACCATCAAATTTTGAAGGGTTTTTCTAAAGTTTGCCCTTAAACACATGTTAAGAAATTTATATTTAATAAGTTTGTATTAGAAATTGATGTAATTAATACTCATGGACTTTATAAACGAGACAACTACTGATACTGACATACTCATTATGAATTTCTTTAACATATGTCGTATGACAGATATTATAGAAACCCAATTTTGAAATTCAACTTATTAAAATATAAAAAAAAAAATTCTAATAATGTGCACCCGCTTGGGCACACATTAAAAAAATCATAATAAATAAGTTTGCATCAGAAATTTTTGTATTTATTGAATTCATGTAAATTAACAACTTCAATTTCCAATGCAAATTTTTTATTATAAGTTTATTAACATGTGTTATAGACACATTAAAAAAATCTAAATAAATGTACGTAGAAATAAAATAAAATAAAATAAAATAGTAGCCCCCTTCGATATGATTTTTTTCATTTCCGATGAAAAATAAAATAAAATATTGTTAAGCTTCCTAGAAATTAAAAATAATAACATAAGTTTTTTTATAGAATAAAAAATTTCTTTTTCAATGTTTTTCTACTACATATAACTCCTTAACAAGTACCCTAAGAATTTTAAAAAATACAATATATAGTGCGCCATAATATTAAATTGTTTTCACCATTATAATTGATGAAATTTTTGATTAACAATAATTAAATAAATTATACTAAATTTTATAACTCTTCATAATTGCTAACTATAGTTATCTTCACGATGAGAATATTACCTCTGTTCCTTCATACTTTATTGTTTAAGAATATAGCGCATAGATTGTTTGTCAAAGAATATAGCGCTTAGATTAAATAAAAAATGTATATTTAATGTGTGTCTTTTTAGTTTAATGGGTGTGCACTAATGATGTAACCTTTTTTACACCATCATCAATCCATTATTCATCATTCATTTGTATTACTTTTAATTTATCTGAAAGTTAATGACTATAAACACATGAATGATGAATGATGCACAAACGGTATAAAAAACCTTTACACTATCAGTGCACCATCTACTTTTTTTTTTAAATGTAAATCAATGTTTATTTTTACATATTTTCCATTTTCCCCCTTATCTCTTTATTTTCTTTAGGCTATATTTTTTTCTTTTTTGTGAGGAGGGAGAGAAAATGTCATCCCCAGGGTTTGAATCCGAATTTTTCTTAAAACTAGACCCCAACCCCGTGTGATGCAATCGATAAAACATTTTATAAAGTTGCAATTAATATTAGTTTTATTGTATTGATAAAACATTTCACAAAGTTACAATTAATATTAATTTTAATTTATTATTGAATAGTTATGAGGAATTTTAATATGGATAATGTTTAAGTGTAAATAAAGTATAATAATGTAAACATTCTTGTTAAAAAATTGTTTTGGAAGGAGTCGGTTAATAATATTATTTACGAAAGAGTCGATAAATTTGGAGTCGATTAATATTCTTGTATGTAATATTTTTAAACTAAAAAATTCGCCTTTAGAAAAAAGTGAATAAAAATGTTTTTGAAAAAGAAGTAATTAATGACATTATAAATTCAAATCCAAATAACAAAAACATGTACATAAAAAGAATACAAAAAACCCAAAGCATAATTTTTTTAATATATTAGATTTATTAAAATAAAAAAAAATAAAAAAAAGAGCAGGAGCACCAAAAATCGGTGCATGATAGAAGCACCCTTGTTTTATATTTTACTTGTTTGAATCATTACCCATGTCAGGAAGCATATAATAAAAAAATTCAAATCAAAATAAAAAAAACATGTACATAAAAAGAACACAGAAAACTCAAAGCATATTTTTTTTAATATATTAAATTTATTAAAATAAAAAAAATAAATAAAAAAGCTGGAGTACCAAAAACCGGTACATTGTAGAAGCACTTTTGTACTGTTTAGGCCGAGTAGTCAAAATAGGAGGAAGTAGTTTACCAAAAAAAAGGGTGGGAGGGAATGGGCGGGATTTTATAGTGGGCGGGGTAATGTTTGGTAATATATATAGTAATATATATATATATATATATATATATATACATATGTAGATTATTTTTATTATTATTATTATTACTAGAGAACCACACCCCGTGCACCGCACGGGTATAAATGGTAGTAGTGAAAACCATAAGGTTGCCGGTAGTTACTTGTATTATATAGGAATAGTGGACATTAATAGGTTGCACGACAGTTTTTTTTTTCCTTGCACTGGAACTGTTATAGCAGTTTAATTTTACACTACAATGTGGGAAAGAGGTGATAATTTTTTCAATTAAGAAGGGTATAATAGGAATAACAAAATTATGTACAAAAATTAGTTATAAAACAGTTTAAAAAAAAAGGTTTTCTTTATCTATACAATTAGGAGTAGTATAGATTATTATTATTATTAGTAGTATTAGATATTGGAGAGGGAGAAAATATGGGAGGGATTTTTTAAGTTTGAATGTATGATTTGGATGTATTTAATTGTAATGGGTGGGAAGGAAATGTGGGAGGGAATTAAGTGGTGGTAATGAATGGGAGGGAAGTAGTGAATAGGAGGGAAAATAGAGGAGGTTTAATAAATGGGATGTAATGTGTGGCAATTATATATTATGTAGATGACAATTATTTTGGAATGAACATAGTACATCGTGAAACAAGTTCATTATGTCACAAGTCTTTGAAGTTTGGGGTACTTTTTTCAGATATCTTTATTCTTTTTTTTTTTTCAGTGTTTGATTCCTCGAAGTTACTTTTGGGTTTGTCATATACCCCTACTACCAATTCTGGCAAATTTTGCTGACATGTAACATCAGAATCCTAATCAGACGCTGAAGGTAAAGCACCTGGTGCCTCGTGGACGAAGATCCTTTTTTTTTTAAATTTAAAAAACTTAAAAACTTTATATTTTTATATTTTTAGTTAAATAAATAAAAAATGGAAAAGTGTGGTCGTCTTCGCCCGTGTGACATCATGCGGCACCACATGACCAACCACTTGCGTCTAATTAGGATTTTTGATGTTACATGTCATCAAAATTGGGCAGAATTGATAGTAGGGGTATATGACAAACTCAAAAGTAATTTCGGGGAGTCGGACATTAAAAAAAAGCACAAGTATATCTAATAAAAGTACCCCAAACTTCAGGAACTTGTGACATAATTAAGCCTTTTTATTAATGTGTTTTAAGTCACATGATCGGAAATTCATATTAGGTAAGAATACATCAAGAATTGGTGTAATTATTGCACTTAAATTTTTTAAATGTATAAATTTAAATGTATCTTTACAAAATATGTGCTTCTTAACACGTATAATAAAACACATATAAAGCCAATATTTTGGAACCAAACCAAATATTTTAACATGGTTCCAAAATTACCCCTCTCTCTCACATCCCTTATTTCTCTTTGTTTCAAATTCTCAAACCCCATTCTTTCTTCACTTCTCTCAATCCATTCCTCGTCAGAATCCTCCCCCACTTCAACGGCCTCTTTTGGTGCCGCCTCCTCACTCTTCACCATCCTTGGAGTTTGCAAATGTGTTAATGTTTTGACATGTTTGTAAATACCTTTAATTTGTAATGTTAGGGTTAGGGTCTTCTAGGTTTTGGATGGGTTCTCATTTTCATTTTCCTTTTGGGAATAGGGTTAGGGTCTTCATTTCATTGTATCTCTGTCGGGAATGGTGTAATGAGGCCGGTAAGACAAAAATTCCGATAAACCAGTGTCGAAAAGATGTGTCACACACACTTCTGACATGCGGTTATCGAAAAAAGTTTGAAACCTCCAATTCCTAAACCTTATTATCGGAAAATAGTTAAACCATTTTTGAAAAAGTTAAACAAAGTGTTTTTTGACAACTTGCGATCAAAATTTTGCTCATATGATTTTTCGATAGCTTGGTGTCGAAAAAATACTCCAGTTACTCATTTTCATTTTTTAGATTGATTAACAATAATTGTTTGGTATTTATAATGTTTTAATTGTAGAGATGTATGTCAATAATTAAGCCTTCTGCGTACACTATTTTAATTGAAGACGACCAGCAAAGTAGACGACCGCCAACGACCTCACTTAGGAGGGAAAATGCCAATAAACGTGTTAATTCTCAAACAACACCATAACCACCGCAGTTCTAAGAACATGCATTGGCTTCTCTTCTACCACCACCGGTAGAGTCTCATGAACAAGCATCGAAACAATGGAAAATAGAACTATTAATTTTCGAATGGTATGTCTCAAAAAGTATAATTTACTTAAATTAGAAAAATAACACAACTATAAATTTTAAAACAAATATTTGTCATCATTAATTTCAATCCATAATTGTCATGCATTGACATTTTCAAATAAAAAGATCACATACAAAATGTATTAAAAGAAAAGGGCCATCTACAAATACATATCTACACAAATTTAAAATTGTCTTTAACAAGGTTATGCCTCTCATTCTCTTCATTATGCTCATGAATGCTATAGTAATAAAAACATATATTTCAATATTTATTCAATGACAAATCTATGTAACAAAGAATTGTTTTGTCATAATTTCCAAAGGGGCTAGTAGGTAAAAAAGAAGTAAACCAAAAAAAAAAGAAAAGAAAAGCAGCATATTGCATAAATACATAAAAACAATAAATAAACAAATTTTGAAATTTATTTTGAATGAGAGACAAAAAGAATTAAAACAAAAATCATAACAATCTTCAACAACAACACAAAAAGACATATATATTTTTTTTGGAATTACTTGAAATAATACACCCAAATTGAAAAGAGTATACAATAATTAAAAAAAACAAAAAAATAATAAATGTCTCTCTCATCCAAAGACCGGACCGGACTGTTACATCCCTAGCCTTAACCCTTAATGTTCAAACAAATGATCCTACCTTACTTTTGGGTTTACTTTTGATTAGAGTTAATAGTCTATTAAATTCTTCAAAGATACAACCGGAAGCTTAGTTCCCAAATAATTTTTGGAAGCAATTAAGTTCCCCAAAGAACATATTGATATCATGTTAGTCTTTTCATTCATCAAACCGTCAGTCCCTCTGGCAAGTACCATGTGGTGTTTCTTCAATGATTATTTCCCCTAATTGTTATACACACAAAAATATTAAATCATCTATCTCGTGAATTTTTAACTGTTGGATATATCCAATTAATGATTTAGATTTAAAAAAAAAAAAACTTAAAAAAAAAATCACAACCCACTAGATCATTCATATGGTTAAAAATGTAATGGATCTATAATTTAATATTTTTGTGTGTATATCACTAAGGAAAATAATCAATGAGGAAGCGCCACATGACACTTGATGAAAAGGTTAATAGTTTGATTACAAAGGGACTTACGTGATGTTAATATATTGTGAGGAACTTGATTGATTCCAAAAATATTCTAAAAAACAAATTAATGTGAGATGTATCTTTGAGGAGTAATGATTGAGAGACCTACATATATAGACCTGCTCATAAGCCTATACATTAGGATCTTAACATTTGTCATTTAAGTTTTTTTATTTAATTTTTTTAACTTAAAAATAACAAGTGTCATAATCTTATGTGTAAGTTTGTAGGTTTGTTGGTCTCTATATCATTTTTCATGTTTTTGAGAGACTTATAAACTATTACTCCATACGGTCCTATTTATAAGTCACATTCTAGAAGGATTCTTTGGTCCTATTTATAAGTCATTTTGTATTTTCTAGGAGACATTTATTGCTATTTTTTCTTATTTGCCCTTTGCCCATTAATGTGAAGTAATATAATGTGAAATTTCCAATGCAAGTTAAGAGGGTAAGATTGAAATGTTGAAGTATTTTTTTAAAGTTTCAAGAAACCTAACTACCCTCCTTGATGCATGTGATATGGTTAAGTATGTCCTATAAATAGGACAAGAGGGAGTAACTCTTTAGATCAATCCAAACCCAGCCAGGGCTGGGGCCCTCGAGAACCAAAAATTGTTTACTAATAAAAATGAAATGATAATACTGTATTTAATTTGCTACTCGAATTTTTTTTTTCTAAACCTCAAATATTTTTCACTTATCGAATACTATGCACGAATTGGATAAAATCATTATGGATGATAAAATTCTTTTTAACAAATATATAACGTAGCATTAGAAGATGTATACTACTATACTAGTATAACAATATCAAACTCTATATAGATTAATGTTTAAAATTGTCATCCACATTCCAATGATTTGATTTCCTTTGTCTCATTTCCTCTCTACAGTTCTCACTGACACCACCCTATGGTCCATGCTCACTGCCAAAACTCTTCAGAAGAGAACTCTTCTTGCTGACATGTGACTTCATAATCTTCATGCTACCTGATGGAATCTTTTAAACAAACTTGTTGAAATTATGTTTTTCTCTTGTAGCTTTCAGGAAAAAGCAAAAGAAAAAGAAAGGGGGGTGTTCGCAAGAAAAAAGCAGAAAAGTAACATAAGTTAGCATAATGAATGGTGTGGTATCTTTTTTCTTTCTCTCTGCTTTCTAATAGGCAAAGGAATAGCATTTGGCAAAGTGAAAAATGTGGAGCCTTTTGGGAATGAACTTTCTAAAAGAGTTTAGTTTAAGAGTTCAGAAGATTGAGACTTGGAAGTGTAGTTGTTGAAGTGTGTAGTGTACCTAACCAAGGAGAAAAAGTGGAGTGAAAGTTGTTGCATAAAGGACAAAAGAAAAATGCCAACAGTGTGGTTCTCTCTGAAGAAATCTCTGCACTGCAAATCAGAGCCATCAGAAGTTCATGACCCAAAATCAAGAAAGCACCTGAGCAGAATCTTGACCAAGAAGAGGAGGTCAGGAGGAGGAGGAGGAGGAGGAGGGAGGTCAGGGTGTTCAAGGTCCATAGCAAATCTCAAAGATGTAATCCATGGAAGCAAGAGGCATATAGATAGGCCACAAAGTTGCAGCCCAAGATCCATAGGGAGCAGTGAGTTCCTCAACCCCATAACACATGAAGTCATCTTGAGTAACTCAAGGTGTGAGCTCAAAATCACTGGCTATGGAGGAGGGGTTGCTAGTAATAATGACAGTGATTCAACTTTTGTTGGTACTTTAAGGCCTGGGACTCCTGGCCCTGGAGGGCACCCTACAATGCACTACTTTAATAACCCTTCTTTTAAGACCTCATCCACTCCTCCAAGGAAATCTTCTTTGCTCTTGTCAGATAAAGAAAGGTCTGGTGGCTTGCAAGGTGTTGGACTTCATTCAAGTAATAGGTTATCTCTTGATGCAGATTCTACTAATAATGGGTTTTGTAATGTAACTTGCCACAAATGTGGAGAGCAATTTAATAAATGGGAAGCTGCTGAAGCTCATCATCTCTCCAAACATGCTGGTAGGTAACCTTTTCTTTATTTTTCTCAGGATATCTATTGAAACCTTATCTTATTATTCATGGTTTCTATCTTCAAGTGGATAAACTTTCTGGCCACATATGATAGATGTACATAGTTTTTTTTTTTGTAAAATTATTTTATGTTTTGGTGACTGGTGAGGAGCCTCATAAATTGATTTCACCTTTTCAGTTTGGGATAACAGAAACAATTTCCCCTTTTCATTATCTTCTATTTTAGAATTTCTGTTGGGATTCTCTTGCAGCTTCACCTTCAAACTTGTAGGAGAAACAACACTTCAATTTTTTTTACGTCATGTTTGAATATATGAAAAATTTTATGTGAAATTTTATACAAGAACTCAGATACAAATGACTCGTTTGTAGAGACGATTATAATAGATCATTATGGCGTCAAACATATACATGCGATCGACCTAGTGGAAAAAGACTTGGTTGTTATATTTGTAACATGTTTGTTGATATTGTTTTTACATATTTTAAGAATTAAAAGGGCAAGTTTTTTTGTTGTTTGACAGTGACTGAACTGGTGGAAGGTGATTCATCGAGAAAAATAGTGGAGATAATATGCAGGACTAGCTGGTTAAAGTCTGAAAACCAATGTGGGAGAATTGAGAGGGTTTTGAAAGTCCATAACATGCAAAAGACTTTGGCTAGGTTTGAAGAGTACAGAGAGGTGGTGAAAATTAAAGCTAGTAAACTCCCAAAGAAGCATCCTAGGTGCATTGCTGATGGGAATGAGCTTTTGAGGTTCTATGGCACCAATGTTGCTTGTTCTCTTGGTCTCAATGGCTCTTCAAGTCTATGCCTATCTGAAAAATGTTGTGTTTGTAGAATTATCAGAAATGGATTTTGTGCCAAGACGGAACTCAAGGGTGGAATAGGTGTTTTCACAACTTCTACTAGTGGAAGAGCTTTTGAAACTATTGAGGATTTTGAAAATGAACCAACTCTAAGAAAAGCACTTATTGTGTGCAGAGTAATTGCTGGGAGGGTCCATAGGTCTCTGGAAAACATTCAGGAAATGGCAGGTCTAACAGGGTTTGATTCATTGGCTGGCAAAGTTGGTCTCTATTCAAATATTGAAGAGCTTTATTTGCTCAATCCTAGAGCTCTTCTTCCTTGCTTTGTGGTAATTTGCAAATCCTGATGCAGCACAAGAAATTTAAAATAAAAAATGCCAATATTAATTGTTTTGGATTTTGATTCCTTGCCCATGTCTTATGAATTGTGGAGGATCCTTGCCCATGTTTTGAAGAATTTTGACTCCTCATCCAAGTCAGGTGTGCTTCTTTGTTTATTGTAGGGACCTCCTATTCATCCATTTGTACTATTTTTTAATGACACTGATGTTGTTCATGGATATTGTGCTGAGAAGCAAATGTTGAAAGGTAATGACAATATAGCAATGCTACCATTGGCACAAAAGCACTCCAATCTATCTATCCATAGTCTATAAGTCTATATTAAGTAATCATTGTTTGAGATTTTCATTTTACAAAAATTATTATTACTACTACTCCCTCCGGTCCTATTTATAAGATTCTTTTGGTGTTTTTATTTTGGTCCTATTTATAAGACCCATTTTGAATTTTTAATAGCATTTAATTACTTTTTTTCACTAACACCCCTATAAAGTTAACACTTTTTAGAGTTCCAATAATAATTATAGTAATAATTTTGAAAAAGTATATCAAATTTTTACATTTCTAATGTCACTAATAAATTTATCCAGTCTCCTTTACCAGAGTAGTGAAAAACTCCAAAAGCTCTTATAAAATAGGACCCGAGGGAGTAGTTAATAACGAGTGTGAACACGAGACCAGAGAGTGTCAATAACTTAACTCTCTTCGTTAACATCTCCACTAGAATCCTAGAGCTAATGGTCATTGCAACTACTAGTACTTGAGTATGCGTGTCTAGATTCTCTTTGAAACGAGTAATAACCATCTAACCTCATTAAATTTTGCTTACAATCAAATTGCAAGATTATTGTAGAAGCAACCAGCTGGTTCTGTGTGCACTTTATTACGACTTTTTCTTTTTAACGACACCCTTTACTCATTGGTTCCCATCGTTTCAAACAAGTCGGAAGATTCTTTCCGCTTGAAACAAGGCGGAAACAAAATAAAACATTTTTCGCATTATGCAAGTTGTATTATCTTCCACATTTCCAAGGCCGTAAATAAAATAAAGTATTGCTCCTCTCATTAGGCGGAAAACATTAAAAATTTGTTATAATACCAAAATTGCCCCTCCGTTCATTCACTTACAAAACAATAAAAAAAGGGAGGTGAAGGGTTTACGGAAGAGCATTTCTGGGATTTCAACACTTTATTTGTTCTGCTTCTTAAAAGTCGGAAGTATTTCCGCTTTTAAATAGTCGGTAATTTTTCGCCTTATGCAAATCGGTAGTAATGAGTGGGGCCAAAAAGTTTATCAAACTTGTGTCAGGCGGTGGGGGCCAATGAGTAAAAATGAGTAAAGGATGGAGTTAAAAAGAAAAAGTCCTTTATTATAAGCAATATTACTAGTACCAGACTACCAGTACAGCCAAGGACAATGTAAGGGAACTATTAATTGATTTAGGGTTTTAGATTATACAATCAATGAGTAGATTCCATTTTATGTTCTCATTAAATGACTTATATTGACTGATAATCATTCATGTTACTCTCTCTGGTCCTATATATAGGTCATATTCTAGAAAAAATCTTTGGTCCTATATATAAGTCACTTTATATTTCCTATGCATCATTAATTGTTTTTTCTCTTTTTTGCCCTTATTAAATGTTTTGACTAACTATGTTTTTTTGCTATTCATTAATGAATGTTAACTTTCCAAGAAAGTGGTGGGGGTAAAATTTTAATGTTACAATATATTCTCATAAAATTCACAAAACTAACTACTTTCCTTAATCTGGGGAATACGGTTAAGTATGCCCTATATATAGGACCGGAGGGAGTAATATCTTTGTCAACTAATTATAAAAAAAAATATCTTTGTCAACTACACAATTAATATTGGCATTTTTATTACTACCCTCTTTCAAACTTAATTTTGTTAAGCAAAGGCTAAGTTTGCAACTTGAAAATTGAAGAGTTCAAAAGTGAAAGGTATCGGGGGTTACATTCAATCTTCGTTTGAGGTTTTTCCATGTCTACGAAAGGATCTCCTAAAAGATGACTAAAAATTGCGCAAAGGTTAAAAAGTGATCAAACTATTGCCAAATGACTTGCAAGGCCAATGAGTGCGGATCACACACAAAGGCACATGAATTTCTCCAATAAAATCGTCGACAACTTAGCTTGTTTAATCCATGCAGAAACAAGTCTGTCAAACTGACACCAGCGAGTGTAGTCAGAATTTGGTTGCTCTAAGCACAAGCACAACTAGCTACTTGTTTCCTTGGAGTGCAGTAGGATTAGCATCAATCCATTCCAGTGATGCATACGGTAGTTCACCACTAGTAGTGAATGTGGAGGTGTTTACTATTAATTCTTGAGTTAAAAGGCATTAGCCATTAACTAGCTAATGATACAAGTTTTGAATGGGAAGGTTGGCTGAACTCTCAAGTATAAGTGTAAGTCCGTCCATTATTATTATTATTATTATTATTATTATTATTATTGACGACAAAATAAATAATAATTGGATATAAAGCAACTAGATAAACCCAACTAAAGATAAATTTAAATAAAACAAAATTAACTAATTCCTACTCACCACGTTCCATTTTATTTGTCGTTTTAACATTTTCAATATATTTCAAATTATTTGTCGCTTTAAGAATTCGAAGTTGCATTAATTATTTTTTTTAAATTTTAACCATCCTTTCAAACATTTTGAAATATATGAAATGTGTAATAATTAATATAGTATGAGAATAATAGAGTAAAATTATCTTATTCTTCTCTTGAAAATTGAAATATTAAATAACTTCCTTAATCTGTGTAAAATTTCTAAAATAACAGATAAATTGAAACGAAAAAAGCAAATAAGATGATGCTTCTTCAGCTTGGACTACTAAAAATAAAAGCATTTGTTTAGTTGATGTGCAATGAAAATAAGTAATTAAAATAATGCATGTGAAGTGGTCCTTCTTGAATGTATATATGGATCAAGTTCAGACTTCAGACATAGATGATTCCAAACATAGGGAGAAATATGAGGAAGGATTGGGAGTAGTTGAGGCATATTATACCCCTTAGCTTGTCTTTTCTCTTCTTCCCAATCTTGCTGCCATGCTTTGTACTTACTAATATCTAATTTTCAGTTTTCCTTCGTTGGAGGCTATGGATCATCCTGAGATAAGAACAGTAACGGTTCAATATAAGGCCCGGAACCCATCTCTCAGTTTTCTACCAACACTTATTTACGTATTTGGATTTTCTAATTTCAATTACTCTAATTTTATTAACTTCATAGTATATTTGAAAATAATATATATTTTTTTTATATTTTATTTAATTAATTAAATAAATAAAACAAATTATTTTCAAATATAATAGTATGAAATTATTGGAACTATGCAATTCAAAGTTAGAGAATTCAATTCCATGTATTCACTGTTCATATGAATATGAAAATGGTAACTTTATTGGCCATTTTAAGGGGTCTTTAACTTTTAATGGCATGTACATCGGGGGAGATCTGTTATTACTTAAGCAAGTGGTTGGAGGCCTTGCTGAAAAATTACTTCCGAAAGAACTCGACAATATCGAAAAGTTGTAAGTACCGGTGGGTTGGTAATGACATTTCATTCAGTATTTACATCTGTATAGCTTTCAACTCCTCATAGAACATGCACATCATAAATGTGTGCTTACCCCACCCTTACACCACCTCCCTTGTGTGTTTTTTTTTTTTTTCCAGTTTTTTGTTTGGGACGACGGGGATCATTGAATGAATCCCATTTTAAAAATTTGAAGTCAAATATGTTTAAAAGTGTTTGAGTAATTAGTGCCCAAGGCACTTGTGAGTTGTGAATGATTATAAAATAAGTGTTTGCCAATTAAATATAATCGTTAAAGATTCAATGAGAGCAATAGTTGTGTTAACAAGTGTTATAAAAATAATTTTTTTAATGAAATTAAAATAAATATATCAATAAGAGCAAGAGTTGTGTTAACAAGTGTTATAAAAATAATTTTTTTAATAAAATTAAAATAAATGTATTTATATTATAAAAAAATAAAATAAATGTATTTATATTAAAAAATTTAATATTTAATGTTTCAAGAGTTACAATAAATTTTATTTTTTAATGTATTGTTTAACAAATTAAACACATAAAGATATTATTTTTTTTAACAAATATAAATTGAGTTTGACAATTTTATTAATTAATCTGGCACTTCTTAAAATATTAAACTCATCAATTTTAATATAAAATTAATTTTTTTAAAACTTTCTTAAATAATATTTTCTCGATTTTAATTTATTTATTGTTTTAGCATTTTCAAAATATTTTCAATTATCCGTTGCTTTAGGAATTCGATTATGCATTAATTAAAATTTTCAACTTTAACATTACTTTTAAGAAAAAGAGTGAAGACCCACTTTGGATCCCGTCGATTTTGCAGAGTACCAATTTAGTCCATGACAATTCATAATACCACATTTAGTCCCTAAAAAAAATTTCATACCAATTTGGTTCCTCAACTTTTTCTCATATCAATTTAGTCCCTCAAAATTTTCAGATGTACCAATTTGATCATTAAAATTTAGGGATCAAGTTGTTATGGAAGAAGATCTTAAGGGGCGAAATTGGTATGGAAAAAAGGTTAGGGACAAAATTGGTATGAATTTTTTGAAGGACTAAATGTGGTATTATGAATTGTTAGGGACCAAATTGGTATTGTGCAAAATCGACAGGAACTAAAGTGGGTCTTCACTCTAAGAAAAATGATTGATAAACCTACAAATAAGTCTTCACCACAATTGCAAGTGGCACATGTTACTTTCTTATTGTGTATGCTTGCTTGTAGGTTGAGTTTCTAGGTATACTTTTAAACATTTTTGATAATTAATGTAACGAAAGGATAATATAATACAATTGCCTAACATTTTTCCTAAAATTTGAATCATCAAGTAATTTCCTTAATTCGTGTAAAACTCTTAAAACAAGTAAATCAAAACGGGTGAAATAACCTGAAGATACTTATTAATATTATAAAATATAAAGATTTTTTCTCCTCCAATATTTAGCGTGTCATGTTTTTGAGATATTAATTAAATATCACTTTCTTCTTTGAAAACAATTAAAAAAAAAAGAAACATTCCTTTCTAAGGCAAAATAAGAAAAAATATTTTTTTCTTTTATTTTATTTACAAAATATCGAGTGTGTCCATTGCCCAATGAGCCTATAACACGTGTCTGGATGTTAGCTATGTTAGCATCGTCAATTTGAATTTGAACAGAGGAATTCAATTGACCGAAAATGAAAATAGAAGATGAACTAGATTAGGCAAATTAAGTCGAGAGTCCAGTTGGTGACTGCAGGGACACTTAGGATTTTCCTCTCCCCAGGTCATGGGTTCTAGTCACAGATCTCCCATGTAAACCAAAAAAATAAATTAGGCAAATTAAATCAATCAAATGGGAGAACCAAAAATGCAACTAAGCATATTTGTAAGATCATATTCTAATTTTCAATTGTAATAAATTACTTCTTTCCACAAAATCTCATTTACTTCATATTTTTTAAAATTTCAATAATAATTTTGACAAAACATATAAATATTCATATTTTTAATATTATGAACGAAATTAACCAAACTTTTATGATGAACATAACCTTCGCCAAAAAATTTTATACTACATACTCCTTTCGGCTTAAAATATACGAAAAAAATATATATTTTTCTTAGTTTGAAATATAATTAGCAAAACTATTTTATTTCATTCTCAATACTATTTTCCTAAAACATCCTTAAAAAATTGTTATCTCATCTAATTTTTATTTCATTCTTAATGCAATTTTCTTAAAATACATTTATTCTTTTATACATTTTATAAAATTAAATATAATCAACTAATTTTTTTAATAAGCGTAAAATTAATTAATTTTGCTTATAATTCGAGTATAAAGCCGAATAGAGTACTTCGTATTACGGAGTAGCTAGTGAGTGCAACTAGGCTTCAACAACCACATTGCCACGAGAAGCTTTCATCAATTTTCTGAATTCTGGCAGCAACCCTTTGTTATTACTCTCTTTAAATGTTTGATGCAGACTTCGCCAGTTGGTGATAGCAATGCATTAAAGACAATTGTAAAAATTAGGAAGGATGGGCTAACATGGCAAAAACATCCGGTGGCTATAAGGCGTTAATGTTTCGATTTGGATCAATTTCGGAGTAAAATACTAATCTGTTTTTTTTTTTTTAAAGGCAAAATATAATCTGGTTTGATTAAAGTAGTAGAATATCAATGTGGGGTTGGTCAAGTGGTAGCTTACTTGGTCTCTTAACCAACTGGTCTCGAGTTCGAGCCTTGGCTATGGAGCAACTCCGCTGGGAGACCCCCTACCGCTTAGTACGAGTTTAGTTGGATCAGACTGGATGAGTCGACAGATTCGGGTACCGGTTGGTATACACAAAAAAAAAAGGCAATAACAAAAATTTTATCTGTTATGAATTAATGAAAATAAGAAAACATAAGAGATTGAGGGAAAAATTGTATTTCACTTTTGGGGACAAAGTTTTACAATACATAAGAGTCCTATTTTATAGGAAAAGATGAAACCCTATCATGAATATGTTTCAACTAAAGATAAACATAAAGTAGGGATAAATTCAAACTATGATAGAGTCAACCACTTATTAAATAAATACAAATTGTTCATAACACTCCCCTTGGATGACTATTAAGAGAATATGACTCTTTAAAAACCTTCCTAAGAAAAACCCTATGAGAAAAATGAGTGAAGGAAAAAGAGTACACAATTCTTCTTGCGCAATTGGATGTTGCCTCATTAAAAATCTTGTCAGGAAAACCCATTAGGAAAAAACCGTGACTAAGGGAAAAAGAGTGTTGTGCGTATTTATTTCTCCCCTGATGCGAACGATTATCTCTGAGATATTACATTATTACCTACGCAGTATATATTTCATGATGTACCAAAATTTCATGAAATATTTCATTTGTAATTCAAGACAATTAAAATTAGTTCCTAACAAATCCTTTCATCTCAAACCTTTTTTTAAGCAATTTACAACATTTGGAAGCTTTTCAAGAGTTCTAATAAAATTCAAATCATCAACGTAAACATCAATTATAACAAATTTCTTGTCACATGTTTTCATAAAAATACATGGACAAATTCGATCATTTTATATCCTTCACTGATTAAATATTCACTTATACGATTATACCACATCTCAATTTACTTCAAACCATAAAGACTTTTATTCAATTTATCATACTAAAATGTGTGTTTAGCTTCATTCCAACATCTTCATCTGAATGAATAACAATGTCTTGTTAATAAATTAATATCAGATGACATATTAAGTCACGTATGACATTTAACAATCAAACAAAGATTAGCATATAAATTAGTTGTTATTTATCAAAGCAAATCACTTTAGAAGTTATTTTCCCCAACTTGATAGGCACAAATTCAATTTGCTAAGTGTTCGATCTTCAGGTTGAGATATTTCGTTTTGAAATGTTTCCTTTAACTTTAGGTAATTCAAACAATATTGAAATAAAACTACATAGATATTAAAATAAATACATAACATGAACCATAATCATATAAGTATTCTCAAACAATTGCAATAAACATATCCATAATTGCATGACATGACATCATATATATAAGTCAAACAATATATAACAGTTAACCCTAGTGGTTAACTGGCTGAGGTGCTGAAGGAGTGCGGAACCAAAGGTTCGACTCCTACCTGAGGCAACAACTCCTGGGAAGATCTCGTACCATAGAGTCAAAGACTCGCTCAGTTCCAGAGATCGGGGTAGATTAGTTGAGCCACAAAAAGTGAAGCCCACATACCACCTGGGTAAAAAAAAAAAAAAACATAAATTATTAGCTAAATATAAATAGATATATACATGTATATATATCAATATCTGTAATTCTTTTGCGATTTCTCATATTGATATAATGATATCATTCTTGAATGAACCATGATAATGACTATAAACATATAATGCATTTTATGTTTGCTAGAATTAAAACTTCGAGTCTATTAAAAATCTCTTGGAGTTTGAAATATAGATTCAAAATTATTGTGTTTTGCGATTTAACTAATTAGAGAGCACATGTCGACATTTTACACTTTATGCTTCAAACATTTTAATTATCCATGGATATGGTTCAATCATATTAAATAGTTCAAGCATATGCTTCAAACATATTGGATCCTTGAGAAGTATTCATATATATGTTATTAATCAAGTTAGTCATAAAAATAGACTATAATATCATTTGACACAAATTGAATCCTTTATATATTGCTAGACTAATCAAGTATCGAAAAATACTTGCATCCACCACAAGGAAGTATTATTCCTCATAATCAATGTCAGGTCTTTGTGAAATTCTTTGGGCAATCAATCTTGCTTTATATATATCTCATAGTTTCTTCTTTATAATTTCGCTTATGTACAAAAAAAAAACATTTGTATCCATATGACTTTACACCTTTAGGTGTATGGACAATAGGTTCAAATATCTATCATTTATTCATTTTAGGGTTTCAAGTACCAAATTCACTACATCACTATTTTGTTTTCTATCATCTCAATGTAATCTTATAAAACATTGATAGAACAACATTATGATTCATCTTCAGTGTTTGATTGCGCAATCTTGACACCGTACTATTCTAACTTATATTCAACTCTTACATTCCACTGTCGGGTTTCATACGGTATTGTACATTTTGTAGTACTTAGGAAACAACACCCTAAATACATTACAGGTCTCTCATACTGTATCTTTCATAAGTTCACAAAAATTAGAAAGACTCAAACAGTTTTTCTTTGAAAGCATATTGACATGTTATTAGTTTATTCAGTGAGGTATCTTATGTATTTTACTTTCTACATAATGTTCCTTTACTGATATGCTTTGTCAAAATTATTTATATACAATTGTTATTGTCTCTAATCGTGACCTTCAAGCAAAATTCATAGTAATCGTATCATGAAAGGATTTGGTCTTATGTACAGGTTTGGCCGTTTGGGGAGGTTTGTCATTTCAATATCTCCAAAAATCATCTTCTATTTCAAAGGAGAAGTTTCGAATCTATTTCATACCTTTCTATTTATATTGTTTATGTTTCTTTTTTCTGCCGGCGAAATATTTTGCTTGATCGAGAAACATTAGAATATTCTGCCAAGGAAACTATCATGGATATTGGTTAGTTTCTTCTATCAAATACTCGATATTTGTTCATTTCTCTTTTACTGCATTGTATACTAGTACTGGATTTTACATTCATTAATTCCAAAACAAACTTACAGTCATGGCTAACAAGCTTTGTCTCGCAAGCATTCAAAAGAAGGAGGTTATACTTCTATTTTATTGATGACATTGGACATAGATTTGTCTGCAAGTTAATCAGAGCTGAAAGAAGGAAGCATGAAGCATATCTGTTAGAAGGTTGGCTTGGGTTTTGCAAATTTCACCTTTTACAACCAGAATACAAATTCAAACTCGGTGTAAATGCAAACGAACCATCAAAAATTTACGTCATCTATATGTTTAACTCCTTCCTCAAATTCTTTCGCTATCACTATGCTATAGAGCTATCAAAATGGGTCGGGCCAAAAAGTCCGAAAAAACATAGGACTCGGACTCCTTAATATAGCCATTTATTCAACCCGGGCTATTTAGCCCGACCCAATCGGGCTCAGGTTTGGGCCGGGTAAACCCGGCTGGGTTTGGGCTGGCCTAGAAAAAAATTCACATTTTTTTTTTAATTTTACATGTGCATGTGTTTATTAAAAAAAGGAAAAAAAACATTTATTATTGTTTAATAAAATATGTGTAAAAAATAAAGGAAGTTTATTCATTAATTTTTTTGAAGTGGTTAATTGTTTTTTTTTTTAAAAAAAAAGAAGATGTTGTGGGTCGGCCCACACCCGGCCCGAAGCCCGGTTAGGGCGGATTTGAGTTTGATACTAGGGTACTCAATTTATAACTAGGCTTTTTGGCCATAGCCCGATTTGGCCCGAACCCGAAGCGGGCTGGCCCGAACTCGGCCCGCAAGCCCGTTTTGACAGCTCTCTCTACTATGCTACATATACATACACACATATATATATATATATATATATATATATATATATATATATATATATATATATTCTTCCCTGCTTCAATGTCAACAATCATTTACATTTACTATACCTGTCTTTTTCATCTGTGTACATGTAGCAATTCGATGATATATTTGACTTCTCCAGCTGGATATAATGGCCAGTCTTAATTATTTCATAACAAACAAATTTTTATTCAATTCATAGCATATTCATAAATACATGTGTTTATAAACCTTCGAACTCAAAATACATTTTCCTTTCACAAATCCATATACTAATTTTGTTAGCGCTATATTTCTTTTTACTCCGCATTATATTTCTCCAAATATTCTTGATTTTTTTCTCATTGTATTTCTAACAATATGATTCTTCTTCTTCTTCTTTTTTTTTAACCAGGAAAAATTCCACTCATGCAACATCTAAATCGCAACTAAATCATGCACCTTTTTGACTTCCATTTTATCAACTTCAAACCACTCTTACCTAATGATGCCAATGTTGTTAATAGTTTTTCCTCTATCTGCATGTATAATGCTCTGCTTTTATTTTTGCGGTTAATATTGCGCTCCTAAGTACACTACTTTTCGCTCTAATATAACAACTCTACATATTTATGCTGTTATCAAAGATATGCAGTGACTTAATTATTCATATCATAAAAATTAATTTCTTCACACATACATCGTTACATACGATTTAAATTTACAATTTTATTTTCCGTTAATACTTAATTAACAATTAAATCGTGCATCGCACGAACCTATTAGCTAGTTTGCTCTAAGAAACTCAGTAAGGAGTTAAGGACCAACTGCCATTAAAAGTTTGTTGAGTCAGGTTCCGGTGGTTTTGTACTCATCAAGACCTTCTGGTTGGTGTAAGTAATTGCCGCTCATCATGTTTGAAATGTTTGGGACCAGACCTCTCTTTCTGAAGACCATTTATGATGGCTACGAATTCTTGTAGCAAGGTACTACTCCCTTCCTTTTATACTAGTACTCCCTCCGTCCTGTATAATTGATTAATTTAATTAATTAAGAAAATAATTATATTGATCAATTATATTAATTTCCTTTTATTTTAGGGAGCTACGTCTATTAAGAAAATTGATTAATTTAGTTAATTGTATTGGAAATGTGAACTTTTGATATGTATTTTCAAAATTACCCCTATTATTATTATTATTGGGAATCTAAAAAATGTTAAATAAATAGGGGTATGCTTGGAAAAAAGTAATTAATGATCATTGAAAATTAATATAAAGTCTTATAAATAGTGCTAAAAAGGGATAGAGGTAGTATATTTTAAGGATCTTGCTAATTGTTTTAATAGAAAAAATAATCATAAGTTAGCATTTATTCTTCCAACGAGAATTTTAAAAAAATGCATTTTCTAATATTTTTTTATCTCCTTTTAGTTGCTTATTAAGTGTCCCAAGAACACCTGTTAGCATTTGTCATATTTTAAAGTTATGCATGAAATTTAAGAAATTGTTAAATAATATAATAATTTAAGATATTTTGATTATAATACCGTTATGTCATTATTTTTGAAGAGAAAGAAAAATTATATTGGAAGTTAATTAAAAGGAGATTGTGATAAATAAGGATATACTCGTAATTGTAAAAAAAAAAGTTATACATTGGGTATGTTAAAAAACAATATATATGAAACAAGGGAAAAAAACTCTATAAACACTATATATTAAACAGAGAAAGCACCAACGGGGTTTGGTTCAGTTGGTGTAAGGCCCCAACTGAAATCTTGGGAATGTGATACAGGTGCTAGCAGTCCAGTGTTCGATTCCCACTAAAAACATCCCGCTGGGAGAGCCAGCCACACAGCTCGCTCCGGATTAGTCTCAAGGGCTCGTTGGTATTAAGGGTACTTTTGGGGATACCGGTGGTTTCGCAAGGAATACGCAAAAAAAAAAGAAAAAAAGAAAAAGCAGTACTTACTCCGTTTATATGTAATATAGTATAAAAATAATGCATAAAAATTAAGAAATGATTAAATGATGAAAAGATTTAAAGTTTTTCTTTAATATAATACTTCATTCCGTTCATATGTATTGTTCATTTAACATTTTTCTCATGTTTTATATGTATTGTTGTTTTACAAACTCCAATACATAATTAGTATTGTTTTTTTTCGACTATATCTTTATTTATAATATTTTTTTTCACCTTCAGTATATTTTTTTCTTTTCAATAATCTTTACCCAAAATTCTTATATCATTTAGTAATTTTTTAAAACTTCTGCATAACTTTAAAATACACCAATTAAACCATCTTATCTTTAGTGCTTAGCTAGCAAGAGTATGCTAAACCTCTGTGCTGATTAGCTAACTAGCATATGGCCATAAGAGGAAAATGTCGGAGTATGCTTGAAGAAGCATATAAATCTAAGCTCAAAACCTAGAGCAAAAAGACAAATGTGTGTGTCAAATAGTGGGTGAATAAATATTATGATTGATATGTGGGTTCATCTTAATTTATAGTAAAATATGCTAAATGTTGGAGTATTGAGTTAGCGAAGAAATTGGAATCATGAAATCTCTTAACTTACATTATGTTTGCTGAGGGATAAAGATGTTCATATAAAACGGAGGAAGTATTTTGATATAATCATTATTGAAGAGAGAGATTGAAGATAAAAAAGTTGTGATGAATAAGGATATATTTGTAAAAAACATTATACTCCTTCCGTCCCATTATCTTTGTAAAAAAATGTAAAAAAAAAATTGTCGCATATTAAAGTAAAATAATAAATGAAAAATCTTAAAGATTGTATATTGTATCAATGATTGATAAGTAAGTAAGGAAAACACTTTTAAAGATTTTTTGGAAGCAATATTGTAATATGTATTAGTTGTAATGATATGAAAATTTGTGTAATATCAATTTATAATTAATGAGTGAAATATGTATTATATCAAACACATACTTTCTTATTTTCATTGACTTGTTTGACTTTTACCAAGATAATGAGACTGAGGGAGTAATTATGTATTATTGAGTTCGTGATCAACAATACTTCCTCCGGTCTCTATTATAAGAAAAAAATAATTTCACACTTATTAAGGAAGTTAGTTGAATACATTTAATTTTCTCATATTCATTTAAAGTATGACTACTTTAGAAAAATTGCATTGAAAAATAAAATAAAAATTAAATGAGATAATAACTTTATAGGAATATTAATATAAAAAATTACGATAGTTAACTTTTTCTTATATTTAAGACTAAAATAAGTATATTAATTTTTTTTATGTTGAAGACTTAATAGAGAAGTATATGTGAAACAAGATAAAAAAACTTAAATTACATTACATATAAATTGGTGGGAGTGGTAAAAAAAAAGTCTTGTTGATAAGTGTTTTTAAAAATACAAAAAATTACATTTTCTCATCATTGTTAAATTCATCGTTTTCGCAAAATAAAATAACATCTTTTTATCTCCTTAAATAATACCATAAAATATACTTATTATCATTTTCCTTTTGCCATAAATAAAATAAGTATCGCTACTTGCAACCCAACCATTCCCGAAGAAATTTGGTCTTTTGAAAAATGACTAGTCAACTTATTTTTTGTGATTAAATAATACAATAATTCAATTATTACTTAGAATCATGTACTACAACATTGAAAGACGCGACTATTGGCTAATAGGAGGTAAATAACCATAATCTATGCAACACATAATTGTCTGATGGATTATATCTTCAAGGCCATGCTTGTAGCTAAAACCCAAATTCATTAGCTTCTTTGAGGAAATCTCACAAGCAACTTTATCATAATTTTTCTCAGCAATCCTGCATATGTATATCAGTATAAGAATAACATATTACAATGAAAACAAAATGTGTGTGAAAATAAGTCTTCCTAATCTATTGGAGCCTGAAGGGGAAGTGCATTTACCTTTTAATATTTGAGTAAGAATACTCTTTGGCAAGAAGATTAACCAGCTTAGACAATGGACTACTTTGGCTGCTGCATATGAACCTACCTTCTGCTTTAGCATGCTCCATCAGGAACATATGTGCTCTGCATATATCTTCGATGTGAACTGAAGCAATTGATCCCATTCGCGCATTTACAGCAGACAATATGTTGGAGAACTCGTTTTCACCTGCACATCAATATGATCAAACATTGTCACATGATAAATAGCTTATAAACTAAAGTAGAATTTTAAGCACATAAATCCTAATGCCTATGAATTCTTGCGATTTCTTAGTGTTTACTGTTTAGTAATATGGTTTTCACCTGAAACACAATTATAGTCTTGTAGACATGTTTGACGGTCTAAGGAGTATTGGCATTGCATAGGTCTTTACATATATACCGGCACATATATAGTGACAAGAGTGTGTATTTCTAAAAGGAAAGGAGCAAATTTTGATCATATAACCATACCTGGTTGATCAAAAATAAAACTTATAATAATCACACGATACTTAAAAGTTACCCGCGTTGTCTTTTAATCTTGATCACTTGAATAAGATCCAAGGGTCAAGATTAACTTCTTTCGGCTATGGCAATGAGCAAATTGCATTCGCTAGATATGGTCTACCATAGTCCATAAAATTCTATATAGATTGACTTAAATATGTTTTCGATTTTTGAAAACTTAATGAGTTTTAGTTTTAAACTCTACAATTTTTTTTTCTAGTTTTAGTCTTATATAATTCAAAATTTTGATTTTAGTCATTATGGATAATATATCAATATCACAATTAGTTATGTCAACAATTATTATAATACGTGTCACATGTGAAAGTTATCTACGTCATCACTATAGATTGAAATCAAAATTTTCAATAATTTAAGGACAAAAAAAAATAAAATTATAGGCACTAAAATCAAAACTCACTAAATTTTCACCAAAGGAAAACATGTTTAAACCTATATATGATTTTTGAATATCCTATCTCTCCATGAATAACATATCCATTGATGGTAAAGTTACCTGTGATAGGTGATAGTAGGACTTTAACACTTGATGGTACATTAGTAGTGAAGAATGGACCTGCAACAGTGGTAGTTATGACTGAAACAAGATCCATGCCATTCTCTTTAGCAAACTTAAATGCTGCTTCTTCTGTTAGAAGCTTTGAAAGTGCATAAACCTGCCACAACAAAAAAGTAAAAAAAAAAATTATAAAGGGTTAAGGAAGCAATTTTGTGTACAGTGCAAGCAAACCAGAGGAATACATTACTTACCCATCCACTTGCTTTTGTATTCCACACATGGTCAGTGTCTATTTGGCAAGATTCATCAACAATAGATTTCCACTTCTCATTGCTATCTTTGGCAGTGAGGGTACTTATGGAAGATGTGAAAACAACCCTTTTCACTGAATTGGATTTCAAGCATGACTTAAGAAGGTTCAAGGTTCCTTTGATTGCAGGATCAAGTATATTGGATTGAACATAGTCCTCTGCAAGTTCAACACTAGTCTTAATTATCCACAATGTTATACGCTTAGCGTATTCCAATATTCATTAAAACTTGAAAGCAATCAAAGCATTATTATGGTCATGGCATTACCAATATCTTCTTTCTCATGAACATTGAATTCCATTGAAGCTGCAACATGGAAAACACCATCACATCCTTTTACGGCCTCATCGAAGCTTCCTTCTTCATGCAATTCCGCTTTGAAAAATCTCAATCGGTCACCTCCTGTCGATAATGACAGGAGGTGTAACGACTTTTCTATTCCATCAAAACCCAAAAAAAAAAAAAATGAATATTTTTTTTATTTTGTCGAGATCGTATTCATTCTATCTCTACATGTTAGTTAGGCTCATTTGAACCATCAATGAGAGTCATTCCACATCCACCAAGTGAGCACAAGAATTATGAGGTCTATACTCTATGGTAAGAGTTACTTCTCTTGGTAAAATGAAAATACACTCAAATTCAATAACATTTAAAGTATGTAAGAATAAGAATAACAAGACTACACACATATGAACAAGAATCTCTTTGACACTGTGCTCCAATACCAAAAAAAAGTAACATGTGGCTGTGGGACTAAAAAGACTTGAACAATTATAAAATTATTGAAAAATAATATGTTTGGAGTGTATAAGAATTTTCCGTGCCAACATTCTACTCATAAGTGGAACCACTATTTTTTTGGTTCTATTCAAATTCAGTAATTCTACACGAAGGAATGCAGTCAGAAAATGTACAGATTTTTTCCATTTGAGAGGGGAACTGAGAAGAATACCATTATTAGGATTTTAGTTTATTCGATTATTCAATAACACAAGCAGATTATCTTTATATTTATGGGCCTACAAAAAAAGAAGTAAACATAGGGGCTAGGATTTAAGTCGTTATGGGCTTTTAAATAGGGCCCAACGATTGACCACTTAATCCAAGGCATGAGACCAAGATTTTATGAATTTTGAAGTTCACTGAAGTGCAGTTTGCGCTTTAGAGTATAATTTACATGAATTTAAATCAAATTTTGATGTAAATCCTTTAATTTAGTGTGATGATCCTAATTACTCATTAAATTTAATGATCTACATTGTTGCACATCAAGTATTATGGTCTAACTCATTAGGGACCTCAATTGAATACATACCAGCATGTTCTTCGGGGTGAAGCTTATTCCGACAATTATTTTTGTTTTTGCAGGAGCATCAATGTCTTAAATCTTGATTGTTAAATACAGCATTTTTTGGTACATAAATTATTAAATATCTATTACTTATTATTTATGTTTGGTGATTTTTAAACACAAATTCCTTATGTTTAATTCTGAGATTTCATTTTTTTTTTATTAGAGCAATTACATGGTCATTCTTCCACGTCAGGAGCAATTTTTTTTTTTTTTAAGGAAATATTTAACGTTGCATCCTAACGGTATTCTTATGAGCATATATGAACGGATTTTTCCTAACGATATGGACTAAAACCAAATTTTCAAAACAATTAAGGATGAGTCAAGGTCAAAAAAACTTCTAAAGATCGAAACTAAAATACCTCCAACTTTCAGGAACTAAAGACATAAATAAGCCAATAATTTTATCCGAAATTTAAAAACACTTTTGCATAACACCAAATGAATAAATCCAGCTTAGCCAAAATATCGAATTTTAGTTAAAGAGAATGTGTATGTATCAAATTCTTGAGATGGAGTTTTGAAGCCGATAATAATTCGACGTTACAAACAACCAAACTCAAACAAGATTGTGTGCATTGAAAAAAAAATTGTAAGTATGATTCAAACTAAAAAAATAAATAAATAAACACCTCTGTGCTGTGCACGTGATACTTGCTCGTAACTGTGACAATTCCCATATGTTACAGTAGTTTTTCCTGCTTCCAATTTCTTGAAAGTTCACCGGCTTTTCCACTGATATCATGGTAAGGCAAATTGGTAATCTATACTTTTTCAAACTTTTTTTTTTTTCAGTTAATGATTTTTTTTACAACGGTAACCATAATAACTCAAACATCATTAACAAAAAATTAAAAGCACCTCAACATCAAATTTCAACTTTTAATTGAAATTAATCAGATCGTCTATTCATTCTCTCACCCCAAGAGAAAGGCAAAGTTTGTGTGAAGATGAATATGCATGATGGATTAATGGTCTTCAAAAATGCACTCCATGTCCAATTGTTATTGCTTACAAATAATATGTTTAATAAAATGTTAGTTAGTGCACCAAGTAATAAGTCTTTGATGACTTCAAGGAACTAAGTAGTAAGTAGCTAGGTACAAATAATCAAATACTATAACACACTTTCTTAATTTCATTAATTCCAATAAACTTTGTAGTACTAATAATTTGAATCTGTGACTTGCTTCAACAACAAAGGAAAAGAGTACGTGGAGGAAAAAGGTCACTAACCAGGATTTCTGACAGTGGCATGAACTGTGTACCCTCTTTCAAGCAGAGCTGCTACAAGCCATGAACCAATATACCCTGTGGCTCCGGTAACGCAGTAAGTTGCAGGAAGAGGAGCAACTAGTCCTAAGCCATTCACCCCTTCACGTTCGTCCTCCATTAATTTCCTCCTTTACTCTATATGCTACCAAAGCAAAAGCAAATATATAAACTAGAAAAGCCAGATGGAGATAGAACCCTTTTTAATAAGGCCTATTGGACATGGTTATGTGTTTTTAAACAATTGATCATCTCTTTGATCGAGTACATTATATAATATCTGTATTATTAGTTGGCTCGCACGACATATTTATAGTGATTTTTTTTTCTAATTATTGTTTTGGGTTAGTTGTTTGATTACATTGGTTATTTTTAATAAGGGTATTTTTTAGAGTAGAAAGTTGAAAACTAATATTTTTTTAAATATAGAAATTATTGAAATGAGTTTATTTTTGTTAATAAATTTTTTATATATTCGAAAAAACTCAATCATCTATTAATTATGTTAGATATTATTAGTTAAGGTTAAGTTAATTAATTATATATGTATACATACTATTTATTTGGAATAAATTATCATATATAAGTAAAATGTTCTGTTGATATAAGATCTGATAATAAATTAGGGAACTCATTTATTAGAGTTTTATGATCTAGAAACAACTGTACTATGTTTGCCTTTATATGGTAACTGGTATAATGGCACACAACAAATTGTGCAAATGTTGTGTTGTTTTCTTGCATGGTTGCCAATTGGTGTGAATTGACTACAAGAGTCCAGAACATTCACAGCATTGTATTTGTAACTGGTGAGTGGTGACAAGGTATCCCGGATTTTTTGCCATATTCAACTGCACACATTCAGTTTATGCTTTGTTTGAGTATCTCAAATATGAATTTAACTCTTTTAAGAGTCTACAATAGTGATTGTAGAACTATTCGGATAATTAAGGGATTTGAAATCTGAAATTCTTATTAGCGAGTGTGTAGTTGACATATTTTTAAGGGGGCTTACAAGTTAGCTAACAAAGCTAATTGATAAAACAAAAATGATTCACAGAGCTACAAAATGAGCTTACAAATTAACCTACACCATAAAAGGAGTGATATGTGTCACTTGCCTATTATTGATTGGTTAACAAGTGACACATGTCACACTCTTGTGATGTAGGTTGATTTGTAAGTTCATTTTGTAGGTCTATATATCATTGTTCTCGATAAAAGTAAACTAATAATCTTTGTTTATGCTTTATTTTGGGGTCTGTTTATGAGTTGATTTTTGGTTAGAAGGAAAGAAAATGGAAGATTTGAGAATGCTCTAATAAATGTATTTCATGGTTTTCAAGCTTTTTCCTTCCTTTTGTTATCTTCCAAAAACCAACTTGCAAACTTTAAAAAAGGAATTTGTGCTATCTGATTGTACATGGATCAATTCGATACGAGTTTATGCTATGCTTTTGTCATGTCAAAAAGATTTGATTTGAAATTGTGTCGCAGGCTGCGTGCTTGTGCCTGCAACTCGGCAATCGTTTTTGAAAAAAAAATAAAATTATGTGATCGTCATACATCAATAACATAAATGTGAGTAATAATCATTCAATTTTACTGCAAAAATTCAAATTTTTGCTATTCACGTGGTGTTCTTGGACTTAATGGCCCCCTATTTTCCCCCTAGTTACAGCAATGCTTTAGTAGTCTTTCATTTGTTCTTTTTATGGTTTCAGCAGTGCACAATATAAAATAAAATGAAAAAAATAAAATAAAATAAACAGCTCAGCACAAGCTTGGACATGCTACGTGATTTTGCATTGTGTGCTAAAAAAGCATAGGTACAATTCGAACTTCAAATTTATTGTCTAAACCCTTAATTTTTGCGTGCTCATTCAAACTGTGCATTAGGTTTTTTGGTCAACTCTATTATGATTGAAGGTATACCATGTTACTAATGGTGGTGACACATCACCATTTTGTTTAGTAAGACCGAGGCAAAAGTCTTGCTAGTGCCATAAGGATCTTGTTGGTTGATAAATAACTAATTGTTTATTAAGATCTTGATTGATAAATAACTAAATGACACAAAATTTGTTGGTTAGTAATTTGTAAGAATATTTGTAAACGCTTGTAGAGTTGTGAGCCTATCCTAACCTGGTGAGTCGTGGGATCAAACAAACGTAAAAATTTTTTTTGAAAAAAACAAATTAATAAAATTTTTAGGATATGATATAAGTGTTCAATTCTTGTGAGAGCAAAATACATTTTGATGATATCTGTGTCTCGTATAGGATTATATCGAGTTGTAGGTTAGGAGACACTACTAGATAAAAAGAAATGGAAAAAAAAAGTTTGGAATATGCAATTATTGATAAAAAGACATCAATTAATAATACTAATAAAAAAAAAACTATGCATCTCTAATTGTTTGTTCTAAATATAGAAATAGTTTGGATTGATATTTTTTTATTTTTAAATTTACATTGATCACCTACACAAATGAATAACTAATCCGTTTGCATATTGGTTGAGCTCGTTTTTGGGTGGTGTATCCAACAACCATGACCACATGATTAAAAAATACAGAACCACCCCATCTGAAAGCCTCAACTGATACAGTTTGGATTAAGATATAGAGAGGTATCAGGTATGGAATATCTAGCTTGAGCATGCGCAGGGATTTTTTAAATTGTGCTGTTGACCTGTTAAAGGGAGGTAAGCTTATATAAGGAATATTATAGACATTAATCATTCTTACAAGGCTGAATCCCTCATCTAACAACATGATTTGAGAAAAGTCCAAATCCGTTGGCAACATCAAATGATTTGAGCTGAAGCAAGAGCATCCACTAACTATCATACAACAAGGGTGAATCAGCAAAGTGAATGTAACTCGGTTTAGGTGCTACGCAGCCAATGTGAAATTGATACACTGCTAGTATAAGCTTTTATCCAAAACAGTTTATTTGTCCACAATATGTGAAAAGTAATTATGATATATAACATCATAAGTCATTTTCAGACACAAAAGTAAGGTGGATTCATATTATCCGCACAACATGCCCTTGGTAATTTTAGGTGGGAAGTTAAAAGTACTCCACTTCGATAATCTCTTGTCCTTAAAAAAGATTAGTTTTTGATTATTGTTAAAGTAAGTTTCACATTGGATGAGAATACGGTCAGACCAATGTTTATGAAGGTTAAGGTATCTTTCACCCTATGAATTAGCTTTTAGGGTTGAGCTAAACCTAGCCTACACAATTCTAAAGTAAGGGAATACGATCTCACCAATACTTATAAAGGCTAAGACATCCTTCAATCTATGAGCTAGCTTTTAAAATTGAGTTAGGTCTAATCGACGCAATCCTAATAACAATCGATAAAAAAAATCCAGGTAAACAGAACCAGACGGTGGAACAATTTATTACGTAGACAAAACCAAAGAACAAACCTTGTTGCACATTAACCGTGGGCACACCCTTCTTCTCCTCACATCTAAAATTACATATAGAATTGAAGTATAATGTACCAAACAAAAATAGTGTAAATTATAATGTCACTTTAAAAAAAGAAAGGTATAATATCTTTGTTAGTATGAGATGGTAGTATTATTCAATGGTATTATTGCCTTCTATTTAATTATAGTGGACAGAAATTAGCATTCTTGTTAAAGTTACTAGTATTGGAAATAAATCATAAATGTACATTCTTTTATGTCTCGAGAATAAAAAAAACCACACATTTCCATGCATTTACACTATATATAGCTTCTTAACAAGTGTCCCCAAATAAAAAATACAGTATGTCGTATTATTGAACGTGGTGAACATATAACTTTGCCGGAGGTGGGGAGACATGAACAATTTCTCATTTTCTCTTCAGGGAAGTCAAATGCAAAAAGTCAACAACCAACATATACCAAATAAATTTAATCACTCAGGACTTGTGTATAGAGATCAACAGACAGAAGAAAAAAATATACACTAAATAATGAAAAATAGAAGAGGTTACAAGCACACCTAGTTTACATTACATTGCTGGTGAAGACTTGAGTTAAACCAGCAAAACTAAGTAGCTGCTGCAACTTCTTCAGTTTTCTTATTCAGTTTCTTCCAATTCTCTGCACTGTCAATAATCTCTCCAGTTTTTATAAGGTACCTGACTCTTTTACCGTTGTCAAGGACTTTATGACCCACGCGACTCGCTACATTCTGATCTTTGGAGTACAGCATCACATTTGAGCTGTGGATAGGCCCTTCAACCTGGAATCAAAGAAAAAATGTTTCTCAAAAGTATTAGAAGATGCAAATATACACCAACAAATTGCACGCACATGTTTGTGTTTACATATATATTTCTCAGTATAATTAAAACCTGTGAATAAATTACAACATTGAAGCATTTCCGAATTATTGTTATTATGTATCCTTGTGGAATGCATTAAATAAATGCAAGTTCACAATTATACTGCATATACATAATAACCAATGAAAGAGGAGTCAAAAAACAGGTATAGGCTTTCTAAATGAGCACAAGTTATTTTCATTTCTTGAATAAAAGGCAAAATTAGAAGAGAATATAATCATGTTTTCTAGCAAGGGAAATGAAAACAACCTTAATAATTTGCCCTGGTTCACCCTCTTCTCTACTCTTCACATGCTTTGTCTTCAAATTTAAATCTTTCACTATCACTGTGCTGTTATGCTTCAAGACCTTACTGATCTCCCCAATTTTACCCTTTTCATGTCCAGATATGATTTTCACCGTATCTCCCACTTTAACATGCATTTTGTGCAAGATGGGAAGGCTGTTCGGTTTACATTTCTTTCGCTCCCATCGCTTAAGCTGCAAGACGGGAAACAGAAAAAAGTGTTACACAATACACAAGATCAAGACAATTTTTAAGGCTGTTCAAATTATTACTTATTTGTTCAATAAAATACACTATATTTAAGTTGACCCATAGCCATGTCTTTTTATGTTCTTTTACACTATTAAATTAGAAAAGTTTTAAGATTTGTTCTGTTTTCACTTTTCAATTTTCTTCAGAACACGAAAAGCTTTATGCCTGATTGTAATGTAAAGACATATGGGTTTAATTGGATTCAGTGTCAGTGCAAAAGATCTATATTCTATTGATGAATGAGAAAGTTCCATGCACTGAAGTAGCTAAGGTATAAGACTTATGCCTAGAACAGTTTTTTCAATACAAGCCAAAATATGATTCACAAATTTTGCAAAAATGCTTATATCAGTTGCAGAGCAAATTTATATCCAAAGTATTGCCTGGATCAGATCACATTTTAGTCACAGGTATTAGCAAAAACTTTCTAATCAATCTGGATTGTTTTGAAGTTCTACTAAGAACCAAAAAGTTTGGCATCAAATAATGAAATTCAAATGACTGCAACAGCATATGCTATTGCTCCCATCTAATCTTAGTAACCTTAACGTTTTAGACCATTTTGATTTTCATTTTGACAAAACCTGAAAAGAATAATCATAAGAGTAGTGGAAGAGGTAAGAAATGGATACTAACCTTCATTACAACAGGACATTGCTTCTCTGTTGACTTACTCTGCATGCCATAACATAGAAAATATCAATCAAATTAGTCTGGTAAACTTATGGAACTGAATCTTTGGGAAATTTAGTTATAATCTTAATGATATGAAGCTGTTTTTGGGCTAATATTGATGTCCACAACAAAACTGGAAGATGTAGCTGCCAATGCCATGCCAATATAATTTTTTTTATCATCAATGTAGTTGCTATTTTTAACGAAATATTCAGCATCCTTGCAAATTGCAACAAAATGACAAGCAAAATGGAACTTTAAGAATCTAAAAATTTGCAGGCTTATAAAATAACGAAATATTCAGCATCCTTGCAAATTGCAGGCTTAAATTTCATCTTTTGGAGACATGGAGATATGAAATAAAATAAAAAGGATGAGAAATAAAATACATAACTGGCATTAATTAATAATACTCATTACAGAAATTAAAATGGCAAACAATATTTTCTGCAATGCCGAAGTTTGTGGGAGTTATTATAATGGACAAACGAAGATAATAAAAATTAAACAACTAATCCAAATCGGAAAGTTTTATTCTGTGCCATTAGAATATGTTTCTAAGGTATAACAAGGCAAACAGCTTCAACTGAAAAGTTTGCTGAGCATGTTACTAACTTGAAAAGTACCACACAGACAAACAACAACACTATTCTTTCATCTAGCCTTTTTCTACAGAAAATCTATAGAATATTCTTTCTCAGCAATAAAAATCAATATTTCATTTTCCACCATATCTGCTTAGTTTACAACTTTATGTTCATTCTCAGCAAACTACTGATTATGCTGAATAGACCAGAAATAGCAGAATCATGTATAAGAAGCAGTTATTTAGTGAATAAGAATATTCATTTTACTCCAAAAAAGCTTAAAAAAAACATTCTTTTGAAATTGCATAAATGCGAAACATGAACGAGGGCTGTGTCAAACCAAGTAAGCCACATATTTTCAAATAAACACATAAATTCCAAGTCACCAATTTAAAATTAATAGTAGATATCCGGTCCTGTAACATGCATTTATTGTGTATGACGAGCATGTTAAAATTTCTCCTAGAGGCACATTGTAATACAGTAAACTAAACCGAGATCCCCTGAAGTTTGACTTAATTTCCCTCGGCATTCTTCTTGTTTCAAAGATTACACCAACCTCCTCTTGAAGTTTACATTGTGATGGTGCAAGTGTGAATATAATGACGACATAAACTTTGGGGAAAATCAAACTAACCCTTTTGAGTTTTGGCTTAATTTCACCACATTTCGAAGACTACACCGGTAATTACATTGTAACGAGTCTGACATAAATTTCAAGGATATAGGTGTAACACAAACCTCAAGTGAATAAGTTCAAATACAACATAAAAACATAGTAACAACTAACAACCTTATAATGCTACGGCCATTTTCTCATACCTCACTTTTTACTATATTCTTTCCCACTTTTCATGTCTTGATTTCTTTCAAATCACATCGCTATCGTTTTCTCTCTATTCCCTTTCTATAGCTCTCCTCTACACACCATTTTATACCTCATTTCGAAGATGATGGATACCAAGCAAAATCATAAGGGAGTTCACTTCATTATAATTTTTATTGAAATTTTTGTCAGGTAACATTCTAATCAGTAACCACCACATTTACAATGCAATAAAATAGCAAATCACTAACACTCATGAGCTTGGACTCATTAAAGGAAAACAAGCAAATATGGCAAAGACCCATTTGAGGATAACGAGAAATGAAGCAAATAGAATGATCAAAATTGAAACTTGGATTGAAAATAAAAATAAAAATGGGAAAATGGTGTGGAGAGTGTAGCGTACCGGGACAGGGGAGAGAGTGATGGGAGAGAGACGCTGGCCGAGGAAAGAGTTAGAGGATAGGGACAAAGATGTCATTGAGCTTTGAAGAGAAGCCATAGCCATAGCTGATGCTGCTGCTGCCATTGCTTCTTGTTGCTGCAACCTCTGCTTCTTTTTTTCTTTCAGCTTCTGATAACGATGAACGGATAATGTACAATGTGAGAGATAGAGAGTGGTGCATACGACGTCGTACTCTTGGTCTGACATTGATTTTGGGCTTTTCATGTGGGCCTCCGGAAAAGGCCCAATACTCTTCCTCACTTTAGAGTTTGGGAAATTATTTTGCCACCCCATGATCTACTAATGTCACCCTAATACTATAATTTATTCCTTTAGTATCCTTTAAAAAAAACTACTTTTATACTGGTCGTAGGGGTTGCTCACGACCTATGGTCGTAACACCCCCTTACGACCTAATCAAAAACTGAATTTTTGAATGGGTCGTAAGGAGGTGTTACGACCTTAGGTCGTAAGGGTTGCTTACGACCGTAGCACTTCCTTACGACTCAATCAAAAATTGAGTTTTTGAACGGGTCGTAAGGAGGTGTTACGACCTCAGGTCGTAGGGATTGCTCACGACCTACGGTCGTAACACCCCCTTACGACCCTATCAAAAACTGAATTTTTGAACGGGTCGTAAGGAGGTGTTACGACCTAAGGTCGTAGGGGTTTCAGTTTTTGAACGGGTCGTAAGGGGGTGCTACGACCTGTAGGTCGTAAGCAACCCCTACGACTTGTAGGTCGTAACACCTCCTTACGACCCGTTCAAAGGGTGTTACGACCACAGGTCGTGAACAACCCCTACGACCCGTGTAAAAGTAGTTTTTTTTAAGGGCACAAAAGGAATAAATTGTAATATTGGGGTGGCATTAGTAGATCATGGGGTGGCAAAATAATTTCCCTAAAGTTTAGAGATAGAGAGAGAGAGTGCAAGGGATAATCGTGTAATGTCATATTTCGGCTTTTTTACTTAATTAGGGTCAATTTTAAAACTATTTACCAATTTGGGGGGGTTTTAAAACTATTTCCCGGAGGGGGGTCGTTTTTGTCAAGCTGGCATCGGAGCAGAATTTTTTTTTTCCACGTGGCTGTGGCGCTAGAAGCAGTAGCACCATCGGTTCCCATTGGTCAGTTTCTGCCTCACGTTTTTTTTTTAAAAAAAAAAGGGGGGGAGCCAGCAGCGCCACGTGGCAGCTGCTGGCGGGGTGGCGCCAGTCAAAGTAGCGCCAAACCCCCCCCCCCCACAGCGTGACACGTGTCACGCTGTCCCCCCACCCAACCAGCCGGATTCCCCTATCCCTTTCCCCAGATTTCCCTTATCCCCCACCCCTACCTACCCTCTCCGTCCCTTATCCCCCTTTCTCTATATATTCCATCTCCCTCCCTAACTTATATTTATTCTTATTCTTATAAACTTAATTCACACAAAAAACATAAAACTTCAGTTAAGTTATTGCATTTTTAGAGAAAGAAACTTACACTTCTTGCATTTTTTTTGGTAAAAACACTTCTTGCATTTTAGTTGTTGCTAATTAATTATTTTCAACCCCGTTTAAAGAAATAGTTTGAAGAATCTCCGGTTGAGGTAAATAATTTTGAGTATTCTAATTTTTATTTGTATTAAATTTTTGTTATCATGTAGCAATATTATAAATATTGAAATTTTTTTGGGTACTCTGAATATTTATTTTCATTGTATTTATGGTTTTTTTAATTTTTTATTTAGTAATTTGTATTTAGTATTCATTATCATTATTATTTATTTATATATTATTGTTTAATTATTTTCAATCTCTTTCACTAATAGTATTTATTATTAACACTTTAATAATATTTTGTAGGTGAGACAAATTGTCGCTTAACCCAGGTCCAGTTGATCCGTCACTTTTAGTTTTACAAAATGTACATGTGTCACAACATGTATGGAATGGGGATGCAGATAGAATTTTAGCTGTTCGACGCGTACAACAATTTCGGGAAGGTGATTCTGAAATCCCACCTGCTATATGTCACAACTTAAATAATGCTGGTTTTTTAGCGTTTGCACAAATACCATCTTATCAAATTGAACGTCCGCTTATTTCTGCATTGGTTGAGCGTTGGAGACCAGAGACTCATACCTTCCACATGCCATTTGGAGAATGCACAATTGGTTTGGAAGATGTTGCAATTTTATTTGGTCTCCGTGTCGACGGTAAAGCGGTCATAGGCAGAACACATCATCCTGATTGGTCGTCATATGTTGAGCAAATGTTGGGCACCAAGCCACCACAAGAAGCAACAACAGGGGGTCGTTTAAGATTAAGTTGGTTGCATAATAATTTTGACGACTTCTTGCGCTACGCAGGAAATGAGCAATTGCAGTTGCAGTATACACGAGCTTTTATACTAAGGCTGATAGGAGGGCTATTGTTTACTGACCATTCTGGTAAGTTTGTACCGCTGCGGTTTCTTCCACTGTTAGAAGACATGACCGAAGCTGGTACATATAGTTGGGGTTCAACTGTTCTTGGTTATTTATATCGGGAGCTATGTAATGCCACCGATTATTATACGAAAGAGATTGCTGGCCCCACTTTGCTTATTCAATTGTGGGCATGGTCTAGATTCCCATCTATTTCGCCAACAATCACCAATGATGACTACATTCGTCCTCAGGAGACCCCCTTTGCTTTAAAGTAAGTAATTCTTTTATTCCTATTTAATAAATCTAATTATTTTATCATGTAGTTAAATATATTGCTAATGTAATTAATTTTATTAAATAGTTGGATGGCGAAAGTAAATTTTAGGAAGCCAAATCACAACTTGGACTACTATAGGATGACTTTTGAGCAAATGGGACAGGAAGATGTAAGAACTATTATTTAGTTATATTTAAAATTTTTAATTTCTAGCATATTCATTGAATTTTGAATTTTAATCTTTAATGTAATTTTTTTTTCCAGATTAAATGGGAACCATATACCTACCATTTGTATACGTTTCCGCAATACGTTTCCTCAACCCCCGTATCAACATGCTACTGAAACAAATTTGCAAAACCCGTTTCAGTCGTCAAGAGTGAAAGGTCATGGACTACAACGTCGTAGGCGGCAAGTGATCCCACGGAATGTTAATATTGAGCAAATAACTGATCGTGCGCCAGGAATGTATTACGTTCCTTCACAAGAACCTAATCAACAACCTGAACAATGGTTCTGGCCACCATTATCCCCTCAAGGACAAACGACCCCAAATATGACACCTTCATCATCGTTCCCCAACATGCCATCTTCATCATCGTTCCCCAACATGGCTTCTTCGTCATCGTTCCCCAACATGGCACCTTCATCATCTTTCCCATATTACACACCGTCACCATATGTACCTTCATCATCATCGCAACCTTGTTACGCACCATTCGTCCATCACATCCAAGAGACGCCGATGTCGCCGATGTTAACTCCAGGATATGGTATTGATCTAAATGCTGATTTCACGGCTGTTGCTTCGCCAAGCGAAGAACTCTCACAAGCCGCTTTGTTCGAAGAAATTAGAAGAAACCCTCATCGCGGCGCTAGAGATCGACGTCGACATTGCATTTTATCACCACCGGATGACAACGAAGATGATGATTGATGTAATATTTGTGATGTAATATTGAGAATGAGGACTCATTAATAAAAAGAAATTAAACATGATATCTAAAACATGGAACATAAATATATTTTATTTCTCCAAATTAGATTAAAAAACATAATGATAAAAACATATATTTTATTTCCTAAACATTGTCTCCGTCATTTGGTTGAGAACCAGATCCTCCTGGTCGTAGCGGACACCTCTTTCTGTTATGACCCTCGGATCTGCAAATCCCACATTTTTGGGAAGGTTGTGACTCAACCCAATCCATTTCATTTCTCATACGAGTGGACCTCGGTTGACCTTTAGGGCGTAACATAGACGGATCTGGCACCAACTCCCATGGCCTAGGTAGATGGATAACCCCTTATTCATTTCCCAAAGGCCTCCATACGGGAGAGTAAGCATTGATGATGTTTTGTATTGTGTATGCTTTATCCACAAATTGATATGCATCAATACTCACAGCTGCGCATGCAGCAACAACGTGAGAACACGAATAGTGATATGCTTGGAATTGCCCACATTGGCATTGTCCATGCTGTAATGACACCCACCATGATTGACCACCACTCTGTGTTACAGGATTAAATGCTTCCTCAACTTCGAAGTTCATATTAGCGGCATCATATCTGCGGACTTGATGAGAACATGCAAGCTCCTGATTTTTTTCCATAGCTCTTATCAACTTGTCGCAATATCTTATCCCGCTAGCATATTCGGCCATGGCCTCCCCTACTCTCGTCACAAAATAGTTCACCAACCTTGCATATGTACTCTTCACCAAGGCTGTTATTGGCAAATTCCGAGTACCTTTGAGAAGTTTATTCACGCATTCCGACAAGTTGGTTGTCATGTGACCATACCTTCTACCACCATCATAAGCTAGACTCCATTTCTCCTTGGGAATCCTATCAATCCATCTTGCTATTTTTGCACTTTCACTGCGAAATCGTCCGAACACATTGTCAAAGTGGATTTTCCCCAGAATGTAGCCTATAATAATGGAACAAAAAAAGTTAGTTAATATTATAAGAAATAAAATCAATGGATATTTATTACAAGGCTTACCAAGTGATATTAATTCACCCTTCAATTCGCTATTTTTGAATCGAAGATTAAAATTGCTGGCAATGTGACGTATGCAGTAGACATGGTATGCATTGGGCGGTTGCCATCCAAGATGTTCATTGGCCACAGCTTGAATTATGCTTTTGTGACAATCAGAAATCAAACATATCCCGGTCTTGCTAGTCACATGCTCACGGATGTTTGCCAAGAACCATGACCAAGCACTCAGAGTCTCCCCTTCTACAATGGCAAAGGCAAGGGGAACCAATTTACTGTTTCCATCTTGAGAAGTGGCAATTAGTAATGTGCCACGGTACTTGCCATATAAAAACGTCCCGTCAATTTGAATGATGGGCTTGCAAAATTCAAACGCTTCAGAACATTGTTTGAATGTCCAAAATACTCGATGAAACATCCGTAAATCATTGCTAACTCGATTATGGAATATGACATCCTCCGTCTCGATCTTGTAGTATGAATCTTGGGCAAACATTTGCATGTAATCCAACCACCTTGGTAACATTTTGTATGATGCTTCCCAATCACCAAAAACATGCTTTATTGCTTTACTTTTTGCTATCCACGCCTTCTTATAAGATATTTGGTACCCATATGTACTGGAAATCCTTTCTTGGATGAGAGTTATAGATACATGAGGTTCTTTTGAAACCATACCTAAATGATGTAAAAAAAAATATTGTACATCAAATAAATATATATAATAAATTTAATATATGGAATGAAACAATAAATGAAACTTAAAAGTGTCTTACCTATTATACATGATGCTATATAGTTGGAATCTAACTTTGGATGGTCTTGGGATAACATTACATTGACACACGTATGTTGTCCACCCCATTTAGTTATCTTCCACTTACTTGATTTTTTGGGTAATATTGCTCTCATCCTCCATGGGCATCCTTCTTCGCTCTTTGGACATTTAGCATAGTAGCAATCTCGCTTTGATTCAACAACAAAATAAGTTTGATGAATTCTCATTGAGTAATGTTTAAGCGCCATTTGAACAGCTTCCTTCAAGTTAAATCGTAAACCGACATATAACTCTTGTCCAATTGACCATGAACCAGGCACATCTAATCCTTCAAATTCAATCTCTTGATCGAGGTGATCCCAATTAATATTACCAAAAAAAGGAGAGACATTTTGGAATGTACCTATTTATAAATTAAAGAAATTTGAAAGATTATGTTTATTATAATAAAACATTAAAAAAATGTAATTAATCAATGAACTTAAAAAATCAAACCTGTTTCTTGTGGAGTTAAATTATCAGGCCTTATTGATGAAACAGGAGTAATCATGACATGCGATGATAAATGAGACGGAGCAAAATGATCGTCATAGTCATCACTACTCTCAGCAGAACCATCATCTAAACTTTCATTCTCAGTTTCGGTCTCAACAATTTCATTATGTCAATCTACACCTTGACTCATTGCTACTTTAATATATGTGAGAAATTTTCAAATTGATAAGATGAATTTAAATATGAGAGAAGAAATATAAGTAAGAAGAAAGATTTTGAACAGAAATGGGTTAGGAATTTTTTTTCTTTGGTTGTAAGAGTGGGGTTTTGTGTGAGAAGAGTTAAAGATGGTAGGGGTATATATAGAGGTGGGGTACAGAAGGTGGGGTAGAAATAGGTGGGGTGGGGGATAAGGGAAATCTGGGGAAAGGGATAGGGGAATCCGGCTGGTTGGGGGGGGGGGGGGGGGGGACAGCGTGACACGTGTCACGCTGTGGGGGGTGGCGCTACTGGCACCGGCGCCACCCGGGTGGCGCTACTTTGACTGGCGCCACCCCGCCAGCAGCTGCCGCGTGGCGCTGCTGGCTCCCCTTTTTCTTTTTCTTTTTTTAAAAAAAAACGTGATGCAGAAACTGACCAATGGGAACCGGTGGCGCTACTAGCACCGGCTCCACCGGTGGCGCTACTGCTTCTAGCGCCACAGCCACGTGGAAAAAAAAATAAATTTCTGCTCCGATGCCAGCTTGGCAAAAACGACCCCCCTCCGAGAAATAGTTTTAAAACCCCCCCAAATTAGTAAATAGTTTTAAAATTGACCCTAATTAAGTAAAAAAGCCTCATATTTCCAAGTGGAATAGATACATCATACATAATTAAATACTACTAGTGTAGGACTACAGGTGTTGTTTGATTATTAAGTATAGTTGTTTTTTTAATCAGCATATTAAGTTTAGTTGTACACTTGTACAAGTGAAGTTAGATCTTCACATGGCCAACATGCAATCAATTTAGCTGCTTTAACCAGGGTTTTGTTTTTCATTTCCTTAAAAATAATACTTCATCCGGACCTATTTATAAGATCCTTTTGGGGTTTTTCACTCCCACCAAGGAAAGTGGATAAATTTATTAGTAACATTGGAAATGTGAAAATTTGATATACTTTTTCAAAACTACTCCTATAATTATTATTGGAACTCTAAAGATTGTTGACTTTATAGGGGTGTTAGTGGAAAGAAATAATTAAACGCTATTAAAAATTGAAAAACGGTCTTATAAATAGGACCAAAATAAAAACCCCAAAAAGGTCTTATAAATTGGATTGGAGAGAGTAGTAAAAAAATCTGAAAATATAAAGTCAACTTTAAAAATTACAAAAATTAACTATTAATCTATTAAACACACTATATTTTTTGTTTTTAAAAAAAAAAACACTATTTTTTTAATGTAAATTTAACACTTTTAGTTTCTTAAATATTATTTTTAGGTCAATAATACTCCCTTCGATCCTATTTATAAGACTCTTTTGAGATTTTTATTTTGGTTCTATTTATAAGACCTGTTTCCAATTTTTAATAACATTTAATTACTTCTTTTCACCAACACTCCTGTAAAGTCAACATTTTTTAGAGTTTCAATAATAATTATAGGGGTAATTTTGAAAAAGTATATCATATTTTCACATTTCTAATACCACTAACAAATTTATTTACTTTTCTTGATGGGAGTGAAAACCCCAAAAAAATTTTATAAATACGATCGGAAAGAATAACAAAATTCATAAAAATTCAGGCATTAAATGATTAGATGGGCTTTGTCCTCATAAATGTTTTCTCACTTTAACTCAAATTAGTCTAAGTTCAAGATTATTATTACATACTGCCATACTGGTTTAGTGGTTTTTGACCAACGGGGAAAAAAAACTAATTCCAACTTTTTTTTCCTGTATTCTTTGGCCAGTATCACAGGTGTCCCCAATAGCATCCTTAATATCAGGAAACCCTTGAGACTAATCTTGCATGAGGTCGCGTTCCTATGCCTCTCTCAGCGAGGCGTGTTAATCGGGAATCGAACTGAGACTTCTTATTTTCAGACCTCATTTCCAAGTTCTCAAGTTGGCAGTATCGTATCACTTGAGCGAAATCCCTTGGTATTCCAACATCTTTATCGCTAAAGGGAGTGTAAAAACTGAAAATAATGGCATTGGAAGGTTATCACTAATCGCTAATATACAAATTTGGAATGTCATTTCTACAAGACAACAGAACCTTAGGAAAAGGAAACAAATGAGAAATCAAAGAAAACAAAACTAAAAAAAAAATGTTGCACAAAATTACAGAAAATGATGCTTGGCAGGCATCATTAAATCACTCACGAGTCACGACTATGTCCAGTTACATCATGTTATATATCCAAAGCCAAAAATCAAAAATAAAAACACCTAAATGCAAAACCAATTTTCTACAAATCATACATGTCAGCTACACTATCTATAGATTCATCTCTCCTGTGGTCAGTAACATAATTCTTGTTTTCTGTCTGATCAACATCTATGGAAACTTCATCTGTCGTGGCTGACAAAGACTTCTTGTGATGGTGATTCTTATGGTGCCTTGATTTAAGTATCCGTGTCAAAACTTGAACTATGTCCCTCATGGAAGGACGTTTTCTTGGGGCACGGTTTATACATTTGTATGCAAGTGCTGCCACTTCATTAAGCTCTTGGAAGTCACATTTTCCTTCTAGTCTTGAATCAACAATTTCCTCCCAACCAACTTTTCCCTCTGTGTTCATTGCTGCCTATAATCATATCTCCATCATTAGAAATCATTAGGATAAAAGAAATGGGTTATGCATAATGATATTAGAAAAAAGCATGTTGATGATAAAATAATTTCACAAGAGTCATCATCAAACAAATATTTACCAATGACTTATTCTATAATATAAGAATGGTTATTTCACGAAATGTGTCACAATCATGTGTCATGAATTCTAATTGATCAATTGATTTAAATATTTTATTATTAGTAATAAAAAGTGATGAAAGATGTTCCTTCAAATAGAATACATGGCAGGTTCTGACACGTTTCGTCGTGTGACATCATATTATCCCTTGTGAAGCCATCGAATAAATTATCTTTGGTGTAGCTTGTAAGGGGGAGAGAGATAGAGAGAGGGATCTTACAAGTTCTACATATTCCATAAGACCCTGCTGAGGATTTCTGCCAGCTATTAGTTCAAAGAGCAACACCCCATAACTATATACATCACTTTTCTTGGTGAATGACCCTGAAGATATATACTCAGGGTCAAGATAGCCATAGGTACCCCTAATAGCTGCATGTTTATCCACCATTTCTTCTCTTGAAAGTCCAAAATCAGCAACCTGTTTGATTCAATCAGCATTAACAGCTAGAGAGTAAAAGAAGCATTATAACCAAAATGATAAAAAAAAAAAATTTGTAGTTACTCATTCAGCATTATATTATATATCACAGATAGGGTTTTAAATTATGATCTGCAACAATAAGAAACGCAGTATAACCGCAACCGCAATTTAAAACCATGTTCTCAAAAGTGATGATTAACAAGGGCATACCCTGGCTCGCATTGACTCGTCCAAGAGAATATTGGAAGATTTGATATCTCGATGGATTACAGGAGGAACTGCCTGAAATGACAACAAAGCATACAATTATATAACTAATTGTCTAATTATACATAGCAGAATAATCTTAGAGCATTTCACATGCAAATTTACCCCATCATGAAGATACTCCAAGCCTCTTGCTACATCTAATGCTATATGAACCCTCAAATCCCAGCCTAGTGCCCCATTCTCTTCACCTGAATATAGCAATAACAAAAGCATATATGTTTCACTCACTTATTACTTCAGAAGCTTTTGATTGTAAGCTATTCTAAAAACAAAATAAGCTAATCCAAGCACACATTGACTATGAGAGGCACAATGAAGAAAATGTGACTTTAAAGTTTGACAAGCAAACATAGGTAGATAGAAAACTTACTGTACAAGTGGGAAGCCAAGCTGCCTTTACTCATGTAGACATATACAAGCATATGTTGCCCCTTTTCTGCACAATATCCAACCAAATTGACCAGGTTTCTATGGTGTAACCTTCCCAACAACATAACCTGACAAAAATTTAAAGAATATGAGAGGTTAAATTGCACAAATAACTGAAGGTCTGGAATCATGCAGACAGACCATACACAAAAATTAACCACTTGATGATACCTAAACCATATTTTATTCAGGGGTCTGCATTTCTCTATAGATTTATCAAGTTACCGCTTTTAGCATTCACTTTACTTTCAAAATTATGATCTGAAAACACGGACTAGTTCTATCAATGGTGTTATCAATGTAATGAGAAAAGATGATTATATTCACCTCTGTGTGAAATTCTTTCTCCCCTTGCTTAGAATTAGTTGCTAGAACTTTGACTGCAACTGTCTCACCAGTAGACATCTGAGCTTTATAAACAGGACCAAATGCACCTTGCCCTATGAGGGTTGTAAAATTATATGTCGCCTTCTGCAAATCCCTGAATCGTAAACAAAAAGCATTAATACAAAAGAACGAAGAAAGAATTGTTCTGTCCAGTTCAATGAATGGCGAACTTCACTTCCAGAAACAATTAGTGCTTACTACAATCTTAAAATCTTCGAGCATAAACAACAACAATCAAGCCTCATCTAAACACTAGATGAATGAAATATAAAGGAAATTCCATATAAGAAAACATACTTGTATGAATATTCTGGTATTCCAGATGCCGAAACCATACTACTCTTCTTAAATCCATCAAGCCATAAGGACATGCCATTGCGTCCCGACTTCACAGGCGATTCTGGATCTGGACCTAAGGTTGAGTCTGATAGAATAGTACATGAATCAGCACCATTTGCACGGATAGGTATGGTAGCTGCCCGGCGAGAACTGCTATTGCCAATCTGCGGACGCTTTCGATGATATCCAAAACAGAACAGTGCAGTAATTGCCAAAACAACTCCAATAACCACACCTATGGAAATGCCAATGATTAGTCCCGCAGACTCCCCTTTCATCTCTCCCAATTATTTCGAGTCCCTCTATCCCCTATTGATCATTCATCTTATCCACTGACGTACCTGCCAGAAGTTGCATCAATTATACAACAAATTCTGATAGAAAAAGACATGAAACTAGTAATAGACTAATAGATTAAATTTCCGTCCACAAAAGGTAGCTCAGTTGGCAGAGCTGAGTCAACACCTAGGTTCAAACTGTGCTAGCTGCGCAATTTTCCCCATCCCCTCTCCATCAAAAAACTTTACCTATTCCAAAAATAAAAAGGAATAATAGATTTCTGTGCACTTGGTTCATTATATTTGAATTTGTCAAGGTCAAATGTAGGCTGTTATTCTTAAATGTTAAAGTCACTGACAAATAGTCATCCATAGTATACAGCACTCCAAAGAATAAAAGTCTCAGGTTGAAAACTTGAAAATCAAAGCTGGAGATTGACATCACTGTGTTGAATGGAACAACAGAACAATTTTGATAAGATTATAAGAATAATCTATTAGTCCATTACCACATACTACCCGTCATGTCTATCCAAAAGTCAAATTCACCAAAATTATTATCAATATTATACACAATAAGAAATGCATATGATGTGAGACTACAAACTTCGCCTGAGGCAAAGAGTTTCAAATTGCGAATCGTCACTTTGAGAAGAACTTTACCTTATTGCACCAAAGATTAGTCTCATGCCGCGACTGCGAGGTACCGCAAAAAAAAAAAATTTAATCTTTTATGCCAAGCTGAAATGTATAAATCTAGAAACCTGATCTGTTTTATGTTCATCAAAGAAAAAGATCAGAATGATTAAAAAAAAAGTTCAATATGCTAATGAAATTCCAACTTAGATTAACATAAAGAACACATTTTTTCCCACCCTTTCTTCAATGCTACTCAAAAATTAGAAAAGAACAAACCCAAAATAAAAAAAAAGGACTCTTTCCACTTAAGCAGCAAAATACAGACACAGGACACAGTTTCTTGGAAAAGTGGGAGACAGATCAGAACATGACAGCAGAGAAGGTTGACCAAAAAGGAAACATGTTATGTTTTTGGAACAAGGTGTAACATAAACAACAAAGTTGAGGAGCAGAAAAACTCACCAGTTGACATTTAACAACACAACATAGGGAAAAAAGCTGAACTGAGAGCAGTTACGTGTGTTTGTTTTGTGGAAGCGTTGCTAAAAAGAGAAGTGAAAAACAAGGAAGTGTAGAAGTGAGAAGGAATGAAGAAGAGGGGAAAGGATTCCAAGAAAAGAGAAGAGGAAAAAAAGAGAAGAGGAAAAGAATCTGAAAGAGAGTTGAAGAGAGTAGTTTCAGAAGACAAAAGTAGAATTGCATACGGTTACTGCAAAAACAAGAAAATACAACAAAATAGCAAAGTCGCTGCTAAAAAATACTCCATTATGGATTTTATATTACCATTTGTATAAGTCTTATATCCACCTTACTTATGGCATTAACTTTTTTCTTTTATATTGAAAATTAATTAATTAATTGTATTGAAAATATGAATATTTAATATGTATTTTCAAAATTACCCCTATTAAAAATATTGAGAATCTAAAATTTTTTAAGTAAATATAGGTGTTTATTGAAAGAAGTAATTAATTGTTATTAAAAATTGGTATAAGGTCTCATAAATAGGGACAAGATAAAAGTCTCAAAATGGTCTTATACACTGGGACAAAGATTATATATATATATATATATATATATTTGAAAAAATAAAATAGTGAGGGCAATTGCCCTCATAATGAGAACATAGGTCCGTCCCTGTTTGTGGCATATGGCAATTATTCTCATTCATGGAGATGTTTGGGAATTTAGGAATAGTGGTTGGAGGGATCAAATGCTAACAGGGCCCAGATTTAGGGATGACAACGTGGTCCATTCAGTGGTCGTACAGTCATCCTTTATTAAAGGACAACTTGATTTTTTTTTTTTTTCCATGACCGGAGTGTTCACCGCCGATCGCAGTGACTAATCTCCTCGCTGGCTTGTAGGCACCTCTAATGGGTAGGACAGCTGGCCCCGATATTTAACGCTGCTGCATGCACAAGGCAAGATTCGAACACCTGACCTTGCTTAAGCGTGGATCAATCCCTACCACTGAACCACACGCTCGGGGTTAATAACAACTTGATTTCTTTCCTTCCTTCAAGAGAGCATAAAATGAAAAAGCTTCACCCGGGAAACAAAATGGACCTACTCCTTAATACTATATTCAAATTTAATTTTTTTTAAGAAAACTTTCAAAAATTTGTATAGAGAAGTAACATTATTTGGTTGCAACGGATATAGCGTGTATATGCAAAAAAGGTTTTTGTATCACACATTTATTTGTATTTAAATACTAGTTCTTTTCTTTGATCAACGCTGTAATAATTCTTTGTTGAAATAATCTTACCATTAATTAAGATTAATGCACGTAATTATATGGTTCGTCATACGTACACTCTAGTTGTATTAGGATTCTTGTAAATTTTTGTATCAAGACTTTTTCGGGGTTGCAAATTTCCTTACACCATAAAATATTATTAGGATTGTTGTGAATATTATGCAAATTTCTAGAATCGGGTTGAGGTTTTTGGAAATTATGAATGACACGGTGATCGTGATCCTTCAAATTCCTAATAAAAAGGAAGTCAAGATTGACATATTGGGTTCCTAATATTTATAACCATATTGCGGAGATATTGGATTTATTCTGCTAAGATATTGATATATCTTGCAGAATATTATATACTTTATTCGGTCTTCAATATAAGTCCATTACTAAAACAAGCTTTAAGAAAGTAATGTGGATTATCATAAAATTATCTTATTGATTTATTCCGTAATATAGCATGATAATGCTATTATCCAGTTTAATCTTAAGAATAATCAATAATCATTTGGACAATCCAACATTTAATACCAGATTGATATGGATATCTAATTAATATAAGTTGGATATTTGCTATATATAATTCGGTGTCGAGTTGGCTATTTGAGTTGTGTGTCGAATGTGCCTTGAGCTAGTTGTCCGATCATATGTCTCATGTCATTGCTTCGAAGTGTCATTTGGGTTGTGACTTGCTATCTCGAGCTTTATAGCTCAACTATCTGAGCTGTTTCCAAACTGCTTGTATACATTGTCGACTCTTTATGCCCCGACTTATGGGTTTGACTTTGTTTTGAGATTTAAAGTCATGACTAAAATGATTCATTTGCTTTCGCACAAAGATTATCAATTGTGAGTATAATTAGGGTACTCTTTCGTGTGATACTGCACTTCAAGTTGACTACTTCTAAGAGTTTTCTCTTTATTGTCAAGAGAATAATGCCTCGTCGGTTGTCTATGATGTCTATTTTGTGGAATTGAATATCTCTGAGGTCCTTTCGGATACAAAGAATATTCATCATCTATTTTCATAAATAATCTTGTATTTATCCTTGATTGTCAATATGTAATTCTACTGGGATCATCTCTTGGATTTATCTCTAGTTTAGGATCAACTAAGTATCCTCTACCATTATCTGCTATTATATATAGTTAACCTTGGAATAAATCTAGGTATTTAATGAGAATAATGACATGGACATGGGTTGTTTTTAGGACTTTCATTCGATTTATGAAGCTTGATGTCATTTCGACACTTCACATTACTTATTTGAGTTGCTGTGAGGTCGGATCCGAACTAAGGACAAATATGGGCCATGTGGCTAGATCATTGGTCTGGATCATATGCCCCTAGCGTGCTGAAGAAACTTTGTTTCAAATGTTTAGAAGTTTTTATGTGGTTTAGCTTGCTTAATTTGATCGCACTTGGCAACCACACTTGTTGTTGCCATAGCTGTTAATATTCACAATTATCATATAGGATATGCTTAGATTCTTTCACCTCTATCCCTTTAGTAACTACGTGAAGGATTCCTAATACTGCGCCTTGCTGCTTAATCATCTTCAACAATTTACAAGATTGTGATAAGTGGTGGACATGTTGTCAATATCATTGAGCTAGAGTGCAATTTGTCGTTCATGCTCCCAGACTTTAAGCTTAATGGAGTCAACGTCAAAGTTCTGAATGTAGGTCGAGGATGCTTGGGCATTGCTCGAATGCTTCTTGAAGCAAGGTGTAAGTATCAATCACGATGAAGATATTGAAAACTTCAAAATTCATGTCGACTACTTGACAGGACATATATCTCCATGGAGAACTGGGATGGTGTTCCTGAAGTCGGGCGTGGGAATCAAAATTTAAACTGTGGTTTGGAATTCGATTGGTGATGACGAGCGCCTTGGGGCTATGACTTTCGGGGTACGCATGAAATGCCATATGTCGTGATGATTTGCTTTTGCAAGGTTAAATATACAAAGTTGTGATCACATAGCCTTTAGGCGTCGCTTTTCCTTAAAGTTAAGGTAACTTAGATCGGTTTGCATCTTTCAACCTGGAGTTAATCGTCTCCCTCCAAAATTTCGCTCTTGGAGTATTTGGGTGAGTATCCTTGCAGTATCTAAGTTTATGGGTTCGTGCTCCTTTCAATAGTTGATTTTGGAAGTTGTATTACTTTTGAATTGACTTTAGGTTGAGTGAAATGTCTTTCCATCCATAAGTCGACCCTTATATTACTTTATCGATGCTCTCAGTCGAAGTCATATAGGTGTCAACTAGATCTCTCTAGTGTGAAGTAAAATTTAGTTTCAGTTCTATTTGTTGTTAAGGAATCTTTGTTAAGTGTTGATGAGGCTGACGGAATGTCATATCAACCTTGCCACATGTCTAAAGTGATGTGAATTATTACCCCGTGATTTTGGTTTTGGTCCCTGACGAAATTTTAGTGTGAATTAATTTGAATCCTGAAAGTTGTTTTTACCGTGATTAGTTTTTAAATGTTGAAAAGTTTTTTGGTTTTGATTTTTATCGTGTTGTAATCTCAATTAAGTGTTGTTGTGGCTAACAAAATGCCACATTAGCCTTGCCAAATGCCTAAAGTGTTGAGTTAGCGTCGAATGTTTGAGAAATTGGCCATGGCTTGAGTCATCCGATGCCAACTCACAACACTTTAGGCACATAGCAAGGCAAATGTGGCATTTTATTAGCCACAATAGCATTTAACTGAGATTACATTACGATAAAGCCATAATCAAAACTTTCAATATTTAAGGAATAGTCGTGATTAGAAAAACTTCTAAGGAGTAAAATCAATACACGCTGAATATTTAAGGACCAAAATAACCACGTGGAGACAACTCATATCACTTTAGACAGGTGACAAAGTTGATATGGCATTATGTTAGCAACATCGACACTTAATGGAGATTCCCTAACGGTAGGGATCAAAATCAAAACCTTTCAACATTTAAGGAGTTCAAAAAAATTTCTCACGACTAAGACCAAAATATGCTTAACTTTCGGAGAATAAAAATATAAATAAGTCTTATTTTGTTACTAATCATGTTACTAATAAAATCGAATATAATCATTTATAAACTGCTATACGGCATATGGATAGATTGGGAATTTGGGATTTATGGTTATTCCTTAAACTTGATTCAATTACCTTATAGGCTTTGAGCTTTTTAAGTATTTGGTAAACCCACACCAACAAATGTTCATATAGTTGTGCAGGATTGCAGATAATCATATAAGGGTTAACGAGTTTTCACTTTCAAATTAAAACATATCCAAAATTAAGAGGATACACAAATAAAGAAAACGAATGCATAGAGAGAAGTTGGTTTGGTTTTGGCGGGTGGTATATGTATGGAAAAAATAGGTGATCAAACTGTCAACCTAACACACCTTCATGACCTAATATGACATGAGATAAAGGAAAGTAATGAATCCGATCAAGAATACAACTTTAGGATGAAAACAAAGTGAAGCCCACTTCCAACCTTCGTGAAAATGACTTTGATCAGTGGTGTGATTATTAATTAATAATGATATGATTCAAGATTTCAAGGTCCATGCCACGATAGATGCAAGAATAAAATAGACATAAAAATTAAATTACTCATCCGTTCCAATTTACATGAACCATTAAAGCTAAGCTGTAATAAAAGCAAATTATTCATAAACTATTCGAGCTCGATTTATTAAGTGTTCGATCGAATTTATATGTATAGCTAAATAAATATTCCTTACGGTCTCTATTATAAGCAAGAAAAACTAATTTCACACTTATTGAAGAAGAGTTGAATGCATTTATTTATTTTTTTAAATGAAAAAAAAATAGACTATTTAGGCCCAACTGAAATCTTGGGAATGAGACATGAGTGCTAGTAGCCTCGGGTTCAATTCCCACTAAAAACATCCAGCTGAGAGAGCCAGCCACGCAGCTCGCTCCGGATTAATCTCAAGGGCTCCCTGTTATTAAGGGTGTTCTTGGGAATACCGGTGGTTCCACAAGGAATACGGAAAAAAAAAATAGACTACTTTAGGAAACATGCATTGGGAATGAAACAAAAATTAAATGATATAACCACTTTATTGAGATATTTTAAGAATGATTGTATTGGGAATAGAAAATTAGTTAAATTTTACTTATATTTGAGACCACAGATAAAATGTTTTTAGTTGTTTATAATTGAGACCGAAGGGAGTAAGCTGGAGCTTGAAATTAAGCTCGATTAATTGAAGGTTTAATTGCATTTTGGTGTCTCAATTTGATTGATTTAATAAATTTAGTCCTCTTTCTATTTCTTTGTTAATTTAGTCTCGAGTAATATGTCATATTAGTCACTGATTTTGTAAACTCGGTCAAGTTAATCCCTAACTTTATCGAAGTAGCAATTTAGTCCCTGAGAGAGGAGAACGTCGATCAAGTTAGTCTCTGCTGTCACTATCGCAGGGATGTATTTGCTTTAAAATGAGATAAAGATAGGGACATATGTGAATTAAATAAAATGAAATCTCAGAAACTAAATTGCTATTTTGATAAAGTGGTAGGAAGATATTCCAACCAAAGAAGAAATTAGCAGATTAAGGGAAGAAATATGCAGATTAGGATAAAAACAAAAAGGGGGAGCCAATGCTCACTTCATTTTTTTCATTCCTCCCTTGGTAAAGGATAATACAAGACTTATATAGTAATTACTCAAACCCTAAAGTACCCCTAAGAACATTCTAAAGGAATACTGATAATAACAATAATAATAATATAATAATAATAATACTTACTTAATTATTAACCTAAATATTTATCCTATTCCTTTTCTCCAAATAAGCCTGATAATTATTTTAATCATAATTAATCTTAACCTTCTACCATTACCGACCCCTTCAAAATCAACCTTGTCCTCAAGGTTGAAAATCTTAGTGGACTGGGAAATTATTATATTAGGCCAAACTAAAATTTGATCAACTTCAATTTCTTGAGTTGGGCCCATCTGTCTTTCATTTTTTCCAAATGACCCAATAATTATATCATTCCAAAACAACTTGTGAAGGGTATTTGGCAAAAAGTTGTTGTCAACGAGATGTTCGGCAGGGAATACATTGAATAGTGGTTGCCTTGAAAATTCATGGTTAGCCCTTGTTGGTGCTAATGGGGTCCACATAGAAGAAAATAAGAATAGGAATTGTTCACTTTTGAAGGCACTAGCAGCTTCAACAGCGTGTATTATTGCAGAAGCTGTTCCTCTTCCAATTTCTTCCCAAAATTTATTTGCCGATCTAAAATCAATGTCTCCCTCTTTGCTCTTCTCTAAATCGTTTGATTTATACACAAAGGCTTTGAACTTTTCTTGCTCTATTTCTTTTGCATTCAACGATGGGCTCTTAACAGAAATCCCAAACTCAGCTGAGGAGGTTCGTGGTGGCAAGGGTGGTTGCTCCGGTGCTCTCTCCGGTGGATCTGGTGGCGGCTTCCATGATGGCCAGCCGCGGCTTCCCTCGGTCTCTTCCATGTGCTCGTGTGTTACGTCGGAGACCATTCCCGGTGACAACTTCAGTGGCTGCCACGGTGGTTCCCACGGCGGAGCTCGCAACGGAGAAAGAGATATCCGCGGTGGCTTGCGACGAAGCAAGGAGCTCTCTTTCAAACTCTCAATTTTCTCGTCGGGGGCTACTACCAGTGGCGGAGTCGGCGGCCTCCATGGCAGATCTCGCGGTGTTCCGCAAGGGCCCACAGAGATCTCTTTCTCACTTCCTTCTACGTCGCCAGAGGCGACTTCTGTTGGCGAGCCCGTCAGATCAACTTGAGTCGGCAAGCGACGGTGCAAAGGAACGCTGAAAGTGATGTACGGTGGCGGAGGAGTAGTGTTCCACAGCGGTTGAGATGATGACGGAGCTTGAGGCGGTGACAGATCTCGTGGCGGCGACGGTGGATCTGGTGGTGGCAGATCTAGAAGTGGTTGCCACGGTTGTTGTGGTGGAAGGGGCTGAAAGTGGGTATAAGAGGGTTGGTATGGAGGATAATATTGTGATGGTTGAAATGAAGAGTAATAGATCTGGGAGGTTGGGTAATTAGGTTTTGGTGGTGGTGGTTGTGGTGGTGGGTGCGGTCGGGTAGGCTGAAAAAATCCAAGGGGTAGTTGGGGTGGTATAGGGAAGGTAGAAAGAATAGATTGAGAGAGAGATGCATCAGTGGGAGGCATGTTTGAGAAGAATGAAAGCACCAATTTGGTAGGAAGATATTCCAACCAAAGAAGAAATTAGCAGATTAGGAGAAGAAATATGCAGATTAGGATAAAAACAAAAAGGGGGAGCCAATGCTCACTTCATTTTTTTCATTCCTCCCTTGGTAAAGGATAATACAAGACTTATATAGTAATTACTCAAACCCTAAAGTACCCCTAAGAACATTCTAGAGGAATACTGATAATAACAATAATAATAATATAATAATAATAATACTTACTTAATTATTAACCTAAATATTTATCCTATTCCTTTTCTCCAAATAAGCCTGATAATTATTTTAATCATAATTAATCTTAACCTTCTACCATAAAGTCAGGGACTAACTTGACCAATGCTTGCAAAGTCATGGACTAATCGGACATATTACCTGTTTAGTCTCACTAATTTTCAGTTTTTTATCAATTCTAAAAGGATTGTCGTGCCTGAGCCCATAAGGTCACCACCATTGCCTTCATCTCGTGTCTCCATCACCTTTGTGAACCATTGCCATTATCGAACCCTCTCATCCCTTTTCTCTCACTTCGACGAGAGCCTCCATCAAATCACAACCACCATGGCGAATTAAAGTTCAAGCTGCTACCACCTCCAAATCCAAGACCAGCGAGCGCACCATCACCCACGACCCCCTCTTCTCGATTCTCTCTCTTGATGCTCAAGGACCTTCATCGAGCCACAACCACCACCATCAATGCTCACAGTTGCCAGTTCCACCGTGCGGGCATTTCCTTCCACCGTAAGCATCGCCGTGCTCACTTGCAACCACTACGAGCCCATATTTAAAAAAAAAAACTAATTTTAAAATTTAATTTATAAAAATGAGTAATTATAAAAAAATAACCAACGAATGTGTGACACGTGTTTTGGTGTTAGCCAAATCAACCTTGTCATTTTAAATTTGACAAAGCAACTCAATTGGTCATAAATTGAAAATTGAAGACTAAAAAAAAATAAATAAATAAAACTAAAACTAAAACTGAAGTAGCCAAATCAATAAGTTGAGGAACAAAGGTACAATTATACCTTAATTAAACCTGTCATTTCTTAATATAAATTTACTTTTTGCCCTCACCCGTAAACATTTTCCTAATCGGAATTGTAGATTCTAATTGAAGATCATCAACAAAATGAACGTTTGAAGCGTGTCCTTGCCAATGATTGAAAATGGTATAGATAGTGAAATTACCCATGATTTTCGATCAAATTAGTTTCTGAGAATATCGAAATATCAAATTAGTAAACGAGATAATAAAAAGTGAGTCACGTTAGTTTATGCATTAATGTTTTACAAAGTTTCCCCTCAAAAAAAAATTAATGTTTTACAAAGTTAGAGATTAATTTGACCAATGTCCACAATCTCTCATAAACTAATTTGACCAAAAGTCAATGATCATTTTTTATTTCATTTAGCACAACAACGTCGTTTTTACATCATTTTGTTAGTCCATTTAAAGATCATTGGCGATCATTAATGTGAGAAACTAATGTAACTTAAGTTTTTCGATCTATCACAGCAACAATTCAAAATTTAAAAATTTCGGAGACTAAATTAATTGATGTCCACCAAATCGGGGACCAATATAACATATTAATCATTAAAAATTCATTTTAAGCTTCGTGTACGGTGTGAGGGTACAAGTGCAGAAATTTAGTTAATATAAAATAGGTGTGTTTGGTTGGTCATTCTACATCGTTGATAGGCCATTTTAATCAAATCCACTTGGATCATATCTTAACCCGAACAAAGATTTTTTGTCCTAATTAGTCTATGTTTTGAGTCCCAGGCAGACATCCAACCACCACTGGTCGTAGTTGCGACAGCAATTCTTGATTCTTGGTGGTGCACACGTCTCATTGAACTAATGCTACCAAAATGGAGTAATATTATTAGGAAATTTCTAACATGCAACCTAAAATTGGATGGTTGTTATGCAACTTTTTAGTAAACTAATAAAAAGTTGACACCTAAGACATGTGTGTCATGTCATTCATTGTAGTGATTTATAATTTTTACAATTTAGTCCAACATAAAAAAGAAAATTAATTTAATTTAATCCTTTGTACTTATTAGCAAATTAATTTAACACCTATAGTTACAATCACATGTTTTAATCTATGTTATAATTTGCTAATAGTTACAAATGACTAAATTAAATTAATTTACTTTTTATGTTGGACTAAATTGTAAAAATTATAAATCACTACTTCAAGGAATGACATGACACACATGTCTTAGGTGTCAACTTTTTATTAATTTACTAAAAAATTGCATAGCAATCATCCAATTTTAGGTTATATTATCCCATGCGTTCTACAGAATTTGTAAGATTGCCGGACACAAAGTGAAGAGTGTCCAAATTCAAACCTTTAAAAATGTGCCATGATTATTTTTCAGCTTTTTCTCCCCTCTTCCCTTTAAAAAAACATTTTTATTGTTGCAAACAAAAAATAAAATATATGTGTCGCCCATGCAGCTAAAAATTTCTGGATCTGTCACTGATTACATCTGTCACTGATTACATTTGTCCCTGTATACAAGACCAATTGAAAGTTTTTATTTTATTTTATTTTGTTTCTATTTATAAGACTTTATACCAATTTTCAGTGACAATTAATTATTTTTTCTACAAACACTCTTATTTACTTAACACTTTTTAGATACTTAATATTATTAATAGAGATAGTTTTGAAAATACATATCAAATATTCACATTTCCAATATAATTAACTAAATTAATCAACTTTTTTAATAAAAGTAAAATCTACCCGGAAACAATTTTTTATTATTATTATTTACAAATGATAACCATATTGTCTTTTATTCAACAACTTTAATCCGATATTATATGTAAATGTCAAATTTTGATGTTAATATAATATTGTTAATTCAAATTAATGCAATTTAAAAAGGGTCTCTTTCTGATGAAAAATGGGCGAATTCTGATTGAGCAAATCACTCGTTTTGCCGGTTAAAGATAAAGCATTAATCAAGTTTTTCTTCACAATCTGTCTTCTGATTTTTATAATCATGATGATGCCAAGGAAGTGTACTGGTGATTAGTGTATTTTATATGATTAGGACGAGGATATCAAGGTGTTCTTTATAAAAGAAAGGGCTTGGATACGAAGTGTGGAGAAAGCATTCTGCCACTTTGGAATTTTTTTTTTCAAACAACAATTACTAATTGGAATTGTGTGGACTAAACCAAGGGTTGATGCAATGTTTGGTAATGATTATTTTTGAAATGAGAAAGTACTAAATCAATCAGCTAATGCCTTTCACTTTACCTACTTCTCTAGGGAGCAAGACTTGCATGCATGTATGGAGGATTATTCGATCAATTAATTATTCCTATTGGTCAAAGTGAAATTCCACAAAAGCTGAAAGGAGCCTTGGTGGTAGAACTCATAAACGGCTGTGGTTGTCTCATCTTAATCTCACAATTCCGAAAGAAAACAAGATCCTTCGAATGCATTTTAACTTTGTTTCAATAAATTAATTTTCCTTTTTTCATCAAAGATTTTGTTAACATGAGTGAAAAACCCTCAAGATAGGGATGAATTATTTAAGTACTCCATCCGATCCTATATGTAATAATTTTTTGAAGAAATTCATGATCATCGAGAAAGTGAATTGAGATTATTAGTGGTATTATAAATTTAAATATTTAATATTTTTTTAAAATTATCCTTATAATTTTTATTGAGAATCTAAAAAATGTTGATTTAATAGGATAGTTTTGGAAAAAAGTAATTAAATACTGTATTATTTTAAATTGTAAGAAAATCTTACAAATAGGATTGGATGGAGTATTATTTTAAACTAGTATTTATCTCGTGCAATATACGGATTATAAGTTTTTTATTTACCATGATTAAAGTTTATACATTTTGTATGTTAAAAATATTTTTAAAATTAGATGAGTTAGGATTATTGTTTAAAATTGATAAAGAAATAGAAAAATTTAGAAATGCAAGGATTATTTTTGAATTTAGGTTTTTTTTATAAAGAGAGTACATGTGCACATGAAGTAGAATTTTTTTCCCTGCAATAAATTAGTGCAATAGAATAGGAGCATTAGTTTATATGTACATGTGTATTAATAAGGTGTTTTAGTTGATAATTTGTTTTTCTCGTGATCAATTTGAAATATTGCACCACTTTCTTATATCGAATCATTGCATTCAATCATGCATTAGTTTGAAACAATATATCTTTTAGTGATGTTTAATTTGAAACAATATATGATCTCTTGGTGATATTATTTTTTTCCGAGTAATTTAAAATTAATATTTTTAAAATTAAAAAAAGTTATCACAAGTGACAAGTCGTTTCAACAGTGAAGTGATGTGTCGTTTCAATAGTAAGGTGATATGTCGTTTTAAAAGTGAAGTTATGTCGTTTCAACAGTCAAGTTATATAACACAGTGCTTGATACGTGACATACTTAATTGACCTTTATTTTATCAACTTTTCATGTGAGAGTTCCATTTTTGAGGAGCTCTCGGATTTCAATATTTGAGTTCGAAAATATAATATTGTGTTTGATAAATAATGAAAGTGTGAAATCCAGCGGGGTTATGTTACATGGGATTGGATAAGCAGATAATAAATTTTTAGTCACATTAAATAGAATGTGTGGACTTTAATTAATTAGGTGGTTTTACTATATATTTTTTGGGATGAAAATAGGTTAGGTTGGTTTAAAGGGTTTATTATTATGTAACAACAAAAAAGGGTTTATTATTAGGTCTATGATAAGTTAGATAAAATCAGGTGTTTTTTTAATAAATAGGTTAGGTTTAATCTTTTTAACAAATCTATTTACCTTAAATAGGTTAAATTTTTTTAAGGGAAAATGTGTATTTTATTCATAGATCAGAAACAGTACATGTAGGGTCTGCCGACCGTATAAGGACTTAAGTCTCATTTAAGGGACTCTTCAAGGACCTTTCCCTCGGGTTACAGAGCACAAGCGTCCCCCGCTCGGACTCGTTGGCTCGGAGCATACAAAAGGACCAGGCTCGGACTTGATGGAGCCGAGCCTTACAAACGGTTTTCCACTCATCAGGCTCGGGACTCTAGGGCCGAGACATACCGTCGGCTTGTGGATAGATTCAGACCCATCGGGTTTCTTATCCCCTCCGCAAATCTCTCCTAGATTCTCGCTAACAGCCTAGACATGAGATCTTGAGCTAATCCTATCTAGATTCTAAGAGTTTAAACCTCCGGTATTATCTCACAGAATCCTGGTTTAGCTCTACCCTGATACCGGGCCCATACGACCCATATCAGCCTCCTCCAAACCCTATAAATGGCTCATAACAGCTAGGGTTTCAGGTACGTACTCTCATCCCTAAGTTGACACTCTGCACACACTTGTTGACTGAGGAAACCCTACTTTTCCCAACTGCAACTGCAGAAAAACCATAAGGTCACACATAAACACTTGATCCTCTCTTGAACTCCTGATTACTATAATCTTAAGGGCTTAGAGGGTTAAGAACATAGTGTTCTAGGACACTACATTGGCGCCGTCTGTGGGGATCGAATAATCAGTATCCCCACCACTCACCGCACTAATGGCGAATGATAATGACAACAACCAAGGAGACCTTCGTCGTCGCCTTAGGGGAAGGCCACCAAAGAACGCTGGACCAAGGAATGTTGTTGGAAGGAATGTAAGGGACAGACTTGCCCCTGGAGGACCCCCTGAGGGCAACCAGGTTGAAAATCCCCAGGATCCTCCAGTTGTCCAGCCTACTGATCCAGTTGTTCCGGAGGTCCAAGCGCCAGCCACCGTCCCTCCGGTTGTTGAAGGCCACGAATGACGATCTCAGCCGCGTCGCGTTTCAGATGGCCATGTGTCGGAATGGCGTGACACAGCGGATTCTGGGCCACATCAATCTAGGAGGGCCCCTGCTGGATCACGAACTGGGGAGGACCGACGAGTCGAACATCACGCTCGCGATAACTCTCGAGCCGAGCGATCTGATAGGGGAGTACCACAGTTTGCTAGAGGCCGCTTTGGAACGCTTCAGGGTGGCGAACGTTCCGGATCTCAAGGAAGATCCTACATGACAACCTCTTCGGCCAGGAGGAGAGAGGAGTCAATTATGGAAATACTGAGAACCCAAACTTCATTGATTGAAAAGCAAAACCAGGCTATTGCTACTCTACAGCAGCAAAGCATGGCTAGACTTGCCGAGCAAGGCCCTCGCGCGGCTTTCGGCAACCCAATTAACCTTCCCCCACCGCCACCCCTCAATTTGAATGTGACTCCCGAATCGGCAGTTATAGAATCCCATCCTGGACACCCCTTTACAGCAGCAATTATGGCATTTCGGACTCCACAAACTTATATGGGCCATCAGAATGTCTTCCGGTACAATGGGACGACCGATCCGATGGATCACATTGCATCTTACGAGTCTTCCATGATGTTTTATGGAGGAGAGGATGAAATGAAATGCCGAGCTTTCTCAATGACGTTAGGCCCGGCGCCGTTGAGATGGTTCAACTCCCTACCAGCTAACTCCATTAGTTCTTGGGCTGAGCTTAGAAGAGTTTTCCTGAATCGATATACAGCCAGCATGTCACAGCCCAAATCAGACCATTCATTAGCTGGAGTTGCACAAAGACCTGGCGAGTCTTTACGCGACTATCTGGCTCGGTATCAGCAAGAGGCCAGTGGCATATCTGGTTTGCAGTCGGGGGTATCCGTCCTTCTGCTTACCCAAGGACTGCAAGATGGAGATTTCAAGGATTGTCTGATCGGGGAACCACCTAGTAACATGGCGGAACTGAGAGAAAGGTCCAGGAAATATGTTAATCTAGAGGAGTTCCGAAGGATTAGCACTGCAGCAAGGAGTGCCGAAGGACGACATGAGCAACGTCCTCGCCAAAACGAGGCTCGTCAGAATGATCGTTTCCGAGATAAGGGAAGGAAAGATAAGAGAGAACAAGAGAGAGGAGAAAAACTGCCTCCCAAAGGCAAGTATGATGAATATACCCAGTTAACAGTCCCGAGGAGTCAAATCCTTCGTGAGACTATGCATACAGAGATGCGTAACATCACTCGGCCACCAGCCTTAAGAAAGGCGGCCCAAAAGGATAGGACGAAGTATTGCGATCATCATGGCGGATGGGGGCATACCACCGACCAATGTATCCAACTGAAGGATTTGATTGAAGAGATGGTAAGGGATGGTAAGCTTCAACACTATATTGGAGAAGCGTTACGCAAGCGTTCCAGAAGGAAAAGCCCCTCGCCCCCCAGAACTGAACAGAAGAGGAATAAAAGCCCTTCACCACCAGCGGGCGGAGCCCCTATCCAGCAATCCGAGAAAGGTGTGGTGGACTTGGCCGAGCTCAAAGCCCAACGGTCCGACCTCATCCTCCTACCAAGGTCCGACCTCCCTGTGTTCTTAGCCGAGCTCAATGCTCAACGGCCGAACTGACATCAGGCACGGGCCGACCTCATGCTCCACCCAAGGTCCGACCTCCTGGTCCGACACCACCCAAGGTCCGACCTCCTTGTCCGACACCACCCAAATAGTCTGACACCAACGACATGATGACGTCTTCCCTCCTTATCCACAAGGACAGCTCATCCACTCATAGCTCATTACAGGCTGGCCCTACTTGGGCCTCAAGCAAGCCTATTAGGGCAACCGGCTCTCCTATATATATCCCCCTCTCCCTTGGGGCTAAGGTACGTCTCTCTCTAAACCTAAGAACTACGTGTGGCTTGATTCCCCTCTCATGGGATACGTAGGACCGGGGTCACCCTCGTCAGCTGCAACAACCCCCAAACACCTCATGTGGTGCCTCCGATCTTGGACAACACAAAAGGCAACGATTTCCTCATTGGCACCATTTCTGGAGGATTTGCTGGTGGTGGGGAAAAGAAGTGTGATCGCAAGAAGTATGTGGGACAAGTTCTCTCGGTAGCAAGCCGACCGATACAAAAACCCAGAAGGAAAAGTGTGGTCATCAGTTTTAGCGATGAGGATTTTGAAGACATCCTACAGGACCACAATGACCCAATGGTCGTCACGGCAAGGATTGGCAACTACGAAGTAAGAAGGATTCTCGTCGATCAAGGGAGTTCGGCGGACATCATGTTTTTGGATTTGTTCGAAAAATTGAAGTTGAAAAGGTCCGGCCTCACCCCATTTGAGGGAAGCTTGATCAGCTTCACGGGACATTCAATTGTTCCTTTAGGCCACATCCACCTCCCAGTGACCATGGGGGAACCACCTTTTGCTCGGACTGAAATGGTGAAGTGGTTAGTTGTCCAGGCTCCCTCGGCGTACAATGCTATCTTTGGCCGAACGGCACTCCAGTCCTTCGGCGCCGTTGTTTCGACGGTACACTTGGCCATGAAATTCCCGGGGTCGGATGACAAGGTAGTAACAGTGCGGTCCGAACAGGAGTTGGCTCGGAAGTGCTACAACATCAGTTTGGGGAAGCTAAAGCTGGATGATGAGAAAGTGATGCAGGAACCGTTGAACAAAGGAAGTGTCAACTTGGCTGATCTCGACGTAAGAGAGGAGGATGAAACTAGACCGACCCCTCAGGGGGACTTCAAAAAGGTAATCCTAGGCCCCGAGCCATCTCGTTGCGTCAAGATCGGAGTTGGCCTATCTGAGGAACTAGAAAAGGAGCTTGCTGAATTATTAATGGAAAATAAGGACTTGTTTGCCTGGACTTCGGCACACATGCCGGGAATCGATCCTAACTTCATCTGCCACAAGTTAAGTGTGTATCCTGGCGCAAAGCCAGTGTGTCAAAAAAAGAGAAGGGTCGGAATCGAGAAGGCACAAGCGACGGATGAGAAAGTAGCCGAACTATTGAAAGCAGGGTTTATCAGAGAGGTAGTGTACACTGATTGGTTGGCCAATCCCGTGTTAGTCAAGAAATCCAATGGGAAGTGGAGGATGTGCGTGGACTACACAGATTTGAATAAGGTTTGCCCCAAGGACCAGTACCCACTTCCTTGCATTGATAAACTGGTGGATAGCTCGGCAGGTTATCAAAGGCTGTCCTTTATGGATGCTTACTCGGGGTACAATCAGATCCCAATGTACCCCCCGAATCAGGTAAAAACCTCGTTTATCACAGAAAACGCCACATATTGTTACAATGTGATGCCGTTTGGGTTGAAGAATGCTGGGGCAACTTACCAGCGGATGATGAACAAGGTGTTTGGTCCTTTGATTGGGCCGAGGATGGAGGTTTATATAGACGATATGATTGCAAAAAGCTTAAAGGAGGAAGATCATGCTAAAGATTTGAAGGAAATCTTAGGAAGGATTCGGCAATTCAATATGAGATTGAACCCGGAAAAATGCACATTCGGAGTTCCAGCAGGGTCCTTCCTCGGATTCATGCTTACTGAGCGCGGAATCGAGGCAAATCCAGAAAAGTGTCGAGCTATTCTGGAGATGAAGAGTCCGTCAGATATCAAGGGTGTACAGCAACTGACGGGTCGGGTTGCAGCTCTCTCAAGGTTTCTATCTCAATCAGCTAGGAAGGCCCTTCCCTGGTACAAGCTGTTGAGGAAGGAGAAGGAAAAGGCGTTTGAATGGGATGAAGCATGCGAAAAGGCCTTTACTGATCTTAAGCATTATTTGGCATCACCTCCAATTTTGTCTAGTCCGAACAATGGTGAAACTCTTTTCCTGTACTTATCAGTGGGAGACTCGGTGATCAGTTCGGTTTTGGTTCGGGAGGAATCTGGTAAAGAGTTGCCCATCTATTTTGTTAGCCGAGCTCTCCAGGGACCAGAGTTGAGATATCAAAAAGTGGAGAAATTAGCTTTCTGCTTGATTGTTACTGCTAGACGACTGCGCTAGTATTTCCAAAGCCACCATATCACGGTCAGAACGGCCCAGCCGATCCGTCAAATATTGCAGAAACCTGATTTGGCTGGAAAGATGGTAACCTGGGCAATTGAGCTTTCCGATTTTGAAATCACTTTCGAACCAAGAAAGGCAATGAAGTCTCAGGCTTTGGCTGATTTCCTTACCGAGTTTACTGAGCCATTGACGAGCTCAACCTCGGATTGGAACATTTATGTGGATGGATCGAGTAACAAACTTGGAGCGGGGGCAGGAATAATTTTGGAGAACTCCGAGGGAGTCACCCTCGAGTACTCTTTGAAGTTCGGATTTTCAACGTCGAACAATCAAGCGGAGTATGAAGCCGTTTTGGCAGGATTGAGGATGGCAAAAGACGTAGGGGCCCGAGAGGTAAAATTTTTTAGTGATTCTCAGTTGGTGGTTTCACAGGTCAAGGGCGAGTTTCAGGCTAAGGAACCTATCCTTCAAAAATACTTGGAAAAGGTAAAGTTCCTATCCTCTGAATTTATGAAGGTCGAAATCTGCCACATTCCGAGGGAAAGTAATAGCCGAGCGGATATTCTTCCAAACTCGCATCAACAAAAAAGTCTGAAAACAATAAAACTCTGATTCAAGAAATGGTGCATGGACCTAGTGTTGTCCTCTCCATTTCAGTGGATCCGAGCTGGATCACTCCAATTGTAGGTTACCTTGAACAAGGGATTGTGCCAACTGATCCAGTCGAGGCCAAGAAACTCGTCAGAAAAGCATCGCAGTTTGCCCTTGTAAGTGGAGTCCTGTTTCGCCGAGGGGTTAGCGGCCCAATGCTCAGATGTTTGGACCCTGCCGAAGCAAAACAAACGCTGGAGGAAGTTCACGGGGGGGTTGGAAGTCATCATGTTGGGGGGAAATCACTGGCTAAAAAGATCCTAAGGGCAGGATACTACTGGCCGACCCTTCAACAAGATGCAATCCACCATGTGAAGAAATGTGAGAAATGTCAGTTCCACAGTGATGTATATCAGAAATCCCCTGAGGAACTCCATTCACTTTCATCTCCATATCCCTTCTATCAGTGGGGAATGGATTTAATCGGACCGTTCCCTACTGCACCAGGACAGATCAAGTGGGTGATAGCGGCCATTGATTATTTCACAAAGTGGGTTGAAGCTGAGCCGCTTGCCACCATTTCATCAGCAAAGGTTCAGAAGTTCTTCGAGAGACAGGTCGTAGCTCGATTCGGAGTTCCGCAAGTGGTAGTAACAGACAATGGAACCCAATTTGCGGCAAAGGCATTCAAGGATTTGGTCAACGCTCTGAGCATTAAGCACTATTTTTCCTCAGTCGAGCATCCCCAGACTAACGGGCAAGTAGAATCCGTTAACCGATCCATCATTCAGGGAATCAAAAGAAGACTCGAAGGTGCGAAGGGGAATTGGCTGGAAAACTTGTATGAGGTACTTTGGTCGTATCGCACAACCATACAAACCTCAACAGGAGAAACACCTTATCGGCTCACTTATGGGTCTGACGCAGTCATTCCCATTGAAACAATCATCCCTTCATTCCGAGTTATGCAACAGCCGAATCCCCTCAACAGCACTATATTGTGTGAGGATCTGATTTTGTCGGAGGAAGTCAGGGATTTAGCCGCCGAACGAGAGAAGCATGCCAAGACGATGCAAGCGAAAGGATATAATCGTACGGTTGTGCCCAGAGAGTTCGAGCTAGGCGACCTTGTCTTAAGAAGAGCTGATATTGGTCTCAAAAATGCAAAGGACGGAAAATTGGCCCAAAGCTGGGAAGGACCATACCGAGTAGCCTCTAAGACTGGAACAGGAGCCTACAAGCTCGAAACTCTCTCGGGAGCCCTCATCAACAACACTTGGAACGCGGCAAAGCTCAGAGCATACTATAGTTAGAATTTTTCTTTCATTTCAATTTTATAGTGACAATTGTTTTTATTGTATTGTCTATTTCTTTTTAATGATGGTGTACGCTCGGTGGAATTCCGAGCCCATTGTACTTTCTGCTTCTGATTAATAAAAAGACTTGTTATTGAATTCATTGTATTACGTACTTTTCCTCATACTCGATTAGCCACCGTTTATGACGCGAACGATTATAAACAGCTCTAACAAGAGCTTATAACTCGTCAAGTACTTTTAATAAGATTCCCGATTAAATCATGATTTTTTTTCGAATCATTTTATATTGCGGATAGAGGAACCCACCTCGGCTAAAGTGCTGGAGTTCCGAGGTCTTAACACTTGAATTCTTAACAAAAAGCGTAAAAAGAAGCATAACATGATTACGAATATTATAAAATATTCCAAATGAAACAGTAATACAAGTTTAAACCCATCTACTGGGGCAATTACAAAAAAAAAATAGCAGAATAATCAAACTATTCTAAATCGGACAATACAATGCTGTCAGCATTGAATGTGTCTTCTTCTTCTTCACCTTCAGCATCCTCGGGCCGACAATTTGACCTTTTTTCACAGCAAAATTAGGGTCAGCGCCCTTGGTCACGAGCCCAGGATTCAGAACACGGAGTTGCTCAGCAGTATTGTAGAAAGAATCTTCAATTGCATGGTCCCAATTGAACAGATTCTCCGTAGCTGCTTTCTTATGCTTGAGAGCTTTCGCACTCATCTTCTCCAAGGAAGCTCGGAGCCTGAGTATCTCGTCCTTAGCATACTCATGTTGCTCCTGAGCCACTGCAGCAGCTTGCTCGGCCGAACGAGCTTTCTCCGTAGCCACCAGAAGAGCAGCAGCATCCTCCTCAGCCTTTTTCTGGATTTCTTCCGACCTCTTTATCTGTGCCTCGGCAGCCTGAAGTGTTTTCTCAGCCCGAACTTTGGCCCCCTCAGAATCTTGTGCAGTCTTTTGAAGCCGCTCGTTTTCAGCTGCCATTTCTTGTATCCTTTTATTCAGACCTTGGACCTGAATTTCCAAGTAGTCTTCCCGCTCGTTGGCTTCATATCTTTTCTTCTTTTCCTCGGGGGCCAATCCAGCATAGGCGTCATCACCATGATGACCAAGGTGATGGAAAATGCTCGCACCCCCCACCCAGACTTTGGGAGTTTAAAAAAAAAATCAAGCGTAAGAAGCTTCTCACCAACGATTTACAGTTATTTTCCCAAGTCCCAGGGGTCCAAGACTCGATTACTTCAGCATTTTCAGGAGGGAAGACGGTGGCAATGAATGAGTCGGACATTTTCTTACCCCACACCGTCTTGGCAGCTGCATCTTTCTTACCCTCGGGAATTTCAATCCCTTTGTTAGACTTGCTCAAATTGAACCAATCTCCAGCGAGACCTTTTCCTTTGTCCAGCCGAGTCCTCTTGAGGGGGCGCTCGGGAATGCCTTGGGGAGAGGAACGAGCTTCCACTTCAATATTCACCGCGTCGACAACACGGCCCTTTTTGATCACCTGTTCAACACCCGTAACCCTTACAGTGGGGGTGGTATTGGGGATAACGATCGGGCTTTCAGGATGGGTCGGCTCAGAAGACTGACCCTTGATTGGAGATCCGGATGCAGTCTCTTTGAGTGCAGCCAGCTGCGACACTCTAGCTGCCCGAGCTTCACTCTTCTTGGCCTTGGTTGCTTTCTTCCCCATTGCTTCTGCAAGAAAAGTGGATTAACACACCAAAAAAAATAAAAAAATAAAAAATAAATAAATTTTGTAGTACCCAGCTCCGCCTTCACTTCGTCTCGCGTATCTTTCAGCAGAATTTGTTTGGTATCAATTTGACCATTTGCTTGAAGGTATTCCGAAACATGGTCGCATAATCGCCTTTCGGCTTTTGATAAATCCGCCTTATAGTCGAATTGATACAAGGAGGATCCTCGGTTATAAATGTTAGTCGTCCAACCCAATGGAAACCGAGGCACGACCTTCATCACTCCATCTTCTTCAACCCGTTCCATGAACCAACATACTTCGGCCCCAGTATACTCGTATTGGAAGAAGAGAGGTTTGAAAGATTTCCAAGAGTCTGTCACCTTGGCGAAAAGGGCATGCCCCCTCCGAGCCTTTAGGGACACCCAAAGACCCTTGGAATCACCAAACTTATTTACTTGGGGAGCATATAACCAAAAGAAGGACCGTACTGTCGCGACCAAGTTTTCAACGTCGCAGAATTGTTGGAAGGCTCGGACGAAAGCCCACCCACTTGGATGCAATTGGCTAGGGGCTATTCCTAGATGAGTGAGGACTTCGACCTCAAAGGTGGAGAAGGGCAAGCGGATACCGACTTTAGTTGCTACTTCTTCATAGAAATAAAAATATTGACGATTTTCCGGCACTTCGAAGCAAATCCGACCGTCGATTCCCAAAGGTCTTAATACGAATTCTGAGGTATTTCCATCGGCTCTCGGAGGTGTCAATATTGGCCGGAGATGATTAAGACTATTTGTTGTCAACAATGAAGGTCTCGTCCCCAGTACTTCCCGATCAAAAACGACATCGTACTGCGCATGATTAGGCGGCAGAGGATATTCTTCAGGGTTGGTAACACACCTGCGTTCCACCATATCTGGGGAAAAAGCAAAAGGCTCGGCGTTAGGGTTTTTTATAGCACGAGTTTTTATTTTTAACTTAAGGCCGAGCCCTGGACTTTTTCCCCCTTCCCTCGGTGGACTCTCCAAAGGTTCTTTCCCCCTGGTGTCAGGATCGGGGCTAAGCCTAACTTGGGCTCGACGCTCGGCAAATTTGTAAGCTAACAACCACTTATTCTCATCTGCGGGATTCGATGGGTATTCTACAGCTAATGGGTTTAACTCGGTGGATCCCTGGTTAGTTGGGGGAGTAGTAGAAGGATGTGTAGAATTGTCAGTATCAGAGTTTCCCTCATCCCCAGGATTCCCAGAAGAACTTGAAGAATCACTATCACTAGAAGGTTCCTCTCCTAATTTCCTGCAGAGCTCACGATAAATTCTCCTCAAACGTCTCCACCCTCTCATGGTTTATAGGTAAAGAATCCTAAACACAGCTTACCCAGAACAAAAACCCAAAACCCAGAAATCCCCTAAAGCCAAACTCCCTGCAGAACCCGGAATAAAAACCCAGAACCCAGAAATCCCCTAAATCCAAACTCCCTGCGAAACCCATAACCAAAACCCCTTTACAAAAAGCAGAAATCGCACAAACAGAGGAAATCGCAGAAATAAAAATAAGAAGAGTATAGGAAGTTACCTGCTTTCAGTTGCTGGAAAGGATAATGGGAGAGGGTTTTGGATTTGAAGGCGGAGGTGTGGGAAAGGAGATTGGAAAGAGAATAATGGGATTTTGATTTTAGAGGATTCTGGAGCGAGGAAAGGGAAAATGAATGTGGGTAGAGGTTGAAAGGATTCAGACTAATGAAGGAAATGGAAACTTTTCAGTTTCCCTCCATGTTACGCATTTGGGCCGAAAGCCCATCAACCCATGCAACCACTCGCTGGATAAGACGTGGCGGTTTCAACAGGTACTTTTTCAAATTTCAAAAATTGCAATGATTTGGCACAACTTACAAGAGAACGCGCCGTACCTAGAGAAACCAAAACGTCACCTCGGACAGCTGTTGCGCATTCGAACTAAGACATCAAGAAGGTCCAACCCTAAACACATGCTACCTCCTCACAGACTTTATAAAGTCTTACGAGCTGGGGGCTTGTAGGGTCTGCCGACCGTATAAGGACTTAAGTCTCATTTAAGGGACTCTTCAAGGACCTTTCCCTCGGGTTACAGAGCACAAACGTCCCCCGCTCGGACTCGTTGGCTCGGAGCATACAAAAGGACCAGACTCGGACTTGATGAGGCCGAGCCTTACAAACGGTTTTCCACTCATCAGGCTCGGGACTCTAGGGCCGAGACATACCGTCGGCTTGTGGATAGATTCAGACCCATCGGGTTTCTTATCCCCTCCGCAAATCTCTCCTAGATTCTCGCTAACAGCCTAGACATGAGATCTTGAGCTAATCCTATCTAGATTCTAAGAGTTTAAACCTCCGGTATTATCTCACAGAATCCTGGTTTAGCTCTACCCTGATACCGGGCCCATACGGCCCATATCAGCCTCCTCCAAACCCTATAAATGGCTCATAACAACTAGGGTTTCAGGTACGTACTCTCGTCCCTAAGTTGACACTCTGCACACACTTGTTGACTGGGGAAACCCTGCTTTTCCCAACTGGAACTGCAGAAAAACCATAAGGTCACACATAAACACTTGATCCTCTCTTGAACTCCTGATTACCATAATCTTGAGGGCTTAGAGGGTTAAGAACATAGTGTTCTAGGACACTACAGTACAAGAAACTTCACACTAATAATAATTAAAGTGAAAGCAAAATACACTGCAACAACAGACTCTTCCATATGGACATGGATCATCAGCAACTGCCAAAACCCAACTCTAACAGGATATTCAATAGCCTTTAATACCAAGATAACTATCTCATTGATGCTGGAATTAAGCTCAGTTCGGCGACAAGGAATCTCAGATCTAAAACGAGAGAGTTGTTGGACGGTAGCCAAATCAACAGTCGGTAAAGGGAGATCTGTTTCGACGAGTAGCCTTCCAATTATTGGAGCAAAGAGGATAACCATCAGATCTGGAAAGTAGAAACTATCCAGAGGCATCCCTCCACTGAAAACACACAAAACAACAGTTGAACAAAACCCAAAAAAATTGGGGGACAAAAATAAACCCACACCCTTTCCCAAAGGAAGAGAAGGGACAGATCTCGCTCCCCCTACCGAGAAACAACAGTTGAACAAGCAAGAGCATAGGAAGGAGGAGGGGAGAGAAAAAAATTAGGATTTCTAACTTTACTGAATAGGTTAAGTTTAGACTTTTAAATTTATAAAACTTAATAAGTCAACCTATATAATTTTTTTATATACTTAATTAAATATTTAATATAATTATATCAATTTATATATATATATATATATATATATATATAGACACACATATATATTCAAATTTTGTGGTCTATATAAAAGCATGTCTATTGAGTTATTGGCCTATTTAGAAGCGTTATAGTATTATAAACTTTTACATATACTTATCACATAGACTTTTAGAATCATGTACTATAATTTTTTGGCATACTATTGGATATATGCTTACCTATATTTGAAAGTTTATTCCAAATATGTTTGTTAGACCGCTGACCTAGTAAAAAGTCTTATTATACACAGAGTAAGCTTTTAATAGGTTAATAGGCCTTAAAATAGGTCAATTTTAGACCTAAAAATTGATCTATAACAGGTAAATAGATCATGCTTAGGCCTAAAAAATAAATTCACTAATGAATCATATTAGACTTATTTATCAACAGGCCTGGTCCAACCTAACTTATTTTCAACCTAAATATTTTTAAAACAAAGATTCAAATTGCATTAGTGCAAAATATATTTTTCAGACCACTTCATTAAGAACGGTTCCACACGGAACCGGTCTTGAAGTTTGAATTAGTTTAAACAAGGCTGGTTCATTTAAATGACCAGTCTGAAAATATATTATTTGAGACTGGTTCCGATGCGGAACCGGTCTGGAAGATGACATTGGTTCATATTAGAGTGGTTCATTTTGACCACTCCGAAAAATAGATATTCTTCCTTTCTTCTTCGTGTCCTAGCCCTTCTTCTACTTATTATTCTTCTTCTCTTCTTCAGTTCTTCACTGCCCACCATACCACGCCGCACCACCATGCCACGCCGCCATCACCTGCTCACGGCGGCCCTTACTCCTCCTCAAGGGCCTCACTCTCATTCTTTGATCTTTCACTCAATTTTGTTTCACTTCTTCCACTCTCTCTCTCTCTCTACGAAACCCTAATTTCCACTCTCTCTCATTCTTTGAGTTCTCCCTCTTTTCCTTCGACGTCTGTTGTCGTTCTTCCACTCTCTCTCGTCGAAACTCTAATTTCCACTCTCTCTCATTCTTTGAGCTCTCCCTCTTCTCCTTCGATGTCTGCTGCCGTTCCAGATTCCGCAGGTGCTCACGGAAAGGGTGCTTGGGTTTGAAGAAGGCCATGGAGTCCGATTTGCAGATTCAGACCGAAGATACCAAGGAGAGGATAAGGCGGCAGAGGGAGATCACCGTCGTTGCCACCACCACCCCCTAGCAGGTGAGGAACAGCGGATTCAAAAAGAACTAAATCAATTTGCTTGTCATTTATACTTTAGTCATGAAAATAGTGGTTGAACATTTAGCTTTTATCTGTGGTCTGGTTAAATTTTCATTCTTCGCAACTATGCAAGATAAGTTCAGCAACTAGTTGTAAAGCAGGGCATATACTCACTTGGTTTGTCTCTATTTTATTAAGATTGGTGTTTAATATTTCAGGAAAGGGCTAAATCTCTGAAGCTACCCACCCATATGACAATTGATGCTGGGAGAACACGGATTGCACCAAGTGAGTACTGAAAATATAGTTAACTTATAGCTGATTGATTTCTTGTATCAGCCACATAATTGAAATCACCATTGTTTATGTTTTAATTTATCCTAGCAGTAATGCAAAAGTCATAAAAAAAAAAGGTCTAGCTCAGATCTTATATTAAATTGTGTCTGCAGGGTCCATGTACAGCTAGAATTGAAAGTTTGAAACTAGAGATAATATTCCACCATCCCCTTATAATAAAATGGTTATCTTTTTTTTTCCTCGTTATTTATATTGAAGCTGAACCCATGCTCAAAATTACTGGTTCTTGCATACATTCTGCAGTAAAGAGGAGCTTAGTTGGTTCCTTTGAGTTGACTGTATTTTTTTTATCCAATGAGAGAAAAGATAAATTGATTTATGTTATCAATAGTTGTTAGAAACTGAGAATGAATTGCAAACAGGCTTTTATTAAGTCATTATTTTCTTATTCTTCTTGTTATATCTGTTGAATATAAATGTCTGGATACTTTAATGATTGTCATAGTTAACATTTTTTCTCTTTCATTCTCTCAAATTCCAGAACAGTGATGGCAGTTCTTGGTAATACTCTCTTCTAATGAACATGTTTTATTCCCTCATCAATTTAGCAATTCCTTTCTTCATTACAATGTGAGGTGTAGTTTATTTTTTTTATCAGCCAAAGTGTAGTTTAATTTAATTTGTTATTTGAGTGCAGGACCTGTTGAAGTGGTAGATGAGTGGGGGCTGTACTGTTCTGCATTGATTTCTATTTTTTTTTTTTTTTGTTAAAAAGTGTTTGGTATTGATTTTGCAAATTTGAATTCATTTTGGACTGGTTTGTTAGGGGGTATGTTGCTTTAAAATTGAAGTTATAAACCAGGACCAAGCCCCAAGTTTGATTTGCAGGTGTAAAGACATCCCTCTATCCTTGTGGGACATTTTCAAAGATCGCAATTGTTGTAACTAACAGGCTAATATGTAAGTCAGCTATTATATATTGTATTACCATCAAGATGATGAATCTATATCTGCACCAGGGTTAGTAGCTTATTGCGAAATACATTTTCTTACATCAGAATTTCATAACATATATGTTTGACTACTATAGTTATCAAACTTCAACTTTAGTATGTGATTTATTATTATTTACCTTTTATATGGTTTTGAAAGCATAAGATGATAGATTAAGTGCTTAAATGTGTAACTGTGTGAGTGATATGAAATATGGTTAGTTTCCTTGGATTTTACTTTCCAACTTTCATATTTTCTTGCCTGCAAAACAGACTTAGATTGTTGTGAGGATTCTGCATTTTGATAGAGAGATTGTTTTGGGTGGTAAGTTTATAAAAAAATTAGAAGTTTCTTCTCGCACCGCAAGGCCCTATTGTGTTGTAGTATTTGGCTAGTGAAGAAGTTCTGTAATCCACCAAAAGAGTCATTTTGCATTGTCTCAAGACCTTCAAATAGTCAGTATGACACAGAAGATCTTCAATACCTGCTGAGGTCTTCTGCTACTTGTTTCAAATCAAAATTCAAAACTGCAACAGTATTCTGAATTTAGAAATATGGTGTCTTTATCTTTTGCCTCTAAACCTTAGAATTTCATTTAGAATGTATCCTAACAGTTAAATCCGATTTAGAATTTTCTGAAGGCAGGGTCTTTCCATTTGCAGATATTGTTATATGGGTTTATAATTTGCCTTCAATTTGCTTGCTTGTCTTGCCGATGCCCTCAATTTTTCCCTTGCCCTATACTTTTAGATTTTCCTTCTTACATAACATGGTCATGTAGCCTTGATAATAATACACTTCCTTTGGCCATATGCAGGGAATGGTTCTGGACATTTTAGCGTCCATGGGCATTTTAATTTTTAATGAAGCATACAATATGAACATTTTACTTATCTTCTGCTCTGTGTGATATTTTGCTGAATGCATATGCATGTTAAGTTGGGCATTATTTTCCAGCTTTTGCTGATCTTGTTGCTTTTACATGCCATGATTCCTTATTTGTGTTAAGTTGTATCGGAATTTGGAAATGCATGCTGCTATTATGAATTTTTAGCTGAAAGGTGGTTTGAGAAGTCACAAAAAGGCCTATAATTAGGATCATTTTTCTATGATTACTGAAAACTTAGTTTTTTAAAATATCTTTCAACTTTCATGTCTAAAACACTGTTTGAATTTTAGTTTCCTCTGGTTGAAAAATAATGAAGTAATAAATCAATTTGCATACCGTAGATGTTTTGATATGTCCTTTGGCTACATGGTCTGATAGCCATACTAGTTAGTGATCATGACATGGATTGCATATGATTATGTGCCTTTTAGTTCTTGATTATGATTATGTTCCCACTTCCAGTACATTGTAGACTTAATGGTGGGGAAACATATTATTCAGGGTTTGCCCAAGAAAGTGATGAAATCTTTTGGTTGTATTATGCGTATGTGGTTTTTTCTTATACTAAATGGGAATATCAAAATCTTGGGAAATGGTGTTGATATTACATATGAACTTGTTAGTGAGCTATCTTCATGTTGTCAGGGGGTAATTTAACTTTTCTTATATTATCTTTTGCTTAGAGAGAGTTGTAACTATATTCTTTGGGAGCATTGATTTGTTCAAATTTGCTCAACTGTGAATCTGCAGTTTCTTATACTTGTCAGTAGTCCCACCTTATGACAATTGTATTCTGCAGGGTACTTTGAGAGATCTTTCTAAGAGAAATCAGGAACACTCTTGTGTAACAGCTGAGCAGGATGCACCGTAACAAGGGTCAATTTACTTCAGCTAAGAAGCAAGATAGTGCTAATAGTGGTGTTAAGGACCAGGATTCAGGGCAGGATGATAGTCAATCGGAAACTGCGTAAGTTTTGTGTTACTTGTATAATTTATAGCGATAAGAATCTTTTTCATGCTGATAGTTTGTGACTAATTGTGTTTCCGCTTATCAAAAATATATAAAAAAGAGTGTTTCTAAAGGTGCCATTCAATTTGTCATCTAATCTAATTTAAGGTTATTTAATACTTTTTTATTATAAATATTTTAAATTATTATTTAAAACTTGTACCTTGTGCTAAGTAATTCTATACGTGAAGTTGTAGTTATTTCCCTTGAGTGGGATGCGTTTAATTGGATGTTTTACCATCTCTTTTTATTGTTACAAAACCTGTGTTAAATACACGGTGGTATTTAAACTGGCATGAGACTAGGCTCATGAGATGCAGATAAGTTTTATGAAATTAGCATACACTCGTATTTTGGACAATGGATTTCCTACTTCCAAGTTCCTATGAGATACGTCACAGACATGTTTCTCAGATATGCAGATAAGTGTATCTGGTTTCCAGCAGGAATGTTGTAGATGCATGGAAAAATTGAAGGAGTGACTTTGCAATCTTGGAGTTTTTATGCAGGGATATTGACGACTCTAGTTATGTAGTTTTTTTTTATTCTTTTTGCTGGTGTAGGTTAGGAGTTTTTGTTCTGTTTGTTAGTTTCCAACAGTAAGAGGTGTGTTTTTGCTAGTATTTGATCTTTGTAAGCAACCCGTTAATTCTATGGTGTCATGTATTTGGTTTTGATCTTTATCTGAAAGCAATGCTTTTGCTTCTACTTTTTAATAAAATTTTATTTGATAAATCTTTCTTTATATATATATATATATATATATATATAATTATGTATTGCTTCTTGGCAAAAATTTTAAATTCCTATGAGTAGAGGCTTAGATGGGATGACTATAAATATGACAAACATTACTAAATTGGTATATGTTCAAAAATTGAGATTGGCTGGTTCAAAAATTAATTCAAATCGGTTCAAAAAGAATAATTCAGAGCGGTTCAAAAAGAATAATTCAGAGCAGATCAAAAATTAATTCAGAGCAATTCATTTTTCAGAGCGGTTCATTTCTAAATTCAGAGCGGTTAGTTTTTCAGAGCGGTTCATTTTTTAATTCAGAGCGGTTCATTTTTCAGAGCGGTGCATTTTTTATTTCAGAGCGGTTCATTTTCATGTTTCAGAGCGGTTAATAACCAGTCTCGTTAACGTAAACCAGATCGGTTCATAACTGCTCTGGTATAACATGGTATTTTTAGCAACAGACTCTTTTAGACCGGTTCGGAACCGCTCTGACAAATAGTTCGGAACCGCTCTGAAAAAGCTTATTTGTAGTAGTGTTGGTCCTTCGAATCTTTTGTACGACCAAATTTAATCATAAAAAAAATAATTTTAAAATAGTCCTTGAAAATAATCGGTAGTAGGGGTATATGACAAACCTAAAAGTAATTTCTGGGAGTCAAACATTGAAAAAAAATATAAGGGTATCTGGCAAAAGTACCTCAAACTTCAGAGACTTGTGACATAATTAAGCATTTAATTATTATTATAATGTAAATTACTTAAATTTTATTTCAGAGTAGATTTGAAAGCAGGATGAAATATGTACTTACAATCCTAGACCTGCCTCACTCCCCTTTTTTAAAAAAGTAGGTTTCGGATTCAAATTTTCCCAAATTCAATCAAAATGGATTTTTCCCATATAGAGAGTAAGTATCCACATATATGAGCTTAATTGTCATGGCAACACACCATTTATCATTTGGCATTATATTCTTTTTCTTTACTATTATAAATTCAAAACTAAGTCTTTTTTTTGTAAAAATTTCCTAGGCTATGTTTCACCTACACATATTATTCAATATTATTCCATTTCAATAATATTCAAGCCTAGATTCTCAGTCGTAGTGTCCATAGTTATTTTCGTCCATTAACAATTTAACCTTAGTGTCCATGTTGCCAAACACTGAATGATTTAATTTCATTCTTTGATTTCCTCATTCATCAGTTTCAATTTCTGTTAAATCTATGCACAAATCAATGACTTTCATTCCCGTTATCTAGATAAATATCAGCTGAACTGATTTGTAAGCTAGTTGTTTGAAATAAAAGCTTCCTCTCATCACTTCTTGTTCTGTCGTAGGACTACGGTGCTTTGACAATTCGGTCTAAGAGTCCAGCAATCCCACTCTTGATATCAGACGTGAAATGAGCACCTTGAATACCAAGATACTCTCTCTCTCTTGTCGTTTTCAGCTTTGGGGGTGGTGGTGTGTGTGTTTGTGTGAGATGAGTTAGGCCATACCTGTCAACTTACCAGGTATCTTATACACATACCAGCCTTATCTGTAATGATGACCACTTTCATGTGGCGGGTTAGATTCCTCCTCAACGGTTCTGGTATGATGGTCGGTATTAAGAGGATGGGAATCCTATGTGTAGTGGATGGGATTCCTCAGACTCCTTCAACCACGTGTAGGAATTCATACCGGTTTAACGGTAGAGAATCCTATGTCTCAATTCCGTTAGTATTCGGTATCCGAATCTTGATTCATTGGGCTTCTTTACGGCCTCAATTCGGCATTTGCTCCCAAGCCCAAGGGACCTCGTTGGGGTCTCAATCCGGTATCCGGATGATATTCGGCCGGTTTCCCGTATCCGAAACCGGTATCCGGTTTGTTACGAAGCGGACCTCTGGGATCTCAATCCGGTATCTGGATTCGGACTTAGTGGGCCCCTTGGGCCTCAATCCGGTATCCAGATCCAGCATATCGGTCTTGTCCATGTGGTCCATAACAGTAGCCCCCCAAGTCATGATTCATGCAATGTTCCATGAGTTTTAGAGCTACTTCATCAATTCGGATGTCGGTTCCGACGTGTCTTAGGCTGATCAGATTGTTGACTTCAGGAGTGGGCAAAGCACCGGATTCCGGATTCGGGATTCCGGACTTCTCCCTTGTCGCTTCCGACTCCCAAACCGGTGACCTGGGCTCTTAGGAGTTTGAACATGTACTTTTGAATTCAAATTGTGAATTTAGCTTCTACCCAAGACTTCACGACTTCCCAGGATTGGATTTCCAATGCATAAGGTCACTTCCCCAAGCTTATCTTTAACCTGACACAAGTCAGCACTCTTCACAATGTTATTAATCTTTATGTCTTGTCTAAGCTGCCAGCCTTTTTCAGAGATTGTTGGAATCTGAGCCCTGTTGGAAACCCAACTATTTTGCACAACACCCAAGTCTATCAGAAATTCGGATTCACATTTCCCCTGGGTTTCTGAAAAGGTGCAATAATTGATCTTCAACTCCTTGGAAAGATGAAAAGGGGTGATGCTTTATGGCAGTCATGACTTTCCACTTCAAGTGTCATGACTCTCCACTCTTCAACTGATGTAACCTCTGAGAAGTCACTTACTCAATGTACTGAGTGGTCACTTAATGCATCTCTTCACTTGCCTCCTCAGGAAACCAAACTCAACTTATAAATAGAAAGGAGTTTTTGGTGATAAAACTTCACTTCTCCATTCCTACTCTGCAGCATACGAATTCCTTCTTCATTGCTTCCAAATTTTTTTTATCTCTTCTCTTCCTTTCACTTTCAGGTACATAACTTCTTATCCCTTACTTTTTCTTTTAACATGGAGCCACTTCCACCCAACAAACCCCCATGTTCTTCTTCTTCTAATTCGTCGAAGCCCTTTTCTACCAAAAACTACAATTCGGCTAGTCAACCCAGTGGCCTTCAAAACTCCTCTTTTTCTGAACAAGAAAAGGAAGCTTTAGACGAACTAGTGAAGAAATGGATCATTAGGGATATGTACAGTGAAGTCTCTAGTACTCCTTCTAAGTTTTCTTTCTATTCTTCCTCTCAGGAATCCGAGATGGGGAAGAAGAGGTCTGAAACAAATCCTGAGGAATTCATCCTCCCTACTGTCATTACTGGATATGAGGATGTAGACCTTGATGCCTTAGGTAGACCCTCCGTCTTTGTAGATGTCCAACGTCTACAAGCGTACCACAAAAGTGCTGAACTTGTTAGACCAGGGGTTGTTCCAAACTTTTATGCCTTAGAGGCCCCCTCTTCTCAAAACCGAATTTGCTCTGTAGGCAGTCCCCTTGAAAATTTCTTTTTTATGTACGTGGTTCTTTTTGAAACTTGTGGTGTCCGAATTCCGTTTACTGACTTTGAATGTAGGGTACTTAGCCACTTAGAACTTGCCCCAACGCAACTCCATCCTAATGGTTGGTGTTATCTGAGGGCTTTCCAACTCTTTTGCAGTCACTTCAATCTAGCTTGTACTCTTCCTGTGTTTTTCACTTTCTTTGGACCTTTTGCTTCAAGTAAAGTCAAAAGTAAGTGGTCTTGGGTTACCCTGAGATCCTGTCTCAATTGGAAAGTTTTCGAAACCTACTCAGAAACGTGGAAGGGATTTAAAAGTGAATACTTCAAGATAGTAGGCGCCCCACATTCCTGGCCCTTCTTCTTTGACCATGGGGGAAATCCATATTTCCCTCTCTTCTGGTCTGATAAAAATTCGAAAATTCCAGCCCGCTTTTTCCTTACCCCGAACAATGTTCTTACCGAAGTAGAGCGAACGACCATAGCTTTTTTCTTTGCCTGGTATGAACGGCTCGGGTATATCAATACCAGGAAGATAATCGATGCGGAGCCGGATTCCTTGCGTTCGGAATTCAGTGGGATTCTTAATGTGTACATTCTACTTGCTTTCGTATTTTCTAGAATTATTAATGCTTTCGTATTGTTTTATGCAGAGAAAATGGCAAGCCCTCAAGACCTTGCTGCCCTTGCTGCTACTATCGGAAACGCTCCGAGGAGGCCCCCAAAGCGTAGTAAGACATGTGCCAGCCGTCCTCCTCCTGCCACCATAATTCTGGACAACCCTGAAGGTGCTGCCCGAAAGAGAAAAGATCAGGAACCACTCCAATCTGGTTCCCCCACTAGGTCCCAATTTGATGTTGTACAGGGGTCTTCTGGCTTCACTTCCTCAGTGTGGGAGGAAAACCTGAGTGAACATTTTGGACGTATGTTGGTCACGGATTCTGATTCCCACCGCTTCCAAGGGATGACCCATCGTGTGTTTGTTAACCTGATGAAGTCCCTGAAGAAACACTAACTCCGTGCTGCTTCAACACTCCAGTTTTTAGAGGATAATGCTGAGAAGGTTCTGTTTGTTGGGAAAGAGGCTGTAGACTTGGCTGCTTACGTTAGAAAGGAAGCGGAAATGGCTGAACAGATTGCTTCCCAAGCTGCTGAACTGAGGAGGACCAAACAAGCCCTTTCCCAGGCTGAGGAAGACTTCGCAAAGAGGATGAACGATAAGCTAAATGAGGTGAATGATGCTAATGATGCTGCCTTGAAGACGCTGAGAGATGCACTCAATCAAGCTGAGCAACAAAGGGATGAAGCTGAGCAACAAAGGGATATGTACAAAGAGAAGTGGATTGAATCAGTCCAATCCTCCTTCATGAACGCAGTGGAGCAAGCCAACTTCCTCAACAGTGATTTCTCTTCCCGGGGCATGTATTTTCTGCACAAGGTAGAAGATGGAGTACTGTACAAGTACCTCCGAGATGGAAGTACAGTGCCTGTCAATTTGGATGATGAAGACTGCCCTGATCCCTTAGCCCTTGTGGATGATGAAGAATCCGAAGATGAGGGTGCTGGAGGACATGAGGATGATGGAGATGCTGCTGCTTAGCTTCCTTAGTTTCATTTCCAAGTTTTTGTTGCATTATTGTTTCTGCACTTTGTTTTTCCCTTTCCGAATTTTGTTTTGCACTTTCCTTAGTTGTATTCGTTTCTGATTTCCTTGTAAGTTGTGACGCACTTTTCATTAATGTATTTGGATTAATCTTCGTGTCATATCTCCTTTGTGTATCCATTTTTTTCTATTGATCCATGGAAATCCTATTCTAGCCAGCGAATGGTGTTCCATTTAACTTATTAGCTTTCTGAAACTAATAGGGATCATTGCATGTACATGGGCGGTGTTCATTTTTTATATAAGAACATCTCCTCACCCATTTCACTTCTTATCTGATAGCTAGTCAGATAAGTGGCGCACTTGATATTGGATACTTAGGATTTTTTCTTAACTTCTTCTAAGTGTAAGACTGCCCATACCGGATCCTTAAATTCTTAAACAATATGAATCCTGATACTTGTCTGAATTTTAAAGTTTTCGGCTGAATCCTGGTATCAGATCTTATAAGAATCCTGATACCGGATTGCGATACCGGATCCGAATACTGGATCTTGATGACATTTTTTTTATATCCTGATATCGGTTTGCTTATAACAATCCTGATACCGGATTGCGATACCGGATCCGGATACTGGATCCTGACATCCTTTTTTTTTTACTCCTGATATCGGTTTGTTTATAACAATCCTGATACCGGATTCCTGTACTTGAGTGGGAAGGGATAGTTTGAGTATATCGTCTCATTGGGGTATTAGACTTAATTCTGGAACTTAAAAATTCTCATTCATAAGGTAGAAAGCCAAACATACTCATTAATCAAATACAATTATAATTCAAATCAAACAGAGGCCTATAGATGACCTTTCTTCTTCTTGATCAGAAATAAACTAGACATATAACAATGGTATGTAAGACCTTCTTGGAAATCAAATAACAGAAAACAAAATTTAACTATAATAGAGGCGAAGCTTAGCTGCGTTCCATGGGTTCTTAATGCCTCTGCCAGTCAGTGTTTCCAGAAAATACGCTCCCTTTCCAGTTTTTGATCGGACTCGGTATGGTCCTTCCCAATTGGCTGCCAACTTCCCATGCGCAGGCTCGGTGCCGTGTACATCGGCTCTCCTCAGAACCAAATCACCTTCGTTGAAAGTTCTGGAAACCACTTTAGAATTATATTGCTTGGCTGACTGCTGCTGGATTGTTGCCATGTGGACAGTTGCCATCTCCCTAGATTCTTGCAAGAAATCCAAGTTTTCTCTAATGAGCCTCACATTAGTTTCTGGATCAAAGTACCTTGACCTCATGTTAGTGGATCCGACTTCTAGAGGAATCATTGCTTCACTTCCATATGTAAGCTTGAACGGCGTCTCTCCAGTGGTGGAATGGGGAGTGGTTCTGTAGGACCAAAGGACTGTGTCTACATAATCCACCCACTTACCCTTGCTATCCTCCAGTTTTCTCTTCAATCCCCTTAGTATGCATCTGTTAGCAGCCTCGGCTTGCCCGTTGGTTTGCGGATGCTCCACCGAAGATAGACGTTGCTTAGTCCCTAATTTTTGAAGGAACTCTTTGAAAGCTTTGCTGGTAAACTGAGTGCCATTGTCTGTGACTAACACGGCTGGAACTCCAAATCGGGTTATGACTTGGTTACTAAGGAATTTTATTATTTGAGCAGAAGTGGTAACAGCGACCGCTTTAGCTTCGATCCACTTTGTGAAATAGTCAACTGCCACCACTAAATGGGTCACCTGTCCCGCTGCTTGGAGGAACGGTCCTAACAAATCCATTCCCCACTAAAAGAACGGCCATGGAGCTGATATGGAATGGAGTTCTTATGGTGGTGCCAAGTGGACATCAGCATGATTTTGACAGCGATCACACTTTTTCACGTGCCTCATAGCGTCCAACTGTATGCTGGGCCAATAGAATCCTGCTCTCAGTATCTTCCTCGCCAGACTCCTTCCTCCTAGATGGTGACTGCATCTCCCCTCGTGCACTTCCTTCAGGGCCAATTCGGACTCTCTTTCAGTCAGGCATCTGAGTAGAGGTGAAGAGAGTCCTCTCCGATAGAGCAAACCATTTTGTATAACAAAGTGAGGAGCCATCTTTCTTATCTTCCTTGCGGCATCGTCTTCACTCGGAAGAATCCTGTGCAGCAGAAATGTTAGGATAGGAGAAGCCCACGACTCTTTATCCTCCACTGCCAATGTTGCACTGGGGTGAGAGATTGCTTGCTGAATTACGGACCTGTGACTTCCCGGTTTCTTGGTACTGGCCAGCTTGGATAGAACATCAGCTCTGGAATTCTGATCTCTTGGGATGTGTTGAAAATCCACGCTGTCGAACCTTCCAGCCAGCTCCTTACATTTGGTGAGGTACTTCTGAAGTAAAGGCTCCTTGGCTTGAAAGTCTCCCTTAATCTGCGAAATCACCAACTGTGAATCGCTGTAAAGTATGATTGAGTGTGCTCCCAAATCCTTGGCCATCGTCATTCCAGCCAGGCAGGCTTCGTACTCAGCTTGGTTGTTAGAAGTAGGAAAATCAAACCTCAGCGAATATTCTATCGACACCCCTTGAGCATTCTCCAATATCACGCCAGTGCCTCCGCCCGTCTGATTAGATGAGCCGTCAACAAACAGGGTCCAGACTTCCGAGTCCTTCTTCGGTGCCAGTTCTACCACGAAGTCCGCCAACACCTGGGATTTGATTGCTGTTCTTGATTCATAAGTAATCCCATATTCGGACAACTCCACCGACCAAGCGATCATGCGACCTGCTAAGTCTGGTTTTTGTAAGACTTGCCGAATAGGTTGATCTGTTCTGACGACGATGGGGTGGCTTTGAAAATATTGTTTGAGGCGCCGCGCTGTAACCACCAATGCGAACGCCATCTTCTCAATCTTCTGGTATCTTTTCTCAGTTTCTTGCAATACCTTACTCACGAAATACACCGGTTTCTGCCCGTCAAACAAGTCTCTGACCAGAACAGCACTTATCGCCTCAACATTTACAGCCAGATACAAGTAGAGGGTTTCACCTGGTTCGGGTTTGCTTAGGATCGGGGGATTGGAGAGGTAATGCTTGAAATCTTGAAAGGCCGCCTCACATTCCTCAGTCCATCTGAACTCTTGGTCTTTTTTGAGCAGTTGGAATAATGGAAGAGATTTGTACGCTGACTTCGACAGGAATCTTGTCAATGCTGCTATACGACCAGTCAGTTGCTGCACTTCCTTCACGGAATCTGGGCTCCTCATCTGCGTGATTGCATCACACTTTTCAGGGTTAGCCTCTATTCCTCTGCTAGTAAGCATGAAACCTAAAAACTTTCATGCTGTGACACCAAAGGCGCACTTCAGCTGATTTAAACGCATATTGTGCAAACGTACCTTATTAAGGACTGCCTCCAAGTCCTGCTCATGATTCTTTGTCTCTGTCGACTTCACTATCATGTCATCGACATAGACTTCCAACGTGGGTCCAATCAGCTCTCCAAAGACTTTGTCCATCATCCTCTGGTATGTTGCACCTGCATTTTTAAGACCAAATGGCATTACTGTATAACAGTATGCGGCTTTGTCAGTCATGAAAGCGGTTTTTTCTTGATCATCACCAAACATGGGAATCTGGTTATAACCAGAATAGGCATCCATAAAAGAAAGTAACCGGTAACCAGCAGAATTGTCAACTAATTTGTCAATATTAGGGAGAGGATAGGTGTCTTTTGGAAACGCTTTGTTTAAATCTGTGTAGTCCACACACATACGCCACTTGCCGTTGGATTTTTTGACTAAGACAACATTAGAAAGCCAGGTAGTATAGGGAACTTCCCTGATGAAACCAGCTTGTAAGAGTTCTTCTACATTTGCGACGATCACCTTCTGCCTTTCATTGCCCATTTTCCTCCTTCTTTGTGACAATGGTTTGAACTTGGGGTCAACTGATAGGCGGTGACAAATAAAATCTGGATCTATTCCCGGCATATCGGCTGCTGTCCATGCAAACAAATCTCTGTTCTTTTTCAGGAGCGCAACCAACCTGGCCTTTTCCTCCGGATCTAAGTCTTTTCCCACTTGTGTCCACTGTTCTGGTTCATTCCCAATTTGAACTTTTTCTAACTCCCCATCTGGCTTGGGCCGCTCTTCTTTGATATCATCTCGCATGTCCAAGTCCACCATCATGACCCTAGAGGATGACGTTGACTCCTTAGCCTGTTTTGCCTGTGCTTGCTTCGTGGCGTTCTCTTTGGTTGCTTTCAGACTAGCTATGTAACAAGTTTTGGCCTGCATCTGGTCCGCTCGAATTGTGACAACTGATCCTTTCTCGTCTGGGAACTTCATTGCCATGTGCAAAGGGGAGGCGATCGCCTGGAAAGCCTTCAAAGTGGGTCGCCCCAAGATTGCATTGTAAGCGGAGGGACAATCCACCACCAGAAAGCGTAACTTTTCCGTTCGACACTGAGGGGGCGTGCCTAAAGTCAGCCTAATGTCAATATATCCTCTGGGCCTGATAGTGTCTCCTGTGAACCCAATCAGTTCCTTTTGACAGGGGTGCAGGTCTGCTGACTTCAACTTCAGACGGTCAAATAATTCTGTGAACATGATGTCCGACGAACTTCCCTGGTCTACCATCATGCGGCAGACCCGAAACCTGTCAATGATTCTGGTTACTACTAACGGGTCGTTATGGTTGGGAATCACTCCTTCCAAATCTGCTTCAGTGAATGTGATCGGAGGGTGCACTTCCTTCTGCCTGTTGGATACAGCAACCGCCATTGTAGCCAGCCTTAACTGCTTTTTTTGGGACGCTATGGATTCTTCTTCTACCGTCAAACCGCCAGCGATAGTGCTGATCACCTCCAGGTCTTCGTTACTGCTTTTACCAGCATCTTCTTTCTTTACAGGAGAATTTCTCGCTGCAGTGCGCCTAGGAGTTCTGCTCCTCCTTGGGGGCGTTCGAGACCTCCTTCTAGGTGGACTTCTTGTTCTTCTTCTGAATGGACTCCTGACCCTTCTTGTGGGGGTGCGCTCATTGGGACCTCCTCAAAAGGATCGAGTGTAACGGTTCAGTTTTCCTCTTCTTATCAGAGTCTCTACAGCATCCTTAAGTTGGACACATTCGTCTTCGGTGTGTCCATAACTGCCATGCCAGCTACACCTTTTGTGTTGATTCTCCTTTGTTGGGGGCCTCCTCAACGGGGGTGGGCGATCCACTTCCATCAGTTCCACATTCATAATCTCACGAAGGATTTGTAATCTAGAAGTGTTTAAAGGCGTATAATGGTCATATTTACCTTCGGGCTTTTTAGGCCCCAGATCATGTCTGTTGTTTTTGTCTCCTTCTTTGCGACTCTTCCCTGACCCCTTGTTGAAGAAAGCGTCCTTCTTCTTTCCAGACGTATCACCTGCAAAATTGTCTTGTGCTTTCTGATATTCCTCTAAGTTGATATACTTTTCGGCTCTCTCCATGACTTCGTCCATGGTTTTGATTTTGTGCATCACCAAATGGTCCGTGAAATCCCCAGGTCTTAATGCACGCATCAATAGATGCAAAGCCACTGAAGCTTCTATGTCACTAATTGAGAGGTATTCGGTATTGAAACGGGTGAGAAAATCTCTCAGTGATTCTCCTTTCTCTTGCTTAATTTGGGACAGATGGTGTTCTGACTTTGGCTGAGCCTTGCTTGTTGTGAAGTGTCCCAAGAATTTGCCGGCCAAGTCTTTCCACCCGTTTATCGAGTCAGGTTCCAATTTTGAATACCAGCGCAAAGCAGCTTTCTTCAGGGTCAAGGGGAAGGTGCGACATTTGTATGCGTCCTTAGCTCCTTGGCACGACATCGCCACCAGAAAGCTGTAGATATGCTCCTGTGGGTCCGAATTCCCAAAATATGGGTCTACATTGGCTGGAGCTTTGAGATTCTCGGGCATGGGGAAAGCCATTATGCTTTCTGAAAATGGGTGGTCTTTTTCTTCAGGTTCCCCTACCAGTTCCACTTCATTTCCTTTACCCACGCCTGACTGGGCTGTTCCTTTCCTTAATTCCTTCAGCAACTTATCTTGTTCATCCAACCGCTTACGCAAGCGAGTCAGTTCTGTTTCCATGCTGGCTTTCCTCTGCGAGCATCCGTCGGATGATCCCTTACTCTCATGTCGAGAATGCGAAGGGCTTCCTCCTCTAGTGGGGGGCCTCTGTCGCGATCTTTCCTGCTCCTGCCGGGAAGGTTCTTCTTGTCTCGAACGCTCCTGTTCTGCTCTTCTCCTTCCTTCACTCAATCGTTCCCTCAATCGTTCCCTGAGGTCCCTCTGACGAGAAGGTGCTTGTTCTCCATTTTTTGTTGCGTCCAGCATGCTATGGTGGCTGGGTTCAGTACGTTCCTCGTGTGACTGATTTGCTATGGACTTCTTCAGAAGGTGGTGGGAATAAGTTTCTCGCTCCCACTGTGGTCGCCAATGTTCTGTCGTAGGACTACGGTGCTTAGACAATTCGGTCTAAGAGTCCAGCAATCCCACTCTTGATATCAGACGTGAAATGAGCACCTTGAATACCAAGATACTCTCTCTCCAGGTATCTTATACACATACCAGCCTTATCTGTAATGATGACCGCTTTCATGTGGCGGGTTAGATTCCTCCTCAACGGTTCTGGTATGATGGTCGGTATTAAGAGGATGGGAATCCTATGTGTAGTGGATGGGATTCCTCAGACTCCTTCAACCACGTGTAGGAATTCATACCGGTTTAACGGTAGAGAATCCTATGTCTCAATTCCGTTAGTATTCGGTATCCGAATCTTGATTCATTGGGCTTCTTTACAGCCTCAATTCGGCATTTGCTCCCAAGCCCAAGGGACCTCGTTGGGGTCTCAATCCGGTATCTGGATGATATTCGGACGATTTCCCGTATCCGAAACCGGTATTCGGTTTGTTACGAAGCGGACCTCTGGGATCTCAATCTGGTATCTGGATCCGGACTTAGTGGGCCCCTTGGACCTCAATCCGGTATCTGGATCCAGCATATCGGTCTTGTCCATGTGGTCCATAACACTTCTATTACCTTATAATTGTACTATATACCTAACAAACACTTCTAATACTTAGTTGAGAAGTTCATTAATTCAATTGCTTTCTTCATTCTCGATTCTCTCTGATCTCATTCTCTTCTTCTATGCTTCAACTGTCATGCTTTCCTCTCCCTCAAGATTTTCAGCGTAAACAGCCTAGGTCCCTAATTATGTATCTCCATGCCTTAGAAGTTACTGTAGAACAGTCATGTGATGATCAGAGACGTCACAGCTAAGCACTCAGAACGTAAACAGTGATACAAATACACTAACGTGAAATAATACATCGAAAAATTTCCAATACAAAATAAATGAATAAAATTGCAATGTTAAATTATTTTATAAAATTTATAAAATATAACTATTCTTATTAATCCGTATTACATAAATAAGTATAACCTATAAATAAAACCAAAATAATAAACTACAAGATGTATATACATTAAAAAATAAAAATAAAAACTCTCAGCCACTTCCACCTTAACAAACATACTCAGCAAAAGTAGCACAATCGTTTGTGCACAAATGAACCTCAACAGCCTCTAATTTCGTGTCTTCGATGCCTAAAAATTTAACATGCTATTTTACAACCAATTCATTATTTGTACTCTTCTCCACCCAAACCCCCCATTTTATGTCGTCATGTTGCAACCTTCATCATGAAAAACTTCTGACAAGAAGTTTTCCGAATTCTAACCAGAATATTCAAACTAAAGACGCACATCTCGGTATATTTAACTAAGACATTAGAATTAGGAAATGACCCAAATAGACAAAAAGAGGTTTTATTATAAGGTTCACTAAAAAATTATGAAATGTGGTATATTTTATAAATAATCTTTGTTTTTATTTCTCTTTTACGTGATATTCATTTCCCACACAATTCTTCGTTTGTAAATGTGTCTTTTGAGCGTCCTAGATTGGTGTTGCGGGAAAATTATGAACTTCTGGTCTTATAAAAAATAGCGAAACAATTCATGAATTATTCAGTGGGAAATTGTTCGGCGTGGAACAGGGTCGGTCATGACATATTCAAGGTCTTAGGCAGAAAAAAAGATAGAAGACCTCTTCTTATAAATATTTTTTATTTTCAAGTAAGTTTTTTATAATATGATCTACGTTCAGAAGTCTAAATCATTAAATGAAATCAACTAAATTACGTAAGTACAAATATAATATCTTTAATAACATGATATTATCCAAAAAATAAACAAAATAATAAAATGGGTACCAAGAAGTAGGCTATCCTACTTTAGTAACAAATTTATCAAGGGCCCCTCTTTGTGATTTTAAAAATTTGTCAACTGTTTTTTTTTTCCTTTTTTCACACACAGACAAATATTTTTTAGGCATCATCTTAAAAAAAAGATTCAACTGGAAAGTGATCAATAAAACCTAATACTTAGACAATTCACGATTGAGAGATGGAGGCACAATTAAAAATAACACACTACAAAAGAAAAGAAACATGTCAAAATCAAACAAAAGAGATAAACAACCGCACAATCATAATAAAAAAATGAAACTATTCAAAATACAATACTACAATTAAATTATTTGATGTGCAGATTAAAACAAAACAATTCTTGTTTCATCTGCAGATTAAAATAAAACTATTATAACTAGTTAATTTATATAAGTAAAACTAATATAACTATACAAAGGAATAGTAACTAATAAAGTAATAAGTCAGCGACAAAACATTGTGCAACAACCAACAGTGCTTACCGCTTGCGGTACTGGTACTACTTTCTATTTTTTTTTTTATATCATGAATGAGTATTATAATAATGAGTATTATTGAGTACTTGGACTATTGAAAAACACTAACACCATGAAGGCAGGACCGAGCCACCAAGAGAATGACTAAGGAGTCACAGAGCCTCCTCTTCTTTTTATTATTATTATTTTTTTTTTTATAACAATATAGGTGCTAAAAATTTTTTTGGGGCCCCAATTTCCTGGACCCTGGGCACCATTTGCCCATCACCAGGGCTGGCCCTGGTATGAAAAATTATTAGTTAGTCATGGACCATGTAGTCAAGAATTCATCTTAACTATTCATAGTTTATTTTTTAATTAAAAAAAATTCAAAAAACAAATAACAAATAGTAATGATTATCCTAAATCATGTGATCTCGAACTACCAATAATTGTTCGGTGTTGTGGTGGATTTATGAACTTCTGGTCTTGTAAAAAATAGTGAAACAATCCATGAATTCAATGGTTCAGAAACTAGAAGTTCCTTGTTGAGCTTCCGATAAACTCTATGGGCCGTATTGTTTATTTAAGAGTTGGGAGTTCATTTTTTAACCCATTATTAGTTCTCTACTCCCATATTTTAATTTCTAGCCTCCGCTTTTTTCTGATGCGGTTTAGTCAAAATATTTTTTGACATTTTTAAGTTGAAAAATTTATTTATTTTATTATTTTTTATTGAAAAATACATTTTTAAAGTTGAAAAAATGCACGGAAACTTGGGAGTGTCGAAAAACATTCCTACTAGTAACACCATCAAAATTTATTAAATAAACCAATTTATTGACACGCAAAGAAACATGAAGTTCGAACACATTCATGGCATAATTTGGGATAGCCTGAAGTCCTGAACCACTACTTTGATAACAACTTCCTTCCTAGCACTTGAAAGAAGTTTCTCTTCCACCCTTGAATCTTATTCCAAACCCTGTCCACAATCAATTAATTACTTTCCCTAAGTGAGTAGGGAGACCAAGATAAGACTCACTAAAAGCTTGAGTGGCAATACCAAATTTTTCAGTAATTCTTTCACGCAAAGAATCACAACAATTGGGACTAAACATGATGAAGGATTTATCATAATTAATTACTTGACCCGAAGCCAAGCTATACTGATGGATAGTATCCATCATTTTATTAGCCTTCAGTATCGAAACTTTTGCAAAAAGTGTTGTTAAGGGCATTTGTTAAGATTTCTAAAACTTAGAAAATTGATCATAAGTGCACATTACTCTGTGTCTCGAGAATCTAAAAAAAAAAGATTTTTCAATGGTTATTTACTTCACTTGACTTTTTAATAAGTGCATTAAAAACACTTGTTAACATTTGTCTTTACGAAAATAAGATTATCATCTGCAAAAAATAGATGGGACACAGCAGGTCCATATCTAGAAGCACGAGAACAATGAATAGTACCTAAAACCTTCACCTGGGGAAATAAAAGAGTTAGAGCTTCAGCCACAGTAATGAAAAGATATGAAGATAAAGGGTCACTTTGTCAAAGTCCACGCTGCGATAAAAATCACTATACTGTTTCCCATTTAGCACTAATGAGAAGGAAACCGACCGAACACATTTCATGACAAAATTAATCCACTTCTCTGAAAAAAAACCCAACTTTATCATCATTAATTCAAGTAAATTTCATTCAACCCTATCATAAGCTTTATTCATACGGGTCTTGCTAAAGGGCACTTGTTAAGGATACTAAAAGTGGAAAAAATTCATAAGTCCAAGGTATTTACTTTTTCGAGAATCCAAAAAAGGGCATTTTCCCATAACTTTTAACCACATTTAATCTCTTAACAAGTGTCCTAAGGGCACTCTTTAGCATTTTCCTATTCATATAAACCTTCATAGCCATCCAGCCTTCCTTCTTGCCAAGTTTCTAGTCCATATAACCATATGAACCATCTCATACGCAATGAACTCATGAAATGAATGAATTAGAAAGGCTTATTTATGTCTTTGGTTTCTAAAAGTTTAGTGTGTTTTTCGTTTAGTTTCTAAAAGTTATTTTGATCGAGAATAATCTTTAACTTTTCAAATGTTTTGGTTTTGGCCTCCTCCGTTAAGAAAAATCTGTTATTTGTTTACGTGACTAGCGAAACAACATATCAGCAACTAGTATTGGCAAAACGGGCGGGCGGGCAAGCATGGCCTGCGCCCGCACTTGACCCGCAAAAAATGCGGGCGGGCGCCCGCCTGTCAAAATGTTTAGGGCCGGGCAGGGCCGGCACGTGTTTTGAAAAAAAAAATAATTCATGTTTTTTTCCTTTGTTATAGTGCAAATTTTCAAAAATAATTGCGGGCGGCCCGCGCCGCGCCCGCCCTCAAACCTTGTACCAAATGTGTGTCACCAACGTTTTTATTTTTTTTTATTAAAATATCAAGTCCGCGGGCCGCCCGCTCCCACCCACGAAAAATAATGGATAGGGCGGGCGGGCATGATTTAATTTTTTTGCCAAAACTTGTGCCCTGCCCACAAAAAATTGTGGGCGGGCAAGCAGGGCCCACGAGCCAAGGCCCTAATTGTCAAGGCTATCAGCAACCAAGTGGTGTGATGAAAAGGTGTCAAATAGGTGATATATCATGGATGATAGAGATCCATGCACATATGCAAAATGCTCCCATACCAATGGTTGTTGATGGTTTTTTTTTTTTAATGATGAATGACCGCTAATGTTGTATTTCGTTATAATCACGTTAGTAAATAACATATTTTTTTCTAACGGATGAGATCAAATCAAAATATTTGAAAAATTAAGAATTAATAATCTGATCAAAATAACATTTAGAAAAAAAAATCAAAACACACGTTGAAATTTTAGAAAAAAAAATAATATAAGTAAGCCAATCACAAACGTTCAAATCAGTATGCCGTTCTCTATCTTTGACTTGGTCCAATGAACTCGTGGTCATAGCATGAAGAAATTTTCTATATTTAGCACAAATTAAGGTCATTGTCTTTCAACTCACAGCTTGAAGAGTAATCCAGTTTCAGCTATAGATTGATACGTCTTTTTGCTAACAGTAAAATACTATAGTTTTTTACAAGATTAATTATCAAAGTACTATATATATTTTGTTTCTAGTAGTAAAGTATTACATTGCATGCACCACAAGATAGAACCTTCAAGATGGTTAAAAAAATGTAATCATCCACAAGCATGCTAAACTTTGGTGGTAGTACAAAGAAACCATGTTATATAAAAAATTTCCCACTCAATAAACACCTATTACTGATTTGCTTCCTTAGGTTCTTAATATATATAATTCTCACTTGGAATATTTGTTATCTTATTTATAATTTTTTATATGGATCTTTCAAATTTATGCATATGATGGATCTTTCAAATTTATGCACCATATGTATAAGTTAATCAAATATTAAAAAGCAAGTATTTTTTGAAAATTGATATACCTAATAAATTAAAAACACTCGTAATTATTTAATTTTTCAATACAATTTTATCATTTATATTTTATTACCTTATATATGGAATATATATATATATATATATATATATAAAATTAAAAAAAACACTTACACTAAAAACCTGAAGAATTAATATACAAACACTATAATTATCATAAGTAACAAAGAATTAAATTTTGAATTTTCTCAATTTCAACTCTTAAAATTAAGAATAAATAAATGAATTACATAAGTTTATTTTAAAAAAAATAAACATATAAAACTTTAATTTACCTCTTCTAAATAATACATCACTTCTTATTAAACTTGATATTTTTAAATTGTTATCATGAGTGCGTGAACCTAATTTTGTACTCCTACATTTCATGCCACCAGATTGACGTTGACCAGTGAGACTCAGCTTCTCATGATCACCGCACACCATATCTTAATTCATATGTGTGGCTTACATTGGTTACGTGGCACATATATAGGCAAGTGAGGTACTTCCTCCTGCTTGAATTATAAGCAACAAAAAACATACTACTCTTGGTTTAAAATATAAGCAAAACTAACTAACTTTATTAAATTTTCTTTCATTCCCAATGCCACTTTCCTAAAACATCTCTAGAAAATTATAATCTTAATTAATTTTTGTTTTATTCTCAATAACACTTTCCAAAAATGCCTCTATTTTTTATAAATTTGAGAAAATTAAATACAATCAACAAACCTTCTTAATACTTAATAAGCGTAAAAGTGGTTAAAATTGCTTATAATTCGAGTCGGAGAGAGTAGCTTGGTATGTCCATGTCTATGCTTATCGTAGTTGGTCAGTCGACAAATGGGAACGCAATCTCTAATGAAACACAGTATCTCTTGCAATTTCCCTCGTGATCATTTTGGGCATACCGTCATCTCTTATTTTAGTATGTCGATTGTTCACACCACGCTGCCACATGTTAATAGGTTTATTTTTTTAAAAAAAAAAATATCTGAATATAGGTATATTTTTTTAATAAAAAAACATGTGATATCACGTGTTTATGCTCGCTTTTAGTGATAAGCAGATAATAATGCAAAGATAAAAGGGTTCGTAAACTTAGTAGAAAAACAACAACAACAACAACAACAACAACAACAAATTTAATAAACCCTAGAAAATTAGGAGAACGAGTTTATAATTAAACATTTAAAAATCTTAAAAATTGAAATCGAGAAGAGAAGAAGAGAGAGAGAACCGAGGATGCGTATCACGTTATGAAGAAGACGAGAGGCTTTGACGATGACGTCGGTAGTCATCTTCGAACTCACCGATTTACTGGATCGAATGGAAAATGGAGATGAACGAGAATCTGACGACGAATCAACCATTGGAAGATGAAGGAGACGAAGGCCGAAGAGGTCGCAAGGGGCTCTGAGTTTAGGGTTTGAAGGGAGAGGTGCGGGTTAGGTTTCAATCATGGCTTCTAGGTTTTGGGATTTCACAAATTGGGAGAGGGAGGGGGGCGATTGTGTAGTAAGAAGAAGACGACGGTGGGGAGTGGGGACCTTGGCAGCCAGCGGCGGTGGCTAGATGCTCTTTTGTTTCCTCCCTCTTCTTCCTCCATCTCTGGGTGCATCTTTCTTCCTTTCCCAGCCGATGATCTTCCAATTGTTGAGGGCAAAGGGGTCATTTCATTGTTGAAAATATTACCAGTACAATTTGCAACTAAAACCACTTCTTACCTATAGGAGCAGGTAAATATACGTCCTCACTGGTGGGAACGTACGTTCCCACGTTAAAAGCGCCATGTTGACATGGCTTTATTTTCATTAGCACCTCAATATCAAAGTTAAAACATTTCAAAGGCTCCAACCCTCATCGACTTTTCTTATATATTGGCATCTCATCCGGTTTGAGCCTTATCCCAATCTCATCATCCTTATCACTCTGCATTAGGATTTTAGCAACAATCAAAACTTCAGCATAATAATCTAGGAATGTGTTAACGGAAAATCGAAATCGACAAAAGGGCGAGAATGTCGGATGTATAAGTGACGTCGACAGAAGTGTACTTAAACATTGTTGTTTAAAAGTGACTTTGAAGGAAGTTAACGTACAATCCGACAAAGGGTAGGTTTCGACGAAAAGGATGTGTGTCGGCAACATAAGTGATGTCGAGGGAGGTGTACTTAAGTGGCATGACTTAAAAGTGACTTCGAAGGACGTGAACGTGTGTCGACAGAAGGAAGAGGCGGAAACAAGAGGCCTGCGTCGAAGGAGGGTTGACGCAAGAAAAGAGGAGTCAAAAACGTCACATCAGCATTGGGAACGGAAGAGCAATTATGGAGGCATTAATGCTACTTGTGGCTATAAAATCTTCACTTTTCACCAAGAAAAGCCACGAGTTGCAATGAGAAAACTTAAGGAATGCTCCCATGAATTCTGGAAAGAGGAAAAAAGATTCATATTCCACATAAACATGAGACAACCAAAGGTTAAACACGTGGGATTAAGGTGTTCGGGTGAGGACAAGGAAATGAAGGGATGTCCACCCCGAATACCACCTTTATCCTCTTGAATAGCGAAAGGCTAAACATGTGGGATTACATAGAACCCATTTCTGATGTGTCGGGTCACAACAAAGAACTCCGAATTGGAGGAAGTAGTGAACCCGATAAATAAGCATTGGAAAGGTCTTTGTAATCTCATAGGCCAAGGTTTGTATCTTGCTAGGATCGACTACGACCGCCTTTCCTATTAAAGAGTTAAAGGAAACAAGTCCTTTGATGGCATTCTACTAGAAGTGTCGGGGGCATGTTTTTTGATTGAATGCTGGTGGAACAGCGTTTGGTTGAATTACATGTCACCAATATCAATCGAATGCATCTAAGGCCGACAACGGGTCGAAAGTCTATTCCGACGATAGACTTGTTTGTCGAAAAGAGCTTGATGTCGGTTGACATCTCAGAACTTAGAGGCTGGAGCACAACAACGTCAAAGCGTCAAGCAACAAAGAGACTTAGACAAGAGTCAAAGGTTGCAGTCGAAGAGAAGCGCCAGTCAAAGAAGTCTCAGCAAAGATGTCACCATGGGATTCGACAGAAGTATCCACTAAGCCCAAACCACGACGTGGGTAGTTGCATCGTGGGGGATAGCGTAGTGGGTAGTTATAGATCGTGGATTTTGCATTTATTGCAAAACGTGCGAGTATGCTTTGTAAATAATTTCGGATTCCTATACCTATAAATAGGAAGTCCTTAGGTTGTAATGGGGGTCGGTTGCTAGGTTGACACACATAGGCCAAAATCCTAAACGTCTCACCGGAGCAGACAAACGGAGAAACGCCATTGTAAAGAACCTCAGCCTTCCACCCATTTAAATTTCAATGCAAACTTTACTTTTCCTCGCACATTTAATTACATGCAATTTACTTTCTCGCAAATTTTAATCGCTTTCCTTTCGATTCCGCATCATTTACTTTAATGCACCTTTTAAATTTCGCTGCATCGTGTTCTTGGTGTCGGTTTTTATTCTACTCGCATTTACTTTTACGCTGTTCAATCACCAATACCCAAAAAATACCAAAAAGACGGTCAAGTTCCTTCTACAAGATTACCACATAACCTGTCGTTACCCACACCTCACACATCACCGTCAGTTCGGCAGGCGTCGGACGAAAATCCCACGAACAAAATTGGCACGCCCAGTGGGACAGGTTCAGAGTAACTTGTGCTCGTTTGTATGCGTTTGAGAAGTGGCATAACTTTGCCATCTTCATCGTCAATGGTTGTCACGAGTCAAGGTGGTCAATAGACCACCGTTATTTCAGAAATTATTACACCTAGCGTTTCGACAAGTTCTCCTCAAATGACCGGAGGAAACGGTTCCGCCGTGGAATCAACTGTCGTAACCACAATTCAACGGCCAAATAATGGCCCAAACGGGGGAAACCTCACAAGTGGGTTTACTTTTGGTAGCAGTTCAAACAGTGGAGGACAAGTTCCTCCCTATGGTTTGTCACCTGGTTTCGTTCCAGGATCGACGCTGACATGGCCTTTGAGTAGTTCGATAGGCAGTACTAATGCAACAACGGGGGCCACTAACATGGCTTTTATGCGTTCTGCTACGGACATGGCTGGCACGAGTAACGGTTCAAGATACATGCCTATCAATCCCGTTACACATATCCGACAACAGATCGAAGAGGCTAATGTACAACTGGTTGATCAATTGACGGCTCAATTGGGTTCGGTTATCAACCCAGTGATGTTGGTGACAAATGAGACTTGTAGAAAAATTGCACAATACATGAAAAGGTTAAACCAAGTCTTAGGCGTCGATGACAACGAACATGGAGAGTCCGTCAATACTCCACCTGTAGAAAGAAATTTACCAAGGCCAATTTTGGTACAAAGTTACCCTAATGGCCAAGATGTGCGACACACTGCTCAAGTGTCGTCACCACAGCAAGATAGTAGAATCCCGACGACGTGGGATCATGTTTATACTAACCCGATGTTTAGTGCAGGAAATGCGATGCCGGAAAACCAGCAAATGGTCTTTCACCCAGGTGTCGAAGCACCTCAACATGTTCAAAATCTGGCGCAAGTTGCATTCATGCAAAGAGGAGAGGATCTTCAAGCAGCGTTAGCAAGGCAGAATTTGGCTCGACATTTGCTCCGACAAGGAAGGGAGACACGAGTCGAACCAGATGACGTGAACCGGATAGTCGAACAGGCGCTAAGTCGAATTGGGTTCAACATTGGCATGGCTAACCAGCCAGGTTTCAATTCACCCTTTCCGGAGTGGGTACAGTTGGCAGAAATCCCAAGAGGAACAAAGGTGCCGAAATTGTCGAAATTCGCTGGCGAAGCGGGAGAATCTACTGTCGAACATATTACTTGTTATATCATTGAACTGGGTGATTTGGCCGCTGATGAGGCAATCAAAATGCGGCTATTTCCTAGTTCTTTGACGAGAAACGCTTTTTCTTGGTTCTCAACCTTGCGATCTAATTCTATTCATGCTTGGGCCCAGTTAGAAAGGTCTTTTCACGAACAGTTCTATAGAGGCGAATTGAGAGTTGCCTTGACAGATTTGCTAAGTGTGAAAAGATTTGCTGGGGAGCCTATCGATGACTACTTGTCACGCTTCAGACAGATGAGGAGTAGATGCTTTACTCCGATCCCTGAACCGGAAGTAGTTAAGATGGCTGTAACCGGACTAGAATATCACATTCGTAAGAAGTTAGTTACCCAGCATTTATTAGATTTGGCTCAGTTAGCCGCTTGTGTTCGGCAGATTGAAAATCTAAGGGATGAGAAAACAAAAGGGAGAGACCCTAAGGTTCCGAAAAGGGAACGTATTCATTATGTCGGTTCTCAGCCTTCTGACGGGGAGGCGTTCGACGATGGTTCAGAAGTGAATGTGATAGAATTAGGAAACGAGAAACCTTATTCATGTTCCGCCTTGAAACCATCCAAGCCCGTTAGCGAAAATTTGTATAAGAAAACATACACTTTCGACGTTTCCAAAACTGAACAAGTTTTTGATGCGTTGTTAAAGGATAAACAAATTAAACTGCCTGAAGGTCATAAGTTGTTGAAAAAAGAAGAATTGAGAGGAAGAAAGTATTGCAAATATCATAATAATTGCACTCATAATACCAATGATTGCTTTGCTTTCAGGGACTTAATTCAACAAGGAATTGACAAAGGGAAGTTGAAGTTCGTAGAGAAAGACATGAAGATCGATACTGCTCCTTTTCAGAAGGAGGTTAACGAGGTCGAATCTCAAGGAGTGTTTTCCATTAGCACTTTTTCATTGGCCTATGACACTGAAGTGTTTCCTGTGGTCGGGGAATCATTCCGACATTTCTGCAAAAGAAAGCAAGACGGAGATCTTCGAATTTGCCCGAGATGTCAAGTGGTCTATGATCGAAAGATCGCGGCACAGAAAGAAAGGGGATCCAAAAGGGAAGACTTGAGAAAGAAGATAAGAGCCAGGGTGCAGGAACGGGAACACATCCGACGAGAAATGTCTCGAGAGGCTCGACGTCCTCTGTTCAGTCGAAGGATTTATGGAGGACGTCCTTCAAGGTCAGCTGCATATGATCGATTTGTGCAAAAGAGGCAGAAATCGGGGTCGACATCTGGGTCGATCTACGAAGGACTGACACGAACTCAGAAAAGGAGGCTCCAAAGAATACGGAAGGCAGAAGTTAAAGGGGTCAATATTGATGAGTTACCCACAAATGATCAAGGATGCCTAGTTGCAAGCATGAAGCCGAAAACGGCTAAAGGCCGACAAAGTGGCAGACAAAAGCAGAAGTGGGTGAAGAAGTCTGAAGGATCAAACCAGATGAGTGAGTCGTACGAAGGGGACTCTGATGATAGCTTGGAAATCATTGTCAATGATCAAGACATGGTAGATGCTCAAAGTAAGAAGATCGGCAGCCTCTCAATCAATAATGTCGGTTTGCCTTTCGACATGCCAGGAGACCATGCACATGAAGAGGGAAGCAAAAATGATGATTCTGATGACTCGTATCTGAGTGACGAGGTGCCAGGGCTTCCTGAATGCCTTTTTCTCTTGGATCGGCTCCATTTGAAGGTAGACATCGGACACATTGCTCAGTTCGAGCCACTGGAGGAGAGCAAAAGAGAACACTTAAGGCCTTTACATATTAAGGCCATTGTTGACGGGAAGCCTCTGAATCGAGTGTTGGTAGACGGAGGGGCAGCCGTTAATGTTTTGCCTTGGAACGTATTAAAGAGAATGGGGAAAGCAGAGTCAGACCTAATTCCGACGAATGTGGTTGTGGTTGGTTTTACTGGGAAGATCGCTCAATCACATGGTGTAACGATGTTGAAAGTCGAGGTGGGCTCCGTCGCAAGAGATACTTTATTCGTGGTAGTTCCATCTAAGGCTAGCTATAACTTGTTGTTAGGCAGGGATTGGATTCATGCTGTGGGGGCCGTCCCGTCAACGGCCCATCAAAAATTAGTTTTGTGGAATCATGAGAACAAGGTGGAGGTGATTCCTGTAGATGACAGTCCGTGTTACATGCAACAGATGCACGTAGATTTCAAAGTCTACAATCCAAGTATCAAGCCGATCCGACTTGATGCTGAAAACTTTCAGAAACCCGTAGTGGATAAATGCTTAATGGAAAACTACGGGATTTCAATTGTCGAGATGGACAAGGCCATTGAGCAGCGGCCTTCGACCAGCACTGATGGTTGATCGACAGCTGGAAAGACTGTCGGCTTACGTGGCCGACAGAATGCAATGTACCATTCAGACAGGTGCATTCCAGGATTGTATTGTAGACGATAGCCCTTTGGGATTTGAAAGAGGGTGGACAGATGAAGAATCCCGATTCATCAGTGAGGATCCCAGAGATGAAGTAAAGTTGGGAACGGCTGAAAAGCCGAAACCAATTTACGTAAGTTCGTTGTTAAAGGAGGAATTCCGACAGAAGCTCATTGATCTCATTAGAAGGAACCAAGATTGTTTTGCTTGGGAATACGAAGATATGCCGGGACTCAACAGAGAGTTAGTCGAACATAGGCTGACTTTACGGCCTGATCACAAGCCAGTCAAACAAGCAGTTCGACGATTCGCACCTGATGTAGTTCCCAAGATTAAAGATGAGATCGAAAGACTGTTGAAAGCAAAATTCATCAGAACGGCAAGATATGTCGAGTGGATGGCAAATATAGTTCCTGTTGTAAAGAAAAATGGGAAAATGCGACTATGTGTCGATTTCAGGGATCTAAATAGTGCCACACCAAAAGACGAATACCCAATGTCGATAGCTGACATGCTGGTGGATTCAGCGTCTTGTCATAATGTAATGAGCTTATTAGATGCTTTTTCAGGTTATAATCAGATTTTTATTGCTGAAGGAGATGTGTCGAAGACTGCGTTCAGATGTCCAGGTGCAATAGGAACTTTCGAATGGGTAATGATGTCGTTTGGACTCAAGAATGTTGGAGCAACATATCAAAGAGCAATGAATCTGATCTTCCACGACATGATTGGCAAGTTCTTGGAGGTGTACATCGATGATGTGGTGATCAAGTCAAACACTCAAGAGGAGCATTTGGAAAGCCTGGAAAAGGCGTTTCATAGAATGAGAAAGCACAATCTAAAGATGAACCCAATTAAATGCACCTTTGGAGTCACCGCTGGCCAGTTTTTGGGATTCCTTGTCCACAGAAACGACATTGAAGTTGACAAGAACAAAGCCAAGGCCATCATAGAAGCATCCCCTCCTACCAACAAGAAAGAGGTTCAGTCATTTCTTGGCAAGGTAAATTATTTGAGGAGATTCATATCAAACCTGTCGGGAAGAACCAGAGCCTTTGCACCTCTCGTGAAGCTGAAACGAGAAGAAGATTTTAAATGGGGACCTGAACAACAAGCGGCGTTCGACGACTTGAAGACATATCTATCGACACCACCAGTAATGATGCCGCCTCAGCCAGGTTTTCCTTTAAAATTGTATATATCAGCCTCTGATTACACTATAGGAAGTATGCTAGCCCAAGAGAATGAAAACGGTGTAGAGAGAGCTGTATTTTATTTAAGTAGAGTGTTGAATGATGCCGAAACACGGTATAGTGCAATAGAAAAATTATGTTTAGCAATTTACTTTTCTTGTACAAAACTTAAACATTATATGAAAAGTTTTCATGTTTTGGTTTTGTCGAAGTCTGACGTTATTAAATACATGCTATCCAAGCCAATCATTCATGGCAGGATTGGCAAATGGACATTAGCGTTAACTGAATTTTCACTTCAATATGTGCCATTGAAAGCCGTCAAAGGCCAGGTGGTAGCCGACTTTTTGGCAGATCACCCGTGTGTGGACATGGCTTTATCTGTTAATTTTGTCGGTTTAAGGCCTTGGACGATGTATTTTGATGGATCGTCGCATAAAAAAGGGGCAGGAGTTGGAATTCTACTCATACCCCCTGACGGAATTCCCACAGAATTCATGTTCAGCCTTAAATACCAATGTTCAAATAATGAAGCTGAGTACGAGGCTATCTTAATTGGCCTTGAAATGTTAATTTTCTTAAAGGCCAAAAACGTGGCCATTAAGGGAGATTCTCAGTTAGTCATTAAGCAATTGGTTGACGAGTATAAATGCCTAAGTCCAAAGTTGACTAAGTATCGCAATATGGCACGAAAAATGATGTGTCAATTTGACGATGTTACAGTCGAACATATATACCGGTGTCGTAATCAAAAGGCCAATCATTTGGCTCAAATCGCATCTAGATACCGTATATCGAAGAAGACTTTGGATAATGCGACACGGATCGAAGAACTGTTATACCCTCCTCATGAGAGAGAAGTAATGGTAAACGCATTAGCATCCGATGTTGATTGGAGGAAACCCATAGCTGACTACTTGGCGAATCCATTCCCCAATGTCGGACGAAAGTTGAAGCTGAAAGCCACCAAGTTCACGTTACTAGGAAGTGATCTGTATCACAAATCAGTTTATGGAAATTTGGAGGTATGTCTCGATAAAGAAGATGCTTTCATAGCTTTGGCGGAAGTTCATGAAGGGATATGTGGATCACACCAAGCAGGAGAAAAGATGAAATGGATACTCAGAAGACGACGGGTTTTTTGGCCTACACTAATATAAGATTCCATGAATTTTGCAAAGTCTTGTGAAGAGTGCCAAAAACATGGCTATATTCAGAATGTCCCAGCAGGGGAATTGCATTCAATCATCAAGCCATGGCCTTTTAGAGGATGGGCATTAGATGTTATTGGAGAAATTGTCCCTCATTCTTCAAAGGGCCATTCAAGGATATTGGTGGGCGTTGATTATTTTACCAAATGGGTAGAAGCGATACCTTTGGTGAAGGTCGAACAAGAGCAAGTGATTGATTTTATTGAAGACCATATCGTTTGTCGATTTGGAATTCCCGAGACCATAACTACAGATCAAGCATCTATTTTCTTGGGAAACAAATTGAAAGGCTATTTGGCATCAAGAAGAATCAAGTTACTAACTTCAACACCTTACTATGCACAAGCCAATGGACAAGCGGAAGCAGCCAACAAGTGGATTATAAATATCATCAAGAAGCAAATTAAAAGTAAACCACGAAATTGGCATGAAGCATTGACACCGGTATTATTGGCTATTCGGAATTCTCCAAATGAAGCAACGGGTACAACTCCTTATATGTTAACATACGGCCACGAGGCCATGTTACCAGTCGAAATCAACTTGGAATCGATACGATTTCAAAGGCAACATGAAATGCCTACGAATGACTATTGGAATTCCATGTTCGACGAATTAAATGAGGTGCATGACGAAAGACTATTGGCGTTGGAGAATATCATGCGACAAAAGGAAAAGATTGCCAGATATTATGACGCCAAGGTTAAGTTTAAGTCGTTCTTACAGGATGAATTAGTATGGAAAGTAATCTTACCCATCGACAAGCGTTCAAATGAATACGACAAGTGGTCACCAAAGTGGGAAGGACCATTTAAAGTATTAAAGGCTTATTCGGGCAACGCATACGAATTAGTCGAAGTCGAAATGGGAAAAAAGATTAAAGCAATTAACGACAAGTATTTGAAAAAGTATATGCCGACAATGACGGAAGTAAAAATGCATTAAATTGAAATTGCAGAATCCATACGACAGAAGCAAAGTACAAGAAGCAAATACAACAAAGGAAAAATAAAATTCATCCGAAAAGATTGCTGAAGGAACGTCATTCCCTGGCGAAAGCATCTCGACGTCGGAGTCCAGCCTTGTATTCTTGCAAATGAGTAGCCAAAGCATCTGTAATCTGCTGATAAGGCGCCACTAAGGCATCAACTTTGGCAACCAACTCCTGTCGATTGACTTTGACAGCCTCCATGTATTGGGTCAAGTCCAGTTGATCTTGTTCCCGACGGGCTAATTCTTCTTTCAGTTCTCGAATCCTAACTCCATTCTCTTCTAATCGACGGAGTGTATCATCAACCTTGGAAGAACAGTCTGCGTCCTGTTGTTCTAAATCCATATATTCGGCTTCCATCTTGCTTTGATTTGCTTTGACATCTTCGTAAGCTTTGATGTCGTTCAAAATTTTTGGACTTTCAGTAGTCCAATTGTTCACAAATCGCTGCAACTCGGTCAATTTGGATTCGACATCTTCCGGAATAGGGTGCCGCAAAAGCGAAGTGATTGTGGAAGATAGGAGTTCAAGAGTCGTGGAGTCGGCCAATAGTTGATCAAAAGGCCGACAACAGATATTCTTCAAAGTCACCATCAACTGATCCGCGACCGGTTCGGCGTCTCTCAAGGGAGAATTCATGGCTGCTTCAACAGATCGAGCTTTAGCCATTAATTCTCGAAGAGCAACAAAGGCAGTGGAAGAGGAAGCTTGAACCGAAGGAGCCATGATGGTAGATGGAGGCATGCAAGAAGGAATCTCAGTAGAGGGAACAGCGGCGGAATTGGATGCACCAGGAATTGGCAAGCTGCCGTCGAAATCCTCGAGTTGGATTGAGTTGTTGGGGATCTAAGGAAAACACAAAAAGGAGGTTGGTAAAGATCTTTTAATGCTGCATAAAGGGTGAATGAGTAATTTCGCAAATACCTCAAATGAAGGGCCGCATTCAGTAGTGGTCTCAGGACCCACGACAGCAACAGGGGAGTCTACAACATGAGTGTCAATGTCAAGAGGTTCAATGTGGACAGCACCTTGATTAGAGCCTTGAACGAAAACCTCAACTGCAGCCGAAGAAGAAGTGTCATCAAGACACCGTTGCATGGAAGCCTCAATGGAATGCAGCCTGTCGGTCTGGTCAAAGGCAACATCAACTTGAGGCTCATCTGAAGAAAAGTCATCAAGAATTACTTGCCGACGTACAGGACGCCTTTGCAATTGGATGCTGGTGTCTTCGACCAAATCTTCTTCAACAAAGGGATTAAGTGTTGGAGTCGGAAGAAATTCACCAGCATGGGGGTCGTGACGGGAGACATCAACAAAAAGATCGGCCGCATCACCATGGACTCTTTGAGTAGTGACATGGGGAGACGGCTCTCTGATGACGATTCCTTTGGCCTTTGGACGTGGCTGTGATTGAGCTTTGGATGAAGGATTTGAAGAAGGACGGATAAGAGGAGCAGATGAAGCAGTAGACACTTGAAGCTTCTTTGAAAGAGGACGAACCAAAGAACTGTCAGTTCTTTCAGGATCAACATGAGGTTTGTCTGACGGTTGTTCAATTCGTCCCTTATGCTGTCTCTTGACTTCAATAAAGTCGTCAATAGCATGAGAGTGGTGCCGCTTTTTGTGTTTCTTGGGTGATGAAGGATCACCACCTTTCTTTCTCGACGCATGAGCCTTAATTGCCGCAGAATAGTCAATCAGGTTTGGTTTGGCCACTGCTAAAAGAGATAACAAATGAGAAAGCTAAAAGGAAAGAAGTTTAAAGAATAAAAAAAAAAGGGGTGTATTCTTACCAGTTTTGTCGGCTGCTACATCTGAGGGAGTCCTTGCACTCATTCTGTCAACAATGGTATCATAGTCCACGTGGTACGTGTTGAAATACAACTCCCACCAACGCACGAAATTTGGACTAGCCAAGAAACAAGGAGTGAAGCCGACAGGGTTGAAACGGCTAAGAGAAGCCAAGTTCTTCGACACAAATCTATTCAGCACCAATTTCCAAGAAGATTTGTAATCCATTAACTGACCATGATGGAATTCTTGCGACACTGATTCAAGCATGGGAGCAGGCAACCCTTGACAAAGGCCGAACTGCCTCGACACACAGTTGGGATAGTGCAGAAACACTTCTTTTTCTTTGTAGGCAGTAGAATCGGGCAAACCACCAAAAAGAACCCGTTGGCTCAAGTAATGTCCCCAAAGGACATCATTTAACTGCCTCTCCTCAACATTGGTACCAGGAAAAGGAAGACAGAACCATTCAGGACCGACAGTTCTCTCAACAAAAGGGGAAAAATCGATGTCCTCAGACGACATGGTGATATTGGCAAAAATCTTCATGAAATGAAGAAAAGTGTTGGTACGAGATGACAGCACAGGAACATCATAATTCGCCGCCAAACAACCATAGTTGAATCGGAAATGGCAAACGCTATTGTGTGTGGACACCATGTGGCATTTCAGGATGGCATTCAGCCACAAGTGCAAAAGCCAAGTTGGACCTCCGACATTAGTCACCAGTTGCTCGTTGAACCTAATGGTGTCGGAAACATGACTTATTGTTGAATACAGCTTTGCTAGAAGAAGTTGGCTTAGAGCCACTTGTCTTTCTTCATGCAGGATCGTGGCTAAGGGTACTAAAGACTTGTTGACTTGTCGAGATTTGGTGCAAAAGACGAAAGCACTAAGCCACACTGTTAGAAATTCGACATGTTCCTCATTACTAACTGTCGGACTGTCTCTATAAGCATCTAGACGTGCTTTGACATAGTTGCTGAAGGCGAAGGACCCACCACTAATGTGCACAACATCGTTAGGCTTGCTTTCCACAGTCAAGAGTTCTCCATCAGGACGGAGACTAGTTAAAGCAGCAACGTCAAAAAGTGTGGGAGTCCTCATGCCATAACGAAAGTGGAAACAATTAGTTCGGCGACACCAAAAATAGCATGCAGCACCGAAAAGTCCATCATCGTAACGAAGACTAGAAGTTGTTAAGATAAGAAGGTCTTCGAAACTGGCTCTCTTCCATGATTGACGCTTGTGAGGCCGAAGCCTGTCGAACCACTCCATAAACTTGGGAAATGGTTTCACATTCCGTAGAACCCTGCGAGAGTGCTCCTTGTCGAAATGACAAGTATAAACAGGGTTAAGAGTGGCCACGGGACGGATCTCATCGGGGTTGGAAATCGGAAAGTTGGCACTCATAACAGGATCTCGAGCCTCCGATGAAGTCATCAAAGGACCCAAAAAAGCAGAAGAAGGATTGACGGGTTCACCATTGGCAGGGATGAAAGAAGTTGCAGGAATGATTAAGCTACGTTCATGATAGGGGACTTCTAAATCGATTTCGGGATCAAGAACTCCTTGGATCGCCATGTTGAAAGAAGGGTTTTTGGAAAGGAAAAAAGGGGTTTCAAGTCAAAGGGTGCAGTAGCCAGCAAGAAACGATAAAAGTGGGATAATGATAAGCGATCAGGTTTAAATAAGAAGTAAAAAGACGTATAAGACCAACGCGATGGTCTAATAAGAAACGTCAGTTCAAAAAAGGATAGACTCGCCGTTTCAGAGTCCTAATCCTGAAAGGACAGTTTGAAAAGATACAAATTTTGGCATCCTCCGAAAAAATGCGTCGCATACCAAAACTTGGGGGGCCTCTGTTAACGGAAAATCGAAATCGACAAAAGGGCGAGAATTTCGGATGTATAAGTGACGTCGACGGAAGTGTACTTAAACATTGTTGTTTAAAAGTGACTTCGAAGGAAGTGAACGTACAATCCGACAAAGGGTAGGTTTCGACGAAAAGGATGTGTGTCGGCAACATAAGTGATGTCGAGGGAGGTGTACTTAAGTGGCATGACTTAAAAGTGACTTCGAAGGACGTGAACGTGTGTCGACAGAAGGAAGAGGCGGAAACAAGAGGCCTGCGTCGAAGGAGGGTTGACGCAAGAAAAGAGGAGTCAGAAACGTTACATCAGCATTGGGAACGGAAGAGCAATTATGGAGGCATTTAATGCTACTTGTGGCTATAAAATCTTCACTTTTCACCAAGAAAAGCCACGAGTTGCAATGAGAAAACTTAAGGAATGCTCCCATGAATTCTGGAAAGAGGAAAAAAGATTCATATTCCACATAAACATGAGACAACCAAAGGTTAAACACGTGGGATTAAGGTGTTCGGGTGAGGACAAGGAAATGAAGGGATGTCCACCCCGAATACCACCTTTATCCTCTTGAATAGCGAAAGGCTAAACATGTGGGATTACATAGAACCCATTTCTGATGTGTCGGGTCACAACAAAGAACTCCGAATTGGAGAAAGCAGTGAACCCGATAAATAAGCATTGGAAAGATCTTTGTAATCCCATAGGCCAAGGTTTGTATCCTGCTAGGATCGACTACGGCCGTCTTTCCTATTAAAGAGTTAAAGGAAACAAGTCCTTTGATGGCATTCTACTAGAAGTGTCGGGGGCATGTTTTTTGATTGAATGCTGGTGGAACAGCGTTTGGTTGAATTACATGTCACCAATATCAATCGAATGCATCTAAGGCCGACAACGGGTCGAAAGTCTATTCCGACGATAGACTTGTTTGTCGAAAAGAGCTTGATGTCGGTTGACATCTCAGAACTTAGAGGCCAGAGCACAACAACGTCAAAGCGTCAAGCAACAAAGAGACTTAGACAAGAGTCAAAGGTTGCAGTCGAAGAGAAGCGCCAGTCAAAGAAGTCTCAGCAAAGATGTCACCATGGGATTCGACAGAAGTATCCACTAAGCCCAAACCACGACGTGGGCAGTTGCATCGTGGGGGATAGCGTAGTTAGTGGGTAGTTATAGATCGTGGGTTTTGCAGTTATTGCAAAACGTGCGAGTATGCTTTGTAAATAATTTCGGATTCCTATACCTATAAATAGGAAGTCCTTAGGTTGTAATGGGGGTCGGTTGCTAGGTTGACACACATAGGCCAAAATCCTAAACGTCTCACCGGAGCAGACAAACGGAGAAACGCCATTGTAAAGAACCTCAGCCTTCCACCCATTTAAATTTCAATGCGAACTTTACTTTTCCTCGCACATTTAATTACATGCAATTTACTTTCTCGCAAATTTTAATCGCTTTCCTTTCGATTCCGCATCATTTACTTTACTGCACCTTTTAAATTTCACCGCATCGTGTTCTTGGTGTCGGTTTTTATTCTACTCGCATTTACTTTTACGCTGTTCAATCACCAATACCCAAAAAATACCAAAAAGACGGTCAAGTTCCTTCTACAAGATTACCACATAACCTGTCGTTACCCACACCCCACACATCACTGTCAGTTCGGCAGGCGTCGGACGAAAATCTCACGAACAGAATGTTAGCTTTGACACTACCTTTATTCATATTGATAATGCCATGCATACAACTTCGACAATATATATTTAAATTGTGAATTTATTTGTGCCACTCTTTTCAATCAGAGTAATATCATATACTCATTCTCTGTCGACATATCTATAAGAATAATATATTTTTCAAGCGATATTGAGTTCGACAAGACTCTCAAAAGATTTTCATAATACCCCATATTCATTCCCCAATCTTCCAAATTATAAGTGTGTAACCTTACAACAAACATATCAACATTGACATGCCTATTTTTATTGACACTAAATTCAAACCACCAAGGTAAACTTTTCCCAAGTATACTTACATATTTTCCACATGATAACTATTTTGAGATAAGTATACTTTTATATTTTTTCTAATAAGCTTCCAATGTGAGTATATCTACTAAAAATAACTGTCCTGACAAAATCAACTCGCAAAAGAACCAAAAAGTCTCTAAATCTCAGTTAGTATTATATTGTTCTTCCCTTCAAGCTTCCAATCATAGGACCCAAGATGCTGTTGACCATTACAACCTTGGAGTGAAGGTGCAGTTCAATCTTTCCAAAACCCATAGCCAAAGCCAAACGTAGTCCATCCAAATAAAGCTTCACACAGTGAGTGAATCCCAAATTTCTGGATAAACCTCTTATCCAATATTGGCCATCATTTCCTATTAATATGCCCCCACTTACACAGTGCCACTTTTAGTTATAATAATGAGAAGATATATCTTTCGGCTTTCATTCTGAACCACCCAAAATATATATAAAGCCACATACATATCCATTCGATTGAAATTTGATTGACATCATTCGTATAGGATACGCGTGATTCCACTTCGGATTCTCGATCATGCTCTATGAATCACTCTATCTTGGTTTTCACATATTGATATGATTATGATGATACAATTATAATTTATTTGATTTTGACGCCAAAAGGAAAGATATCATGACGCTGATCAATAGCTTAGGAAAGTCCAGAGACTTTGTTTTTTAAGGTGAAAGTCCCGTGTTTAATCGATCATCAACCATTTTCTATTTTAATTGTAGCACTTTTCCCTTTTCTCTTTTTTCTAAATTCTTTTCTTTTTTAATTAATTCTAAGCATGAAACATTATCACTTGTAAATTGATAAGGTATTTGTGTATTGGGTATATATTGGATACTGATATACATATTATTTTTTGGAACTTTTAACTATGTCAAGATATGTCAAGATATATTTTAGATGTAAATCATATAAATAATGTCATTGCTATCTTAGAAATTTTATTATTAATGTCATAATCAATCTCTTGTCATAATAATTAACTTGGCTTATCTTGAGTTTCAACTTCTAATTTTAAAATACTCATATCATATTTCAATGAGAAATTTTTTTATTTGTATCCTGCTTATATATAATTGTTTTTAGAAAATGCCATATCTCATAATGAATATCTTATTCATATCCGGTATTGTACCCGTATTACAACATAAATTCTAAACATTTTTTTTTCAACCTCATTCACTCTCATATTTTCTTTTTTATGAGTTATGCCATGTGTACAAGTATTTTAAAAAAAAATAACCGAAAAAGGTTTTGCAAAAAATAAGAAAACATTCGAAAAACATGATAGTAGCTAAATGGGTCCATATATAATCGAAAATACAAAAACTTTCGCCATTTAAAAAAAAAGATAAAAATAGGAACAAAGGGAACAAACCTGTAAATCAAGTCCACAATAATTGGATGAAAGAGACAACGCTAGAAGACGGGTAACTGTATTGTGTGTGCAATTGAAGAAGTAGTGAAGTGTGTAAGGAGGAGTGAGAATTGATCACCAGGACCATTTCTGGTCTGACCTTTTTTTCTTGGGTTTTCTTAACCTCAGCTGAGGATAAGAGCCTAAAAGTGGATGTATTTCATTGGGAAGTGTTGTATTGGTAGAATAAAAAGACTTTGTATTTATTTTTTCAATGAAATATATCCACTTTTAAGCTCTTATCCTCAGCCCTAAGGGGCTGAGGTTAAGAAAATCCTTTTTTTATATATAAAATGTCAAAATAATTAAATTTTACACATGTTTAAATATACCTTTTTTTTTATTACTCTTTTGGATAATATCAATTTCAACGACGAGCAATTTATTGGATATGTCAATTTGAACCTATTTATAAATTTTATAATTTATAAAAAAATAATCATATTCTTTTAATATATTTTATATAAAAATTAATGAAGCATGATATGTCATGTCGCATGTCAAAGAAACCAACATTTTGAAATAGAAGTATGAGAGAGCTTGGTTTTTCAAGGATTTCTCTGGTTGAAAAATAATTCATAAGAAAAATCCTTCTGCAAGATAAAGAGTTTGCATTTATATAAAAAGGATGAGAAAAAGCTTGATTTTCCAAGGATTTTTGTGGTTGAAGAAAATTCATAAAATAAATCCTGGTGCAAGATAAATGATTTGCATTTATATAATCATACAACTATCTTGCTTTCATTTTTCACTCAAATTTATTAATTAAATAATTTCATTTTGAATTTGAATCTAAAATAATTAAAGTCAGCTAGTAAAAGGTTTGGAATATGTATTTAAATTTACTGAAGACTTTTATATATAAAAAAAAAAAAGAACCACAATAATAAAATAATAGAAGAATTAGAGAAGAAAATACAATTAAAACAAAGAAATAATTATGGAATATAAAATTTGTGTTTAGTGAATAAGGAAATACATTTCAATAATTTAACTTTTTTTCTTCGTTTCACAGTCCATATAAGACACAAGGAAAAGATAAATATTAGTATGTGATTACAACACGAGTATAAAAACACAAAATATATGAATTTTTAATATTTGAATTTTATATTAATATTTTTTTTAAAAGTATTAATTTATTATTATTATTATATACTCTTTCCGTCCCAATAAAAAAAATAACATTTTCAAAAAAAAAAGGAAAAATGTTTTTATTCTTTGTGTAACAAACCAACTAATCAACAATCCATTAATTTACCAACGGGGTTTGGTTCAGTTGGTGTAAGACCCCAACTGAAATCTTAGGAATGGAATACAGGTGCTAGTAGTCCCGTGTTCGATTCCCACTAAAAACATCTCGCTGGGAGAGTCAGCCACGCAGCTCGCTCCGGATTAGTCTCAAGGGCTCCCTGGTATTAAGGGTACTCTTGGGGATACCGGTGGTTCCGCAAGGAATACGGACAAAAAAAAAAACAATCCATTAATTTATTGCATCATTTAGTATACAATTTTCAAATATTTTCATTTGTTATTAGAACTTCATTTTAAAGATATTTTTCTTTACACTTTTTTATCATTTTTTTAGACGGAAGGAGTAATAAAGGTAATTTGATACGGAGTATATTTATTTTATTATCTTCCACAATTTTATTTTTCAAAATCTTGATTATTTAAAAATTTAAATAATACTATTTTACCCAATGCCATGCACGGGTAAACTATATGCTAGTGTTTACTCTAATTTCATCTTTTAATCTTTTATCATTAGTTTTAATGGTTGAGCTTAAGTAATTCACCGAAAGTATAAGCCTACATGTTAGGATTTGGAAAACAGATTTTTATATGAAACTGATTGCATCACCTGCCAAAAATAATAATTTATGCTTTTCAATAACACATATTTTTATTTGGAATGCTGATAAACGCGCAATAAAAATCACTTTCTCTAGATATACTAATCACTTTAGCTTTTGACACGTAAGCACGTTCACATGTGATAAATCAGCCGCCATTATCCAAAACAGTAAATTAGACTCAATGGTATGTTTACTTCTTTAGGAAAATGTAATTGGAAGTTTGAAATAAAGTAGAAGTAACTAGCAGCGGAAAAAGTACCACGCTGAAGCTGGGAGCACGCCGGCAATGGTTACATATCTAAAGAGTATAGGGATGGAGCAATTATTAGTTAGTTGTGGATAATCATCTTATTCATGTTTTAGATCAATCATAATTTATCAAATATTTAAATAAAATTAAAAATAAAAAAAATAAAAATCTTGAATGATTATTAATCATATGTGTCAAATTATTATTGACCTAAATTATGAATGACATGATGGTCCAAAATCGATTAATAATAATTTGTCATAGATAATGATTGACATAGTGCTATAGTAGGCACTAACTGTAAACCGCAAGGGGTGAGTTAATTAGGTCAATTTTGCGACTGGTTTGTTTTAATCCAAATTCGACCCGAAAATTAAGTTAGGTTATTTACTTAAAAGTCTAATTCGATCTAATTTTAATACAATAATATTCGAGACAAAATTGAATAATTAGATATGTTAATGTAATAAATAAATTTAAAAATTAGGTATAGTGTGGTTCTGTGGTAGGGATTGATCTATGCTTAAGCAATGTCAAGTGTTTGAGTCCTGCCTTGTGCATGCAGCAATGTTAAATCTCGGGACCAGTTGTCCCACCCATTAGAGGTGCCTACAAGTCAGCAAGAAGATTAATCACTGCCGTCAGTGGTAAACACTCCGATCTTAGGAAAAAAAAATCCGTCATAATGAGTTTTGAATTGAGAAGATCGGTGGGAACAAATTGGATGTTGCTCACTCAAGTAGTGCATATTTAGATAAATCATGCATTTTTTTGAAATTAATTATGAAAAATCAATATTATTTATAATTGTTTCACATCTAACATAATTTTAAGATCTAATACAATTTTTTACTAGGAAACCAAATATGCACGTAATCCAACTTTGCTCTGCATTTCTCAACGACAAATCTCAATATCAAATCAAATTTGATACTCCATCATGTACGCTGATGCATGATGCCTCTAAATTTATTGATGGATTATCGATAAAGGCTGACATAGATAAATATGATTATAGTATGGTTATGAGTTCAATTCTTTATACGTGTAAATGGAGATTGCTTGGTAGAAATTGCTATTCAAAAAAGCCCATTCAATATATGAATTGATTAGTTATCTACTTACATGGATGAATATTATCGATTCACAAAAAAATTAGGTTAAAATGCAGTTTTGGTCTTTTAAGTTTTTCAAATGTGCAGATTTAATCTCTTAGTCTCTCAATTATTATTTGAGCTAAAACAGTCTTTCATGTTAATTTTCTGTGCAGATCCAGTCCCTCTGTCATTCTTTCGTTACACCTGTTATATACCGTCACGTGTCATTTTAATTACTCAATTATTAATTAAATATTAAATTAATCAAAATTTATTGATGGATTAAAATTCGTGGTCCAGGGCCATTGAAAACCGCTGGAGGCAGCGTGTAAAGTCTTGCCACGTAAGGTCAAAGCAGTCAGAAGTGAGTGATGGGTTTGACACGTGTCTGAGTCATACAAAGATTGGTGTCACGGCTGTCGTTAGCATTTGCACTTGTCTCACGCGCTTTTGAACTGTAACCCCATCCAAGAAGGAGTGCAGTCACCGCCAGTGATCAATAACGTCACCCATGAGTCACGTGACTGTTACCTCTTCAAAGTTCAAACAAAACTAGTGTCAACCAAGTTCAACCCCACAAGAGGCGCGTCACACGTGTGAATTCCACTCCTGAAGTGCTCGGTTGTGATGATTACTGGTATCAATGCTTCCTTTTCCGCGCTTTAACAAGCTAAGCACACTAGTTAATTATGAGTATGATGAATATATAAATACTCTACTTCATCTGTGTTAAAAAAGTTAATTAATTTAATTAATTACATTGGTAATGTGATTTTCTATATGTATTTTTAAATATTATTATTAGGAATATAAAAAGTGTTAAATAAATAGTGTGTTTGTGAAAAAAAATTAATTATCGTTGAAAATTGATATAGAATGTTATAAATAGAGAGTTAGGAACAAAATAAAAATGTTAAGTGTCTTTTATTTAAGGACGGAGATAGTATTAATTATTTATTTGATGATTTCTGATGATATTTTGATTGAAAATAATGATTTAGAAGTTAACAAATATATTTAATTCCAAATTCAAATATTTTTGTTGGGGATAAATTATCTGAAGAATTTGAATAATATATTTACCTACCATTTTTTTGAATGTGCGAGTAAAACTTCAACAACAAATATCAATTATAATGATTCAAAAATGCTTTTTTTTTAATAATACGAAGAGTATATTAAGGATTTTATCTTTTAAATATTTTTTCAAATTTTAATTATATTTTAAACGTTATTTTTTAAAAAAATTTGGTATTACTTTTTTTTTCATTTACAACTATCTCAATCCTAAAAAATAAATCATAATCTTAATATCATTGAATTCAAAATTAAAAAATGTGCTATACTCAATTACTCATTCATCATTTTGTTAATATTGTATCGTAAAAATGGAATTTAGTACTCATTTGAAAACAAAAGTATACTTTTGAGGTCAGACCGAATAAAAAAGCTTTTTTAAAAAAGTTTTTTAAAGTCCATGTAAGACAGCTCAGTTGGTGATTGTATGGGCACTTAGGATTTTTCCCTCCCCAAGTCATGGATTCTAGTCCCAGACCTTCCTATGTAAAAAAAAAAGGTTTTTTAAAACGAAATTGATGAAATCCAAAATTAATTTAGAGACGAAATTATTATTTTTACCTAAAAGTTTTACACCGCAAACGGTGACAACCACTCCCTCCGGTAAACTTTAACCATCATTTAAAGTTTTGAGCACAAATTAAGAAGTTCGTTAATTGCAAATTTTTTAGGAAAAAAATCATGTTAGTATTTTATTATGATCCGACCTTATACCATATTAATGATCACTTATTACATGTTTGAGAATAATAAAGACAATAATTCATTCATTAAAAAAATAAAGACAATAATAAAATCGGAAAAATATAATTAATACATTTTTACTTTCTTAAAGAAAAAATAGATGGTGCACCGACAGTGTAAAGGTTTTTTATACCATCAGGGCATCATCCACCATTATATTCAAGTGTGTATGATTGTTAACTTTTAAATAAAAAAAATACAAATGAATGGTGGATGATGAACCGATGGTGCAAAAAATATTACACCATTAATTCACACCGATTAATTTATCTTGCCTTGATGCCCAGCTGATACTAATGGATTTAACATCACCTATCAACATGATACTGTGATAGGTCTTAAAAAATGAATCAAAATCATAACCAATATGTGGACAAGGTTTAACTAAATATACAACACCAGTTCGCCAAGTCTACATGTACTTTTAACCAGCTTACTCATTGTTGGGTTAAATATGCCAAACTCATCTCTTAATTTGTCTAATTCACTTAGTTTAATGATGGGGAATGTTAAAGTAGTGTCTTATGAAATTGGTTATGGAAGAAAAAAAATTATTTTGAAAAATGATAAATTTAAAATATTGAAAACTAAGGAATTTAAATTTTCAAGGCTTAAATATCAAATTGGTCTTATAAATATTAACCTATTGAAATTAGATTTTATATTTTATTTTATTTTGTTTTAGTCCTTTTTTTGTTCTATTTTGGTTTTGATATCGGTTGTTGATTATAGTTTAAGATAATGCAAATGCAGTTTTGATTTTAGTCCCCATATTTTTATTGTCTGGATTTTTTAATTTCTACTTTTCCGCTTCGTATTGGTTTTGATCCATTCCTTTCCATTTCCTTTTGATTTTGGTCACTTCAGCATTTTCATCCAAAGTTGATGACGGAGATCAAAGCCAAAACGAGACGAAAAAACATGGACAAAAAAAAATGTATGGACTAATTTCAAAGATGTCGATATTTATAGGGACCAATTTAATATTTAAGTCAATTTTCAATATAAAATTTTTCATAATGTATTTCTTAATTAATGCCCTAAAAATATTGATTAACAAGATCATTTAATTATTATCCCCTCGGTTCATGAATATAAGTTTTTCTATGAAAAAAATTTGTGTATCCATATTATGAGATTTTTTACAAAAATAATGCAACATTAATTATTGTTTTTACCATTTTATCTATGTTTTGAAAAATATACCTAGTTGTTTTATATAGATGGTGAATGAGCAATTAATTATAAAGAGATAAAGAGATGACACATAGCTTATATATATATATATATATATATATATATAATTTAGACATACATGTTATTTACACTTTTAATCAGTGTATCGTTACCTGATAAAAGAGTTAAAAATAAGAATGGATGAAGTAACGTATTATGAAGTTTGGTTTTGTAGAGCTGATCCGCTTTCAATAAAAAAAAATTCCTTTTTAAAATCAAATATTTTTTTTTATTATTTTTGATGTACATCATGAGTTTTGGAGCAGATAGACAACAACTAATTTTCTTAGAAGAAAAAATTACCAAAGCAAATTTTAATTTTATCAATAAAATCTTTTCCATATATATGACATGAATTGATTTTTATTTTTATTCTATTTCCACTCTTTTAATTTAAGGCTTTTTAACCACTTTCAATTATTTTATTTTATTTAGTTTCTCAAGAAAATATTATCATTGTTACTATTTGTTAATCATCAATCTTAAAAGCTGAGATTAAGAACATCTTTAATTTTAGGAATTTGCCAATCTTATAATTTAATTTTGAAAATAAGAGACTATATATATATATATAATTTGTATTGAAAAATTAAACATTTAAAACTTTGAAATTAAATTTATTTATATTCCCAATATTTTTTTTACTTTTTTTATTTCTTATCCTCAATTCTTAACCTTTAATTTTATCATGAGAAAGTATTAAATAAAAGATATTCTTGGGACCAGTTTGTTCAAGGACCTGCAGACAGGTTAGGTTAGATTAATTAAAATAAAGTACGAGCGCGCTTAAGTTAGTGTATTTTGCAAATAACTCATTCTACATGAGATTTTTTTTTTTTTGGTGTACACCATGAGTTTAGTGTATTTTTTTTTTTTTTATCTTTCAATTTAAAAGATATTCTAAAATCACTAATGTATATCTAGATTAATCTATTCAAATACATGACTGCCTCTTTTAACATAGATCCCACTTTACGTGGTTAGAAATTAAATCCGAAACATTGTTTTGACCAATTAGAAGTTGGTATTCGATATGCGATTATTTTTTTTCATCAACCAGTATCCAAATATGGTTTATACAGAATCCGACTCATTCAGTCCGACCTAACTGAGCTCGTACTAAGCGCTAGGGGTCTCTCAGCAGGGGTTGCTCCATACCCAAGATTCGAACTCAAAACCAATCGATTAAAGGACCAAATGAGCTACCACATAATCAACTCACATTGTTTCGATATGCGATTTAAATAACTTAATTTGAAGAGGATCTTTGTAATGATCTCTTACAATTCATGCATTCTTTTCGGTTGTTTTTTTAATGTGGCTTTTTGGTTGCCTTTGACTAAAAGTTTGTCGATTTTATATTAGTATTGTATAGAGTAACTTAATTAATTCTTACACTGTTGCTGTCCACCGCTACTTATCCTTGTTGATAAATAATCTTAGGAAAATATTTATTTTTGGACATACTTTTATTCAATGGGGGAAGAGATTAATGCATGGACTCTCGGAATAGTGTTTTTCTCATACGTATATACATTTAAAAAGATAAATGATTGAGAAACTTACCTATAGTATTTATACACAAACTTACGGATAGGATTTTAACACTGCAGCTTATTATTTTTTAAATAAAAAATATAAATAGCAAATGCCATAATCTTATATATAGATTTGTGTATATGTTTTTTTATGTAAATCTCATATTCATTTTTCATTTAGAAATCTAATCAAGGATTTTATAATTAAAATTTAAAACTTAAAAGTCGCTTATTAGCTTTCACTTATAAGGAAAATGGATTGGTACCAATTAAGTGAAAAGATAAAAATAATGAGGTTACTTTTTTTTTTTGCATCAAGGATATCCTCCATCCGATAGTCGAAAATTAATCTTCTTCGAGATATAAAAATCACCTCCAGGTATCAAATCTAACTGTGTTGAGCCTTATTAGTAAATAAACAATTAGCTATGAAAGGTAAGGAAAGAAAAACAATACGCTCCGAAATGATAATTTTAATGTTTGGAACAAAAATAACGACATTCTTTATTTCTGGTAGAAAATCTCTAGAGGACCCCTTAAAATGGATAGGAACAATATTCCAAATGTAATTATAGTGTTTGCTAATTTTCTATTAAAGTTTAGAGCATGTATCGTTATTATTAATAAAGTAAAAAAAGGGCACAGAGCTTAACATAGTTGATAGCCGAGATTGTTGATACTTACTTAAGAAAATGATCAGAGGTTCAATTTCTAACTTTTTTTTTATCAACAAAGTATTTTTCATACTCATGATAGAGATCAAATCTCTAATATCATGTTTAAGGAACCCAATCATCTACCAATTTCTAACATCATGTTTAATTAACATCAGTCATCTACCAATCGATTAACATGTTTAGCCCTAGAGCACACAATAGAAAAATCCATATTATCTTTGTGTTTTTATTGATAAGTTTTAGTAGCAAATATCTTTTAAAAAAATGATTTTTAAGCTTATAGAATCAACCAATATAATAAAGAAAATAATATATAAAAAAGTGATATTTTTTAATAATAATTGATTAACAAATAACACATGCAATTTTATTTTTTATTTTTTAAGCATATTCATATACTCTCTACGGTTTGCATTATAATAAGGAAAAAAACATTTTTTTTTTAAATATAAAAAAAAGATTAATTAACTTTTTTAAATTTTGTTTCATTTTAATGTTATTTTTCTAAAATATTTTTAGAAAGTGATTATTTTATCTATTTTTTCTTTCATTTTCGATGATATATTTTTATAATGTTTATTTTTTTATAACTTACTTAATAAACATAATTTTTTTATAGGAGGAAAATAGGATATCATCAGAGAAATACTCATGCTAGAAAAAGGAGTATATATATATACCGCAACAAGTATAGAACAGTGCTCTGATATCTGTGGTGGTGAATGAATCATGAATGTAGTTCCACTTCCACTTGCGGAAGAGTGCGTGACAGTACTCTCCGTGTTGAGTTGAGAGTGGAAAAAGAGAGGAATGTGCTACAGTCAGTGTACTACTTAGCCCCAACGTGTGGTCGGCTCGTTCAAAAATCCGCGCAGTACCATCACCGTTACCGTTTATTTATCCGTACCGTTTATTTATCCGTCAAACTCAACAACACCAACCCCTTCTTCTCTATATATACCACAATACCATTAACAACATTTTGAACCAAAAAACACACCCAAAAACAAATTACTTCACTTAAAAATATCTAAGCTGCACACTGAAATCATATCATAGCCTAAACGAGGTTGCTAATATTTGATTGCTTCTAATACTCTAAAGATAGATTTCATTGATATTCCTGAGGTAATTTAAACTATTTTATTTTTTAATATTATTCTCATGATTTCATGCTATACTAAGGTTTCTATTTTAAGGTCGGTGGTTCATGGCTGTCTGAAACAAATATGTCTGTCTATTTATTTCCCTTGTTTGTTTAGATTCTTCTCCATGTTTCAGCTTTTTAATGTTTCATATGCTAGCTCCTTTATGGTTTGAGCCTCTAGCTTTTTTATTCTGCTTCTTTGATAGGATTTTCCAATTATATTTGTTTTTTAAGCTTGCAAAGGCTGTCTGGATATGAAGTAAAATCTTATATTTGTTTTTTTTTGTTGCTAATTTGGTTTGGATATAATTGATTGGTTGGGCATTAAATTAAGAAGAAGGAGATTCATGGGTTTGAAACGAAGTTTGTGCTTTTATTGTATAGAATATTAGTCATAGTTTATATTGCTGTTTCCATATGAAACTCATCCACGGTTGATTAACTGAAGCTATTAGGAATTTGCTTCCATAGGAAGAGCCGAAGAGCTGTCACTTGTTTTGAAACATTTTTATTTTTGTTTCTGAAATCACTTCGTAGGACTTATAAAACTTATTACTCTCTCCGGTCCTATATATAGGTCACATTCTAGAAAGTTTTCTTGGTCCTAATTATAAGTCACTTTATGTTTTCTATGCATCATTTATTGATTTTTCTCTTTTTTGCCCTTATTAAATGTTTTGACTATCTATGTGTTTTTTGTTGTTCATTAATGAGTGCAAATTTTCCAAGAAAAGTTAAGGGGGTAAAATTGTAATGTTACAATATATTCTCATAGAATTCATAAAACCAACCACTTTCATTAGCATGTGTAATTCGGTTAAGTATGCCCTGTATAAGGACCGGAGGGAGTACTTTTGAATAAACTTATATGACTATGTTCACTTTTCAGCAAAAACTATATGTTTTGGTTGACTATAATGTTAAATACCATGAAGCTGAAACTTAAGAGTTAAGAACATCTACTTCTTTATTTTGAGTGTTATTATTTTCTGTGTGCGAGCAGCACATGTTACTTTGGCAAAACCAAACCCAACTTAGGCTTTCCTTGCATATTTTTAATTATCTTTCTCATCAAACTCTAAGCTCCAAGTTCATCAGTTTTATTTATATGCAATAAGGCTTCAGTTGCCCTCTTGCCTGCTCTGAATCAGTCATGCCAAAATGCAAAATTACGCACTACATTTGCCGTGGGGTGAAAGAGCATTGAATTTTCTGTTTTCCAAAGTAGCAATAGTTTGGTGTGTTAATCCGCTTGGATTTTGTAGTGTTTGGTTACCTATTATTATTTTTTTCCTTTTGTTGATTGCTAGAAGATTGTTGTTGTTGACTTGTGATCAACTCTGATTGTCGAATTATGATAATATTCTGAAGTGCCTCTCTATTGTCATTGCAGGATTATGTGTTGTTATTGAAAGTATCGTGGTATAAATCCAGAGAAAATATTAAGCAGAAGTTTTCTGAGGCAAGTGCTTTTCTGATTTGCTTGCTGGATTATTAAGATCTGCTCTCACATAGAGCATTTGATGCCATCGTCGTAGAATGGACTCGCAGCAGATTTTCAGTTACAGTTTGACAAGTGCAGGACTACCTTACATGCCATCTTTTCCGACTATTCCATCGCTGCCCAACAGGCTGCTTGGTCCTTTGGAATTTGACATAGGAAACTCACCTAATTCGCCATTTTCCACTTATTTTGATTCTGATACTCTTTCTGCATTGAGTGGAAGCCCAGAGCAGCACAGTCCCGGGGAAATCCTCTCTGGTGTAAGCCCTTCTTGTAACTCTTTAATGGAAACCAATCATTATTTGCATAGATCAATCTCATCTGTGGACAGTATCAAAGACAGTTTGCAACTATATTCTGCTAGGAGCTCTCTTCTACAGAATGCGAATTGTAACCCGAAAATCCGACACGCTTTGTTGGAGCTTGAAACTGCTCTGATGGCTCCCGATTTTGATGAAGTTACCACGTCAGGTACTTCTTTTGCTGATAGCCAGTTGACAATTCCTTCCGGCCAAAGATATAGGTCATGGAGCTATGACCGACAGGCGTCTCAATACATTCAAAGTCAGCCAGCATTCGTTACTAGCAGTAGGCAATCAAGTGAAGTTGTACATGCAGCGAAACGGCAGAAATCAATGGATGAAGGACAGCTGCAAGGGTTCCAACCAAGCAATTTGAAACAATTGCTGATTGCTTGTGCCAAAGCAATGGCTGAAAACAACATGAGAGATTTTGATCAATTGATAGAGAAGGCTAAAAGTGCTATGTCTATTAGTGGGGAGCCAATCGAACGGGTTGGTGCTTATATGGTAGAAGGACTTGTTGCAAGGAAGGAAGCATCAGGGAGTAGCATCTATCGTGCCCTTAGGTGCAAAGAGCCTGAAGGCAAAGAATTACTCTCTTACATGCAAATGTTGTTTGAAATCTGCCCATACTTAAAATTCGGTTACATGGCTGCCAATGGTGCTATTGCTGAAGCATGCAGAAATGCGGATCGCATTCACATTGTAGACTTTCAGATCGCTCAGGGAACACAATGGATGACTCTTCTTCAAGCTCTTGCAGCAAGACCTGGCGGAGCTCCCCATGTGAGGATCACAGGGATCGATGACCCTCTTTCCAAATATGCTCGTGGTGATGGACTAGAGATAGTTGGGAAAAGGTTGGCCGCGATGTCTGAGAAATTTGGGATCCCAGTTGAATTTCATGGAGTGCCTGTTTTCGCTCCGGAGGTGACGAGAGATATGCTTGATATAAGGCCTGGAGAGGCATTAGCCGTAAACTTTCCCTTGCAACTCCATCATACTGCTGATGAGAGTGTTGATTTAAGTAACCCAAGGGATGGACTTCTGAGATTGGTTAAGTCACTTTCTCCCAAGGTTACCACATTGGTGGAGCAGGAATCAAACACAAACACAACTCCATTTTTCAACAGGTTTATAGAAACCTTAGATTACTACTTGGCGATCTTCGAGTCCATTGATGTCACTCTCCCACGAAATAGCAAGGAGCGGATTAATGTGGAGCAGCATTGTATCGCCCGCGATATCGTGAACATTATTGCTTGCGAAGGGAAGGAAAGATTAGAGAGGCATGAACTATTCGGCAAGTGGAAGTCTAGGTTGACAATGGCTGGCTTCCGTCAATCTCCATTGAGCTCTTATGTAAATTCTGTCATCAAAAGCCTTCTGAAGTGCTATTCTGAACATTATAGTCTGGTGGAGAAAGATGGAGCCATGTTGTTGGGGTGGAAGAACAGAAATTTGATATCAGCTTCAGCCTGGTATTGATATAAGTTAAAACATATGTAGGAAATAATGCTGTAGTGATAGAAATATCATGATGATGCTAACATGCTTGGGGTTGGAGGGTTAATCTGGGAGGGTCAAAACATCAAGCTCACTAAGGTTTATATTGATTTCCAGTGGTTTATAGGTTGTTGTACCTTAAAATTGTCTATAATGAGTTTCTTGTACTAGTGATGCAGTATATTGATTCTTTTATAAAATCTTTAGTTTTGTTCACTGTTTTGTTTATAAATGTTGGTACTTGTTTCTGAAAATGATACCAGCTGTATAAATTATGTGCATCCATCCCAAATTGACTGGCTTACTTGCTACTCCTTCCGGTCCTATATATAGGTCACATTCTAGAAAGTTTTCTTGGTCCTAATTATAAGTCACTTTATATTTTCTATGCATCATTTATTGATTTTTCTCTTTTTTGCCCTTATTAAATGCTTTGACTATCTATGTGTTTTTCTGTTGTTTATTAATGAGTGCGAATTTTCCAAGAAAAGTTAAGGGGGTAAAATTATAATGTTACAATATATTCTTATAGAATTCATAAAACCAACCACTTTCCTTAGTATGTGTAATTTGGTTAAGTATGCCCTGTAATAAGTGCGGAGGGAGTAGTTGCTACTAACCAGTATTGGCCCTTGAAGAGGAACCTCCATGATCCATGTTTCATCATTCATTTATATTTTAACTCATTGATGTTCTTCTTTGAGGGTTACTATAAGACTGCTTTATAATGTTAAATATTTTTACAAGCCAATTTTCTTTATTACCTGTAGTACAAGAGATACTTCTGTGATCTGTCAATTACATACATCAGAACACGTGTACGTGTGCATATACATTAGCAGAGTTGCACCGTTTTCTAACAATAAATACTTATCTAAGACATGGATTTGTATATAGTCCATTCACATCATGTTCCCATTTTCCTTTTCTCCATATCCATGATCTATCTTTAATGACATCTACGTTGTCTTCCACATTCAACTCTGCTAAATTTAATACTATTTGATTCCTACACAAGCCTATACCAAACAACAATCATCCAGATGACCTTTTTTTAGCCATATAAAAATGCATTTGGTTTCGAAGGAGCCTTTGTTGAACATGACCCCTGAACAAATGTCTATCAACGTTATCTTGTTAACAATAATACATGCATGTTTCTTCTCCGTTGGATCTTCCATTACATCCTGTATAAGCAATGATTAAGAGACCTACATATGAAAACTTACATGCAAACCTACCTACAAGGTTTTGATATTTGTTATTTTTTGAATTAAAAAAATAAAATAAAAAAACATAAAATACAAGTGTCACAATCTTACATGTAGGTTTACATGTAGGCCTATTTTTTTTTTTTTGAACAGCTACATGTAGGCCTATCTAAGTAGAACTTTAAATCATTTTCATCCCTATATATCCCTACAGTCCTACACTAGACCGACCCTTTCATAAAAAATCTCCCTATCATTCTCTACCCCATTTTTTATTTTATTACCCCTCACCATACTTTGAAATTAAAATTCTACACCACACTGCATCTCTTTCCTTTTGCATTTTCCATCTCCACTTGCCAAGTAACACAATATTAAAAATTTGGGTAAATTACTCGTTTGATTTCTTACCTTAATTTTTCAATTTCAAATTGGTTCTTATCTTTTTTTTGTTTGATATTGGTTCCTTATGTTTCTTTTCGCTGTCAATTTGGTCTTAGAATCACTGTTCATTCTTACGTGTCAATATTATATTGGTCCGCGTATATATTGTTGGAGAGAGAAAGTGACACGTGTTCATAACATATTGGTCAACATAGGATGAACAGTGATTCTGGGACCAAATTGACAGCGAAAAAAACATAAGGGACTAATATGAAACCAAAACAACGTAAGAAACCAATTTGAAATTGAAAAAATAAGATAAGAGAACAAATGAATAGTTTAGCAAAAAAAATTTCAAATCTCTCATCCCCGACTCTCCCTCTAGTTTCGACCTACACACCTTACACTTTTGTGGCGATTTCTTGGAACCTCAAATATGAGTGGTTCCACTGAACCATTATAGTCGAAAATAACAATAAATAAATAAATAAAGCTAATTTAATACTCCCTCTGTCATTTATGAAAGTTACTTTTACCTAATTTATGCATATTAAAAAAAATTAATTATTACTTTCAAATTCATAAAAAATATGTTGTCATTCCAAAGTTATTCCTATTTAAAACTTTACAACTTTATTTATTTTTCTCTTTATTGTAATTACTCTGTATTATCCTATCACCCCTATGAAATTATAAGGGGTTTATTTTGAATAAACTCTTTAATACTCCCGTCGGTTTGAAATATAAGCAACAAAAAACAAATTTCATTTGGTTTAAAATATAAGCAAAAGTAATTAATCTTCTTAAATTTTATTTCATTCTCAATGCTAATTCCTTAAAATATACCTAGAAAATTGTTTTCCCATTTAATTTTTGTTTCATTCCCAATATTACTTTTCCAAAATACCTCTATTTTTTTTTATAAATTTGAGAAAATTAAATTCAATCAACTAACCTTCTTAATAAATGTGAAATTAGTTAGATTTGCTTATATCATATGTCGGAGGGTGTACTACCTAGATATTCTAAAATGACTTATAAAAAGAGACAAAAAAATCTATCAAAATGGTGTCTTATAATAAGAGATAGAGGGAGTACTCCCTGGATCGTATCTTTTGGCTGTTTAGTTTTTTTTTTTAAAAAAAAAAATCATAACTCTTGTTTTTTTGCAATTTCAAAGTATAATCATATATTTTTTTCTTTAATTTTAATCCTTCATTCATTCATTTTTTTTATTCCTCAATAATTCTACCTTTATTTTATTTCTTATCCTTAAATTGCTATACTAATTAACGGACACATTTTCTAACAAAAATTAAATACTATTACAATTTTCAATAAAAATTCAATACAGATATCTTAGACAAAACACATAAAATTTATAATAATTAACAATTTTTTAATATGTGTGTCTATTCCTCTTCTCAAATTATTAAGATATACTCTTTTCATTTCATATTTTCTGATCTTTTGGGTTTAGACACACATATTAAAAAATTGTTAATTATTATAAATTTTATGTGTAACCGAGCCCACCCTAGGATAAAATTTACACTAGAAAATAAGATGGGATAAGAGAAAATGATAAATTTATCATATCTTATCGGTGCATCAAATAATGGAAGCATGATATGATAGCTTATCATATCCGATCATATCTTTTTTATCCTAGCCACCAACCAACCCCTAATGAAATATTCAGCTCATCATTATGCGTCAACTTCGACATATTCACAATCCTTGCCTAGATCGCAGTCTCGAACATCCACAACGGTTCCAACTTAAAAGTGTTGATCAAGCGTCATTAAGGCTAAAGAAATATTCCCAACATTCCTTTTTTAATGTTTGTTATGCGTCAGCCTAGCTCGATTTGAGACGGTTCATCGCTATGAACTGTAGTTCCACCTATAAATAACACAGTATAACAGGGGACACAAGAGCTCATCAAAAAATCTTAAAAGCTCATAAAAAAAAAAAACAGGGGACACAAGCTAAATACGTACTTTAACACTAAGTTGACACTTGCGAATACTGGTGTTTGATTAAATAGAATCAGAATATTATAGTCAGATACTTCGTATCAAAGGTACTACATAAAACACCAACCATGAATGTTTGGTAAAGATTAAAGATTGAAATTTTAGCTTATTTTATTTTTTTAATATATATATATATATATATTACGAATAAAAAGATGTTTGGCATAAAGATTAAAGTACAAAATGAGATTTTAATTTTATGGAAAAAAGATAAGACCCAAATTACAATTTTGAGCTGTTGCTTTTTTTTTTTTTATAGATTATTTTTTCACATTAAACTTTACTTTCCTTTTACTCAATCCAAACGAAACTTATTAACTTAAATTCACTTTTCAACTAAAATAATCAAACATAAACAAATTCTATTTTTAACTTATTATAATATTGATATATGTAATCATAATCTAGTTTTTTTAACTATACCAAATACTCACTTACACACTTGATTTGTGGATCTTGCTCGACTCTTAAACGTCATTTAAATTAAAACACTACAAATATAGTTTGCAAAAATTTATAGAATAACGGTATTTTAGATAAAATATATCAAATTTTTATATTGCTAAATTAATTATTAATCTATACGTATAATTCTAAATAACATTAATTATGAATAGAAGAAAACATGTTACTTCTTCCGTTGCTTAATTTTTGGCCTTTAAGGTTTAGACATACATGTTATTAAGGAAATGTTGATTATTGTAAGTTTTATATTCTCCATTCCACTTTATATGTCACTTTAGCGTTTTTAACTTGTTGCAAATTATTTGTCGCTTTCGAAATTTGAGGATTATTAATTGATTTTTTCCAACTTTAACCTTGAATTTAATATGTTGAAATATGTGAAATGAGTGATAATTAATGTAATGTGAAGATATTTTTAGTATAGTCATCTAATATTTCTCTTGAAAATTGAAGCATTAAATGACTTTCTTAATCTGTGTGAAATTTCTAAAACGGAATGGAGGGAATATGTGATTTGTCTAAAATGTCCTTATTAATCCTTATTGAAAATTGTAGTAGTATTTAATTTTTATTAGGAAGTGTGTCCATTATTTAATATATAGTGATTAGGATAAAAGTAGAATTAGTGTGAAATAAGAGAAATGATTGATGAATAGTTAAAATTGGAAAATAGATATGTTTATACATCATAATTATAAAAGGACAAAAGATATGAAATGAAAAAAAAAACTAATTTAGGCTAAGAATAAGTACCTTAATTTAGACTTATTTTCTTGAAAAAATAAAAATACAAAGTTTTATCTTTCGTAAATACACCATTTTTTATAACAAAATAAAACATCTCCTTATATGAGGATAACTTGTCTCATTAACCCACTTAATTATTCATTAATTATTCAATTGCACACTTTAATAAATAATTTACAGACATTTTTATTTATTATTATGCTTTTAATTTGAAATAATATTCTTTACAAATTTTTTACTGTTTTTCCAAAATGAAGAAAGTATGAAATATGTGAAAAATCCAATTGGAACGGGTGAGGTTTAAGTTATTATTATTATTATTATTATTATAGCTTAAATATCAAATTGGTCCTTGAAAATATAGACATTTTTTAAATTAGTTTCTACATTTTTTTTGTTTTAATCTCTTCTTTTTCATTTTGTTTTGGTTTTGGTCTTCTTTATTAACTTTGGATGACAAATGTTGGAGTGGCCTAACAATACACAAATCAAAACCAAAACGAAATGGGAAAGTAAGGGCCAAAACGAAGTGTAAAACCAAGGACCAAAAACTCCGGACCCTAAAAATATAGGGATCAAAATCAAAATTAAATTTATATTAACTTAAATTATATAAATGATAGCGGAAACCAAAATCAAAACAGAATGAAAAAGTAAGGACTAAAAAAATATATAAGAACAAATTTCCAAAAAAATTAATATTTATAAGAACTAATTTAGTATTCAAACATATTATTATTATTATTATTATTATTGTTATTATTAATTTATTATTATTATTATTGAGTTTACTTTTTTATATATACATACACGTGAATCATCACCCATGTGTATGAAAGGCGTGAGCAGAGTGAAAAAAATAAAAAAAAAGGAAGGTGCAGGAAAACTGTCATCTCTATGTGTATCTATCTATCATTATTGATTTATTTGTCTATAAAGCATGTGAGGAGAGTGCAGAATCAGCAGCAGAAGGAGGAGCAGACACATAGCTAAAACCAAAGAGAGAGTGAGTGACAGGTTGGAAAATAATGCCGACCATCGTGTCATCAGATGCCGACGACAACACCCTCCATTCACCGCTGCTGCCAGCGGCGGAGAAGAACGAGGAGGAGGATCAGTCGAAGAAGCTATGCATCGACGAGATGCTTCAGAAGTACTGTGGCGAGTTCGGGAGGTGGCAGCTGAAGCACTTCGTCCTCACCAACCTCGCTTGGGCACTCGAAGCTTTCCACACCATGGTCATGATTTTTGCTGATCGAGAACCCAAGTGGAAGTGCCTCCCCGACGCCGCTGGATGTGCCGCAGCCGCCGCCGCTTCGGCAAGCGTCTGTGGCCTCCCTTTGGGGCGGTGGGAGTGGGCTGGTGGAGACGCTGCGTCTACGGTTACAGAGTGGGGATTGTTTTGTGGGGACAAGTTTAAGGTTGGTCTTGTCCAAGCTTTGTTCTTCACTGGCTGCATGATTGGTTAGTTCTCCGATTCACTATATTTATTTAATTTCTTTCTTTCTCCTATGGTATCAATCCATGAGCAGTGATATATGTATATATTTGTACGTATATTTGTTTGTCTTATATAAACCAACAATGATCAATCATTATTGTATATAAGACAAACAGACGTACATCTATATCATATTTATTTATTATTGCAAAATATTATTTGTACATTCAAAATTGATATTTAGATATACATCTGCATATCATATATACAATCTTGAACGCTTAATCTGAGACCTAAGGAGTAAGACTAAGAAAACCACTTTAAAAAAATAACAATAATAAAAGAACATATACACCAATTTTTATAAATCTTAACCGCTTTGAGATATACCATTTTTAAAAAAATTATAACTGCTTTGAGATATTTATTTTGTTAAAAAAAACATTTTTTAATGATAATACATTTTTAGGATTTTTTTAATATCAACTTTTAAGATTAGGAAAAGCACAATCAATTAGATAAGTCTTCTTTAGAAAAATAAAGATATAAGATTTTATATTTCCTAAATACATTATTTTTTATAAAAGTTAATATTTTTTTATTTTTATCCTCTGATGTTAAGCAATTTTTTTTATTATTATTATCAATATTATCAATGATAAGTTCTTTTCAGTTACAGTATTTCTTTTAGAACTCGCTTATAGATACATCAACTTAGCCACCAATTAATTTATTATTTTAAATATTTAAACATCAAGTAGTCATGTTCGTGTCCAAGAGCAAACGTGCCCTTGATTTAGTGCTTAAAATCTCAGATTTGGTTTCATGTTTACGACCAGAGTATAAACGTGATTCTGGTCCCTAAAACGTATGGTGAGGGAAGAAGCTACTGTGAGCAACGCGCTTCTAAGTTTTTGAGTTTGGAATATGATTATGCTCTTTTCCAATGATGTTCCATACACACACTGACACACGTAAATGGTGGTCAAAGTTGATTCATGTCTTTTAATCCAAAGAACTAATTTGACATCATTTAAAGTAATCAAAAATTTTCTTATGCACTCATTTTGGGTTGCATTTTTTCTCACATGAGTATTTTAAAACTTAACGAGAAGTATGCATTAAGAAAAGAAAAACTTAATGATAAGAAACTATTTTTTAAAAAAAAAATAATGAGAAGAAAATAATTACTGCTCACAATCAATAATGTCTTTTTATGAATGGGATACAAAACCCCACTCCCCACTCCCAGTAATTATTAATTGGTCTTACAGCGTCATTTTATTCATGATTCAGATTAATAATAATTTGACATATAAAATAATTAGTTTAGAAAATAAAAAAATTTAATAATTATTTTTAATTCTTGTTAAATTATCATCGATCTGGATCATAGATCAGGTGATGTACATCGTCAAGTAATAATTTCTCCCCCACCTAAACTACTACTCATAATCCGGGATTAGTTCCCTGAGGCTACTTTACGGTATAGCCTTATAGATGGTTGTCAAATTCGAGAGTCTATGTAGACTCGTTTTGTCTAGGTAAACTCGAGTCGTAAACTCGTTTCGCAAACTTGTACGAGTTTACCTAAAAAAATTACATCTATATTGTAATAACCTATGACCTATTAATAATCAATATTCATAATTTCAAACTTAACATAATAACAAAATATGATAAGATATTATTCGTTGATACTAATAAGTAATATAAAATAATTTATCCATCAATATTCAAACTTCAAATTCAAAACATAATAAAATAATATATCTGGTGTAATTTTAATTTCAAACTCAACATAATAATGCTTAAAAAAAATAATGAAAATTAATAGTCAATTTCTAAGCAAGTGTTCTTTAGTTAAAGTAACACTTAAAAACATTGACAAAGGACAACACTAACAAAGTAACACTGAAAATTGAAAAGCGGAGAATGCATTTATGTTTAAAAGTTAAAACTTAAAATGATTTCTATCAAGCATTCATCGGATCATAATATCAGGTTAACGAAGAAGAAAATAGGGAAAACAAAAATAAAGGAATAAATTGAGAAAGTTAGTAAACAATTACCAAATAAAAGGAGAAAGTTTGAAAGACGAGGGGGCGTGGCCGTAGGGTGTGGAGTGTGGAGTGGGCGGGCGTGCAATAGAAAGAGAAGAATTGAAGATTGAAGAAACTTTTGAATAAGAAGGAAAAGATAAGACTAATTTAAGGGTTTTTTTTAACCCAAAAACGCAACAAATAAGATAAAAATAACCTAGAAGATTTTTTTTAAAAAAAATTGAAAAATGATGTCAAATTGAACGTTTAAGGCTCAAGAATGCTAATTCGCTAACTCGGCCATAAACTCGCGAGTTTACAAGAGTCTACTAGTATCTACCCAAGTCCACCTGAGTCACTTCACTCCGAGTTTCCATTAGTTTCAACTCGTTTTCCATAGGTAAATTCGTAGATTCATAAGTTTCTAAGTATTAACACTAGTTTTTGACAACTATCCATATAGGTTATATTTCTTTCCTTGTTTTAGCTTCATCTAATTGGGGCTTCTGTTCAATTTGGATTACCGCGAGGGAATGATTGTAACAATAATTGGCAAGCGGTAACTCTTTATACTTTGCTCTAATAAAATTTTTCTCTCATAATAAAAAAAGAGAAGAAAATAATATTGTAATGAGATTGTTAAGTTTTTGGTATATGGTTACGTTGAATGAAGTAATTAAGGAATTCTCTAAAACCAGAAGTGATTGATGAATGTTATTATGGTAGTCAATAAAGGCTAAATATATAAAAAGTTATTTACTATGTAGTATTTTTTTTCATAATAAATAGTATTGGGATCGTTGAATAATTATAAATTTATTATTTTAAAAATTATTAAAATATATAATTTGTTTATCAAAAGTTTTTAAACGAAAACAAATTGATGCACCTTTTTTTAGCAACGTTCGAAAACGTAAAAGATCAGATGTAACAATCATAAGCATCAATCTTAAGCGTTGTCATAAAATTAAGAGGTCTATGAAAAGAATTTAGAGTAATTTTTTTAGTGGTTACTAGTATTGTTTATAAAATAATACTCTCTCCCTTTTTTTTTTCAAACAAAACACACTTTTCGAAAAATCTAATTATTTCTTAGATTTTTAATATATTATTTATATTTTTTTTCTGTTATATCCTTTCTCTTCCTATAATAATTAATTTTTCTTTATCACTTATGTAAACCAAGACCAATCTAACATAATTAAACATAGAAAATATAGTAATATTTATTACATTCTTAAAATCTTAAAAAATAAACTAAGTAAAGAAAAAAAAAGTATTGCTAACAAGTATACACTTGTTAAGTTTTCTAGAAGTGAAAAAAACATAAAAAGTTTCACTTATTTTTTCTTTCCAAAACTTAAAAAAAAAATAATACAAGTTTCAATGTTTTTAAATTATACTAGCACTACTTGGTTTCTTAACAAATATACTCCCTATGTCCTTTATTATAAGTCATTTTTACCTAATTAATGCAGATTAAGAAAAGTAATTATTACTTTCAAATTTATCAAAAATATGTTATCATTGTAAAGTTACACGAATTTAAAATTTTACAACTTTATTCATTTTTCTCTCCATTGTAATTATTACCTTATCATCCCTATGTAATTAGGAAGGGTGTATTTGAAATAAACTCTTTAATGCTACTACCTTGATATTTTAAAATGACTTATAAAAAGGAACAAGAAATCTATTAAAATGATGTCTTATAATTAAGGACCAAAGAAATAACATTTTCTAAAAAAAATAAAATATTTCTCAAAAACATAATACTCAATCCGTCCCACAAGGATGATTAAAAAATTCAAAAGTCAAATAATTATGGAGACTTTTGCATTTAATGATTTATCTAACACATCAACCGATTATCAAACAACCCATTTAATGCATTTGCAAGGATCAACCAATCATAATTCAAAGTTTACAATTTCTAAATTTTTCATTAATTATTTTAACTATAGTTTGGAAAAAAAAATTTAGCCATTTTTTACCATCCTTGTAACACGGAAGGAGTATAATTTTTTTAGAATGAAAATACATATAAAAATACGTATGGAGAGCGATAAAATAGGCATGGCGTGCGCTGATTAATGAATGGGGTGAGGGGTGGTTGGGACTTGGGACTTGAGAATCTTCATGAGATCTCGACGTCAAAAGAATTGTGCAAGAGAAACGGATATAGTAGCAAAGCTTTTGTGTTTGTCACCATGCATATTAGATTCACTGGACTGCAGTCTCCGATTTGAATTATGCCAGTAAGAAAACAAAAACTAATTTTATACTAAGAAAGTTAGTTGAAATAAAACAAAATTTAAAAATGTCACTTACATGACTCAATCACATTATAAGCCTATTTTAAAAGTAGGAGTAATTGTATTGAGAATAGAAAGTTAGTTAAATTTTACTTATATTAGTGGAATGTTCTTTTTTGCTTATAGAAAGGAAAAAGTAATACCTACTCCCTCTTACTTGAAAAAAAACATACATCTCTTGATTTAAAATAGTATAAGCAAAACTAACCAATTTTCTTAAATTTTATTTCATTTTCAATGTCACTTTCCAAAAACATCCCTATCTTATTTAATTTTTGTCTCATTTCTAATGCAATTTTTCTTAAATATCTCTATTCTTTTATAAATTTGATAAAATTAAATACAATCAACAAACATCTTTAATATACGTAAAATTAATTGATAACATGAGAGTATAAGCAATAGTGGTAGTTTAATTTACTAAACGTAAGAGGTGTCACCGTAAGTTTGTGCAATCAATAAAATTTGGACAGCACAAAGGACAAAAGCTATCCACGTTTGGCCGTATTTATGTTCGTAGCTGCCATGTGTCTGTGGGATTGGCAACAGTGGGATCCTAACTTTAATGTTGGTGTCAGCAATCAGCCAGTCACCTGCACTTTAACTTATTCATGGATCTGAGTCTATTAAATACTACTCCGTCCTATCCATAGATAACAATTACTCCCTCTGACTCAGCTCAAATTATAAGCAAAATTAATTAATTTTAGGGTTATTCAAAAAGGTAATTGATTTTATTTAATTTTTTCAAATTTATAAAAGAATAGAGATATTTTAGAAAAGTTGCATTGCGAATGAAACAAAAATTAAATAAGATACTCCCTTCGTTCCTAAATATAAAGTCATCTTGACACTTTTATTTTGTTCCTTTTTATAAAGCTCATACCAATTTTCAATGATCATTAATTACTTTGTTCTACAAATTCCCCTATTTATTTAACACTTTTTAGATTCTCAATAATATTAATAGGAGTAATTTTGGAATTACATATCAAAAGTTCACATTTCAAATGCAATTAACTAAATTATTCCACTTTCTTAATGGACATGAAATCTCCCAAAGAGGCTTTATATTTAAGGACAGAGGGAGTAACAATTTTCTAGGGATGTTTTAGGAAAGTGGCATTAGGAATGAAATAAAATTTAGGAAAATTGGTTAATTTTGCTTATATTTTAAACCAAGAGAGATATATTTTTTGTTGCTTATTTTTCAAGCCCGAGGGAGTATCTGAGTCTGCAAATTGAAAATCGTTGGAGTGAGAATGAGTATTTTAAGACCCGTTATTAAATTTGGATGGGTATGGATAAGTGGTACTCAGATTTGTGGATACTCGCATCCGCTAGTTAAATTACAAGGTTAACCTATGTATGTATAATGTATTTTGGACTTAAGGCAATATCTTGGCATTAAAAGATACTCCTTTCGATTTTTATTATAGGATCTTGTAAGGCATTTGTTAAGGTTACTTGAAATAGAAAAAATCATAAGTTCACATTCATTACTTTTTCGGAAACATAAAAGAAATCATATTTTCCAACTTCTATCTATTATTAATTCCTTAAGAAGTATCCTTAACATTTTCCTTTATTATAAGTTTCTTTGATCAATTTTAATGCCTTTTAAAAAAGTTACGTAGTTATTATCATATTGTTAATAGTATTAGAAATGTAAATATTTAGTATATTTTTCAAAAGTAGTTCTATAATTATTTTTGGGAATCTAAAAAGTGTTACTTCCTCCGGCTCGAATTATAAGCAACAAAAAACATACTACTCTTGGTTTAAAATATAAGCAAAACTAACTAACTTTATTAAATTTTGTTTCATTCCCAATACCACTTTCCTAAAACATCTCTAGAAAATTGTAATCTAAATTAATTTTTGTTTCATTCCCATTACTACTTTCCAAAAATACCTCTATTTTTTATAAATTCGAGAAAATTAAATACAATCAACTAACTTCCTTAATAAGCGTAAAAGTGGTTAAAATTGCTTATAATTCGAGCCGGAGGAAGTAAGTAAATATGAGTGGTTTATAGAAAAAAATTAATGGCATTGGAAATTGGAAAATGAATTTATATTAAGAAAAAAAATCTTTAAACGAAACTTATATTTAAGAATATAATTAATGTATTTTTAATTAAATTAATATAATATTTTTTTATTTTGTTCTTTATTTTTTTATATAATTATATTTACAATATTTTTCAACTTGTTAATATAGCTTGCACCTTTTTTAATCTTTTTCTGTCTTTACCCGAGTAACATGTTGTTTGTTAAGGTTATTATATACACAAGTTGCTTGGCTAGCTGTATGGTTGTACTTCCTCTGCCGTTGAAGTTAGATTTTCTTCTCGTAATTTTCTTGTCGTAAGCGTGGGGTAGGTATAGGGTACAACCGTGCAAGGCCCCAGGCTGGTCAAGTTTGGTGGCTGGTTAAATGTATTGTAATTTACCACATGTCTGTTTTTTTTTTTAATTTATTTATATACTTTTTGGTCAGTACAACAGATGTTTCTAAGAGCATCTTTAATATTAAGGAATCTTTGAGATTGATCAGGTATGAGGTCGTATTCATATGCCTCTCTCAACGGGGTGTGTTAACGGCAAATTGAACCTGAGACTTCTTATTCTCAGACCTCATTCTCAAGTTCTCAAATTGACAGGATCGTACCACTTGATTCAATCCCCATTAGTGTGTCAAGTGGATGTTCTGTTTTAGGCGGGAAGTGTTTTCATTTTATTTAATGAAATTTTTCTTAAAAAAAATCGATGGGGCAACTGTTTTTACCTAAATAAATATTGTCAAAAAGGAATTTATACGTTATAACAGAATAACGTATCTTCACATATGAAAAGATAGCTTTTTTCTTTAGCCCACTTACATTATGCCATGTGGCCATATTTTTTAAATCTTTTTTAATTATAAAAAAAAAACAACACTGAGAAAAGCATTAGACAAAGAAAAGAGGAAAAACATCATAAACGCGTTCAGAGCATAAACGAGAAACGCAACAGCCCACCACCGCATGCCGCCGCCCCGTTGCAGTCACCGTCGCTCCTTGTCGCTCGCAGCCACCTCCTCCCCCGTCGTAGTCACCGTCGCTCCTTGCCACTCACCCACCATTGTCGTCTTCCATAATCCCAAAATCCTGCTTGAGCCCACCGTCTTCCACCATGACAGCCGATACCCTCAAGCCAATGGATTCCTCAAGGAAATAGTATCTATCGCGATCCATTTGCCTGAATTCCTAAACCGTTTTCCCTAATATATTTTGAAAACCATGACTTGTGTTTGCATCGAGTTAGCAGTTTTGTATTAGATAAAAACCGAATGATTTTTATTATTTGTGGCTTCTAAATCTTTTCTTCTCTTCTCTGCGTTCACGTTCTTCTGTTCCTCTTGCTATCTGCTCTGTTGCGTTTCTTCTGTTCCTCCCCCTATATGCTCTGTTGCGTTTAATCAGAGTATTAGTTGGGATATTTTCTAATTAAAAAAATATTTTAAAAAATAAAGCCACATGGCATTATTTATTTAAGTGGATTAAGGAGATAAGATATCTTCTCACATGAGGAAATACTTTATTTGATGTTCTGAATGGTTGTAAATCACATATTATATTATCAAGTCTTTACATTTTTGAAAATTGGAAATCCTGAACTTTATTCATAAGAATATGAGTACTCCTTCCGATCCTATTTATAAGACCCTTTTGGGATTTTTATTTTGGTTCTATTTATAAGACCCCTTTCCAATTTTCAGTAACATTTAATTACTTTTTTCCACTAACACCCCTATAAAGTCAACACTTTTTAGAGTTCCAATAATAATTATAGGGGTAGTTTTGAAAAAGTATATCAAATTTTCACATTTCCAATGCCACTAACAAATTTATCCACTCTCCTTGGTGGGAACGAAAAATTCCAAAAAGGTCTTATAAATAGGACCGGAGGAAGTATTATTTAGTGAAATTATGGATGGTGCAATTTTCTAAATCCTGTTTCCATAAAAAGAAAAAATTGTTGTGAAAAATTTAGTAATAAAGTGAAAGTGTTTCTTCGGTAAAATTTACATTGTTGTTACACATTATTCCTTCCGTCACATAAAGTTTGTAAAAAAACATGAAAAAATTTGTCTAAAATTAAAATTAAGACAATGAATAAGAAAACATACATTAAGGTACTAATTTTATAATTGATTGATTTGATAAACAATGCAATAAAAACATGTTTTTTTGTTTTTATTGATTTTTCAAAGTTTTATTAACTTTACGAAAAGGAGGGAGTATGTATTCTTCAATATTTTTTATGCCCCCTTAACTTTCACATGTTTATCTCTTTCACATGTATATTATAGATTATTAATCATTACTCATTCCAATTCAAAAGTCTTTCACCATATAATATTTTTTATTGATACATATAGAGTAATATTATATATAACATTTTGGTCTTGACTATTTACAAACTTAATACATAAATATCCTATTTTTTAATTATACCTTTATTCACAATTATCTTTTTTCACCTCCAATCTTTTCCTATCTATCCCCTCGATAATTAATTATTTATTACAAAAGAGCGTTTTAGTTAAATTATCCAAATTTTTATAAGAAAAAATAGTATATACACTGACTGTCACGATATCATCCACCGTTGATGGGTTAACAATGATTGACTTGCAAGTAAAAGTAATTTATATGGATGGTGGATGATATATCGACAGTGTAAAAAGTGCACATATATTAAACTCTTTTTATAATTATCTCATGTATCATTTAAAAATTTCTTAGAATTCGTGCATCTTTTATATATATTGTTAAGACTTTTGGATCGAAAGAAGTATTGATTAGTCCCTCCACTCTATATTTTCTCCTTTACATATTAGAACAAGTTACCAATATACTTAAAAAAATACCAACAAGTATCCTAAGAGATACTCCCTCCGGTCCTTATTATAAGGCGTACTTAACCGAATTACACATATCAAGGAAAGTGGTTGGTTTTATGAATTCTATGAGAATATATTGTAACATTACAATTTTACCCCCTTAACTTTTCTTGGAAAATTCGCACTCATTAATGAACAACAAAAAACATATAGATAGTCAAAGCATTTAATAAGGGCAAAAAAGAGAAAAATCAATAAATGATGCATAGAAAATATAAAGTGACTTATAATTAGGACCAAGAAAACTTTCTAGAATGTGACCTATATATAGGACCGGAGGAAGTATTTAAGCAAGGAAAAGAGATGTTTTAACATTGACAAATGATGCATTTAAGAATATTCCTTAGCATAAACTTTACACTTATAATTAAGATAGCATATTAACATTGCTACATTGATATTGTAATTTCAGGTGCTGGAATATTTGGTCACCTCTCTGACTCTTCTGTCGGAAGGAAAGGTTCTCTTACAATAGTTTGCATCTTAAACGCTATCTTTGGTTGCTTAACAGCATTTTCCCCGAACTATTGGACCTATGTTCTCCTCCGTTTCTTGACCGGCTTCAGCACCGGTGGTGTTGGTCTATGTGCCTTTGTCCTTGCAACCGAGCCGATTGGCCCCACGAAGCGTGGGATGGCTGGGATGTCCACCTTCTATTTTTTCTCATCCGGTATCGCACTTCTTTCCGGCATTGCCTACATCTTCCAAACGTGGCGCGAGCTCTATATCGTCTCATCCGTTCCTTCAATCCTCTTCGTCGTCCTCGTCCTCCCTTTCCTTTCGGAGTCTCCAAGGTGGTATCTGGTTCGTGGAAGAGTAAGCGAGGCCACCAAGCTTATGGCCTCGATTGCTTCCACGAACGATAACCACCTACCGAGCGATGTTATCCTCGCACTGGACGAGGAAACATCATCATCAACAACAACAGCATGTTCGGGTTCGGGCTATGACCTAATCGTCAGATACAAGAGTAGCGAACTCTTGCGAAACAAAGATGCAGTTGGTGGATCCATTGTGGACGTGATTCGATCCCCAATCACACGTGTCAGGTTATTCATAGCAGTAATCCTGAACTTCTTTGCCTCTGTGGTATACTATGGACTAAGCTTGAACGTGGTGAATCTAGAAACCAACCTTTACATGAATGTTGCACTTAATGCAATAGCAGAAATGCCAGCATATGGAATAACAGCGCTTCTGTTAGACAGGGTTGGGAGGAAGCCGTTGACGATAGGGACAATGTGGTTCAGCGGGTTCTTTTGTATGATTGCTAGTTTCATTACCAATGTTGGGATGTGGAAGGTGGTGAAGATGATATGTGGGGTATTGGGAATATTTGGGATGGCGGGGACTTATAACTTGCTGTTTATTTATACGGCAGAGCTGTTCCCAACGGTGGTGAGGAACGCGGCGCTTGGATGCGGAACACAGGCGGCGCAAATGGGAGCCATATTGGCACCCATTGTGGTGGTTTTGGGTTCTTGGTTGCCTTTTGCATTGTTTGCAGCGTGTGGGATAGCAGGTGGGTTGTTTGCGTTTTGTTTGCCAGAGACACTAAACCAGCCATTGTATGATACATTTGCAGGATTGGAGGCTGGAATTGCATGAGATAGATGCTTGCTAAATTTCTTTGTAATAATGCTTTCAAATATATATATTTGGTTTTTATTTGCATTGCTAGCTAGCTTATGGGATATATAGAAGGTGGGTTGAGGAAAGACACTAAAATATCCCCTGTCAGTATGATACATTTACAAAGATATGTAGATCAGAGGCTGGAATATATGGCATGAGATGCTTGGTTGTTTTTTAATGCTTTCAAATATTTTGTTTTGATAGTATCCGTGGTGCATTTTTTTATATCATAACCATGTATTACTCATTTCTATTGTTGAAAAAAAATATTATTATTTTAATTATCTAGCTATTTTTTTAAGGGGATTATTTCTGAACCCTACGAGAACATAGGATTTCTGTACCCTCTTGATATGGCGCAATAGGATTTGGCCATGTGTTGTTTCTTTCCTTATCAGCAGGTATATTTTTAATTTATAAATTTTGCAATAATGTTCGTAGGATATTTAATTTAAAATATCAATTTAATATTATTTTTAATAATGTAATCAATCCAAAATAGCCCTTTTTAATATACCTAAAATACCCTCATATTAATATTATTTTTCATGTACCCAAAATACCATATTTTTTAATTTATAGATCATAAAAAAAATAAAAAACCACAGTACCTAGCCAATGTTTATGGATTAATTAATCGGACATGCTCTACAATTCATAGAATTGGAGCATGCGTGATGTATAGCTTTTGTTCACAAAAATGTTCACTATGAATATAATTGTTCCTATTATAGCTACGGCGGAAGAATCGGTATATGGAACAAAATCAACAAAATCATATATTCACTGTTTGTTCACGATATCTTTTTATTATTACTCAAAAATCAACAAAATCATATATTCGGTGTGTGTAGAACTATAGATGAAGAAGATGATAGATAGATAGATAGAAAAAGAAGGATAGGGTTTACGTGGGAGGGGAGGGTAGAATAGGAAAAAATATTAATTAGTAATGGTGTTACGGGTAGTTAAAACATAATATAATATTAGGGGTATTTTGGGTAGATGAAAATAGTATAAAAATGAGGGTATTTTAAGTACATGAAAAATAATATTAATATGAGGGTATTTTAGGTATATTAAAAATAATATTGAAAAGGGATATATTGGGTAACTTACATTATTAAAAATAATATTAAATTAATATTTTAAATTAAATATCCGAGAGACCTTATTGCAAAATTTATAAATTAAAAATATACCCGCTGATATGGAAAGAAACAACATATGGCCAAATCCTATTGCGCCATGTCAAGAGGGTACAGAAACCCTATATTCTCATAGGGTTCCGAAGTAATTCCCTTTTTTTAAATGAAATAACCAATAAAAATGTGTGACACATTAGATAAGACAGCTGATATTATCCTTGTTGCTTCAGAGGACTACTTTTATCATATTTGTTGTAAGTTTATAGATTTCTGATTATGATGATAATTGTACTCAGATTTAGCGGGTATTCACAAAAATTATTCACAACCGAAGAAAATTTATCCAATTAATAATAAGGAAGAATATGGGAATGGGTAATTATCCATAAAAATTTGCGAGTATGGGACGGATTGGATTGTAACCGCATATATATAATAATCATTAACTTTTTTTTATAGAAGATGTTAGAAATTGATGGTAATATCAACGAAATCCCTAATAATTCTTAATGATCTCTGATCGATAATATATTTACATATTCAACATAACGTTTCAAGTTATCTACATAACTATTATTTATTTTTTTTTATTTTTTTTTTTACAAACCGGTACCCGGATCTGGTTTACCCAGAATCCGACTCATCCGGTCCGATCCAACTGAGCTCGCACTAAGCGGTAGGGATCTCCCAACGAGGATTGCTCCATACCCAAGGCTCGAACTCGAGACCAATTGTTATTTTTAAGGTAGAAATAACAACATCTCAATCTATTCAATTTACAATTCCTTGAAAAATTGTTTAACTTCACAATCATGAAATTTCTTTTGTCCTCCCTTGAAAGTTTTAGAAAGAAACTATCAAGAGTATAAAGGGCACTCTAATATGTTATAAGAAGAATTTATGTAAATTTGATACGTTGAAATATTTTGTACTATTTGTTATGTTGGATTTTGCGGGTAACAAATATGAGTATGAGTATATAAGTACTTATCAAGTATGAGAATGGGTGTCAAGATTATTATCCATGCGAGTGCGGAGACGGATATGAGTAATTTTTAAAAATGTGAGTATGAAAATGGACATTATAAATAGAACTTTATCCAAACTCTAACCATTGTCATTCCAATTCGTGATCCAAGTGCACCTCTGTTTACATTGACATTTATTCAAAGAAGATTAAAAAAAATTAATCAACGAATAAAAAAAAGGATTTTACTTTGGTACCCTTTCAAAATAAAGTCCTGGAGAAGTAATAATCTAAAAGTATTTTTGAAAACTGGTTTTTATTATACTGTTTATGTGAAAAATAATTTGAAAACCTCTGGCTATGTTTCCAGGTTTCTGAAATAAGATTTTTTCAAATTTAAAACAGAGTAATCAATTATTTGAAGTGAATAATCGATTACTTCTGCTGCATCATACAAAATCCAAAGAGTTCGTAATCGAGTATTTAATTCTGGCTAATTGGCTAATTGATTACTTTTGGTGATAGTAACGATTACTTACTCAAATAATTGATTAGAATTTTTGCATCATACAAAGTGACAAAGACTCCGGAATCGATTATTTGAAAGGCTGTAACCGATTAGTTGGGACAAACTAATCAATTACGGGTAAGAATAATCAATTATTTTAGTTGCACCATACAAATGCCAGAGAGTAGCGAATCGATTACCGATGTTGGTGTAATTGATTACTTTGGATTAAATAATTGATTACCCAAGTCAAGTAATCGATTACTTTTTTAAATATGTTCAAAAATCGTCTATGAACCAATCAAATTCGTTTCCTGATTTAATTCGATGCTGATTGATTTCGGAATACTTTTAATTCTGGCCGACTGGATTTGATTTTCAAACTTATATTCTTTTTCAACATAATATAAAATAGGAGAAGTTGAGGACAAATTTGATTTCCCTCCTAAAACCCATCCATTTTCCCTCCTAAACATGTATTTCTCTCCTAAGTACAATATTAATGATGAGATAAAACATAAGGGTAGTTTCGTATTTTCCACAATGAAACTTCTTTGAGAAGTTTGTTGATGGGTGAAGACTCTCTCTATTTTTTTTAAACATTTTTGACACAAATCCTTCGGTTTTTTGAATTTGGGGTTTGCTGTTTTTTCCTAATGGATTTTTTTTTTCAAACAGGTATTTTTATGTTAAAAAAAAAGTTTAAATTAAGAATAAAAATTTTGTAGGGTATGTGATTATGTATCAGTTGGTAATCATCCTGTAGAATTGCTATTGGGCGATTTTTGGGTGATGAAAATTGTATCTTGTAGGTTGGAGGGCCTGCTCCTTATGCAACAGGTTTAGGATTCTTTTGAACCTACCTCAGGCCTATGATGACTTATATCAGTCTATGTTGAATCACAACAAATCACCCATTACTCTTTCTTATGTAGCTTTTAAGGATATTCTTTAAATCACCCTTTATATTGAAGCAGGGTCTCTTTTTTTTTTTTGTGCCTTTATTATGTATTGTTCACACCGCAGTGTAATGAAAAACTTCAGGTTCATGAATTTTGTCTTTGACGAGATTTATTTATGATTTCAACCTTTACATTATTTGTTGTTCGATTTATTTTAACCTTGCCCTGTTTTGTCTTCTAGCAATGAGTAAGATCAAAATTTAAAAGAAGTTGATTATAATGCTAAATTATGAAGTGAGGTGAGATTATTTGAAGGAGTGTAGATGAATTTCATATGCATCCTTTCTTATGGGGAGCTTTGGAATAACTTACTATCTAGAGCGTTTTGATAAGTTGTTTGCAATGATATTATTACTCAGTTAATAAAATACATGTCGTTCATCATTAAATAAAAAGTCCATATTAACTTATCATCTAAAAAACACATTTTCAAAATCGATACTCAAATCAATATATAGAAAAGACAATTAAAATCCGTGCATTGCACGGGAAAATTTACTAGTATTTTCTAATCCTAACATTCAGAGAGAGTTTTTCACCTTTTTTCACTTCTTCTTCTCCATTTTCTGAAATTGGCCTAAGCTCTAAGTGCATACTACCCTTGGCCATTAACAGACCTTCAAGTTGTTTATTTGCACTTATGAGTGCTTCATTTGTTACTATTTGATTCCTATTATTTGTAATTGTTGTAGATGTTAGGGCATGGCTCCCTAGGATTGAGGGTGTGACATCCTCGGGTTATTATGAATGAATGAGGAATTCTTGTGTGATTTTCGAGGTCCCTAACGAAAGGTCGAATCGAGCAGTATGCGAGACGCTTTGGATGTAATTGGGGTTGTTATTCCAATTTGAGTAATAACAACAAATATCGCATCATGTTGCCAAAGGACCGGACGTAGGTCTTTTCGAAACCCATAGGTTATGGGATCCACCAGGGAGGCTGAACCAATATAAAAATTCTCGTTTGCATTTCCCTTCCCTTACTCTTTTTACTTTCTCGCTATATTTAATTTTACTGTGAATATTTTAATGACTTTTTTAAGCGATAGGTCCCTAAACTTAGGGGGTGTTTTGGATTTAGTCCTTAATCTTTTTTTTTTGTTGGATCTGGTCCCTAAACTTTAACGTCGTTTGGAACTAGTCCTTCCGTTAACCCAAAGTTAACTCCGTTAGTGTCTTCCAATAAGATGTTGCCACGTGTCCCAACTTGCATTTTTTTTTTTGCTTTTTTTTTTTTACTTTGAGGTCCCTAAACTTAGGGGAAGAATTGAATTTAGTCCCTATCCTTTTTTTCGTTGGATCAGGTCCCTAAACTCTGGACCATTTTGGATTAAGTCCTTCTGCTAGTTTTAATCTAACCCCGTTACCCTGGGAAAATTTTTATGCCATGTGGACCAATAAATTAATGTCACATGGAATTTTTCTTTTAAAATTGAAAAATTACAAAAAATAAATAAAATTATAAAAAAATGATTTTTTTATAACGATTGGAATAAAACGCGTTTGCGACGAGATGCATCATCGTCATGGTCGTGATGTCTCGAGCACTCACCAGTGCCATCAGGGTAACGATTTGAGAAGCTTTCGCCACCGTCCTCAAGGTCGCGCCTCGATCTGAGTTTTGTGCTTGCTTCGATTTACAGCGAAAATCACTGTCACAGTCACAAGTTCGCTTGATGGTGTGCGGCGGCGCTAGTTATAGCCAAAGCCCCTGCAACCTAGTTGCGGCGGCGACCCCGAAGATTCTCTTCGTTCTTCATCCTTCGCTTGGTCATCTTCTCTGCAAATCTGATGCGACACCAAAGGAGACCAGTCGCGCTTCCTTCACCATGCAGCAGCCTCGCAACTTCTCACCCTCAACAACCTCAGCGTCCTCTGCTTTCCAGCCTCCGCCCTCTTCTCCGCTTCCTCTGCCTTCTTCTTAGCGGTGCATCATATGTAGAGTCTGGAGGGAGGAAGAAACGCAACAAGTATATTTGATTGACACAGAAGAATCTCTTTTTTATTACTTTAGAGTTTGATGATAAAGGTTTGGTAGATGTCTAACTCAGTTTTTATCACTTGACACTGTGTGTGTTCTTTTTTTTTTTTTTTGTTTAGATCTTTATATTCTGAAAAACAATGCCACCCCCTAAAGCAAGGTGAAGAAACCATGATGTCAAGCCCTAACGAGACGATCGAGCACGACGAGGAACGAGAGGAAGATAGGGAAGGTGGTTCACATTCTGGCCTGAAAAATTTCTGTGGCATGGTGGATCTGTTAATGATATTTGGTTCAGTTGTACTTCAAATCAGGTAATATTTGGCTTTTTTTTAATTTTATTTATTTTTTGTAATTTTTCAATTTTAAAAGAAAAATTCCATGTGACATTAATTTATTGGTCCACATGGCATTAAAATTTTCCCAGGGTAACGGTCTTAGATTAAAGCTAACAGAAGGACTTAATCCAAAATGGTCCAGAGTTTAGGGACCTGATCCAACGAAAAAAAAGGATAGGGACTAAATTCAATTCTTCCCCGAAGTTTAGGGGCCTCAAAGTAAAAAAAAAGCCAAAAAAAATGCAAGTTGGGACACGTGGCAACATCTTATTGGAAGACACTAACGGAGTTAACTTTGGGTTAACGGGAGGACTAATTCCAAACGACGTTAAAGTTTAGGGACCAGATCCAACAAAAAAAAAAAGATTAAGGACTAAATCCAAAACACCCCCTAAGTTTAGGGACCTATCGCTTAAAAAAGCCTATTTTAATTGCTATTTAACGTTTTCACGCTATTATAATATTTTGAATATATTCATTGATCCGTCACGTACTGTTAATTAAACTTCAAAATAATTTTTAATTAAGGATCATTTGCGTTAATTCCAAAAAAAAAATTAATAAAACACTATTCACCATCCTCTCGAGATTTAAGGCTAATTCTATCACAAATTTATTATCTTTAAAAACTTATTAAAATCAAGGGAAAATACATTTAACTTTTGAGGAAAAATCCCCCAAATTTAATTTCAGCCGTAGATAATTTTATCACTCAATAATTATTAGGCTTAATTAAATTTTTAGTCCCTGAACTTAGGTGCTCTATTGGATTTGGTCATTCAACTTTTTTTCGATGCTTTGAATCCCAAACTTTGCTTAAATTTTGGAAATGGTCTTTTCATCAATTAAGTGGCAATATGACAGAGGATATGCTACGTCACCTTCGCCGCATCGATAGGTAACATGCCAGATGATGCCATGTGAATTTTTTAAATTAAAAAAAATCAAATTTATTAAAAATAATTAAAAATTGTAATTTTTTTTAAAAGAAAATCGAATCTTTTAATAAATTTTAAAAGAAATTATTTTTAATAAAAAATAATGTAGTATCTCGTGGCTCTATATAACACGTCACTCGTCGATATTGTGAAAGTGATGTGACATATCGTCGTATATCATCACTTAAGTGACGTAAGGACCATTTGCAAAAATTAAACAAAATTCAAGGACCTAAAGCATTGCAAAAAAAAGTTTATGGACCAATTCTAAAACAAAACACTTAAGTTTAGGAACTAAAATGTTAAATAAGCCATGAATAAATAAAAGAAAAGGTTGGCGGTAACTAATGAAAGCATAAAGGAAAGTCATAAAGTAAAGAGCATAAGGCTATTAATAAATTTGGCAATGGGTGCGCGCGCAGAATTGTATATAGCTTCATTTTTTTTCTTGTTTGTTAATTATAGCTTTAGTAAAAGATTTTAAAAGTTCTGTTGAAGGGTGGCCTCTACAGTTCACCCTGTGGGCGGCTGCGGCTCTTCCACCACCAACCCATCATCTTTTCTTTTATTTTAAATATGTATTTTGTCCTTTATTTTTTTTTAAATTTATTTTGATATTTTATTTTTTCAAATAATTTAATTTGACTCTTTCATCAATATCATTAAAGTGAGAAAATGTTATTACTCTCTCCGGTCTTATTTATAGGTCGCGTTATAAAAAAAAATTTGTTCTTATTTATAAGCTACTCTGTGTTTTCTAAGAGCCATTTATTGTTTTTTCTCTTATTTGTCATTTATTTATTAATGTGAAACAATACATCTATGAAATTTTCAAAAAAAATTAAAAGGATAAAATCATAATGTTAAAGTACTTCCTTTATCCTTATATATAAGATCTTTTTTTTATAGATTTCACATTTATTAAGAAAGAAAAATAGTTAATTTAGTTAAAAGTATTTGAAATGTGAACATTTGATATGTATTTTCAAAACTATCCATATAAATATTATTGGAAATCTAAATATTATTAAATAAACATGAGTGTTTGTGGAAAGAAGTAATTAGTTGTCATGAAAAATTGATAAATAGTCTTATAAATAAAGACAAAATGTCAAAATGGTCTAATATTTTGCGACAGAATTAATACTTTTTAAAGTTTCAAAAAAATTAACTACTTCCTCCGGCTCGAATTATAAGCAATACTAACTAATTTTACGCTTATTAATGAGGTTAGTTGATTGTATTTAATTTTCTCGAATTTATAAAAGAATAGATGTATTTTAGGAAAGTTGCATTGGGAATGAAATAAAAATTTAATAAAATAACAATTTTCTAAGGATGTTTTTGGAAAGTGGCATTGGGAATGAAATAAAATTTAAGAAAATTGGTTAGTTTTGCTTATATTTTAAATCAAGAGATGTATGTTTTTTGTTGCTTATATTTCAAGCAGGAGGGAGTTTCTCTTAATCTTTTTAAAATACTCGTAGTTAAATGTGATTTATAACAAAGAGTATCAATTTTTGCTATTTTTTTTCGTGAAATCTAGGTTTTTTATACCGGAATCCATTATAGTACAAACTTGTTCCACTTCTTTTTGATAGTCATCATAAAAACTTATAAAGTTCACACCTAAAAAGATTTTTTTATTAAAATAAAGAACCAAGTTGAACTTGTAAAAATTAAAAAAAAAATATTAGTATAAATATAAATTAGAGCCAGCAATCCTTTTTCTTTAGATAAAACTAAAAATATAATTTTTTTTAGTTTTTTATTTAAAAAAGAAAAAGATTTTCGCCTATGTGGCATCACATAGCACCACATGGTTAGTCTCTTGCGTCTGACTAGACTTCTAACGTGACATGTCAACGAAATTTGCCCGAAAATGGTAACAGGGGTATATGGTAAATCCAGAAGTAACTTCGAGAAGCAAGACATTGAAAAAAAAAGAACAAGGGCCAAAAAAAGAACAAGGGCCTATGACAAAATAATCATAAAGTTCAAGAACTTGAGACATAATAAAACCTAAAACAAAAATATTCTAAGCAAATTATAAACATCACCATTGAAAAATTCTAATCTTAACACAATCTATTTCATTCTCATTGACTAGCTCCCATAATGAATGAGCAATTTTTTGGCAAACTTCTCTCATTTCAAAATTTGTCCTACTTGAAGATTCACTATTGATACTAGCAGGGTCCTAGAGTTCATAGGAGGGTATATAATTCGGATGTTTATTTCTCTAATGTTGTAAACAATGAATCATCATCCGAGTTGATGCGAATATAGTTATGCAATGCAAATGCAGTCGTAATAATATTGATCCGGGTCTTCACACTATATTGTGGCATTCCGTTAAGGATTTTCCATCTTTTCTTCAAAACTCCAAATGATCTCTCAATACAACTACGAAGAGACGAATGCACATGATTAAAAGCCTTGTTAGTATCGTTTGGAGCCTCACTTTCAAATTGTGATTGATGATACCATATTTTTGGATATAGTACTAAATATCATTCTTTATCCGGATATCCTTTATCCACCGAATAATACTGACATAGTTAAAATAAATAAATAAAAAGAATGAGATAAATTCAATAAAAATCATGATTATACTTTATGATGATAAATAATAAATATTTTCAACAATAAATTAAAGGAAAAATACCATTCGGAGGATGAGGAAAGTTCATCACTGGTGTATTGATCGTATGAAGAAAAACATGTGTACCTTCCCATCCGGCTTACAATATAGGTTACACCCTCCGGCTTACAATATAAGCAAGTCTAACTACTTTCAAGTTTATTAAGAAAGTTAGTTGATTGTATATAATTTTCTCAATTTTATAAAAAATAGAGGTATTTTAGGAAAGTAATATTGGGAATGAAACAAAAATTAAATGGGAAAACAATTTTATAGGTATATTTTAAGAAAGTAGTATTGGGAATGAAATAAAATTTAAGAATATTAGTTATTTTTGCTTATATTTTAAATCAAATGAAATGTATTTTTTGTTGCTTATATTTCAAGCAGGAGGGAGTAGATCACAAATTTTGTTGATGGAGCTTTTACCAAATACAAACAAGGTTTTAATCTTTTTTAATTCAACCCAAAAGGTAGATGAATTTGCCAATGGATGAGTCCAAAGTTCTCATGAATGTTGCAAAAAATGCAAATCATAATTCTACTAATAATAGTTCAAACCATAACACTAGAATTAGTTCTCATAATCATAGTGGTAGGGTAGGAGGAAGAACTAACACCAGCAGAGGCAGAGGCAATGTTGGAAGGAGCAATAATACCACAGGTACAGTGGCAGAGGCAATGATGGAAGAGCATATACCACCAAAGTTTGCACTTACTGTGAAAGAATTGGACACACAACTGATGTGTGTTATAAGAAACATGGTTACCCTTCTTAGTATCAGAAAATTGGAGCGGTCAATAACTATACAACCACTGGTGATGAAAATTATGAGGATCGGATTCTAAGAGTCATATCTCTGATAGAGATGATCAAGGACAGCCCAATTTCACCTTTACTACTTAACAACATAAAGCTTTACTTTCCATTTTACAACAATCATCAAATTTATAGCAAAATTATAATATTCCCTCCGGTTCTATATATAAGCTCCTTTTGAAATTTTTTTTTTGTCCTTAATATAAGTATTATTTCTAATTTCTAATAGCATTAATTACTTCTTATCCACAACCCTTATTTACTCAACACTTTTTAGATTTCCAATAATAATTATAAAGGTACTTTTGAAAAAATATACCAACTATTTACATTTTCAATACCACTAACAAGATTAACTAACTTTTTTAAAAAGAATGAAATTGGTAAAATGGTACTTATATTAGGGACTAGTGGGAGTACTAATCAAATAATCACCACTAATCCAAACCAGAATCACGAAGGTATATCATATGTCCTTTCCCTTGAAGGTAATCCAATCAAAATCATGATAGTGGACACATGAGCTATCAATCATCTCTTTAAACTCCTTGACACAATTTCATTGCCATAGAAAGATAAAACTTGTTCTAATAAAATTACCTAATGGTTGCAACATTACTACGTATACTTGTATTGCCGGGACTGCGATGTTCTCAGATCGTTTGCATTTGACAGATATTTGTACATACCATCTTTTACTTTTAATTTATTTTAGTTTTCAAATTGACTAAAACTTTACCATGTAAATTCATTTGTTCTTATAATGTATGCCACATCCAGGACCTTTATATTTTGAGGATGATTGATACAGCTAATTTTCACTCTAGCTTACATGCAATGAATACTGCAAGTATATCTCCTCACCGTTGAGTATATATTCAAGTGTGAGATGAAGTTTCATAGGATAGCATAGGATGAGTGAGTGGGTTTATAAATGGCACGCAAGATTCACAGAATCATTGTCTTAAGGTTTCAATTCAAGATGTGATATCTCATTTATTGTGTTTTTTCACTATTTCAATGACCATGAGTGGGTCTATGAGATTGTCTTCCCTTTTCAACATGAGAACTATAGTCCTATAAATTCTACTCCTGTAGGAAGCACTATTACATCTAATTTTGCCACATACACTTACTCTTGTCTTGATTTATGGCCTCACCATCTTCATCCTCAAGATCAAGAACCAAACATTGTGCGGTATATATATCATGACCAACAAGTTAAGCTTGAACCTGAATGTTATAAAACGATGTATTTTATCATTCTTCCGATGTAACAATTATATATATCATTCTTCCGGCTTGAATAATATACGGAGCTTTTTCAGGCTACAATTTAGAAGCAGTTTAGCCAGCAGCCAAAACCGCCTATGTTACCAGTCGACGGTCCAACCGCCCAGTTCGGTCCGGTTTTAATAACACTGATTTTTCCTGATCAAAATTCTCATTTAAAACTGCTCAGATCAGTTTTTCAATCGTCCCTTATTCACTTTCAAAAATCAACTCTATTGTCTCTCACACTAATCTGGAAAAACTTAGAGGAAAACAAATGTCTTTTTCTTCCCCAGCCATAGCCATAGTGTCTCAAAAGTTTGAGTTTTATCATATACCATTGCTATAGTTCTTCAATTTGTATTATCACTATCAAGAGTGCTTCATCAATTATGTACTTTTATCCTATTTTTTAAAAGTATCTCCTAGTGGCTAGGGAGAGACATCCCTAGTGATAAAGGTGTGTGACACTTACATTGTAATAAAGTGAGGCATCATATTGTGTGTGCTTGAAGTCCCCTATGAAAGGTCAAACATAGTAGTTTGGCGGGTGCGTGCTTTGGGATTATATTGGGGTTCACAACTTCAATTGATCAATACAACAAATCCAAAACACGTTACTGAGGGTCTGGATGTAAGCCGGCCTCACTAGTACCTATACATGAATGCGGGACTCACCGAGGAGGCCGTACCGGGATAAAAATCATTTGTTTACATTTTTCTCAATCCCTTGTCCTTTTAATTTCCGTTGCGACTATTTTTGTTGTTTATCATCGTTTCCCCGTTACTCTAAATTTTTATATATTAACAAAAATTACCGCATACGCTTAATCCAATCTTTAATTAATTTTTTATTTTGCATTCATTCTAGAATTATTTTTATAAAATTAATAAAATTTGACATTCACCCCCTCTTTCGAGGTTTGAGGTCAGTTCTAACAATTGACATTAGAACTAAACTCTTGTTTTAAAGAACTTAACTGTCTCAAGAGAAAAAAAATGGCTTCAAACTCTCTATTTAATAATAAAATGCTTCTATTAATAGACCTTCCGTGTTTGAAGGTATAAATCTCTATTAAATAAGGTATAAATCTTTCACTGTTCATTAATCTTAATCATTTTTTTTCAATTTTTATTGCTTCCAATTTCACTTTAGTGATAAATTAGTGGATGTTTTGTTCTTTATAAAATTGGTGTTATTTTAATTTTGTAATGATGGGTTGAGTTCATTTTGGAATAATTTGCTTACTACAAACATCATGGTTCATTGTGATAATTTTTATATTAATTTTAGTGTCGAGACAACTATATATCATGAACTTTTTATTTCTAAATTTCAACATTCTCATATAAGTTCTTGTTATAAAATTTTGATAAATGATCTACGGGTTGAGTACCCTTTCATAATGAATGTTTTTCGTTTATAAAAATATGCTTTATATTTTTAATTTTAATGTTACTCCATTACTAATTTATATATGTCACCCTCACATCCGAAAATTCGTGATGCGTCCCTTTTTGTAACCAACTTTGAAACTCCTTTTTTTTTTTTAGATCAAGACTTATCCAGACGATTAAACTATTTTCATGTTCATCTCAAGAAAACATAATGGTGGCTGCAAAATCCATTTGTAGGTGGCTATTTCCCAAAAGAGCTATATGCACGTAATGCACAACAAATAAATGTCCCGGTCGCAACACCGATCCTATCGGGATTCCTCGCCTTTTTTAAATACAAAAATGAAATAGGTTTTTAATTGTTTTGAGACATATTTTGAGTAGAGCGTATAAACAAATTGAAGCTCTAGTAATAGAATATATAATTTCAAGAATAAAAAGTTCATAAAAATGATACAATCGTCAAGAAGCTTTGAATTTTTCATTTGTAAGTTTTTGAAAAGTTGATACTCATATCAGAAAGTAGGGTTCATGTAGGCACAAAAACGAGTAGCCTTTAAATGGAAAAAAAAAAGGACATATCAGATAGATGTCCATGTGCAACTATGCATGTGATAATCGACAACTACACAGGATGATTATATTACTTAGAGAAAAAAAAGTGAGAATAGATTATTATCTTCATCATATTGTAACCAATTATTTTCCTTTTGGAAAAAGGTTTTGGGCGAGGCACTGCACATAGTTATTTCATATTCCAAAGTAATGGCCATTTTAGCCCATTTCTACTACTGGGGCACGATGATCAGGCTAATTAATTGACTTTGTTTAAAAAAAATGTATAGTACTGTATGTAACAAAAGGAGGTTAACCGATTCACACACTATCATAATTAATATTCCCCGTGTTTCATGTTCATATACAGTGATTTAAATTTTTTTTCTCTTCTTTCACACACACACAGATATATATATATATATATATATAGAGTATATAGAAAAATGTTATCAAGTGCCCTTGTTAAAAAAACAATTATAGATAAAAGTTATTGTAAAGTGTGATTTTTTATTTTTCGAGAGAGTGGTGAATGTGGAGTTATGATTTTTTTTCCATATGTATTAACCTTAACAAGTGTCTTTAGCAAGACCTATATATATATATATATAATTTTTTTACAAACCCAATGTATAATAAATATTGTTATTATCCATTATATCCTTATTTATCACAATCTCTTTTTGTTTATTTTTTAATTTTTGAATCAAGAATGTCTTTCGACCAACATTCAGAAACTAATCCCTTTAAAGGTAAAGTGACCACCGAAGTGGGTACGATCTATCTCAACAAAGCTTTTTCCCATACCCATGACAATAGTAAAACCTCTGACATTATGTTTAAAGAACTCAGTTATCTTTTCTTTGTAAGTATCATAGTCTCTTTTTAGCTTCTAATATATTTCTTTTTAATAATGATTAATAGTCAAAATATCCAAAATTCTTACATCATTTAATCATTTGTTAAAATTTGTACATAATCTTAAACTACATTATAAGTATATGAAATGGATAGCGTAGCTTGCTTTAAAAATGATTTTCCAAAGCATGGGAATGGTGGAGGGAGAGATCAGAAGAGACAAAAAAGATAAATCTTTTTTAAAAATAAGATTAAAATTAGGAAAAAAAAACCCACAAAGTAAAATTCCTAGAAAAAAATTCCCTGAACCAAGATTTTGATACATATACGAGATTTCAAGATTTCATTATAAGAGGACCGAGATTAAACAAGATATGACTTAGTATAAAATAATAGAAAATGTAAAGAATATTTTTAGGATATTTATTAAAAGGATTTTCTTAATCTCAGCCCTTAGGGCCGAGGATAAGCACCTAATCTAAACTTGTTTTCTTGAAAAAATAAGGCAAAACTGCTCGTTAATTTGGTCCCTTAAGTTATTTATTTGTTCTAAAGTGGTCCCTTAAGTTTTTTTTTTTGTTCTAAAGTGGTCCCTCAAGTTTTAATAAGTTATCACCGTTAGTCATTCCGTCAATTTTTCCGTTATCTTCTTCCTCTGGTCATCTTCTTCGGCGAGCTTAATATTTTCCGACGAAAATTCTGGTCACACATGATTTTTTATCTTTTTTTTCTCTCTCCTCCTACTTCGCCCGCTCCTCCTCCTCCTCTTCTTCTTCCAATCAAAACCGGCGTGCAGCGACGGCAAGCTCGAGTCCTCTATTCCAGCTCCTTCATACTGAACCGTCTTCTTATCTCCCTCACCGCTGTGATTAGTTCTGTCACCACCATTGCTAACGTGGCTTGTTCTTCTTAGCTGTTGCACATGGAAGGAACCACCGCAGCGCCCATTTGGAAGACCGTCGAACCCAACGCCGATGAAGAAACTCCACCCTCCAAAACTCCTCCATGCTTGTCGTCGTTGCTAATGGCGACTCTCGCCGTTGACGTCGTTGCCTTCGATGTAGGCAATCACTTACATCCAACGAGCTTGCCGCGCCGCACGTAGAAGAGGAAGAAAAAGGAGGAGGAGGAGGAGCGGTGGAAGAGGAGGAGAGAGAAATAAAAAAAATCAGGTGTGGCCGGTTTCGCCGGAAAATATGAAGCTCGTCGGAGAAGATGACCGGAGGAAGAAGATAACGAAAAAATTGACGGAAGGACTAACAGTGATAACTTATTAAAACTTGAGGGACCACTTTAGAACATAAAAAACTTAAGGGACCACTTTAGAACAAATAAATAACTTAAGGGACCAAACGAGTCGTTTTGCCAAAAAATAAAAATGAAAAACTTTATCTCTCCCAAATACACTATTTTTTATAATAAAACTTAACAACTTTTGGATTATTATCCTCAGCCCTAAAGGATGATGTTAAGCAAACCCTTATTAAAAAAAGTAAAAGCGATAGTTTTATTTTAAAAAATGTTGAATTTAAATATTGAAAATTAGAAGACTTAAATTTACGATAAAAAATTTTCCTTGATGAATTCCTTGCACCTATTAACAATGATATCCATAATTTTTAGGGCTCATAATAAAAATTATTTATAACTAATACTCCTTTCATCCCTAAATATAAGATTTTTTTGACACTTTTATTTTGTTCCTATTTATAAGACTTTATACAAATTTTCAGTGATTATTAATTACTTTTTTACACAAACACTCATATTTACTCAACACTTCTTAGATTCCCAATAATATTAATAGGGATAATTTTGATAATACATACCAAAAATTCACATTTCTCATACAATTAAATAGATTAATCCACTTTCTTAATGAATTTTAAATCTTTAAAAGGGTCCTATATTTAGGAAATGAGGGAGTATTTCTATAATAAAAGTTAGATAGACCTCTTATTGGCACATCTAGTTAGTGATTTGTATTAACACCAGGGTTCGAAACCTTAGCCCGGCAATAACCTTCTTTTTTTTTTTAACTCTATTTATTGTACTTCATCCGGTCTTATTTATAAGATCTTTTTGTGGTTTTTATTTTTGTTCTATTTATAAGACATCTTCTCAATTTTCAATAACAATTAATTACTTATTTTCACAAACACCCCTATTAAGTCAACACTTTTTAGAGTTCCAATAATAATTATATGAGTAGTTTTGAAAAAGTAACCAACGAGGTGTGGCACACCTGGCTCAGGACTTTGTCCTCGATCCGCAAGGACACGGGTTCGAATCTCACCTCGGCGGTATGAGCCTGTCGCTCCTTCGGGAGTGGTTGACCTCCTCCGAGCAGTTTGCAGGCTATGACCTGGAGGCGGGGTTGCCCATCAGAATCGTCAATGTGCGGTAATGAAGGTGAGATTTCCCTCGTAAACCAAAAAAAAGTTTTGAAAAAGTATATCAAATTTTCACATTTCCTTTCCACTAACAAATTTAACTACTTTCCCTGGTGGAAATGAAAAACCCCAAAATAGTCTTATAAATAAGATTGGAGGGAGTAAGTTTTTTGCATTCTCCATGTAGTTAGTTTTTTTAAAAAAAAAACTAAAAACTTAATTTTTTTTATTCTTTCAATATATCATTTTCTAATACAAATGATTTATTTATGATTTTTAGTGCAATCATTTTTTAGAATTGAAGTTAAGAAAATCATCTTCTTGTTACCTACTCCTTCCGGCTCGAACTATAAGCAAATCCAACCACTTTTACGCTTATTAAGGAGGTTAGTTGATTGTATTTAATTTTCTCAAGTTTATAAAAAATAGAGGTATTTTAGGAAAGTAGTATTGGGAATGAAACAAAAATTAATTAAGATTACAATTTTGTAGAGATGTTTTAGGAAAGTGACATTGGAAATGAAACAAAATTTAATAAAGTTAGTTAATTTTGCTTATATTTTAAACCAAGAGAAGTATGTTTTTTGTTGCTTATAATTTGAGCCGGAGGGAGTATTTATTTAATAATCTTTTGATTTTATTCCAACTCTATTTTTTTAATAATTAGTTTTATTATGGATTGTTGTCTTTATTTTAATTGATTAACTGTATGTATACATTATGTTTTAACTTATTTATAAGTGTTTTCTTAACATCAGCTTTTAGGTTAATAAAGAAAACCAAAAAAATAATAAGTTTTATAAAAAATGCTACGTTGAAAAAATCAAAAGACTTTATTTTTATTCTTGACTCCTGATGACTGAAGTTAAAAAAAAACTTTATTTTTAATTTTGAAATATTATGAATTAGGGGACCCAGATTTTTCTTCGCCCTAGGACCTAATATAAATCAAGACCGGACCTGTGTGTTACTTCCTCCGGTCCTATATATAGGACACACTTAACCGTATTCCCCTGACCAAGGAAAGTAATTAGTTTTGTGAATTTTATTAGAATATATTGTACATTACAATTTTACCCCATCCACTTTACTTGAAAATTTTACGTTCATTAATGAATAACAAAAAAATATAGTTAGTCAAAGCATTTAATAGGGGCAAAAAAGAGAAAAAACAATTAATAATGCATAGGAAATATAAAATGCCCTATTTACAACTATGCAAGCTACACAAGCAAATAATTGGCATTGGAAGCAAATACTGAAAGCTAGAGACAAATTGGGGGCAAAATTTACAGAACTAACAGGGAAAGATCAACAATATACAATAAAGGAGGGGTATATGTACCTAATTGGAGCGCAGCAAGCTTTCCCTTTTCATACTCAGGTCTGGAATTCAGCGAGCATTGCAAAGCATAATTTCATCTTTTGGCTCCTTGTTCACCGAAGCTTGAAGACGAAGGATAGACTTTCATTTTTACAAATTTCACCTCTGTGTGAACTATGTGAGGGTGTGGTGGAGACATGCAACCACTTGTTTTTCGAATGCAAGTGGAGCATGGAGCTGATTCAGCTTGCTGGGAACTGGATAAGGGTTGATGTGTCAAGCTATAGGTACCTTGACTGGCTGAGGTGGTTGAAGCATGGATTCAGAAACAAAGAGAGGAAGAAGATTGTCACGGCTGTGGTGGCAGCGTGCATCTATGGAGTTTGGGGGGAGAGGAACCGGCGAACATTCACACAGACTCGACTTCAACCAATACAGGTATTGAAGATGATTCAGAGTGAGCTAGCACTAAAGTTAGCTAGTGTTAGTTGCAACTGAGCTTCTATTAGTGGCCCAAATAGAATTATTTTGGACAGAATAAGAGCTTTTGTTTAGGCCTGATCAGTTTTGATTTTTTGTACTTTTGGATTATTTTTGGAATAATGTAAAACATAGAACACTTCCTAGAAGGTGGTTATAGACTATATTATTACCTTGTTGATGTATTTTTTTCATTTGCTCGTTGGTAATGCAATTTTTCTTTACCAAAAAAAGTATTTCTTTTTGAAAGTGCTTTATATATATATATATAGAGAGAGAACCAGAAGGAGTATAGTATTTCAAACAAGACAGATTTATTATCACTAAAAAATTATTAAAATCAAGGGAAAAATACATTTAACTTTTGAAGAAAAATTCCCCGAATTTAATGTCAGCCATAGATAATTTTAAAAAGTTGGTGGTGAAGTACTACTGAAAGCATAAAGTGAAAGTCATAAAGTGAAACACACTCCCTAATTTGGCAATGGGTGCCGCACAAGAATTGTATATATATAGGCTATAGCTTCATTCTTTTTAAAAAATTATAGAATTGTGTATAGCTTTAGTAAAAGATTTCAAAAGTTTTGGGTAAGCGTGGCCTCTACGGGTCACCCCGGGGCTCCGCCACCGTCAACCCATCATCATTCATTACTTTTATATATAAAGATTATGCGAAGGATCTTTAGAGCATACATTTGGTGGCAAGTTTTTTGCCATTACATAGATCCCTCTTATTATTTTATTATTTTTATATTCTTATGTTGTAAAAACAATTAGTATCATATTTTTTTTCACCCGTAAGTTAACTTTTTCTTTAAAATGGGTCTCACACGTTACTCCACTTTCTTAATATTTTATCTTATATAAAAATCATTATTAATTAACTATATTTTTCTCTCTTGTCATTTTTTTTTATTTTTGTTATTAAAATATTTTTCTCTCGAAACTATTATTTGTCCCTATTTATGGACCATCCCTTAATAGAAACAAAAACTAATTTCTTCACATCGGTGAACAATTATTCCTATTTACGGAGGACCAAAAGAAAAGAGCCAATGGAGATGCCCTTATACCATACCATTATTATATTACTCTCTCCATTCCTATTTAATTGTTTTTTTTATAAGTTTTTTTTCTTTTTATTTGTCTTTTGATGATTTGAATAGTGTAGTAAATGTTATTTTCTATGTTTATTCCTATTTAATAGGGCATTGGTTTTCGTAAATAGTGGAGAAAAATAATGATTACGGATGGAGAGAGAAATGATATAGTGGGAAAAAACATAATTAATGTATTGGAAATCTAAATAACTATTGTAAGAATATGTTTTATTTGAAATAGAACAGATAAGACGATAGTACTTATTTATTTATGAGTTATGCTAACAAATGTTTTAAAAATATTGTTTAAATATTTTATAGCAAGTTGGTCAATATTAAAAAATAAATTGAACACTTCTCAATATAATAAATAATACTCCCTCCAGTCCTTAATATAAGCATCATTTGACCAATTTCACTTTCTTTAAGAAAGTTAGTTAATATTGTTAATGGTATTGGAAATGTAAATATTTGGTATACTTTTTCAAAAGTGCCCCTATAATTATGATTGAGAATCTAAAAAGTATTGAGTAAATAAGGATGTTTGTGAAAAAGATCGAAGTAATTAATGCCATTGAAAATTGAAAATTGGACTTATATTAAGGATAAAAAAAATTCAAATGGAGCTTATACATAGGACCAGAGGGAGTATATCATTTCTCAAGGTAAATATAATTTAAAAACAAATAAATACTGTAGACTTATTCAAACACTTATTACTCCTTATGATCCTATTTATAAAATACTTTTGGGAGTTTTATTTTGGTCCTATTTATAAGACCTCTGTTCAATTTTAAATAACATTTAATTACTTTTTTCCATTAACACTATATAAAGTCAACACTTTTTAGAGTTCCAATAATAATGATAGGGGTAGTTTCGAAAAAGTATATCAAATTTTCACATTTCCAATACCATTAACAAATTTATCCACTATCCTTGGTGGGAGTGAAAAACTTCAAAATGGTCTTATTTATAAGACCAGAGGGAGTAACATTTTACTTTATTTAATTTTGGCTTATTTAAGTTTTTAGCCCCTGAACTTAGGGGTTCTGTTGGAATTAATCCTTGAACTTTTTTTCGATGCTTTGAATCCTTAAACTTTGCTCAAATTTTGGAAATGATTATTTCATCAGTTAAGTTGTGATATGGTCGAGGATATGTCACGTCACCTTCACCGCATCCATAGGTAACGTCCCACATGATGCCACATGAATTTTTTAAATTAAAAAAAAATCAAATCTATTAAAAATAGGTAAAAATTGTATTTTTTTAAAGAAAAAAGAATATGTTAATAAATTTTAAAAGAAATCATTTTTTTAATAAAAAAAACATGTAGTGTCCAGTGACTGTACATAACACGTTACTCGTCGATATTGTGAAAGTGGAGTGACATGTCGATGGCTATATCATCATCTAAGTGACAAAAGGACCATTTCCAAAAATTAAACAAAGTTCAAAAACCTAAAGCATAGAAAAAAGTTTAAGGACCAATTTAAAAAAATAACTAAATTTAGGGATTAAAATGTTAAATAAGCCTTTAAATTTTAAACACAAATAAATAGACGGAATGGAGAGAGACACGGCTTTATGGAATCCAAGGCTGCTGCGAGACCTCTTAAAATTGCCCTTTGGAATTCAAAGCACGTTATTCCTCGTTCTCTATCTTATGATGATGATAATAAGGTCTTGACTCTTGAAGCAGTGTGGGCATACGTAAATGTCCCAGCCAGGAATTTTTTTCTTTTTTTCTTAATTACTAATTACTAATTACTGATTAAATAAGTTTTTTAACTTCTTAATTACTCCCTCTAGTTTTATTTATAAGACCTTTTTGGGGTTTTTCAGTCCCACTAAGGAAAGTGGATAAATTTGTTAGTGACATTGGAAATGTAAAAATTTGATATACTTTTTCAAAATTACCCCAATAATTATTATTGGAACTTTAAAAAGTGTTGACTTTATAAGGGTGGTAGTGGAAAGAAGTAATTAGATGTTATTAAAAATTGTAAAGGGGTCTTATAAATAGAACCAAAATAAAAACCCAAAATTGTCTTATAAATAAGATCGGAGGAGTACTAATTAAATAAGTTTTTTAACCTCCTATTTAATTAGCGGTTGTGCTTTCTCACTCTTCCTTAAAAAAGTAAAATAAAAAAATTAATGTGCTAAAAAAAATTGATATATATATATATATATATATATGTAGTTTGTACATGTAGTGTTCCATTGTTAGGGATACACCACGATGTGTATTTGGGGTTGTTGCAGCTGACGAGGGTGACCCCGGTCCTACGTACCCCCAGTGATAAGGGGATCAAGCCACACATAGTTCTTGAGAGTAGGGATGAGAGAACATACTTGAAACCCTAGCTGTGATGAGCTATTTATAGGGTTTGGAGGAGGCTGATATGGGCCCTTTGGGCCCTGTATCAGAGTTGAGCTGAACCAGGATTCTGTGAGATAATATCGGATGATTATGCTTCTAGAATCTGGATAGGTTCAGCTGAAGATCTCATGTCTAGGCTGTTGCGAGAATCTAGGAGAGATTTGCAGAAGGGATAAGAAGCCTCGACGAACCTAAGCTTATCCACGAGCCGACGGTATGTCTCGGTCCTAGAGTTCCGAGCCTGATGGATTGGGGACCGATTGTAAGGCTCGGTTCCATCAAGTCTGAGTCTGGCCCTCTCGTATGCTCGGATCCCACGAGTCCGAGCGAAGGACTTTCATGACAGGTAAACCGAGCAAAATGCCCTTAGAAAAACCCTTTGGTGAGACTCGGGTCCGTATATGGTCGGCAGACCCTACAGTACAATTTTAGCTTGAAAGTGTAATCCTAATTAAATAAGTTTAAGGATGGAAGAGACTCATCCAAAAGGAGGTTTCTCTGCGGGTTTTTCTAATCCATGTATTATATGCATAAGATAAAAAATTTGAAACAATAATATTTTATTACAAAATGATGTATTTAATGGTAAAAATAATGACATTTTAACTTTTCAATACAATTTTTTCTTTTATGTTTGTTTATCTTGTATATATATAAGTACATAGGTTAAAAAAATTATTTCTTTAATTAAAATTAAGTATGATTAATTAATTTTATTTTGAAAGGTATGTATGATTAATTACGGGTTTTGATTAAATCATGTAGCTCATACCTTGTGCCTAGTCATTCACTTTTAATTTTTTACTGGTCGCTTGATTTAAAGAATTTATAAAAAAGTGATAAAATGTGGTTATATATATATATATATATATATAAGAATGAGCAACACATAATTGTAACACACAAAATAAGACAACATATAATCTCTTTTCTTACTATTTGACTACGATTCTTGTGTAGAATTGAGATATTCTTAGCAAATAATGTACGAATAAGTAAAACAGGTTTGATATAAATGAAGTCGCATCACTCATAGATATCGAGTAGGTTAGCCATGCTTTCGAGAGCACTTATGCTCTCAAGATCCTATTACTCGTAGTTGATATGGTGTTAAAATGATCAACGGCCAAAATTTTTTATTAGTCACTGGTACACAAATTTTTATTTTTTTTTTTTAAAGTCCAAATTTGCCATGAAGTCCTTGTCTGAATTCAGATCCACTTCCCCTGTTGGAAGCCCTACCCCATCAACAGCCTTGCCCTACCCGGTAACCTCGTCAACGCTGCAATGATTAAAATGACATCATATTAGTTCTTCAATTAGTTAATCTGTTAGTCTCTTCGTCAATTGTTACGTAGCACTTTTTCGTTAGTTATCTCTCACAACGCATTTACATATGGTTCATCCGATTATCACTCACTTGAATTTTTAAATATTGAATATATCCAATGGTTTAAATTTGAAGATAAGAAAATAAAAATAAATAACCCCACTTTTCCTCTCTTACTATCTTTGAGTTGAGCTTGAACCCTTTCCTAGTGGGGACAGCGCAATGTGCAGGGCCGGTCCCGAGGGAGGGCGACAAGGGCGGTTGCCCTGGATCCAAAAAATTTAGGGGCCCATAATTTTTTTAATGTAACATTTATTTTTGAAAAAAAAATAATTGCAAGTTCTTTTTATCTTTTAATTATCAATAATTTTTAGCATAATATTTTAATTTGTTTTTTCATTTGCTCACTTAATTTAAAAATATATGAAATAATGGATTTTACTTTTGTAATCCAACATGAAAAAGGTATTGTATTACCTCTTTACTAAATAACTTTTTATATTATTTCAAATCTTATTTTTTAATAATTAATTCTATTATTGATTGTTGTCATTGTTTTAATTGATTATTCGTATATATACTAAATTTTTAATTGATTTACTTTTAATAATTATTTTTTTTGAATTAGGGGCCCCAAATTTTTTTCGCCCTAAGGCCCAAATTAGGTTAGGACCGAGCCTCGCAATGGGTACGCTCTCATTCGCTCTATCTTTCAATCTTCAATTATATCGTATTCAGTGCATTCATTTCACTTCGACTTGCACTATCAATCCGAGTTATTTACAAATATCAACTGATGAAACCCTTCATGACACTACTCAGCTGAAAATTCATTTTAGTTTTATGGACATGAATTATTTGCTAGCTTTTTTAATTCATTATTTTGCTTTGCCTCTCTTCATTATAAATTTTTTTTCGACATTATTCGGCTGAAAATTCATTTTGGTTCCTTATTTTATTTTTAATTTATTTTTTTAATCATTAAATTTAAACAATTGAATATATTTAATGGTTAAAAATTTAAGGGATGAATAATCTGATATTTCATGTGTAAATGCGTTGAAAAAAATAGCAAATAGGGAAGTGTCAGGTGGCAATTGACGAAAGGACTAACGGATTAACTAATAAAAATACTAATGTAATGTCATTTTGATTTTTGAAAAACTTATTTGATTCCAAAAATTTTTCGAGAATTAAATTGATGGCAAATATATTTTTCAAGAATCTAATAGATTCTTAACTCTTAAAAGTTCTTAACATATATATATATATATATATATATGTATGTATGTATGTATGTATAACTTTTAAAACAATATTTTAAATTCCTAGCACATTGGAAAATGCATTTAAAATTAAATTTTAAAAAAATATCTTTGGTGTAGGTACAAATTAAGATATATTTTCTTTTTTTTTTTGCTTGTTTGAAATAACTTATTTTGGACTTAACTTATTAAAGCATTTGGCAAAACTTGTAAAAATGACTGATGGTAAAATATGCGTATGTTGATTATTATGTTAGCAATGATTTTTTTTCAATGATATAAAAACCTCAAAATAAAAAATAAAATACTCCCTCCGATTCTATATATAAGCCTTTTTTAAATATTTTTTTCTTAATATAAACCTTATTCTCAATTTTCAATGACATTAATTACTTCTTTTTCACAAACATCCCTATTTACTCAACATTTTTTGCATTCCCGATAATAATTATAGGGATACTTTTAAAAAGTATACCAAATTATTTATATTTCTAATACCACTAACAATACCAACTAATTTTCTTAAAGAGTGAAAAAATTGGCCAAAGAAACTTATAATAAAGACAGTAGAAACATTATCAAAGAAATGTCACTCAACTTAACACTAATTAACAATTTATTTGATGTAATGGCAATTTGTGGCGGAAATTTTTATGGGCAGGGCATTGATTTTATGTCCAATTTCAAATTTTTGCCCGTTCGCCCTGCCCATTTTTATGTGGGCATTATCGGACGGGCGGTGGGTCGCCCATGGGCCGCCCATTATTTAATATTTTTTTTTCCTAAACCTATGTACTTATGTTGGTTATTTGTTATTTGAGAATATTATTATTTGTTATGTACTTATGTTGGTTAGTGCCTTGGTGATTCACTACAAGAAAAAACCAAATTAGCGACGGATTTTAGCGAGGGCAAATTTCCGTCGCTAATCTGTCGCTAATTAGCGAGGGACATGCGAGGGTCTAGCGAGCGAAAGCGAATTCCCTCGCTAAGAGAAACAATTATCATTTTGCGACGGATTTGCGACGGATTAGCGAAAGATTATTTTAAGCAATTTTGGCGAGGGACATTTTCCTCGCAAATCCGTCGCTAGGTAGTTTGCGAGGGCATGGTTCCGTCTTAAGCCGGTCGCACGAATTCCTTTAAACAAAATTTGCGACGGAATTGCTACCAATTAGCGAGAGATTATTTTTAGCAATTTTGGCGAGGGACATTTTCCTCGCAAATCCGTCGCTAGGTAATTTGCGAGGGCATGTTTCCGTCGCAAGCCAGTCGCGAGGAATTCCTTTAAACAACATTTGCGACGGAATTGCGACAAATTAGCGAGAGATTATTTTAAGCAATTTTGGCGAGGGACATTTTCCTCGCAAAGCTGTCGCTATAAATACATTTATAAGACAATAAAGTTGGCGAGGGCATGTTTCTCTCGCAAATCCGTCGCCACAAATTCCTTTATGCTATCAAATCGTTTGCGATGAAATATTTTCCTCGCAAATTCGTCGCTAGGTATACATTTTAATGAAATAAATATTATATATTTGCACCCTAAATCATAAGTATAATATATTTGTCCAAATTAAATCCATAATAACATGATTACTTTCACAAATTAAACCCTAACCACTGTCACCATTGGGAATAACTTTAACCTAAACCCTACCCTAACCATTTTGTCCCCAACATCCACCACCATGTCCACTGTTCACCACCACCCGACGACTAATGCAACTTCGTTAACCACCAAAACCACGTCCTCCGTTCTGACCACGACCATAATAACAAACCTGGTTGAATCCAAAACAAGTAGGAAGCAGTAACCTAAAACGAGTTGATCCAGATTAAACTGGTAAAAATGGTTTTGGTTCAACCAATATATATATATATATATATATATATATATATATATATATATATACATACATACATAAACATGAGATAACTTGAGAGCAGACATGCAAAACTCACGACACTAAGAATTGAATATAAATGCAAAAACAGAGCGAGACAAAAAAGAAAGAGGCAGAGGAGCAAAAGGAAACCCTAATCATGTGTAAGTTCACCAAAGGAGCTTGTTTCAATGAAGATGCATGGTGCCATTAGCCGAAACAAAGGAAGGTGATGGTTTTTGACTGTAATCCCTTTCTTATTTTCTATACTTTGATGTCATTACTACAAAAATGTTATTTAAGGCCAGTATTTATTTTGTTATTTAAGCATTATTCCAGTATTAATTTTAACTCCAAGTTTAGTTAGCTTTGCTTTTTTTTTTTAATGCACTCAAGGTGTTTGATAAATGACCAAAGTGAAATTTTTTAGGAGTTCAATTAAGTTCCAACATATTGAAGATGATTTTTGTTAGACTATCCTCGTTTATTATTTAACTAGTGTAGTTGCCCATGTCGTGTGCACGAGTTAAAGAACATAAGTTAAACAGAAAAAAAAATAAAAATAATTAAAAATTGTTGGGGGACATAAAATTTCAATATCTAAATTTATATAAAAAAAACTATATTAAAAAAAAACTACACAATGATAAAAAATTATTATTATTAATATTTATTTTAAAACCTAACCCAATATATATAAAAAAAAACCTAACCCTAGAATACACTAAACCTAACCCTAAAAAAGTTGACGTTAAAAAAAACAAGGTGGTTAATGGCCCAACTAAAAAAACCAGCCCAAATACAAATTAGGGTAAAATTCACTCATTCACTACTCATCTCACATTCTCACTCACGTTCAGGTAGTTGCTGCTGTGCTCACTGCTCCTCTTTCACTCTTTCTCAATTAGGGTTTTCACTCTTCCTCCTCTTGCGCTGCTGTTGTGCTCACTGCTTGGGTTGTTGGTCAAAGAGCCGCCGGTTCGCTGCTCCGGTTCGTTGCCTCGTTGCTTCCCTGCTGTGGTTCGCTGAGCCGCCGTCGAACCTCGCTCTCTCTCTCTAGCTGGCTCGCCGCTCCTCGCTCTCTCTCTCTCTCTCTCTCTCTCTCTCTCCCTCCTTCTTCGTCATCTCTGTCTTCTTCGCGTTCTGTGTGCAGGAGTGTTGGCAAGAGGATTAAGAGTGCTTTGTTGTGGATGGTGACGACGGCGATAGTATGCGCTCTGGTTTTGGGTATTTTGTATGGTATGTCTCATGGATGCTCTTGTTTGTTTCACTTTCAACTTTGTATTATACCCTTTTCATCTTTCTGTGTGGGGAGAAGTTACTAGGATGTGTGGGAATAGTTACTATGTTTGGGTGCTTGGATAATGGATTGGATTTGTTTTCTGGGCATATTGGAAGCATTGTTTCTTAACAGGGAAAAAAATGTGGTTTTTGTGAATTTAATGCATATGGGTTGATGATTAAGACTTTGAGGAGCGGAGTAGTTACTAGTATATGTTACATTTGTTGATCACTTTTTACTTATTATTGCAATACTTTCTTTAAGATGAATCTGGTTTGTGGAGCAGAAAATTCAGTTTGCAGCACCTTATTCAAGGTTTATTAGCAACTCTAGTAACTATGAGTGGAATATGCAGGGTTTTTTCTTGGAAGGACCAGTTATCAAGTTTCTTTTTGGTTGCATTGTAGCTGATGTACAAGCTTGTGATTGATTAAGAAAAGAAATGGTTTGGTAGTGGATTAATGCTAACAAAAACGAGAGGATTTAAGCACAAGAAATTGTTTTTGGGCTTGCTTTTTGTAGCAACTATAGTACATTATAAGCAGTAGTTGTTTCATAGTTTATGAGTGAAACTATAGTTGTTATTGTGGCAGAATTGTCGTTACTTACCTATCTCACATTTTCAGGAGTTGTTTCAATTAGAAGAAGACGTAAAGCTTCTTGAAGAGATGTATCCACAAGGGGAAAAGGTTGATAATCGGAGTTCACCATTTTAACCTCTAGGCATAAAGTATGTGTAATGTCTTCCCACTGACTTATTCATGAATGCAGGCTGAGACCGCATGGGCACTTACAGTTCTCGGTTATCTGGCAAAACTTGTTTTGGGAATTTTAGGGTAAGCATTGATGATATATAACAATAAAAGTTTCTTTGAATGTATGATGCTTTTGCTTGATGATGTGTTTTTATATTGTATGCAGTTTAACAAAGATTGGTTATTGAATGGGTGTTACATTTCATATATCTAACCTAAGTTTTGAAAACTGACAGGTTGATTGTTTCAGTCGCTTGGGTTGCTCATATCATTATCTATCTATTAATTGATCCTCCACTTTCTCCTAAGTTTTCATTACTATACATCCCATGAAGTAATTCAATTGTGAAGTCAAATTTATCATTTTACTCCTTATTGGTCATTTAATGCAGTTATTGATCACTCATGATGTGAATGTGCCTCTGGCAGGTGGGGAGGGACTCTCATGAATTCTTTCCTGTTCAATGTGGGCCTTATCCTTCTATGTTCTATTAGGTCAGTATAGTCTATACGTATAACATTGCTGATTTTCCCTTCCTAAAATTTTTAAAATGGTAGTAGGAAGTAGAAAGAGAACCATGTCACTGTGTGATTTACAAGCGTTTTGATGTGTTGTCTCTTTTTCTGAGTTTGCTTGTCAATTCATTTATATATGCTTGAGGTTACAACAAGCAACTAAACTTATTTAATTTTATTATAGTGAGAGAAGGACCAACAACAATGCACAAGGCAGCTACTTTACTACTTGGATGGCTTTGCATATTGCTGCACTTTCTCGGTATAGTTATGGTGTTATTCTTTGGATATTTTTGTGGCCAATCTCTGCACTTCAAACTTACTAACACAGTGTTACAGGACTGTTGACCCTTCTACTGGACCAGAAACTACACTTACATCACATGGATGCAGTGAATCTTTAATACTGTATGTAACATAGAAAACCAGTGCTTCTCTGTTGTAAGATTTATGTTGCCATTTTTTTAAATCTCAAGTGGTAAAAACGTCAAGATATGTGGCCTGATCCAATATGTAAATTTGTTTGGAGTTGCTATTGGTATAGAATTGCAGCCTCAGTCAGTATGATGTGAGTTTACATCAAGTGCCCTTAGTTATTATTTTTCTTTGGCTTAAGTGGCAGTCTTATAACATGTTTGTCCATCATGTGGTGTCTTAGATATTATTTTTCTATTCCTTTTCTTTTTCTGCATATAATTGCCACTTTTGTTTTCTTGTTTTTGCTTGTTAGTTATGATAATTACTTGACTGATCTTAAATGCTCTTTGTTGATGAGAGATCATTTCATATCATACCTTATTTTCTTGTAATAAGAACTTTAATGTAATGAGAACTTGTTTTTTAATAGCAAGATTTTGGCTCCAACTAGAAGACGAAATATTGGATTAGAGGAAGGGGAAATGTAGCTATATTAATTAAAAAAAGAGATGTTACAGAGGGATGAGCCCTCAGTAACTTATTTGAAAATTATCGAGGGATTTTTCCTCGGTAACTAAAATCGCTCATTTCCGAGGGCAATGCCCTCGATAATTTATTTTCATTTTTTCGAGGGGTTATCCCTAGGTAATTATTTAAAGGTCCTGGTTAGATTGATATTTTGCTTTTGTGCAGCCCCAAGTGGAGAGAGTGTACTCATCATATTTGGAGCTGAATCTTGCGGATATAGATCCCTGTATCTCTGGTCCGAAGAGGTAACGAGTTGTTTTTCCATTTAAAAGCAGGGATAAATTACCCTCCCATTCCTTCTTGTATTTTGCACTACATGTTTCTTCTCTATAAGACAACCTACATAAAACTCCATTTCTTCTACTATAAGTAACCACCACCAACTTCAGAATGCTATCAAACCTAACAGATATGTTCAAAATGCTATTCCTACCCTTCTTCAACCATCTATTTTGAGAAAAGGAAAATCACATTGATATAGTGATTCTGAATTAAAGTATAAATTTGACCACAAAATATTCATAAACTATTAACTTCATTAACAATTATCGTTGGAGTTCGTTGTAATGTTATATAGATATGTATATAAATACATACAATGGAGTTTTGTATAAGGCTTCATAATGGAGGGAAAGTATGTGCAGTAAGTGCAAATTACAAGGGAGAGGGAAGTAACTTGCTCTAAAAGTAAATATACTTTTTCAGTTTTTTTGTGGTGTAACCCTTTTTCAGTTGATGCAAATGATCTTTTTGATTTATTGATTTTTGTCTTGCTGTGTTTTCAGGATGGTCCTCCACAATATTGAAGTAGTGCTATCTTTGAGGATGCCCCTCCTAAATATGTCTAGGAGTTGCCTTGGCAAAGAAATGCTTATCCCATAGTGTGGAATTTTTGCATTTTTTTTATGTATACGAAACTTAATTAATCACTTTATTTGTATTTTTTCCTATAGTTCGTTGTATTATTACAGTAAATGCTTTTAATATATGGGTTGATTATTATTTGAATAATGCTTCATTGAAATTGGATAATATTAAATGCAATATTTTGTGTTTATTTTATTTTGAATTAGTGATAATGTAAAAATAAAAATATCTAATTTAGCCACGATTTAAGTGGTTATATATATATATTTTTCTTTTCTTTTCTAATTACCCACATTTATAATTGTGCCTAAAAATTTTAAACTGTAGCTAAAGAAAATCTCCTTTGTATCATATTCTCTGGCTTAGCGGCAGTTTTAACTGTCGGCAAACCTTTTTAACAAAAATATTAGCGACACAAAATCCTCTTCGTCACCAATTAGCGAGGGATGAAAATATGCGAGAGATTTTGCGAGGAACTGTTGGTCGCTAATTAGCGACGGCTTGAACAATTGCGAGGGATTTGCGAGGTAATGTTGGTCGCTAATTAGCGACGGCTTGAACAATTGCGAGGGATTTGCGAGGTAATGTTGGTCGCTAATTAGCGACGGCTTGATCAATTGCGAGGGACTGTTGGTCGCCAATTAGCGACGGCCAAATGATAAGTTTGACCAATTTCTTGAACGACTTCGTGAGGGATTTGCGAGGGAAATTTCCCTCGCAAAGCGTGATTTTAGCGAGGAATTTGCGAGGGAAACATGTGCTCGCTAATTAGCAATGAATGAGACGCGACGGACGCAACGCTCGCAAATCCGTCGCAATTCAGTCGCTAATTCGATTTTGCGAGGGATTTGAGACGAATTGGCGACGGATTTTTCCGTCGCTATTTTGGTTTTTTCTTGTAGGGATTACATATTGAAGGAAGTTGTTTACCTTTTGATATTTGCTAGCTTTTTGAAAATATTATTATTTGTTAGTTAGTTACTTAGTCATTACAGTCTTATAGCCTTACAAGGGATGTGTTAATTGTTGTTGCTGACCTTTTGAAATTGAATATGAGTAATTGGTCATGTGGTTATATTTAAAAGTTAAAACAGATAAATATTGATAGGAATTTGGTAATAAAATAGTGAAATATTATTGTAAATTTGTAATAAAAAATTATAATATAATATTTTAAAATTTAAAGCGGGCCGCCCACAAGCTCACTCTGCCCGCGCAGAGCTTGGATTTTTCGCCCAAAATATGTAAGCATTTGCAGGCATGGCCCATGCCCGCCCGCCCAAATTGCCAATGTTTTATGATCTTATTTATAAATCATATTTAACGAAAACACATATTAAAGTAGCTGAGATAGTCAACTTTTTTTTTTAATCTATCAAAATTTATATTTTTACCTAGTTTAGTTAAATAACTTTTTTCATAAGAAATTGGTAGTAATAAACCTTCGATTATTAACATAATTATCCCATTAATTGTGTTTCTCACACTCCCACTTATGCTGTACGCGTTCTCATCAGAATAGTCAAAGGAATCTCCGACTCCAACTGTCCAAACAAACAAAATTCAATTAACAATGAGGTTAATGAACATTTATCCTTTCAAACACCTCATACATACGTGTAAGACTTATATCATCCATTCAGGCCTTGTACCAACACCTCATACAATACATACTTGTGTCACTCTTTCTAGCTGTGGCAGTAAAAAACTGCATAAGGGTAAGGCATAGGGTGACACTCTATTATGTTTGGTAAAGGGGATGTGAAGTTTCCGATGAGATGGGTAGTTGAATTGAGAATGGTGGGATCCAAACATGTTGATGTGAAGTGGCTTTTTTATCGAAGTGGAGTAGTTTTACAAACAATTTACGAAAAAAGGATAATTTAAAAACTATTTACATAGGACCGGGTAGTCAACGAAACTATTTACGCAAATACGTCAGTCAAAGTAAAAAAAAAAGTCTAAGAAGTCATCCCACATAACTTAACCCGGTGACACGTGGCGGTCTCCCATTGGTCCGCCAGATTCTGTTAGGATAAAAAGTATAAAAAAAAGGCCAACCGACAGCGGCGCCACGTGGCGCAACTCGGTGGTTGTGTCACTGCGCTTGACGCAACGCGTAGCATCAGCCGCAGTGACGCAACCACCGGGTTGCGCCACGTGGCGCACTGCCTCCCCCATGTCCCCCACGCCCCAACACCGGATTACCCACCAGATTTTTACCCAATCGCCCCCCCCCCCAGCCCACCCCATTATCCGGTAAATAAAACCCCCCTTATCCTATCTCTTTTTCTCTATATATACACCAACCAAAACCACCGGAATCCCACCCCAAACTTCCCTTTTGCAATTTCCTCCCTGAGTATATTTGCACACACTCCCTCCCTCGGTATATTTTCTCTTCCCACGTTCCAGTGCAATTTCGCTCGGTGTATTAATTAACGAGTGACTTAAGGATATTAATTAAATAATATATTAAGAAAAATTTTATATATTGAAAATTTAAGTCCATTATAAATTCAACATTTTAAAGATAAATTACTCATTTTAATTTCTAAACAATGCCTTAAATATACTCTTTAACATTTTCTTTTTTTAATTTCTGAGGCAAGAAAATGTGAGGAAAAGGTGTGCATATAGTAAATGTTTTTTACTTGATGACAATACTGTTTTATTAGGTGTGGTTTTGGAAATAAAAATTATTTCTAAAAAATATAAAATAACATAAATATGAAAACTTTTTTTCTTTAGAAAATGACATTTAAATACAATTGGAAGAAGGAGCCGATAATTAGAGATGGAAAGATTATCGAAGTGAATATAACCTTTTTTAATAAAGTTTTTTTTTTAACAAGACATTATGCTTAAGAAATCTAATCATTTATAAATTATGTTAGGTTTTGCTGGTCAAAACAGAAAATATTTATTAATAATACAAAGTTTCTTTTGAGGCATGAGAGACCTAATTTGCCTAAATAAGGACACGTTGTTTCTGTTGTTATTTTTACATGGAGAAATTATTTCGTTATTCTCAATTACAATAGATACGGTATCCATAATGCACTTTTATATAGACTCTTATATAATTTTTGTATAATAAAAAGTGTTCTTTTAATTTCAGCTAGAGTTAAAGATAAATAGATAAATATAATTATATTTTCTTAATATATTAAAGATATAACACTTTCAAACTTGTTTTTCATAACGTTATATGTGTGGAAACTAGGTATTTTGTTTGGGTAATGTTGGTTTTGCTTATACCATCTTATTCTATCGAATGAAATGCATATTTTCCCTTAAAAAAACACATTCAAACTATTTAAATTATCATTTCCACAAAATTTATTCAATTTGGCATGTTTGTCTTCTCATTTTCTGCCCTTAATTAAGAAATTTCAAATAAAAATAGAGCCTAAATTGTAAATTTATTTTGACCAACGAGTTACTTTGTCAGTCTCATAAATAATGTTCGTTTAGTCATTTTACTTTGCTTCACTTATTATGTATGTATTTTTAACCAACGAGGCTTGATTCAGTTGGTGTAAGGTCACAACTGAAATCTTGGGAATGGGACACGGGTGCTAGTAGCCCCGAGTTCGATTCCCACTAAAAACATCTCGCTGGGAGAGCCAGCCACACAGCTCGATCCGGATTAGTCTCAAGGGCTCCCTGGTATTAAGGGTGCTCTTGGGGATACCGGTGATTCGCAAGGAATACGGACAAAAAAAACCTTATTATGTATTTTAAGAAACCAAATAATCATCGATATTTTTTTTCCCCAAAAATATCTTTATTTGTTACATTATCTTTTTACAACTCATTTATCTATTTTTCTCAATATAATACATATATTTATTATTATTCTCTCCTAATATTAAATCATGATAATTTAGTCATCATAATATGCTAAAGTCTTACATCATTTACTCATTTCTTAATTTATATGCAATGACTAAATAAACATAACTTATAGAGATGAGGGAGTATTGGTCGATTTTTAGAAAAGCTTGTTCCCAGAACATTTTTGCTGATTAGCACAAGTTCAAATCCTTTAAGAATCAATAATTGAGAGAGTTAACCACTAATCTTGAGAAAATTAAGATAAAAGGATCATTAAAAAAAAAATATTGCATGTAAGGAAAGGAGGTAAGAGGGTAAGCAGTAGGGTCCCATGCCCTCCGTCCTAAATAATCATACGAAAAAAGTAGATAATAACGATTTCAATTGTCTAAAGTTTTCGAAACTGTAGTTAACTATTTTGAAGTTGTGCCTAAATATTTTCATATTATAATTTCTACCCATATCATTACAGAACATTAAATTGATTTAGCTACATTTTATGATGTGTTAACCATATTTTAAAGGGTTTTCTTTATCTTAACCCTAGTTAGAGATCAAAATAAGAGTCTAATAGTGAATATTTTTCATTAGGAAGTGTTGTATTGATAAAATAAAAAGATTTTATATTTATTTTTTCAATAAAGATATTCATTTTTAGGTTCTTATCTTTATTTTTATTTTTTTTTATCAAATCTTATCTTTAACTCTAAGAGTTAAGGTTATTAAGAAAACAATTTTTTTAAATATCTTCAACTAATATTTTCATTATTTTCATAACTTTTAATACAATTTTAATGTAAGGGACCCCTCCCTCTTTTATAGTGCGTCCCTGTATTATTGTGATTCAAAAGCATGTTTTACTCCTCCCATTATCTTAAAAAGTTAAATTAGTCGAGTATATTTTTTTTATGTGATACACGATTGATTCATTAATTACAAATCAATAATACACAAATTTGTATATTATTATAGTTAATATATATTACATTAATTTTTCATAAATGTTTAAAAAATTGAAGATAATTAACATATTATAAGATATTAAAAATTAATGGATTATCATATTTTTTTTTATAATTAAATGTATTTTTCCTTACTTATTCCATTATAAATATAATATATAATTTTTAAAAATTTTCATATTTAATTTGGCTTTTTTTTAAATCAAGATAATAGGATGAGGGAGTAATAGTTACTCCTGCTGCATATTTCAACTCTCTAGCTATATATAAATAATTAAATATCTTGACATGCAAAACAGCAAAAGACCTCTTTACCCATATCAATTCTCTATAAATAAGTATCTTCACACCCATATCAATTCAGGTAATCACAAGTCTCTATTAATAATGTCACTTGTTGCTTCAACTAACAATGGGGATGCGGTATCTCCGATCAAGCGACCTCACGCGATTTTCCCTCCTGACATTTGGGGTGATTTTTTCCTTCGCTATACTTCAGAACCCACGGTATGATACACATATATATTCAGATTATTTTAAATTTATATATATCCTACTCACACTCTCATATGTATTTATTTTATAATTTCGACTATAGTATCTAATGGCAAAATTTACCTTATTTGAATAGTTCTTAACTACTAAAAAAATAAATATGTGAATTTTTAACCAGTGGTATATTAATGAGATTAATGAGTATCAATTCATCATCCACCATTCATTTGTATTACTTTAATCTAAAAGTCAACGAACATACACGGACGAAGGGTGACTGATGCACTGATTATATAAAAAAACATTTACACTGTCAGTTCATTCTCCATTTTCTCATAATTATTTATCTGTGTTTAATTTATAAGGACAACATTTGCTTCTCTCACTTTTTTTTCTTAAATACACACTTCTCTCACTATATAGTATATATGCTTAATGCTTCCACACAATCAACAAAGCCAACATAATTTATAGACGCTTAAGTTTATTAAGTATGATCACGATGCCATATTATTAATATACATATAAAAATAAAATATTTTATTGGCATAAAAAAAATTCACTACAATGATCATCACCTCTAAAAAAAATAAAATAAAATAAAATAAAATAAAAATCTTTGATTGTTAATTGGGAATAGAATGGTGGTCGCATAGGTATGGGAAATTATGTGTATAGCACACCTTGCCCTGCTGCGCATACAACTATATTCAAAGATTTGTTAAAGAAACTAATGGAGGGCTCCAAGTAGTGCTGGCAATTAGGGCGGATGTCCATGGGTCCTGCCCGCCCGCCCTACATTTTTTGTGGGCAGGACATCATTTTTTAACCCACTTTTCGAATGGCCCCCGCCCGCCATGCCCATTTATTTTGTCGGGCATCATTGGACGGGCAGTGGGCCGCCCACGGGCCGCCCATTATTTAGTTTTTTTAAAAAATAAAAATTAGGAGCTACACAATTAGGAGTCGCCTTGCATCTTTTGTCAAGTATCAAACTTTATTATTATGTTTTTATGAATTTTGAGTGTGAACATTTTATATGTTGTGCAATCTTAGTCTACATTTTATGAATTTTGAAGATAGAATATATGATTTTTTTTTTATGTTCCAAAAAAATAAATATATAATTTTTTTTATTTTTTTTATTTAAATGGGCCACCCATGGGCATTGCCTGCCCGCATTTAGGGCGGGCAGGGCATGAATGGCATGAATTTTACGCCCAAAATATTATAATGGACGGGTGGGTATGCCCGCAAAAAAGCGGGTTTTTGATGGGCATGGGCAATGCCCGCCCGCCCGCCCGAATTGCCAGCACCAGCTCCAAGCCTCCAACGGAGGAAATAAATATGTCCATGCGTACAATAACATCGAAATGCATGACATGATTCATTTGGACTCATCCTCATATATTATGGGTTTTACTTCGGTACCCTTTCAAAATAAAAGGTTTTGGTATCCTCTCATATTTATTCAATCAAATTATGACAACTCCAATATACTATCATGTGAAAAAATGTATAAGTTTAATAAAATTTTGTAATCAAATATGTTTGATCTTATTTGCAAGATTTTTTAACTAAATCAATTCACAATCACTCTCAAATCATGAACCTTAATATCAAGTTTTTATTCATCTCCGGGCTAGCAACATCAACATCAACATCATGCTACTATTATCAATCTTCTTGTTAGATAACAATGAGAATAAGAACACTTCACTGTATTTTTTTATCAGCTTAAAAAATTGTATTACTGCATTTAAGACATAATCTTCAGCACACAAGAATATATGTTCTCGTCTAAATTTAGCGCAAATTTTTTAGCACCAAAAACATATAAAAGGTGGAGAACATCTTAACATATAATCTTCGGTCTTTATTGAGTGCCAAAAATATCTCAGTGTAAATTTCATTAGCTTTATTGACATGGTAGTATGTATATTGTGCTTGTCATAATTTGATTGGAAAAATATGAGAGAGTAGCAAAACCCTTTATTTTGAAAGGGTACCGAAGTAACACCCAAATATTATATACTCGTTGAAAATAAACTTGATGAATATTTAAATTTGTTGAAAAATAAATACTATACAAGAAAATGTTAGAATTGTACTACAAAAGATACAAGCTTTACCAATTTTCATAAATTTTCTAGGTTTATGTTTTTTGCAAGCCCACAATATTTTTAGGGGTCCATCATTATTAATGGGGTTCTTGAGATTAATCAAGTTTGAGGTCATGATGATGCATCTCCCAATGGAATGTTTTTTCCACGAGTTCAACCCGGGACTACTATCACCCGGATCGATCTCATTAATTGATTCCACAATACCAACTGAGCCAACTCCCATTGGTATAAAACTATAAACTAACTTATTTGATGACACATTAAAGGATGCCAAAGTTGATATATAGTATTCGTATTTTTGGAAGATTAATATATATATATATATATATATACCTTTTTTTTCCGTAAAAATTTGTTTCGCGTAATTCTAAACACGTGTCCATAAATATAAAATTAAAAAAAAAAAACCTCTGAAAAAATGTTGAAGCGTCTTTGGCAGTGAAAAAAATTACGATATTATATTTTTAAGGGAGTTACTATCATGCAATCCAAAATTGGATGGTTGTTATGCAATCTTTTTTTAAACCTAGTTAAAATTAGGTTTTTGCAATTTAGTCCAACATAAAAAGTAAATTAAAAATTTAGTCCTTTGTACCTATAGACAAATTATAACTTTTAATTTAAAAAAAAAATTAAAAGTAGTTAAAATTAGTCACTTGTGTAAAAAGGCTTAATGCAAGTGACTAAATTTAAAATTAAAAGTTATAATTTGTCTATAGGTACAAAGGACTGAATTTTTAATTTACTTTTTATGTTGGACTAAATTACAAAAAACTAATTTTAACTACTTCAAATAATGACATGGCATAGGTGACAACTTCTTATTGGTTTAAGAAAAGGTTGCATAGCAACCATTCGATTTTAGATTGCATGATAGAAATACCCTATTTTCAAAGCTTCATTTCAAGTTATACGTTTTTTTTTTTAAATTTATTTTAACACACTTAAACCGGCCTCTAAAGTAAAATGACAGCGCGCTAAGCTTAAATAAAATTAAGTGGATCAATGAACCCATTTTTTTTTACACCACGTACCCGAGTCTGATTTACCCAGAGTTTGACTCAATGAAACCATTTGAAAGAAAGGAATATGATAATTATTGTTAAATAATTTATAAAGAAATATTATCTCCGTTCTTATATATAAGCACTTGAATTTGATTTTTCTTGATTCTTTTTATAAGTTCCTATTTCAATCATCAATTATATTAATTACTTCTTTTTCACAAACAATTCTATTTATTCATCATTTTTTCGAGTTCGAATAATAATTATATGAGTAATTTGAAAAGGTATACCAAATGTCGTATTCCATTATTACCAGCAATATTAACTAATTTTCTTAATCCATTATAAGTGTTTATATATAGAAATGAAGAGAGTAGTTTATTAAACATTTTCTAGAATGTTTTTACTTAATTAGATATTCCCACTTGTATATATGGCGTAGATCAATTTTAAGTTTATTATTTTCTATTTAAGTCTTTGTATTCACTATTCACAAATGAACTAAGAAAATCAAGTTCAATTTTATTATCTTTTGGTGCTTTAATTTTCTTTGGAGTATAGTAGTTGTAAATTCACAGTATTCTTGGTAGATTCAATTTTTTTAGTCTATCATAAAATATGCACCTAGCATGATCGATTATTGTATTATTCATATAGAAATATATTGTCTAGACAGCTTTGAATACTTAAATTTCGAATCTCTGTCAATTTCATCCAATGTAACTACATTTCTAGGAAGCTGATGACAACATGAAGCAACAAGTTGGAATACTAAAAGAGGAAGTGAAGAAGCTGTTTCTAACTTCAATCGATCAAAGTATCTTACAAAAACTAAAACTCATTGACTCAGTTCAACGTTTGGGTGTGTCATATCATTTTGAACATGAAATTGATGAAGCACTGGAACAAATCCACTACTCTGTTGGCAGTGGTGAATTTAATGAAGGTGACCTTCACATTGTGGCTTTAGTCTTTCGTTTGCTTAGGCAAAAAGGATATGAGATTTCATCAGGTAACCTTGCCAACGATATATCTATTTTTTAATTACATTTAAAAAAAAAAGTATACCACATTATTATTTTTTATTAATAGAGTTGTACAACTCGTGTGTACCAAAGATTTTTTACGCTGTGAGCACATTATTAATTAATTAACTCATGTTCTATAAATTATTTTCAACAGATGTATTTAAAAAATTCAAAAATGAGGAAGGAAAATTTGATGAAACACTCACCAAAGATGTTGAAGGCCTTTGGAGCTTGTATGAAGCTTCACAATTAAGAACTCATGCAGATGATATATTGGATGAAGCATGTGATTTCACATACACTCGCCTAAAGTCCTTATTATTAGCCAACCAATTGAGTAGTCATTCTCTTGCTGCGCAAATCAATCGTAGCTTAAACATACCTATTCATAAAAGACTACCAAGGTCAGAGGCAGCAAGGTATTACATGAATGCCTATGAAGACAATCCTTCCCATAATGAAATTCTGCTAACCTTCGCAAAATTAGATTTTAATAGTCTACAGAAAATGCATCAAAAGGAAGTTGGCAGTATCACCAAGTAAGTTTATCTCTTTACATGAAGTCAGTGAATCTATGCATGCATTTTCTTTGGGTTTGAAAATGACAAATTATATTCTTTAATATTGATTGTTGGACGAGTTAGTCTAGTACAGTAGTAGTTTATAAAACTCTGCCAACTTATTGTCCTTTCTGCTTTGTATATATCTAACTTAAGTCCTAGTCTTAAGGGACACACTTGTACAATACTTGAATTTAGAGTCTAAACTGAAAGTGTAGAATTATTTCAGGTACTAATCAATGTAAGAATTGAAGTCCAACACCTTGAATCACAATTAAGTCTCTGCCTTTAATGAGGCCTAAAGAAAAGTTAGATCATTGAAAAGGGGATAGTTGCTTACATTTTGAACTTCGCAATTGTTGTTGGACAAAAAAAACCGAAGAATTGTTAATAACATGAGGGAGATGATGCTCCCCTTTAGTTTTTTTTTTTTAATCACCCCTTATAATTGATTTAGTAATTAAAAAATTGTGATGATTTATATTAAAAACTGAAGTAATGATACTGGTAATATTAATTTTAAGACAAATAGGTTATGACGAAATTTGTAATCATATTTTCGAAAATTGTCAAGAACAAAAATGTCAGCACATACATAGATAGTATGATAACAGCAATGATGGGATGGAGTAAGCATTGTTGATTTATTTGAAGTAAGGTTAGAGATAAATGAAGTTTGACATTAAAAGCGAAAATAAAAAATAATCTTCGTGAATAAATATTAAAAAAATGCACGAATATCATTTAAAAGAGATCGCGGATGGAGTACTATATTTTACAGAATGTATTTGTTATTCAGGTGGTTGAAAAAGTCAAACTTTGGGACAAGGGTGCCTTATGCTAGAGAGAGGTTCGTTGAGCCCTACCTTTGGCCATTAGCAATGTCCCATGAGCCTGAAAATAGCACAGCGAGAAGGTGTACGGGCAAATTGATTGCATGTCTCTCTCTTGTAGATGATGCTTATGATGCTTATGGAACGGTTGAAGAACTTGAACTCTTCACAGAGGCAATACAGAGGTTATATGCTTGCATTTATCTTGCATTTAGGAGGAAAGAAAATGTTTAAATACGTTTTTTGATATTTGAAAACTTAAGGATTTTTTGTTTTTAAGAATTATTTCAATTGGTTTTTTATCTTAAATGTTTCAAAATTTTGGTTCAGTTTTTACATTTAATATGGTCAAGTTTTACATGTGATATGTGACATATTCCTTCCGACTCGAATTATAAACAAATCTAACTAATTTTACGATTATTAAGGATGTTAGTTGATTGTACTAGTATTTAATTTTCTCAAATTTATAAAAAAAAATAGAGGTATTTTAGGAAAGTAGTATTGAGAATGAAACAAAAGTTGAATAATATAACAATTTTCTAGAGATATTTTAGGAAAGTGACATTGGGAATGAAACAAAATTCAATAAAGTTAGTTAATTTTGCTTATATTTTTAACCAAAATAAGTATGTTTTTTTGTTGCTTATAACTTCGAGTCACAGGAGTAATAATTGTTGATATGATCAATTGTAATATTGACACATCATTCAAATGGACTAAAATCAAAATTTTGAAATATACGATTGTGAAATTTTTTTTGACGTAAAGACATATAGGAAGAAAGAAAAATAATTTGATGACTGTGATTTGAAATATCATAGTTTGAAAATATGGCTGCATGTGTTACACCGTTACAGCTAGCAAAATTGTGATATTGTAGCTTCAATTGTAGTTATGAATGGCATTTTAAAACCTTCATAATTAATTTGATCTCATGATGAATAATTAGTTTTCATCAATTGTATTTTCAGATGGGATATTAGTATCATTGAACCTCTTCCACAAGGCATGAAAGCGGTATTTGAGACGGTTGTAGAAATTTGCGACGAGATAGAATTGCTGACAGGAGATAGTGGAAAATCAAGCTTCGTGATGCCACGTGTTAAACAAGCTGTATGCATGATTAAAATTTCTAGGTCGTTGCAAGATTCACTTTAACTAATTAATAACACACCGATTATTTTAATTGCAGATTTATGAGTTATTTCAAGCTTATTTGATTGAAGCAAAATGGTGCCATGAAGGCCACATTCCAACGTATGATGAGTACAGGGTTAATGGAATACTTACTTCTACTTTTCCACTTCAGTTAGCATCCTTTATTGGCCTTGGACCATATGCAACAAAAGAGGTGTTTGATTGGATGTCTAGTGATCCAGATATCATCCAAGCTATATCAGTTATTTGCAGATTCGTGGATGACACTGCCTCTCATAAGGTACAATTACTAAATTTTTTATGGAACTTTTCGTTTTGATTATACATATATGCCGATTAATAATTCATTAAAGCAATAAAGTATGGACTTGCATGCTAAATTTAACAATTTAATAAAGAGTAAAATATCAATCCTTCAAAAATTTTTTTTTTGGTAGAAGTAGTAATCTTCGTTCCAACTACTCTATAGGGTTTGAGACTGAAACTAGGCCAAAGTACTAATATAAAAAATGAAATTAAATCTCATGTAAAATTCTATCTACTATCACTTTATTAGACCAACTGATAAAATTAGGAACATAAAGAAATCCTAAGAGCTTATTCCTTCGAATTCTTAAGAAGAACAAAAATCTAATCCGGACGCTTTGCAATCTGCTTGAAGTAGTGCCTATTCCTCTCTAGCCATATATGGTAAACACAAGCATCCATTGCGGCATAAATGAAGCTTCTTCTGATTTTTTTTCACGAAATCCATGCTTTAGCCATCTACACCAATTGTCAAATTTGTAATACCTATGATCCTTCAAAAATATATTGGTCACACAATTAATTCTTCAAAGAAAATGGTCATCAAATTAATCTCTGAATCACCATGTTTGTTTATCTAGATTCTATCTAGAGATTTATTTTTTATATGAATTTTTCGAGGATCAAAATTTACACCCTATCATGATCATATGATTTATTTAGTGAGATTTTTTTCTTTTCAGAAAGCTAACTATATATATATAGCCACCTACTATATCCTTGATGAACCAATATAATGTTTTACTATTTAATAAATACCATTATGATGCTTTTAATTGGCTTGATTATTAATAGTTTGAGCATCAAAGAGTACATGTTGCTACGGCTGTTGAATGTTGCATCAAGCAATACGATCTCTCACTGGAAGAGGCATATGAACTGATTTTCAAGGATGTCGAAGATTGTTGGAAGGTGTTAAATGAAGAGTACCTCAAGCTAATAAAAGATATCCCAAAGCATGTGCTTGATTATATAGTTAATTTGGCACGTATAACCGAGCTTGTGTACGGAAACTTTGAAGATAAATACACAAATGGGAAACTGCTGAAAAATTACGTTCGCTCATTGCTTGTGGATCCTATGTGCATTGAGAAACACAAGCAGGAGAAGAAATTACTTGAGTGATAGGCATTGCGTATTATGCATGTGTGTACTAGCTGGCAAGCATAAATAAAAGTGAAATAAGAGTGAAGTTTGTGCAAATAAAGATTTATTATCTTGTATGAAGTCCTCATCAGCGTGTTTGAGTTATGACAATAACATAAATGAATGCATGGATTGTTCGTGTGTTGTCTTTTGTTTGTCAATGTAACAATGTTTCACACTACCTTTGTACTAATTGATAGTTTGGTTTTCTGAATGCTCATTTGTTTATTTGTTATAGTAGTAATTTAGTTAGTAACATATATTTGGTATGGTGTTGTTATCCTGTGATTAAAAATGGTGTTACTATTCAACTAAAAATAAATATTGATCTACTGAAGGGCGGTTGGGGTTAGAGATCTTAGGATGTTCAATTTGGCTCTGTTAGGAAAATGGAGATGGAGGTTAGTCCGGGAAAGGGAGGCTTGGTGGGTCAAGATCTTAGAGGCTAAATACGGAGAATATGATCCCTTCAACCCTGCTCTAGGTTCACATGTGATTAGAGGATCGAGATGGTGGGTAGACTTAGCCAAGTCAGGACTTGTGGATAACCCAAGAGGGGACTGGTTTGTCAATGGGCTGGCGAAGTGGGTGGGGGATGGGTCTAAATCTAGGTTTTGGTTAGACAAGTGGGTGAGTGATAAGCCCTTGAAGGAATTATTCCCTAGATTATTTTCGGTATCTACCTTGAAATCTGGTTGCATTTCTCAATTCGGCTATTGGAATGACAGTGTTTGGATATGGAATTTTCCTTGGCGCAGGAATTTATTTCAGTGGGAAGAAAACCTTGTGGCTGATCTCAACGGTACAGTGGGTAGTGTTCAAATTATTCGTGAACGTGAAGACCGGTGGATCTGGAACCCTGCCGCAAATGGTGACTTCTCAGTTAAATCTGATGGGGTGTGGCAAATACAAGTCCCACATCCATTAGTTTATGGATGTGGGTTGCCTTGGAGGAATATAAATAGAGCCTCCCCCCCTTTTGTTTTATAACATCCCAACAACAAGTTTCCTTATAACTTCTAGTGCTTGTTGTTTTCTCTTCTCTCTCTATTGTAATATTTCTTCACTGAAATATAAATTTGGTCGTGTCCGAGGACGTAGGCATAATTGGCCGAACCTCATATGTGTCCCATTCGAGAATGGTTCTATGAGTTTAAAGAACTAGAAGAAGGAGTAGTCTACACAGCAAATGATTTCCCTCTCACCACACATGGTATTGGTTCCATTCGTTTGAAGAATCATGATGAAACAATCAGAACTCTGAAGGATGTTCGTTTTGTCCCGAGCTTATCCAAGAATCTCATTTCTGTGGGAGCCCTAGAAGAAAAGGGTTTCACGGTGCACGCTGAAGGTGGAGTGATGAAGATAATCTCTGCAGCACTGGTGGTGATGAAAGGAGTCCGAAAAAATAATAGGTTGTACCATTACCAAGGTACTACTATTAGTGGAACTGCAGCAGTAATGTCTAGCGACGAAAAGGAGTTAGAGGCTGCCAAGTTGTGGCATATGCGCTTGGGGCATGCTGGCGAATGATCCTTGAATCTACTGATGAAAAAAGGATTGTTGAAAGATATTCAGGCTTGCAAATTGGACTTTTGTGAGCATTGTGTCAAAGGGAAGAAGACAAGGGTGAAATTTGGAACAACTATCCATGATACTAAAGGTATTTTGGATTATGTTCATTCTGATGTATGGGGACCTTCCAAAACAGCATCTTTGACAGGAAATCGTTACTTTGTCACCTTTGTTGATGATTTTTCCCGGAGAATTTGGGTGTATGCAATGAAGACTAAGGATGAAGTGCTTGGAATTTTCCTTAAGTGGAAAAAGAGGATGGAAACTCAGATGGGTCGAAAGATCAAGTATCTCCGAACTGACAATGGTGGAGAATACAAGAGTGATTCATTCATGAAGGCCTGCGAAGAAAGCGGCATTGTTAGACACTTCACAGTCAAACACACACCACAGCAAAATGGAGTGGTTGAACGCATGAACCGAACTTTGCTGGAGAGAGTTCGGTGTATGTTGTCCAATGCTGGATTGGGCAAGCAGTTTTGGGCTGAAGCTGTTGTGTATGCAAGTCATCTCATCAATCGCCTACCATCTAGTGCTATTGGTGGCAAAACACCATTAGAGAAATGGTTCGGGAAACCTGCTACGGATTATGATTCCTTACATATATTTGGTTGCACTGCTTACTATCATGTTAAGGAGTCGAAATTGGATCCTCGTGCAAAGAAAGCAATTTTCATGGGGATAGCATCCGGTGTGAAAGGATATCGTCTTTGGTGCCTAGAGACCAAGAAGACAATCATAAGCAGGGATGTCACCTTTGATGAATCTACCATGTTGCAAAAGGTGACAACAGAACAGAAGGATGGTACTCCCAAACAGGTGGAGTTTGAAAGGAAGATTGTTATTCCAGCAAATGATGAAACAGATGAAGAAACTCCTTTGGTAGATGAGGAGTCAGATGAAGAAGAGGTTCAAACCCAAGAACCTTCACAGCAACTTGAACCAATTGCATTGAGGAAGGCAAAAAGGACAACCAAAGTGCCTGCTCGCTATGTTGATATGGTGTCCTATGCATCTCCAATTGTAAGTGATGACATTCCTACCACTTATAATGAAGCAGTCAGAAGTTCAGAGGAAGATAAATGGGGGAGTGCCATGTTCGAAGAAATGCAATCTCTTCAAAAGAACCAGACATGGAAGTTAGCCAATCTTCCGAAGGGAAAGAAAGCAATTGGGTGCAAATGGGTATATGCAAAGAAAGATGGATTTCCTGACAAGTCAGATGTACGCTATAAAGCAAGGCTTGTAGCTAAAGGCTATGCTCAGACGGAGGGGATCGACTACAATGAGGTGTTTTCTCCAGTTGTGAAACACTCTTCCATCCGTATTTTGTTGGCTTTGGTAGCACAATTGGATTTGGAAGTGGTTCAAATGGATGTAAAAACGGCGTTTTTACATGGAGACTTGGAGGAGGAAATATATATGACTCAGCCTGAAGGATTCAAGGTTGCTGGTAAAGAACATATGGTTTGTAAACTTAAAAAATCATTGTATGGATTGAAGCAATCGCCAAGACAATGGTACAAACGATTTGACAAGTTTATGTTGAGGCAAAAGTACATAAGAAGCAAGTATGATCACTGTGTATACTTGCGCAAGCTGCATGATGGATCTTTTATATATCTTCTTCTTTATGTTGATGATATGTTGATAGCTTCCAAGAACAAAAGCGAAATTGAGAAGTTAAAAACTCAATTAAATGGTGAGTTCGAAATGAAGGATCTTGGTGAAGCAAAGAAGATTCTTGGCATGGAGATAAGCAGAGACAGGAAATCAGGAAGACTTTGGCTGACACAGAAGGAATATCTGAGAAGGGTACTAAAGCGTTTTGGCATATATGATGAGTCAAAACCAGTTGGTACACCACTTGCTCCTCATTTCAAACTCAGTGCAGCTTTATCTCCGAAAGATGCAGCAGAAAAAGCATATATGTCTAAAGTTCCATATGCAAGTGCTGTTGGGAGCTTAATGTATGCTATGGTGTGTACAAGGCCTGACATTTCATATGCAGTTGGGGTTGTGAGCAGATACATGCATAATCCTGGAAAGGAGCATTGGCAAGCTGTGAAATGGATTCTACGGTATATTCTGAACACCGTAGATGTCGGTTTGGTATTTCAGCAGGAACAAGGAGGTCAGCATGTGGTTGGATATTGTGATTCCAACTATGCAGGTGATCTGGATAAACGTCGATCAACTACTGGTTATGTGTTTACTTTGGCAAAAGCACCGGTATGTTGGAGGTCTACATTACAGTCAACCGTTGCTTTGTCTACAACAGAGGCAGAGTATATGGCTTTGACAGAGGCTGTAAAGGAGGCAATTTGTCTTCAAGGGTTGCTTGGTGAATTGGGGATTCGACAAGAGCATGTGAAGGTGCATTGCGATAGTCAGAGTGCTATCATGTTGGCAAAGAATCAAGTTTACCATGCAAGGACGAAGCACATCGACGTTCGTTATCACTTCATACGAGAGATTATCGAAGAAGGTGGAGTTGTGATCAAGAAGACTCGGACCACCGATAATCCAGCCGATATGTTGACGAAGGCAGTAGATTCAATCAAGTTCCAACATTGCTTGGACTTGATTAATACTGTCAAAAGTTGAAGACTGCATTGGTAGACACTACTGAAGTTGAGAGATTCGAAGATTTGTAATTTGCCAAGGTGGAGATTTGATGGGGTGTGGCAAATACAAGTCCCACATCCCTTAGTTTATGGATGTGGGTTGCCTTGGAGGAATATAAATAGAGCCTCCCCCCTTTTGTTTTATAACATCCCAACAACAAGTTTCCTTATAACTTCTAGTGCTTGTTGTTTTCTCTTCTCTCTCTATTGTAATATTTCTTCACTGAAATATAAATTTGGCAGTGTCCGAGGACGTAGGCATAATTGGCCGAACCTCGTTAAATCTTGGTGTTCTTTCTCTTTGTTTTATTGTTTTAGTTTCTTTAATTGCTAGACGCTTCCGTAACAAAATCGGCATACCTCTTCCTGCTTGGTATTGGAGCACGCAACACATGAGCTTGGTTCAACAAAATATGGTGTAAATGTGTCCCCAACAAGGTCTCAGCTTTTGGGTGGAAGGTGCTTAAAGATAGAATTCCCACCAAGGATGCTCTCAGTAGGAGGACAATTCTCCCTAATGGTTCCAACACCTCTTGTCCTTTATGTATGCTTGAGGTTGAATCTACTAATCACTTATTTTTTAACTGTAATTTCTCTTACTCTATCTGGCTAGGTTGTTATAACTGGTTGGGTGTTAGTGTCATCCTCCCTAATAATGGTATTGATCATTTTTTGAATCATACCTCCATTTTTAAACATAAAAAAAGTGGTAAAATTTGGAGGATGATTTGGTTTGCTACCGTATGGTCAATATGGTTATTAAGGAATGATGTCACATTCTCCGCATCACCTATTAATTTTGCCAACACATTAGATTTGATCCAGGTTAGATCTTGGCGGTGGTTTTCAGCACATTTTAGCATGCCCAATGTTGGGTTTGCCCAATAGTGTTGTAATCCTATAGCTTGTATCATGGATGTTCATTAGGCATTTTGTTCCCTGCAGTGATCCTACGCTGCTTCTTATGTTGTAATTGGGTTGTGCACCCCTTGTGTCGTCTTTAATTTAATGTTTGCTTATAAAAAAAAAGTAAATATAGAATTTCCAACGGAAACAAGAAATAAAATTTGTCGAAAACCATAAATAGAAATTGTTAAAGGTCATTCGTTCCAGCCATGTATACTCACAAATAAATAACCTTGACATTTACTAATTAAGCTCATTTTCATTGCACTCATTGGAAATAACTATCACTAGCAAACTAAGGCTTAAAGTGTTAAGTTTTAACAAATAGGTCAGGGATAACACAATGAAAAAGGGATTGAGAAGAATAATAGCAACATTATTGTGGTGGTTATTATGACAAGTTTTGGAACATGTTTTAGTGACCAAGGTGTCTTAGGAAGTGTGATATAGATTAAAAAAAATTGTAAGCTATGCGACAGTGAATAACAAAGTTCCCAGTGTTAATAAAATTTTCAAGTATAAATGAATGCTTTGATTATTAGTGTTGCCTTTTGTTTCTCAATGTAACAATGTTTCAATTTTGTACTAATAGTTTAGTTTTCTGATTGCTCATTTGTTTATTTGTTATAGTAATTTAGTTCGAAATATTTTTTCGGTACAGTGTTGTTATTATGTTGTTAAACGGTGTTGTTATCCAACAAAAAAATACCATTAAAAAGTTAAAATTGAAAACAAGAAATAAAAATTGTCAAAGACCATAAATAGAAATTGTTAAATGCCATTCAAACCTTTGTATTTTCACACATAAATAGCCCTACCATATGTGTTAAGGTTCCATCTCAAAACCGCAAAGAGTAACTATTGACCCATAACAAAGGGCAACTTTTGGCCCATAATAACCGGAAAGAAGTTGGGCTCTGGCTCTGATATCATGTTAAGGTTTCATCTAAAAACCAATTGATAATGAGAGGAGTAGTCCAACAGGTATTTAAACCATGCCACATATTATGAGACAAGCGATGTGAGATTTCCAACAATACGTTGTTTAAGCTTATTTTCATTACACTCATTGGAAATAATAACTATCACTTGCACATTGTGGCTTAAAGTGTTCATCATTTTTTAACAGAAACATTGGCAAACACATATGAAAAAGGGATTGAGAAGAATAACAACAAGATTATGGTGGTTATGACAAGGTTTGAAACATATTTGAGTGATCAAGGTATGAAAAATGGAAAAGAATGGGTGTGTGCAATGAAGTGCGGGGAATAAAATAAGTGATTTTTCATAAGGGGTGTGAGTATGTAATGGGTCTATGGGTGTAAGCACTATGTATGGGTGTTTTTGGAAGTGTGATGCGAAAATTCTATGCTACTCAACAATGAGTAACAAAGTTGTGAACGTTAATAAAATTTTCCATGCATAAATGAATGCATCTATTGTTTGTGTGTTGTCTTTTGTTTCTCAAAGTAACAATGTTTCAACTTTGTACTAATAATTTACTTTTTTTATTGTTCATTTGTTTATTTGTTATCGTATTTTAGTTCGTAATATTTTTTATGTATAGCTTTGCTCTCTTATGGCTAAACGGTGTTGCTATCCAACTAAAAATACCATTAAAAAAGTAAACATTGAATTTCTGACGAAAACAAGAAATAAAATGGTTAAGTTTCAGCAAACATGGCTCACACTATTTTTAAGATCCTTCATTGTTGTTTGTGGGTTTTTCGTCCGACGCCTGCCAAACTGACGGTGATGGATGGGGTGTGGGTAATGACAGATTATGTGGTAATCTTGCAAAGGAACTTGACCGTATTTTTGGTATTTTTTCGATGTAAAGACGAGATTTGAAAGTAAAGAACCGACACCAAGAACGCGATGCGGCGAGGAACGTAAAAGGAAAGCGATTAAAATTTGCAGGAAAGTAAATAGCGAGGAACGTAAATTTGCGTGAATGTAAATTGCAGCAAACTAAAAGTGCAGGGAAAAGTAAATGGGAAAGCGTAAAGATTGCAATGAATTTAAAAGGGGTGAAAGGCTGAGGTTCTTTACAATGGCGTTTCTCCGTTTATCTGCTCTGGTGAGATGTCTAGGATTTTAGCCTATGTGTGTCAACCTAGCAACCGACCCCGATTACAGCCTAAGGACTTCCTATTTATAGGTAGGAATCCACAAACTATTTACAAAACAAACTCGCACGTTTTGCATAAATGCAAAACCCACGACCTAATTAACTACCCACTACGCTATCCCCACGATGTAACTGCCTACGTCGTGGTTTGGGCTTAGTGGATACTTCTGTCGGACCCCATGATGACATCTTTGCTGAGATCCCTTCGGCAAATACTCTTCTTCGATTGCAACCATTTGACTCTTGTCTAAGTCTTTTTGTTGGTCGCAGCATTGACGTTGTTGTGCTCTTGCCTCTTGGTTCTGGGATGCCCACCGACATCAAGTCCCTTTCGACAAACAGGCCATCTGTCGAAATTGATTTCCGGCCTACTGTCGGTCTCAAAGGCATTCGATCGATATCGGCGACATGCACTTTGATCAACCGATGTTTCACCACCATTCAATCAAAGTCCGACACCTCTAGTAGAATGCCATCAAAGGTCTTTTTTCTTTCCCTCTTTAATGGGAAAGACAGTCAATATTCGACCCTAGCAGGGCACAAACCTTGGCCTATGAGGAATTACAAAAGTTCCACCGAGGCTTATTTATCGACTTCAATGCTTCCTCCAACTCGGAGTTTTCACATTGATCCGATACATAAGAAGTGGATCTTATGTAATCCCGTATGTTTGGTCTTTCACCATTCATGAGGATAAGGAAGGTATTCGGAGCGAAGATTCCCCCATTTCCTCTTCAACTCCTGAACACCTCAAACTCACATGTTTGATCTTTCATGAACTCATGCTACGTGGGATTTGAATCTCTTTTCCTCTTTCCAGAATTCGTGAAGGCATTCCTTGCATTTCTCCATACTCTCTCATGGCTTTTCCAGTTTCTGAGATAGGGAATTTATAGCCGCGAGAAGCATTAAATGCCTTCATAATTACTCTTCTGTTTCCAATGTTGACATGACTGTTCTGACTTCCTCTTTTCTTGCACCGTTACTCCTTCGACACAACCCTCTATTTCCGCCCTTTTCCTTCTGTCGACACACGTACATGTCCTTCGAAGTCACTTTTAAGTCGTGAGACTTAAGTACACCTCCTTCGACATCACTTATGTTGTCGATACACATTCTTTTTGTCGAAATCGACCCTTTGTCGAGTTGCACGTTCACTTCCTTCGAAGTCACTTTTAAACGATAAATGTTTAAGTACACTTCCGTCGACGTCACTTATACATCCGACATTCTTACCATTTTGTCGATTTCAACTTCCAGTTAACAATTGTATAGATCTATTGTTGGTACACTTCAGTATGCTACAATAACAAGACTTGAGATCTCATATAGTCAACAAAGCTTGTCAATTTTTATGTCAGCCTTTAAATGAGCATTGGAAATGTGTTAAACGAATCCTCATGTATCTCAAAGATCCATTTCTACTGGTTTACACCTCAGACTTGCAAGACTATTATCATCTTATGGATATTGTGATGCAGACTGAGCAGCTATATTGCTGATATACATTCTACTTTTGTTGCTCGCATCAGCACAGAAGCAAAGTATAGGTCTCTAGCTCAAGTTACTTCTAGTTACAAAGCTTGCAATTCGAACTTAAAGTTCAAGTTCCTACAACTCTAACTTTTTTTTTTTTTTTTTTAACAATCACAGTGCTGTCATTTTATCTCATAATTCTGTTCTTCACAATTGTACTAATCATATGGAGTTAGACATTTTCTTTGTCAAGAAAATAGTGCTTCAACGGTAGCTACTTGTACAACACATCCTTACAAGTTGCAACGGATCAGATTGTAGCTGTGCTCATGAAGGCATTAGTCGGTGAAGGGGTTGTGGGCTCGAGTCCCACCAAAGATATTTAGGGATTTTACTTATAATTTTTTCCTTCTTAATACTATTGACACATGTTCTTGTTTCAGAGGATAAAAGTGAAAAGCATAGATAAAAAAAATCTATAAACTAACTAAACTTCAACTATTATGGTCTGTGTGATTTAATTAGTTTAATATGACTTATAATAAGTTATAGAAGAAGTATTTATTTATTAATTCCAAATCCGGTTGAAAGGTATTTTCTCTGTCCCTAATTATAAGACTCTCTTAACACTTTTATTTTGTCCCTATTTATAAGGCCCTTTACCAATTTTCAATGAGCATTAATTATTTTTTTTTCCACAAACACCCCTATTTATTTAACATTTTTTAGATTTCCAATAATATTAGTAGGGGTAATTTTGAAATTATATATCAAAAGTTCACATTTCCAATACAATTAACTAAATTATTCTACTTTTTTAATGAACATGAAATCTCCAAAAAGGGCCTTATAATTAAAAACGGAGGCAGTAATAATATATACTCGTAAAACATAAGCGCAAAAACAAACATGAATTGGAAGACGGTGTAGCAGCAGGGCATTGGTTGGTGAGGTGTATGCGAGTGATTCCTTCTAGAGGTCTTTAGTGATTTTACCTGTAATTTTTCCCATCCAAATATTGTTGACACATGTCCTTGTCTTTTTGCGACACGTGTTGCATTTCTTTGGTGCCACATGTGGCCAAGAAAATTTTTACAATTTTCTTTTTCTTTAATTTATTTTTTCTTCAAATTTTTATTGATTTTTTAAATTTTTTTTGTATATCTTATTTTTTTTTATTTTCAAAAAAATTGAAAATTCCACATGTTACATAATTGGCCACGTTAGTATCATTAGTGTTGATTTTGATGGAAGGAATAAATTGATAACAAATTGACAATTAAACGACTAAATTTGTCAAATTAAAAAAAAACTAAATTTGTCAAATTACTAAAATTAAGGAAAAAAAATGCAATTAAGCAAAAAAATAAGGCTTATTTATGTCTTTAGTCCCTGAAAATTCAGCGTGTTTTGGTTTTAGTCCCTATAAGTTATTTTGACCAGGACTAGTCCTTAAATTTTCAAACATTTTGGTTTTGATCCCCTCCGTTTGTAAAAATTTGTTATTTGTTTGTGTAACTAGTAGAACATCACATCAGCAGTTCATATGGTCTGAAGTGAAACCAAATAGGTAATATAACGTGAATGATACAACCCCACGGACGCAAAATGGTCTGATATGGAATACGGTCCCATATGCAAAATTTGGAGTTCATAGGCCTAAATCATCCATGTCACATCACCTATTTGGCGCTAATTCACACCCCGTGGCAGCTAGTGTGCATTTTCGTTAACCATGTCGGCAAATAACTTATTTTTTGTAACAGAGGGGACCAAAACCAAAATATTAGAAAAATTAAGGATTAGTCCCGGTCAAAATAATTTCTAAGGACTAAAACCAAAACACGTTGAACTTTTAGGGATGAAAATCATAAATAAGCCAAAAAATAAAGTAAGCAAATACTAGTCCCTAAAATTCTTGTTCAAGAGATAATTGAGTTGTGAGATAAAAATTTAAAGAAACTAAATTATTTCGTTAAAAGAAAAAAGTCACTGGATAATTTGGTAACGTTATTTTTTTTCATGAATCAAATTATCCGTCAACAATTTTTTTAAAGCTATTTTGTATTTTTGTTACTCCCCTTATATTTTACTGCTTCATCCGTTTTATAGGTACTGTTGATATAATTTTTGTCATGTTTCATGTGTATCAGTAGTATTGTTGTTTTGCAAAACCCAATATGTAATTAATGTTTTTTTTTCAATATTTTCTTTTTCATTTACAATATTTCTCTCTATCTTCAATAATGATTATATAGGGGTATTAGAGTCAAAATACCCCAAATTCTTATACTCCCTACTTCCCTTATTATAGGGCACCATTTTGGTAGAATTGGTGTCCCTTTTTTATAAGTCATTTTAGAATATCTAGGAAGTATTAAAGAGTTTATTCCAAATACACCTCTCATAATTACATAAGGTGATAGTGTAATAATTACAATAGAGAGAGAAATGAATAAAATTGTAAAGTTTTAAATAGGGGTAACTTTAGAATGACAACATATTTTTTGATAAATTTGAGAGTATTAATTACTTTTCTTAATTTGTCATAATTAGGTGAAAGTGACTTATATTAAAGGATAGGAAGAGTATCATTTAACCATTCTTTAAAATTCGTGCAAAACTTTAAAAAACATTACTCCCTCTGGTCATATTTATAGGGCAAGCTTAACCATATCACACAGATCAAGGAAGGTAGTTAGGTTTCTTGAAACTTTAAAAAAAGAATTCAACATTACAATCTTACTCTCTTAACTTGTATTGGGAATTTCACCATGTATTACTTTACATTAATGAGCAAAGGGCAAATAAGAGAAAGACTTAATTATGGTTTTGGTCCCTATAAGTTGACATCGTTTTGAATTTAGTCCTTAAATCTTTTTTTGACCTTGAACGATCCTTAAATCTTTTTAAATTTTGTTTTTAGTCCTTAAATCTTTTTTTGACCTTGAATGGTCCTTGAATCTTTTTAAATTTTGTTTTTAATCCTTTTGTTTGTCTTCTTCTGTCATCTGCTGATATGGCAAACGGTGTGCCATGTCAGCCCTTACATTGACTGTCAACGATGCATCTGATGTGGACCTCCTACTCATGTGAGCAGGAACCGAGCAGGAACCAAGCATTAACCGATCATGAACCGAGCATGACTTGCCAAACCAAGGGGAGATATCAACCGAGCACGAACCGAGCACGATGAACTGAGCATGAACCAAGCTATGCCGTTACCAATTGCATCGTACTCGGTCGATATCTCATGCACGGTTAATGCTCGGCTCATGCTCGGTTCATGCTCGGTTCCTGCTCACATGAGTGGGAGGTCCACATCAGATGCATCGCTGGCAGTTAATATATTGCCATGTCAGCAGATGACAGAAGAAGACAAACAGAAGGACTAAAAACAAAATTTAAAAATATTTAAGGACCATTCAAGGTCAAAAAAAGATTTAAGGACTAAAAGCAAAATTTAAAAAGATTTAAGGACCATTCAAGGTCAAAAAAAAGATTTAAGGACTAAATTCAAAACGAGGTCAACTTATAGGGACCAAAATCATAAATAAGCCTAAGAAAAAATAGTAATAAATGTCTCTTAGAAAATACAAAGTGACTTATAAATAAAAACAAAGAATCCTTCTAAAATATGACTTATAAATAAGATCGGAGGAAGTACCTATGAAATGGAGGGTGTAACTTTAGAGGGGGAAATTGAGTCAAACCAAAATGATTCCAAGGACAAAAGGTAATTCAATTAAAACCGCTCGCATAGACATTACCACTTTCTTTCTACTTGAGAAGTCATTCTATTACATCGTCTCTCACTCACAACACAACACAACACCGCATAGAACCGCTGAACACCAATATCTCTTTCAGCTGCATAGATTCCAATACCATGAAACGAGGATACCGGGAATCCCCTTCATCTTCTCTCACTCCACCACCTCAATCCAAACCCAAACATAACCCCCTAGGTAACTACTTTGCTACATTCACCCCCCCTCATTCATTTTTTGTTTAAATTTTTATTACTATGTGGATGGATGTAAAGCATATATGTTATGTTGTGTATGATAAGATAAAGGAATAAAGTTTGAGGCTTTCTTTTTCTTCATTGAATTATTAAAGAACCCATTTTGCTAGCTTCTGCATTTATATTTCTTATTTGCTTCTTGCTGCTGCCCATGTGAGGATCTCGTTAGAGAGTAAATTTTGAGTATCTTTGTAAACAGTGAGTAATATGTGAGTACCTCTATAAGCACTCATACAGTGTTTGAGACATGCCCTGGTTTTGGTGAGCCCTTAGACCCAACTCAACTAAACTTTCATTTGCAGAAAAAAAAAAAAATCCTATTTGCTTGTCTTTGTTGTAGAAAGTAGAAACCTATGTTGTGGTTTATTGAAGTTATTTGCATTTCATTTCTTACATTGTGTTTCATTTTTAGGTGATGCACAATTTCTGGAGGATGAAAGCACGAAGATTTTTGCTCGCAAAGTTGCGGATCATTACAGCGCAAGGACCAACCAGACTCTGGAACAAAGGGAAGCCAGCCCAATAATTCATTTGAAGAAACTCAACAATTGGGTGAGTTTTGTATTTTATTTTATTTTTATGATGAATTGATGAATGATTTGTTGTCCTCATATTGTTACAATGGTTATTGATTTGATAAGGGTATTGATTATTGTTGTTATGCAGATTAAAAGTGTCTTGATTCAGCTTTATTCTAAACGAGGAGATGCGGTCCTTGACCTCGCCTGTGGCAAGGTGCTATTGGTTTCTGGTTAGTGTTAATTGTACCATGGCATTTCCAGATTGTTTGGCTAAGCAGCTTTTGTTGTTTCCTGAATGTTCACTAGGGTGGTGATCTTATCAAATGGGACAAGGCCAAAATTGGATATTACGTTGGTATTGACATTGCTGAAGGCTCTGTAAGTGTTGAACTTTGCTGGAAATATCTTCACTGATTTGCCTTGTGCCTGATTATTCTTACTGAATTGCAATGGCGGCTACTCATCATTAAAAAAACATCTCAACTTAACAATTTTTTGTACACTTTTTACCACTAACCTTATTTCTTTAAAAGAACATTTACAAAGCCCAGTTTTTTACTTTTTTATTTATTATTTACAAATGTGTTTGGATCTTTAGACAACTTTGCTTTTGGCTGTCGCGTTTTTGTGATGCCAAACCTTATAAATATTTCTTTCCCTGGATAGTGGTAGTGAATTTGCCATCGTAACTTCATTTTAAAGTGATTAATTTCCTATATGTTATAGCTCAAGTCCTTTCTGTTATGTGATGAAACATTATATATCTTATTGTGTCAAATGCTAAAACTACTTGCAATTGTCATGAGTTATTAATCCCCTGCTTCAGCTCACTGAATTCAAGAATCTGTCCAGATCGAAGATTGTCGCACACGTTATAATGGCGATGCTGATCAAAATCAGCGACGTAAAAAGTTCACATTTCCTGCTCGCCTCATATGTGCAGATTGTTATGAGGTGATTAATGTTGAGATCCTTTGAAAATATTTCTCCTATCCATGCTTGTTAACTTTGTCAGGTGCCAAAAGTAAGAGTTCAACTACTTAAATGTTTTGAAGTGCAAGTATCAAATTTGAACTCTGTTCATTCTTACAGATATTAATGCTTTTTTGGGAACAAATTGAGTGGGGAATGAGAATGGAAGGAACGTAAGTGGAAAGTGGAATTACTTGCAAGGCGTAATCTGTAGTAGAATAATTACCTAAATTTAGTCCCATGTTGATATTATAACTACAAATCATAAAGTTCAGTACGACTACTAATAGCTACTATTTTTTAAAAAAAAAAATCACTATTTTATTACCCTTTTCTTGGAATCAGTTTATAAAATAGCACCTTGCCCATGGCTTCAACATCACTTGATTAGAATGGTGTGTTGAATTGCATAAACGGATAGGAAGTTAGGAACATGATAGTATAGTTCTTGGTCAAGCAAATTAAAAATCTGAAAGTTAAATTTCCTTAATAGAATATGATCTTGTGATCTGAGCTTCAATACCTATTCTGAAATTTTTTTAATGGATTGAACTTAGGTTTAATCGTTCATATTTTTTGATACTTCAGGTTCGCTTGGACAAAGTTCTTGCAGATGATGGCCCTTTTGATATCTGTAGTTGCCAGGTGAATGACGCACTCTTAATTACAATTCTATGCGTTCATGCAGGAAGAGTATAATGGATGTGTACTGTTACCGAAATATAATATCTTTTGAAGCAGCATCATTCAGTAATTACATTGATTTTGCACCAGCCGTTGCTCCATGTATTCTTACTTTCTTAGTAAATTCCAATCCTTAAATTGCACTTAATTATTGATTTATCTAGCATCTAACTTTCCAACATTGCCTTGTACTATTGTTTCCCTAATACAAAGTTAATTACTAAAAGCCTTCATTTATTGATATGTCAACCATTTATATTCTGGACGCCTTTGTTTTTTATTTTCTATGATCAAGATTGCCATACTATATACACTCTTTTATCACTTGATACAAATTATAGATATTATTCGGTATTTAATTGTATCTTAGTTTCTAATCCTTGAAACTTTTTAAATGCTGCAGTTTGCATTGCATTACTCCTGGTCTACCGAGGCCCGTGCTCGGCGAGCATTGGCTAATATATCTGCATTACTTCGTCCAGGAGGCATCTTAATTGGAACAATGCCAGATGCCAATGTGATTATCAAAAAGCTTAGAGAAGGTTTTTGGTGCACCTGCAATTTTTATTATTCTGTTTTAAATAATTTTGATGGTATTTGATGCTTTTATTCCAAGGCTTTGGTTCCCAAAGTTTTCCTTATTTGTTTGGACTCTGGAGAAACAATTTTAATTAAAACAAATGTATATGTTGAGGGATCTGGTCTTTGTTTTTTGAATAATCTCTATGTAAATGGAATAATAACCTTGATAAGCTAATCCACATATTATGCAACTTATGTAGTAGAACTATCCCATGTTGGTGCACTATAGAAGAAAATAAATGTGAAATTCCATGAATAGCTTTTTCCACTCCTTCATGTGTTAGTTGTTTGTGCTTTGTGGTCCTCATAAATGACTTGCTTTCTTTTCAGTTTTCATATATCAAATATCATGCTTCACTTTAAAATTTTCATGATTTTTTTTGCACGAATATTGGCTTCACTAATCACTGCTGCAGTGTGCTTTGCATTTTGATTTGCTATGATGTTTCTTTTTCCACTTTCCTGTAAAGAAAGGAAACATAGACTCATATCGTATGCCACTTATAAGTTTGCAATTTTGTTGGGCCTGTCAGATCATTTTAATTGTTTTTGATTGGAGATCTATTTTCACTGTGAATATACAGCTGAAGGGTTGGCTTTTGGTAACAGTGTCTACTGGGTGCGTTTTGATGAAGAGTTTTCTGATAAGGTAATTTCCTTCTCATGGTCCTGCTGCTTAATAATTTTTTTTAATGCCTCTAAGCTGTAAGGTGTATAATAATGGAAATGATTTTCTTCATTTTTGTGGATAGTGTTTCTAACTTGAAATGCTCCTTGAATGTTTCAGAAATTTAAATCTTCAAGCCCCTTTGGAATAAAGTACAAGTTCCATTTGGAGGTACTATTTCTATTAAATCTTTTCATTATTCTCAAGATGCTCTTTTGTTGAAGCACAAAGGTCATATGGTGTACTGTTTAGTGTTTAGGTTACATGTATGGCTTAGTATATGCACATGGACCTGGGATCTTTCGATGACACTGCTTTTTATTTAGAGTCCTTTAGACACTAGAAAACTATTAATACTTGTGCTACCCTTTTAAGATGTGACGTCTTGTTGCAGGATGCCGTTGATTGTCCAGAATGGATTGTCCCCTTCCAGATATTCAAGTCATTAGCCGAAGAGGTATTGCTGTCTGCATAACTGCCCGACTTCACCGAGACTTCTCCACCTCCATCTGCTGCCCCAAATATTAAAATTAATTTTCTATATTTATTTTAGTTTAGTTTTAAGTATTGGATTGCATAGGCGTGTGCTTCTTGACAACTTGTTGATCTCTATCTTTTTGCAGTATGATTTTGAGCTTGTCTTCGCAAAGAACTCGCACGAGTTTGTGCACGAGTATATGAAAAAACCAGACTTTGTGGAGCTCATGCGAAGACTTGGTGCATTGGGGGATGGCAACCAAGATCAGAGTAAGTCTTCCTGCATGTTTTATTTTCTGTCCCATTTCTTATTGACACTAACAAAACTTCCATTTTCTCCATCGTTTTCCATGTATGTCCTTTCTTACCACTATCTCCTGGTTAACAAGAGTACAGGACTCTTGATCATAGTAAATGTTTGTTTTTAAATCAGGTACACTGTCACCTGATGAATGGGAAGTTGCATATTTATACATGTCATTTGTGTTGAGAAAGGTCAGTAGTATCAAAGCATTTGATTAAGCCTGTTTAAATATTGATAATAATACCCTTGCCATTATGCCAAATAGTTGCTGAAATTTGTTAAAAGAAAATGGTTGAAATGGTTTTATCTTCTGAACTTCCAGCGAGGCCAAGCAGACAAAACTCCGGTGAGTAGCAGAAGAGACCGAGGGCTGATGCACATTTCAAAGGAAGACATAATGTATCTTAGCAACGACTAAGATGCGTATGTCAATAAAAAAACCGGTGTATGGATTGGTTAGAGAATATAATGAAACTGCAGATCTCTTGGACTGGCCTGCCTTGTCGTGTGCTATATTATATACATTGTACTTTTGAACTTAAGCTTGAGCTCCTTCAAATTTTTGTTGTATGATCCCCATTGAATTTTGAAGGTCTAGCATAAATTCTTGAAATAGTTTTTCTGTTTCAAAGCTTGTATTATCGTCTGAATAAGAATTGTCGCAGTTGAGCTTTTATTAACTCACCAACATTTATTTTTGTTCCCCTTACAACAGCAATATCAGTGAATACTGAATAACAAGTTATTTTATGCTGTGTAACATGCAGATTGTTTTGAATTTCATAGATTACTAAGTTTTACATTGAAGAAACCGCTATTGCAGTCTCTGAAATTGTGACTGTTGGTTACAATATTCCATTTTACTCCCTCGGTTCCATATTATCTGTCACTTTAGCATTTTTAACTTGTTCCAAATTATTTGTCGCTTTAGGAATTCGAGGATGTATTAATTGATTTTTTCCACCTTTAACCTTGCATTTAATATGTTGAAATATGTGAAATGGGTTATAATTAATGTACTTTGAGGGTATTATAGTAAAATTATTTAATAATTTTCTTGAAAATTGAAATATTAAATGACTTTCTTAATCTGTGTGAAATTGCTAAAGTGACAGTTAAATTGGAACGGAGGGAGTAATTAAATCCATTCATTGGACTATTGGAGTATTGGAGTGTCATTCAAATTATATCAGATGTCACTTGTTGTCAATAAAAGTTCATCGACTTGCTCACGTGACATCTTTAGTACTAAGATGGGTGCCTATAAGTAGAGGTGGAAATAGGTTAGGTCGGATTAATTCTATCGATAAATAAGTTTTAATTGTTTCATTAATCAGTTTATTTTTTAGTCTAAACATAGCTATTTACTTGTTAGAGACTTTTTATAGGTTTAAGTCTAACATATTTTAAGACCTATTAATAGTCTACTAAGGTTTTCAAATAGGTCAACAATCTAACTAGCCTATTTCGAATAAACTTTGAAAAATAAGCTAACCGATATTTAATAGGTCACAAAAATTAAAGTATGTGATCCTAAACTCCATGTTACAAGCTATATGTAAAAGTTTGTCATATCACGAGACTATTAAATAGTTCAATAGGCCAATAGACCTTCGTGAAATATATAGTAATAAATTATATAGGTCGGTCTGTTATGCTTTATAGAATCTTAAAAAAGCTTAAGCTCGATCTATTTAAGCTAAATAAGTTTTTTGAAAAAGCATAGGTTTGACCTATTTAATCAAAAAATTTATGTCTAGTAATATACCTTTGTAAGCTTGTTTGACCTTGCTCCACCAATACATGCAAGAAACAACTGAGAAACGCTTGTCCCTTCTTCCTCGAGTGAGAATGAAGAATGAATGCTGCTTGAAAGATTCCAAGTTTAGAGGCTGAGGTTTGGACATGGAGAGGTTGTGTAATTGGCAAGTGTAGTATCTCACACCGGCTATTTATCATTGTATATTTGTATTGCCTCACCAACTAGCTAATGTGAGCCCTTTCTTTGATTTATTATCACAATGGGAAGCTTAGTTCTTTTTTGAAAAGTAGGAAATTGGTTATGAATGCTTGGTTTGTTATGTTGTGTCATTGGACATTTTGCCTTAATCATGCACGTAAGTTGTCTTTGTAAAGCTTATATAATAGTATTAAAATCAAAGGAAATGGATTTAAACCTCATTGTCAACTGTCAAGTACTGTGTGATGTCATATCCCCAATTTGAATTGTAAGGAATATAATAAAACGAACAAATTTAGCAATGAAGAACATTACAATGGAATTTTTATAGAAAGTATCATAATTAATATCAACTTGGTAAAAAGAGTTTTATTGTTTATAATGATCTTACTCTGCTCGAATAAAAAAATATCAACTTACCCCAAGTAAAAAGTCAACAAGTGTAAATTTCCATATCTATCAAAAGAACTAAATACTAGTAATAACAATGTAAGCTTATGCATCATAAAAAATGTACTTCATATCAAATTCTTTTCATATTTTTTCTAGCGCAGCTCTGAGATAGACCTCATGAACGGAGTAAACACCATTAAATGCTACAAATGTGTTTCATAATATATTTAGTTCATTTCTCGTAAATGCATCTAGGCAAAAGATGAAATATGATCAGTCTATTAAAGAGTACATAAAACTGCAATTCGGCATGCAAGTTTTAAGCTCGTTTCAGCACCACGACCATCATGACCAACACTGCCAATCCCAGAAAAGTTCCTCCCACTCTTTTTGAACTTCCACAACCATCAGCATCAGCCGACGATTTCTCGGCCATTGAGAACCCAAATACATTCTGAAGGTAGTTTGACATTTTGGTTAACATTTCAGCAACTGTAATCTTTAAGTTTTTCAGCCTCATGGCCATTAAATTGGCAAAACCATCTTTTGACTCGCAATCATGCAACTCTTCGACTTTTACATGAGTTCCCTCTTCTTCCAAATCAGAAACTGCACCTGCATTAACATCCACTGTATTAGGAGTGATTGTGGAAGTCTTGAAATAAAAAAAGGGATATCAATTAAATCGTCGCACCATTATTTGAACATCTATATCCAACAAGTTCGTAAATAGTAAAAACTGAAATAATAAATATTCAAAAAACTTTTTCCATTAAACATTAGTTACTTCAAAACCAGCAACTGCAGAACAATTTGAATTAACATCCACCGTACAAGGAGTGATTATGGAAGGCTAGAGATAGAAAAGTAGATCAATTTAATATTCACACGATTACTTGTAAATCTATTTCCGACAAGTTCTTAAATAGTAAAAGCTGTTGAAATAGATATTCGAAAAACTTTTTCCATTGAATAGTCCTTACTTCAAAATCAGCAACTGCAGCACAATTTGCATTAACAACCATTAAATTAGAAGTGATCATGGAAGGCTTGAAATAGAACAGTAGATCAATTAAACATTCACAATGTTACTTGTAAATCTATTTCCTACAAATTCGTAAATAATGGTAAAAGTTGTCAAACTAGATATTCAAAAAAATCTTTCAATTGAATAGTGGCTACTTCAAAATCAAGCAAATGCAGCACAATTTGCATTAACATCCACTATACTAGGAGTCTAGGAGTGATTATGGAAGGCTTGAGTAGAAAAGGAGATCAATTAAATAGTACGTTGCACAATTTGCATTAACATCCACATTGTTACTTGCACATTTATTTCCAACAAGTTTGTAAATAGTACGTTGTCGAAAATAAATATTCAAAAAATCTTCTCCAACAGTGGTTACCTGTCTGCTGTAATTGGAAGAAATTCTTCACTGCTGGATTTTGCATGACTGCATTCCATACATTTGGGTCACAAGCAATAGAAGCTACAGCAGTCTGGTTGAGGCAAGAAACAAGAAAATTCTATTAATTCAATAAACGAACAGCGCGGATTTGATAAATTTGTTTTAGATCTTGAATTATTTATGATTTCTAAAGGACCTTTAGCTATGTAGTATAAAGCATCATCAATTACCTGGGCCTCAGGACTTGCACTAAGCAATTGAAAAGCCTGAAACGCATGCAGTGGCACTGAGGGTTTTGAAATAGCCTCATTGTCACGGAATCTGGTCTCCAGCTCTGCGTTAAAAGGAGACACTACAGAGCCTTGACTACCAGGAGAATAACACTCGCATTCAGAAGAACTTGAATTCAAGTATATCCTGACACATACATGATAAACATAAACATGATTTTTCATTTTAGCACAGCAACAGAAAGAAGAAACATTAAATATAATAAAATAATTCATATGACTTATATGTTACTGTGTTACACATGTAATACAATAAAAATAGATTAAGGTTAAAAAGACGTTTACAAATTAACCGTCTTAACTCTTAACCATTGCCCCATGTCTCAACCACAAGGTGTGAGCTGTGGCAGACTTTACCTGCACTGCAGGGATTCAAATAATGAAATGACTACTCAATTAAAAGACTCCATAATGACTTACTACAAATAAGTCAATTATCAATATTCTCTTGGTGCCTTTATGTATGTTTTAAAGGTTTTTTACAACTACTAAGGGTATGTTGGGGACTTTTTGAGGGGATGGAATGAAATTAAAAAGTGTCTTATTTCATTTCATTATATTGGCTCTATTCCAAATTATCCCTTTAACTCTTTCCATTTGATTTTCTCCTTCTATTCCATCCATCCAAACAAATCCGTAAGTTTAATGGTAAAAAAAAAAAGATTTAATACAGCTAACTTATCCTTCACCCCACCCTGCTAATCTTTTTTCCCCGATCACCACTAATAATCTAATATATTGTACGTAGAGAGTTGTGTTTGTGTTGAGAACATAATAATCAAAGTAAGATAATTAATATATTCATAATCGTCTCAAATAATAAACAGTTTTTTTTATCAATAACATGTGAACCTATGACCTTATGCAAATTACTCAAATTCCTTAATTACCAATAAGCCCAATCCTAGTGGTTTAGGCTTAAATAAAAAAAATAATTTGAAATAAAATAAAGAATAAAAATCCACTTTGGAGTATGAAGTTTTTACGCTGTATCAATTTTGTCTTTAGAGTTTATAAAAAACATTTTAATTTCTAAAGATTTATAAAGTGGATCATGTTAGTCACTAAAGATTTTGCGTTGTACCAATTTAGTTCATAACGTGACCCACTATAAAAATCTTTAGTGACTAATGTAACTCACTTTAAAAATCTTTAGAGAATAAAATATCATTTACAAACTCAATGGATTAAATTGGTACAGCTGCAAAATATCATCCTACCTGTATAATAAAATTCTTTCAGCATAGATTTTATCTATAAAAGAAATCACCCGAATAATAATCAAAATCATACATGCTCTTAGGATATGCAAGAAAATGATGACGTTACCATGAACCTTCTAATCCCCACGTAATTCGACATAAAATTAATAATAATAATAATAATAATAATAATATGATATATGCAATAGTAATAAAAATAATAATAATAATAATTAATATGGAATAATTCAATATATGAAGAGAGATAAGCATGATACGTTTCAATAGCATCTTTCAATTCTGTGGTGGCAGCCTTGGCCTCTTCGAAGCTAGGAACACCGCCAAACACCACTCTCGGCATAGCCTCACCGGCCTGCATGACAAGTACACCGTCATCGGCGACATCCCAGTCCTCCAAGTCCCATGAGTGCAGATGTGCCACTGCTTCAGCAGCTATCGGTTTCTGCTGCTGCGACGACGATGAAAGGACAGTTGATACGGGTCGGGATACGTTCTGGACTAACTGATCGGACGGTGGGACCCGGGTGACGCCCTTCAGACCGCTTGTGGCGGCAGCACCTATTCCGATGAGTTTCCCTGCCGTCCTCATGACTCCTCCTCCTCCCATGAATGACGAGTAGTGAAGAGTTAAAATATCCTAATGTCGGTTCCCTCTCTTTTCCACTCACTCTTACCAATATATTTATATTTATATTTGGAAAATAGAAGGAAAAAAATTACTCCTGTTTAGTATTCCCTCCTATCTCTGTATATAGGGCATACTTAACCATATTTCTTGTAGCAAGAAAAATGATTAGCTTTGTGAATTTTATGATATTATATTGTAACATTACAATTTTATTCCCTCCAATTTAGTTGAAAAGTTCACATTCATCAATAAGTAACAAAAAAATATAGTTAGTCAAAACATGTAATAAAGGCAAAAAATAAAAAAAAATTAATAATACATAGGAAATATAAAGTGTCCTATACAAAAGATCGAAGATTTCTTCTAAGATGCCCTAGATATAGGACTAGAGAAACATATACTCCCTCTGGTCTTTATTATAGGGCATACTTAACCGAATTACACATACCAAGGAAAGTAGTTAGTTTTATAAATTTTATGAGAATATATTGTAATATTACAATTTTACCCTCTAAACTTTTCTTGGAAAATTCACATTCATTAATAAACAACAAAAACACATAGATAGTCAAAGCATTTAATAAGGACAAAAAGAGAAAAAGCAATAAATGATACATTGGAAATATAAAATAACTTATAATTAGAACCAAAAAAACCTTCTAGAATGTGACCTATAATAAGGACCGGAGAGAGTAATATAAATAAATTATGTATACGTGAAACGGGATACACACATTCATGATGATAGGATAAGGAAGAAGGAGGGTTTCTATTTTGGTTTTCCTGAGTTCATTAAAAAAAGTTATGATTTTGTTGCTGACAGGTTAGTGCTACCTGTTAAGATTGCAACTTTGGAATCATCTTCCAATCACCTTTCTTACACAAGAAGCAAGCCTCTCGTTTCATTTTTCACCTTTCAAATCTTAATCGAAACATTCCTTTCTTTTGCTCCTTTTAGTTATATTTATAAGACTTTTCGGAGTTTTTATTTTGATCTTATTTATAAGATTTTTTTTTTCAATTTTCAATAGCATTTAATTATTTCTTTCCACTAATACCCCTGTAAAGTCAACACTTTTTAGAGTTTCAATAATAATTATAGGGGTAGTTTTAAAAAAGTATATCAAATTTTTACATTTCCAATGCCATTAACAAATTTATCCACTTTCCTTGATGGAAATGAAAAACCTCAAAATGGTCTTATAAATAGGATCCGATGAAGTAATAAAAATAAAACTTAAATTATGTTTATTAAAAATTTAATTGAATGTATTTAAATTTAATTGATTTTATTTAATTTTTTTAAATTTAATTTTGAAACCTAAAATAAATGAAATAATAATTTTGTATGGATATTTTTTTCTTATATTTCAAACTGAAAGAATATTTTGTAAAATATTACCAAAATGAACTTTGTTTATTTTAATAAAGTTTTTTTTTAATTTGTGTTTCTGTTCATGCATAAGATAAAAGAATATAAAAAATAAATATTTAAGGACCACAAAGATATTAAGAACCCATAAAACTATAAGGTCAGAGTCTCGAATTCTTGTGAAGAACAACATCCCTTGAGAGACACCCCACCCATGTTGTTCCAGGTATCGGGACTGTGAAGTTCTCCTTCAAAAATAAATATTTAATAAAGAATTAAATATTTTTTTTAAATTTATCAACGGTATCAATTTTTAATAAAGATTTGTTTTTTAAAATTTATTATCCAATACACCTTGTGTATAGGTTAAAAAAACTTATATTAATAAAAAAAATTTATATATATGATAAAAATTGAACACCTAATGTCATAAGTAGTACTTAAGAAACTTATGATACCATTTTTTTAATTGTGATTAGGGGATAACAAATTTAAAACTATTAATTTAAATTCATAAAATATATTTTATTTGAAAAAATTCAATAACAAATGAACAGTTATTCCGAATAAATTAAATTTTTAGAATATCATCAAGCACGTAAATCATTTAGCATATACTTAAGCAAAGATCTTGCATTCGAGTATTTGAGAATGAAATTGAGTTAATACCGACACTAATCTTAATTCTATCGAACATGATTGTTTATCTTATGGTACATAGAAAAAAAAACCAAAATTGAGAATTAGGTTTTGACTGGAAAATAGTACTGCCTCCCTCTCTAATTATAATACCATTTTGAAACTTTTATTTTGTCATTTATAAGATCTCATATCAATTTTCAATGATCATTAATTACTTTTTTCCACAAACACCCCTATTTATTTAACGCTTTTTAGATTACCAATAATATTAATAGGGATAATTTTGAAAATACACACCAAAAATTCACATTTCAAATATAGTACAATTAACTAAATTAAACAACTTTCTTAATATTTTGTCTTCGACAATCTTGCTTGGAATCTGTCGAGGAAAAAAAAAAAAAACTTAAAGCCTTCGAAGCATGATAAAGGCAATATAGTGTTATGCTTAGACAAGGAAGTGAGCACTAAAGAAGTTATGTGAGAAAGACCAAGATCTTGATTACATAAACTTCGACAACTATAGCATTAACATTATTCCAACTATGTTTGGCCTATAGTACTTCCACTATGCATGTATCAATGTGGCCTTGTGTTGGTATCAAAAAATAAATATTTTGGTCAGCAATAACATGATGAGATGCTGCTACTTGCATATTGGTCTTTTGACAAGATGATTATCAAAGAAGTAATGCTACTTGTGTTACCATGTATTTATATGAAGACTTTAGCCATGTATTGGAGATTCGACAGAATTGCTTGGAGGTCTTCGACAAGTGTAGGCATGGCCAAAAAAACCAGAACCGCGGGCACCCGCCCGAACCCGATCCGCCATTAGCGGGGAAAAATCGTTCTAATCGGGTTTCGGGACGGGGCGGGGAAAACCCGCTTTTTCAATCGCGGGGTGGGGGCGGGTGTGGTAATTCTACTATCCGCCCCGCACCCGGCCCCGAAACCGACCCGCTCACACTATATATGTATATTATATTATATATTATATATAATTTATAATAATAGTAATAAAAAAATATTAAAAATAATGTTTTGACTCTTAATAAAAATCACTTGTGGAAAATACTCTTTTAGAAAAACTGTTTTTAAAAGAAAAAGTTGGTATATTATAAAAGAAAAAATCTTTTAAAAAAGTTGTTTTTAAAAGAAAAGCGGAGGCGGGTGCAGTGCGGTTTTACCCGACCCCTGACGGGAACGGGGGCGGATGGGTTTTTATGATACCCGGCGGGGGACGGGGACGGGGGCAGGGGCAATTTTTTGAGACGGGGGCGGGTGTGGGAAGTGCATAATCCACCCCCGCACCGCCCCGTTGCCATGCCTAGACAAGTGAAATATTAACATGACATTTGACAAGAATAGTTGGTACTCGTAGTGCATGACAAGTAATACATCTTCGACAAAGTGCAAGCAAAATAATTAACATAATGCACACATCAAGCAGCTAGTTGAAGACCAATTACAAGAACGAAATTTGCCGCACATGAAGCTGGCAGTTACATAGCATGCATGGAGTAGTGGAGTAGCTTAGGAAGTTACTACTAGTAAACTATTAAGTTACATGCAAGTTACTTAGTTGTAAGGTTAGTAGCAGTTATTTATTTTAAATAAAACATGTATATACAGGTAGTTATTTAGTAGTTATCTTTATTTGGCACTTGGTTACTCCTACACATCTCACCAAAGCAGATTGACGAAAAACACCTTGGTAACTTCCACTTTTAATTTAATGCAATTTCCTTTTTTCTTTTAAATTTCAGTCTTTTAATTTCCTCTCATATTTACTTTCTTGCAATTTAATTTCAAAGTCCTTTACTTTTCTTCGCATCGTCCCTTTATCAATTTCCATCACTTGAAAAAGAACAAGATTACCACATAACTTGTCCGAATTCACTACCTTAAACACATCCTTAAAAAAACTTAGTTTTGTGGGAAACTTGTCATTTTTTCCCATAAACATTACCTCAACCCAGCTATATCCTGATACTTTCTGAACACCAACATCCTTCATTTTAGATCTCATCTTACTAACAATAACCTATCTGCCAAGAAATTAAAATCAATCATGCAAGCCAAGCATAATGTTTTGAAATTGGTGTTACACCATAATCCTTATCCATCGAGCAAAAATACTCAGTTCCGTTGTTTGTCAAGCCAGTATGACTACACCTAGAGGTGACACAGGTTCACACTTCCACACAACAGGATAAGAGAGTAGAAATAAGGTAAAGATAAGCTCTAAATATTTAGATGCGTATGAAATGTATAAAATGCATACCATGGTATTCTCATCGGGCTTGTCTAAATTTTTGCCACCATGTTCATTTCCGAGATTTACTAGTTGGAACACTAGTGAATCGAAACAAAATTTTGATAAGTGTTAATCAAAATATTAATACCAAGGAATCCTGAGACTTCTTAGTCTCCCTATTTCTAAGTTCTCAAGTTGATAGAATCGCACCACTTTAATCAACCTCCGTTGGTATATTACTCAATTTTTAAAATGAACATATTCCGAGAAACATGTGTTAGAGTGCATTCATGAGTGTTTTGCCATGTTCCAGAAATTAATGAACCAAAAACTAAAATATGGGACCAAAGACTAAATCACAATAATTTTTATTGAAGGATAAGTGTCACCTTTGGGTTAACAAAGAAAATCTCTCAAATCAGGAACTCAGAATTTGTTGATTGCCAATTGCCATAAAGATTTGAAACTATACTTTTGCGGGCAACCGCACGTACGATATATAGATGTGGTTGCGTTACTTTAATAAAAATAAATAAAGTAACTTAAAATTTAAAATCAATATCCAACACTTCTTATATGCAAAAAAACATCACTCGTGATACAAAACAATCTCGTTTATTTCCTCAAACAATGTCCAAGGGCACTTGTTAATCCTTTAGATATAGTAGCATATAACTCCAGATGCATGCTTACATCTCAAGATCCTTAGAATTTACTTGAACTCTTAATTCTTAAATTTCTTTAAAATATACAAGGACCATCAATTGGTGCAAGGTAATTTACCTGTATCTAATTATAAAAATAAAAAGGTGAGCCTAAGGCACAATGATCATATACTCAACTCACTTTAGCTGAATTTTATTAACCCTCTGATTCTTAATTATTGGAGAAAATGTTTGTAACAGTTTTTATATGAACCAAAATTTCGAAATGAAGCATAAAAGCAGCTCATTAGGTGTTACTTTGTTAGCTTATAAATATGAACCAGATTCTTGAACAATAAATATTATCCTACTGAATGTTTTGTCAAAAATATAATTAAGAAGACATCGTAACATCTTAAGGATGCTAATTCGAAATGAACTATAGCAAATATTACCTAACCACGATCTACAATTCTAGTAAAACCAATTGGAGGGGGAAATACAATGTATGCTTCAGTAAAAACATTCAATTGCAACAAAAGCTAACGAATATAAGGAAAGGGGTAATGTTCGGGATATATATTTTTGAAAATACAAAGCTAGGTCTCAAAATTGTAGGCTCTTTCCCTAACATAGATAATGATTCACTGGTAATACAGAAACTGTTGTTTCTCTTGTCAACTCTCATGACATGGTAGATCAGCAGTCTTCCTCTTCCTCTAACACATCTAAGGGAATCAATCAAGTAACAAAATCACCTCAGTTACTATACTCAGAAAAATGACTAATTTCAAGATAAGTAGCATAGCGAAAATAGATCAAGACAATATCATGCACACAGCTGACACATGCATAACATATACCAAGTTACGCAGTCTCCTTTATAGAAGACAAGAAACATTACCTACTTAGTCTTCAAACTTGATTTTCTTTGGAGCAGGTTGGACATTGCCCACCTGCGACAGCAATTACATATAACATGAGATAAATTCAGAACATTGACTTTCAATTTCTGAAAAAACAACTAAAACACTAAAGATTGGTAAAGGCAATTAAAGCAAAAAAAAAAAAAAAAACTAACAATCTCAGGGCATTCATAGTCAATGCCAGCAGCCTCTATCCTTTTCCGTCGTTTTTTGTCACGCTTCATAATCTTTTCAACCAACTTATTGTGCTCTTCCAATGTTCTTTCCTGAACAGAACACCACAAAATATAATGCACTTTATTTTCTACTGAAACTCAGACAGATAATTTAAAAGATATGCTTTTTTCTTCATCCAAGTAGATACCTTGTCAAGTTTCTCCCGTTCAATTTGGACAGTGTCCACTGGCTTGTAACGATAATTGAAACCTCTCCATCTACAATGAAAAAAACCATGTTTTCGTATAATCCTCTTAAATTCGGGATGAGAAACTCATTTTTATGCCTTCATCAAAACATATATGATTTCTTATGGGCTTTGGTAGACGAGAAGTGGGGGACATTGCTTAGTAGCTCAACTCTTTTCTAGCTACGATGTGAATTTCCCAGATAAGAATAGAGGTAATCAATTTGTTGTACACATAACCATACTAATAGGGTTATATCCTTAACCTCGAAATACACTTAATTATCTGATATCCAGATGGAACAGAAAGCTTTTGTAAGCTGATTAATCTTTCTGTTACCTAGGTTCTAGACAATTTCCCACATCATTTAGGAGATCGCTAATCCTTCTACATTGTTATCTTTTTCTTTCCTCTTAATAATTCTATCCATTTTCTTTATACTGATGCTTAAAAAACATGTTTTGAAACCTGACACTACATAAATGTGGAAACAACATCGGAGGCTACTTCTCCATGCTTACGCTTAAAAAACATGTGATGAAACCTGACACATTATATATGGAAAAAGCATTGTAGACTTACAATCTTGGATGAACATGCTCCGGAGGTATCAAGTGAACCTGGAGAAGGTGTTCAAAAAGCAGATAATTGTGCATTGTTTCAGCTACAATTTTTGCCACCTACAAAGCAAGGAAATGTTAGCAATAGAAAATGGGGCTATATAACAAAGATAATATAGCCTTAAGTCACAACACAAACAATGGGTTAGATGAAGCACTACCTCAGGAGACTCAAATTCTATGAACCCGTAATGTTTGGTTCTTCCTGTCTGCCAAACATCAATAAACAAAAATGGTTAATTTCAATCAACTGGTAAAACCAATATCAAATAGATATCATCGAATCCAGGTTGCTTGACAACTCAAGAAGCATATAGGTCCTTACAAAAAGTCAAGAACTGATCAAAAGAAAAATAAATATTGAAAAAAAACAAGCATGCCGCAAATCCATCACACATGAAAAAACACATGAATGATTAATCAAGTTCAAGAACCGAACCTTTTTATTCCTCGCAATTCTCAATCTCTTGATGGTACCAAATTGTCCGAAATAACCTACAGCATAACCTTATCATTATAAACACGCGTATTTCACAAGTAAACCCTCCTTAACTTTAAAAGAGAATCACAAAACCGAAACTTTACCTCGCATCTCATCCTCGTAGAACCCATGTGGAATCCTTCCAACATATAAAACCTTGGCAGAATCCTCGCGCGGTGTTTGCTCCGGAAGCTTGCGAGCAGGGCCACCCTCCAAAGGCTTCAACAAATTAAATACATAAATAAAACGATGACAAGAACAAAATAAAATTTAAAAATAAAAAATTAGGAAATTAGAGGGGGGAAGTTAATTCTACCAAAAACTCAGCACCGTCAGATGGCGTTTTAGTGTTAGCAACCGCCTTCTCTAAATTCTTCTTCATAGCTTTCTTTGCCTTGGTCCCCATCTCACTATCCAAACCCCAAAAAGTAAAATTAAAAAAATAAAAGTTTCAGACCAAAATTGAAACCCAACTCCGCAAATTAAGAAGAGGGCATGGAAATAATCTAAAGGAGGAATTAAAAATACGAACTTTACTGTTGATGAGGAAGTGCGGTATGATATTTTCTTCTCTTTGGTGAGAGGAAAAACAAGTGAGGGGTGCCACTCAAACCCTAATACACTGGATCACTGTCGATGTAAAAGATGACTGAGGAGTGAGGACCGCATGAGCAAAACGCGCCGTTTAGTATTTTTTTTTCTAGTTTTTCTACTTTCAATTTGGGCTTTTGAGTTTTGACCAATTGCAAAGTATTAGGGCTTCGATGATTAAATGCACGAGTTTTGAATTACGGCTCCCAAATCCGAGATTTTGGCTCTCATTTCATTTTTTTATGGACAAAAATGTCCCTCATCATGTTAATTTTTCTCTCTCCCAACCGACGGAATTTTTACGTTTTTTTATTCACGGATTTTTTCCGTTTTCTAGCTCACTGAAATTTTCCATCTGTGTGTAGACGGAAGTTAAAAACCATTATATCTTGTTCCAAGCAAAAGTCCAGTACTAAAACAAAGTTACTTTCAGTTGAGCAAGACTACCAAGAATTGTGAGGACTATCAAAAAGGGAGTCCTTGCATTACAACAATATCATAGAAGATTAACCTGCCATTACAATTTTATAGGTATACTGAAACCCACTCAAGCACCCATGCCCCAATAAATAATATTTCGTGATTTGCAATTGCAACTTCAATGCAAAACCAATGAAATAAGGCACAAGAAATGTTCAGATAAATAACAGTAATCACTAGCCACCATAATAAGGATCGGAGGAGCGTAGCATTGTTTACGGGTCCGGATGGTGGTGGTCTTGGTCTTGCATACTCTGCGAATATGACCCATCCATCCAAAAACTGCATGGCATGGGATAAATATATCAATCAGCATCGATGTAAAAGCCATAGAAGTTTGGTAAGAAAAGCGAACTTCCGTGAATAATAAAAGCCATAGAAGTTTGGTAGACGGGAAAATTCCGTGCGTTAGAAAACGGAAAAATTCCGTGAATAATAAAAGGTAAAAATTCCGTCTGTTGGGAGACGAAAAATTAACATGATGAGGGACATTTTTGTCCATGAAAAATTAAAATGGGGCCAAAATCTCAGAGGGACGTAATTCAAAACTCTAAATGCTCACCCATCACTTTTTTTTTAAGGTACACCCATCACTTATTTGAGTGCACTCCTTACATTTTTTTATCAGTGAATTTTATTTTAAGTATAAAAATTTCAAAATGTTATTTATTGATATTTTATTTTTACCTCGGGGCGTCATAAATTTTTTCTATTAAAATAAGGGTATTTTGGGCAGTTGAAAAATAATATTAAAATGAGAGTATTTCGGACCGATAAAAATAATATTAAACTGAGAGTATTTTGGGATAGATGAAAAAAATATTAAAAAGACGATATTTTGGATAGATGAAAATAATATTAAAATGACGGTATTTTGGGTATATGAAAATAATATTATAATGAGCGTATTTTAGATAAATGAAAAATAACATTAAAATAAAGGTATTTTTGATAGATGAAAAATAATATTAAAATCAGGTTATTTTCAGTAGATGAAAAATATTATTAAAATGAGGGTATTTTGGGTGGATGAAAAATATATTAAAAAGAGAGTATTTTGGATAAATTACATTAAGAATAAAAATAATATTTTTACATAAATATCTTAGAAACCTAATTCCTAAACTTATAAATTAAAAATACGCCTATCTGACGTGACAAAAAAAAAATATATGTAACCCTTTTACATTAGACCACATAGAAAAGGTACAACAATCCTTTATTTTCAGATGGTACCAAACAAAATAAAATCCTTTAAATAAAAATGTGAAAAATAATAATAAAAAAGATAAATCGAAGTGTCAACCATTTTTTATTAAAATGGTAAATGTTGAATTTGGATTTTAAATATAAATATCAAAATAACATTATTGTTTCAACATCTTTTCCTTTAAGAGGTTCATACTTCAGAGAAACACTGTACTTCATCATATATGAATAAATGACCACCACCCACCAATCCACCATGAAAAGCTAACAACAATCCAAATAATATTTATCCATCTTAATGTTCTTTCAATCCTGATTGGTCCATTGCTTGTGTCCCGGAACCCATTTTGGACATTTAGTACTGAAATAGCTTGAAGTCACCCTTGAGTTCAAGAGCTCCACAACTGGTCCAAACTTCACACACCTTGGTGTCTTATATTGACTAATTGATGCCCCTAAGCTAACAGCATAGTCCATGAGCTTATCAAAGGTACCCTCTTCAACAATCCTTATTTCAAGTGGTCCTATTGATTTGTCTGAGACACGGCCTTGGCGGTACACACTGTTAAGCGACTCCTCAATGGTTAAGCAACAATCCTCGAACACGCTAGAAGGAATAATAGGAGGTGATGATGACCCTTTTTTGAGGGTGAGTTCCCAGTACAAGACATAGTGCCCTGGGCTTGTTGTTGTAGTGTCTGCATAGCTGGAGTAATCTGCTACTGCTGCATCATATGGCACCAAGTGTGTCGTCACAGCATTCTTTATTGCATTTTGAAGCTCATCTTCATTTGTCTTGTCAGAATCTATGCTTAGGATGACATTTTCTCTGCAAATAAAGTTGAATTGTGGAGCCTTGTTCTTGAATCCGGCCACCCTCAGCACATCACCAACTTTGTACCTATAAAGTCCTGCATTTGAATTTCGTACACATGTTCATTAATTAATCATTAGCAAACCCAAGTTCCATTTTTTCTCCCTCGCTCCTTGGTACTGATGATGTAGACTTATCTAATGTAAATTTCTTAACGTATGTAATAAGAGATAGAAAAACTCTTATATGATAAAGGAAAAGAAAATTCACCGGCAAAAGTTGTAACCACAAGCTCATATTCTTGGCCAAGCTTGACATCAACCAGATCAACCAATTCTTGCTGCTCTTTCTCATTGAGAGATCTTGATTCTGGACGAGAACCAGTGAACTCATTCCTTCTGTCAATGGGTAGAAACTCAAAGTAGCACATGGTTGGGATGAGGGTGTATGCCACCTCATTGGGTTTGCAAAGAGGGTCAAGATTGACCCCGAAGGAGCACTCACTTGAAGCATACGTGCATGACACAAGTGGGAGACCATTGCTATAATAATCCAATGTAGGAATGTACTGAGACATTGTCCCAGTCACAACAACTTGCACATACTTTGCATTAGGCCAAAGCCTAGTAATAATCCCTTGCCATGAACTTTTGCCACATTCTTGTTGGATAAAGTCAGCGAGCTCTGGATCAGGCTTAAGGATCTTCATGACAGCCTCTCTCACTGAGGGGTCAGTGATTTCATTGTTGATGGTTCCTGTTCTAATGTCATTGCAAAAAAGGGCCCAATGTTTCTCAAGAAAACGTATGGCACGGATGAAGCCCGAGGCAAAGGGGGATCCAACACGGAGCACCTCTTTCTTTTGGCAAAGGCCTGAAAGCAGTTGGGAGTACATGCTCTGGTAGGGATCAAGACAACAAATAGTCTCAATTGGGCTTGTATACTTTGAGTATTGGATAATGGCCTGGGCCTTAAAATGAGGACTTTTGGATAAGCTGGTGAGAATAGGGCGAGCCACTATCCCTCCAGGTGTTTTAGACTCAGCTTTTATGAATATAAAGTACATTCCTTTGCCCTTATCTAGGTCAGGTATAAACTGGCTTATTATAGGTACTATTAGGGTATGCATAAATGACCTTCTCCCAAGATCATCTTCAATTGTTGGTATCAACTTTCTGTCACCCCCTGATGTCCCTGAGCTGGAAAAAGCAAAAATATCATAGACATGCCCATTAATTTTGCCAAACTCTACCCCCTTTACAATATAAAAAAAATTATTAGTTAATTGTATTTAGTTCTTTCGCATTTATAAAAAAAAATTGTGGTATTTTAAGAAAATAGTAATGAAAATGAAACAAAAATTAAATGAGATAATAATTTTTTAAGGATATTTTATGAAAATAACATTGAAAATAAAATAAAATTTAAGAAAATTAGTTAATTTTTTTTATTTTACACTCTTCGTCCCATAAGGATGGTAAAATATAACAAATTTTCTTTCTCAAACTTAAGTTAAAGTATTTAATGAAAAAACTTAGAAATTACAAACTTTGAATTGTGATTGGTTGATCAATGTAAAATGCATTAAGTTAGTTGTTTTATAATTTGTTGATGTGTTAGACAAACCATTAAATACATGTTTTCCTATGTTTTTGACTTTTGCAATTTTTTTCATCCTTATGGGATGGGGCGAGTATTTTAAACCACGAAAAGTATTTTTTAATATATATTGCAAATCGAAAGGAGTAATATACAGGGAAATGATACTCGTGCACATCATTTTGAGGTGAAGGAGATGTATGGATAAGAGAAATAGAAATAGAAGAAAAATAAGTGATTGGTGAAGTAACATAAAAAAAAGAGATTAAAAAAGAATTAGATAAAGATGTAAGAAAAAAACTATAAGAATAAAATGATTGTAATATATAATATTTACCCACAAGATTAACTTCCTCTAGTCCCATATATAAGATTCTTTTGGAAAGTTTTGCGTCTATCAAAAAAGTGGAAATAATTTTGTTAATGGTATTAATAATGTAAATAGTTAATATATTTTTTCAAAAAACTACCTATACAATATCGTTATTGCAATTGGAAATCCTAAAGGTAGTTTTGAAAGAATTAATTAAACATTAATGAAAATTGGAAAAAAAACTTATATATATATATGATCAAAATTAAATTTTCAAAAGAGTCTCACATGTAAACCAAAAAAAAAAAGGAAGAAAAAATAAAATGAAAAAACAAAGACAAAGGAAAGGAAGGGAAAAAAAAAGTTTTGTGCATATCCACCTAGCGCGTTTGTTTTTACTTAAAATTGTATTTTTAGTTTTTTTTTTTTAAATTAATCATTATCTAATGTGTTTGTTTGTTAATGCATATTATAATTTTAGATTATATTCTTTTAAAAAAATAATCAAAATAGGAGTTGTAAATTATTTTTGATAAAATTATAATTTTAGACCCATGTAATTGTTTTATTATACCCTTATCACTCCAACAACGTTAACTACACCTTATCACTCTAAACACTTTTTTAATTTACTTAATACAAATAATCTTTTTTATATTATTCGAACAAAACTGATTAGCTTAAATTTATTTTTCAGCTAAGAGACCCAAACATAAACAGATTATGATTACAAATAAAAATAATCATAATCTAATTTGACTTTTTCTTGTTGGCCTCCACTCATTACTCTTTGACCCTCATTACTCTTTCCGCTTGAAACAAAGCGGAAACAAAATAAAACAATTCCCGGCTTATGCAAGTCGTATTATCCTCCGCTATTTCAAAGTCGTAAATAAAATAGAGTATTCCACCTTTCATCACGCGGAAACATTAAAAATTTGTTATAATACCAAAATTGTTCATCCGTTCATTCACGTACAAAAGGGAGGTGGAGGGCTCACAGATGGACGTTTCTGAGATTTCAACATTTTAATTGTTCCGCTTCTTAAAAGGCGGAAGTATTTCCGCTTTTAAATAGTCGGTAATTCTTCCGCCTTATGCAAATCGGTAGTAAATTAAAATAGTTTCAGCCTTTTGAAAATCGGAAATCATCTTTCACCTTCGTCAAGTCGATAAATTAAGGGCAAATGAGGACCAAAGAATAATAAGTGAGGGCGAAAAAGAAAAAGCCATCTAATTTTACCGATTATACCAACACGTAAGCACTAACACTTTTACATCACTTTTCAAGTTTTATATTTCAACCTTTTCCCAATGAACCGGAAAGTGCGGTGAATGTGCGGCTCCATACTTCTAATGTTTGATTTAGCTGAAATTATTATTTTAGCTTATTTTTCAAAAATAATTATAAATTAATGTACTTGTTTGCAATACATATTATAATCTTAATTTATATTCTTGAAAAAATAATCAAAATTTTTAAGCTCCCTAATATATGGTAGTTGAAGATTATTTTTTGAAAGATAATTTTTTTTAGATCAATCTAATTTTCCTATTTCATCACATTAACTAACGACTTGTCACATCATACCCTTTTTGGTAATTTATTCAGTAAAAAATAATCTTCTTTACACTATCTAAACAAAACAGATTAGCTTAATTTCATTTTTCAACTAGATACCCGAACACAAACAGATTATAATCTTACTAGATTACTGGATTATAATCATAGAAAAATAATCATAATCTTATTTTTACCAGCTATACCAAACACTGAGTGTACATAAAATTGAAAACATATTTTAAATAATTTTTTGGCGTAATTATGTATGTGTACATTTTTTGAATTTTATAGGTTTTCGTTTTTCAATATATGACTCCACAAAATTATTTGTGGATTTATCATATACATTTTTTTATCAATATTGATCAAATTTTGCTGACATGCCATATCGAAATCCTAGCTAGTTATATCCAAGAGGTTAGCTATGTAGTGTTATATGATGTCACCTGGGCAAAAAAATTATTTTTAAATTAAAAAAACGAAAAATATATAATTAATATTTTTATATTTTTACTGTAACAAAAAAGAAAATATATTGGTCTCAACATGTCGTCTTCGTCCATATGACATTACGTTACTAATATCTTGCGTTTGAAACATATGACAAACTTGTAATTAAGTAATTATTTCTGAAAACTAAGTATTAGAGGGGAAAAAAACAAAAAGTGACAAAATAATCCTAAAATTTAATAATAGTAAACATTAGCTTTTTCTTCTAAGCAAAACTCAAAGATAGATATAAGAGATTAAGAAAAAGAAAGGAGGAAGTTTTGGCTTAAAATTATGAGTAGTACAGTACCTAGTGAAAAACTCAGAGATGGGTTTGGAGGAGAGGATTGGAGAAGTGTCACCATTGGCGATGCGGTTGATGTCAGCTTGAATATCCTCGTAGTTAATGACAGGCACAAGTTTCTTGAAAGAGTCACGGCTTGTGCTACCATTAAGACCATGTCGTTGCAAGTACTCAACTTGTGCATTTTGAGAGAGGATCTCTGTGAGGATGTTCTTCTGGATTTCATCAGCGTTGGCTGTGACATCCTCAATGAAGTCAAGGATTTTCTTGATCTTTTCTGCGAGGTTTGTATGAGCCTCTTGCATGGTGTTTTAGAGGGAGAAAGAAGAACACACGTAGAGGTTTTGATTGTGTATGAGAGGGAATAAGATGTAAGATATTATTGTTTAGAAAGGAGGAGATGGTATTATGAGTGGGAGGAATTATTGTGTGGTGATTCTTTAATGCATAGGAAGACAACCTGACCATTCTTTTATTATAAAATTTTGTATGATCACATACCTAATTATTTGTCATATACACCCAAAACAAGAATTAAGACAAACAAAGGTTAGTAATAAGAAATATAGAAAAATAGAAAAAAAGTAAAATTTCCACTCAATAATTGGCGCACTAACACTAAATTAATAATAAAAAATTAAAGAAAGAAGTACCCGGTACTTTGCATATAAGGGTGAGCGTGGGCGAGTTGGGATGGATTTGGTGTGGCTGTCATCCGATCCGTAAATATTAATAGGTTCAAATTTTAAACCCGTACCCATTCCTAAACCCGGAAAAACCTGAATATATGTGGATCTAAATAGGACGGGTCAATATGAGGACGTGTTCGGGTTGAACTTGGATAAGAATCACAAGCCTAAAAGTGGAATCAAAGTAAAGTAAGTCATTGCAAGATACTAAGTTTCGATGTAAAAAAAAAAATTATGCTAAATTTAGATTCAAGATTTCACTTATGGCTAAAAAAAAATTAAACTAGGGAAATATTGTTTACAAAATGCCATTTATATAATATCGTACAACAAAGATAAGAAAATGAGTTGTAGATTACAAACCCCACCTTATATCCCCAATTACAAACCCCACCTTATATCCCCAAAGCCCAATTTTAAAAGTGAAATTACCATAATGTCTTAATTTATAAAAAAAAAAAAACTAGAATATAAACCCCTTTTTTTATCCCCAAACCCCAAAATCCTTTTCACCTTCCTAAAATTATCCATAAACCCCAAACCCCTTTTTTCATATATCCTATTATAGAAACTTCCTACTCCTTATTTTCTTCAAAAAAAAAACATCTTCCTCTCCCTTTTATCACTCAACCTCTCTCTCTCCCTTCTCCAGAAGTAATAATTTTTTGGCATCCACTTTCATCAACATCGAGTTTTTGGTGCATCACTCGAGTAGTGTTCGTGTTGGCGATTGCGTTGCACTAAAGTACTTTTTTTAAAAAAAAATTGGACGTACGTTTTCCGACTGTCCAGTCTCGGAAAACTAAATTCCAACTCGAGACTCTCGAAAATCATATACACAATAAAGTCAAATTATATTTTCCGAGATACGTGGGTCGGAAATTAAGCATGATTTCCGAGAGTTCCGAGTCGGAATTTGGTTTTCCGAGACTGGACAGTCGGAAAACGTACATCCAGGTTTTTTTTTTTTTTTAACGTACCTTAGTGGCAACGCAATCGCCAACAAGAACACTACTCCAGTGATGCACCAAAAACTTAATGTTGATGAAAGTGGATGCCAAAAAACTATTACTTTTGGAGAAGGGAGAGAGAGAGGTTGAGTGATAAAAGGGAGAGGAAGAGGTTTTTTTTGGAAAAAATAAGGAGTAAAATCTATAATAGGATATATAAAAAAAGGGGTTTGAGTTTATGGATAATTTTAGGAAGGTGAAAAAGGTCTTGGGGATAAAAAAGGGGTTTGTATTCTAGGTTTTTTTTTTAATTAATGCATTATGGTAATTTCACTTTTAAAATTGGGGTTTGGGAATATAAGGTGAGGTTTGTAATTAATCTACAACTCTAAGAAAATGAGACTTTTGGTAGTAAAGTCAAGTAATAAAGTATCACTTAATAAATAAATAAAAAGTAATTAAATTGCTAAGTTAGAAATGACACCATTTAATATATGATGTATTGTATAAATATAAAATATAAAAATAAAATAAAAACATGTTTACATCATTAATATATATATATATATATATATATATATATAAAATTTTACATATATCGGGTTGAGTTAGGTGACCTTGAGTCAAACCCGAACCCGACCCGTATCTGGTGTCGGGTAGTTTTTGTTTGGATCGAACCTGTCTCCTTTTCACATATAAGATCGGATCCAACTCGACCCAAACCAACTGGGTCCGATTCAGATCACCGAATCGGTCCGCATCCTACACACCCCTTTGCATACAGTACAAGACAAGGAGCGACATGTACAAAAAATAAAAAAATTTAAAGCAACTATAATTGATAAGAGTACTTTTTATTAATAATTTAAACTTTAAAAAGAACACAGTGACGTATAAATAAACACTGTACAAGCAGCAGCAATAATAGATTAGAAATATAAAAAAAAATAAAAAAAATCTATAGTTAAACCAAGTTTCCTACAACAGCCCAAAAAACTGCGATTTTTTAAGTTTTGAAATATGTTTGCAAGTGTACAAATCGTATTAAGGTATAATTAAGTACGAACAAGGTCAATCTTACGTATATTTAATGTAAAATTTAGATATTATTACATTGGTTCTTAAATGTAAGACCCTCTTAATATTTTTTATTTTGTCATTATTTATAGGATTCCATAGCAATTTTTAATGACTATTAATTACTTCTTTCCATAAGCACTCTTATTTATTTAACATTTTTTAGATTTCCAATAATATTAATAGGGGTAATTTTGAAAATACATATCAATTTTCACATTTTCAATACTATTAATTAAATTAACCAACTTTCTTAATCAATGTGAAATTTCTCAAAAGGGTCATATATATATATAATATATTAGAACAAAGGGGAGTATTAAATAAAATCCTAACCTTTTCAAAAAATTAAATTGTGAGTGAATGAAAGTAGTGGTAAAATTAAGAAATTAGTAAATAAAGTTGGTTTGAGAAATGACTAAGGTTCATAATTGGCGAACACTAATTATAATAATAATTATTTCAATTATTTTACCTAATTAAATTACTCGTAAACATCTAGCAGCTAAGCATGTGCTCATGAAAAATATAGCAATGAAGCTCTCAAACTTAATACTCAAACGTATGATTTATCTACCAAATTAATAATAACTAGGGAGTAAGCCCGTGCAATACACGGGGCCATTACGCGAAATCCCTAATTTAAAGGTGAAATTATTAAAGGTTTCATATCATGACTTAAATTTGATTAACAAACAAATTAATTCAAATTTGTTATCACAAAACTTTATTTTTTCATTTCTTTAATTTACACCAAGAACTCAATAGCTAGAAACCCACCCCACATAAATACAGTGATGGACAATAGTTTGAATACAGTACATGATGCAACACCATAAAACAATAAAGCACATGGTGCAACAGCAGCATTCAAGTTCAAAATGCTCCAACATTGCATATAGCAATCTTGAAAATTCATAACTAACATGTGAACACATGATAATACTACAGGACACTACTCTATAGCTGCAAATGCCAGCATTAAGAAGATGACTTTTAACTCCATACTTTAGCAAATTATTATTGAGACTGACGAGCTATATCTTCATAACTCTCAATTGACTTCTGATATCTGCAAAATTATAAACCAGATTCAACCATTATTACTCAGGCCTTCACAGTAACAAAAACAGGGATCAGAAAAACTTACTGTTCTAACTGAGCAGCAAATTGAGCAACTTTCTGCTTGCACTGGTTTGCAGAAGTTGACACTTCTTCATTTTCATAAAAATCAGCTGCCTTTTCAAAGTAAACAACAGCCTGCTCTATGTTCTGTTCAGACTCGTACAACTCAGCAATTTCCTGTGTGTATAATAGTAAAACTTAGTCATGCCATGTTCACGGTGATTCTTATAACAACACATCATGAAAGATACCCAATAGGAGGGATACCATGTATAACCAAACACACATTCCAAGAAATTAACTTAAATGATACTAATAGTGAAAGAAGAATCTATAATTTATCGTAGAATGTAGATATCTATGCCTTCAAGTATCTAGCAGCCATAGAGAGCCTTCCAATTTCACAGAAAAGATTTACAACATTGTTTAGGCAAGATACGGATTCTGCATTAAAAAAGAGGGAAAAGGAGCTTAAAACTAAGTGTTACGTCTTTCCAAATAGAATATGCTAAACCATTCAAAACAATTCCCGTGGAATGGAATATGAAAAGAAAAAAAATGGAGTGCACATGTTTGCAGCATGATTTGGCAGGTAGTGTTTTTTTTATTTCAGTCAGCTTTAACTTTATTGCATTATAACTGAAACAAATGGCCAACTGCATTGTTATATTCATGGACGGTTACATGGAAAACTATGCATGACATTTAAGATTACTCTTTCCCATTCCAATTTCCAAGTTCATGAGAACTTGAGAAGTGAATGAAAACTGAATTGAATGGATATCTTAACAAACAAAATCAAATTGGCTAAGAAATTTACAACATATGATGGACATGATGATTGGCAGGCTAGTAGAAAATTCTAAATAATAATATGCAAAAGCAATATTAAGGTTCTTGATTTCTGATTTTAGGCAATGGTAGCAGAACAATTACCTTGTGCATTTCTGATTTCAACTTCTTAATATGTGCCTTCACGGGAGGAGATGCAACACACTCACTGTCTCATGAAGTTCAATTCGCATGTGCAACTCGTTCTTTGTTAATTTTGAGTCTCTTTTCCATTGCACTTAATTCTGATTCCTTCTTCTTCAGCTCTCCTAATTGAGATATCTGTTTCTAGTTCTTGTGACATAACAACTTCCTTGAAACATTCAAGAGTACCGTATCAAAGAGAAATCAAAAACAAATTTGATTCAACACATAATTCGATATCGACACTGAAACTAAATCCTTGAATTTAGAACTGCATCTAAGCTTATCTAGCAAATAACTACGTCAGGCTCCCTAATAACAAAAACCTAATAAAATGCAAGCCTATTATTGTCCTATGTCATTCTTGTTTTCTTCAATTGTATGTGTGATAGAAATAACTTATAGAAAATTGGAAACTGAGTTTAGTTTTACCTTTTTCAAGCCTACAGTCCAGTTTGAAGTGTATAAAACCTCTATTTTATCTTTTTTTTCTTTACAGTGAATATGCAATCTTCTATTTTAATCAGACACATTTATTTCAATGTTCCAAGAAGCAATTGTTTGAAAGAACTACACAAACACACAATTAATAAACTCTGAACTTGAGTTCTAAACATTAGTCATGCAACTAACAATAAAAGAGAGCTCTAGTGTTTCAATACCTCTGTTATAGCAGCAAGCACAAAGAGCATAGCAACAACAACAAAAAATAATTCAACAACAAAAGAAATGGAAAACCTGTTAGCATTTTTTTTTTCTGCAATTTGACTTTATGTATGGATGAATGTATGAAATGGTAAATGAAAAGTAGAATAAAACCAAACCATTGCAAGAAAACATGCTTAGTTTTTCAACATATGGAATATGAAAGAAACACATCACACATTATTAACATAGTCACATTAACAGTCTGATTAGTGAAGGCAACAATACGAAAATGATTAACACTACTTTTTATAATTGAGGCTTGCAAAAGGACACTTCATTTGAATCCAAAAAATTCCACAGCATATCTCAGCTTGAATGCCACTGTATAGTTAAAAATAAGAAAACTTGTCAAAATAGATATTAAGACAGTATATGAAACTTACATTCTATTAGGATCCATGTCAAAATTAGGAACCATGCAAAAAAAAATGGAAACCATGTCAACAAAATTAAAGAAAATAATTGTTATTAAGACATTATATGAATTATATTGCTCGTGATACTTCCTGAATGTTGTGTGTGAATAACAGTTGTGATTTTTTGTCCACTTTGTGCAAAAACTTATGTAGGTGGTTTTCTTACATGATGCAATTTCAATGTTAATGATTGAATTTTCATAATAATTATTATCAAAATGCCTCAACATTTACATGAGATCACTTATCTGATACACAGAAGAACACAAGCATAGCCGAAGGTCTCTATTGCAACAATTTCTAGCAATATGAAGAAAAAAAATAATATAAAGACATTTAAGCATAATAAAACAAAGATAACCACAACAGAATGAGATATTCAAGTTCTTTTCAAAGGAAAGGTAGTATTTAACTCACACCATGCCAATCTTTCAAGTTAGTACCTAAAAGGAGAAAAGTTTAGGCAAAGCAAAGAAGTTAAGGACCAAAGTGTGTATAGAGGCTCTGTGCTTTGTTTGATTGTTATGCAGGAATTAATAATAAAGGAATGAAATGAAACATATATGCTTTGATGAATTGAAAATTTAGAAACACATACCTTGTAATAAAATTAGAGGAGTAAGAGCCCATTACTAATATTTGGATGCTAGACTTCGAGATAAAGCTAAGAAGTACATCAGCAAGATTGTCATCTTCAAGCAGCAAGGTCTTCACCATGAGTGTGAGAATCTCCTTATCTATTTCACAACACAAAAACACAAACAGATAGAGTGCATTAGAACAACATAGCTAGTTAAACAACCAAAGCAAGGGTGAATTTGCTCTAATCAAACCATGAGTTCTTAACATTTGCAGCAATAAACTCATATTCCAATTTACTCTTATCAAACCTTTTTAATTCTAATTTGCTCTTACCAAACCATGAGTTCTTAACATTTTAAAATATCATTTTTCATTAGTAAATGAAGAGCAAAGTATGATCCATTGATTGTCACTCCTCTGCATCAAAGCAACCTGAAATTAAGGACATATAATGATAATTTAAAGAAAAGAAGATTCTGAAAAAGTGAAAAAAAGGGTGGAAAGAGTGGGTTAAAAGCAATCTTGAACTATTCTTTAAGCCTATTCTTTAAGCCATTCCTTACTAAGCAGTGATGGATGATGGAAAGATAGGACTTTTAACCAATATTGTAGCACCATATAAGGAAAACTGATGATTTTGGTAACAATGACTGATATACCTGAACTCAATGTGTGAGAAACCTGAATAGCACGATGGCTAACTACCACTTATCAAACATCTTATGTGCACCTTTAAATCACCCACTATTCTCATAAAAAATATCAATCAAATTTACATAAACAACTAAAAATCATACTCATTTTTTAGAGTAAAAGGAATATAGATGCCATAGAGAAGTTAAACACTAAAAATTAGTGATCTATAAAAAACAAAAAAGATAAATCAAGTGTTTATACCTGAAAATATTTGCATTTGAGAAACATAGATTCTCCTTTCTCCTCCAAAACCGCCGCTCCATTCTCCTTCATTTCACTTTTCAGCCTTCAAACCTTAATGCCTCTTTATACTTTGCAACTGAAATGGAGAGTAAGATTTTAGACAATAATCTTGAAACATAGAAAAATATAGAAAGAATGAGAGAATGAAGTTTTGAAATTTGAGAAAAGAGAAGAGAAATTATAGTGAGAAAGAGAGAAGAGAGACCGTTGATGAATAAAAGAAAGAATTGAACCTTCAAAAAAATAAAAAATAAAAAAAATTGACGGGGAAGAGGAATCGAAACTGAGAGAGCTTTTCCTTTCCATTGTTTTTCATTTGGTGAATAATGAATAAAAGAAAGAATTGAAGGGGAAGATCTTAAAAAAAAAAGAATTGAAGGGGAAGAGGAATAGAAAGAATGGGACAGAGGAAATAAGCTTCTTGGAAATTCCATTCATTAATTATGGGGTTGAAGCCAAAAAAAACTGTGCACCAACCACCTTTGGGCTTGAAGCCCACTAACCGAAACAATGGGGTTCCCAATGTCTGCCCATTAATTATGGCTCATTTTCTTTTCTCAGTGTTTTGTACTTAAGTGGAGTAAGTATAATTAGTCAAAATTGGGTCAAAATTAGAGTGTGATTAGGCGGGAAAATCACTTAATTATAGAGCAAAGATTGATGACTGCTCTTCTTTTATATATAATATTGATTATTCAATTATCAACTATATCAATTGACATTTAACCATTACTATCAACACTTAGATAATATAAAATAATTTCAAAGCATGAAAAAAAATGACTGAACTCATTTAAGGTTCAATTCTATTTACTATGTAAGAAAATAAAATCAATAATTAATAAATGGTTTGCTAAGGGTTGAGGATAAAAAGTTAATAATAGTAAAGAAACCTAGAAAAACTAAGTCCATTATCACTTGAATCATTAAATGTTTAGTTTTTTTTTATAAAAATGCGTTTCTTTTAGTCTCTTATCATCAACCTTAGCCTTAAAAGTTGAGGTTAAAAAAATCCTTAATAAATATATAACATGGATGAAAATAATTAATCAATATTTACTGAATAAGAAAACATTGCTAAAATAATCAAAATTTAATCATTCTCTCTTATAACCAGAAATTTAGCTAAACATCTGTGTTTCTATTCCCTCTCCCGGTACCGGCTCTCTTCCCCTTGGTACTAATAACTCCCCCAACTTGGTTCTTCGCTCTCAACTGGTACTCCTCTTCGTTTGTGGAGTGCTCCAATTTATAGAAAGAAAGTAACTCCCTTCATTCTTTGTATGTTTCATTAGTTTGGTCCCAGAATCATCTCATATATATATATGCTGCGAGCTTTTTTTTTCTTTCTTTTCTGCTTGCAAAGTCATCGCCTACACATGCAAATACCATATATTCCAATTCAATACCCGATGATTTTTACAGGTTCAAATTTTATGTTATTTTTTTATTTGGACTTCCACCTTCAAATATTTGTCCAATCTGATGACGCATCTTTGTGGGAGAATTCAGATTGAAAATTGAGCAAACATTTTCAAGGCACCACATGCAATATATATATATATATATATATATATATATATATATATATATATATATATATATATATATATATTATTGACCAGTTGGTGAGAAAGCACATGTTGTAACCCATGCACAAAGGAAGCTTTATGGCATGAGTTTTCTGGCTTGTCGGTGCATTCTACACTATGAGATGCTAACCCCTTGTGGTGTCTAGCCTTGCCACTTTTGCCTTTAATTTTTTAGAAAATTTAATAAATTACCAATTTAAATAAATTAATTTAGATGTTTCAAAAATTAATATAGTTAGACATATAAATCGTTTGGTTTTGCTTGAAATATTCTATTTTAGCAAGTCTCACATTGTCTGAGATTGGAATGAAGGAAGGAAGCCAAAGCTATATATATTGAACTTAAGTTCCTTGTTTTAATTTGTCCCAGTTGGAAAACACTTTAAACTTGTATCCAACTTTTGTTTTTCCTTTTATATTTGCTTTGGAGAGTGTGGGTGCATTGGTGTCAATGAGAGAGTAATCTGTGTGTTTAAAATTTTTCACATAGTATTATTTTCTGGTTGTCTTTAGGCAACGATCGACGATCGTGGTTGTTTTCTCCGATTTTGGAGGTGTTTCCTCGTTAAATCCTTGTGTGGTGATTGTTCTGTTTTCTTATTTTCTTTCTTTGTTCTTGGTCAGGTTTTAGGAAAAAATATTTTTACCAACATAAATTATAATAATACCTATTTTAATATCAAAGTATATATAAAATTAGACTCTTGTTAAGTGTAATTTTTAAAATTAGAGATGATGTATGTGTCATTGCAGCAAACCTCAGAAGTGGTGAGTGTAATTAATTCCCTTAATTTTACGATTGATTGATTTAGCAGAAATTTTTTTAAAGACTTGTCCCTTTTTTTTAATTTTTATTTTCTTTTCAAAAATTTATTAAATTTTTTTACCAAGAGAATAATAACTATATGCCACTATATTTCTCAATTCCTTGAGTGTTATTGTTTAAGGTTCCTATATAAATATAAACTATTGAAATTTAATTTTATTCTATTTTGACTAAAACACATCTATTTATATGGTGTAGTTAAAAAAACAAGTAAAATTAACACTACTAATTAATAAAATTAGGATAAAAAGAAAAAAATAAAGGGTTGATCAAACCTTAAACGCCTAAAACAATAATGCTTGTGAAAAAAACATAAGTTAAAACAAAGCCAAATCAAAAGGCACTACGAAAGATTTCGGAACAACTAAGACAATAATTTTATATAAATATCCAGAATTGATATCTGAATTTAACATATATTTGTCTTATATGCAAAATTTATTTTTTTTATATAGTATGAGACAAAAAGATATTAAATCTAAATGTCATTCTAAATTTTCATATAACGCTACTCCAACTAAAATAGAAAAAGGGGGAAAAAAGACTTTTTCTTTTTAGCCCCCACTCATTACTCTTTGGTTCCTAATTGCCCTTAATTTAATGGCTTTACAGAGGCGAAAGATAATTTCCGATTTTCAAAAGACGAAAACTATTTTAATTTACTACCGATTTGCATAAGGCGGAAGAATTACCGACTATTTAAAAGAGGAAATACTTCCGCCTTTCAAGAAGAGGAACAATTAAAATGTTGAAATTCCAAAAATACCCTTCCGTGAACCCTCCACCTCCCTTTTGTACCTGAATGAACGGAGGGGCAATTTTGGTATTATAACAAATTTTTAATGTTTCCGCATGATGAAAGGCGGAATACTCTATTTTATTTACGACGACTTTGGAAAGACGAAAAATAATACGATTTGCATAAGGCGAAAATTGTTTTATTTTGTTTTCGCCTTGTTTCAAACGGAAAGAGTAATGGGTGGGTGCCAAAAAGAAAAAGGCAAAAAAAAAAAAAAAAGGCAAAGCAGTTTTTAAACACCATCTTTTCCGTAAGAGGTTCATACTTCACACTTCATATGTGAATAACTAACCACCCACCGTGAAAAGGAACCTACAACTAACACACGTAATATTTATCCATCTTAAGGTTCTTTCAGTCCTGATTGGTCCATTGCTTGTGTCCCGGAACCCATGTTGGACATTTAGTACTGAAATAGCTTGAAGTCACCCTTGAGTTCAAGAGCTCCACAACTGGTCCAAACTTCACACACCTTGGTGTCTTATATTGACTAATTGATGCCCCTAAGCTAACAGCATAGTCCATGAGCTTATCAAAGGTACCCTCTTCAACAATCCTTATCTCAAGTGGTCCTATTGATTTGTCTGAGACACGGCCTTGGCGGTACACACTGTTAAGCGACTCCTCAATGGTTAAGCAACAATCCTCGAACACGCTAGAAGGAATAATAGGAGGTGATGATGACCCTTTTTTGAGGGTGAGTTCCCAGTACAAGACATAGTGCCCTGGGCTTGTTGTTGTAGTGTCTGCATAGCTGGAGTAATCTGCTACTGCTGCATCATATGGCACCAAGTGTATCGTCACAGCATTCTTTATTGCATTCTGAAGCTCAACTTCATCTGTCTTGTCAGAATCTATGCTTAGGATGACATTTTTTCTGCAAATAAAGTTGAATTGTGGAGCCTTGTTCTTGAATCCGGCCACCCTCAGCACATCACCAACTTTGTACCTATAAAGTCCTGAAATTGAATTTCGTACATATGTTCATTAATTAATCATCAGCGACTATGTTTGGATTGGTGGAATGTGATTGATAGTGGAGGGGAGTGAAATAATAATTTAAGCAAATTCCATTGTTTGGTTTGGTTAATTTGTAATAGAGTGGAGTGGAACATGGTGGAATGAATTTCATCCAATTCCATCAAAAATTTCACTTTTTCATCCCTCCCAAATTGGGGTATATGTGATGGAACCAAACAATGAACACTAACATTATATTATTCTATTCTACTTCATTCCATTTTATCTCATTCCATTCCATTTCACCCACAATATTGCTACTCCCTCCCTTTCTATTTAACTTTTTTTTTTGGAGAAGTTTTTTGTTTCTTTTTATTCGTCCTTTTGATAATTTCAAGAGTATAATAAATGTTATTTTCCATGTTTAACCCTATTTAATAGAGTATTGGTTTTCATAAGTAGTGGAGAAAAAATAATAATTACAGAAAGAGAAAGGGTATAATGGGAAAAAACATAATTAATTTATTGAAAATTTAAGTAATGATTGCATTTCTTAAAGGGTGTGTTTTGTTTGAAATAGGAAAAATAAATAGGACGGAGGGAGTATATCAAAACATAGGCTAAGTTCCATTTTTTCATCCCTATCTAGTACTTTAATATAAAATCCATTTGTTAATTTTTTTCATGTTTATAAGACACAATTTCTAATTTACAATGACATTTAATTATTTTTTCTATAAAATGATTATGTATTCAACACTTTTTAGTTTCAATAATAATTATAAGAGTAATTTTAAAAATATGAAATATTTACATTTATAATATCACTAATATTACTAACTAATTTTCTCAATAAATATGAATTCTAAAAACTTTAATATTGTGACCTCAATTATGGTCATCGACGAATATTTAATATGTATTCATAAATAAATATTATATACTCATATATATATATATATATAATATATATATATATATATATATATATAACAAAAAGACATACATTATATGATGGATTTTTCTAACATCCATCCCATGACATATATTAAAAAAATCTATAATTGGTAAGTTTACATCCTAATTAGGCAAATTTCCTTAATATGAATTTTTTAATGTATGTCTTAGGAGACGCGTAAAAAAAAAAAAAAAGAAAACTATGATAAAGGAAAAAAAAACTGACCGGCAAAAGTCGTAACCACAAGCTCATATTCTTGGCCAAGCTTGGCATCAACAAGATCAACCAATTCTTGCTGCTCTTTCTCATTGATGGATCTTGATTCTGGATAAGAACCAGTGAACTCATTCCTTCTGTCAATGGGTAGAAACTCAAAGTAGCACATGGTTGGGATGAGGGTGTATGCCACCTCATTGGGTTTGCAAAGAGGGTCAAGATTGACCCCAAAGTAGCACTCACTCGAAGCATACAAGCTTGACACAAGGGGGAGACCATTGCTATAATAATCCAATGTAGGAATATACTGAGACATTGTCCCAGTCACAATAACATCCACATACTTTGCATTAGGCCAGAGCCTAGAAATAATCCCTTGCCATGAACTTTTGCTGCACTCTTGTTGGATAAAATCAGCAAGCTCTGGATCAGGTTTAAGGATCTTCATGACAGCCTCTCTCACTGAGGGGTCAGTGATTTCATTGTTGATGGTTCCTGTTCTGATGTCATTGCAAAAAAGGGTCCAATGTTTCTCAAGAAAACGTATGGCACGGATGAAGCCAGAGGCAAAGGTAGATCCAACACGGAGCACCTCTTTATTTTGGCAAAGGCCAGAAAGCAGTTGAGAGTACATGCTCTGGTAGGGATCAAGACAACAAATAGTCTCATTTGGGCTTGTGTAGTTTGAGTATGGGTCAATAGTCCTGTCCTTAAAACGAGGACTTTTGTAAAAGCTGGTGAGAACAGGGCGAGCCACTATCCCTCCAGGTGTTTTAGACTCAGCTTTTATGAACATAAAGTACATCCCTTTGCCCTTATCTAAGTCAGGTATGAACTGGCTTATTATAGGTACAATTAGGCTATTAAACAAATACCTTCTCCCAAGGTCATCTTCAATTGATGGCATCAACTTTCTCTCACCCCCTGATGTCCCTGAGCTGCAAAATGCAAAAATATCATAAACAAACCCATTAATTTTTCCAAACAATATAATATATACTATTTAGTCCCCCAAAGTATAATACAAGATTATATACAAAATACCAAAGAAAAGATAAAGAGAAAATAGTTTGAGCACCGGATCTCAATACATCATCCATCGTTCAAGAGTTTATGATCATTAACTTCTAAGTTAAAATAATGCAAATAATGGTGGATGATATACCAACAGTAAAATGTATACCAATTAAATTCAATAAAGATAAAATAAAATGAAAAAAACAAAGACAAAGGGAGGAAAGACAACAACAAAAAATATTGGTAAGAAATGTTTTGTATCAACATCTTCACAATATATATGTTACTCTATGTGTCATCATTTTTTTAAAAGAAAATATCAAATTAACGGCATATATTGAATTTAAAATGTATCTTTTATCAATAAAAATGAATGCTAATACACATTGTGGAACCAATAAAATCATGTGAACATATATACAAAATAGACACTTGTATCTAACATATGTTTGTTTTAGGCTTATTTATGTCTTTTATCTTTGAAAGTTGAAAGTTCAGTCCTTAAATTTTTAAACATTTTGGTTTTGGTCCCTTTTGTTAGGAAAAATATGTTACTTGTTTGTGTAGCTAGCAGAACATCACATTAGCAATCTATATGGTCTGAAGCGACGCCAAATAGGTTTTATAATGTGGATGATATAGATCCACGGACGTAAAATGGTCTAATACGCAAAATGGTCCCGTACACGAAATTTTGAGTTCATAAGCATGAATCATCCATGTCACATCACCTATTTGGATCTACCTCACATCTTGTGGCATCTGATGTGGATTTTCGTTAACCATGTTAGGAAATAACTAATTTTTGGTAATGGAGGGGACCAAAAGTAAAATGTTTGAAAAATTAAGGACTAATCCCGGTCAAAATAACTTCTAGAGACTAAAACCAAAACACGTTAAACTTTGAAAGAATAAAACCATAAATAAGCATTTGTTTTATATGAAAAAACAATTGTTTCTGCATGTACTTACATGTTATATAGATCCTGATATTAATCTTGGATATTCATATAATACTACTATCGAGTAACAATATATATGCTCTCATGTGCATTTATCTGCGACCACTCTTCCTTCGCTTTTCAGGTTCTTAGTTCAACTTTTTGCAATAAACCTTGAAATATCTCGAATGTGTCGATCGTGAGTATACATAACGTTGAAAACAAAATTTAAATAAAATTTTCTTCTAAGCAAAACTTAAAGATAAGAGATTTAAAAAAAAAAAAAGAGTTTTGGCTTGAAATTATGAGTAGTACAGTACCTAGTGAGAAACTCAGAGATGGGTTTGGAGGAGAGGATTGGAGAAGTGTCACCATTGGCGATGCGGTTGATGTCAGCTTGAATATCCTCGTAGTTAATGACAGGCACAAGTTTCTTGAAAGAGTCACGGCTTGTGCTACCATTAAGACCATGTCGTTGCAAGTACTCAACTTGTGCATTTTGAGAGAGGATCTCTGTGAGGATGTTCTTCTGGATTTCATCAGCGTTGGCTGTGACATCCTCAATGAAGTCAAGGATTTTCTTGATCTTTTCTGCGAGGTTTGTATGAGCCTCTTGCATGGTGTTTTAGAGGCCAGGGAGAAAGAAGAACACACAGAAGTTTTGATTGTGTATGAGTAGGCTTAAAAGAATGATCGAGAAAGTGATATATTTGTGTATGAGTTGGCTTGTGTTGCGAGATTGATACAATTATACAAACAAGAGTGGAGGGGGTACGTGGCATGAGACAATAATGTTTGTTGTTGTGACTTGTGTCACTTATTTTTCCAAACATATACTCACTCGACTTGTCTAAAAAAATTAATAGAATTTTTTTTAAAAATTGTTTTTAATATTTTGTCTAACAAATTAATCAACTATAATTCATTAACTAATTTAACAAATTCTTTATTTATATTCACTAATATGGTAGTATTATACACAAATTTCTAGCATTTTTTTAGGAATTACTTTAGTGTCATTTTTATTTTAATAGACAACAATGTCATCTTTAAACCTACCAATTATATAGAGACATATATGATTTTTTTCACAATCAGCATTTAATTGTTTGCTAATATTTCTAATTATTTGTCATATAATAAGGTCTTTTTTAAAAATTTAACACAACAATGGTTACAATTAAATAAACATAACTTTTTATTTTTAATTATAAGAAGAAGAAAAAAACAAATCCACCTTTTTTTTATAAGAGATATTTATTAAGCAAAAACAAGAGTATATATAAGGATACTCTACCAATGAAAAGTACAAAAGTTTCTTATTTAACAAAACAACCTAAACATAACATATAAGAGGTGATAACCGCGTTAAGTAACACAAATGTCAATATATAATTGGTTTAATTGAGTTGATATTGATGTCTTTTCTCACCAGAAGGCACATGAGCTTTTCCTTTTTTTTTTTTTTAATGACTTAGTTTTGAGACAATTTTTTTAACAATTTCTAACAAGTTTTTTAGGCGGATGGAGTACTCTCTTACAACAATGATTGATAATTAACATCGAAAGATTGTCTACTTTCTCATTTTAGTTAACGCAATGAAAAAAAATATTCGGAAATGATTTTTGAAAATAATAGATACAATATAATCAACAACATTCAAATGAATTTGAGTTTTTAATTCGATGAATTAGAATCTTATGAGTATAGTGTTAAGATTTTATTTTGAATGCATTTAGTCACTAAAATATTTTTTAATCGGGATTGATCTTTAATTGTTTGAATTTTTTGATTTTGCATGTCATTAGGACATCACCAATAATTGCCAACAGAAGTCATTAGGATAAACTAGTTGGTAAAAAAGCACGACACAATCATGCAACACGATCATGCTGATCTGAATAAGTACGACAAAATATCGGGTTTGGGCAATAATTTTGGAGCACGAATTATACCTATGCTTTTTAGTAATGTTCGCAAAGACACGAAACACGACCAGACTTTTGCCGAGCAAACATATACGATACGCCAACTCAATGTATTTTATTTATTTTATTTTTATTTTTAATTTGCTAAAAAAATTTCTGAAACCGAAAAGAAAAGGAAATACGGTGAAAACGTAAAATAGGAGAAAGAAAGGATTCAGAATAGATCCGCAATTTCAAAGGGAAATGACCTAGGATACCATTAGAAGATGCTTAGTCATGTACCATCGTATTCATAAATCATAACATCGCCGCTTTAAAAAGATAGAATGTAACTGATGACTGCTCATAACAATAAAAACAAAAAATGCATGCAGATGCAGACACATTGAAATTCCCAGCTGATAAGAGAGAGCTCCATATTAAAACATGGAATCAGACAAACCTACACAACTCCTGTTTCTCCCATTAGAGATAACATTAGCCAATTAAAAATTGAATTTGTTAATGGAAAAAATAAGTGATTCGGAATTCAATACAATATCCACTCAAAAATAAAAAGAATTCATGTTTTGGTTCTGTTGTGAGTTAGGAAACCTACCTCACATAATAACCTTCTAACAATCTAAGGGTCTTATAAAGGGGCTTGGAGAGAAGATCTCAAAGAGAAAAAAATGATTTGCGAAAAAAAGGGATTGATGTTGTAAAACAACTTAATAATATATATGTTAGTGAAAGAGGAAGTTTAAAAGAGTGAGAACAAACAAAGATAAAATTATATCTATTCATCCCTACTCCAATACAAAGAGTATAGCTCATTTATAGGCATTACCATATAACTCATGGAATGAATTATGATTAATACACGATTAATGCAAAACATAACCTATGCAACCTACTAGGGAATATTATAACCTTCTAGGGAATCCAAAGTGAAAGGGAATATGGACATCCGAAATGCATCTAATATTTATAACAATTGAGATGTTTTACCAACGTGGAGTTGGTCAAGTGATAGCTCACCAGGTCCCTTAACCAACTGGTCTCGAGTTCGAGCCTTGAGTATGGAGCCCCACTACAAGAAAAATCTTGATTAGATATGGAATTTTTCATAGCTAATCCATAGCTAATTTGCAGCTAAACTCTTTAGCTATGGAATAAGATATGAATTCGCTATAAAAGGCTCCATAGCCAATACCTCCTAGCTGATTGGCGACATAAAATGTTGATAGCTAATCTATAGCTAATTTAAAAATTTCCATGGCTAATCTACATCTAAATCCATAGCAAAATTTTAGTACTAAAATTCATTAATTCCATAGCTAATTAGACGGAGAAATTTTTCATAGCTATTTCCATAGCTAGATTTTGTAGCTATTCAATAGCTAATCCATATCCATTGTATATCTAATCTATAGCTATTGCATCACTAATCTGTAGCTAATTTATGGCTCTAGCAACTCCATAGCTATTTAATAGCCAATACATACACAAATAATTCCACTAATCCACGTATAATATAAAATAGAAAAAAGCAATAATAAAAAGATGAAAAGGAACAACAAAGTATCATAGTTGAATCCATTAATATGAACGTTGTCTAGTAAACAAGTTATCAAACTTCTAAAAACCTTCAACCCAACACAAACCAAATTTACTAATTCAAAACAAGTTTCATTGGTTCAATTGAACACAAAACTAAGTGTACTTATTCAAATTAAATTTAAATTCACTAGTTCAATCTATTACTAATAAAGTCAATCTTCATCATCAGCATGTTCCTCCTCAACTGCTCCTTCACCTTCCCCAACATTTCTAGCTTGAGACTTACCAGCTACTAAATGGAATCAGCTGATATTCTCAGTTGCATTTTCTTCATCAACTATGTTTCCTGAAATAATAAAGTAACTTAGCAAAATATAATTAGACAATAACTTTATTTTAGTCTCAGAATTGTAGGTCTTCCCTTACTGCAAAAGAGTAATAGCAGATTCCAAAAAAAAAAATAAGTCAATGAGTTTCACTTCATCAGACATAGGTATGACAACAAGTTTAAAAATCAAACCAAAACACAGACATTCGAGAAGCCGATGATCCATTTCAAAACATCATAATTATATATAGTTGGCAATGGAAACTAAGTTTCCTGAAATAATAAAGTACAGTAGGCATATCATATATAAATATGAGTACAGGTGTAATCTGAGTATCAATTTTTACACGCTTGAGAATAACTTTCAGTTGGTGGTAGGAATCTGTACTTTTGGACTAAAAATTAGTAACATTACAAAATAAAACAAGGAATTAAAATTAGGAACTCTTTTATATATCCTAAAATAAGCCAAGTCAAAATTAAAATTTAGAAGTTACATAGTGGTAAGTAGGAAGCTGCAGAATGAGGAATAAAACCCAATAACAAGTTTCTAATCATTCAAAATCCAATAACATACTTGAGATCTGCCCATTTCATTGTAACTAATCTAAGAAACTAAATGAATAAAACTTAAATGTCACCAGTTAGCAAAAAAAAAATGTCACCATATGAGTCTGAATCATATAGTTCCTCCTCATCATCTGATATGAACTCATTATTATCACTATATTCATCATCGTCAATGAATGCATCAACAACTGGGACATTCGGTGGAATATATATATCGGTGGAATATATGCATCAACAACTTATCTCTCGAATCATTTGATTCTCAACTCGATCCATACTCACCTATAAATCATTACAAAGACAATAAGCAACTATTTAGTATAGTGAATGTTAATTTGTATGATATAATATATGATTATGGATGAAAATTCTCACTTGATGCTTTAGCCACCTACTGAACCCTTCATCTCGAGCTTCCACAATTTGATCCTCATGGATATTGGGGTTTGCTTCCTTTAGTGAATCCTCGAATTGCCTAATAAGTAGAATAATTAGTGTTGAACAAAATATCCCACCAAATTCACGAGTAAAGGAGCAAACTTGAGATATGGTTCTACTTCTTTGCAATTGACAAGAACGTATGTCTCAGCAATGTGAAGCTCTAAATCTGATAAGAATTTATTTCGTCCTTTGCCAATACAATCCTTGAATTCCTCACTCACACAACCAGTACAATCCTTTCTTCGTAACATCCAACTTTGATCAGCTCTCATGATTACTACGAATAAATGAAATACTAAGTCACGAAACAGAATAATCATTCAGCTTATAATCTAAAACAAACTAGGCCTATGTGACAAATAGTGCATGTCACATGAGTCCATATTCAGGGTCATTGTTTTAGTTTGGGCTTCTTTTTTATGGATATTTTCCATGGAAGAAGATTTGTGCTACAGTTCAGGTTCAAGACCAGAACAAAAATATTAGCACAGTTAAATGAAACTCTTGCAGAAACGCAGTTTCTTTGTTTTAGACATGAAACTTAAGATTGCTGCAGATTTGAAGTACTTAAAAAATGCACTTCTCTCTAACGGTTTGCAATCTGGAAAGTGGAAACTAAAACAACTAAAATAGCTGATTGGTATCCAGATAAGGGCTAATCTATCCAATAATCCAATTACCAATCAGCAATTAGGGGTACATTTATATCTACAAATCAAAAGTAAATAGTACATGTTTGTACATTTATATCTACAAAGTAAATAGTAATTAGTTAATACCACCATGTGTGAAGGAGTTGACAGATACAAAGAGAACCAAAAAAAAGTGCAAACCAAGAAAAAAAGGAGCAGCCAGAAATTGTAAACTAGAACTAAACAATAATCAGTTGAAAGGGAGAAAGTTAAGGAGAAAGCATTTTACTTGGTGATAGTGTCTAGCCAAAAATTCAAGCCCAACTCTCAGTGAATTAAAAATCAGCAAAGTAATTAAAATCAGCAACCCCAACAATCGGAAGATATTCCTTGTTGCGCGACCTGAAAAATGACACAAAACAGAACAGCCTGCAGATTCAACGTATGAACACCATTGTATTTATTAATTAATCACTATTAATGGATATTTAATTATACTTTATTTGCAAGATAGAAACAATTATACCCTTGTTGTCCTACTTTACAAAAGGGTATATTATATTCAGATTCATCCTAGCTAGCTAGTGGTCATAACCCTTTCACAACAACAAAGACTTTGTTTGTATTGGATGCACAGGGACTAACTGAAAGGAACAATTTCAGTTACAGATTGTTAGATCATGGACCACAGAGTAGTGACCATACTAATACTAATACTACCTTTATCTCTTTGTTTTGAGCTTCCAACAACTTATGCATGCTTTTAATCCATTGGTTGGTGACCCTAGCAAGAGGTCAGGTGAAGTTTTTATTGGAAAAGATTAACCTCTAAAACATTAAACCAAAGCTGTACTAAGGGGTGGTTTTTTCCTATAGAACATATTAGAAAGCTGCCTAAAAGCAATGCAGATGCAACCTTGTAATGGAAACTAGGATTTTCTTTTTTCCCAATTAAGTTTGAGACGACAATTTTGTAAATGGGAGTCTTAGACCACCTGCTAGCTAGTACTGTTGCTTTTATTATTTTCATTCCTAGTTCTGAGATAGAGAATTTAGTTTGAATCAAACTCCTCTTTGTTTAATTATCCCTATAGCATAAGATCTCAGAAAACAGTAAAAGCATCTTACAAGGTTCAGATGGTGATGAGCTTTTTCAAATTGACATACATTAGAATTAACATACATTTAGTAGTAAAACTTCAAAATTAATAAATATACAAATAGAACAACCACAAGAACATCGAAAAATCATAAAGAGAAATGGAAACATACACTAACCATCAGTATTGTTAATAAACTCACTATAACACAAACCACTAAATAGTCACATGCACTTACAGTGGCAATTATCAAAATAGCAAGCTTCCTAGAATCAATCTAAAAAAATTAAGTTAGGGTATAATTAGGGATTTTCATAAAACTAATAGGGATTTAAATTAGGGATTATAATTAGGAGCAATAAACTCACAGAGCCAGCAGCAATAAACCTAGAAACAATCTAATTAGGGATTATTCTACTGAGGAACACACATAGGAAAGAGAATCGAGGGAGCAAACCTAGAAAATGGAGACCGAAGCTTGAAGGTGAAGCTCTGAATCGAGATCTAAAATGGAAGGTGAAGCTCAACGAAGCTCGAATCAAAGAACGAAGCTCGAATCGAAGATCGGCGAAGAGGAAGGTGAAGCTCGAATCGAAGATCGGCGAAGAGGAAGGTGAGATAGTCGAAGGCGAGTAGAGAAGCTGAAGAGGAAGGTTTAGATCGGCGAAGCTCAACGAAGGTGAAGCTGCGAAGAGGAAGAAGCTATGGGTTTCTTCGTTTTTTCCTCAGAGGAAGAAGCTATGCGAAGAGGAAGAAGCTATGAAAATGACTTATGAGAATGTAATAGTGACACTTATTACTTATTAGAATGAAATAAGACTTAAAACTGAAAATAATTTTAATATTAAATATAGTTGCAAAATAATTTTATTGCTATGGAAAATTTTCTAGAAAATTAAATAGCTGCCAAAATTTTTATGGCTACAAATTTTAAAATAAATTTTTTACATTTTTTAAATTTAGCTTGGGAAATATATTTTATAGCAAATTCCTAGTTAATTGGCTATAAATTAGCTATAGAAAATTTTCAAAGCAAAATTCCATAGCTAATCAAGAGTTTTCTTGTAGTGCCCCTACCGCATAGTACGAGCTCGGTTTGATCGGATCGGATGAGTTAGATTCTGGGTAAACCATATCCGAGTACCGGTTGGTGTATAAAAAAAAAAAACAATTGAGATGTTTCTTGAGATGTTTCTGTCCTTTTAAATAAATTAGGAATTTATTATTTTTGATAATGCGATGAGGACGTCCGAGAGGTAATTGTTACTAAAGGGGAGAGAAAAAATTGGACTTACATACTAAAAAGGCAAAAAAATTTAACATTTAATTAAGCAATCAAAGAAATATAGAATTTAATTATTACATTTAAGACCCGAATTGATTTTAAATTTAAATTCAAAAGTTAAATCTAAAATATGATGTACAAATCCAAATATGAATTTAAGAATATAAGTGAGATTTAAAAATCAAGTTTATTGTTAGATGCAAAATACAAGTAGTATTATCTCAAAGAAAAAAAATAAAGAGATTCTTAGCTTTAGGATAATACTACCTAAATTCCTAAAAAAAGTGATAAAAAAAAAGTGTTCACATAAAAAAAAGTGATAAAAAAATCTAAAGATTACCCAAAAGACAAAACAAATAGCAAATAAAGATAATAATAAAATAATAAAAAAATTGAACCTTCATAAATATATTTGCTCTGATCCTTATTATAAGTTACACTTAATCAAACTACACATACTAATTAAAGTAGTTAGTTTTTTAAATTTTATAAGAATATATTATTCCCTCCATTTCATACATAGTGTTCATCGAGTTTTTTTTCTCTTATTTCATATTTATTATTCTTTTACAAACTCAATGCATAATTAATATTGTTTTTGTCAACTATACCCTTATTTATTACAACATATTTTTCACTTTAAATATTTTTTTCTCTCTCCATTAATGATTACATATGATGAGTATTATAATCAAAATACCCTAAATTCTTACACCATTTAATCATAACTTAAAATTCATGCATAACCTTTAAACACTTTACTCCCTCCGGTCCTATATTTATGTCATACTTAACCGTATTCCCCGCACCAAGGAAAATAGTTAGTTTTGTGAATTTTATGAGAATATATTGTAACATTACAATTTTACCCCTCCACTTTACTTAGAAAGTTCACATTCATTAATGAATAACAAAAAATCATAGTTAGTCAAAACATTTAATAAGGGCAAAATAGAGAAAAACAATTAATGATGCATAAAAAATATAAAATGTCCTATATATAGGACCAAAGATTTCTTCTAGAATGTGCCCTGTATATAGGACTGGAGGGAGTATATGAAATGGAGGGACTATATTATTACAAGTTTACTCTCTTAACTTTTCTCAGAAAGTCATACTCATTAATGAACAAAAAAAACATAGATAGTCAAAACATTTATTAAGTGCAAAAAAAAAACAATTAAATGATGCATTGGAAATATAAATTGACATATAATTATGACTAAGAACACCTTCTAGAATGTGATCTATAATGAGGATTAGAGGAAGTAACAAACGTGTAGGTTATGCATTCTGTTATGGACCGGTTCCACAGACAATTAAGAACTAGAATCACGGACCAACAAACATCAATCTGGTATACCGGCAATCTGGTATCAATAGCCAATGAATATGTGATCGTTGTAACGGTTCGACATTATTGCTGCTCATGATGACATTCATGGAGCCGTTACATCTCGGTCTTAATGCCCCATCATGGCACATCATACCCTTCACCCTATAAATAGAGATAATGACTAAGGTATGAAACTAGGCTCTCTCATCCCTCATTTTACACGGAACACACACTACCCCCAAATATCCCAACTGGGTGGCAGAGGTCTTTAACCGAGAACCCGTTATCATCATCGTACATCAACAAACCGGCTTGTCGGTACATGTGGGATAACACCCCACAACAATGGCGACTACAGTGGGAACGACAAATTAATTCCCATCATCCATCAATCAAACAATATGAAGATTATGTATTCATGGAACCAAACTCTAGATGACAACATGTTAATTGTTTCAGAGCTTCATTCTCACACAATATGTCATGGCCAATACATTTACATCAAATCCCAGTGAGAGGATAATACTAATGACCAGAGTCATTAAAAAAACAAAAAAAAAAACAAAAATTCAAGACTCAAGATACGTTCAGCGAGCCAACTCCGATAGCCAAAGCGAGTCAACTCGGACGGTCACGATGAGTCATTAGGAGCTCACCACCGTTGTCATGCTCCCAAGCCAGGGGCCACCGCAACCGAACGCCCGCATAACCAGATCAGGACTTCCGCAATTGAAATAGTGTGACATGGACCACCGTGAACACAACATCAACACTCATGCTCACCACCACAAAGCATCAAGAATCAACGACCCCCTCCGTTGGCAGTATGCACGCGTCGCCACTGGTGGAGATGAGTGACTTTCTTCACCGGCCTAGTCTGTTGAAAATCCCACATCGCCTGCCTCATAATATGTGGCATGGTTTAAATACCTGTTGGGCTACTCCTCTCATTGCCAATTGGTTTTGAGATGGAACCTTAACATGGTATTAGAGCCAGAGCCCAACTTCTTTCCGGTTGATATGGGCCAAAAGTTGTCCTTTGTTATGGGTCAATAGTTACCATTTGCCTGGTCCGGCAGGCTTCGTTAGAAGGGGCGTGTTGAAAATCCCACATCGCCTGCCTCATAATATGTGGCATGGTTTAAATACCTGTTGGGCTACTCCTCTCGTTGCCAATTGGTTTTGAGATGGAACCGGGATGCTGCCGCCGCCGCTGCACTGCATAATCAGATAGTAGAGACCAGTGAGGCGAGTCAAGTTGTTAACGGAGGAGAGATCCAAGCGTCGTCTCGAGCCTATGCCGCCCTCATGGAGATCCAAGCGCCGTTCGCATGTAGCACCAAGGAAAAGCTGCTATTCCTCGGTCACAGAGAGAAGGGATGATGGGAGGAAGTTGGGCTACTCCTCTCGTTGCCAATTGGTTTTGAGATGGAACCTTAACACAGGCTGGCTATGGAAATAACCGTTGTTCTCGCCAAGCACAAGCAAGCGGCATCACGACGCCGTCTTCTCTCTCTCTCGGGATGCTGCCGCCGCCGCTGCACTGCATAATCAGATAGTAGAGACCAGTGAGGCGAGTCAAGTTGTTAACGGAGGAGAGATCCAAGCGTCGTCTCGAGCCTATGCCGCCCTCATGGAGATCCAAGCGCCGTTCGCATGTAGCACCAAGGAAAAGCTGCTATTCCTCGGTCACAGAGAGAAGGGATGATGGGAGGAAGTTGGCTCTAAGCCCATTTTGAAAAAAAAAAAAAACTACAAATGGAGGAGGACAAAAAGTCTCCCACTTTAATAAAAAAAAAACTACAAATGGAGGAGGCCCAAAAGGTCCCCCACTTTTTAAAAAAATTACAAATGGAAGAGGCCCAAAAGGCTCCCAACTTAAAAAAATTTAAAAAAAAAGAAAACAGAGAAGCACTAAGAAGTTATGCTTTTTATGAGATCGAGGAAGTTAATTTTTTCATTTTAATGATTTTTAATTATGTTGATTACTTACATCATTATATGCCAATATTCTCTGAAATTCATACAAAGAAGAAGAAATGAGATGGGTCAACAAGCCCACTAAAAAAAAAGAGGATGAGCCGAATATGGGCTTTCAAACCCAATTCAAGTTCCATAAAAAAAATAACATGGGCTTTCAAGCCCAAAACAGTTAAAAAAAAGCGAACGAAAAGCTAGCCCAAACAAGGCCCATATCAACAAACAAGGGAACTTCAGCATCCTTGTCATTTCAGTAAATAATGAATGAATGAAATATTCAATCACAATCTACGTGGAGCTCGAGGCAAAATGCTTGGACATCTGTTATGGGAAGAAAAATTTTATTCATTGCTCTTTATTATGCCATTTTAAATTAATTGTTCTTTATCATCTGAGTTATGACACTAAAAGTCAACCGATGATAATGACATTTACTTGCACCAATTAAATGGATTATTACTCGTTATTAGCCATGTTTATTTTAATCATGCAATAGTGCATCAGATCCTCTATTGGGCCATAATTGGTTTTTATAATTTTTAATGATGTGCTTGATCATAATTATTACTCTAGTGGCCAGATTCATGACTATAATTCTAGGGCTGCATATACTTTGCCATTGAGAAAATAGCTCCAGGGATTAGCATCTCATTATCAATTATTGTTATCAAATTGAAATGCAAAGATTCATATTCTTTGATAGAAAGTATCAATATACAAGTAGCCGAATTCAAGGTGAAACCGGTATACTGGTATGAGGCCTTAGTGGCCCAATTCTTCATGAGACCAGTATACCTGTATGAGGCCTTAATGGCCCAATTCTTGATGAGATCGATATACTAAACAAGCACTAAGTTGAGGGCATATGTTGCAAATCGGACAAGACAAATGAGGTACACGGGATTAACATAAAGATATCACAATGTCGTTATAACAATCATCACAATTCAAGCATTCAACGCGATCATACGAAAAATTCAACACTCATGTTGGTCTTTCCTATTTATACATCGACGCTCCTCCTTACGTCACAACACCGAGCTGAGGCCTACTGTTATGGACCGGTTCCACAGACAAATGAGAACCGGTATCACGGGCCAACAAGCATCAATCCGGTATACCGGCAATCCGGTATCAATAGCCAATGAATATGTAACTGTTGTAACGGTTCGACATTATTGCTGCTCATGATGGCATGATGGCATTCATGGAGTCGTTACATCTCAGTCTTAATGCCCCATCGTGACACATCATACCTTCACCCTATAAATAGAGGTAATGACTAAGATATGAACTAGGCTCTCTCATCTCTCATTTTACACGGCACACACACCACCCCCAAATATCCCGACTCGGTAGTGGAGTTCTTTAACCGAGAACCCGTTATCATCGTCGTACATCAACAAACCGACTTGCTGATATATGTGAGATAACACCCCACAACACATTCCTTTCATACCTTTACCAGGGCTGACCATGGACTTGGACATGCATGAGGAGCGCAGGCCTAAGGGCCGCGACATTTAGAGGTCCCAAAATAAAAAAAAAAACAAAAAACATAAACTTTATACCCATTAAAATTAATATATGTATAAAATTACAAAATCACATATTAGTAAGTTCGTTTGTGCTTGTGATTGTTTATGTAGCTTCCAAATATTAAGGTTAAAGGTTCAACTCTTGTCTCTTACATTTTGTCGATTTCTCTCTCCTTTTTTTTAATTACGTATGGAGCTATTCCATTTTTTGGTCTATGACCGGAGTGTCCACCGCCGATCGCAGTGACTAATCTCCTCGCTGGCTTGTAGGCACCTCTAATGGGTGGGACAGCTGGCCCCGAGATTTAACGCTGCTGCATGCACAAGGCAGGATTCGAACACCTGACATTGCTTAAGCGTGGATCAATATATGGAGCTATTCCATTTACTACTATATATGGATATTGCAAACTAATGAGTATGTATATATCAATATTATTTTGTTCCATTGACTCACTTTAAATGATTTTTTAATTTGAATTTTTTTAAAAGTTAATTTGAGATGTTTATAAATTAGAAGTGACATATTTATCTGAGCACAGTATAATGTGTGAACATAAAAAACTTTAATACAATTATGTATATTTCTTTGAATTTAAAACTTTTTTTTTGGATGAACCAGGGTATCCACCCGCGCAACTGGGTGACTAATCCCTCGCACCACGATCGGGCCCTTTCGGGGGCGATGCTCCCAGTAAGGCTTGCTCCATTCACATGCGCCTCGGGTACAACTCGAACCCGCGACCACATGCTTAAGGGACACAAGCCCCTTCCACTTGTGTCAGCCTCCACTGGTTTTGAATTTAAAACTTTGATACAATTATTTATATTTTTTTTATAATAAGCTTAATTCGTTACTCAATGTACCTGTTTTGTTACTTTGTATATTTTTTTTTGAAATAATATTGTATCATTTAGTTATTATGTTTTGTAGCTTATAAAAGATATTATTGGCTACTTTAAATATTGTATACTTATGAATAGGCTTAAATATCAAAATGATTCATATAAATATGGTCTCTTTTGAAATTGGTCCATGTAAAAAAACTTTTTTTTGTTTTGATCCCTACATTTACAAAATGTTTTGGTTTTGGTCCCTTTATTAGATTTTGATAAGTTTTGGTCCTTCCATTGTCATGATTTTTGAATTGGTTCTCTTATTTTTGGTCCTTCCATTTATTTTTTAATTGTAAGTTCTCTGCAAAGTTGATTAATTTAGTGAAAAACTGGTTACGGGTTCAGTGTTTCCCTATTAGCTTTGAGAGCTGGTAACAAAGAATCGAATTCATTTGGACACATAACAACCACAGGATGCTAGTGCTATATGCTACAGTGGCTGCAACAGCTTATCATGTTTGGGAGGAGAAAAATCAGAGAATCTTCACTGGTAGAGTTAGAAATGAGTTAGCCATTTTCAAGATAATTCAATTTGAGATTAAATGGAGGTTGTCAAGTTGATGTAATATAAAGCTTAGGAAAGCAGAAGTTGATTTTCTTTGTAACATTGACTGTAGTGGTTATCTAAAGCCAATTGTAATTAGGCGTGCTTATGAGGTGGGTGGGTCTTACTCTACCTAGCAAGTGGCCATTTGTAAATTTTCCATTGATCTATGCTCTTTGTTTGTATGGTTGGTTTGTTCTGGTAATGATTTTGTTTTTTCTTTACCTAAAATAAAGTATGGATGACATTACGCTAACATATGGACTTTAGCTGAATTTAGATCCGATCAAATGGCTCAATGAAAATAATGGGCGATGATAAAGTTGATGCTCCTCCTAGACAGTTCAATGCAATGTATATATGCTTGCTCAAAGGCATTAAAATTCATTAGAGGGAATACAAAAAGATAGTAACAACTAACAACTAAAAGGTAGCCTAATACAATAAACTAGATAAATATACTTTCATCATTAAACAAATAGCAACAACCATGGCACCATGAAACACACATAAAGCATTTTCTTTTTTGTAAAAAAAAAAAATTAAAATTATTAGTTGCAAGCACAGAAAAATAGAACTCAATACATTGAAAGGCTAAAAAATGGGGAATAATTTTCAAGCAATACTTTGGTGTTGCTGTATCTTGTATGTATATATTATCGCGGCATTATGCAGCTTCCTTGAGCTTCTTTGTGATGGTGGCGATATACTTTCCTTGGTGGAATGCTTGCTGCAACTCAAGCTCAGTTGGTTGTCTTGAGCCATCACCAGCATAAGTTCCTGCACCATAAGGACTTCCACCTTTCACTTGCTCCATCTCAAACATCCCGGCACCGAATGTGTATCCGATCGGAACGAATATCATTCCATGATGAACCAATTGAGTGATTGCAGTAAGCCTGTCAAAGATTCCACAAGTTTTTAGTATTTGATTCGTCTTAGGAATTGAGTAAAAAACCAAACACTGAGATGGAGGCTCTTACGCTGTAGTCTCTTGTCCACCGCCTTGGGAACCGGTGCTGTAGAAGATTCCAGCAGGCTTGCCTGCAAGCTGCTGTGTTCTCCATAACCCTCCAGTAGCATCTAGAAAAGCTTTAAACTGAGCAGCCATCATTCCGAATCTTGTTGGGAAGCCAAAAACAAAACCATCAGCCTCAGACAGTTCATTGGGGGTAATGACTGGTACATCACTTTTGGGAGGTGCACTCATTTTGCCAAGCACCTCACTTGGTAGTGTCTCAGGTACCTGTTTTCAATTTCAATAAAGTCAGTAAGAAAGCTCTATCCTTTTTAAAAATGAAACTGATAACAACCTCCACAAACCAAAAACTAAACTTTTCGCAAATATAGCAAAGGTGAATTTGAGAAATAATCCTAGCGACACTACAGAATGTAACAAAATTAATAACACAATAATTGTAGGGAGAAATGCAAGGAATCCTCCTGCTATGTTAATACTTATAGGTACTTCTGAAAGAAGATTGGGGCAATAGAAGTGGCAATAAGTAATTAAGAGAATTATCTGATCTGAAAGCTCATGGGCAACACAAAAGCATGGTCACCAAGAAGGAACATAGCGAATAAATTGTTTAAAAGTTAAAACCAAACTTGAGACAGTCAAATGGCAGGAACAACACAATTAACTTGAAAATCAAGTATCCAACTTATATGACAGAGCAATGGGAGATATAGTGAGATACTTATGCAAGATTTGTTTTTTTACAATGCACTTTTATCTGCTCTACAAAATGAGACTTATATCTGGAATGCTCATCATTTTCAATTTTGTGCCATGACACAATGGATTATGGAATGTATAGGAAATGTGAAAACATGAAATATAAATACATGCCTGCCATAGTTTGGCCTCAACACCTTCTACAGAAGAAGCACCTTTATTTATTTCTTCTGCCAGTTTCTCGACATGCCCGTACATGGAATAGTACCTGTAAAAGCAACGTGAAAGTTACATCATGTAATCAAAACTTACAGAAACATGTAATGTAATTTACAACATGGATGAATGAAACAATATGATCACAAGTCGAATATCAGAAGTTCAGAACCATTATATCACAGTAAACCCTATAGTAGGAGTTAGGATGGGGCCTCTAAATGATAGGATTCGAGCAGGACAAAAATGATCCTTTATTCAACATTGAAAACAACAGAAAACCATGACCCAAAAACCTTCATAACCTACTAACTATTAACTTAGAGTTTGCTGTCTATATTTCGAAAAATAATAAAACAAATAAACTTGCAAGCAGTTGAATGATTTAAAACAACATAAAGACTTCATAGTTTCCTTTACTTCCACATGAATTCAGTGCCAAATTAACTGATTGGCATCAACAAACACATGTTATAACTTAAGCAAGAGGATTCAGGGGATCAAGATCAATTTAATCTAGAAATGCTTGTCCTTTTTTATAACAATCATACCAATGGGGGGACTATAGTGTAAAGTCAATATTATAGACAAATTGCACAGACTTTGCAAATAAACAACATTCAAGAGTCACATTGTTCCCCGATTTACCTCTGTCATAATTTTCTAAGTAGCAGCCATATAGTTAAAAAATTTAAAGAGGCAAAAACATACCCCATGGGACTTCTATAGATATTAAGTATACATGCACACACACACGCATGTATTTCCATAAATAACTTGTGGGCGAAAGTTTTGCCATCCAATTACTACTGTATTTGTATTATAACCCTTCAGTATAGCAATTAGAGATCTATAGAGCCATACTTAATTTTTATATTTTTCTCTTAATGATCATATGTTGCTTGCAAATGAAAAAGCAAAGTTTGGTACCTCCGTGCTGTCCATATAATTTCACCAAATATATATTTCATCTTAATAAAAAAACTTTTATAAATAAATATCAATGCTTTAACAATTGTCAATCAGCACAATTCAAAATACGAGATCTCAGATTGCAAATTGACTAATTAAAGAGAGAAATCCAGTTGGAAATTTTTTTTCAGAAAATCATGTTTTTTTCTTGAGGCTCTTCAATGCAGTAAATTTTTAGCAGTGAAGCAATTAACATACATAAATTAAGAGTCTTCCAATATCTTAACTATGTTGTCCTCCAACTTTTCTTTAAAATAAAAATCCTATTCAAATCAGAACAATGACACAAAGCAAAAAATAATTGAAAGTAAGGTTTTTTTTTTTTTTTTTTTTTTTTTGCATAAAATGATTCTGATTATGCAAAACGAAATGCAGAACAATTCAAAAAGCAAAAGAACTTACAAAAGGGATTCTGAGTCATCAACACCATTTTCCCCCCCAAATGATCAAACAAACTAATATCCCATTACAGAGAACAAACGAAAACACACTGTTAAAAAAAAAAATATAATGCATCAGATCCATGAAGATCTTCCACGAATTTTCAAAAAGTTTGACCTTTTAAGAACCCTTTTAAGAAGTAAAGGAAACCCATAATCAAAATTTCAACTTGATCAGCATGAATGAAAAAACACGGGACTAGAAAAACAACAGGAAAAAAAAAAGTAAAAAAAAAAAAACAGCACTAACGACAAGGACAAGACAAAGTAGATATTTTTAACAGAGAACATAAACAAAGTTTAAGAAATAAAAAACACGGTTGCATAAAGTTTAAGAGGGAAAAAAAGACATACACAATGTAAACTTTGACAGCCATTGGTGATGTCTTGAAAAGTCTCTGCGTTTCTCTCTCTGAATTTTTATTTTTGGTTAGCTGAATGAAGTAGTTGATGTCTTGATGATAGTGAAATGGTGGAGCACAATGCAAATATATATAGTAGGCTATTAAGGATTTAAGATGTGTGCTTATTTATTTAAGATAATGATTTTTAATTAGTGGCTAATTGCTTTTTTGTTTGAAATGATGAAACGACACCGTTGTGGCAAACATGATTAATGATGGCAGGGTGGTGTCACGCTCATCATCACCACCATGTCATGGTCTTCATGAACTGAATGCGCTTGCTCTAGAGTCTACAAGGTAGAAGCTGTCACTTTCTCTAAACTTTTATTACGTCATTTATCATTTTTGTATTAATATTAAATAAAGGAAAATGATATACTCACTCCAATCCTAAACATAGGTACATGCAAAGACTTTTTTTTAATCTATAATACAAGTGATATTTTCAATTTTTAATGACAATAATTATTTCTTTTTCACAAACACTTTTATTTATTCAACACATTTTAGATTCTCAATTATAATTATAGAAATACTTTTGAAAAAATATACTCCAAATATTTACATTTCTAATATCACTAACAATACTAACTAATTTTCTTCTCTTTGGATTTTGGATCCTGGATTAAAGCTTATGCTACTAGTAATAAGAGTACTTTGTTTCTTGTTGTGGTTTGGTGGTTATGGCGCTACAGGAATCGAGTGGGCATGATTCTTCTACCTGGTGCTTCTATGACGTTATTCGCAACATTAACTTGATGTCTACAGATGCTACGGCTGTGCTTCATAATAATAATAATCTCCTGGCCCAGCCCTCCTCAGCTATGCGGTTAGTTGGTTGGTGTCAAGATCCTAATGCTGATTTCATTTTAAAAGTTGATGGCTTCTCTTTGGGGAATCCTGGTCCTTCAGGTTATCAGGGTATTATCCAGGATATTCATGGTAATTGGGTGTGTGCTTTCTCTTGTTTTCTTGGTCACACCATGGTCTTTCAAGTGGAGTTATTAGCTTTGTTACAAGGGATCTGTCTTGCTCTTGATAGAGGTATCCTAAGTCTTCAATGTCAATCTGACTCTTTGGAAGTGCTTAGATTGATTCAGGACGATCTACACCCTTTGCATAATTATGCTTGCTGTATCCAGGAGATTAAGGAGCTTTTGTTGAAGTTTAGGTATGCTCCTCTTGTCCATACTTTGAGAGAGGGAAATTATTCTTGCGGTTATTGGTTTGCTAAGTACGAAGTGTCCAACTCGGACTACTTGAAACTTTGGGCTTCTCCTCCAGCTGATTCTCTTCCTTTGATTCTTGCTGACACGATGAAGATTGCTTTTTCCAGGCGTTAGCCTTTTGCTTATTTTCTTTCTTTTGCTGTTGTTGTTTTTTTTATTTCAAATGTATAAAAAAAAAATTAACTTTCTTAAAGGATGCAAAAATTGGTCAAAGGAGTTTATAATAAGAATCGGAGGAGGTATAACTTTATAAAATCAACCTATAAATAAATTTAAGCTCTTACCAATGGCATTTGTTAATCTTCTTAGAATTAGAAAAAATATCACTAAGTCCCAATTTTTTCTTCTCTCGGGAACTTAAAAAAGTACAATTTTCAATGCTTTTAAACCACATAAAAATTAACAAAATACTTTACAAAATTATATTTTGCATATTACTAATAATTGGTTAACAAGTGACACATATCACTTTGTTGTAATGTAGACTTATTTATAAATTGATTTGTAACCTTATACTCTCTTTATAGCTAAACATTGGCACCGGAAAGTAAGTTTTCTTTATCTCTAATTATAAGTCATTATCTCAATTTTCAATGACATTGGTAATCATTTCTTTTCCACGAACATTCATATTTATTCAACACTTTTTAGAATTTCAATGATAATTATAGGGGTAATTTCGAAAAAAAATTATATATTTAATGTTATCATTTTCAATACCACTGACACTATTAGTAACTAACTTTCTTAATCCACGTGAAAGTCCACTCTAAGTGCTTATATTTAAAGACAGAATGATCAAAGTATATACTCCTTTCGTCTTGTCCCTATATATAAGATCATTTTGGTAGATTTCAAAGTTGGTTAATTTAGTTAATGGTATTTGAAATGTGAACATTTGATATGTATTTTCAAAATTATCTCTATTAATAGTATTGAAAATCTAAAAAGTATTAAATAAAGCGTCTTGCTAACAAGTGCTCTAAGTTCTCTTAGGGCACTTGTTAAGGTTACTAGGAATGATAAATTAACCATAAGTTAGCATTAATCACTCTCTCGAAAATCCCAAAAATCACTTCTTTCTATAACAATAAACCACTTTTAGTATCTTAACAAGTGCCTAGAGCACTTGTTAGCATTTTCCTTAAATATATTGGGGTGTTTATGGAAATAAGTAATTAATTGTTATTGAAAATAAGTAATTAATTTTCCTTATAATTAGAGGTAAAATAAAAGTGTCAAAAGAGTTTTATATTTAAAGACGAAGATAGTAAATACTAATATTAAATCACGATGGTTGTCAACAAGTGCCCTAAAAAACTTGTTAAAATTCTATAATTAAAACAATCATACATTTTTTCTTATATATATTTTAATAGCTTTCCCCTATATTTGACTTTTTGATAAGTGTGCTAAGAACATCTATGGAGTATCATTTACCTTAAATTAATCCTACATGATACTTCCTCCGGTTTTTATTATAAGCCCCCTTTTTGTAAGAGAAATGTGACTTATAATAAGGACCGGAGGGAGTATTATTTTGATAAATGTGCTAAGAATATCTACAAATGTTATTTGAAGTAATAAAATAATCACAAATTAGTATTAATCACTCTCTCGAAAACTTCAAAAATCAAATCTTTGTGACCATCGTACTACCCACCTCCGAAGTCACAGCCCCAAATTTTAGATCTGACGACGCACGATTTATGTGGGTGTGGTGGGGTGGCCCTCCTCATTTTGTTTTTCGATTAGTTATATGGATGATGGTGGATGGGGCGGTCTTGACACTGGCAATAAAACTCACATCCACGGATACCTGCTTGAAACCAACCTGATTTTGGTGGAGAAAACCCGCTCTTATTGGGTTTGGAGAAACCCGAAATAGAAATCCGCTTTAAAAAGATGGGGGTGGGTCGGGTCTGGTATTTTAAGTACCCATCCCGCCTCCGCTCTCAAACCCTCTCTAATATAAAATTTAAATAATTTTTATTATAATTATAGTTAAATGGTAAAGTCAAACTAACATATTTATTAGTTAAAACCATGATTTAATTCTTAAGTTTTTAGATATTTTTAAAATTTGACGTTTATTATTATATATTATTTGAATTATGATGTATTTTATGTGATTTTTGTTTAATACAATAAAAAATAATTTTAAAAAATAATTGGATGGGTTATCCGTGGGTTTTAGGGATGACAATTTCATACCGTGAATGAGGATCCTTGCGGGGACCGCCCCGTTTGGGGCCCCACGAGCGGGGATTATTTTCCAGGTGTGGACCGGGATGGGGGGAGAAATTCTCTCCGGGATAATTTCGAGGCAGGGAATGAGATTTGTTCTCCCGTCCCGACGGGGACCCCGTTCTCGAACATTTACACATATGCCCTCATAAATTTATTTGTATATAGATTTAATATTAGGTGTTTTTGTAATTTCAAATCTATTATTATAATAATAATTTTAAAAAATACATTAGCATGCTGAATTAAAAAGTTAGAATAGAAAATTAGAAATTCGTAAATTAAAAACCCTATATATTACCTTACTTCTTCTCCTTCTTCTTCGTTCTATACTTTCTTCACTCTCTTCTTCTCTCTTCTACTGTTTTACAGTTCTACAAATTTAAAGCTCTAATGAAAACCTCAGCCACATTGTTGAAAGACAAAATCAACTACGAATTTAATTTTTTTTATTGAAATATAGTTTCAGTTTATAATTTTGCTTTAATATCAATTTTGATGACACTTTTGGATTCCTTAATTGTTATGTGTATGTGGGTGACAAAGCTAACATTTAAGACCTTTGTTTAGTTTTATCATATTTTTAGATTGAATTTTCTGAATTTTAGTGTTTTTTTTTGCGGTATACAGGTTTAAAAATTATATTCAACATGGTTAATTTTATATCGGATCAAATTAAAGTTATGAAACTTTTTAAATATTTCGCAAATGTTTAGGTTCCCTGTGGGTATCTGTGGGGATCCGTGGGGTGGTGGAGAATGGGGAACCATCTCTCCCCAGGGTGAGGTTTGGGGATGAGGATGGGGAGGAAATGGAATCCGAAGATGGGGAATGAGAAAGTACTTCTCGCCTATTCCCCCCCCTCAATGCCATCCCCAGTGGGTTTCCTCGAACTCGGCGGGGATGAGTTTGGATTTCACTTTTTCATACCCGCTCTCCTTAAACTCACACCCGAATCTGCCCCACTCTTAATGCATACGAAATTGATATTGTCAAAACTTACCCCAAATCCGACCCGTTGCCATGCCTAAGCACTGTGAATAACTTATGTAATATTGAAATCAAATTGAGTTGTGATCGGGTCCATCAATAGTCAATGTGTTAGTGAGGTTTGGTTTACAATTTTTCTCGGCATAATTTTTAAGTCACAAAGTACCATGGCATGATGACTTCATTCTTTGGCACATTCAAATAGACATTTTAGAAAGAAAAAAAAAAGCTTATTTAAGTTTTTAGTCCTTGAACTTAGGTTCTTTTTTGGAATTGATTCTTTATCTTTTTTCGATGCTTTAGGTCCCTGAATTTTGTTAAATTTTTGGAAATGATCATTTTGTCACTCAAATGATGATATGACCTACGATATGTCATAATACTTTCGCCGCATCGACAAGTAACATGTTATGTAACGTCATGTAGCACTACAAAATTTTTTTGGTTAAACTACTCATTTGGTCCATTATCTTATTTTTCAATTTCAAATTGGTCCCTTACGTTTTTTTGGTTTCATATTGGTCTCTCATGTTTCTTTTCACTATCAATTTGGTTCCTGAATCACTGTTCATCCTACGTGTCAATATCAGATTGGTTCACGTATACATTGTTGGAAAGAGAAAATGACACGTGTCCATATCATTAAAATCCAAAACAAAACCAAAATTCAGTGTTTTAGATTTTAGTGGTTTTAACACTAATGTCACTCTAACATTATGTCAAAGAATCCATTTCCCCAAATTCATCATCATTTGTCAATCATTCATACTCAACTACTCATGCATATCTTTGGGATCTTAACATTTCATTGCACCATTTAATCGTAAAGGCTTAAATACCAAAATGATTCATATAAATATTGATTTTTTTGAAATTGGTCTTTGCAAAAAAAAAAAAAAAAATCGGTTTTGGTCTTGCATTTACATTATGTTTTTGTTTTGGTCTTTCTTATTAAATTTTGGTTCCCATAATTATGTTGATAGTTTGTTTTAATCCATTTGTTATTAAGTTTCATACGTTTTGGTCCCTGTAGTAATATGGTTTTTGAATTGGTTCTCTTACATGATGGAAATTATCTTTTTACCCTTGAGAATTAATACGAGAATACCATCCTTAATTGGTCAAAGAATGAAATACATCACGTTTTCGGTGTTTTTCATCCACATTAATTTAACAAGAAGGTCCAAAACCAAAACGTATTGTAATTACAAGGACCAAAACAAAAACTTTTTTTTTGCAGGAACCAATTTCAAAACGGTCAATATTTACAAGGACCATTTTGCTATTTAAACCAATCACAAATCATATAATAAAATCATACATTATTACATTCAATAACACCCTTCCAATACATTATTACTTCTCACTACATCATCCAATTGCATTACATCACATTACATTTAAGATATATAGTCCATAAAACATCAATTTCCATTATTCATGCATGTCTTTGCATTCATTGCATCATTACTTCTAACTACATTATCCATTTATGTTTGTTACATCACAATATATTTAAAATACTACATCTCACTTTCGATGATTCATGCATATCTTCAGACTCATTGCATTCAATATTGCTATATATTTTGATGATTGCAAAGACCAGAACCATTTTTTTTTTGCAAGGACCAATTTCAAAGCAGTCAATATTTTCAATGATCATTTTAGTATTTAAGCCAATCACAAATCATATAATAAAATCATACATCATTACATTCAATAACACCCTTCCATTACATTATTACTTCTCACCACATCATCCAATTGCGTTACATCACATTACATTTAAAATATATAGTCCATAAAACATCAATTTTCATTATTCATGCATATCTTTGGAGTCATTACATTCATTACACCATTTAGTCACAAATCATATACAATAAAATCATGCATCATTGCATTTAATGATACACATTCCATGTATCATTATTTCTAACTACATCATCCATTTATGTTTATGTTACATCACAATACATTTAAAACACTGCATCTCATTTTCGATGATTCATGCATACCTTCAAACTCATTGCATTCAATATCGCTATAATCAATAAACCTTTCTATCATTGCATTCAATAATATTGTCTCATTGTATTTAGTATCGCGATAATCAATAAACCTTTCCATCATCACATTCAATAATATTGTCTCATTGCATCAATACAAGCTCTTTAACCCATAATAATTGAAATTATCTTCTCCATGCATCTGAGTTGTCTCTTTAACCCAAAATATTTGAAGCTATCTTATTAGTTGTAGTGGACTCGGCCTAGCCGAGGTCCTCAGGACCCTCGCTTAAGGCCTCACGGCCCTGTAAGAAGCCCTCTGTGCGCTTGGCCGAGCTCAAACCTCAACAACCGAACATACACCGGATACAGGCCGACCTCATACTCCTACCAAGGTCCGACTTCCTTGTCCGACACCTCCCAGAGTCCGACACCTCCCAGATATTCCGATACCAAGGACAGGATGACGTGTCTCACCTTATCCACAAGGACAGCTCATCCGCTCATAGCTCAGTACAGGCTGGCCCTACTTGGGCCTCAAGCAAGCCCATTAGGGCAACCAGCTACCCCCTATAAGTAGCTCCGTACTACATGGGGCTCAGGTATGTCCTCTAACCCTAATTGTCACCTTCACACACCAGTGATTAAGGTTATTTCTTGGCTCTCTACCTTGCCATCTGAGGACTCCCACAAACATCACAGATAAACCCTAGAGAGAGGCTTCCTTAAGGTCTTCTTCCCTAACCTTGGGGGACCTCACAGTCTAGGACATCACATTAGTGAATCATTGCATTCAAGACACCTTATCCATTTATCAATAAACCATCTCACTCAAACAAATTTTACACCATGCTATACAAAGCTATTAGAAAAATAGCAAAATAAATTAGATAATTACAAGAACATATTTTGTAAAAAATAATAAAAAGACATATCATATAAAAATTTGACTGAGGCATGCACAATTGCACTAGGCTTAAGAGTATTTGTCGTCACAAGTGAATCACTTGGTGTGGAAGGTATCGTATTGGCTAATACCCTTTAGAATATAACATTCACTTTTCATCAACTCTGCATTAGAACTGATGAGGGCTCAGTGAACAACTAGTTCTGATTGCTCTTGAGAATAAAAAAATTTAAAATAAAAATTTTAACACAATTGAAAAATCAAAATGCTTCTGCCATGAATTTATCTATCAATATCATGGTCCACCTTATTCCTCGTATTGCAATTTATTTTTTTCAAGTAATATGTTATATTAGTTCCTGACTTTGTAGACACAAATTAATTTCGTCTCTTAGATCGCAAATTATAAATTAGTGCCTGAGATAGCAAGACATGAGTCAAGTTAGTCTCTATCGTTAGTGGTCCTTAACGGTCAATCCACGTTGACTAACAGGTGGCCAAAACAACGTCGTTTTTTATTTTTGCATTTTTTTTAAATACCCTAATATAGTGGACCAATTTGAATCATCTCATACAACGGCTATAATCTCACCTCTCTTTATCCAACGGTAAAAACTTCATCTTCAACCTCTAATATCAGAACCAATTTGACCTCATTTTTTTTATTCAACATCTGCTTCTTATGTTCAAGAATATGACAATGATTATGACACTTGCTTCTTCAACCTCTAACCACATTGTTACTTGATTGTAAAATAAACAAGACTATGAACAATGACTATGACAATGACATATAAGGAATATTCATTTCGGAACATAACATATTTTTGATATTCCCAAGATGTTTGCTAAATTAGTTAACATCCATTCCCATCTTGTTCCTGCAATCTTAGCCATTTCAGTATTGTTTAATTAAAAAAAGGGAAAAAAACCAAGAAGGTAGAACATAATTAATTTGAATTACATAGTCATTGTGATATTCTTGAACATAAGAAGCAAGTGTTGAAGGAAAAAAAAAAAGAGGCCAGATTGGTCTATGAGATTAGGATTTTTTTAAAAGGTCAAAACGATACTGTTTTGGCCACCCGACCCATTAGTCAATGTGGGTTGACCGTTAAGGACCACTAACGGCATGGACTAACTTCACTCACGTCTTGCTATTTCAAGAACTAATATGTAATTTCGATAATTTCAGGGACGAAATTGATTGGTGCCTACAAAGTCAGAGATCAATCAGACATATTACTCATCAATAAATTTTTAAATGATGTACTTAACAATTTGTTATTTTGACTACAATACCCCTATGTAATTATTATTGTAGAGAAAAAATATACTAAATGTGAAAAAAATTGTGACAAATAAGAATATAGTTGGGAAAAACAATACTCTTTCTGTCCCTATTTATAAGTCGTTTTTGACCAATTCATCAAGATTATGAAAGTTAGTTGGAAGTCATTATTATCCTCAAAATAATTAACATCGTAAACATTTTAAAAATACCCTTATTATTTACAACTTTCCGGCTCTTTCATTTCTCTCTTTACATTAATTATCACTCTATTACCTCGAGGCATATTTGGTATGAAATATTAAATGATATCAAAGTACTCAAAAGTGAATTATGTGTTGTAGGAATATTAAAAACTTTTTAAAAGATGACTTTTAAATATAAATAAAAGAAATATAATATTAATTATGTATTGAGTTTTTAAAAACACAATAAATACAAAATAAATTAAAGACTTAAAGAACAATATAAACGAAACGGATATGATAGTTTAATCTTGAAAATCAAGGCATTTAAAACTTAAAGAATTAATGAACATATATTCTCAATACAAAGTTTCTCTTAATATATTTTTGGCTTAATTGCATTTTTTGGTCCCCAATTTTGATAATTTGGCGATTTTGGTCCCTAACTTTTAATTGGCGATTTCAGTCCTCCAATTTACAATTAGTGTCGATTTTGGTCCCTCCGTCAACTATTTCGTTAACGGTGCTGACGTGGCAAATTGAGGGACACGTGTCACGCAGAGGTCCACGTGTCAGCACGTGGAATTTTCAAAATTTTTTAAATAAAATAATTCAGAATATATTTAATATTATTTTTAAAATAATAAAAAATTCCAAAAATAATTGAAAAATCAGAAAAATTCTAAAAAAATTCTGTAAAATATTTTCATAAAATTTGGACTTTTTTATTAATATTTCAAATATTTTTAAAATATAAAAAATTCATAAAAATTTTAAAAAAATATGTAAATATTTTTAAAAATTCTGAAAATTTTATTTTTTGATTTTTAATATTATGAAAAATAATAGAAAATTCAGAATTTTTTTTTAAATATTACCAGTAACATTTTAAATTTTTTTAAAAAAATTCAGAATTTTTTTAAGATTTATAAAATTTAAAAAAAGGAAATATTTTTAAAAAGAAAACTAAAATTTTCATAATTTTTTAAACAAATTTTACCTTTTTTTTAATTTTCAAGAATTTTAAAAAATATTTTACATGTTTTTTAAAATATTCTATTCTTTTTTTATTTTCTGAATTTTATATTATTTTAAAAAATAGAGAAAATTTTCCAAATTTTAAAAAAATTTTACGGATTTTTAAAAAATAATTTTTCAAATTTTATTATTTGTTTTTTAATATTATGAAAAATAATAAAAAATTCAGATTTTTTTTAATATTAGCATTAACATTTTCAAAATCTTAAAAAAATTTCAATTTTTTTTTAAAATTCATAAAATTAAAAAAATAGGAAGATATTTTAAAAAGAAAATTAAAATTTTCGTATTTTTTTAAGAAATATTACCCTTTTTTTAATTTTCATGAATTTTATATTATTTTCAGAATTTTAGAAAATATTTTACATGATTTTTAAAATATTTTTTCCTTTTTTATTTTCTGAATTTTTTATATTTTATAAATATTTTAAAAAATAGAGAAAATTTTTAAAAATATTTTACGGATTTTAAAAATTAATTCTGCATTTTTTAATTTTTTTGAATTTTAATTTTTAAAATATTTAAAAAAACATTTTCTGGTAATATTAAATTTTTTAAAATATTACTGGTAATATTAAAAAATTTAATGAATTTTATATTAATTTTCAGAATATTAAAAACAAAAAATAAAATTTTCAGAATTTTTAAAAATATTTCACTTATTTTAAAAAAAATTTATAATTTTTTATTTTTTAAAAATATTTAAAATATTAAAAAAAAGTCCAAATATTTTGAAAAGATTTTACAGATTTTTTTATTTTTTTTATTAATTTTTGAATTTTTTATTATTTTTAAAATAATATTAAATATATTCTGAATTATTATATTTAAAATTTTTGAAAATTCCATGTGCTGACACGTGGACCTCTGCGATTGTGACACGTGTCCCTTCGTGTGCCACGTTAGCACCGTTAACGTAATAGTTGATGGAGGGACCAAAATCGCCACTAATTATAAATTGGATGACTGGAATCGCGAAATTAAAAGTTAGGGGACAAAAACCGCTAAATTATCAAAATTGGGGGACCAAAAGTGCAATTAATCCTATATTTTTTAACCAATTCGACAATCGTTAACCAGACCGTAATTAAAATATGCTACTATTTTCTTGAAAAAAAAATCAAATACACTCTTACATAGTTAATTAATTTTCCCCCAATTAAGTTGTATGAGCTCACAAACTCTATATATATAAGTCACCCAGGCCACCCTTTAACAAATTTTCGAAAGCTAATATTTTCCCTTCTTCTCTCGCTGCTAGTTGCTAGAATGGAATTCCGCTACCTAGCCATTTCCATTTGTGTTCTTTTTTCTGTAAGCTTTTTGGTGCTTTAAAGATTTTCATTCTTACATTTCTAGAAACATTATAATTTAAAGATTTTCATTTTTGCATTTGTGTCCAATGCAATGATATTAATTTGCTAACGTTGATATGTGAATATATACTGTGACAGCTTGCGCTTGCGGAGGAAGGCAATAACCATGCCTTGCTCCGAGACGAGGATTATTGGCAAGCCGTTTGGCCGAACACTCCGATTCCCACTGGTTTGCGAGAACTTTTAAAGCCTAGCCAAGCTGCAGGTTGTTGAAAGCGTATATGAATTACAAGGATAAAGATACACGTTACGTTGTATATTACACTAACGATAAATTATTACCAAAAATTAAAAATAAAAGAGATGGGTTTCAATAATTGATGTTTATGACAGTAATTAACACTTCAATCTTGAGATACACGGTATATAAGAATAAAATATGATATGATTAAAAGTATAATAGTGAAATTTCACCCAACTATGTATGATTTTTACGATAGTTTAATGATAATGAATTTTTTTAAATTATATCATAATTCATGATTGGTTGATAATGTAAAATAATTTACACTCTGAGTGCGTTCCTATTAAATATTGAATTCTTGATTTTTTTTTAAAAAAGATATATATTTTTATAAAGGATAAAAAAACACATTCCCCTTGTAATATCCTTAACCAGAGTCTTATTTATTCTTTGAATTACTTGGTGAAAAAGAAATTTTTGTATTCTATGTGATAATTTTGAGCACAAAGATTAGAATAATTATATACTTACGAGCTAAAAAAAAGAAAGTAAAAATGATGACAACAAGAGTCAGAGTTTTGGAATAATAATATTTTATAGATCCTTTTAAAAAGGAGAAAATTATATGAACATGATCCTTTTGATTTTGTATTGTATTTTGAAATATATGAATAAGATAAATATTCAAAATGCCAATATCAAAGTCGAAAATTTAATATTCAAATAACCGTGGATGTTGTTAATAAAGCAATAATCACCAATACATCACCATAATTCAATACTCATTTTGTCTTTACCATTAACTCATAAAATAATAATTTCTCAATTAAAGCAGATATACCAAAAATATACTCCATATATGCAACAGTTTATAAAAATATATAAAATCCTTGTAATTTCCTAATTATGAATCATTTTCTACATTATCATGAATCTCATCATTTTAGAAATAACTAACGAATTGAGCACTCTGTTTAAAATGATGCAGCTGCAGATGATGAAATCAATGACCTCGTCGGGGAAGTTGACAGTACACCATACCCAACAACTTTCTTCTTTAATCATGACTTTTATCCAGGCAAAATAATGAATGTGCAGTTCAACAAATATCCCTATGCACAAGTTTTTCGTTGGCTAAGAGATGTTAAAGACGTCGATAAAGAGGGTTATACCTTTGGGGAGGTATGCATAAAGAATGGTGCAGCTAAGGGAGAGCACAAGTTTTGTGCAAAATCTTTACGAACATTGATGGATTTTGTAATTTCAAAGCTCGGGAAGAACATCCATGCACTCTCAAGTTCTTTTGTTGGTAATAAGGAGGAGCAATACACTTTGGAAGGATTACAAAATCTAGGAGACAAAGCAGTGATGTGCCATGGGATGAATTTTCAAAAGGTTGTGTTTTATTGCCATGAAATACATGCAACCACAGTTTTCGTGGCTTCATTGGTGGCTGGTGATGGAACCAAAACTCAGGCACTAGCAGTTTGCCATGCCGATACTTCTGGCATGAATCATAATATGGTTTATAAAGATCTTAAAGTTGATCCTGGTACTAACCCTCTTTGCCATTTCCTAGGCAATAAAACTGTTGTATGGGTACCCAATTTAGTTGTGGATAATGCCCACAATTAATTTCAACCAAGCCACTTAAGTCTCTATGTGGCGACTTAGAACCTCTCATAGAAGTCAAGAGGTTGTGTATAAAAATAACCTATAATGTATTATGTGATGTTTTTATAAACAAAAATTTCATTAACAAAAGAGTATAAAGATAATACTGAAACCATTACAATAAATTACAATAACCCATAAAAAACATCAAGAATGTATTATGTGTTGTACCTTTTCTAGCTCGAGTTGGAATTGGAGCTACCTATGTGTAATGGTACCCTAACGAAGCACAATCATGAGATCCATGGGCTTTATTGAATTTATAATGAACTAAAATGCAATGTGCTTCAAGATCTAATATCTTTTTCTTAATAGTTTCAATACTCAGAAATTCAAAAAGGGCGAAACAAGGAAAGTAAGTGGCAAAATTCATAACTACAACAACAGAAAAAAAATAGTCGCAATCAATTTGATCACGATACCGGTTGTAACTGGAATTAAAGGACAATCCCAAATTAAAAAATGTTGTAATTTTTATAAAATATAAAAAATGGTAATGAAATATTTAATTTCGGTTGTTAAAACACGGATTCGGAACCGCCATAGATGATTTTTCAAAAATAAAAAATCATGATAAACCATTTAATACTTGTTTAATGAAATTGGAATTAATACTTTTTAGAGCATCAAACTTTTGGCCCATATCCTTTATTCGGTATTATAGTTATTCATATTTATTCGGTTTGAAAAATACAAGAAATGTTTGTTTGATAACGAGTCTCCACTTTAGTGTAAATATACATATTTCCTCCTTTTAATTCAACACTCCTAGTGTTAGCTTCTGCGTTTGCTGCCTTTTCAATGTGCTTTTATCCCGTTTTGACGTGCAACCAAACATGCCGTAGGAAGTATTAGAATCATAATATATAAATCTCTTCCTAATTTTGAAGCATTGCTGCTTGTGTTATCTTATCTCAACCTAGCTAAACTTTTAACTAATTTTTCTTTTGGTGAATAAGAAAGAAAGAAGCATAAATGAAAAATGAGTGAATGAATGAATACTTGATGTTAATATGTTGTTATCATCTATTTAAACAACAAAAATGTTTAACACTGCTTTATCACCCCACAACATATAAGGTAATGACGAAGTAATGTTATAGGTGTACATGTATGTAAACTTTGTTTTTTTCTTTTGGTTGTGTATGCATATGCTTAATGAGAGAGAGAGAGAGAAAAAGAGTGAAAGAATATAGTCCCTGACCTATATAATTAAGTTCTATTACAATATTTTTCATCTATATAGCATGGATGTGCTTAGCAAATGAATATCATCTGGCTTCTAATAGGGTAATAGTAATCTCATTTGTTGAACTCTATTGCTACTTACACGCAGAGGAATCTCCTTCCTTTGAATCTGTTCCAAAGAAACATGGCTGTTAACTCACTTACTAACATTAGGATCACACATGACATTCTTGGCCTATCATTTGGATGCTGTTGAACACACAAAAGACTAACATGAATGCAGTGCAATATTTGTGATGTAAACAAAGATTCTCTTAGCCTTGTATCAATCAGTTCTATTGGCCTGCCTTTTTTCCAGAGTTTCCATGCCTGAAACACATTTGGAGTGTGTTCATTTGAAATTTATTTCTCCATGAAATCACTTTTTTTTAATTAGTCATTATTAAGAAATTGACATATCCTTGGATAAGATTTTTTTTTAATAATTAGAATATCAGAATAATCAATTTTCATCTTCTAATCAGAATCTAGTTCAATTAGGTTTTGATTATAAAGAATAGACTTCCATGTAAAAATTGATTATTTTGACTTTAACTATACTCAAAAAGATTTTATTTTACATCAAAATCTATTAAAAGTTAATCAAATTTTTACATAGTCTCAAAATCACTTATTTTTTAATCCTAAACAAATGGACCCTTAATTTGCTTGTCAATGTCATACACTTCTCTGATACAATTGAATTAACAATTTGTCTGTCATACTTACATGGCCTATGAGATTATGGTTGTGATTTGTATTATAATATCCTCTACTTTTCTTTCCAGATAATATCTCTAGCAATAAAACACCAAAGCTGAAAACATCCGGTTTCACTGAAAATAGCCCATCAGTTGCATATTCTGGTGCCATGTAACCACTGCAAAACAACATTTGAAATGAAAAGTTTAATGATGTGAAAGGAGATGTTATGAATTCAACTTGATTGGAAAAGAATCTAGTTACTTACTAAGTCCCTACTATTCTCTTTGTGTTTCCTTCCTCTTAATCTACTCCAAAAATTCTAGCCATATCAAAATCTGAAATTTTGGGATTCAACTCATTATCAAATAAAACATTACTTGCTTTGAGATCTTTGTGAATAATCCTTAGTCTTAAATCCTGATGAAGATAGAGAAGTCCCTTAGCAATTCCACAGATAATGTCGAAGCGCTTTGACCAGTCTAGTAATTCGCTTCTATGCTGATCTGCAAAATTTTCCATTACAAAGATAAACGAGAAGAAAAAATCTTCAATTTAATTATATGTTGTAAAAGAAATTCTAGAGTGAAAAGCTTATAAGGGATATTTTAATCATTTCACCACACTTAATCTTCTAAATATATAGGTCCTAGGGTCTATATATACCAAAAATAAAGAAGTCCAGGCTACTGTTAGGCATGTATTCATAAACCAGCATTTTTTCCTCTCCTTCAATGCAACATCAGAGAAGCTTTACAAGATTGCGGTGTTGAAGCTTTGCAATCAATTTTACTTCATTCTTGAACTCAGTCAATCCCTGTCCCGAGCTTGCTGAAAGCCTCTTCACAGCAATTGCTACCCCATCTGTTAGTGTTCCCTGAAAATTTCAATTTGGAAATCAATAGAGATGTTCATTTTACTATTTCTGATTGTCAATTCTTAATTTCAGAAATAATATCCAAGTAAATTACCCAGTATACAGGTCCAAAACCACCTTCTCCGATTTTATTCTGGATTGAAAAGTTGTTAGTGGCCATGGCTTTTGTTGAAAAGGCAAAGACTGGTAGATCCACATCATCTACTTGCACTCCATTGCTTTGATCTCCTTTGTTAGTAGAGTCTAATTTCTCTAACAAAGTATAAGTAGGTTGTTTCAGATTTGAAATAAGGATTGCAGCATATATAAATTGGTGAACTGATTTCGTTTAATTTTGAAAGGACTAAATTCATAAAATGAAAAAATTCCTATGTAAACAGGATATAAAATGAAAACTATACACAAAAAGTGGTGTTGAAAGTTTAACTAACTGAATTTTGTGATAATCCAAGTAATAACTAAATTAGTTCTAACTGTCTTTTCCAAATTCTGATCTCTATCACTAACTTCTCTTATTTAGCATACAGATATTAAACAATGAAGGTGCAACAAATTGACACTTATACACTGTTTACATCCAATGGTTTTTGTTTGGTGGATCACTATATGATTGTCAAATAATGAGCAATGCAGATTTTTTCAGAATAGTAACTAAAATTTGAATTTTAACTTTTACATTTGTGCTCGATTTCTGCCTATAGCACCACCCGAGTATGATAAGTACGCCACAAACTGTTGCCATGGCCAGAGAAACTGTTACTGCCACTAAGACTCCCTCCTTTTTGTGGCCATTGGCCTCTTCTAATTGAATTTGATCAAACAGGAAACCATGGTTAAACCACATATTTAAATAGAGTATTAACTGTTCAACCATTGTTTAACCATTGTTAAATATAAATACATGCCTGCCATAGTTTGGCCTCAACACCTTCTACAGAAGAAGCACCTTTATTTATTTCTTGTGCCAGTTTCTCAACATGCCCGTACATGGAATAGTACCTGTAAAAGCAACGTGAAAGTTACATCATGTAATCAAAGCTTACAGAAACATGCAATGTAATTTACAACATGGATGAATCAAAACAATATGATCACAAGTCGAATATCAGAAGTTCAGAACCAGTATATCACAGTAAACCCTATAGCAGAAGTTAGGATGGGGCCTCTAAATGATAGGATTCGAGCAGGACAAAAAATATCCCTTTTCAACATTGAAAACATCAGAAAATCATGACCCAAAAACCTTCATAACCTACTAACTATTAACTTAGAGTTTGCTGTCTCTATTTCGAAAAATAATAAAACAAATAAACTTGCAAGCAGTTGAATGATTTAAAACAACATAAAGACTTCATAGTTTCCTTTACTTCCACATGAATTCAGTGCCAAATTAACTGATTGGCATCAACAAACATATGTTATATCTTAAGCAAGAGGATTCAGGGGATCAAGATCAATTTAATCTAGAAATGCTTGTCCTTTTTTATAACAATCATACCAATGGGGGGACTATAGTGCAAAGTCAATATTATAGACAAATTGTACAGACTTTGCAAATAAACAACATTCAAGAGTCACATTGTTCCCCGATTTACCTGTCATAATTTTCTAAGTAGCAGCCATATAGGTAAAAGATTTAAAGAGGCAAAAACATAACCCATGGGACTTCTATAGATATTAAGTATACATGCACACACACGCATGTATTTCCATAAATAACTTGTGGGCGAAAGTTTTGCCATCCAATTACTACTGTATTTGTATTATAACCCTTCAGTATAGCAATTAGAGATCTATAGAGCCAAATTTAATTTTTTTATTTTTCTCTTAATGATCATATGTTGCCTGCAAATGAAAAAGCAAAGTTTGGTACCTCTGTGCTGTCCATATAATTTCACCAAATATATATTTCATCTTAATGAAAAAAACTTTTATAAATAAATATCAATGCTTTAACAATTGTCAATCAGCACAATTCAAAATATGAGATCTCAGATTGCAAATTGACTAATTAAGAGAGAAATCTAAGTGGATTTTTTTTTTCCAGAAAATCATGTTTTTTTCTTGAGGGTCTTCAATGCAGTAAATTTTTAGCAGTGGAGCAATTAACATAGATAAATTAAGAGTCTTCCAATATCTTAACTATGTTGTCCTCCAACTTTTTTTTAAAATAAAAATCCTACTCAAATCAGAACAATGACACAAAGCAAAAAATATTTGAAAGTAAGCTTTTTTTTGCATAAAATGATTCTGATTATACAAAACGAAATGCAGAACAATTCAAAAAGCAAAAGAACTTACAAAAGGGATTCTGAGTCATCAACACCATTTTTCCCCCCAAATGATCAAACAAACTAATATCCCATTACAGAGAACAAACGAAAACACAATGTTAAAAAAAAATATATAATGCATCAGATCCATGAAGATCTTCCACGAATTTTCAAAAAGTTTGACATTATAAGAACCCTTTTAAGAAGTAAAGGAAACCCATAATCAAAATTTCAACTTGATCAGCATGAATGGAAAAACTGGGGACTAGAAAAACAACAGGAAAAAAAAAGGAAAAAAAAAAAACAGCACTAACGACAAGGACAAGACAAAGTAGATATTTTTAACAGAGAACATAAACAAAGTTAAGAAATAAAAAACACGGTTGCATAAAGTTTAGGAGGGAAAAAAAGACATACACAATGTAAACTTTGACAGCCATTGGTGATGTCTTGAAAAGTCTCTGCGTGTCTCTCTCTGAATTTTTATTTTTGGTTAGCTGAATGAAGTAGTTGATGTCTTGATGATAGTAATTGGGTGTGTGCTTTCTGAGGTTTTCTTGGTCACACCACGGTCCTTCAAGTGGAGTTATTAGCTTTGTTACAAGGGATCCGTCTTGCTCTTGACAGAGGTATCCTAAGTCTTCAATGTCAATCTGACTCTTTGGAAGTGCTTAGATTGATTCAGGACGATTTACACCCTTTGCATATTTATGCTTGCTGTATCCAGGAGATTAAGGAGCTTTTGTTGAAGTTCAGGTATGCTCCTCTGGTCCATACTTTGAGAGAGGGAAATTATTCTTGCGTTGATTGGTTTGCTAAGTACGGAGTGCCCTTTGTTGAAACCAGTCACTAAATTTTTTACTATGTTGTTTATCAAGTTCAACTTGTGATAATCGTCGTGGTCGTTAAAGCATGTTGTTTTTGACTATGTTGTTTTTCAAGTTCAACTTATTGAAAAATTCAATTTAGTGGGGGGGCAAAGGACACAGGAACTTTGATGAGAGGTAAGGTAATTCTAGTTCCTTTGCTGCAGGGAACCTCAAATGAACAAAGGGGGGTTGGTGACTTTTTTTTTTATAATATATTTATGAAATTAAGGCAGACAAGACTCAAATTGGGTTTCACTTCACTTCTTCACTCATTGCTTCCTCCTGCCACGTTACTTACTACTTAGATAAATCTTTTCCCTTTCAATTCCCTACCTCTCTCTTGGCTTGGCATGCACTCTCTTATGTCACTCAACCCTTTTTCACGTGCTCTCCTTCTCCAACATGTGTTCCTCACCTTAGCTTTGTCTCTCTCACTTAACTCAGTTACTCTAGCAAATTAAACCTTGTACTTCATGAGGTAATAATATACACTATTGTTTTATTTCCTTCTTTCTTTTTTCCTAAGTAAAGTTCCAAATTGGTAACATATATGCTGAGCATGAATGTTTAATTTATATACATGAACTATGATCACATTCACATTTTTCTTTTCAATGTAATATTTTACTTGTAGTTTGAAATTGGACCAAAGGACACAGTGCTCTATGTAACATATATAAGCAGTTTCTGAAATTGAGCACCATTCGGTAATGTAACTCAAGAACCAGGCACACAGAGCAGAGCTACAGAGAAGGTTTTCATTGGAGTGTAATACAAGAACATAATTAATGTTTGAAAGAATAGGCAAGGCTTGTAGTGTAATGCAAAATGGTGAAACCTAATAAAAAAAGGCTAAAAGTTCATCGATTCATATATGCTTCTAATTAACTACTTTATTTTCTTAGAAAAGGTGGTCCATGACTTGATGAGGAAATTAAGTAGGCTAAAGTTAGAGGCTAAGCAATCTCTATTAAATTTAAACTTGAGAGTTGAGATCAAATAAATTCCAAAAAAAGACGACTTGGTGAAGTGGTGCTTACCCTTTGTTGAAACCAGTCACTAAATTTTTGACTATGTTGTTTATCAAGTTCAACTTGTGATAATCGTCGCGGTCGTGCCTGTCTCTTAAGATGTCCAATGTGTTCTCTGCAAATAATAACAAAAATTATAAAGCTAATATTTTTATAACTAGGGTGAAAACAAAACATGACTAATGTCTTACTGTATAAATGGAGCAACTGGATCATAGTTAGACAACACATATCTATGAGCTTGTGCTAACTCTATCTTATCAAGCTTAGTTCTTCTCACTCTCTTTCGCTTCCTTAATGTGAACTTTTGTTGTTTCTTCCTTCCTAGTGGTCTTCCAATAGGATGTAAAAAGGTAGGATCATTTATCAAAGTGGAATCAGCATCATCATCATTTCTGCTAGGTCTGTTGGTTTGAAGTTTGAAGCAGGCACTCACACCTCATCATATCCCACAGCTCTACCAACTGAGTTAACTCTAGAGGACTCAAACAAATCATGTTAACCAAACCCATCAAGCATTTTTATCCAAGAATTGAACTTGAACTTGAAAACTCCTTTCAGATGCTTATTGAAATTTATTAGTTTATGTGGGTATCATAAACTTATCTCAAACACGATAATTGCGAATCATTTTATGGCAATGGCAGAAAAGCAAGCTGGACATTATGTCAAACAGTTGATGAGCATATTTCATTCCCACAATACAGACACAGAAATAGAACTATAAAGAAAGCATAAAAGTGGGGACGTGAAGTGGGTTGGTGTGGGGAATCAAAATTGAAAAGAGAACTGACCTCACGACTGCTAGGGCTCACTGGCGTTTGAATTTGTTGCTATGAGTTGGTTCTTCTATCAGATGGTGCGAAGGGCAGTGCTATGACGGTGGAGATGCGAAGGGGCGCGACGGTGATGCGAAGGGCTGGACGGCGGTGCTGCGAAGGGTTGAAGGGCGGTGATGGAAGCTAACGCCAGAGGGAGAGAGTGAAAGAGAAGGGGAATCAGTGAGTGAGAAGGGTGAAAAGAGAAGAGTGAGGGAGGGAGACTGACCATTGAGGTTTCTACGGGTAAGGAGAGAATGCTTTGGAGGGAGAGTGAATTTCTACCCGGGTTTTTTTTTTTTTTTTTTTTAATTAAAAGAACCCTTGCCCGTGTGATGCACGGGGTGGTCAATTAACAGGATTTTTTTTTTTTAGAATATCAAATTGGTTTACAAATAATAAGATAATTAATATATTAATATAAAAAAAATATTTGTTATGTATGATAAAAAAAAAATATCTTTGTATAGTCCTCAAATTAATTTTTAATCTATTTTGCATTTTAAGTCTCATTGTGATGATCAAAACATATAGTGATAGGTTTAAAAAAAAAATATAGTGATAGGAATATATAACTGTAGGTATATGACATTTATACCTATGGATATAAAAGTAAAACAATTGGTATAGTAACAATGCTTGTTAAGTGTCGGTATATAAAATCTATACCCACGGTTTTGCGCCAATAACTATAGGGTATACTTACGGAAAATAAGATTCATAAGTATAGCATGACTATACCCATGGATTTCAATCCGTCACTAATACATATAGTAACAAAGTTGAACTTCTGTAGATATATTTAATCTATACCCACAGTGAACATAACATCCGTAAGTATAACATATCTATACCTACGAATTTTCTATTTGTTGCTAAAACTATCCGATGGTATATGGCAAATTTCTTGTAGTGGCACTTGCCAATGGCATTTGTTAATCTTCTTAGAACTAGAAAAAATATCACTAAGTCCCAATTTTTTCTTCTCTCGGAAACTTAAAAAAGTACAATTTTCAATGCTTTTAAATCACATAAAAATTAACAAAATACTTTACAAAATTATATTTTGCATATTACTAATAATTGGTTAACAAGTGACACATATCACTTTGTTGTAATGTAGACTTATTTATAAATTAATTTGTAACCTTATACTCTCTTTATAGCTAAACATTGGCACCAGAAAGTAAGTTTTCTTTATCACTGATTATAAGTCATTATCTCAATTTTCAATGACATTGGTAATTATTTATTTTTCACAAACATTCATATTTATTCAACACTTTTTAGAATTTCAATGATAATTATAAGGGTAATTTCGCAAAAAAATTAATATTTAATGTTATCATTTTCAATATCACTGACACTATTAGTAACTAACTTTCTTAATCCACGTGAAAGTCCACTCTAAGTGCTTATATTTAATAACAGAATGATAAAAGTATATACTCTTTTCGTCTTGTCCCTATATATAAGATCCTTTTGGTAGATTTCAAAGTTGGTTAATTTAGTTAATGGTATTTGAAATGTGAACATTTGATATGTATTTTCAAAATTATCCATATTAATAGTATTGGAAATCTAAAAATATTAAATAAAAGGTCTTGCTAACAAGTGCTCTAAGTGCCCTTAGGGCGCTTGTTAAGGTTACTAGGAATGATAAATTAATCATAAGTTAGCATTAATCACTCTAACAATAAACCACTTTTAGTATCGTGTCCTAAAGGCACTTGTTAGCATTTTCCTTAAATATATTGGGGTGTTTATGTAAATAAGTAATTAATTGTTATTGAAAATAAGTAATTAATTTTCCTTATAATTAGGGGCAAAATAAAAGTGTCAAAAGAGTTATATATTTAGAGACGAAGATAGTAAATACTACTCCCTCCGTTTCACAATGTTTGGCCTTTTAGGTCTGGGCACACAGATTAAGAAAGTGTTAATTATTGTAAGTATTATGTATATAGTTTGTCTAAAATGCCCCTATTTAATCCTTATTGAAAATTGTAATAGTATTTAATTTTTATTAGTAAGTGTGTCCATTAATTAATGTATAGTGGTTTAGAGATGAGAGAGATGATAAAAGTAGAATTAATGAGGAGTAAGAGAAATGATTGAATGAAAGGTTAATATTGGAAAACAAAATATGTTTATGTATTGAAAATGTAAAAGGCCAAACATTGTGAAACAAGGAAAAAGTCTAAAAGGCCAAACATTGTGAAACCGAGAGAGTAATATTAAATCATGATGGTTGTCAACAAGTGCCCTAAAAAACTTGTTAAAATTCTATAATTAGAAAAACAATCATACATTTTTTTTTCTTATATATATTTTAATAGTTTTCCCCTATATTTGACATTTTGATAAGTGTGCTAAGAACATCTATGGAGTATCATTTACCTTAAATTAATCCTACATGATATTCCCTGGCCTCCGATTCTTATTATAAGCCCCCTTTTTGTAAGAGAGAAATGTGGCTTTTAATAAGAACCGGAGGGAGTATTATTTTGATAAGTGTGCTAAGGACATCTACAAATGTTATTTGAAGTAATAAAATAATCACAAATTAGTATTAATCACTCTCTCGAAAATTTCAAAAATCAAATCTTTGTGACCATCGTACTACCCACCTCCGAAGTCACAGCCCCAGATTTTAGATCAGACGACGCACGATTTATGTGGGTGTGGTGGGGTGGCCCTCCTCATTTTGTTCTTCGATTAGTTATATGGATGATGGTGGATGGGGCGGTCTCGACACTGGCAATAAAACTCACATCCACGGATACCTGCTTGAAACCAACCTGATTTTGGTGGAGAAACCCGTTCTGATTGGGTTTGGAGAAACCTGAAACAGAAATCCGCTTTAAAAAGATGGAGGTGGGTCGGGTCTGGTATTTTAAGTACCCACCCCGCCCCCGCTCTCAAACCCGCTCTAATATAAAATTTAAATAATTTTTATTATAATTATAGTTAAATGGTAAAGTCAAACTAACGTATTTAGCTAAAACCATGATTTAATTCTTAAGTTTTTAGATATTTTTAAAATTTGACGTTTATTATTATATATTAATTGAATTATGATGTATTTTATGTGATTTTTGTTTAATACAATAAAAAATAATTTATAAAATAATTGGATGGGTTATCCGTGGGTTTTAGGATGGCAATTTCATACCATGAATGGGGATCCTTGCGGGGACCGCCCCGTTTGGGGCCCCACGAGCGGGGATTTTTCCACGCGTGGACCGGGATGGGGGGAGAAATTCTCCCCGGGATAATTTCGAGGCAAGGAATGGGATTTGTTCTCCCGACGGGGATCCCGTCCCCGAACATTTACACATATGCCCTCATAAATTTATTTGTATATAGATTTAGTATTAGGTGTTTTTGTAATTTCAAATCTATTATTATAATAATAATAATTTAAAAAAATACATTAGCATGCTGAATTAAAAAGAATAGAAAATTAGAAATTCGTAAATTAGAAACCCTATATATTACCCTACTTCTTCTCCTTCTTCTTCGTTCTATACTTCTATACTTTCTTCACTCCATTCTTTTCTCTTCTACTGTTTTACAGACTACAGTTCCACAAATTTAAAGCTCTAATGAAAACCTCAGTCACATTGTTAAAGCAAAAATCAACTACGAATTTAAAGTTTTTTTATTGAAATATAATTTCAGTTTATAATTTTGCTTTAATATCAATTTTGATGACACTTTTGGATTCCTTAATTGTTATGTATGTGTATGCCGGTGACAAAGCTATCATTTAAGACCTTTGTTTAGTTTTATCATATTTTTAGATTGAATTTTCTGAATTTTAGTGATTTTTTTTGCGGTATACAGGTTTAAAAATTATATTCAGCAGTGTTAATTTTTTATCGGATAAAATTAAAGCTATGAAACTTTTTAAATATTTCGCAAATGTTTAGGTTCCCTGTGGGTATCTGTGGGGATCCGTGGGGTGGTGGAGAATGGGGAACCATCTCTCCCCAGGGTGACGTTCGGGGATGAGGATGGGGAGGAAATGAAATTCGAAGATGGGGAATGGGAAAGTACTTCTCGCCTATTCCCCGCCACGTTGCCATCCCTAGTGGGTTTCCTCGAACTCGACGGGGATGAGTTTGGATTTCACTTTTTCATACCCGCTCTCCTTAAACTCACACCCGAATCTACCCCACTCTTAATGGGTACGAAGTTGATATTGTCAAAATCTATCCCAAATTCGACCCGTTGCCATGCCTAAGCACTGTGAGTAACTTTTCTTATGTAATACTGTAATCAAAATGAGTTGTGATCGGCTCCCATCAATAGTCAATGTGTTATAGTGAGGTTTGATTTACAATTTTTCTCAGCATAATTTTTAAGTCACAAAGTACCATGGCATGATGACTTCATTCCTTGGCACTTTCAAATAGACATTTTAGAAAGAAAAAAAGCTTATTTAAGTTTTTAGTCCTTGAACTTAAGTTCTTTTTTGGAATTGATTCTTTATCTATTTTTTCGATGCTTTAGGTCCCTGAATTTTGTTAAATTTTTGAAAATGATCATTTTGTCACTTAAATGATGATATGACCTACGATATATCATAATACTTTCGCCGCATCGACAAGTAACATGTTATGTAACGTCATGTAGCACTACAAATTTTTTTTTGTTAAACTACTCATTTGGTCCATTATCTTATTTTTCAATTTCAAATTGGTCCCTTACGTTTTTTTGGTTTCATATTGGTCTCTCAGGTTTCTTTTCACTATCAATTTGGTCCCTGAATCACTGTTCATCCTACGTGTCAATATCATATTGGTCCACGTATACATTGTTGGAAAGAGAAAATGACATGTTTTAGATTTTAGTGGTTTTAACACTAATGTCACTCTAACATTATGTTAAAGAATCCATTTCCCCAAATTCATCATCATTTGTCAATCATTCATACTCAACTACTCATGCATATCTTTGGGATCTTAACATTTCATTGCACCATTTAATCGTAAAGGATTAAATACCAAAATGGTTCATATAAATATTGATTTTTTTTTTAAATTGGTCTTTGCAAAAAAAAAAAAAAATCGGTTTTGGTCTTGCATTTACATTATGTTTTTGTTTTGGTCTTTCTTATTAAATTTTGGTTCCATAATTATGTTGATAGTTTGTTATAATCCATTTGTTATTAAGTTTCATGATCATACGTTTTGGTCCCTGTAGTAATATGGTTTTTGAATTGGTTCACTTACGTGATGGAAATTATCTTTTTACCCTTGAGAATTAATACGAGAATATCATCCTTAATTGGTCAAAGAATGAAATACATCACGTTTTCGGTGTTTTTCATCTACATTAATTTAACAAGAAGGTCTAAAACCAAAACGTATTGTAATTACAAGGACCAAAACAAAAACTTTTTTTTTTTACAGGAACCAATTTCAAAACGGTCAATATTTACAAGGACCATTTTGCTATTTAAGCCAGTCACAAATCATATAATAAAATCATACATTATTACATTCAATAATACCCTTCCAATACATTATTACTTTTCATTACGTCATCCAATTGTGTTACATCACATTACATTTAAGATTATATAGTCCATAAAACATCAACAATTTCCATTATTCATGCATATCTTTGGAGTCACTACACTCATTGTACCATTTAGTCACAAATCATATACAATAAAATCATGCATCATATAATAAAATCATACATCATTGCATTCAATAACACTCTTCCAATACATTATTACTTCTCACCACATCATCCAATTGCGTTACATCACATTACATTTAAAATATATAGTCCATAAAACATCAATTTCCATTATTCATGCATATCTTTGGAGTCATTACATTCATTACACTATTTAGTCACAAATCATATACAATAAAATCATGCATCGTTGCATTCAATGATACACATTCCATGTATCATTACTTCTTACTACATCATCCATTTATGTTTATGTTACATCACAATACGTTTAAAACACTACATCTCATTTTCGATGATTCATGCATACCTTTAGACTCATTGCATTCAATATCGCTATAATCAATAAACCTTTCTATCATTGCATTCAATAATATTGTCTCATTGTATTTAGTATCGCGATAATCAATAAACCTTTCCATTATCGCATTCAATAATATTGTCGCATTGCATCAATACAAGCCCTTTAACCCATAATAATTGAAGTTATCTTCTCCATGCATCTGAGTTGCCTCTTTAACCCAAAATATTTGAAGTTATCTTCTTAGTGAATCATTGCATTCAAGACACCTTGTCCATTTATCAATAAACCATCTCACTCAAACAAATTTTACACCATGCTATACAAAGCTATTAGAAAAATAGCAAAATAAATTAGATAATTACAAGAACATATTTTGTAAAGAATAATAAAAAGACATATCATATAAAAATTTGACTGAGGCATGCACAATTGCACTAGGCTTAAGAGTATTTGTCGCCACAAGTGAATCACTTGGTGTGGAAGGTATCGTATTGGCTAATACCCTTTAGAATATAACAGTCACTTCTCATCAATGTGATGTCCTAGACGGTGAGGTCCTCCAAGGGTTAGGGAAGAAGACCTTCGAATGAGCCTCAGTCTAGGGTTTATGTGTGATGTTTGGTGGGAGTCCTCTGGTGGCTAAGGGGAGAGCCAAGAAGCAACCCTAATCACTGGTGTGTGATGGTGATAATTAGGGTTAGAGGACGTACCTGAGCCCCATGTAGTACGGAGCTACTTATAGGGGGGAGCTGGTTGCCCTAATGGGCTTGCTTTTGGCCCAGGTAGGGCCAGCCTGTACTGAGCTATGAGTGGATGAGATCTCCTTGTGGATAAGGTGATGAGCTGTCCTTGTGGATAAGGTGGGACACGTCATCCTGTCCTTGGTGTCGGACTTTGGGGGGTGTCGGACAGGGAAGTCGGACCTGGGATATGAGGTCGGCCCGTATCTGGTATATGTTCGGCCGTTGAGCCTTGAGCTCGGCCCAACACACAGAGGGTTTATTGTAGGGCCGTGAGGCCTTGGGCAAGGGTTCTGAGGACCTCGGCTAGGCCGAGTCCACCACATAAGCCCCTCAGCTCGGCCAAGGCTATCTGAGCCTTGTTCCGAGGTCCTGGTTTGGGTCATTTTCCCAAATCCACCCCATAAGGGCCGAGTTCACCACATAAGCCCCCCAGCTCGGTCAAGGCTATCTGAGCCTTGCTCCGAGGTTCTAGGGAGTTCGGAGGACGAGTTGCCGATAGTTGGGTCCAGCTATTTCTGACGTCCTTTCATTATGACTAGGCAGGTCTGAAAGCTGTCCTTTGACCTGCTCCGAAGTGACGCTTGCATTTTCTAGGACTGACACGTGTCAGAAATCGTACCTAACGAAGCGTCGCCATTACTACTACGACGTTGCTCGAGGTCCGTGATTCCAGCTACTCTTCGCCACATGTCTCCGCGTGTGTGGCTATATGCTGGGTTGGGCTTTTTGGGCTAGGCCCAAACTTCAAAATTGAGGGGGAAAACGGTTTCTCTTCCCCCTCTATCACAGAAAACCGCTTCTCCTTCTCTCTCTATCAATCATTCTCTCTTTCATACGAAAAAACCTTCATTCTCTCTCCACAGGAACCTCCCTTCTCCCTCCACAGAAACCTTCCTTTTCTTTCTCCTCATCGAACCCCATTCCTCTTCTCTGCCTTTCGTCTTCTTCTTCTCCAGTAGCGGATTCTGCTTTGGCTTTTCAAGCTTTATTCGATTTTCCATTCTTAAGGTACTAGTTCTCTCTCATCTCTTCTTCTTCGTCATTGCCTTTTCTTCTTACTTTACTGCTTCATGATTTACACGGTGGGGGACCAATATTTCTTGTTTTTTGTTTCTATTTTCATGGCGGTGGGGTTTTTTCCTTAGGTTTTGTGGTTTTGATTTTGGGGGATAATGCTGGGGTTTGAGGTTTTTCTGGATTTGGGTGTTTTGATTCTAGGGGTCGTTCTTGGGGTGTTGGCCTTCTTTTGGGTTGGGCGTGTTTTGGGATTTTTGGAGAGTTTTTGATTCATGTTTTTTGTTTATTTTTCAGAAAACCAAAGGAGTAGATTGGGTTCAGTGTGAGTAGGGAATGATTTAGGAAATGGGCTGGGGTAGTCTCCCTGTCATCTAGAAGTAGTGAAGAGGAGGACGACTCTTCCTCCTCGTCCTGTTCCTCTACGGAGGTAGACGAGGCGCTCCGTCGCCAAAGGGAGTATAGGCAGAAATACGAGAGGCGGGTTCTGGAGGTTGATCCCGTTGAGGTAATCTATCCTCGGGATTGGGAGGAGAAGAGGGAGTGGATACGGCAGTACGCCTGGGCCGAGTTTATTGACGGTAGGGAGCATGCCGACTTCGAGAGGATGGAGAAGGAGGGGATGTACGAACGGGGGGTACCTGTGGTAGAGGGGAGATGCTCGCCCCTCGGAACAACTTCGAGGGGGTTCTCTGGGGGGGTTATTTTTTGTAATCCGTAAGACTAATACCGAGCTCCCCTGTTCTTCCACAGGTACCATGCCGCCCAGGAAGTGCGTCAGTCGACCTGAACTTTACCCTGCGCCTTTCGATGCCGATCAATATGAATGGGTTGACGTGGAGTCCAAATGAGTCCAGTCCAGCCTTTGTTCCGAGGATAAGCTTGCCGAGGTAAGGAGGGTCGTGCTGCCTTGCCCAGGGGACGCCACCGGGACCTCTTACAAAGTACTCCCCTGTTCGGCAAATGACATGATATGCAGCCGGACTGACAATAATTCCTTCTTCTTTTATGCCGACCTGATCCATAATCTCGGCGTGACCCTCCCGTTCACCGATCTGGAAATGAGGGTCTTAAACGAGCTCGGACTGACTCCTTCCCAACTTCACCCCAATACTTGGTCGTTTCTCCGAGCATTCCAAAGGTACTGTGGAGCCCGGAATTTGGTATGTACTGTTCGGCTATTTTTGTGGATGTACAACCCGTTCGTCAACAATAAGGACGGGGTCACTGGTCGCCTTTGGGTATCAGCTAAGACCCGAGCTCACTGTGGGCTGTTCGGCATGTTCTCCGATTCTTGGAAACATTTTAAACCAAGATTTTTTAAATACAAGTACGTTGGAACGGGGCTACCTTGGTTTCGGTCCGAGACGGGACCGAGGTTCCCTTTGGAGTGGACCCCCGAGTTCTTTAATCGTCATACCAGCACGCCGCAAAGGTGGTCGGGCATAACCTTGGATGCCGACGAGTCCGTAACGGCCCACCATTTCCAGACCGAGTATCGAGCTCGGAAATTCCAGCTCGACATTGGAGTTTTCATGCAGTGCCCTGACAACGAAGTCTTGACAAAAATTGGTAGTTATTTTGCTCTTATACTTGTACATTTCCTTTCATCCTTCTTATTAATTTCTCTTTATCCTTTTGTGTTTGCAGAAGAACACTGGTCAAACATGTCGTCCAGGGCGGTGAAGGCTGTGCTAGATGCACGGAAGAGGAAGAGGTCCGAAAATCCTTCCAACGAAGCGGTGGCTGCCGAGGTCTCCACCGAGAAGACCTCAACCGATTCCGCTCCTCTTCACCCAACTCCGGCTGCAGTGATCATAGCCCCACCTCCTCCTCAATCTCCGAGTCCAAGTACTGAGGTGATCCTTGCTGCAGGTACCCCGCCCTCGGAAGCTGATGCTCTTTCGAGGCCGCCGACCACCCTTGCCAAAACTTCGGTCAAAGACGCTCTCATCAAAATGTCGGGAGTTGAGTGGAAAAAGAAGGCTGAGGATATGGCTTGTCAGCTGAAAAGGGCCACAACCATGTTTAATGTGCTGGCCGAAGTCGTTGACGATGTGGCTGATGGAGTGTCACCGGCCAAGAAAAAAGCTCGGCCTGCTATGGCTGCCGAGATGGAGGAGCTGAAAAATGGCAAAAAAGCTGCTGAGCAAAAGCTGGCCGAGTTGGAAGGGAAGCACCGCCAACAGACGGAGGAGCTTCTAAAAAATCATGAGGAAGCTTTGGCCCAAGGGAAAGCGGATGCTAGGGAGGCTGGTCGGCAGGAGGGCCTAGCTGAGGTTGAGAAGGTTAGGACTTTGCTGAAGAGAAGGGCTGCTCAAGCTCTCAAACATAAGGTAGCCGCATCTGAATCAGACTTCAATCTTGAGAGGGTGGCGAGCAAAACTTTTACCAGTGCAGTGGAGCAAATTCTTCATCTGAACCAAGGGCTCCGCATTCGGTATGTCGGCGCCTCTGCCGGGTTCGGGGTGGAGTAAGGGAAGATGGTCGATTATGACCAGGATGGAATCAAGGTTAACCTGGACCAGCCCGAGGAGAACCTTCCCAACCCCTTGATGGAGAAGCCAGATAAAGAGTTCAACCCGAGCTCGGTTGTCCTTTCTGATGTTGAGGATGAGGCAGCGTAAGTCCCTTATGCTGGGCAGCTTGTGATTTGTCTATGTTCTTTTTTTGTAACATGTTTGACAATGTTAGGTTGTATTTTGCTTTATTGTGTACAACATTTTATTTTTATGCAATTTCTTTCTAGTATTAACTTGTTGCATGTTGTTATATTTATGCAAGTTTTTATTCTAACTTGTTGCATACGTACTATGTCCGGGGTCGGAGTTATGCAAGCCTTTTCTTTAACTTGTTGCACGAACGCGAGTTTTTCTTTACCAACTCGTTGCATGTTTATTCGTTCGACCTCGGATCCGAACTGCGATCAGTTAGGTGGTCACCAAAAAGGGTTTAAAAAAGAATGCAAGTGTTTAAGACTTGTCGCATATTGTAACTTTTATGCAAGTTTTTGCTTTAACTTGTTGCATATATACTGCGTCCGAGGTCGTTTTTAAATAACTAAGTAGAACTACTTCTGAGAATACAAGTCCTTTACCGACTTGTTATATTCAGGCCTGATCGGACCTAAAAAACTTGTACCCAAGACATTGGTGTTTAACGTCTCGTATTAATAACTCGGATAAACTCGGACGACTCAGTGAGTGCAGTAATCTTATAAGTTTTCCTCTGAATAAAGGTACTGTATATAAGTGCATACGGTTGGGATCTCGGATTCACCCACCTTAGCCGAGGTGGGAGTCCTCGTCCCTGATGTGAAAGAGGTTGCTGAGTGAAGTTATGTGTATTTCACAACAAGCTGTACTTTACCGGGTGTCCCGTGTACACTGTGCATATGAGCCGATCTTATCTAGAAGACGTTGGTTGTGCATAGCGCCATGCAACATTTAGGTGGCTAGTGCTAAATGAGAAGGTAGTACGTACGTATATAAAACTGTGGCACTTGAGTATGAGCAAGTTTGTACTTTTCATTAATTGTAGTCATGAGTACATTGCTTTTTGGAAAAGTGAATATCTCACAATGGGAATGTAAAAACATGAACATAATTTAAAAGAAGCAAAATTTAAAATGAGCTTGAATTTGAATTTTTCAGATGAGGATGCTGATGATTGCCGATGATATCTGAGGTAAACCTATTTGAAACAGGTTCTCAGTGTTGTAAAGTCTTGGGAATCCTTGAGCTCGGTTTTCTCGGAAATTTCCCAGAGTATGTTTCCAGAACGCCTCTGTTGGGACTTCCCGATTTCGGGCAATTTCCCGCTTTTCCGGTAGTTAAGACCGATGTCTGCTCCTCGGGGCGCGAGGTGATCAGACTCGGGCAACCCGGGTTGCGCTGTTGTCTTGTCTTGGTCGGCTGGCTCTTCCATTGCTATCTTCCCCTGACCAGGGGCAACTTCTCGGATTTCTTCTGCCTTGCGATGGTCACCCGAGGTGAACTGATAGGAGAGGCCGCCGAGATTGTTGGTAATGTTGCAAAGTGGGAGCTTTTTCATCTTGAGGTACCAGAGCTTGGGAATTTGAAAAGCTCGGCTTGAGAAATGGGCAAGAAGTTTACTTTGGCTCTCAATTCGGAGCTGTACCGAACGGAGGGCAGGGTTATTAACAGTTAGAGAAATGAGAAAATTCTCCCCTTGTGGGGGGTTGGAGAGGACTGGAAAAGAAAGGAGATTTCCTTTAAATGCATCTTGGATTTTTTGGGGAAGGTTGGCATTCATGATAACATCTTTGCTTGGGGCAGAGGTGAAGGGGGGGATTACCACTCATTCTTCATGAGGAAAGGACCTAAGGATATCTCGTTCGAACTGAACCTCGGCCAATAAGACTCTTCCCTTTGACAATGTCGGATCAGTGAACTCTTTCTGCTTCTTTTTTACCTCCCGTAGGCTCGCATTGTAGCAGAGCCGGGCTTTCACCTGGTCAGCTTTGACCGTAACAACCTTGTCGTCTGATCCGATGAATTTCATTGCCAAGTGTACTGTTGAAACCACTGCCCCAAAAGCTTGTAGGCAGGTTCGTCCCAGTATTACATTATACGGGGAGTTAGAGTCAACCACTAAAAATTTGATGATCTCCGTTCGGGCCGAAGGCTGGTTGCCTAGGGTCACCGGGAGATGAATGGCTCCCAGGGGGCGGATTGCCTCACCCGTGAAGCTGATGAGATTGCCTTCGAACTGAACGAGGTCGGCGGACCTGAGCTTCAGCGCTTGAAAAGTATGAAGAAAAATAATATCGGCCGGAGCTTGAACAACAGCTCGTTCTACAACTTGTTGGAGATCTGCGATAGCTTTACCTTGCTGTTCTACAATTCTCATCTGCTGTCTCATCAAGGATAAGAGTTCAGCATCTCGAGAGAGCGTAGACTGTCGAGAGTGGGAACGGTGTGTCGTGCTGAAAGAATGGGCACGTTCGCCACGGTGGCGGTGCTGTTCAATGTTGGTTTCTCCGAGCTCAGAGCGTAGCTGTACGCGCCGACCTCCGCCATTAAGCTGGGTTGGATTTGTAGTGTCTCCGGTGTGGATGGTGGAAGGTCCACTGTGGGTATGGGTGAATTCTGGTGGTGGAGGTGGCGGTGGAAACAGGGGTGGTGGCGGGGGAGGAGGTGGAGGTGGTGGAGGGGGTGGTGGTGAGGACCTCGCTGCCCTATTGGCTTCGAGATGCAGGCGCATGTCCTCAGTTGACGGCACCCTCATTGGACGCCCCCTCCTTCTCCTCTGGACTGGTTGTTCTTCAGACATGGTAGAATTTCTGGGAATGAAGTTTATCGTTCCCCACAGACGGCGCCAATGTGATGTCCTAGACGGTGAGGTCCTCCAAGGGTTAGGGAAGAAGACCTTCGAAGGAGCCTCAGTCTAGGGTTTCTGTGTGATGTTTGGTGGGAGTCCTCTGGTGGCTAAGGGGAGAGCCAAGAAGCAATCCTAATCACTGGTGTGTGAGGGTGATAATTAGGGTTAGAGGATGTACCTGAGCCCCATGTAGTATGGAGCTACTTATAGGGGGAGCTGGTTGCCCTAATGGGCTTGTTTTTGGCCCAGGTAGGGCCAGCCTGTACTGAGCTATGAGTGGATGAGCTGTCCTTGTGGATAAGGTGATGAGTTGTCCTTGTGGATAAGGTGGGACACGTCATCCTGTCCTTGGTGTCAGACTCTGGAAGGTGTCGGACTCTGGGAGGTGTCGGACTCTGGGGGGTGTCGGACAGGGAAGTCGGACCTGGGATATGAGGTCGGCCCGTATCTGGTATCTGTTCGGCCGTTGAGCCTTGAGCTCGGCCCAGCACACAGAGGGTTTATTGTAGGGCCGTGAGGCCTTGGGCAAGGGTTCTTAGGACCTCGGCTAGGCCGAGTCCACCACAATCAACTCTGCATTAGAACTGATGAGCTAGGGCTCAGTGAACAACTGATTTGGATTGCTCTTGAGAATAAAAAAATTTAAAATAAAAATTTTAACACAACTGAAAAATCAAAATGCTTCTGCCATGAATTTATCTATCCATATCATGGTCCACCTTATTCCTCGTATTGTATCTAAGACTGATGAATTTATTTTTTTCAAGTAATATGTTATATTAGTTCCTGACTTTGTAGACACAGATCAATTTCGTCTCTTCGATTATCGCAAATTATAAATTAGTGCCTGAGATAGCAAGACACGAGTCAAGTTAGTCTCTGTCGTTAGTGGTCCTTAACGGTCAATCCACGTTGACTAACAGGTTGCCAAAACAACGTCGATTTTGTTTTGCATTTTTTTTAAATATCCTAATATTAGGGACCAATTTGAATCATCTCATACAACGGCTATAATCTCACCTCCCTTTATCCAACGGTAAAAACTTCATCTTCAACCTCTAATATCAGAACCAATTTGACCTCTTTTTTTTTATTCAACATCTGCTTCTTATGTTCAAGAATATGACACTGTTTCTTCAACCTCTAACCACATTGTTACTTGATTGTAAAATAAACAAGACTATGAACAATGACTATGACAATGACATAAGGAATATTCATTTCGGAACATAAGATATTTTTGATATTCCCAAGATGTTTGCTAAACTAGTTAACATCCATTCCCATCTTGTTCCTGCAATCTTAGCCATTTCAGTATTGTTTAATTAAAAAAAGGGAAAAAAACTAAGAAGGTAGAACATAATTAATTAATTAGAATTACATAGTCATTGTCATATTCTTGAACATAAGAAGCAAGTGTTGAAGGTAAAAAAAGAGGCCAGATTGGTCTATGAGATTAGGATTTTTTTAAAAGGTCAAAACGATATTGTTTTGGCCACCTATTAGTCAATGTGGATTGACCGTTAAGGACCACTAACAGCATGGAGTAACTTCACTCACGTCTTGCTATTTCAAGAACTAATATGTAATTTCGATAATCTCAGGGACGAAATTAATTGATGCCTACAAAGTCAGAGTTCAATCGAACATGTTACTCATCAATAAATTTTTAAATGATGTACTTAACAATTTAAGTTATTTTGACTACAATACCCCTATGTAATTATTATTTTAGAGAAAAAATATACTAAAGGTGAAAAAAATTGTGATAAATAAGAATATAGTTGGGAAAAACAATACTCTTTCTGTCCCTATTTATATGTCGTTTTTGACCAATTCACCAAGATTATGAAAGTTAGTTGGAAGCCATTATTATCCTCAAAATAATTAATATTGTAAATATTTTAAAAATACCCTTATTATTTACAACTTTCCGGCCCTTTCATTTCTCTCTTTACATTAATTATCACTCTATTACCGCGAGACATATTTGGTATGAAATATTAAATGATGTCAAAGTATTCAAAAGTGAATTATATGTAGGAATAATAAAAACTTTTTAAAAGATGACTTTTAAATATAAATAAAGGAAATATAATATTAATTATGTATTGAGTTTTTAAAAACATAATAAATACAAAATAAATTAAATACTTAAAGAACAATATAAACGAAACGGATATGATTGTTTAATCTTGAAAATCAATGCATTAAAACTTAAAGAATTAATGAACTTATATTCTCAATACAAAGTTTCTCTTAATATATTTTTGGCTTAATAGCACTTTTTGGTCCCCAGTTTTGATAATTTGGCGATTTTGGTCCCTGACTTTTAATTTGGCGACTTCAGTCCTCCAATTTACAAATAGTGGAGATTTTGGTCCCTTTGTCAACTATTCCGTTAACGGTGATGATGCGGCACACAGAGGGACACGTGTCACGCAGAGGTCCACGTGTCAGCACGTGGAATTTTCAAAATTTTTTAAATAAAATAATTCAGAATATATTTAATGTTATTTTAAATTTAATAAAAAAATCCAAAAATAATAAAAAAAATCAGAAAAACTCTGAAAAAATTCTGTAAAATATTTTCAAAAAATTTGACTTTTTTGTTAATATTTTAAATATTTTTAAAATATAAAAATTCATAAAAATTTAAAAAATAAGTGAATATTTTTAAAAAATCTGAAAATTTATTTTTTGTTTTTTAATATTATGAAAAATAATAGAAAATTCAGAATTTTTTTAAATATTACCAGTAACATTTTAAATTTTTTTAAATTTTTAAAATTGATAAATTTTTAAAAAAATAGGAAATATTTTTAAAAATAAAACTAAATTTTTCATATTTTTTTAAACATATTTTACCCATTTTTTTTAATTTTCATGAATTTTATATTATTTTCAGAATTTTAAAAAATAATTTACATGTTTTTAAAAATATTTTATTCTTTTTTTTTATTTTCTCAATTTTATATTATTTTAAAAATATTTTAAAAAATAGAGAAAATTTTCAAAAATTTTAAAAATATTTTAAGGATTTTTGAAAAATAATTCTGAAAATTTTATTATTTGTTTTTTAATATTCTGAAAATTAATAAAAAATTCAGAATTTTTTTTAATATTACCAGTAACATTTTCAAAATTTTAAAAAATTTCAAATTTTTTTAAAATTCATAAAATTAAAAAAAATTAGGAAAAAATTTAAAAAGAAAATTAAAATTTACGGATTTTTTTAAAGAAATATTACCCTTTTTTTTAATTTTCATGAATTTTATATTATTTTCAGAATTTTAGAAAATATTTTAGATTATTTTTAAAATACTTTATTCCTTTTTTATTTTTCATGAATTTTATTTATTTATAAATATTTTAAAAAAGAGAGAAAATTTTCAAAATTTTTAAAACTATTTTATGGATTTTCACCCAGGCCACCCTTTAGCAAATTGTCGAAAGCTCATATTTTCCCTTCTTCTCTCGCTGCTAGTTGCTAGAATGGAATTCCGCTACCTAGCCATTTCCATTTGTGTTCTTTTTTCTGTAAGCTTTTTGGTGCTTTAAAGATTTTCATTCTTACATTTCGAGAAACGCTATAATTTAAAGTTTTTCATTTTTCCATTTGTGTCCAATGCAATGATATTAATTTGCTAACGTTGATATGTGAATATATACTGTGACAGCTTGCGCTTGCGAAGGAAGGCAATAACCATGCCTCGCTCCGAGACGAGGATTATTGGAAAGCCGTTTGGCCGAACACTCCGATTCCCACTGGTTTGCGAGAACTTTTAAAGCCTAGCCAAGCAGCAGGTTGTTGAAAGCGTATATGAATTACAAGGATAAAGATATACGTTACGTTATATATTACACTAATGATAAATTATTACAAAAAATTAAAAATAAAAGAGATGGGTTTCAATAATTGATGTTTATGACAGTAATTGACACTTCAATCTTGAGATACACGGTATATAAGAATAAAATATGATATGATTAAAAGTATAATAGTGAAATTTCACCCTACTATGTATGATTTTTACGATAGTTTAATGATAATGAAATTTTTTAAATTATATCATAATTCATGATTGGTTGATAATGTAAAATAATTTACACTCTGAGTGTGTTCCTATTAAATCTTGAATTCTTGATTTTTTTTTTAAAAAAAGATATATATTTTTATAAAGGATAAAAAAACATATTCCCCTTGTAATATCCTTAACCAGAGTCTTATTTATTCTTTGAATTACTTGGTGAGAAATAAATTTTTGTATTCTATGTGATAATTTTGAGCACAAAGATTAGAATAATTATATACTTACGAGCTACAAAGAAGAAAGTAAAAATGATGAGAACAAGAGTCAGAGTTTTGGAATAATAATAATTTATAGATCCTTTTAAAAAGGAGAAGATTATATGAACATGATCCTTTTGATTTTGTATTGTATTTTGAAATATATGAATAAGATAAATATTCAAAATGCCAATATGAAAGTTGAAAATTTAATATTCAAATAACCGTGGATGTTGTTAATAAAGCAATAATCACCAATACATCACCATAATTCAATACTCATTTTATCTTTACCATTAACTCATAAAATAATAATTTCTCAATTAAAGCAGATATACCAAAAATATACTTCATATATGCAACGGTTTGTAAAAGTATATAAAATCCTTGTAATTTCCTAATTATGAATCCTTTTCTAAATTATCATGAATCTCATCATTCTAGAAACTAATGAATTGAGCACTCTGTTTAAAATGATGCAGCTGCAGATGATGAAATCAATGACCTCGTCGGGGAAGTTGACGGTACACCATACCCAACAACTTTCTTCTTTAATCATGAATTTTATCCAGGCAAAATAATGAATGTGCAGTTCAGCAAATATCCCTATGCACAAGTTTTTCGTTGGCTAAGAGATGTTAAAGACGTCGATAAAGAGGGTTATACCTTTGGGGAGGTATGCATAAAGAATGGTGCAGCTAAGGGAGAGCACAAGTTTTGTGCAAAATCTTTACGAACATTGATGGATTTTGTAATTTCAAAGCTCGGGAAGAACATCCATGCACTCTCAAGTTCTTTTGTTGGTAATAAGGAGGAGCAATACACTTTGGAAGGATTACAAAATCTAGGAGACAAAGCAGTGATGTGCCATGGGATGAATTTTCAAAAGGTTGTGTTTTATTGCCATGAAATACATGCAACCACAGTTTTCGTGGCTTCATTGGTGGCTGGTGATGGAACCAAAACTCAGGCACTAGCAGTTTGCCGCGCCGATACTTCTGGCATGAATCATGATATGGTTTATAAAGATCTTAAAGTTGATCCTGGTACTAACCCTCTTTGCCATTTCCTAGGCAATAAAACTATTGTATGGGTACCCAATTTAGTTGTGGATAATGCCCACAATAAATTTCAACCAAGCCACTTAAGTCTCTATGTGGCGACTTAGAACCTCTCATAGAAGTCAAGAGGTTGTGTATAAAAATAACCTATAATGTATTATGTGATGTTTTTATAAACAAAAATTTCATTAACAAAAGAGTATAAAGATAATACTCAAACCATTACAATAATGTTACAATAACCCATAAATTAAAAAAACATCAACAATGTATTATGTGTTGTGGGCAATTGTGGTGCCTTTTCTAGCTCGAGCTGGAATTGGAGCTACATATGTGTAATGGTACCCTAACGAAGCACAATCATGAGATACATGAGCTTTATTGAATTTATAATGAACTAAAATGCAAAGTGCTTCAAGATCTAATATCTTTTTCTTAATAGTTTCAATACTCAGAAATTCAAAAAGGGCGAAACAAGGAAAGTAAGTGGCAAAATTCACAACTACAACAAAGAAAAAAATAATCGCAATCAATTTGATCACGATACCGGTTGTAACTGGAATTAAAGGACAATCCCAAATAAAAAAAGTTATAATTTTTATAAAATATAAAAAAATGGTAATGAAATATTTAATTTCGGTTGTTAAAACACAGATCCGGAACCGCCATAGATGATTTTTCAAAAATAAAAAATCATGATAAACCATTTAATACTTGTTTAATGAAATTGGAATTAATACTTTTTAGAGCATCAAACTTTTGGCCCATATCCTTTATTCGGTATTATAGTTATTCATATTTATTCGGTTTGAAAAATACAAGAAATGTTTGTTTGATAACGAGTCTCCACTTTAGTGTAAATATACATATTTCCTCCTTCTAATTCAACAGTACTCCTAGTGTTAGCTTCTGCGTTTGCTGCTTTTCAACGTGCTTTTATCCCGTTTTGATGTGCAACCAAACATGTCGTACGAAGTATTGGAATCATAATATATAAATCTCTTCCTAATTTTGAAGCATTGCTGCTTGTGTTATCTTATCTCAACCTAGCTAAACTTTTAACTAATTTTTCTTTTGGTGAATAAGAAAGAAAGAAGCATAAATGAAAAATGAGTGAATGAATGAATACTTGATGTTAATATGTTGTTATCATCTATTTAAACAACAAAAATGTTTAACACTGCTTTATCACCCCACAACATATAAGGTAATGACAAAGTAATGTTACAGGTGTACATGTATGTAAACTTTGCTTTTTTCTTTTGGTTGTGTATGCATATGCTTAATGAGAGAGAGAGAGAGAAAAGGAGTGAAAGAATATAGTCCCTGACCTATATAATTAAGTTCTATTACAATATTTTCCATCTATATAGCATGGATGTGCTTAGCAAATGAATATCATCTGGCTTCTAATAGGGTAATAGTAATCTCATTTGTTGAACTCTATTGCTGCTTACACGCAGAGGAATCTCCTTCCTTTGAATCCATTCTAAAGAAACATGGCCGTTAACTCACTTACTAACATTAGGATCACACATGAGATTCCAGGCCTATCATTTGGATGTTGTTGAACACACAAGAGACTAACATGAATGCAGTGCAATATTTGTGATGTAAACAAAGATTCTCTTAGCCTTGTATCAATCAGTTCTAGTGGCTTGCCTTCTTTCCAGAGTTTCCATGCCTGAAACACATTTGGAGTGTGTTCATTTGAGATTATTTCTCCATGAAATCACTTTTTTTTAATTAATCACTTTTAAGAAATTGACATATCCTTGGATAAGATTTTTTTTTCAATAATTAGAATCTCGGAATAATCAATTTTCATCTTCTAATCAGAATCTAGTTCAATTAGGTTTTGATTATAAAGAATAGACTTCCATGTAAAAATGGATTATTTTGACTTTAACCATACTCAAAAAGATTTTATTTTACATCAAAATCTATTAGAAGTTAATCAAATTTTTACATAGTCTCAAAATCACTTATTTTTTAATCCTAAACAAATGGACCCTTAATTTGCTTGTCAATGTCATACTTACATGGCCTATGAGATTATGTTTGTGATTTGTATTATAATATCCTCTACTTTTCTTTCAGATAATATCTCTAGCAATAAAACACCAAAGCTAAAAACATCCGATTTCACTGAAAATAGCCCATCAGTTGCATATTCTGGTGCCATGTAACCACTGCAAAACAACATTTGAAATGAAAAGTTTAATGATGTGAAAGGAGATGTTATGAATTCAACTTGATTGGAAAAGAATCTAGTTACTTACTAAGTCCCTACTATTCTCTTTGTGTTTCCTTCCTCTTGATCTACTCCAAAAATTCTAGCCATACCAAAATCTGAAATTTTGGGATTCAACTCATTATCAAATAAAACATTACTTGCTTTGAGATCTCTGTGGATAATCCTTGGTCTTAAATCCTGATGAAGATAGAGAAGTCTCTTAGCAAGTCCACAGATAATGTCGAAACGCTTTGACCAGTCTAGTAATTCGCTTCTATGCTGATCTGCAAAATTTTCCATTACAAAGATAAACAAGAAGAAAAAATCTTCAATTTAATTATATGTTGTAAAAGAAATTCTAGAGTGAAAAGCTTATAAGGGATATTTAAATCATTTCACCACACTTAATCTTCTAAATATATAGGTCCTAGGGTCTATATATACCAAAAATAAAGAAGTCCAGGCTACTGTTAGGCATGTATTCATAAACCAGCATTTTTTCCTCTCCTTCAATGCAACATCCGAGAAGCTTTACAAGATTGCGGTGTTGAAGCTTTGCAATCAATTTTACTTCATTCATGAACTCAGTCAATCCCTGTCCCGAGCTTGCTGAAAGCCTCTTCATAGCAATTGCTACCCCATCTGTTAGTGTTCCCTGAAAATTTCAATTTGGAAATCAATAGAGATGTTCATTTTACTATTTTTGATTGTTAATTCTTAATTTCAGAAATAATATCCAAGTAAATTACCCAGTATACAGGTCCAAAACCACCTTCTCCGATTTTATTTTGGATTGAAAAGTTGTTAGTGGCCATGGCTTTTGTTGACAAGGCAAAGACCGGTAGATCCACATCATCTACTTGCACTCCATTGCTTTGAACTCCTTTGTTAGTAGAGTCTAATTTCTCTGACAAAGTATAAGTAGGTAGTTTCAGATTTGAAATAAGGATTGCAGCATATATAAATTGGTGAATTGATATCGTTTAATTTTGATAGGACTAAATTCATAAAACGAAAAAATTCCGATGTAGACAGGATATAAAATGAAAACTATACACAAAAAGTGGTGTTGAAAGTTTAACTAACTGAATTTTGTGAGAATCCAAGTAATAACTAAATTAGCTCTAACTGTCTTTTCCAAATTCTGAACTCCATCACTAACTTCTCTTATTTAGCATACAGATATTAAGCAATGAAGGTGCACCAAATTGACACTTATACACTGTTTACATCCAATGGTTTTTGTTTGGTGGATCACTATATGATTGTCAAATAATGAGCAATGCAGATTTTTTCAGAATAGTAACTAAAATTTGAATTTTAACTTTTACATTTGTGCTCGATTTCTGCCTATAGCACCACCCGAGTATGATAAGTACGCCACAAACTGTTGCCATGGCCAAAGAAACTGTTACTGCCACTAACCATTGTTCAACCATTGTTTAACCATGGTTTAACCATTGTTAAATATAAATACATGCCTGCCATAGTTTGGCCTCAACACCTTCTACAGAAGAAGCACCTTTAGTTATTTCTTCTGCCAGTTTCTCAACATGCCCGTACATGGAATAGTACCTGTAAAAGCAACGTGAAAGTTACATCATGTAATCAAAGCTTACAGAAACATGCAATGTAATTTACAACATGGATGAAGGAAACAATATGATCACAAGTCGAATATCAGAAGTTCAGAAGTTAAACCCTATAGCAGAAGTTAGGATGGGGCCTCTAAATGATAGGATTCGAGCAGGACAAAAAATATCCTTTATTCAACATTGAAAACATCAGAAAACCATGATCCAAAAACCTTCATAACCTACTAACTATTAACTCAGTGTTTGCTGTCTCTATTTCGAAAAATAATAAAACAAATAAACTTGCAAGCAGTTGAATGATTTAAAACAACATAAAGACTTCATAGTTTCCTTTACTTCCACATGAATTCAGTGCCAAATTAACTGATTGGCATCAACAAACATATGTTATATCTTAAGCAAGAGGATTCAGGGGATCAAGATCAATTTAATCTAGAAATGCTTGTCCTTTTTGATAACAATCATACCAATGGGGGGACTATAGTGTAAAGTCAATATTATAGACAAAGTGCACAGACTTTGCAAATAAACAACATTCAAGAGTCACATTGTTCCCCGATTAACCTGTCATAATTTTCTAAGTAGCAGCCATATAGGTAAAAGATTTAAAGAGGCAAAAACATAACCCATGGGACTTCAATAGATATTAAGTATACATGCACACACACGCATGTATTTCCATAAATAACTTGTGGGCGAAAGTTTTGCCATCCAATTACTACTGTATTTGTATTATAACCCTTCAGTATAGCAATTAGAGATCTATAGAGCCATACTTAATTTTTTTATTTTTCTCTTATTGATCATATGTTGCCTGCAAATGAAAAAGCAAAGTTTGGTACCTCCGTGCTGTCCATATAATTTCACCAAATATATATTTCATCTTAACGAAAAAAACTTTTATAAATAAATATCAATGCTTTAACAATTGTCAATCAGCACAATTCAAAATACGAGATCTCAGATTGCAAATTGATGACTAATTAAAAGAGAAATCTAGGTGGAATTTTTTTTTCATCAGAAAATCATGTTTTTTTCTTGAGGGTCTTCAATGCAGTAAATTTTTAGCAGTGGAGCAATTAACATAGATAAATTAAGAGTCTTCCAATATCTTAACTATGTTGTCCTCCAACTTTTTTTTAAAATAAAAATCCTACTCAAATCAGAACAATGACACAAAGCAAAAAATATTTGAAAGTAAGCTTTTTTTTTTTTTTTTTGCATAAAATGATTTTGATTATACAAAACGAAATGCAGAACAATTAAAAAAGCAAAAGAACTTACAAAAGGGATTCTGAGTCATCAACACCATTTTTCCCCCCAAATGATCAAACAAACTAATATCCCATTACAGAGAACAAACGAAAACACACTGTTAAAATATATATATATATATATATATATATATATATATATATAATGCATCAGATCCATGAAGATCTTCCACGAATTTTCAAAAAGTTTGACATTTTAAGAACCCTTTTAAGAAGTAAAGGAAACCCATAATCAAAATTTCAACTTGATCAGCATGAATGGAAAAACACGGTTTAAGAAATAAAAAACATGGTTGCATAAAGTTTAAGAGGGAAAAAAATGATGGCAGGGTGGTGTCACGCTCATCATCACCACCATGTCATGGTCTTCATGAACTAAATGCGCTTGCTCTAGAGTCTACAAGGTAGAAGCTGTCACTTTCTCTACACTTTTATTACGTCATTTATCATTTTTGTATTAATATTAAATAAAGGAAAATGATATACTCACTCCAATCCTGGATATAGGTCCATGCAAAGACTTTTTTTTAATCTATAATATAAGTGATTTTTTCAATTTTTAATGACAATAATTACTTCTTTTTCACAAACACTTTTATTTACTCAACACATTTTAGATTCTCAAGTATAATTATAGGAATACTTTTGAAAGAATATACTCCAAATATTTACATTTCTAATATCACTAACATTACTAATTAACTTTCTTCTCTTTGGATTTTGGATCCTGAATTAAAGCTTATGCTACTGGTAATAAGAGTACTTTGTTTCTTGTTGTGGTTTGGTGGTTATGGCGCTACAGGAATCAAGTGGGCATGATTCTTCTCCTCAGCTATGCGGTTAGTTGGTTGGTGTCCGGATTCTAATACTAATTTCATTTTAAATGTTGATGGCTCCTCTTTGGGGAATCCCGATCCTTTAGGTTATCGGGGTATTATTCAGGATATTCATGGTAATTGGGTGTGTGTTTTCTCTGGTTTTCTTGGTCACACCACGGTCCTTCAAGTGGAGTTATTAGCTTTGTTACAAGGGATCCGTCTTGCTCTTGACAGAGGTATCCTATGTCTTCAATGTCAATCTAACTCTTTGGAAGTGCTTAGATTGATTCAGGACGATCTACATACACCCTTTGCATATTTATGCTTGCTGTATCCAGGGGATTAAGGAGCTTTTGTTGAAGTTCAGGTATGCTCCTCTCGTCCATACTTTGAGACAGGGAAATTATTCTTGCGTTGATTGGTTTGCTAAGTACGGAGTGTCCAACTCGGACCGCTTGAAACTTTGGGCTTCTCCTCCAGCTGATTCTCTTCCTTTGCTTCTTGCTGACAGGATGAAGATTGTTTTTGCCAGGCGTTAGCCTTTTGCTTCTTTTCTTTCTTTCGATGTTGTTGCTTTTTATATTTCAGATGTATAAAAACAAAACTAACTTTCGTAAAGGATGCAAAAATTGGTCAAAGGAGTTTATAATAAGAATCGGAGGAGGTATAACTTTATAAAATCAACCTATAAATAAATTTAAGCTCTTGCCAATGGCATTTGTTAATCTTCTTAGAACTAGCTAGAAAAAATATCACTAAGTCCCAATTTTTTCTTCTCTCGGGAACTTAAAAAAGTACAATTTTCAATGCTTTTTAATCACATAAAAATTAACAAAATACTTTACAAAATTATATTTTGCATATTACTAATAATTGGTTAACAAGTGACACATATCACTTTGTTGTAATGTAGACTTATTTATAAATTGATTTGTAACCTTATACTCTCTTTATAGCTAAACATTGGCACCAGAAAGTAAGTTTTCTTTATCTCTGATTATAAGTCATTATCTCAATTTTCATTGACATTGGTAATTATTTCTTTTCCACGAACATTCATATTTATTCAACAATTTTTAGAATTTCAATGATAATTATAGGGGTAATTTCGAAATATATATATATATATATATATATATATATATATATATAATGTTATCATTTTCAATACACACTATTAGTAACTAACTTTCTTATTCCACGTGAAAGTCCACTCTAAGTGCTTATATTTAAAGACAGAATGATCAAATTATATACTCCTTTCGTATTGTCCCTGTATATAAGATCCTTTTGGTAGATTTCAAAGTTGGTTAATTTAGTTAATGGTATTTGAAATGTGAACATTTGATATGTATTTTCAAAATTATCCCTATTAATAGTATTGGAAATCTAAAAAGTATTAAATAAAGGGTCTTGCTAACAAGTGCTCTAAGTGCCCTTAGGGCACTAGTTAAGGTTACTAGGAATGATAAATTAATCATAAGTTAGCATTATTCACTCTCTCGAAAACCCCAAAAATCACATCTTTCTATAACAATAAACCACTTTTAGTATCTTAACAAGTGCCTAGGGCACTTGTTAGCATTTTCCTTAAATATATTGGGGTGTTTATGTAAATAAGTAATTAATTGTTATTGAAAATAAGTAATTAATTTTCCTTATAATTAGGGGAAAAATAAAAGTGTCAAAAGAGTTTTATATTTAGAGACGAAGATAGTAAATACTAATATTAAGTCATGATGGTTGTCAACAAGTGCCCTAAAAAACTTGTTGAAATTCTATAATTAGAAAAACAATCATACATTTTTTCTTATATATATTTTAATAGTTTTCCCCTTGACTTTTTGATAAGTGTGCTAAGAACATCTATGGAGTATCATTTACCTTAAATTAATCCTACATGATACTCCCTCCGATTCTTATTATAAGTCCCCTTTTTGTAAGAGAGAAATGTGGCTTATAATAAGGACCGGAGGGAGTATTATTTTGATAAGTGTGCCAAGAACATCTACAAATGTTGTTTGAAGTAATAAAATAATCACAAATTAGCATTAATCACTTTCTCGAAAATTTCAAAAATCAAATCTTTGTGACCATCGTACTACCCACCTCCGAAGTCACAGCCCCAGATTTTTAGATCTGATGACGCACGATTTATGTGGGTGTGGTGGGGTGGCCCTCCTCATTTTGTTCTTCGATTAGTTATATGGATGATGGTGGATGGGGCAGTCTCGACACTGGCAATAAAACTCACATCCACGGATACCTGCTTGAAACGAACCTGATTTTGCCACGAATTTATCTATCCATATAATGGTCCACCTTATTCCTCGTATTGCATCTAAGACTGATGAATTTATTTTTTTTAAGTAATATGTTATATTAGTTCCTGACTTTGTAGACACGGATCAATTTCGTCTCTTAGATTATCGCAAATTATAAATTAGTGCCTGAGATAGCAAGACATTTTTATTCAACATCTGCTTCTTATGTTCAAGAATATGACAATGATTATGACACTTGCTTCTTCAACCTCTAACCACATTGTTACTTGATTGTAAAATAAACAAGACTATGAACAATGACTATGACAATGACATATAAGGAATATTCATTTCGAAACATAAGATATTTTTGATATTCCCAAGATGTCTGCTAAACTAGTTAACATCCATTCCCATCTTGTTCCTGCAATCTTAGCCATTTCAGTATTGTTTAATTAAAAAAGGGGAAAAAAACCAAGAAGGTAGAACATAATTAATTTGAATTACATAGTCATTGTCATATTCTTGAACATAAGAAGCAAGTGTTGAAGGAAAAAAAGAGGCCAGATTGGTCTATGAGATTAGGATTTTTTTAAAAGGTCAAAACGATATTGTTTTGGCCACCCATTAGTCAATATGGGTTGACCGTTAAGGACCACTAACGGCATGAACTAACTTCACTCACGTCTTGCTATTTCAAGAACTAATATGTAATTTCGATAATCTCAGGGACGAAATTGATTGGTGCCTACAAAGTCAGCGATCAATCGGACATGTTACTCATCAATAAATTTTTAAATGATGTACTTAACAATTTAAGTTATTTTGACTACAATACCCCTATGTAATTATTATTGTAGAGAAAAAATATACTAAAGGTGAAAAAATTGTGATAAATAAGAATATAGTTGGGAAAAACAATACTCTTTCTGTCCCTTTCATTTCTCTCTCTACATTAATTATCACTCTATTACCTCGAGGCATATTTGGTATGAAATATTAAATTATGTCAAAGTATTCAAAAGTGAATTATATTTAGGAATAATAAAAAAAATTAAAAGATGACTTTTAAATATAAATAAATGAAATATAATATTAATTATGTGTAGTGTTCTGGAACACTAAATGTCTTTAACCCTCTAAGTGCTCAAGGTTATGGAAAACAAGAGCCCAAGGGAGGATCAAGTATTAATGTGTGACTTTATGGTGTTTCTGCAATTCCAGTTGGGAAGAGCAGGATCTCCCTAGTCAACGTGTGTGCAGAGTGTCAACTTAGGGATGAGAGTACGTACCTGAAACCCTAGCTGTAATGATCTATTTATAGGGTTTAGAGGAGGCTGATATGGGTCGTTTGGGCCCTGTATCAGAGTTGTACTGAACCAGGACTCTGTGAGATAATGTCGGATAATTATGCTCTTAGAATCTGGTTAGGATCAACTGAAGATCTCATGTCTAGGCTGTTAGCGAGAATCTAGGAGAGATTTGCGGAAGGAATATGAAGCCTGAATGAGACTGAGTCTATCCACAAGCCGACGGTATGTCTCGGCCCTAGAGTCCCGAGCCCGATGGGTTGAGGATCGTTTGTAAGGCTCGGCTCCATCAAGTCCGAGCGTGGTCCTTTAGTATGCTCAGAGCCCATGAGTCCGAGCGAGGGACGTTCATGCTTATTAATCCGAGGGAAATGTCCTTAGAGAATCCCTTTGATAAGGCTTGAATTCGTGTCTGGTCGGCAGACCCTACAAGCCCCCCAGCTCGTAAGACTTTGGGAAGTCTGTGACGAGGTAGCAAGTGTTTAGGGTTGACCTTTCCGGATGTCTCGCAACGACTGTAATTATGCTGCCTATTTCGAGGTGACGTTTTGGGTTCTCTTGGTACGACGCGTTCCCTTGTAAGTTGTGTCAAATCATTTCAAATTTTGAAATTTGAAAAAGTGCCTTTTTGGTAACTGCCACGTCTCATCATGCGTGTGGTTGAGTGGGGTAATGGGCTTTTGATCCACTCAGGCCCATACGTATACCATGGGGGAAACCGAAAGGTTTTGAGGGTTTCTTTACTTTCATTCTCCCTTCTATCACTCCCTACTTCTAACTCTCAGGAATCAAAACCTCTTCTCATTTTCTCGTTTCTCACCACTAATCCTCCGCTGCTCCTTACTCATTTTCTCCATTCTCCTCCGTTCTTCTACTATCATCAGTTGCCACCACTTTTTCCAGGAATCAGCAACCGCAAACAAAGCAGGTAACTTCTTCTTCCAAATCGAATAACTCATTCCTAATTCTGGTGTTTTCGTTATTTTTCTCTTTTTTAAGAGGGTTTGCGTTTTACGGGTTTTGCAGAAATTTGGGAGTATTTAGTTGTTCTGGGTAAGTGGTTGGGTGGTTTAGGTTTCCTAATAATGAGTAGTTGGAGAGATTGAAGAAAATATACCATGACCTCTGTAGGAGATTAGGTGAGGAGCCTTCTAGTGACAGCGATTTAAACTCTTCTGGGTATTCTGGGGATTCTGGGATTTCTGGCATTAATGATGTAATAGGTCCTTCTACCCCCCCTTTCGGTCATGGAACCAACGAGTCACCTGAGGCAAAACCGTTAACCGTAGAATATCCTTCAAATCCTGTAGAGGAAAATAGGTGGCTGTTGACTTATAGGTTTGCCGAGCGTCGAGCCCAGATTAGGGCTAGTCCCGAGCCCAGGGGGGAAGAATCTTCTGGAGAATCTGTGAGGGAGGGGGGAAAAGGTTCTAGGCTCGGCCTTAGTTTTAGAATTAAAACATCTGCTATCAAAAATACTAATGCCGAGCCTTTCACTTTTTCCCCAGATATGGTGGAGCGCAGATGTGAAACTCATCCTGAAGAGTATCCCCTACCTCCGAACCACGCACAATATGATGCTATCTTTGATCGGGAAGTTCTTGGAACAAGGCCCTCATTGCTAACGGCTAACAGCTTGAACCATCTTCGTCCACTTCTAACACCTCCGAGATAAGATGGGAATGCCTCGGACTTCGTATTAAGACACGCGGGCATAGACGACCGGATATGCCTCCAAATACCAGAAAACCGACAGCTTTTTTATTTTTACGAGGAAATAGCAACAAAGGTCAGAGTCCGCATGCCCTTTTCCACCCTCGAGATAGAAGTCCTGAAGCACTTAAACATAGCCCCGAGCCAGCTACATCCAAGTGGTTGGGCCTTTGTAAGGGCGTTTCAACAGTTCTGCGACGTCGAAGGTCTAGTAGCTACATTACGATCTTTCTTCTGGTTGTACGCCCCCCAAGTGAACAAGTTTGGCGACTCAAAGGGGCTTTGGATGTCCTTAAAAGCTCGGAGGGAGCACGCCCTCTTTGCAAAAGTAACCGATTCTTGGAAGTCCTTTAAACCGCTCTTCTTTCAATACGAATACACTGGAGCCGAAGTTTGCTGGTTTATGGAACAAGTTGAGGCAGAAGGGGAAATTAAAGTTGTACCTCGGTTCCCTTTGAGCTGGTCGAACGGTATCTATAACCGAGGGGTCTCCTTATATCAATTTGATTACAAAACTGATTTAACGAAGGCCGAAAGACGGTTATGCGACCGTGTTTGGGAATATCTCAAAGAGAATGGTCAAATTGATACCAAAAGTATATTATTGAAGAGGACGCGGGCCGAAGTGAAGGCCGAGCTGGGTATATATATATATATTTTATTTTTTTTTCGGTTTAACCTCTTTTGTCTTATTGCAGAAAAAATGGGGAAGAAAGCGTCAAAAACCAAGAAGAGTGCAGCTGCTTCGCCCAGGATGGCTCAGCTGGTTGCCGCGAAGGGAGGCTCGGGGTCCTCAGCAAAAAGTCAAACCTCCGAGCCAACTCCAACTTCAACAGAAATTTCCTCAGTTACCCCTCGAAGCATCCCAACCGATGTGCCTCAGGCTGCTGAAAATGTTGAGCAAACCGTCCAGTTAGAGGTGCAGCAAAGTGGTAAAAGTACTCCTGAGCGTCCTTCCAAAAGGGCTCGAGTGGAAAAATGGAAAGGATTGGCTAGTGATTGGCTTCACCTGAGCAAGCCCCACAAGGGAATTCAAGTTACTGAGGGTATGGACGACGCCGTCGCCAAAACTGTGTGGGGTAAGAAGAAGTTAGATTCCTTCACTGCAACTGTCTTTCCTCCCGAGGACGCTGAAGTGATAGGTGCCTGGACCCCAGGAACCTGGGAAAATAATTGCTCGGCCTTGGTGAGGAGCTTCCTACGAGGTGCAAGCATTCTCCATTACCTCGGTCAGCGTGGTGACGATATCTACGCTGGAGTGGCCCCAGAGGAGAAGAAGAAAAGATCAGAAGCTGATGATCGGGAGGATTACTTGCATCTTCAAGTGGAAAGCTTTGGGAAAAAACTTCAAGCACGGGCGGCCGAGAATGAAAGACTGCAGAAGGGAATGCAGGAATCTGAAGGCGCCAAAGCTAAGGCCGAAGCTGATAAAGAAACAGCCGAAAAGACTCGTCAAGAGGCTGAGGAAAAGTTGAGGCAATTTGAGGAAACCCTGAGAAAGGCTAAGGAGGATGCTGCCGTGGCTTAGGAGCAACTTGAGTATGCTAGGGATGAGGTTACTGGGCTCCGAGCTTCTTTGGACAAGATGAGAGCGAAAGCTCTTAAACATAAGACGGAAGCCCAGGAGAATCTGTACAACTGGAGTCACGCAGTTGAAGATTCCTTCCTTAACACAGCCGAGCAACTTCGCATTCTGAACCCTAGCCTCGTGACAAAGGGCGCCGATCCCCTCTTCGCTGCCAAGAATGGTCAGATTGTGGGCGCGAATGGTGTTCCCATTGACATGAGCCGCAATGATCTACCTGACCATTTTGCTGAGGAATCCGAGGAAGAGGAGGCCGAGGGTGCCGAAGGTGAGGAAGAGGAAGATGAGAAGTTCGACCCTGACAGCATAGTACTGTCTGATATCGAGTAACTCGCTTTCTTTTTTGCTTTTGTATTTGCCCCGATAGATGGGTTTGAATCTCTGCTGTAACTGGTTCTGAACATTTATAATATTCGCTTTTATTTTATGCTTCTTTTTGTTCTTTTGTTAAGAATTCAAGTGTTAAGACCTCGAAACTCCAGCACTTTAGCCGAGGTGGGTTCCTCTATCCGCGATGTATAAATGATTTTTAAAAAATCATGTTTGAATCGGGAATCTTTTTAAGGTACTTGACGAGTTATAAGCTCTTGTTTGAGCTGTTTATAATCGTTCGCGTCATAAACGGTGGCTAGTCGATTATGAGGAAAAGTACGTAAATACAAAGAATTCAATAACATAACTTTTATTTATTCGAAGCATTAAAAATACAATGGGCTCGGAGTTCCACCGAGCGTACACCATCATAAAAAATAAACAGTCTTAACAGAACAAAGGTAATAATAAAACAAAAACAATTGAAAAAAAATTTGAAATAGATAGAAAGTTCTAACTGAAGTATGCTCTAAGTTTTGCCATGTTCCACGTGTTGTTGATGAGGGCACCCGAGAAAGTTTCGAGCTTGTAGGCTCTCGTTCCCGTTTTGGAAACTACTCGGTATGGACCTTCCCAATTCTGAGCCAGTTTCCCATCCTTGGCATTTTTTAGGCCGATGTCGGCTCTTCGTAGGACGAGGTCACCTACCTCGAATTCTCTGGGCACTACTGAGCGATTATACCCTTTCGCTTGCATAAGCTTGGCATGTCTTTCCCGTTCGGCAGCTAAATCTCTGACTTTTTCCGACAAAACTAAGTCTTCACACAGTAAAGTGTTGTTGAGGGGGTTCGGCTGTTGTATGGCTCGGAAAGAAGGGATGATCCTTTCTATCGGGATGACAGCGTCGCAACCATAAGTAAGACGATAAGGGGTTTCTCCCGTCGAAGTCTGTACGGTGGTGCGGTACGACCAAAGCACTTCATGCAAGTTTTCTAACCAATTTCCCTTTGCTCCGATGAGTCTCTTCTTGATTCCCTGAATGATACTTCGGTTCACTGACTCTACTTGTCCATTGGTCTGAGGGTGCTCGACTGAGGAAAAATAGTGTTTAATGTTCAAAGCGTTGACTAAGTCTTGGAATGCCTTTGCTGCGAATTGAGTTCCGTTGTCGGTTACCAAAACTTGTGGCACTCCAAACCGAGCTACAACCTGTCTCTCAAAGAACTTCTGCACCTTGGCCGACGAGATAGTTGCTAGGGGCTCGGCTTCAACCCACTTGGTAAAATAATCGATGGCCACTATAACCCATTTGAGTTGTCTTGGTGCGGTGGAGAACTGGCCAATCAAATCCATTCCCCATTGATAAAAGGGATAGGGAGATGAAAGTGAATGGAGTTCCTCGGCCGGCTTCTGGTAGACATCACTGTGAAACTGACATTTTTCACATCTTCTCACATGACTAATCGCATCCTGTTGTAGGGTCGGCCAGTAGTATCCTGCCCTTAGAATCTTTTTTGCCAGTGATTTCCCCCCAACATGATGGCTTCCGATACCTCCATGGACTTCTTCCAGTGCCTGCTTTGCTTCGGCGGGGTCTAAGCACCTGAGCATAGGGTCGCTGACCCCTCGGTGAAATAGAATTCCATCGATCATAGCAAATTGGGATGCCCTCCTGACAAGCTTTTTGGCCTCGACTGGATTCGTCGGCAAAATTCCTTGTTCCAAGTAGCTTATGATCGAAGAGGTCCAACTTGGATCCACCGAAACGGAGAGGACAACGCTAGGTCCATGCACCATTTCTTGGATCAACGTCTTGTTATTTCCAGGACCCTTTGTTGAAGCAAGTTTGGAAAGAATGTCTGCTCGGCCATTGCTTTCTCTTGGGATGTGACAGAATTCAACCTTGGCAAACTCTGAAGACAGGAACTTCACCTTCTCCAAATATTTTTGTAGGATGGGTTCCTTGGCTTGATAATCACCTTTCACTTGCGATACCACTAACTGAGAATCGCTGAAAATCTTCACTTCACGGGCCCCTACTTCTTTCGCCATCCTCAGACCAGCCATTACAGCTTCATACTCCGCCTGATTATTCGAAGTCGGAAATCCGAACTTCAAAGAATATTCCAAAGTGATTCCCTCGGAATTCTCCAAGATTATTCCAGCACCTGCCCCGAGCTTGTTGCTCGACCCATCGACATAAATGTTCCAGTCCAAGTTTGAGCTCGTCAATGGCTCAGTAAACTCGGTGAGAAAGTCAGCTAAAACCTGGGACTTCATTGCCTTCCTTGGTTCGAAAGTGATGTCGAACTCAGAAAGTTCAATGGCCCAAGTCACCATTCTGCCTGCCAAGTCTGGTTTTTGGAGTATCTGACGGATCGGCTGAGCTGTTCTGACCTTGATGTGGTGGCTCTGGAAGTATTGACGCAATCTTCTGGCCGTGATAACCAAATAGAATGCCAACTTTTCTACCTTCTGATACCTCAGCTCTGGTCCCTGTAGTGCTCGGCTGACGAAATAAATCGGGGATTCCTTGCCTGACTCTTCCCCAACCAGAACCGAACTGACCACTGAGTCACCCACTGATAAGTAAAGGAATAGAATTTCTCCATTTACAGGGCTAGACAAGATTGGAGGGGATGCCAAGTATTGCTTAAGGTCAGTGAAGGCCTTTTCGCATGCCTCATTCCACTCGAACGTCTTTTCCTTCTCCTTCCGTAGCAGTTGGTACCATGGTAGAGCCTTCCGGGCTGACTGAGATAAAAATCTAGAAAGTGCCGCAACCCGACCTGCCAACTATTGTACTCCTTTGATATCGGATGGGCTCTTCATGTCGAGGATGGCTCGGCACTTCTCTGGATTTGCTTCGATCCCTCGTTCGGTGAGCATGAATCCGAGGAATGAACCAGCTGGGACCCCAAACGTGCACTTTTCTGGATTCAACCTCATATCAAATTCTCGAATTCTGCCCAAGATGACCTTTAAATCCTTAGCATGATCTTCTTCCTTCAAGCTCTTTGCAATCATATCGTCGATGTATACCTCCATTATGGGTCCAATCAGTGGGCCGAACACCTTGTTCATCATTCGTTGGTACGTTGCCCCAACGTTCTTAAGTCCGAACGGCATGACATTGTAACAATATGTAGCATTTTCCGTAACGAATGAAGTCTTCACCTGATCCGGGGGATACATAGGGATCTGATTGTACCCCGAATAAGCATCCATGAAGGATAGCCTTTGATACCCTGCCGAGCTATCTACAAGTTTGTCTATGCAGGGAAGTGGATATTGATCCTTGGGGCAAACTTTGTTCAAGTCTGTGTAATCCACGCACATTCTCCATTTTCCGTTGGACTTTTTGACCAGTACGGGATTAGCCAGCCAATCAGTATATACCACTTCCCTGATAAATCCTGCTTCAAGAAGCTCGGCTACCTTTTCTTATGTTGCTTGAGCCTTCTCAACTCCGACCCGTCTTTTCTTCTGACACACCGGCTTGGCACTAGGATACACACTTAACTTGTGGCAGATGAAGTTTGGATCGATTCCTGGCATGTCCGCCGATGTCCAAGCAAACTAGTCTTTGTTTTCTACCAGCAACTCTGTTAGTTCTCTCTCAACTTCCTCAGCAAGGCCAACACCGATTTTGACGCAACGGGGTGGATCGGTCCCCAGAATTATCTTCTTGAAGTCCCCCTGGGGAGTTGGTCTAGTTTCATCCTCCTCCCTTACGTCAAGATCTGCCAGATTAACACTTCCCTTGTTGAGAACTTCTTGCATAATATTCTCATCATCATCTAGCTTCAGTTTGCCCAAGCTGATATTGTAACATTTCCGAGCCAACTCTTGTTCGGAACGTACCGTTACCACCTGGTCATTAGATCCTGGAAACTTCATGGCTAGGTGAACGGTTGATACAACGGCACCAAATGATTGAAGAGAAGTACGACCAAGGATGGCGTTGTATGCCGACGGTGCTTGGACAACTAGCCACTTTACCATCTCGGTTCGAGCAGACGGTTGTCCCCCCATGGTCACTGGGAGATGAATGTGGCCTAAGGGAACAATGGAATGACCCGTAAAGCCAATCAAACTTCCCTCAAATGGTGTTAGGTCAGATCTTTTCAACTTCAAGGCTTCGAATAGATCCAAGAACATGATGTCTGCCGAACTCCCCTGATCGACGAGAATCCTTTTCACTTCGTAATTACCGAGTCTGGCTGTAACTACCATTGGATCATTGTGGTCCTGAATAATATCAGAAAAATCATCGTCACTGAAGCTGATGACAATGTTTTTCTTTTTGGGCTTCTGGATTGGTCGGCTGGCCACCGAAAGGACCTGCCCCACATACTTCTTTCGATCTCCTTTTCTTTCCCCTCCACCTGCAAATCCTCCAGCTATAGTATTGATCAGGAAAGTCTCTCGACCCTTATCCTGCTCGGACAGTAGGATGGAGGCTCTCCCTGCAGGTGGTGAAGGGCTTCTGTTTTTTTGTTTCTGCTCGGATCTAGGCGGGGAATGGCTTCTTCTCTTCTCACGCTTCCGCAGTGCTTCACCAATATATTGTTGAAGTTTTCCATCCCTTACCATTTCCTCAATCAAATATTTCAGCTGGGTACACTGATCGGTGGTATGCCCCCATCCACCATGATGATCGCAATACTTTGTCTTATCCTTTTGAGCAGTTCTTCTCAAAGCTGGAGGCCGAGTGATGTTACGCATCTCGGTATGCATAGTCTCACGAAGGATTTGACTCCTCGAGACTGTGAGCTGGGTATATTCATCATACTTGCCTTTTGGAGGCAGTTTTTCTCCTCTTTCTCTCTTGTCCTTCCTCCCCCTATCACGAAAACGATCACTTTGACGAGGATCGTTTTGACGAGGTCGTTGCTCCTGTCGTTCCTCTCTTCCCCGAGTCGCAGTACTGATTCTGTGGAATTCCTCCAGATTGACAAACTTCCTAGATCTTTCCCTCAGCTCGGCCATATCCTTTGGTGGTTCCCCAATTAAACAATCCTTGAAATCTCCATCCCTCAATCCTTGAGTTAGCAAGAGAACATATACTCCAGATTGCAGTCCTGATATGCCACTGGCCTCCTGTTGATACCGAGCTAGGTAGTCGCGTAGAGACTCGTCAGGTCTCTGTGCGACTCCAGATAATGAATGATCTGACTTCGGCTGTGACATACTGGTCGTATATCGATTCAAGAATGCTCTCCTAAGCTCAGCCCAAGAATGAATCGAATTAGCTGGTAGGGAGTTGAACCACCTCAAAGGTGCCGAGCCCAGGGTCATTGAGAAAGCTCGGCATTTCATGAAATCCCCACCTCCATAAAACATCATGGAAGACTCGTAGGCTGCAATGTGGTCCATCGGATCAGTTGTCCCAGTGTACCGAGGGATATTTTGATGGCCCACATAAGTCTGCGGGGTCTGAAATGCCATAATCTCAACCGTGAAAGGATGTCTAGGATGGGGCTCTCTAGTAACATGTTCAGGAACCACGTTCGGGTTGAGGGGTGGGGGTTGAGGAAGGTTGTTTGGGTTGCCGAGAGCCATGTGAGGGCCTTGCTCGGCTATTCTTGCCATGCTCTGCTGCTGTAGAATGGCGATAGCTTGGTTCTGTTTCTCAATCAGGGAAGTCTGAGTTCTCAAGATTTCCATGATTGTCTCTTCTCTTCTTCGGGCCGAGGAAGTAGTCATATAAGATCTACCCTCTATTTCAGAACGTTGTCCACCTTGAAGCGTTCCAAAACGACCCCTAGTCAAGTGAGGTATTTCCCTGTTGGATCTCACGGCTCGAGAGTGATCATGATGAGCGGAACGCTCAACTCGCCGACCTTCACCCGTTCGTGATCCAGCAGGGGCCCTCCGAGACTGATGTGGTCCAGAGTCCGCAGTATCATGTCAATCTGAAACATGGCCATCTGGAATAGTGCGGGGATTGGATCGCCTGCCGCCGCCTTCCACGAGGGGAGGTACAGCGGCTTGAACCACCAGAGGAACTGGAGGAACATTAGCCTGAACTGGAGGAACTGGGGGAGCAACCATTTGATCCACCGGAGGAACTGGTGGGGTGCTAGCCCGATTGCCTCCAGTAGGTCTTCCAGGGGCGATTCTGTCCCTAACGTTTCCTGCATTCTTAGGTGGCCTCCCACGAAGGCGACGGCGGAGATCCCCTTGTCCTTGGTTATCGTTGTCGTTTGCCATGCGTACGGTGGAAGTGGGAATACTGGTTATTCGTTTTCCCACAGACGACGCTAATGTAGTGTCCTGGAACACTAAATGTCTTTAACCCTCTAAGTGCTCAAGGTTATGGAAAACAAGAGCCCAAGGGAGGATCAAGTATTAATGTGTGACTTTATGGTGTTTCTGCAATTCTAGTTGGGAAGAGCAGGATCTCCCTAGTCAACGTGTGTGCAGAGTGTCAACTTAGGGATGAGAGTACGTACCTGAAACCCTAGCTGTAATGAGCTATTTATAGGGTTTATAGGAGGCTGATATGGGCCGTTTGGGCCCTGTATCAGAGTTGTACTGAACCAGGACTCTGTGAGATAATGTCGGATAATTATGCTCTTAGAATCTGGTTAGGATCAACTGAAGATCTCATGTCTAGGCTGTTAGCGAGAATCTAGGAGAGATTTGCGGAAGGGATATGAAGCCTGAATGAGACTGAGTCTATCCACAAGCCGACGGTATGTCTCGGCCCTAGAGTCCCGAGCCCGATGGGTTGAGGACCGTTTGTAAGGCTCGACTCCATCAAGTCCGAGCCTGGTCCTTTAGTATGCTCGGAGCCCATGAGTCCGAGCGAGAGACGTTCATGCTTAGTAATCTGAGGGAAATGTCCTTAGAAAATCCCTTTGATAAGGCTTGACTTCGTGTCTGGTCGGCAGACCCTACATTATGTATTGAGTTTTTAAAAACACAATAAATACAAAATAAGTTAAATACTTAAAAACAATATAAACGAAACGGATATGATTGTTTAATCTTGATAATCAATGCATTTAAAACTTAAAGAATTAATGAAATTATATTCTCAATACAAAGTTTCTCTTAATATATTTTTGGCTTAATTGCACTTTTTGGTCCCCAATTTTGATAATTTGGCGATTTTGGTCCCTAACTTTTAATTTGGCGATTTCAGTCCTCCAATTTACAATTAGTGGCAATTTGGTCCCTTCGTCAACTATTCCGTTAATGGTGATGACGTGACACACGGAGGGACACGTGTCACACATAGGTCCACGTGTCAGCACGTGGAACTTTCAAAATTTTTTAAATAAAATAATTCAGAATATATTTAATATTATTTTAAAAATAATAAAAAATTCAAAAAATAATTAAAAAAATCAGAAAAATTCTGAAAAAATTCTGTAAAATGTTTTCAAAAAATTTGGACTTTTTTCTTAATATTTTAAATATTTTTAAAATATAAAAAATTCACAAAAATTTAAAAAATAAGTGAATATTTTTAAAAATTCTGAAAATTATATTTTTTGTTTTTTAATATTATGAAAAATAATAGAAAATTCAAAATTTTTTTAAAATATTACCAGTAACATTTTAAAAAATTTTAAAAAATAATCAGAATTTTTTTAAAATTTCATATTTATAAAATTTTAAAAAAATAGGAAATATTTTGAAAAGGAAAACTAAAATTTTCATATTTTTTTAAACAAATTTTACCCTTTTTTTAAATTTTCATGAATTTTATATTATTTTCAGAATTTTAAAAAATATTTTACACGTTTTTAAAAATATTTTATTCTTTTTTTTTATTTTCGGAATTTTTTATTATTTAAAAAATATTTTAAAAAATAGATAAACTTTGCAAAATTTAAAAAATATTTTATGGATTTTTAAAAAATAATTCTGAAAATTTTATTATTTATTTTTTAATATTACAAGTACCATTTTCAAAATTTTAAAAAATTTCAAATTTTTTTAAAATTCATGAAATAAAAAAAATACGAAAAATTTTTAAAAATAAAACTAAAATTTTTGGATTTTTTTAAAGAAATATTATCTTTTTTTAATTTTCATGAATTTTATATTATTTTCAGAATTTTAGAAAATATTTTAGATGATTTTTAAAATACTTTATTCCTTTTTTATTTTATGAATTTTATTTATTTTATAAATATTTTAAAAAATAGAGAAAATTTTCAATTTTTTTTAAAAATATTTTAGGGATTTTTAAAAATTAATTCTGAATTTTTTAATTTTTATGATTTTTTATTAATTTTTAAAATATTTAAAAAACACTTTCTGGTAATATTAAATTTTTTAAAATATTACTGGTAATATTAAAAAAAATTAATGAATTTTATATTAATTTTCAGAATATTAAAAACAAAAAAATAAAATTTTCAGAATTTTTAAAAATATTTCACTTATTTTTAAAAAATTTTATAATTTTTTATTTCTTAAAAATATTTAAAATATTAAAAAAAGTCCAAATTTTTTGAAAATTTTTACAGATTTTTTTTAATTGTTTTTAGAATTTTTTATTATTTTTAAAATAATATTAAATATATTTTGAATTATTTTATTTAAAATTTTTTGAAAATTCCACGTGCTGACAGGTGGACCTCTGCAATTGTGTACCACGTCAGTACCGTTAACGGAATAGTTGATGGAGGGACCAAAATCGCCACTAATTATAAATTGGAGGACTGGAATCGTCAAATTAAAAGTTAGGGGACCAAAACCGCTAAATTATCAAAATTGGGGGACCAAAAGTGCAATTAAGCCTATATTTTTTAACCAATTCGACAATCGTTAACCAGACCGTAATTAAAATATGCTACTATTTTCTTGAAAAAAATATCAAATACACTCTTACATAGTTAATTAATTTTCCCCCAATTAAGTTGTATGAGCTCACAAACTCTATATATATAAGTCACCCAGGCCACCCTTTAGCAAATTGTCAAAAGCTCATATTTTCCCTTCTTCTCTCGCTGCTAGTTGCTAGAATGGAATTCCGCTACCTAGCCATTTCCATTTGTGTTCTTTTTTCTGTAAGCTTTTTGGTGCTTTAAAGATTTTTATCCTTCCATTTCGAGAAACATTATAATTTAAAAAATTTCATTTTTCCATCTGTGTCCAATGCAATGATATTAATTTGCTAACGTTGATATGTGAATATATACTGTGACAGCTTGCGCTTGCGGAGGAAGACAATAACCATGTCTCGCTCCGAGACGAGGATTATTGGCAAGCCGTTTGGCCGAACACTCCGATTCCCAGTGGTTTGCGAGAACTTTTAAAGCCTAGCCAAGCTGCAGGTTGTTGAAAGCGTATATGAATTACAAGGATAAAGATACACGTTACGTTATATATTACACTAACGATAAATTATTACCAAAAATTAAAAATAAAAGAGATGAGTTTCAATAATTGATGTATATAACAGTAATTGACACTTCAATCTTGAGATACACGATATATAAGAATAAAATATGATATGATTAAAAGTATAATAGTGAAATTTCACCCTACTATGTATGATTTTTACGATAGTTTAATGATAATGAAATTTTTTAAATTATATCATAATTCATGATTGATTGATAATGTAAAATAATTTACACTCTGAGTGCGTTCCTATTAAATAATCTTGAATTCTTGATTTATTTTTTTAAAAAAAGATATATATTTTTATAAAGGATAAAAAAACATATTCCCCTTGTAATATCCTTAACCAGAGTCTTATTTATTCTTTGAATTACTTGGTGAGAAAGAAATTTTTGTATTCTATGTGATAATTTTGAGCACAAAGATTAGAATAATTATATACTTACGAGCTACAAAGAAGAAAGTAAAAATGATGAGAACAAGAGTCAGATTTTTGGAATAATAATATTTTATAGATCCTTTTAAAAAGGAGAAGATTATATAAACATGATCCTTTTGATTTTGTATTGTATTTTGAAATATATGAATAAGATAAATATTCAAAATGCCAATATAAAAGTTGAAAATTTAATATTCAAATAACTGTGGATGTTGTTAATAAAGCAATAATCACCAATACATCACCATAATTCAATACTCATTTTATCTTTACCATTAACTCATAAAATAATAATTTCTCAATTAAAGCAGATATACCAAAAATATACTTCATATATGCAACGGTTTGTAAAAGTATATAAAATCCTTGTAATTTCCTAATTATGAATCCTTTTCTACATTATCATGAATCTCATCATTCTAGAAACTAATGAATTGAGCACTCTGTTTAAAATGATGCAGCTGCAGATGATGAAATCAATGACCTCGTCAGGGAAGTTGACGGTACACCATACCCAACAACTTTCTTCTTTAATCATGACTTTTATCCAGGCAAAATAATGAATGTGCAGTTCAGCAAATATCCCTATGCACAAGTTTTTCGTTGGCTAAGAGATGTTAAAGACGTCGATAAAGAGGGTTATACCTTTGGGGAGGTATGCATAAAGAATGGTGCAGCTAAGGGAGAGCACAAGTTTTGTGCAAAATCTTTACGAACATTGATGGATTTTGTAATTTCAAAGCTCGGGAAGAACATCCATGCACTCTCAAGTTCTTTTGTTGGTAATAAGGAGGAGCAATACACTTTGGAAGGATTACAAAATCTAGGAGACAAAGCAGTGATGTGCCATGGGATGAATTTTCAAAAGGTTGTGTTTTATTGCCATGAAATACATGCAACCACAGTTTTCGTGGCTTCATTGGTGGCTGGTGATGGAACCAAAACTCAGGCACTAGCAGTTTGCCACGCCGATACTTCTGGCATGAATCATGATATGGTTTATAAAGATCTTAAAGTTGATCTTGGTACTAACCCTCTTTGCCATTTCCTAGGCAGTAAAACTGTTGTATGGGTACCTAATTTAGTTGTGGATAATGCCCACAATTAATTTCAACCAAGCCACTTAAGTCTCTATGTGGCGACTTAGAACCTCTCATAGAAGTCAAGAGGTTGTGTATAAAAATAACCTATAATGTATTATGTGATGTTTTTATAAACAAAAATTTCATTAACAAAAGAGTATAAAGATAATACTCAAACCATTACAATAATGTTACAATAACCCATAAATTAAAAAAACATCAACAATGTATTATGTGTTGTGGGCAATTGTGGTACCTTTTCTTGTTCGAGTTGGAATTGGAGCTACCTATGTGTAATGGTACCCTAACGAAGCACAATCATGAGATCCATGGGCTTTATTGAAATTATAATGAACTAAAATGCAAAGTGCTTCAAGATCTAATATCTTTTTCTTAATAGTTTCAATACTCAGAAATTCAAAAAGGGCGAAACAAGGAAAGTATAAGTGGCAAAATTCACAACTACAACAACAGAAAAAAATAATCGCAATCAATTTGATCACGATACCGGTTGTAACTGGAATTAAAGGACAATCCCAAATTAAAAAAGTTATAATTTTTATAAAATATAAAAAAATGGTAATGAAATATTTAATTTCGGTTGTTAAAACACGGATCCGGAACCGCCATAGATGATTTTTCAAAAATAAAAAATCATGATAAACCATTTAATACTTGTTTAATGAAATTGGAATTAATACTTTTTAGAGCATCAAACTTTTGGCCCATATCCTTTATTCGGTATCATAGTTATTCATATTTATTCGGTTTGAAAAATACAAGAAATGTTGGTTTGATAACGAGTCTCCACTTTAGTGTAAATATACATATTTCCTCCTTCTAATTCAACACTGCTAGTGTTAGCTTCTGCGTTTGCTGCCTTTTCAACGTGCTTTTATCCCGTTTTGACGTGCAACCAAACATGCCGTACGAAGTATTGGAATCATAATATATAAATCTCTTCCTAATTCTAAAGCATTGCTGCTTGTGTTATCTTATCTCAACCTAGCTAAACTTTTAACTAATTTTTCTTTTGGTGAATAAGAAAGAAAGAAGCATAAATGAAAAATGAGTGAATGAATGAATACTTATGTTAATATGTTGTTATCATCTATTTAAACAACAAAAATGTTTAACACTGCTTTATCGCCCCACAACATATAAGGTAATGACGAAGTAATGTTACAGGTGTACATGTATGTAAACTTTGTTTTTTTCTTTTGGTTGTGTATGCATATGCTTAATGAGAGAGAGAGAGAGAAAGTGAAAGAATATAGTCCCTGACCTATATAATTGAGTTCTATTACAATCTTTTTCATCTATATAGCATGGATGTGCTTAGCAAATGAATATCATTTGGCTTCTAATAGGGTAATAGTAATCTCATTTGTTGAACTCTATTGCTGCTTACACACAGAGGAATCTCCTTCCTTTGAATCTGTTCCAAAGAAACATGGCTGTTAACTCACTTACTAACATTAGGATCACACATGACATTCCTGGCCTACCATTTGGATGTTGTTGAACACACAAGAGACTAACATGAATGCAGTGCAATATTTGTGATGTTAAAAAAGATTCTCTTAGCCTTAGTTTCCTTGGAGTTTGTTATTCTAACCAGGTTTCGATTGAGTAGCTGTTTGAGAAAATTTGTGTCAGAGTTGGAAAGTCAAAGTCTTAGATTAGCAATGTATGTTTTGATTTAGGAAGTCACACTGTGTTTGGAATTTTTATTTTACTTTTGCTTGGGGCATGCAAAATGTCAAGTTTGGGGGTGTGTTTTGAGTCTGAAATTTGATGTTTTTGTACCTTATTTAACCCATGTTTGCTTTGGTTTTGGTTTGTTCTTAAGCAAAAGTAGAGTTTTTTTTCTAGGATTTTTAGTTGTTAAGTGTTTAGGTAGAGTGTTGTTCGTTTTGATGTTTTTGTTAGTGTTTCAGGGTGTTTTAGTGATAAATTGGAGATGGGAAGAAGGAATTGGAGATGGACTTTGGAGAATTGGAAGCTGAGCAGAAGAAAAAGTGGAGATTTACACTTGCACGCCCAGGCGCAGGAGCAGCACGCCCAGGCGTGCAAGGGGTTGACATGCCAGAAGGAGGGGTCAAAGTGCTATAATTTGTGCACCAGTTCAGTCAGATGCGCGCCCAGGCGCGCGCTTCGTTTGTAAAGGAGAACTGCTGATTTTTGGACACGCGCCCAGGCGTGCCAACGCCATACCCAGGCGCGCGTCACAGATCTGTTTTGGAATCTTATCTTTTTGATGGATTTTTGATAGGAATAGCTTGTGGGCTTTATAAAATACATCAGGATTGGTAATTAGGGATTCATTCAACACTTGGGAGCAGAGTTTTGCATTGATTTTGTGAAGAACGGAGATTAGAATCAAGGATTAGTGGTAATTATGTTGAACTTTATCACTTTTATTGTTTTTCTTCTCTCAATTATGAACTAAATCCTTCTTTGGGATGTAGAAGTAGATGAATATGGAACATTTTTAATGTTTATGCAGTGAATTAATTTTGTCTTTCCATTATGAATTATGTGTTTGATTATATTTTTATTGTTGTTCATGAAAGTGTGCAGTTCATGATTTAGGAATCCTAATTTAATAGACATATTAATTTAGGATTGTGCCCAATAATCAAACAGTTCTATTGCATAGGGATAGACATATTTCTTATGAATTGAATTTTTTATGGGTTTTGATTGAACTTAATTAAGGGTTAGGTTTTAAGGTTCCCTTGAGACATCATTGGGAGATTAATCTCTAAAATACGGAAACGTTCTAAGACATTAGGCGTTTCCTACTTTTGCAAAAGAGATTCAGAATTTAGGAAAACAAATTATTTCATTGTTAAACGTTTTAGGAACCTTCATTGAAACTACGTCCCGCTCTTCCTCCTTGTTTAAGAATCGTTGCATTTATTTATTTTTATTTAATTGAATCAACAATTTCTCAATTAATTGAATTCCAATCTAAATTTCATTTAGTGACTACGAATAGGTGAGAATTATTAGAATCAATTTCAGTCCTCGTTGGGAACGATACTCTATTTATCACTTTATTACTTGTACGATCTGGTACACTTGCCAGAATCCCAACAAGTTTTTGGCGCCGTTGCCGGGACTAAAATTAGATTTTAATAATTTTTCGGTACTTTGTAGTAGTTACTTAGTGGAATCATTATGTAACATGGCTTATTCTCATGATGACATAAAATGTATCAAATTTATTTTGTCGTCACCTATTCCATCCTATTTTGCACAAAATATTTTTGATGAGATTAAAGCTTTTGATGGTTTTTTAGAGGAGGTGGTACAAAAATCTTCTATTACGGAAGACCAAAGTGCTTCCCTTTCTAAACCCATAGAAAAAGAAGAAATTGTGCATGATGAGATTGAGGAAGTGAAACAAGATAAATTGAATAATGGGATGAGTCTAGGGGTTGAATTAGGGTCCACTTTGCATGATGAATTTTCTGCTCTTGCTAAATGTATTGGATTGCATGAATATGTGGAACCCTCAAAAAATTTTCCTTCAATTTACCCCTTAATTTTTAATGACTTCTCTGATGCTCATGATGATGATAAGCCATTGTTCTCCTTTTTAGATCCTGAAAAGGCAACCTTGCTAAGCCATGGAGTTTACACTTTCATAGACTTCATGCATGATGGAAAAGACAAACATCATGTGATGATGCTTGGAGTGAAAAATGCATCATTTGACCTGGGAGGGTTTAAAACTATTTTTAAACATTTGCTCCAACGTCATCCGTGCATATTTCCATGGGATCCAGGAATAACTTGTTATTGCTGCATAACATGGAAGTTGTGCTATAGGATTTGGGATCCTGATGGATTCTCCTTAGTTTTGTAGTAGTGTAGGATTTAAATTTTTAATTAGGAGATTGAATAAAGAGTTTAGAGTTTTCTATATGTAACTGCTAATGGGGTGCTTCCAGCACTATTTTTAGTTGTTCATGACACAGGTGAATAAGTTTGGAGGGTCTCCTCCATGGTGCATCAAGAGAGAATGTTGTGCTACAAAGGGAAGTCTCTAACTCCTTGCTTTTATTTTTAGTTTTTAATTTTTATTTTGTAGTTTAGGATAGATTTGTTGCTTGAGGACAAGCCACATTCTAAGTTTGGGGGAGGATAACAAAATAAAAAATTTTCTGAACTTGATTTCTCCCCTGGCTTTGTGTTGGTTTGTGTCCTGGCATGAGTAGGCACTAATTCTAGGTGTTAGATTTGTCCCTTTGATAGGTGTAAATGCTTGATTGTGATTTCCGACTTGTTTTACCCAGATACTAATTGGATTTAGCTTTGAAAATTAGTTGTTTTGCAAACTTGTTGTGAATGATTGATTAGTGAATTGACCTTAACCAGTGAGATTCTGAGCCTACACACTTGAAGGAGTAATGTTTAATGAATATTGTGATGAAACTCCTATTTCTTTCATGAGTGTTGTTCGCTTTTATTGTTTGTTCTAGAACTTGACTTGTGACCTTTTCAAAATTGACAATTGATTGCATGAATGAACATGATTAAGGCACTTAGGTTTATGTTTTTGTGGCCTTCAACATATTTTGAGACATAATGTTCTCTTAGTTGCCCACTTTGAGCCTTTGAGATTAGTGTTTTCTTTGGTACCCTACATGAATTGAATATTTTGAGAAGTACCTTTGAAATTGTGAATGAGCAATTAAGTGGAATGTTAGAAAAAATGGTGAAAGTGTAAGTGCTGAAAATTTGTGTTTCTATTTCTCTTCTTGAAAAAAAAATGCAACAAATGTTCTTAAAAAAAATTGAAAAGAAGAATAGAAATAGAGAATAGAAAAAGAAAAAGAAAGAAAAGGAAAAGGAAAAAAATCAAGTGAGTTGAGTTGTGATTGTGTAAGTACTTTCTTGCTCATTTCATAATTTAAAAGGGAAGTGTTGTGATTTCATTGATTAAACCCTTTGTTTATCCTTTTACTCTTTTATCTCACCTGACACTTTTAGCCATGGCCCTGTTACAACCAAATAGAGACCTTATGATTTGTGCATGTTTTCAATAAATTCAGTGGAGATGTAGGTCTATAGTCAAGCTTATGATAACATGCTTTCATTGTTTGAACTTGAGTGAATTGATAAATATTACCCATACACATGAGAGATATTAAGAGGTGGTGTGGTCACTAATCTTTTGCTCGCTTTGAGTGTGTTTTTCAACTGGTTTTCATTGAGGTGATTTGCTAGTTAAGGAAGGTATCTTGGGTAGGTGAGTTGGAATTTATGGTTAGGTTGCTATATGTAACATCTGCCTTTTGACTCACTTCTTCTACAAGTCCCTAATCAAGAAATTGTGTTAACCTAATTGATTTAAGAATTGATTAAAAGAGTTTTGATTTTATGATAGATTCTTACACTTTGAAAATTTAATCTACTTGTGTTATGATTTTATGTGTTTGATTTTCTAAGGTTTTCAATGAATTATATTGCTTAAGGTTTTAATTAAGATTTTATCTTCTTAATTGAATTCATATGATTTTATGGTTTTAAGATGGAAAATTATTTTCACTCTAAGTTTCAAAAATTAAAGTCCAATCATCTTGATCTAGAATCATCTCTAGAAACCCTAATTAGCATCCTTAATCATTGATTAAACCCTAATCAAGTTCCTAATCCTTGATTAAGCACTTAATCACTCTCTTAAACCCTAAACCCTCAAGATTAGTGAGCTAATCTAGAATTAGTTTTCCCTAAACTTATGCTAGTATGGATTAAGTTTTTGATTAGTACCTTAATCCTTAGTTAAGCCCAAATCTCTAAGGATTAGTGGACTAAACCTAAATTAGTTTTCCTAATCCTACCCTAATCATGGTTAGAGCCTAATTAGCACCTTAAACCTAAATTAGCCAACCTAATCTACCCTAAACCCCTAAGGCCGAATGCTAAGTGCATTACTTGGCTACCAAGTTTATTTACTTGGTCACCAAGTTAGGTTGCTTCATGGTTAAGCATATGACATCACCTAGATGACCTAAGCATGACCTAAGGGAAGAAAAAGAAAAGGGAAAATAAAGTGAGCCGTGGGGAGGAGGAAAGAAACATAGCCCAAACCCAATGTCATGTGTGAATATAAGCACCCATAGACACCTTTCATTTGATTTCTCTTCTTCATTTCCATTCACTCCAAACCAAACACAACACTAAGAGCAAAAATCAAGCTCTTAGTGAGAGAGAGAGAGAGGGAATTCGTGAGAGAAGAGGAGAAGATGAACCAAACCTCAACACCAATCTCCTACACAATCTAAGCAAACTCAAACCGAGGTAGGAGAGAAGGAGAAACCATGGACTTAAGGAGGAGAGTGAGTGAACCGTGAGGAGAGGAAAGAGAAAACCAAAGAACAACCCAAGATTTGGACTTGATTTTGAAGTTTTTAATTAAGTAAGCATTTTATTTCATGATCTTAAAAGTTTTAAACCTATTCTCTTTGATTCATTTTCGGTTTTTCATGATTTCTTTCTAAAGTTTGATTTTTGTTTGAAAATGTTAATGCATGTTGGTTTTTATGTTAGATCTAGAGTTTTACTCACATGCATGGTGATTTCAAAACTTGATCTTGAAGTTTTTGTTAAGAAAGTGTTTTCTCTCATGATCTTGAGTTTTCTTCTTGATTTCTTAAAGTGTTTTTGAAAAGAATTTGATTCTTGAGTTTTCATGAAGGATTTCTCAAAGATCTAGTGTTTTTGTTTGCATGCATGTTAAGATCCATGCTTAAACTAAGATATGTTTGATGCTTGAGTTTTAATGTAATGATCCTTGAAAACGATTAAACTTTTCTTGATGATTTTCTTATGTTGGTCACGGTTTTGATGTTGTTTTGGGTGAAAGCTTGATTTTCTTTTGATTAATCTCTTGCATGTTATGATCTTGAAGTTTAGTGATGTTTTAGATGAATAGAAATTTGTGTGATGTTGTGATCTTAAGTGGTGGTCACGGTTTGTATGTGTAAATGAAAAGGATTAAGATTTTCTTAAGTTTAATTGATGAATATGTGATTTCCACGAACTTTGTGTTGATCTTAAGTGTTTGATGTGAAATAAAAATTGTTTAGAGATTTGTTTGATGCTCACGGTTTCATATAGGAAAAATATGCTAGGATTATGTTTGTACTTGCTTGATGAATTATGTGAAATTGTTGTTAAACTTGGAGTTGTTTTTAGAAGTCTTGAATCCTTGAAAATGTTTTTGAGAAAACCTAGTTAAGGTTACGGTTTGGACCTTAGCTTTTGAGTTAAATTTTCTTGAATATATGTGTGTTAATATCATGAAACTATGTGTTGATTTGTGAAACTATTCTTTGAAGAAATTATTCTTAAAAGACTAATGATGCATACGGTTTTGATGTGATTAAGTGTAAGTTAAATGAAAATTTGTCTAAATGTTTATGTGAAACATGATTCGGTTTGTATATGCTTAAGAGTTTGATTTCTTTATTTGATTAAGTTATATGTATGAATAAGTATGTGAACATGTTTATGTTTAACTTGATTTGATGACTTGTGATCATGTAATGTTTGAGATGAATGAATGATTGTTTAAGGTTCTTAAGTAAAGTAGGAATGATTTTTGGAATGCATGAATGTGTTTAAGAGGTTTGTTTCATTTGACCATCATGCTGCCCACAATTGATTTTAAGTGTTTGAACTTGATAAATTGTTGATCAAAGTGTTTGTTTGATTGTTTTCAAGATTCTTAGTTTGTTTATGGATTTGAGTTGGTTTTGAACAATGGAAAATGAATTTAAAATTTGGGATATAATGCTGTCCAGAATTTTCTAAGTTGTTAAAAATGTTTTCAAAGTGTTTTAAAGTTTAGTTTTTATGAGTATTTAACATAAGATAAAATCGGTTTGAAAAGTGCAATTTTTCAGTGTTTTCGAAGTTGAGTTCATTGCTGTCCAAGAGAGACCAGCAAAGAAACTTTTGATTTAAATTAATTTATTTGATTGTTTTCTCATGGTTTTAAAGTATAAAAGTTAGTGTTTGATTTTGGACAAGTTTGAGCAAAAGAGAATTGATGTTTTGGTTTTAAATGGAGACAAAGTTTGGATTTTCCTAAGTTATTTTGGAAATGATTTTAAGAATAATATTAAATAAAGTTTAATACTCATGTGTCTATCTTGTGGGACTTGAAAGAAGTTGGAGTCGGGCAGACTAGGAAGGAAGCGAATCGTTCGGAACTGGTGGAATCGGTAACTGCGAACCCAGGTGAGAGAGAAGTTATCCTAAGACACTTTGGTGTCTAGTGAGTATGCTAGGACACTTCGTACTCTCTCAAAGTCGGAGTAAAGGTCTATTGCAGCTAGTAGTATACCCGATAAATTGTGTGCCTTGTTTGTATCGCGGTATATGAAGACTCAGACCTATACCATCACATCGTATGAATTGATTGATATATTTGTTATGTTGAGATATATTGTTGTTTATATTGTCATTGCATGAGCATAATGCATCATCCCGCGATATAAGATAAGAATAGCAAAGACATTAGAAAACTATAAGAAATCCCCCAAAGAATAGAGCGAAACTCTAAGGGATGGAACACGCTACGGAACCGGATGATGCTGATGCGCCCGAGTACGTGGATCGAGCTGACGATATGACGATGACGACGATGCTTTGGACGTGGACGTAATGATTGCAGAATTCTAGAGAGATAGTTTCCTTATGGTCGTAGCCATATGTTGAGAATGATTTAAGATAGATCGGAGCCTATCCATCAAAGATTGATGGATATCCCGCATATAGTCGTAGCTATATGCCAGAGGTGATTCTGAGTGGGTCGGAGCCCGTCAGAATGATGATTGATATTCCGCATATAGTCGGAGCTATATGCCGAGGTTGGTTCTGAATGGGTCGGAGCCCGTCAGAAAGATTATGGATATCCCGCATATGGTCGGAGCCGTATGCCGAAAATGATTTAGGATGGGTCGGAGCCCGTCAGACATAGTGGTCGAGTCCCACAGAAGTATTCCACATATGGTCGGAGCTGTATGGCGGAGATGACTTAGGATGGGTCGACGTTAGAATAAGTGAGTATAACCTCACGACTTTATAACCCAAACCCGAAGTAGTGGAGAGGAAGATACACCTGAATTACCCTCGTGGTGTTCAGCTGGATGATTGAGATAGGGGACGATAATGACGGTGATTCGTCAAGAAGCCTTGAGAAGTCTGTCTAGGTGGGAAAAACCATAGGGGCCCTGGCTGAACCGGTCGGAGCTGGTCACTCAGTGGTGTGGACGAAGTACCACATGATCACTAGACAGAGGACTGACACCCCCTTGACCAAATCTTGTTCAGTGAGAGGGATGCTCGAACACGGCCGGATGTGCTTATTTCCCGGGACATTTTTTATATTCATTTGTTTTGCCATCCAGTAAAAGCCGGTGTGGTTAGAGATCATGTACTCCTGATTGCTTCCGAACTAGGTGGTTGGATTCCGAGGAGATGTAGACCTGAACCCAAAACCATAAAAGCCTGAATTCCCGATATTATGGACTCGAGATATGTGGACAAAGAGACTTCGACTTTGCGAGATAACTGACTTAGAGATTCCCTTAAAAGAAAGATAAAATGTTAGACAATGCGATGATTGCATTGCATCCTCATGCATCGTGCATAATTATCTGTTTGTATTGTTTGTATTGTTTGTATTGTTCTGGTATACGTCGCTAGTGTAAATCCAAGAAGTCGATGGGAGTAATTCCATTCGGGTAACTTACTCTCTCAACTTCTTGTGCACATGTGACGATGAACCTCTGGTTCTAAAAGATGGCGGAGCTGGTGATGCTTCTCCTGGAAGAAGGACTTACTGATCGTGATGCGCTGACGAGAGGGCTACTACTGGACGACGAAGACTGCTTTTGGGAACTTACGTTCCGGATCGAGAAGGGGACGATGCTTAGTAGTTTACAATTAGGTTCTAATGGACCCTTGCTGATATGTATATCAAGTGTACCCCTTTTCTTTTGAAATTTTTTGCTAAGGTAAATGTTTATGTAAGAATGGCACCGCTGAACTATGGTGACTGCTTTTGGAAAGACCTTTATGACCTATTTTCAAATTGTTTTCTAAAGGACTGTCGTGATCAAACAGATGAATCTTTTAAATGAATTCAGTTATGTTTTCTATATGGAAAAATATTTATTTAATTGAGTCACCAACATCAAATTATTTTTAGAAACCCAATGAACTGTTTTCAATGACGATTTTTCTATGCATCACTTGAAACCCTATTCTTTTCACTATAGCTGGTAAACGTTTTTAAGAGAAAGGATTTAAAAGTAATACCTTGTTTTGGAAAGCTTGACCGATGAGTTTTTGCACTTGTTAAAAAAAAATTTCACCCTATTTTCATAAAAGAATTAATTAGTAATTGATGTTGTTTATTTCGAGTTTTCCAAATCGGGGTGTTACACTATACCTTGGGAGGGGAGAATCTTAGGCACTGAATTTTTGTTTTACTTTTGCCTGGGACATGCAAAATGCTAAGTTTTGGGGTGTGATTGGGGTCTAATATGTGATGTTTTTGTACCTTTTTTGCCTCCCTTTTACATAGTAAATGGCTTGTTTCTTGAGTAAATTGGAATAAAACAATGAAATTTTCTGAAATCTTATAATGACAAAATTTCATTGTTTTATTCCAATTTACTCAAGAAACAAGCCATTTACTATGTAAAAGGGAGGCAAAAAAGGTACAAAAACATCACATATTAGACCCCAATCATAACCATACTCAAAAAGATTTTATTTTACATCAAAATCTATTGGTAGTTAATCAAATTTTTACAGTCTCAAAATCACTTATTTTTTAATCCTAAACAAATGGACCCTTAATTTGCTTGTCAATGTCATACACTTCTCTCATACAATTGAATTAACAATTTGTCTGTCATACTTACATGGCCTATGAGATTATGGTTGTGATTTGTATTATAATATCCTCTACTTTTCTTTCCAGATAATATCTCTAGCAATAAAACACCAAAGCTGAAAACATCCGATTTCACTGAAAATAGCCCATCAGTTGCATATTCTGGTGCCATGTAACCACTGCAAAACAACATTTGAAACAACATTTGAAATGAAAAGTTTAATGATGTGAAAGATGTTATGAATTCAACTTGATTGGAAAAGAATCTAGTTACTTACTAAGTCCCTACTATTCTCTTTGTGTTTCCTTCCTCTTGATCTACTCCAAAAATTCTAGCCATACCAAAATCTGAAATTTTGGGATTCAACTCATTATCAAATAAAACATTACTTGCTTTGAGATCTCTGTGAATAATCCTTAGTCTTAAATCTTGATGAAGATAGAGAAGTCCCTTATCAATTCCACAGATAATGTCGAAGCGCTTTGACCAGTCTAGTAATTCGCTTCTATGCTGATCTGCAAAATTTTCCATTACAAAGATAAACAAGAAAAAAAAAAATCTTCAATTTAATTATATGTTGTAAATGAAATTCTAGAGTGAAAAGCTTAAAAGGGATATTTAAATCATTTCATCACCACACTTAATCTTCTAAATATACAGGTCCTAGGGTCTATATATACCCAAAATAAAGAAGTCCAGGCTACTGTTAGGCATGTATTCATAAACCAACATTTTTTCCTCTCCTTCAATACAACATCCGAGAAGCTTTACAAGATTGCGGTGTTGAAGCTTTGCAATCAATTTTACTTCATTCTTGAACTCAGTCAATTGCTACCCCATCTGTTTGTGTTCCCTGAAAATTTCAATTTGGAAATCAATAGAGATGTTCATTTTACTATTTCTGATTGTTAATTCTTAATTTCAGAAATAATATCCAAGTAAATTACCCAGTATACAGGTCCAAAACCACCTTCTCCGATTTTATTCTGGATTGAAAAGTTGTTAGTGGCCATGGCTTTTGTTGACAAGGCAAAGACCGGTAGATCCACATCGATCATCTACTTGCACTCCATTGCTTTGATCTCCTTTGTTAGTAGAGTCTAATTTCTCTGACAAAGTATAAGTAGCAGCCATATAGGTAAAAGATTTAAAGAGGCAAAAACATAACCCATGGGACTTCAATAGATATTAAGTATACATGCACACACACGCATGTATTTCCATAAATAACTTGTGGGCGAAAGTTTTGCCATCCAATTACTACTGTATTTGTATTATAACCCTTCAGTATAGCAATTAGAGATCTATAGAGCCATACTTAATTTTTTTATTTTTCTCTTAATGATCATATGTTGCCTGCAAATGAAAAAGCAAAGTTTGGTACCTCCGTGCTGTCCATATGATTTCACCAAATATATATTTCATCTTAATGAAAAACCTTTTAAAAATAAATATCAATGCTTTAACAATTGTCAATCAGCACAATTCAAAATACGAGATCTCAAATTGCAAATTGACTAATTAAGAGAGAAATCTAAGTGAATTTTTTTTTTTCCAGAAAATCATGTTTTTTTCTTGAGGGTCTTCAATGCAGTAACTTTAATTTTTAGCAGTGGAGCAATTAACATAGATAAATTAAGAGTCTTCCAATATCTAAACTATGTTGTCCTCCAACTTTTTTTAAAATAAAAATCCTACTCAAATCAGAACAATGACACAAAGCAAAAAATATTTGAAAGTAAGCTTTTTTTTTTTTTTTGCATAAAATGATTCTGATTATACAAAACGAAATGCAGAACAATTCAAAAAGCAAAAGAACTTACAAAAGGGATTCTGAGTCATCAACACCATTCCCCCCCCTCCCCCCCCCCCCCCCCCCCCCCCCCAAATGATCAAACAAACTAATATCCCATTACAGAGAACAAACGAAAACACACTGTTAAAAAAAAATATAATGCATCAGATCCATGAAGATCTTCCACGAATTTTCAAAAAGTTTGACATTTTAAGAACCCTTTTAAGAAGTAAAGGAAACCCATAATCAAAATTTCAACTTGATCAGCATGAATGGAAAAACACGGGACTAGAAAAACAACAGGAAAAAAAAAAAGTAAAAAAAAAACAGCACTAATGATGGGGTGGGTCTAGTATGGTATTTTAAGTACCCACCCTGCCCCCGTTCTCAAACCCGCACTAATATAAAATTTAAATAATTTTTATTATAATTATAGTTAAATGGTAAAGTCAAACTAACATATTTAGTTAAAACCATGATTTTATTCTTAAGTTTTTAGATATTTTTAAAATTTGACGTTTATTATTATATATTATTTGAATTATGATGTATTTTATGTGATTTTTGTTTAATACAATAAAAAATAATTTTAAAAAATAATTGGATGGGTTATCCGTGGGGTTTAGGGATGTCAATTTCATACCGTGAATGGGGATCCTTGTGGGGACAGCCCTGTTTGGGGCCCCACGAGCGGAGATTTTTCCACGCGTGGATCGGGATGGGGGAGAAATTCTCCCCGGGATAATTTCGGGGCAGAGAATGAGATTTGTTCTCCCGTCCCGACGGGGTCCCGTCCCCGAACATTTACACATATGTCCTCATAAATTTATTTGTATATAGATTTAATAATATGTGTTTTTGTAATTTCAAATCTATTATTATTATTATTATAATAATTTAAAAAAATACATTAGCCTGCTGAATTAAAAAGTTAGAATAGAAAATTAGAAATTCGTAAATTAGAAACCCTATATATTACCCTACTTCTTCTCCTTCTTCTTGTTCTATACTTCTTTACTTTCTTCACTCCCTTCTTCTCTCTTCTACTGTTTTACAGACTACAGTTCTACAAATTTAAAGCTCTAATGAAAACCTCAGCCACATTGTTGAAAGAAAAAATCAACTACGAATTTAAAGTTTTTTTTATTGAAATATAATTTCAGTTTATAATTTTGCTTTAATATCAATTTTGATGACACTCTTGGATTCCTTAATTGTTATGTGTATGTGGGTGACAAAGCTATCATTTAAGACCTTTGTTTAGTTTTATCATATTTTTAGATTGAATTTTTTTAATTTTAGTGATTTTTTTTTGCGGTATACGGGTTTAAAAAATCTATTCAGCAGGGTTAATTTTATATCGGAACAAATTAAAGCTATGAAACTTTTTAAATATTTCGCAAATGTTTAGGTTCCCTATGGATATCCGTGGGGTGGTGGAGAATGGGGAACCATCTCTCCCCAGGGTGAGGTTTGGGGATGGGGATGGGGAGGAAATGGAATCCGAAGATGGGGAATGGGAAAGTACTTCTCGCCTATTCCCCGCCCCGTTGTCATCCCTAGTGGGTTTCCTCGAACTCGAGGGGATGAGTTTGGATTTCACTTTTTCATACCCACTCTCCTTAAACCCACACCCGAATCTGCCCCACTCTTAATGGGTACGAAGTTGATATTGTCAAAACCTACCCCAAATCCGACCTGTTGCGTTGCCTAAGCACTGTGAGTAACTTTTCTTATGTAATATTGAAATCAAAATGAGTTGTGATCGGGTCCCATCAATAGTCAATGTGTTATAGTGAGGTTTGGTTTACAATTTTTCTCGGCATAATTTTTAAGTTACAAAGTATTCTTTGGCACTTTCAAATAGACATTTTAGAAAGAAAAAAAACTTATTTATGTTTTTAGTCCTTGAACTTAGGTGTTTTTTTGGAATTGATTCTTTATCTTTTTTTCGATGCTTTAGGTTCCTGATTTTTGTTAAATTTTTGAAAATGATCATTTTGTCACTCAAATGATGATATGACCTACGATATGTCATAATACTTTCGCCGCATCGACAAGTAACATGTTATGTAACGTCATGTAGCACTACAAATTTTTTTTGGTTAAACTACTCATTTGGTCCCTTATCTTATTTTTCAATTTCAAATTGGTCCCTTACGTTTTTTTGATTTCATATTGGTCTCTCAGGTTTCTTTTCACTATTAATTTGGTCACTGAATCACTATTCATCCTACGTGTCAATATCAGATGTTGGAAAGAGAAAATGACACGTGTCCATATCATTAAAATCCGAAACAAAACCAAAATTCAGTGTTTTAGATTTTAGTGGTTTTAACACTAATGTCACTCAAACATTATGTTAAAGAATCAATTTCCCCAAATTCATCATCATTTGTCAATCATTCATACTCAACTACTCATGCATATCTTTGGGATCTTAACATTTCATTGCACCATTTAATATAAAGGCTTAAATACCAAAATGATTCATATAAATATTGATTTTTTTAAAATTGGTCTTTGCAAAAAAAAAAAAATTGGTTTTGGTCTTGCATTTACATGTTTTTGTTTTGGTCTTTCTTATTAAATTTTGGTTCCCATAATTATGTTGATAGTTTGTTTTAATCCATCTATTATTAAGTTTCATACGTTTTGGTCCCTGTAGTAATATGGTTTTTGAATTGGTTCTCTTACGTGATGGAAATTATCTTTTTACCCTTGAGAATTAATACGAGAATACCATCCTTAATTGGTCAAAGAATGAAATACATCACGTTTTCGGTGTTTTTCATCCACATTAATTTAACAACCAAAACGTTTTGTAATTACAAGGACCAAAACCAAAACTTTTTTTTTTGTGTGCAGGAACCAATTTCAAAACGGTCAATATTTACAAGGACCATTTTGCTATTTAAGTCAATCACAAATCATATAATAAAATCATACATTATTACATTCAATAACACCCTTCCAATACATTATTACTTTTCATTACGTCATCCAATTGTGTTACATCGCATTACATTTAAGATATATAGTCCATAAAACATCAATAATTTCCATTATTCATGCATATCTTTGGAGTCACTACACTCATTGCACCATTTAGTCACAAATCATATACAATAAAATCATGCATCATTGCATTCATTGATACGCATTCAATGCATCTTTACTTCTAACTACATCATCCATTTATGTTTATGTTGCATCACAATACATTTAAAATACTACATCTCACTTTCGATGATTCATGCATACCTTTGGACTGATTGCATTCAATATCGCTATATATTTCAATGATTGCAAGAACCAAAACCAAGAGCTTTTTTTTTTGCTGTTACCAATTTCAAAACGATCAATATTTACAAAGACCATTTTATTATTTAAGTCAATCACAAATCATATAATAAAATCATACATTATTACATTCAATAACACCCTTCCAATACATTATTATTTCTCGCTACATCATCCAATTGTCTTACATCACATTACATTTAAGATAAATAGTCCATAAAACATCAATTTCCATTATTCATACATGTCTTTGCATTCAATGCATCATTACTTCTAACTACATCATCCATTTATGTTTGTTACATCACAATACATTTAAAATACTACATCTCACTTTCGATGGTTCATGCATATCTTCGGACTCATTGCATTCAATATTGCTATATATTTTGATGATTGCAAAGACCAAAACCAGAACTTTTTTTTTTTTGCAAGGACCAATTTCAAAGCAGTCAATATGTTCAATGATCATTTTAGTATTTAAGCCAATCACAAATCATATAATAAAATCATACATCATTACATTCAATAACACCCTTCCAATACATTATTATTTCTCACCACATCATCCAATTGTGTTACATCACATTACATTTAAAATATATAGTCTGTAAAACATCAATTTCCATTATTCATGAATATCTTTGGAGTCATTACATTCATTACACCATTTAGTCACAAATCATATACAATAAAATCATGCATCATTGCATTCAATGATACACATTCCATGTATCATTACTTCTAACTACATTATCCATTTATGTTTATGTTACATCACAATACATTTAAAACACTGCATCTCATTTTCGATGATTCATGCATACCTTCGGACTCATTGCATTCAATATCGCTATAATCAATAAACCTTTCCATCATTGCAAATATTGTCTCATTATATTTAGTATCGCGATAATCAATAAACCTTTCCATCACCGCATTCCATAATATTGTCTCATTGCATCAATACAAGCCCTTTAACCCATAATAATTGAAGTTATCTTCTCTATGCATCTGAATTGTCTCTTTAACCCAAAATATTTGAAGCTATCTTATTAATGAATCATTGCATTCAAGACACCTTGTCCATTTATCAATAAACCATCTCACTCAAACAAATTTTTCACCATGCTATACAAAGCTATTAGAAAAATAGCAAAATAAATTAGATAATTAGAAGAACATATTTTGTAAAGAATAATAAAAAGACATATCATATAAAAATTTGACTGAGGCATGCACAATTGCACTAGGATTAAGAGTATTTGCCATCACAAGTGAATCACTTGGTGTGGAAGGTATCGTATTGGCTAATACCCTTTAGAATATAACAGTCACTTCTCATCAACTCTGCATTAGAACTGATGAGGGCTCAGTGAACAACTGGTTTGGATTGCTCTTGAGAATAAAAAAATTTAAATAAAATTTTTAACACAATTGAAAAATCAAAATGCTTCTGCCACGAATTTATCTATCCATATCATGGTCCACCTTATTCCTCGTATTGCATCTAAGACTGATGAATTTATTTTTTTCAAGTAATATGTTATATTAGTTCCTGATGACTTTGTAGACACAGATCAATTTCGTCTCTTAGATTATCACAAATTAAATTATAAATTAGTGCCTGAGATAGCATGACATGAGTCAAGTTAGTCTTTGTCGTTAGTGGTCCTTAACAGTCAATCCAAAACAACGTCGTTTTTTTTCTCCATTTTTTGGATATCCTAATATTAGGGACCAATTTGAATCATCTCATTCAACGGCTATAATCTCACCTCCCTTTATCCAACGGTAAAAACTTCATCTTCAACCTCTAATATCAAAACCAATTTGACCTCTTTTTTTTATTCAACACCTGCTTCTTATGTTCAAGAATATGACAATGATTATGACACTTGCTTCTTCAACCTCTAACCACATTGTTACTTGATTGTAAAATAAACAAGACTATGAACAATGACTATGACAATGACATATAAGGAATATTCATTTCAAAACATAAGATATTTCTGATATTCCCAAGATCTTTGTAAACTAGTTAACATCCATTTCCCATCTTGTTCCTGCAATCTTAGCCATTTTTGTATTGTTTAATTAAAAAAAGGGAAAAAAAACTAAGAAGGTAGAACATAATTAATTTGAATTACATAGTCATTGTCATATTCTTGAACATAAGAAGCAAGTGTTGAAGAAAAAAAAAAGAGGTCAGATTGGTATATGAGATTAGGATTTTTTTTAAAAGGTCAGCAAAACGATATTGTTTTGGTCACCCATTAGTCAATGTGGGTTGACCGTTAATAACCACTAACGGTATGGACTAACTTCACTCACGTCTTGCTATTTCAAGAACGAATATGTAATTTCGATAATCTCAGGGACGAAATTGATTGGTGCCTACAAAGTTAGAGATCAATCGGACATATTACTCATCAATAAATTTTTAAATGATGTACTTAACAATTTAAGTTATTCTGACTACAATACCCCTATGTAATTATTATTGTAGAGAAAAAAATATACTAAAGGTGAAAAAATTTGTGATAAATAAAAATATAGTTGGGAAAAACAATACTCTTTCTATCCCTATTTATAAGTCGTTTTTGACCAATTCACCAAGATTATGAAAGTTAGTTGGAAGCCATTATTATCCTCAAAATAATTAACATTGTAAACATTTTAAAAATACCCTTATTATTTACAACTTTCCGGCCCTTTCATTTCTCTCTTTACATTAATTATCACTCTATTACCTTGAGGCATATTTGGTATGAAATATTAAATGATGTCAAAGTATTCAAAAGTGAATTATATGTAGGAATAATAAAAACTTTTTAAAAGATGACTTTTAAATATAAATAAAAAGAAATATAATGTTAATTATGTATTGAGTTTTTAAAAACACAATAAATACAAAATAAGTTAAATACTTAAAGAATAATATAAACGAAACGGGTATGATTGTTTAATCTTGAAAATCAATGCATTTAAAACTTAAAGAATTAATGAACTTGTATTCTCAATACAAAGTTTCTCTTAATATATTTTTGGCTTAATTGCACTTTTGGTACCTCAATTTTGTTAATTTAGCGATTTTGGTCCCTAACTTTTCATTTGGCGATGTCAGTCCTCCTTTACAAATTTAGTGGTGATTTTGGTCCCTTCGTCAACTATTTCGTTAACGGTGCTGACGTGGTACACGGAGGGACACATGTCACGTAGAGGTCCACGTGTCAGCACGTGAAATTTTCAATAAATTTTAAATAAAATAGTTCAGAATATATTTAATATTATTTTAAAAATAATAAAAAAATTCCAAACAAAAAAAAATTCTGAAAAATTCTGAAAAAATTCTGTAAAATATTTTCAAAAAAGTTGGACTTTTTTCTTAATATTTTAAATATTTTTAAAATATAAAAAATTCATAAAAATTGAAAAAATAAGTGAATATTTTTAAAAATTCTGAAACTTTTATTTTTTGTTTCTAATATTATGAAAAATAATAGAAAATTCAGAAATTTTTTATTAATATTACCAGAAACATTTTAAAAATTTTAAAAAAATCAGAATTTTTTTAAAATTTATAAAATTTTAAAAAATAGGAAATATTTTAAAAAGAAAACTAAAATTTTTAGATTTTTTTAAACAAATTTTACCCTTTTTTTAATTTTCATGAACTTTATTTTATTTTCAGAATTTTAAAAAATATTTTACATGATTTTTAAAATATTTTATTATTTTATTATTTTCCGAATTTTATATTATTTCAAAATATTTTAAAAAAAGAGAAAATGTTCAAAAAATTTTTAAAATATTTTACGGATTTTTAAAAAATAATTCTGAATATTTTATTTTTTGATTTTTAATAATCAGAAAAATAATAGAAAATTCAGAATTTTTTTTAATATTACCAGTAACATTTCAAAATTTTAAAAAAATTTCAATTTTTATTTTTAAATTCATAAAATAAAAAAATAGGAATAATTTTTAAAAATAAAACTAAAATTTCAGATTTTTTTTAAACAAATATTACCCTTTTTTAATTTTCATTAATTTTATATTATTTTAGAATTTTAAAAAATATTTTAAATGATTTTAAAATATATATTCTTTTTTTATTTTCTGCATTTTATTTATTTTATAAATATTTTAAAAAATAGCGAAAATTTTCAAAATTTTTAAAAATATTTAAGGATTTTTAAAAATTAATTCTGAATTTTTTAATTTTTCTGAATTTTTTATTAATTTTTAAAATATTTAAAAAACATTTTCTTGTAATATTAAATTTTTTAAAATATTACTGGTGATATTAAAAAAATTTTAGTGAATTTTATATTAATTTTCAGAATATTAAAAACAAAAAATAAAATTTTCAGAATTTTTAAAAATATTTCACTTATTTTTAAAAATTTTATAATTTTTTATTTTTTAAAAATATTTAAAATATTAAAAAAATTCCAAATTTTGTGAAAATATTTTACAGAATTTTCTGATTTTTTTATTTTTGGAATTTTTTATTAATTTTAAAATAATATTAAATATATTCTGATTTATTTTATTCAAAAAATTTTGAAAATTCCACATGCTGACACGTGACCTCTGCGATTGTGACACGTGTCCCTCCGTGTGCCACGTCAGCACCGTTAACGGAATAGTTGACGGAGGGACCAAAATCTCCACAAATTGTAAATTGAAGGACTGAAATCGCCAAATTAAAAACTAGGAGACCAAAACCGCCTAATCATCAAAATTGGGGGACCAAAAGTGCAATTAAACCTATATTTTTTAACCAATTCGACAATCGTTAACCAGACCGTAGTTAAAATATGCTACTATTTTCTTGAAAAGAAAAATCAAATACACTCTTACGTAGTTAATTAATTTTCCCCCAATTAAGTTGTATGAGCTCACAAACTCTATATATATAAGTCACCCAGGGGCCACCCTTTAGCAAATTGTTGAAAGCTCATATTTTCCCTTCTTCTCTCGCTGCTAGTTGCTAGAATGGAATTCCGCCATCTAGCCATTTCCATTTGTGTTCTTTTTTCTGTAAGCTTTTTGGTGCTTTAAAGATTTTCATTCTTACATTTCGAGAAACATTATAATTTAAAGATTTTCATTTTTTCATTTGTGTCCAATGCAATGATATTAATTTGCTAACGTTGATATGTGAATATATATTTTGATAGCTTGCACTTGCGGAGGAAGGCAATAACCATGCCTCGCTCCGAGACGAGGATTATTGGCAAGCCGTTTGGCCGAACACTCCGATTCCCAATGGTTTGCGAGAACTTTTAAAGCCTAACCAAGCTGCAGGTTGTTGAAAGTGTATATGAATTACAAGGATAAAGATACACGTTACGTTATATATTACACTAACGATAAATTATTACCAAAAATTAAAAATAAAAGAGATGGGTTTCAATAATTGATGTATATGATAGTAATTGACACTTCAATATTGAGATACACGGTATATAAGAATAAAATGTGATATGATTAATTAAAAGTATAATAGTGAAATTTCACCCTACTATGTATGATTTTTACGATAGTTTAATGATAATGAAATTTTTTAAATTATATCATAATTCATGATTGGTTGATAATGTAAAATAATGTACACTCTGAGTGCGTTCTATTAAATCTTGAATTTTTTGATTTTTTTTTAAAAAAAAGATATATAATTTTATAAAGGATAAAAAAATATTCCCCTTGTAATATCCTTAACCAGAGTCTTATTTATTCTTTGAATTACTTGGTGAGAAAGAAATTTTTGTATTCTATGTGATAATTTTGAGCACAAAGATTAGAATAATTGTATACTTACGAGCTACAAAGAAGAAAGTAAAAATGATGAGAACAAGAGTCAGATTTTTGGAATAATAATATTTTATAGATCCTTTTAAAAAGAAGAAGATTATATGAACATGATCCTTTTGATTTTGTATTGTATTTTGAAATATATGAATAAGATAAATATTCAAAATGTCAATATAAAAGTTGAAAATTTAATATTCAAATAACCGTGGATGTTGTTAATAAAGCAATAATCACCAATACATCACCATAATTCAATACTCATTTTATCTTTACCATTAACTCATAAAATAATAATTTCCCAATTAAAGCAGATATACCAAAAATATACTCCATATATGCAACAGTTTGTAAAAGTATATAAAATCCTTGTAATTTCCTAATTATGAATCCTTTTCTACATTATCATGAATCTCATCATTCTAGAAACTAACGAATTGAGCACTCTGTTTAAAATGATGCAGCTGCAGATGATGAAATCAATGACCTTGTTGGGGAAGTTGACGGTACACCATACCCAACAACTTTCTTCTTTAATCATGACTTTTATCCAGGCAAAATAATGAATGTGCAGTTCAGCAAATATCCCTATGCACAAGTTTTTCGTTGGCTAAGAGATGTTAAAGACGTCGATAAAGAGGGTTATACCTTTGGGGAGGTATGCATAAAGAATGGTGCAGCTAAGGGAGAGCACAAGTTTTGTGCAAAATCTTTACGAACATTGATGGATTTTGTAATTTCAAAGCTCGGAAAGAACATCCATGCACTCTCAAGTTCTTTTGTTGGTAATAAGGAGGAGCAATACACTTTGGAAGGATTACAAAATCTAGGAGATAAAGCAGTGATGTGTCATGGGATGAACTTTCAAAAGGTTGTGTTTTATTGCCATGAAATACATGCAACCACAGTTTTCGTGGCTTCATTGGTGGCTGGTGATGGAACCAAAACTCAGGCACTAGCAGTTTGTCACGCCGATACTTCTGGCATGAATCATGATATGATTTATAAAGATCTTAAAGTTGATCCTGGTACTAACCCTCTTTGCCATTTCCTAGGCAATAAAACTGTTGTATGGGTACCCAATTTAGTTGTGGATAATGCCCACAATTAATTTCAACCAAGCCACTTAAGTCTCTATGTAGCGACTTAGAGCCTCTCATAGAAGTCAAAAGGTTGTGTATAAAAATAACCTATAATGTATTATGTGATGTTTTTATAAACAAAAATTTCATCAACAAAAGAGTATAAAGATAATACTCAAACCATTACAATAAAGTTACAATAACCCATAAAAAACATCAACAATGTATTATGATGTGTTGTGGGCAATTGTGGTACCTTTTCTAGTTCGAGTTGGAATTGGAGCTACCTATGTGTAATGGTACCCTAACGAAGCACAATCATGAGATCCATGGGCTTTATTGAATTTATAATGAACTAAAATGCAATGTGCTTCAAGATCTAATATCTTTTTCTTAATAGTTTCAATACTCAGAAATTCAAAAAGGGCGAAACAAGGAAAGTAAGCGGCAAAATTCACAACTACAACAAGAGAAAAAAATAATCGCAATCAATTTAAAGGACAACCCCAAATAAAAAAAATAATTTTTATAAAAAAATACCGGTTGTAACTGGAATTAAAGGACAACCCCAAATAAAAAAGATAATTTTTATAAAATATAAAAAATGGTAATGAAATATTTAATTTCGGTTGTTAAAACACGGATCCGGAACTGCCATAGATGAATGATTTTTCAAAAATAAAAAATCATGATAAACCATTTAATACTTGTTTAATGAAATTGGAATTAATACTTTTTAGAGCATCAAACTTTTGGCCCATATCCTTTATTCGGTATTATTATAGCTATTCATATTTATTCGGTTTGAAAAATACAAGAAATGTTTGTTTGATAACGAGTCTCCACTTTAGTGTAAATATACAAATTTCCTCCTTCTAATTCAACACTCCTAGTGTTAGCTTCTGCGTTTGCTGCCTTTTCAACGTGCTTTTATCCCGTTTTGACGTGCAACCAAACATGCCGTACGAAGTATTGGAATCATAATATATAAATCTCTTCCTAATTTTGAAGCATTGCTGCTTGTGTTATCTTATCTCAACCTAGCTAAACTTTGAACTAATTTTTCTTTTGGTGAATAAGACAGAAAGAAGCATAAATGAGAAATGAGTGAATGAATGAATACTTGATGTTAATATGTTGTTATGATCTATTTAAACAACAAAAATGTTTAACACTGCTTTATCACCCCACAACATATAAGGTAATGACGAAGTAATGTTATAGGTGTACATGTATGTAAACTTTGCTTTTTTTCTTTTGGTTGTGTATGCATATGCTTAATGAGAGAGAGAGAGAGAGAGAGAGAGAGAAAAAAGAGTGAAAGAATATAGTCCCTGACCTATATAATTAAGTTCTATTACAATATTTTTCATCTATATAGCATGGATGTGCTTAGAAAATGAATATCATCTGGCTTCTAATAGTGTAATAGTGATCTCATTTGTTGAACTCTATTGCTGCTTATATGCAGAGAAATCTCCTTCCTTTGAATCTGTTCCAAAGAAACATGGCTGTTGTTAGGCTGAGGCAATTCAAACTCACTTACTAACATTAGGATCACACATGACATTCCTAGCCTATCATTTGGATGCTTTTGAACACACAAGAGACTAACATGAATGCAGTGCAATATTTGTGATGTAAAAAAAGATTCTCTTAGCCTTGTATCAATCAGTTCTAGTGGCCTGCCTTCTTTCGTAAGTTTCCATGACTGAAACACATTTGGAGTGTGTTCATTTGAGATTATTTCTCCATGAAATCACTTTTTTTTAATTAATCACTTTTAAGAAATTGACATATCCTTGGATAAGATTTTTTTTTTCCAATAATTAGAATCTCAGAATAATTGATTTTCATCTTCTAATCAGAATCTAGTTCAATTAGGTTTTGATTATAAAGAATAGACTTCCATGTAAAAATTGATTATTTTGACTTTAACCATACTCAAAAAGATTTTATTTTACATCAAAATCTATTAGAAGTTAATCAAATTTTTACATAGTCTCAAAATCACTTATTCTTTAATCCTAAACAAATGGACCCTTAATTTGCTTGTCAATGTCATACACTTCTCTGATACAATTGAATTAACAATTTATCTGTTATACTTACATGGTCTATGAGATTATGGTTGTGATTTGTATTATAATATCCTCTACTTTTCTTTCCAGATAATATCTCTAGCAATAAAAATCAAAGCTGAAAACATCCGATTTCACTAAAAATAGCCCATCAGTTGCATATTCTGGTGCCATGTAACCACTGCAAAACAACATCTGAAGCAACATTTGAAATGAAAAGTTTAATGATGTGAAAGATGTTATGAATTCAACTTGATTGGAAAAGAATCTAGTTACTTACTAAGTCCCTACTATTCTCTGTGTTTCCTTCCTCTTGATCTACTCCAAAAATTCTAGCCATACCAAAATCTGAAATTTTGGGATTCAACTCATTATCAAGTAAAACATTACTTGCTTTGAGATCTCTGTTAATAATCCTTAGTCTTAAATCCTAATGAAGATAGAGAAGTCCCTTAGCAATTCCACAGATAATATCGAAGCGCTTTGACCAGTTTAGTAATTCGCTTCTATGCTGATCTGCAAAATTTTCCATTACAAAGATAAACAAGAAGAAAAAATCTTCAGTTTAATTATATGTTGTAAAAGAAATTCTAGAATGAAAAGCTTATAAGGGATATTTAAATCATTTCACCACACTTAATCTTCTAAATATACAGGTCCTAAGGTCTATATATACCAAAAATAAAGAAGCTAAGTCCAGGCTACTGTTAGGCATGTATTCATAAACCAGCATTTTTTCCTCTCCTTCGATGCAACATCCGAGAAGCTTTACAAGATTGCGGTGTTGAAGCTTTGCAATCAATTTTACTTCATTTTTGAACTCAGTCAATCCCTGTCCCGAGCTTGCTGAAAGCCTCTTCACAGCAATTGCTACCCCATCTGTTAGTGTTCCCTGAAAATTTCAATTTGGAAATCAATAGAGATGTTCATTTTACTATTTCTGATTGTCAATTCTTAATTTCAGAAATAATATCCAAGTAAATTACCCAGTATACAGGTCCAAAACCACCTTCTCCGATTTTATTCTGGATTGAAAAGTTGTTAGTGGCCATGGCTTTTGTTGAAAAGGCAAAGACTGGTAGATCCACATCATCTACTTGCACTCCATTGCTTTGATCTCCTTTGTTAGTAGAGTCTAATTTCTCTGACAAAGTATAAGTAGGTAGTTTCAGATTTGAAATAAGGATTGCAGCATATATAAATTGGTGAATTGATTTCGTTTAATTTTGAAAGGACTAAATTCATAAAATGAAAAAATTCCTATGTAAACAGGATATAAAATGAAAACTATACACAAAAAGTGGTGTTGAAAGTTTAACTAACTGAATTTTGTGATAATCCAAGTAATAACTAAATTAGTTCTAAGTTCTAACTGTCTTTTCCAAATTCTGATCTCTATCACTAACTTCTCTTATTTAGCATACAGATATTAATCAATGAAGGTGCACCAAATTGACACTTATACACTGTTTACATCCAATGGTTTTTGTTTGGTGGATCACTATATGATTGTCAAATAATGAGCAATGCATATTTTTTTCAGAATAGTAACTAAAATTTGAATTTTACCTTTTACATTTGTGCTCGATTTCTGCCTGTAGCACCACCCGAGTATGATAAGTATGCCACAAACTGTTGCCGTGGCCAAAGAAAATGTTACTGCCACTAAGACTCCCTCCTTTTTGTGGCCATAAGCCTCTTCTAATTGAATTTGATCAAACAGGAAACCATGGTTAAACCACATATTTAAATAGAGTATTAAATAACTGTTCAAAGAAAAAAAATGGACTAACAACTTTATGAAACACTGATAAGTGGTATAGCTAGGTTCTTACCTAATTCTGAAGCATCCATTCTAACATAAAGGTCTTGCCCTCCATCTTCAAGCTGTCGAATGTCAATTAGATTGCCAAACCACATGGCGCAGCCACTCCCTTGTCCACTGATATCCGAATTGGCATAGGCCATACAAGAACAGTTATTCAAGCACCTGGTTTTACATTCCGCTAAACCAATTGTCTGATTCAGCCATGTATGTGTAGTGTCAGGCAATTTCAGGCCATTCAATTTGACAAATCCATCCTTATGTTTATCGTTGCAGTTTAATGGCTTCTTGCGGATGCATCCATGAGACCAGTCCATTGAGGGCCATCCTTCAGGTGATTTAGGCTTGAAGCCTTTCAAACATTGGCACACTGGTGAACTTGCAATGTCGCAACTTCCATACGCTCCACAAAGGCCACAACTGTCACATAAGTCCAATGGCACCAATGTGTAGACCTCCCATCTTCGTGTTGATTCGATCCACACGTAGCGCCTACAAACATAGCTCGTTCCATCCAATACTAATCTTGAGATAATTGATGTGTTCTTGAGGCCATACGTGCAGTAAAGTTCATCCTTATTCATAACAAACTCGAAGTTATATATAGGATTTGTCCTTACTTGTGGTGAACCACTCGGATGCAGGCCATTCCAAGGTCCATTTCTAAAAATCTTTTGGTTACCTTTCATCATGTATGCCTCAGGATAGTTATGAAGCACCATACCGAATGAGAAATCCCCGGGAGATGGATCATCAGGACTCTTCCAAGGTGTTAGATGCTGATTGAGACCTGTTCTCAAATCCCAACCAAACTTCATTTCTGGTAAGAAAGTGTCAGTTGGGTAGTCAAAGCTCTGCCACAAGTAGGCTTCAGTGTTTGCTTCTTTCTCATCTCTTACCACAAGATTGCCATAATCTAAGAGCACGGAAACTGGACTCTCAGGATTTTTAATCAGAGTGGTTGAAGACCAAACAACAGTGTCATTCTGAGTGAGGACAAGGTTCCCAGTTTTGTTTAATATTAAGATGCCTGATGAATCATTGATTGGATTGACCCTATTAGCAACCCAAACTACTGTTTGAATTGGGATTTTCTTGTACCAAATCCCAACTAACGTTTGTGGGAATTTCCAGGGCTAAAGAATCCTAGCTCAAAGGTTCCACCCTTGGATACTAAGGTTGTGCCATTATCACTTAGGGACAAGGACTCAGTAATTGTCTCAACTGCTAAGGAGATTTTGTAAAGATGGGCAAGTATATGTTCCTTCCATTTCATATGTAAGGTTGTTTTAGCATTTGTATCATGTTTCATAAGTCTTGTTATTTTATAAACCCAATACATAATTAATGCTATTTTTCTAAATACACCCTTATTTATTACACTCTCTTTTTCACTTCCAAAACCTTTCTCTCTCTCTTCAATAATGATTATATAGGGGCATTATAGTCAAAATACAACAAATCTTTACATCATTTAACCATTTATTAAAACTCGTGCATAATCTTAAAACACACTATATATGAAACAGAGGGAGTAATAAGCAAGGAAAATAAGACTCATAAAAGACATAATTTTGTTTGAGAGCTAGCTAGCTTTTCAAGAACTATGTAGTTTAGCTACATTAATGGATATATATATATAGGGTTTTGGTACCCTCTCATGTTTATTCAATCAAATTATGACAACTCCAATATATTATCATGTGAAAAAAGTGTATAAGTTTAATAAAATTTTGTAATCAAAAGTGTTTGATCTTATTTACAAGATTTTTTAACTAAATCTATTCACAACCACTCTCAAATCATGAACCTTAATATCAAGTTTTTATTCATCTTCGAGCTAGCAACATCAACATCATGCCACTATTATCAATCTTCTTGCTAGATAACAATGAAAATAAGTACACACTTCACTGTATTTTTTTTTATCAGCTTAAAAAATTGTAGTACTGCAGTTGAGACATAATCTTCAGCACACAAGAATATATGTTCTCGTCTAAATTTAGCGCAGATTTTTGAGCATCAAAAACATATACAAAGTGGAGAACATCTTAACATATAATATTCGGTCTTTATTGAGTGTCAAAAATATCTCGGTGTAAATTTCATTGGCTTTATTGACATGGTAGTATATTTTACTTGTCATAATTTGATTGAAAAAATATGAAAAGGTACCAAAACCCTTTATTTTGAAAAAGTATCAAAGTAACACCCTATTAATTAAGAAAGGGAAGACTTATCCCATGATTTCTTTTTATCCGAAAATGGTGAAAGTGATGATAGGTGATTCTATATCTAAAGTATAAATTTGATTTTTCAATTTCCTTCTTTCACCTCTTTCTGAAATAAACTCTCCTATTAATACCGAAAGTACAAACAAGAGGATATTAGATCAAACCACATTTTTAGGGGGTTATAACATCAATAAAACATATGTATCGCACGATAATGCTTCGATGGGGTACCATGCATTTCACATAGGCACAAAATACTAGCAAATGGTAATTTATTTTTATTTATAAACCAAGGGTTTCATTGAGAGACTTTAAGTAATTACATGTATAGAGACTTAAATAGCTAGCTTGGAATTGTAGGCATTGTCCACAGCTGAATTGGGTACCCATAAAACTGCCTTATTCCCTAGAAAATGGCAAATTGGTTTAGAACCAGGGTCAACTTTGAGAATTTGATGGTCAACAACATCATGATTCATGCCCGAAGTATCAAAGTGACAAACAGCTAGTGCATGAGTTTTTGTTCCATCACCAGCCACCAACGAAACTTTGAAAGCTGTCGTGGCATGGATTTCATGGCAATAAAACACAGTATTTTGGAAGTATAGCCTATGACACATCACTGCTTTGTCTCCCAGATTTTGTATCCCCTCCAAAGTGTATTGCTGCTCCTTGTTACCAACAAAAGAACTTGAAAGCGCTTCAATGTTCTTTCCACCAAGCCTTGAAATGGCATAATCAATTAAAGTTCCCAAAGATTTTGCACAAAACTTACGCTCTCCCTTAGCTGCACTCTTTTTTATACATGCATCATTGATAGTATATCTCTGTTTTTCAATATCTTTAGCATCTTTATCCCAAGCCCAAAAACCGAAAGGTTGACCTTTGCTAAACTGCACCTTCATTGTTTTACCTGGATAAAGGTCTTCTTGGAAGAAGAATTTTTTTGGGAATTGTATATCGTCAAGTTTCTTGGAGAGGTCATTGACTTCAGTATCTGCTTCATAAAAAAAAAATTTAAAAAAAGATTGTATGTCACTCACCTTGTCTCTCTATCTTGATGATTCATAATCAGATACGACTGGAGAGAGAAGAACTGGACAAGTGCCTCAAGACTATTATTTAAGGATGAGAAAAAATAAATTTTATCTTGAAAATATATATTTTCACACATGAAAAATTGTTGGACTTATTTTATCAATTCTAATTTTATTTTTTTATCCATTAAACAATATTCTTATAACACTTATTAATATCACCCAAGTAAAAAAAGGATTCATGTCCGAAAAATTAATTACTCCCTCCATTTCTTAACTTTTGGCCTTTTAGACTTGGACACACATATTAAAAAAGTATAATGCTTTGTCTAAAATGCTCATGTTTAATCCTTATTGATAATTGTAGTAATATTTAATTTTTATTAGGACGTGTGTTCATTAATTAATGTATAATGATTTAGAGATGAGAGAAATAATAAAAGTAGAATTAATGAGGAGTAAAAGAAATGATTTAATGAAGGATTAAAGTTCGAAAAAAATATGTTTATGCATTAGAATTGTAAAAGAACAAAAGATATGGAATGAGAAAAAAAATCTAAAAGGCGAAAAGTTAAGTAAGAGAGGAAGTACAAAAATAATTCACATGTCTCTAATTCTAATATTGATACTTTTTTTTACCAAGTGTTGAATCTATATTTTTGGGATATCAGTTTTGCTAAGAATATCATTATTTGGACATCAAATTTGAACTTCATGTGTTATAACATAACATACTTATTCACATTTTATTTTCATTAAAAATTTTGTTGTGATAATTCTTAATACCAACCTGCAGGGCTTGGCTTTAGAAGTTCAAGCAGAACATTAGGAATGGGAGTTTTTGGCCAAATGACTTGCCAGTAATCTTCATCTGGTAGGGAGACATGATTATGGCATTCTCCTACAAGTATAAACTGCCACAAATATATTCACATAAAAATATCAACAAATTAATATCACTGCGTTGGCCACATATATATTCCCTTTACCATAATTTAATTTATCTTTCAAAAATTTATGAAGTTTTAGAAACATAAAAAGAAAAGAATTTAGAGCACCAAAAAGCTTACAGAAAAGATAACACAGCAGGAAATGATTAGTTGGCGGTATTCCATTCTGGCAACAAGTAGTGAGAGAAAGAAAAGTGAGAGCTTTGAATGGTTTGCTAAAGGGTGTGGTGCCTTATATATAGTTGATAGTTGACTGTTGAATAGTTGGCGAATACAATTTATGCTTATTTATGGTTTTAGTCCCTGAAAATTGGGAGTGTTTTGATTTTGGTCCTTATAAATTTTTTGACATTGACTCATCCTTAAATGTTTTAAAAATTTGGTTTTAGTCAATGCCGTTATGAAAAATCTGTTATTTGCGAATGTGGCTAACGAAACTCCACATCAACATACACGTATGCAAGTATTATGTGTCACCGATACGATGATGTGGATGATATGGATATATATGAGCAAAAGGGCCAAAGCCCAATCCACAAACATATTTGGGTTCGGCTTTGGCCCTTTTGCTCCTGCGGATCTGGATCATCCATGTCATCCTACCGGTGACACACAATATTTGCACATGTGTATGCGGATATGAAGTTTTGTTAGCCACATTCGCAAATAACGGATTTTTCCTAACGGCATGGACAAAAACCAAATTTTTAAAATAATTAAGGATGAATTAAGGTCAAAAAAACTTCTAGGGACCATAATCAAAACACCCCTAACTTCGAGGGACTAAAGACATAAATAAGCTTACAATTTAAATAATTGGGAAAATTTCAAAGAGTTGGGATATTATTTCCTCTGTCTCATAATGATGATAAAAAATGACAAAATTTTGTCCCAAACTAAAATTAAAGTAATTAATGAAGAACTTAAAAATTGCAAATTGTGAACTGAGTGATTGATCAATGCAAAATATATTAAATTAGTTGTTTGATAATTGGTTGATGTGCTAAATAAACTATATATTAAATACTTATTTTCTTAATTTTTTGACTTTTTCAATTTTACAGATTTTTTTAAAATTTTTCTGAATATTTTATTACTTTTTAATAATATTCTATATTTTAATAATATATTAAATATATTACTAATAATATTTATTATTATTAAAATATATTTTTTAGATTAAATATATATTTAATATTAAATATATTTTTTATCCTTTAACCAACGGGGTTGGTTCAAGTGGTGCGATTCAGCCACTTGAGAACGTGGGAAGGGGGCTTGAGACTAGTAGCCTCAGGTTCGATTCTCAGTTAAACATCCCGCTGGGAGAGGCATGGGACGCGACCTCGTGAAGGATTAGTCTCAAGGGTTCCTTGGTATTAAGAGTGCTCTTGGGGACACCTATAGTATTGGCCAAAGAGTACAGACCAAAAAAAAAAGAACAAAATATTTTAATTAATTTATTAAAAAATTTTTGATAATTCTACATAGCGACACGCGGGCCTCCGTGATTGTGACACGTATCCCTTAACTGCCACACCAGTACTGTTAGTGTTAATTTTAACGGAGGAACCAAAATCGCAACAATAGGAAAATTTGGGGATTAAATGTGCAAAAAAAAAAAGGAAGGACCAAATTCGCCAAATTGCTAAAATTGGTGGACTAAAAGTGCAATTAAGTCTAAAAGATAAACTTGTGTGACTGAACATTGTCTAATTCTATAAAATCGCAATTGATGTAAAAAAAAAAAGCTTATTTATGTATTTAGCCCCTGAAAGTTGGGGGTGTTTTGGTTTTGGTCCCTAGAACTATTTTTGACCTTGACCCATCCTTAATTGTTTTGAAAATTTGGTTTTAGTTCATGCTGTTAGGAAAAATCCGTTAAGTGCTGATGTGTCTAACGAAACTCCGCATCAACATAGATGTGTGAAAGTATTGCATGTCATCGGTACGATGGCGTGAATAATCCGGATCTGCATGAGCAAAAGGGCCAAAGCCAACCCAAATGTGTTTGTGGATTGGGCTATGGCTCTTTTGCTCCTACATGTCCGGATCATTCATGTCGTCGTACTGGTGGCACGCAATACTTGCACACGTGTATGCTGATGCGGAGTTTCATTAGTCACATTAGCAGTTAACGGATTTTTCCTAACGTCATGGACTAAAACCAAATTTTCATTACAATTAAGGATAAGTCAAGGTCGAAAAACTTCTAAGGACCAAAACCAAAACACCCAAAACTTTCAGGGACTAAACCATAAATAAGCCAAAAAAATATATACATTTTAAATATGGATGAAAAACGATGACATAGACTAACAAAGAAGATTAAAGTAGAGGCCAAAATCAAGATAGAATATAAAAATAAGACCAAAACCCTAATTGAATGTAAAAGTATGAACCAAAACGAAATGTGACTGTAGGGTTTTCCATCTATATTTGACACAAGGGACCAAAACCAAAACGTAGGAGCGTTCAATAGTACGCTTAGCCAATGGTGAATCATACTCCCTCTCTTTTATAAGTAGTGTTTTTTAAGGTTATGCACGAGCTTTAAGAAATGATTAATCCTTTCGTTTCACTATGTTTGGCCTTTTAGCCTTTTTTCCTTATTTCATATTGTTTGGCCTTTTACATTTTCAATACACAAACATTTTTGTTTTCCAATTTTAACATTTCATTCAATCATTTCTCTTATTCCTCATTAATTCTACTTTTATCATCTCTCATCTCTAAACCACTATACATTAATTAATGGACACACTTACTGATAAAAATTATGCTTATTTAAGTTTTTAGTCCCCGAACTTAGGTGTTCTTTTGGAATTTGTCCTCAAATTTTTTTTATGCTTTGAATCCCTAAACTTTGCTCAAATTTTAGAAATGGTCATTTCATCACTTAACTGGTGATATGACCGAGAATATGCCACGTCACCCTTGCCACATCGATATGTAACATGACAAATGATGCCACGTGAATTTTTTAAATTAAAAAAAATTCAAATTTATAAAAAAAATATTTAAAAATTGTTTTTTTAAAAAAAAAATCGAATCTTTTAATGAATTTTAAAAGAAATTATTTTTTAATAAAAAATCATGTAGTTCTGTCTCGTGGCTCTACATAACATGTCACTCGTCGATAAGTTGAATATGACGTGACATGTCATCGGCTATATCATCACTTAAGTAACGAAATGACAATTTCCAAAAATTAAACAAAGTTCAGGGACCCAAACCATCGGAAAACAAGTTTAAGGACCAATTCCAAAAGAGCACCTAAGTTCAGGGACTAAACTGTTAAATAAGCCTATAAATTAAATACTACTACAATTTTCAATAAGGATTAAATATCGGAATTTTGGACAAACTATACATAATATCTACAATAATTAATATTTTCTTAATTTGTGTGCCCAGACCTAAAAGGCCAAACATAGTGAAACGAAGAGATTATAAGAATTTGGGATATTTTGACTCTAATGTCTCTGTATCATTATTGAAGATAGAGAAAGATATTGGAAGTGAAAAAGAGAGTGTGTAAATAGGTTGTGCTGGAAAAATATAGTATTAATTATGTATTTGGTTTTGTAAAAATACAATACATATGAAACATATGACAAAAAATTTATAAACATGACATATAAAACTAAGGGAATACATCATTGCATTCAATAACATGCTTTCAATGCATCATTACATCTCACTACATCATCCATTTATGTTACATCACATTACATTTAAGATATATAGTCCATACAACATCAATTTTCATAATTCATGCATACCTTTGGGGTCACTACATTCATTGCACCTTTAAGTCACAAATCATACTCCTTCCGTTTCATAAGTAGTTTATTTTAATGTTATGCACAAGTTTTAAGAAATGATTAAATGCTGTAAGAATTTGGGATAATTCGACTATAATGCCCGTATGTAATCATTATTGAAGAGAGAGAAAAATATTAAAAGTGAAAAAGAGAGTGTGATAAATATGAGTGTATTGGGAAAAATAACATTAATGATGTATTGGGTTTTGTAAAAGAACAATACATATGAAACATGAGACAAAAACTCTATACACACTATATATAAAGAGCAATGATTGAGAAACCTACATAGATAGACCTACTTATAAACCTACACATAAGATTTTGAACTTGTTATTTTTTAAGGTAAAAAATAAAATAAAAGAATTCAAAGGACAAATGTCACAATCATGTGTGTAAGCTTATCTGTAGGTTTCTTTATGTAGGTCTTTAAATAATTTTTCATATATAAAACAAAGGGAGTATACAATAAAATTATGCATAATTGCATTCAATAATGAGAAAATAGATGGTGCACCGATAGTGTAAAGGGTTTTTACACCATCAGTGCATCATCCACCATTCATGTGTTTATGGTCATTGACTTTCAAATAAAGGTAATACAAATGAATTATGGATGATGGACCGATGATGTAAAAAAACGTTACACCGTCAATGTACACCCATTAATCTCTTCAATAATATGCTTTCAATGCATCATTACATCTCACTACATCATCCATTTATGTTACAACACAGTACATTTAAAACATATAATCCATACAACATCAATTTCCTTGATTCATGCATATCTTGCATTCAATATCACTGTAATCAATAAACTCATCCATCATTGCATTCAATAATATTGTCTTGTTGCATCAATGCAGGGCCTTTAACTCGTAATATTTGAAGTTATCTTCTTCACGATCAATGTGTTTTTTTTTTGTTTTCTTAAGGTAATCACCCGTGCAATTGGGTGATTAATCCTTTTGACATTGTCGGACTTTTTCAAGGGGTAGTCTTCCAGAGAGGTCTCTCATATTCGCAAGAGTCAGGGATCAAAACCCCAACCACTTGTTTAAGTAGCAACAGATCCTTTAGCATTTATGCTAACCTCCATTAGTTCAGTGTGGTTCCTTTAACCCAAAGTATTTGAAGTTATCTTAGCAGTAAATCATTGTATTCAAGACACCTTGTTCATTTATCAATAAATCATCGCATTCAATTAATTTTTACACCATTCTACACAAAGCTTCCAAATACATGCTTCATCATGTCATATTTCTTTCAAGATACTAGATACAAACATCATTCAACAAGTAGTGTCATTTAGATGCATCATTCACCAAAACATAATTATGTTCAATCAATATCATACATCAATTAGAAAACATCATTAGCATTTTCTATAGCCTTGGAACCATTGTTTAGCATCATGCATGCATCATTCTCAATATTCAAATACATTAAATAAATAACATATCACATCCCTTGTATACACATGAGCCTAGCTTCATGTTGTTGTATTTAGGGGTGAGTATGGGACGGGTTGGGAGTGTCCCTCACCCGTTCAGAAATGTTGATTGGGTCAATTTTTCAACCCGAACCCGTCCCTAATTGGAGAGGGACAAGATAAGGACGGGTCCAAAATAGGATGGGTCTGGGTTCACCAACCCGGAGGACAAATCAATCACATTAAAAAAATCCCAAACCATTCCAATTTTGAGATTTTTATAATCTTTCTAAAATTCTATAACTAGTCACATGAAGTATACTAACAGTGATATAATTCTTTCAACAACAAAAAAGTATAAACTATAATTCGTTACTCACCGAAGAATTCGCCTTTGTTGATCGAACCTACACCATGCATATTCCGCCCATCCTTTTAGTAAAGAATCAACAAATCCATTTATCATTATTGTACTTTTCCGACCCTAAGCAATGAAATCATGACACAAAATAATACAAGTGTGTATTCATTATCATTATTGATAAAATAAAACTCAATAAATCACTACAAGAAAAATGCAAATTAGCGAGGAATTTTAGTGAGGGCAACTTTCCGTCGCTAATCGGTCACTAATTAGCGAGGGACATGCGAGGGTTTAGCGAGCAAAATCGAATTCCCTCGCAAAGAGATGAACGTTTGAGAACTTGAAAATAATAATCATTTTGCGATGGATTTTCGACAAATTAGCGAGAGATTATTTTAAGCAATTTTGGCGAGGGACATTTTTCTCGCAAATCCGTCACTAGGTAGTTTGGGAGAGTATGTTTCCGTCGCAAGTTGGTCGCCACGAATTCCTTTAAACAACATTTGTGATGGATTTGCGACAAATTAGCAAGAGATTATTTTAAGCAATTTTGGCGAGGGACATTTTCCTCGCAAATCCGTCGCTAGATAGTTTGTGGGGGCATGTTTCCGTCGCAAGTTGGTAGTCACGAATTCCTTTAAATTCCAAATTGTTGGCTAGGGAATAGTTTCCTCGCAAAGTCGTCGCTATGAATACATTTTTAAAACAATGAAGTTTGCGAGAGCATATTTCTCTCGCAAATCTGTCGCCACAAATTCCTTTATGCTATCAAATCGTTTGCGAGGGAATATTTTCCTCGCCAATCCGTCGCTAGGTATGCATTTTAGTGAAATAATGTTTGCGAGGGCATCTTTCTCTCGCAAATCCGTCGCACAAATTCCTTTACGTAGTCAACTTGTTGGCGAAAGAATAGTTTCCTCTCAAATCCGTCGCTACGAATACATTTGTAAAACAATAAAGTTTGCAAGGGCATGTTTCTCTCGCAAATTCGTCGCAACAAGTTCCTTTATGCTATCAAATCGTTTGCGAGGAATAGTTTCCTCGCAAAGCTGTCGCTACGAATACATTTGTAAAACGATAAGGTTTGCGATGGCATGTTTCTATCGCAAATCTGTCACCACAAATTCCTTTATGCTATCAAATCGTCTGTGAGGGAATATTTTCCTCGCAAATCCGTCGCTAGGTATGCATTTTAATGAAATAAAGTTTGCGAGGACATCTTTCTCTCGCAAATCCGTCGCCACAAATTCCTTTATGTTATCAAATCGTTTGCGATGGAATATTTTCCTCGCAAATCCGTCGCTAGGTATGCATTTTAATGAAATAAATATTAATATTTGTTGTTTCTAGGTGTGTGTGTGTGTGTATATATATATATATATATTTGCACCCTAAATCATAAGTATAATATCTCTGCCCAAATTAAATCCATAATAACATGATTGCTTTCATAAATTAAACCCTAACCACTGTCACCATTGAGAATAACTTTAATCTAAACCCTACCCTAACCATTTTGTCCCCAAGACGATCCACCATCATGTCCACTGTTCACCACCACCCGACGACTAATGCAACTTCGTTAACCACCAAAACCACGTCCTCCGTTCTAACCACTGCCATAATAACAAACCTGGTTGAATCCAAAACAAGTAGGAAGTAGTAACCTAAAACGAGTTGATCCAGATTAAACTGGTAAAACTGGTTCCGGTTCAACCATTATATATATATATATGAGATAACTTGAGAGAAGAAATGCAAAACTCAAGATACTAAGAATTGAGCATAAACGCAAAAACAGAGAGAGACAAAAAAGAAAGAGGCAGAGGAGCAAAAGGAAACCCTAATCATGTGTAAGTTCACCAAAGGAGCTTGTTTCAATGAAGATTCATAGTGCCATTAGCCGAAACAAAGGAAAGTGATGGTTTTTGACTGTAATCCCTTTCTTATTTTCAATACTTTGATGTCATTACTACAAAATTTTTATTTAAGGCCGGTATTTATTTTGTTATTTAAGCATTATTCCGTTAGTTAAAATATCACTACTACAAAATTGTTATTTAAGCATTGTTGAAGAGAATTTTTTGTTAAACTATCGTCGTTAATTATTTAACTAGTGTAGTTGCCCATGTTGTGTGTACGGGTTAAAGAGCATAAGTTAAATAAAAAAAATTAAAAATAATGAAAAATTGTTGGGGGACATTAAATTCCAATATCTAAATTTATAGAAAACTATACAATGATAAAAAATTATTATTATTATTTATATTTATTTTAAAACTTAATCCAATATTAAAAAAAAAACCTAACCCTAAAATACACTAAGTCTAAAGTTCCTTAAGTGTTTGGAAATTGGGCCCCGTTTATTATTAAAAAAAAATCGGCCTATACTCCTTCTTCCTTCATTCCATTCTTCCTTTATTCCATGAAACTCTATTCTTCTTTCTTCTAAAGTCTTTGTCGCCGCCACCTCCCCCTATACTCCTTCTTCTTCCTTTATTCCATTCTCTCTCGTTTCTCCCTCTTCCTTGTCCTCGTGGCTGAGCCGCCACCCACCTCCATCAAAATCGGCCGTTACTTTTCCTCTTTCTCTTACTCGTCGTTCCTTTCTCTCGCGGGCTCCCTCCACTGTTTCTCATTCCCGCGAGCCTTCTCTCTCGGGGGACCAGTCGCGAGCTTTCTCTCTCTTAGACGTTGTGAATCCCAAGTCCTCTCTCTCTCTCTCTCTTCGGCTCTCAAAGCCACCGTCCCAACAGCGATGAACATAGAAACAACAGCAATGAGGAGCAGCAAGAATTTGTATGACATTATGTTTTTGAATCGATTCTAAGAGAGTTGGGTTAAGAGAGTCTTGAGGTGCTCTTTCCTATTTAGTCCAGTTTCTAGTAGATGAACAACTTTAGCTGGAAATTTTAGTTAACTCCTTTTTTTTTCAATTGCAGCAATTATTGCTCTTGCATTTGTCACAATCCACACTTTGTCAATGGTCATCGCATTTAACGGATATGCAAAGGGGAACAAAGTGGACCAATATTTTGTTCCCACCGTTCACATTGTTGCAGGAATGGTGGTAAAGTCTTGCTCTTTTCAAATATATTTATGACTTGACCTGGAATTTGCAATAGTAGCTTGTAATCAGTCATCTTATCCATCTCTTTGGTTCCCTAAAAAATTATGCTTGCAGTGATGTTTTCTCTTAGGCCCATTGCCTGAGCACTGATGCAAAGGTGTTTTATAGCCTCTGTTATCCACATAACAGACTATGGAGTCCATTAATTTTAGAATGAAGACCCACTTTGGTCCCTCAAGTTTTTCACGTGGGACAGTTTAGTCCCTGTAAAAAGGGAAATTCATTTTAAGTCCCTCAAGATGTTTAGCAGAGGACACTTTGGTCCTTCCGTCCAATCCGTTAATAGGAGTTACCGTCAACGCTAACGGAGACGCACACGTGGCCGTTAAAGTGAAACGTGTCTTCGGACCTGGCCAAGACGCGAAACGACGTCGTTTTCTCATGGATCTTATGGATTTGGTGTAATTTGCAGGGTCATATGTTGGTCTTATGTTTTGACCCCCTTTTGGTTATGATGTAGTACTGTTGAAACAATGTGGATATTTATGGATCTTATGAAATTTGCATGGCTTATGTTGTTCAGCTTGTTTGGATGCTTTGTGTTGGTCACACTTTATGTTTAGCTCTATATTGTGAACCAACACTTTATGTTTGGATGCTCTGTTTTGGTTTTACAACATTTTGCTACTCAAAATGCATATCAAAATGCAGAGATTTAGGACAAATCAAACCAAATACAACACAAATATAACATGGAGACAAACATCATTTTCATTCTCTAAAAATCCCCAATTACATAGATAAGGTTCTTAAACCTCCAAAACATTACATTCTCAACATAAACAAATTACTAATTTTTCTACTTAAACCAACAAACTGCAACAAATACACCCAGCATGATTAACATGACTACACCAAATCCTTTCCATTCACTAACACATTTTCCCCTGCAACCCATCATTTCATTCACTTTCACCTGGATTTCTTTCATGCTCACTTGCATCTCCCTTAGTTTCAACTGCATTTCCTTCATGCTAGATTGAATTTCCTCCATCTCTTTGCTCCTTTCCATCAGTTTGCCATCTTCAATGTCACAATTGGTAAGTACCCTTTGTTCCCAATCATCTACCCAAATGAAAAATGAGCAATTTGTCTTTTCCTGTACAAATTTATCCAAAAAAAAATTCACTCCAAAGCTGTTTTCGAAGTGTAATATGGACACCCATAGGCACAAAATTATGTGAAAGCATAAATTTACCTTGTAATATGGACACCCATAGAATTGTCTTCCAGGGTTCAAAGCTGTTTTCGAAGTGTACTTCAAGCTTTCAACCTTGCACTCACACATGGGAGCTGGAAATCGGGTAACATTGCCATTACTAACGCCACCCACAATAGAAGAAGAAGAATACCTATCGCGCCTGGACCTCGTACCGTCATTGCTGTCACAGCTTTTCATCTCTGTGAAGTTCAAATCACAGATCGCAAAGGAGGAAGGAAGGATTTCAAACACAAATTTGGGGTTAGGGTTTTCAATTGGGATTTTATTGTCACAACCTTCACTTTGAGAAAACGACGTCGTTTCGCGTCTTGGCCAGGTCAGAAGACACGTTTCACTTTAACGGCCACGTGTGCGTCTCCGTTAGCGTTGACGGTAACTCCTATTAATGGATTGGACGGAAGGACCAAAGTGTCATCTGTTTAACATCTTGAGGGACTTAAAATGAATTTCCCTTTTTTCAGGGACTAAACTGTCCCACGTGAAAAACTTGAGGGACCAAAGTGGGTCTTCACTCTTAATTTTATAGGAAAATTCAATGGTCTACGACGGATGCTCCTCTAAAGTGAGCAACCAAGGGTGTATCAACAACCATCGATTAGTTAAAGTTCGTTGAGATCTCAATGCACTTTAGCTAATCAAGGATGAATATAACCTTATTTTCTCACTTTACACTTTGTTTTCTCTCTATAACTGGTTTATTTGAATAGAATAGGTTCATGTTACTCTGAGTCAAATTTTATCACATATGACAGGTACATACTTTTTGTTTATTTTCTGTATTTTGTAGAGAAGAGTGTTCTTACCTGTGACATGAAGTAAAAATATGCCTAGGCAAGATGTAACAAAATTCCAGCTTATGCGGCCGATAGTAATAAGCCTCATGGTCCTAGTCCTACCAGCATTAATATTTAGTAGTCTCACAGATAGAGGGAATTTCTCTTTTAGTGCATGCATGTGGCTATGCGGATTGAATCACATTGAATGATTGATAGACACATTTTTTGATTCCAATTTATGTTCATTGACAAATTTATGCATACAGTGGACACTACCGGCCCTCAGATGACTCTCTTGACAGTTTCTTATCATATCCGAAGAAAAATGGTGTCCAACTTGATGAATTTAAGGTGACGGGTTAGCATCAGTGTTATCATAGTTTTTAAGTCAATCTTATTTGTAGAACAACTTTATGCCATATTTTTTTTTAAGAAGATCTTTATATGTTATGTGTTGTTTGGTTGTCTTTCTTGTTGATTTGATCTTCATTATCATGATTTCGTTGTTATATATAATTCCCCTTCATCTTGGTTTCAGCTAATAAACCAGACAACAGAGCAAATCAAATCTAAGGAGCTACTAGTGGTTCATCCAACCAATCTGATGAAGATGATGAAGCAAGTCCTTGTGAACAAAGCACAATTACTGATGCAACTTATTTCAATCCACAATTCTGCTTTTCCTCCTTTATCTCTCTTTTTTATTTCAATCCACAATAAGTAAAAGGAAATTCAACTATCAATCTAATACTTACTGATGCAACTTATGGTACAGATGTTTGATAATGATATTGTAGTATTTACTTGTTATCTACTTGCTTTTATGATATACAAATTCCAGTGACCAAAATTTGATATATAGGTCCTTCTAAGAATGCTTCCAGACTATCATTATCATGTGAAGTCTTATCAAAATACACTTATGACAATTTTTTTTGACCTGCATAGGATTAAACCTTCAAGTGGTCAAAAGATAATATGCTCATATGCTTTATTATAGCTGGAAGAAACTGGCTGTGGAAAAACCAATTGCAGGTGACATCGTATCCTTATACATATACAAAGATATATATATATATATATATATATATATATATATATATATATATATATATTGTTGTAATGGTATGTTAATCAATGTTTTGAAAAGCAGAATCAATTAGTTGGTTAAGCTGGTTAGACAGTTATGAGTCATGTTTTGGTTTGATCATTTCCTATTACATTGTTTGGTTGCTCTAGTTGGTTTAATATCTGGTTTGATTTTTAAACCTATACTTGTTTATTTCCCTAAAATGCCTAGTACTATTAACACATATCATGAACGTGATCCTACCCGTCAGTTTTGTTCTCCAGACTATGACTATCTCCACAATCATTAGTATTCCTTAATGTATTTCATATGTGACAACAATAATGTTTATTTATTATAGGGTTCAAATTTTAGGGAAAGAAGCCATTGCTATAGTAGCTAATGAGCTTCTTACAGTTGCTACTTCTGAAAAAAGGTATATTCTGCCCTTCACTTAATTAGTTTTGACTATTTTGCTTCTTCATTATCACCTTTAGATTAGTACCCTTGAACTTATTTGTTGGTTTATATTGACAATTGATCAGTTACAGCTGGATCGTGCTAAACATGTTACCAAATCTGCAATTTTGATGAATTTGGAATCAAGAGTATGTAAATCCATCTTTAATAATATTTCACTTTGGAATTATAATCTTAATTTTTTTTCTTAGTCATGCTTTTGATTTGGTTATTTTGTTGCTTGCCTACTGATTTTTTTTTGTTGCATTGGTATTTCATTTTCATTTGTTTAGTGTCTTAGGGATTAGCATTGAGTTGTGCAGTGTGATTTTAAGGTAGATACGATGGTAAACATAAATTTTAAAAAATTAAAATTAGCAGCAAACATTCATTGCTAGGGTAATCTGTTACATTGGAGATTTCATTTATGGCTCTATCTCTTTTTGATTTTGGGTTGTTATGCTTACTGCCATATGTAGGGGTGTACAATTGTAATATTATTTATGCCCAATGAGTTTGTTCCTTACTTTTCTTATTAGCTAGGATACAAAGCTGGGCATACATTAGCTTATAAGTTGGGATATGTTGTCATGAATCTGAATCTAAATAGCAAGGAATTCATAACCATAGAAAAACAATAAGAAGCATTTATTGACATTCTCTCTTTCTTCTAGAACAGAACACCAGGTAAGTTCATGTATTTTGGCCTGAAAGCATATATATTTATATGTAAAGCTTTTCTTTTGATTAAGGAAATTTGAGATCAAATGATTAATACAATGGCAAGAGCTAATCTAGTGTCATCTGATTTGGTGAATCAGGTAATCCAAAGGCAATTCCATGGACCAATATTACTTTTTTGGAAGCTACTGTGTGTTGCAGATGTGTGGTGTCACTTGGACATATGTAGAGTTGATATCTGGTCCAACTATGGGTGTTTTTAAATCTTTTGTTAAGTTATAGTTGATTGTTACTTTTGTTAGCTCCAAGTTTGTTTGCTGTCTAAACTGAGTATGGTATTGCAATAGTTTTGATGTGCAATCTAGGACAATTTGTGTACCAATAAATTGTTGACAAGACAACTAATTGTAATTTTGATTTAATATATCAACTAATTATTTGTGTGTGAATCAGCTTCTAAATAGCTATGGAATTGTTATAGAAATTAGCTATATATTAACTATGAATAGCTTAGGTTGTTTGGTTTCTAGTTATAGAATGGATATGGATTAACTATTGAATAGCTACAAAATTTAGCTATGGAAATAGCTATGAAAAATTCTCCAGCTAATTAGCTATGGAATCAATGAATTTTATTAGTAAAATGCAGCTACGAAACTTTTAAAATTAGCTTCAGATTAGCTACCAAATTTTTTTTAGCTAAAATGTAGCTATGGAACTTTTAAAATTAGCTCCAGATTAGCTACCAAATTTTTTTTAAGCCAATCAGCTAGGAGGTATTTGCTATGGAGCATTTTATAGTGAATTCATATGGAGCATTTTATAATGAATTCATATCTTATTCCATAGCTAAAGTGTTTAGCTACAATTTTTTTTAAAATTCATTCTCTGGCTTAGCGTCAGTTTTAACTGTCGCAAACCTTTTTAACAAAATATTAGCGACGCAAAAATCCTCCAAAAATCGTCACAAAATGCCTGATTTTTCGTAGTAAGTGAGGACCTCTTCCTCACCAATTAGCGAGGGATGAAAATATGCTAAAGATTTACGAGGGATTAAGCCCTCGCAAATAGAATTCACCGGCGAGGATTTTGCGAGGAATTGTTGGTCGCTAATTAGCGACGGCTTGATGACAAAATTGAACCAAATTTCTAAACAATCAATTGTGAGGGATTTGCGAGGAACTGTTGGTCGCTAATTAGCGACGGCCAAATGATAAGTGTGACCAATTTCTTGAATGACTCTTGCGAGGGATTTGCGAGGGAAATTTCCTCGCAAAGCATATTTTAGCGAGGAATTTGCGAGGGAAACATTTGCTCGCTAATTAGCGATGAATGAGACGCGATGGACGTATCGCTCGCAAATCCATCATAAATTAATCGCTAATTCGATTTTGCGAGGGATTTGTCCGTCGCTATTTTGCATTTTTCTTGTAGTGTAATGGAACAAAAATAAAGCTTTACCAGAATGAATTTCCATTCAAGATGATAATGCAAGATCTTCTTAAAAAAACCTGGAACTTATGAAGAGAAATCCACATAATAAACAAAGAGATAGAAAGAATAGAAATACTCAAAATACATAATTGTTGGATCATTAATTAGGGTGTAATAGTAGTAGTCCAACGTTACCCAATTCAACCAAGTTTCATTTGCTAAATAAAAAAGCAACATAAAATGACAATCACAAGTCAAACAACAAAAGTTCACATAAATTGAAAATGAGGACATAAACTTAAAACTAAAACATAAATTGAGAGCTAGTGGCATCATGCCAAGGCAACAAATCAAGATGTCCATCGATCAATCGACATTCATGGTTGTCTCATCTTTAGCTTCTTGTGACGCATGAGTATGAGGATTAGCCACCACCTCTACAAAACACACAAATAAAATCAAAACCACATAATAACAATTTTTGAAATGAATTAACTAATCATTAGCAAAGAAGTAGAGAACTCACCAAGAACAACCTTCTCAGTAATATCAAATTGGTCAAAATCCTTATCATCAAACTTGAAGCCCGCAGGATTTAACCAATTTTGAGTGCACACGAGAGCTTCAGCCATTTTTGGAGACAAAGAGCTGCGAAAGACATCAAGCACACGCCCGCGATACTAAAGCATGACTCGGATGCAACAAGAGACATGAATTGCTAATACATCACAAGCTAAGACAAAAAGGATCCAGTATATTTTGAAGAATTCGCCTTCCACCAAGTCAAGATGTCAAAATCGGGTACTTCTTCATCCAATGCTTTTTCTTCCAAATACATCTCAAGTTCAGTTTTTTCAGAAATGATTTTAGCTCTTTTATGTTTTCTCCAAGCTTTCTCCCTGCTTTGCACCACATCATTGACAATTGGCCCTTCAAGACTCTCATCCAATGTAGCACAATTCGAAGAATCATTTGCACCTCCTATGTTTCCTCTATTTTTAGAAATTCCTTGTACATAAAATTTATACAATTCATCCAAGGTGTTTTTAACCAAAGCAATCATTTTTAATGCCAAGACTTCATCACAAGTATCCTCTATGCTCCAAGTAACAAAATCAAGTTTGTAATGAGGATCCAAGATAGAAGAAATAAACAACAAAGGTTAGCTACCATTAATTATGTTATAACTTTGAAGTGTTTATCCTATAGAAAGGTTAAAAGCAATTCGCTACCTTTTCTTATGCCGGATACTATATGGATGTGAGAAGATTTGTATAGTTTTACAAACTAAGTGGAGGATTGTTGGTGATAGTTTGCTAATCTGTGAGGTAAAAATGTGAATTGATGTATTGATTCACTAGTGAAAAGAAGTATTTGTTCATGAGCAGATATGCGTGTCTTTTCATCAATGAAGAGACGTATTTCCTTACTCATGAACACACACAACTATTAAGAAATCAATTACTATAATATAATCCCCCTTGAGATGAGAATATGATACATGCGATAGTCTCTCTAAATCACTCATATATATCTCTTCTTGAAAGTGAGATTCTTAGAATTGCCAACTGAAAATTTCTGGGTGCTTGGATAAATTCTAGAGGCAATTTGTCGTAACCCAGCAACAAGTAGTTGGAGCAAATAACATCTTAAGGACAATATTAAAGATCGAACACATTTCAAGTATAATTGTTCTGCTCTTATTTCTTACTCTCTTTTCAAGCCCAATAATCCAAATGAATTTTCTTCTCTACCTTATTAGTATAAGTGATTGAGATGAGAGTGAAGTAAATAAATAAGAAGTAAATAAATAAAATTATTATGAAAGAACGGATTTGCTATATGGAAGCTACGCATGGTTTCACAAATTACACGTACACACACATGCATATATATATATATATATATATATATATATATATATATATATATATATATACACACACACACAAACACTAGGTTTTATCCCGTGCAATGCACAGGTTATTAAAATTTTAAATTTTTTAAATTAAATATTTGAAAGGAAAGATTATTATTTTTTATTGTAAAATAAATGTTAATATTAAATAATAGCAAAAAATAATTGTACAAAAAGGCAAGGGTTCAAATTAAACCCTACCATTAGCAAAATAATCTAAATTATTTTGTTAATAAATTTTGTACTTCCTCATCTAAATAAAAAATTACACTTTTTATCTGAGATATTCCTTATATATTTGGTGGAAAAATTAACATTTTTTATATGATTATAAATTTTATTATGATGAATCAAAATTAAATCAGAATTAAATATTTTGATTTTTTTTATATTAATTGAATAAAGAAGAAATGATTTATCTATTCATTTATGATAATGATAATAATAATAATTTATAATTATTGTATAATATAATAATTATAATTTAGATTTTGGAAGAATAAAAAATACAAGTAGTAATTGATATCGATTTTTATTTTTAATTAATTAGAGTATGTGGTAACTTAGATCAACTTTAATCACTATTTTAAATAAAATAATTAAAATACAATATGAATTATTATGAATTTATAATAAAATATATAATTTATCCACTTTAATTTGGGCAATATTCATACTCAGATACCAATTGAAGCAATACATAGATAAAAATGATATCTATATATTTATTTATTTGTACCATTTCAAAAGGCACCAAGTTAGTGGAATGTACCACTTCATTCTTAAAACAACATACCATCTCTATTTCAAAAAGTGTCAAGTTAGTGTAGTGTACCACTTTACTGTTGAAACAATATACCACTTGTGATAATTTTTTTTAAATTTTAAAAATATAAAATTTAATATAATATAATATATTATATATATATATATAATATTTAATTTAATAATATTCAGGAAACAGTGCATCATTTCAATGAACCTGTACCGAATTATATTCATTGGTTGAAACTTGAAACAATGTATCATTTCAATTGCATCGTTATAACTTATACTTAAAAAACCGAATTATAGAGCAAAACATTGCACCCCTAAACCTGTATCGAATTATAGAGTAAAACATTGCACTGTTACATTATTATTTTTTTTAATTTTAAATATTTTCAAGACACGTGAAATGTCTCATTGTTTTTTATTTTCTTAACTTTTTTTGTGAAAACTCTATTTCATGAGGAGCTCTCTAATTGCAAAGTTTGAGTTCAAAAAGAGTTTGACTATATATAGAGTCTTAAATGGTTAAGATACATTAGTATTATTATGAAAGAGTGTTTTGGACTTTTTTCAACAGGTGCATTAGGATTATTTCAGAATTTATTTATTTTTAAATATATTTAGTAACACTATTGTGAAATGGTGTAAGTTCATAAGACATAACTTTTTAAGAATTTATTATTTTCTACATGTGTATTGGTATTGTTTTGGAATTTATTTTTTTAAATTATATTTAGAAACACTATTATGAAGAGTGTTAGTCCATAAGATATATCTTTTCAAGAATTTATTATTTTTTTAAAACTATTATTAAATGGTATTAGTTCATAAGACATAAACTTTTCAAGATTTTATTATTTTGTACAGGTGCATTAGTATTGTTTCGGAATTTATTTTTTTAAATTATATTTAGAAACACTATTATGAAAGAGTGTTAGTCCATAAGATATATCTTTTCAAGAATTTTTTTTTTAAACTATTATGAAAGGGTTTTAGTCCATAAGACATATCTTTTCAATATTTTTTTTTATTTTTTTAAATAATAAATGTCGTTGACATGTGGCATATCTCATACGTTCTCATTTTCCTAACTTTTATTGTGAGAGTTTCGTTTCATGAAAAACTAGATTCAGCATTTGGTCTCAAAATTATATAACAGTGTTTGATATATATGTTTAACTTAATGATATAAGTTGTTGGTATGATGATTAGCTATGAATATATACTTGTATGTGATAATTTTGACGTTGTTATGTTTGTATTTGGGGATACTAACGTTGAGTCTTTCAACTCACCCTTTTTATTTCCGTTTATTTAGTTACAGGTAGAGACCATGTGGGGGTCATCATAGGCACCTGATGCCAACTGATGGACGAGCTGCCTTGAGATTAATTGGCTTTTTCTAGCTGGAAGACAAACTCAAATATACAAATACAATATTATCTCGTTATGTATTTATTTTGAAAAATATCATGTGTAAGACTCATATTTTACCGTCAAACTTATGCTCCTATAAATTGCACGCATTTTAGTTTTATGTTTTTTTTAATTCATTATAAATGACGTTTTGTTCCACTCGTGAATAAATCTTATTTTAGTTATTCTTGTTTTTTTTTATAAGCAAACAAAAAACTTTATTTAAAAAATAAAGAAAGAGTACAAGTAGTACTCAAAGTCAGAGACAGTACAATAAGCAATTACACCAGCACCCTACTACATAATAATGTAAATGCTCTCCAGAACACTAATGCATCTAGAAATATAATAATCCATTAATGCCCAACTAGTATCTCAAAGTGGATCCTCCTTTCTTCTTTGCCCAACTAGTATCTCAACCCCAATCAAAATTAGATACAAAGGATGCATTGTAGAGGGTCAAAATACCAGCTGCTAAAAGAATAAGTAAAATGATTGCATTTTGACCTGAGCCAACTCCATGATCGTAATTTTATCATTTCAAGTATTTCTTCCTCGTCTATTGATTTGTCTTTGAAGATGACCTGATTCCTTGCCAGCCAAAGAGACCAAATTGTTGCGAACCATACCACCTGCCAAGCGTCTTTGCCTTTGCTGTTTACGATGCCAAGTCCCCAAAATTGCCAAAAATGTGCCATGCTTTGTACATGTAGTGCTGAATTGAATCCTAACCAGTTTATGCATTTTCTCCAAACATTTATTGCCATATTATACATTCAAACAACATATGATCAGTTGTTTCAGTACAGCTATTACACCAATGACACAGAATACCATTATACAGTGAAACTCCTCTTTTTTGTAAGTTTTCCTTTGAGGGTATCCTATCCAGTATTACTCTCCAAGCAAAAACCGCAATTCTTGAAGGAATGAGCTTGTTCCAGAGCTTCTTGAAGATTGAAAAGTGCTGATTCCTTCCCGGGTTGGTGATTATGTTATACGCTAATTTGACTGAGTATTCTCCTGATGAGTCTGCCCTCCAATGTCATCTATCTATGTCTCCTTGATTCCAACTGTCAGAACCTGTAATTTCCTGTAAAAGATGTAGACTCTCCCTCTCCCATGAAAACAACTCTCTCCTCCACCGCCAGGACCAATGCCACTTCCCCGATACCCAATACCCCATGTCTAATATTGTGTTTTCTTTATTTTCAGATATGTTAAAAAGCCTGTTGAATTTGGTTTTTAAAGGGACCAAGAGTCAGACCAGAAATACGTGTCCCTGCCATTGCCAATAGATTTCTGACAGTTTCCTAAAAGCCAGTTATTTGTGAACCCCCCACCTTTGTTAAGGTTGCAAATATCCTGCCACCAAGAAGAACTTGTTCTAGGAATTGAAAGTGTTTCTACTACTCTATCCCCATACTTTGCTCTTAACACCTTAACCCAAAGTTTATCTCCATTATTAGTTTTCATTCTCCACACCCATTTGCCTAGAATGGCTAAGTTGAAAGCTCTAATGTTTTTAACACCTAGACCTCCCTCTTCTTTTAATTTGCAAATTTTATCCCATGCTACCCAATTTATTTTCTTTTCCCCATCAGCCCCACCCCATAAAAAGTTTTTAAAAATTGAATCAAGAATAGAAATGGTACCTTTTGGAGCCTTGAAGAAGGAAAGGAAGTAGATTGGTAGTGCAGAAAGAACGGCTTTGATCAAGACAACACGACCTCCGATTGATATGCTTCTATTTGACCAGTTTGCCAATCTTCTTTTGATTTTGTCGATAATTGGTCTCCAAGTGTCCAATCTCCTTGGGTTAGCACCAATGGGTAGACCGAGGTAGGTGAAAGGCAGAGAGCAGGTTTTGCAATTTAGAAACAGAGCAGCTTCATTTAACCTTATTGGATCACAATTAATTCCAAATAAGGAGCTTTTTCTAAAATTAACTTTGAGACCAGCAATCAACTCAAAAAGTTGCAAGACTGCTTTTATTGCTGGAAAATTTTCCAAAGTTGGGACACCCAAAATTAAAGTATCATCCGCGAACTGCAGGTGAGTAATCTCAACTTCACCTCTCCCTATCTTGAATCCTTGAAATAGACCAACTTCTGAAGCTTTTCTCATTAGTGCATTAAAACCCTCTGGTACTATTATGAAAAGAAGAGGGGATAATGGATCACCCTGACGTAAGCCCCTTCCCACTCCAAATTCTTCATTTGGGGAACCGTTGACTAGTATTGAGACTCGGGCTGACTCTAAACATTCTCTAATCCATCTTCTCCATTTTGAATGAAAAGCCATTTTGCTTAGCATGAAGTCCAGGAACTCCCAACTTACAGTATCAAACGCCTTTTCAAAGTCAACCTTGAATAATAAGCAGGCTTTCTTTTTTATTTTTGCTTCATCCACCACCTCATTAGCTATTAGCACTCCATCTAGAATTTGTCTTCCTTTTATAAAAGCTGTTTGTGAGTCTTGAATTAGCCCATCCAATACCTTCTTTAGCCTGTTTGCCAACAATTTTGCCAGGATTTTGTACATGCATCCTATCAACGAAATTGGCCTATAGTCTCCAATTCCTTGAGGACTTGCCTTTTTAGGAACTAAAACTATGAAGGAGCTATTTGCACCTCTAACCAGTTTGCCATTTTCATGGAATTCTTGTATAAATCTCAACACATCAGATTTTATTAACTCCCAGAATTCTTTAATGAAATAAAAATTCATACCGTCCGGTCCTGGACTTTTTGATCCATCACATTCCCAAACAGCTTGCTTGATTTCTTCTTCTGAAAAAGCTTGTATCAACGATTCTGAGTCAGCAGAAGACAGAGAATTCACCTGCATGCTGTTAAAAATTGGTCTTCCCCAATCTTGAGATTCTGCCATCTTTGCGAAGTGATCTCTGATGCCCCTTCTAATTCCTTCAACGTCTTCTATCCTTTCTTGTCCTATCTTTAAGGAAAGGATTGCATTTCTTCTTCTTCTTCTGTTCATGCAGTTGTGAAAATACCTTGTATTTGCGTCTCCCTCCTTCAACCATCTTGCTCTCGATTGTTGGAAGGTGAGATTTTCTTTCAACTTCATTGTTCGCCACAGATTTGAGATGCATTCTCTTCTTTTTTCCTCTTCGTCAGATGATAAAACATTTGATTCTGCTTGCAGGTCCAGAGCCTTGAGTTCTTCTTTTAAGAGTTCAATTTTGGCGTTTAGATTTCCAAAATGCTCCTTATTCCACTCCTTTAGATTGTCTTTCAAGAGTTTCAGTTTTTGTTTAAGCACATAACCCCCCAGCCTTGCACATCAAAAGAAGACCATGACATCTTGACATAATCCGAATAACCAGCTACCTTACTCCAACAATTCAGAATTCGGAACGGGTTTCGGTCCCCAATTGAGTTTTTTTTATCTCTAATCACCACTGCACAATGATCAGAGATACTCCTTCTTAATCCCCATTGCGACAAGTTTTCCCATTGATTTAACCAGCTCTCCGAGAATAGGAATCTATCAAGGCGGCTCATTGAGGATCTTCGATACCACGTAAACTTCCTTCCATTTAATGGAAGATCAATTAATCCTGCTTTGAATATGAATTCATTGAAGATCTCCATCTCCTCTTCCCTGTTATAATTCTCTGCGCCTTTTCTTTCTGATTCGTTTCTGATGCTGTTAAAGTCTCCTGCAATACAAAGTCTTCTTGTCGAAGCTTGGCATACTGTTTGTACAAGCTCAAACCAAAGTTGTTTTTTCCCATCAAGCTCACAGGGAGCATATACATTTATTATTTGACATTGTATTTTATCATTACCCCAAAAACCTTTTACTCCAATAAAATTAACACCTGATAATGTTTCATCTAATTCAAAAGTACCTTTATTCCATATTAATAAAAGTCCTCCTGCTCTTCCTATTGATGGCTGAAATATCCAGTCAAAGTTTTCGTCTCTCCACAGAGCTGTGCAATCACTTCTTGAAATTAACTCCTTCTTTGTTTCTTGAAGACAGATCATATCCAGTTCTTCCTCAATTACCAGCTTTTTCACCTCTTTCTTCTTCACCCCCCCCCCCCATCCCTCTTATGTTGAAAGATGCAATCTTCATGAAGACTTTGGTTGTTCCCCTTCAGATGTATTCTGTTGTTGCTTCTTCTTAATTGCTTGTCTATCTCTATTCTCTAATTCTGACATCTTCTTGATTACTACCTCTTCATTTGAATTTGCCACTAAACCCATCTTTTTACCGAAATCCCAAACATCTCGAGCAATTTCTTCTGAGTTTTTGAGCAAACGAGATCTGCTTTTAGTTTGAAAAATACAAGAAATATTTATTCGATAACGAGTCTCTACTTTAGTGTAAATACATGTTCCCCTCCTTCTATTGTTTCACTCTTTCCCTCTCTCTATCACAACCAACAGGGTAAGGCACTTGTGTTCTTGGGAATTGGGATTGTGTTGTGTATTGATGACCGATGAAACTATGGAATTGAAATTACAAAATATGAGTTGCAATAATATGACTCGATATGTAAAGTTAAGAAATATTGAGTATGCTACTTGTGTCACAACTTTGACAATTCGCTTACTTGGTGCGTGATATTCTCCATGGTTTTCTCAACAAAGTTGGCCGCAGTAAACAACTTATTAATTAAGAAAGGGAAGACATATCCCATGATTTCTTTTTATCCGAAAATGGTGAAAGTGATGATAGGTGATTCTATATCTAAAGTATAAATTTGATTTTTCAATTTCCTTCTTTCACCTCTTTCTAAAATAAACTCTCTTATTAGTACCGAAAGTACAAACAAGAGGATATTAGATCAAACCACATTTTTAGGGGGTTATAACATCAATAAAAACATATGTATCGCACGATAATGCTTCGATGGGGTACCATTTCACATAGGCACAAAATATACTAGCAAATGGTAATTTATTTTTATTTATAAACCAAGGGTTTCATGGAGAGACTTTGAGTAGTTACATGTATAGAGACTTAAATAGCTAGGTTGGAATTGTAGGCATTGTCCACAGCTGAATTGGGTACCCATAAAACTGCCTTATTCCCTAGAAAATGGCAAATTGGTTTAGAACCAGGGTCAACTTTGAGAATTTGATGGTCAACAACATCATGATTCATGCCCGAAGTATCAAAGTGACAAACAGCTAGTGCATGAGTTTTTGTTCCATCACCAGCCACCAACGAAACTTTGAAAGCTGTCGTGGCATGGATTTCATGGCAATAAAACACAGTATTTTGGAAATATAGCCTATGACACATCACTGCTTTGTCTCCCAGATTTTGTATCCCCTCCAAAGTGTATTGCTGCTCCTTATTACCAACAAAAGAACTTGAAAGCGCTTCAATGTTCTTTCCACCAAGCCTTGAAATGGCATAATCAATTAAAGTTCCCAAAGATTTTGCACAAAACTTACGCTCTCCCTTAGCTGCACTCTTTTTTATACATGCATCATTGATAGTATATCTCTGTTTTTCAATATCTTTAGCATCTTTATCCCAAACCGAAAAACCGAAAGTTTGACCTTTGCTAAACTGCACCTTCATTGTTTTGCCTGGATAAAGGTCTTCTTGGAAGAAGAAATTTTTTGGGAATTGTATATCGTCAAGTTTCTTGGAGAGGTCATTGACTTCAGTATCTGCTTCATTATAAAAAAAAAAATAAATAAATAAAAAAATAAAAAAAAAAGTTATAAAAAAATAAAAGGATTGTATGTCATTCATTCACTTTGTCTCTCTATCTTGATGATTCATAATCAGATACTACTGCAGAGAGAAGAACTGGACAAGTGCCTCAAGACTATTATTTAAGGATGAGGAAAAATAAATTTTATCTTGAAAATATATATTTTCACACATGAAAAAATGTTGGATTTATTTTATCAATTCTAATTTTATTTTTTTTATCCCTTAAACAATATTCGTATAACACTTATTAATACTACCCAAGTAAAAAAGGATTCATGTTCGAAAAATTAATTACTCCCTCCGTTTCTTAACTTTTGGCCTTTTAGACTTGGACATACATATTAAAAAAGTATTATGTTTTGTCTAAAATGCTTATGTTTAATTCTTATTGATAATTGTAGTAATATATAATTTTTATTAGGACGTGTGTTCATTAATTAATGTATAATAATTTAGAGATAAGAAAAATAATAAAAGTAGAATTAATGAGGACTAAGAGAAATGATTTAATGAAGGATTAAAGTTGGAAAGAAAAATATGTTTATGTATTAGAATTGTAAAAGGACAAAAGATATGGAATGAAAAAAAAAAAACCTAAAAGGCCAAAAGTTAAGTAAGAGAGGAAGTACAAAAATTCACATGTCTCTAATTCCAATATTGATACTTTTTTTTACCAAGTGTTGCATCTATATTTTTAGGATATCAGTTTTGCTAAGAATATCATTATTTGGACATCAAATTTGAACTTCATGTGTTATAACATACTTATTCACATTTTATTTTAATTTCCTTAAAAATTTTGTTGTGATAATTCTTAATACCAACCTGCAGGGCTTGGCTTTAGAAGTTCAAGCAGAACATTAGGAATGGGAGTTTTTGGCCAAATGACTTGCCAGTAATCTTCATCTGGTAGGGAGACACGATTATGGCATTCTCCTACAAGTATAAACTGCCACAAATATATTCACATAAAAATATCAACAAATTAATATCACTGCGTTGGCCACATATATATTCCCTTTACCATAATTTAATTTATCTTTCAAAAATTTATGAAGTTTTAAATACATAAAAATAAAAGAATTTAGGGCACCAAAAAGCTTACAGAAACGATAACAGAGCAGGAAATGATTAGTTGGCGATATTCCATTCTGGCAACAAGTAGTGAGAGAAAGAAAAGTGAGAGCTTTGAATGGTTTGCTAAAGGGTGTGGTGACTTATATATAGTTGATATTTGACTGTTGAATAGTTGGCTAATACAATTTAAATAATTGGGAAAATTTCAAAAAGACCTGGGATATTATTTCTTCTATCTCATAAGGATGATAAAAAATGATAAAATTTTTTGTCCCAAACTAAAATTAAAGTAATTAATGAAAAAACTTAAAAATTGCAAACTTTGAACTGTGAGTGGTTGATCAATGCAAAATATATTAAATTAGTTGTTTGATAATTGGTTGATGTGTTAGATAAACTATTAAATACTTATTTTCTTAATTTTTTGACTTTTTCAATTTTACATGTTTTTTTAAAAAATTTCTGAATATTTTATTATTTTATAATAATATATTAAATATATTATTAATAATATTTTAATATTATTAAAATATATTTTTTAGATTAAATATATATTTAATATTAAATATATTTTTTATCCTTTAATAACCAACGGGTTGGTTCAAGTGGTGCGATTCAGCCACTTGAGAACGTGGGAAGGGGGCTTGAGACTAGTAGTCTCGGGTTCGATTCTCAGTTAAAACATCCCGCTGGGAGAGGCATGGGACACAACCTCGTGCAGGATTAGTCTCAAGGGTTCCTTGGTATTAAGGGTGCTCTTGGGGACACCTGTGGTATTGGCCAAAGAATACTGACAAAAAAAAAGTTTCCGGGACTAAAACCAAAACCAAAAAATAAGACCAAAAAAAATACAGACCCAAAACTTTCAGGAACTAAAACCATAAATAAGGCAAAAAAATATATACATTTTAAATAGGTTTAACCACCAAAATGATCCTAATAAATGTTGACTTTTTTGAAATTAGTCCCTATGTTTTTTTTTTGTCCCTACTTTTACATTCAATTTTGGTTTTGTTCCTTGGAGTGAATTGTGAATGAAAAACGATGACATAGACTAACAAAAAAGGTTAAAATAGAGGCCAAAATCAAGATAGAATATAAAAACCCTAATTGAATGTAAAAGTATGGATCAAAACGAAATGTGACAGTAGCGGTTTCCATCTATATTTGACACAAGGGACCAAAACCAAAATGTAGGAGCTTTCAATAGTACGCTTAGCCAATGGTGAATCATACTCCCTCCGTTTTATAAGTAGTGTTTTTTAAGGTTATGCACCGGTTCTAAGAAATGGTTAAATGATACTCCCTCTGTTTCACTATTTTTGGTCTTTTAGCCTTTTTTCCCTGTTTCATATTGTTTGGCCTTTTACATTTTCAATACACAAACATTTTTGTTTTCCAATTTTAACCTTTCATTCAATCATTTCTCTTATTCCTCATTAATTCTACTTTTATCATCTTTCATCTCTAAACCACTATACATTAATTAATGGACACACTTACTAATAAAAATTAGGCTTATTTAAGTTTTTAGTCCCCGAACATAGGTGTTCTTTTGAAATTGGTCCTCTTATTTTTTTTATGCTTTGAATCCCTAAACTTTGCTCAAATTTTGAAAATGGTCATTTCATCACTTAAGTGGTGATATGATCGAGAATATGTCACGTCACCCTCGCCACATCGATAGGTAACGTGACAGATGATGACACGTGAATTTTTTAAATTAAAAAAAAATCAAATTTATTAAAAAATATTTAAAAATTATATTTTTTTAAAGAAAATCGAATCTTTTAATAAATTTTAAAAGAAATTATTTTTTAATAAAAAATCATGTAGTACTGTCCCGTGGTTCTACATAACATGTTACTCGTCGATATTGTGAATATGACGTGACATGTTGTCGGCTATATCATCACTTAAGTAACGAAATGACCATTTCCAAAAATTAAACAAAGTTCAGGTACCCAAAGCATCGGAAAACAAGTTTAAGGACCAATTCCAAAAGAGCACATAAGTTCAGAGACTAAAATGTTAAATAAGCCTATAAATTAAATACTACTACAATTTTCAATAAGGATTAAATATGGGCATTTTGGACAAACTATGCATAATATCTACAATAATTAATACTTTATTAATCTGTGTGCCCAAACCTAAAAGGTCAAACATAGTGAAACGAATGGATTATAAGAATTTGGGGTATTTTCACTCTAATGCCCCTATATAATCATTATTGTAAAGAGAGAAAAATATTGGAAGTAAAAAAGAGAGTGTGTAAATAGGGTTGTGCTGGAAAAATATAGCATTAATTATATATTTGGTTTTGTAAAAGAACAATACATATGAAACATATGACTAAAATTCTATAAACACGACATATGAAACTAAGGGAGTACATCATTGCATTCAATAACAAGCTTTCAATGCATCATTACATCTCACTACATCATCCATTTATGTTACATCACATTACATTTAAGATATATAGTACATACAACATCAATTTTCATAATTCACAGATACCGTTGGGGTCACTACATTCATTGCACCTTTAAGTCACAAATCATACTCCTTCCGTTTCATAAGTAGTTTATTTTAATGTTATGCACAAGTTTTAAGAAATGATTAAATGATGTAAGAATTTGGGATAATTCGACTATAATGCCCGTATATAATCATTATTGAAAAGAGAGAAAAATATTGAAAGTGAAAAAGAGAGTGTGATAAATATGGGTGTATTTGGAAAAATAGAATTAATGATGTATTGGGTTTTGTAAAAGAACAATACATATGAAAATGAGACAAAAAATCTATACACACAATATATAAAGAGCAATGATTGAGGGACCTACATAGATAGACCTACTTATAAAGAGCAATGATTTTGACACTTGTTATTTTTTAAGGTAAAAAAAAATAAAGAATTTAAAGGACCAATGTCACAATCATGTATGTAGGCTTATCTGTAGGTTTCTTTATGTAGGTCTTTAAATAATTTTTCATATATAAAATAAGGGAGTATACAATAAATTGTGCATCATTGCCTTCAATTATGAGAAAATAGATAGTGCACCGATAGTGTAAAGGTTTTTACACCATCAGTGCATCATCCACCATTCATGTGTTTATGGTCATTGATTTTCAAATAAACGTAATACAAATGAATTATGGATGATGGACTGATGATGTAAAAAACGTTACACCGTCAATGCACACCCATTAATCTCTTCAATAATATGCTTTCAATGCATCATTACATCTCACTACATCATCCATTTATGTTACATCATAGTACATTTAAAACATATAGTCCATAAAACATCAATTTCCTTGATTCATGCATATCTTGCATTCAATATCACTGTAATCAATAAACTCATCTATCATTGCATTCAATAATATATTGTCTTGTTGCATCAATGCAGGGCCTTTAACTCATAAATCATAATATTTGACGTTATCTTCTTCACGATCAATGTGTTTTTTTTTTCAAGGTAATCACTCGTGCAATTGGGTGATAAATCCATTTGACATTGTTGGACTCTTTCGAGGGGTAGTCTTCCAGAGAGGCCTCTCATATTCGCAAGAGTTAGGGATCGAAACCCCAACCATCTGTTTAAGTAGCAACAGATCCTTTAGCATTTATGCTAACCTCCATTAGTTCAGTGTGGTTCCTTTAACCCAAAGTATTTGAAGTTATCTTAGCGATGAATCATTGTATTCAAAACATCTTGTCCATTTATCAATAAATCATCGCATTCAATTAACTTTTACACCATTATACACAAAGCTTCCAAATACATTCTTCATCATGCCATATTTCTTTCAAGATACTAGATACATACATCATTCAACAAGTGGTGTCATTTAGATGCATCATTCACCAAACATAATTATGTTCAATCAATATCATACATCAATTAGAAAACATCATTCGCATTTCCTATAGCCCAGGAACCATTGTTTAGCATCATGCATCATTCTCAATATTCAAATACATTAAAGAAATAACATATCACATCCCTTGTATACACATGAGCCTAGCTTCATGTTGTTGCATTATCCTTTTTTAATAACATAACTCACTGATATTATCACTGATATCCTTGAACTATGTTGGAATTTTGGCAAGTATACCAGATCGTACAAGTAATAAAGTGATAAATAGAGTATTGTTCCCAACGAGGACTGAAATTGATTCTAATAATTTTCACCTATTTGTAGTCATTAAATGAAATTTAAATTGGAATTCGATTGATTTAGAAATTGTTGATTTAAATAAATAAAAATAAACAAAAACAATGATTCTTAAACAAGGAGAAAGAGTGGGACGTAGTTTCGATGAAGGTTCCTAAAACGTTCAACAATGAATTAATTTGTTTTCCTAAATTCTGAATTTGTTTTGCAAAAGTAGGAAACGCCTAATGTCTTAGAACGTTTCCGTATTTTAGAGATTAATCTCCCAATGATGTCTCATGGGAGCCTTAAAACCTAACCCTTAATTAAGTTCAATCAAAACTCATAAAAATTATTCAATTCATAAGAAATATGTCTATCCTTATGCAATTGAATTATTTGATTATTGGGCACAATCCTAAATTAATATGTCTATTAAATTAAGATTCCTATGTCATGAACTGCGCAATTTCATGAACAACAATAGAAATATAATCAAACACAGAATTTATAATGGAAAGACAAAATTAATTAACTGCATAAACATTAAAAAGGTTCCATATTCATCTACTCCTACATCCCAAAAAAGGATTTAGTTCATAATTGAGAGAAGAAAACAGTAAAAGTGATAAAGATCAACATAATTACCAGTAATCTAATCTCCGTTCTTCACAAAAGCTCTCCAAAACTCTGCTCCAAATTGTTCTGAATCCATCCTAATTTCTAATCCTCTTATTATATAGATAAAAACTAACCTAATTTTTAATCTAATGTGATAAGATTTTTATCTCAATAAAACTAATCCTAAATTTGAGTATATTATGATAAGATCCTATTAGAATAAACTAATCTTTAAGAATCTTATCTACAAATAGAATTTATCATTAAAATCCTTCTAGAATCTCGTATTTGTGTCTGACAGCAACTTTGGAACTGATTTTGACCCCCAAGATGGACGAATTTGAGAAAGGCTATTTCTGGAAAAGCTGTAGATCTTTTCCTTAGCTTTAAAATAATACCTAGATCGCCTCATTTGGATAAGCGTAGCTCAAGTTATGATCAAAACAGTGAACCGTGTCACTTTCTCGCATTTTGCGCGCCCAGGATCAACTTTTCTTCATTTTTCCCCTTTTTCTTCCCAATTCAAGTACCAAGCTCTCCTTCTTCATTCTTTTGCGAAAATTATTGTTTTAAGAGCTTAAATACCTAAAAACAAACCAAACACATCAAAAGGTTCCAGAAATCTTATGATGACAAAATTTCATTGTTTTATTCCAATTTACTCAAGAAACAAGCCACTTACTATGTAAAAGGGAGGCAAAAAAGGTACAAAAACATCATATATTAGACCTCAATCACACCCCCAAACTTAGCATTTTGCATGTCCCAGGCAAAAGTAAAACAAAAATTCAGAGCCTAAGATTCTCCCCTCCCAAGGTATAGCAACCTAACCATAAATAAATTTCAACTCACCTACCCAAGATACTTTTATTCACTAGCAAATCACCTCAATGAAAACCAGTTGAAAAACAAACTCAAAGTGAGCAAAAGATTAGTGACCACACAACCTCTCAACATCTCTCATGTGTATGGGTAATATTTATCAATTCACTCAAGTTCAAACAATGAAAGCATGTTACCATAAGCTTGACTATAGACCTACATCTCCACTGAATTTATCGACAGCATGCATAAATCATAAGGTCTTTATTTGGTTGTAACGGGGTCATGGCTAAAAGTGTCAGGTGGGATAAAAGAATAAAAGGATAAACAAAGGGCTTTATCAATGAAATCACAACACTTCCCTTTTAAATTATGAAATGAGTAAGAAAGTAATTACATAATCACAACTCAATTCACTCGATTTTTACTTTTCTTTCTTTTTATTTTTCTATTTCTATTCTCTTCTTCTTTTCATTTTTTTAAGCACATTTGTTGCTCTTTTTTATTCTCTTTTTTTTTAGAAGAGAAAAAGAAACATCAAATTTTCAACACTTACACTTTCACCAATTTCTAACATTCCACTTAATTGCTCATTCACAATTTCAAAGGTACTTCTCAAAATATTCAATTCATGTAGGGTACCAAAGAAAATCACTAATCTCAAAGGCTCAAAGTGGGTAACTAAAGGATCATTATGTCTCAAAAATTTGTTTAAGGCCACAAAAACACAAACCTAAGTGCCTTAATCATGTTCATGCATGCAGTCAATTGTCAATTTTGAAAAGGTCACAAGTCAAGTTCTAGAACAAACAATCAAAGCGAACAACACTCATGAAAGAAATAAGAGTTTCATCTCAATTTCATTAAGCATTACTCCTTCAAGTGTATAGGCTCAAAATCTCACTGGTTAAGGTCAATTCACTAATCAATCATTCACAACAAGTTTGCCAAACAACTACTTTCCAAACATTTTCAAAGCTAAATCCAATTGGTATTTGGGTAAAACAAGGCGGAAATCACAATCAAGCATTTACACCTATCAAGGGAACAAATCTAACACCTAGAATTAGTGCCTACTCAAGCCAGGACACAAACCAACACAAAGCCAAGGGAGAAATCAAGTTCAGGAAAAAAAATTTATTTTATTACCCTCCCCCAAACTTAGAATGTGGCTTGTCCTCAAGCAACAAATCTATCCTAAACTAAAAAATCAAAATCAAAAACTAAAAACAGAAGCAAGGAGTTAGAGACTTCCCTTTATAGCACAACATTCTCTCTTGATGCACCATGGAGGAGACTCCCCCAAACTTATTCACCTGTGTCACATAAACAACTAAAAATAGTGCTTGAAGCACCCCATTAGCAGTTACATATAGAAAACTCTAAACTCTTTATTCAATCTCCTAATTAAAAATTTAAATCCTACACTACTACAAAACTAAAGAGAATCCACCAGGATCCCAAATCCTATAGCACAATTTCCATGTATGCAGCAATAACAAGTTATTCCTGGATCCCATGGAAATATGCACGGATGATGTTGGAGAAAATGTTTAAAAATAGTTTTAAACCCTCCCGGGTCAAATGGTGCATTTTTCATTCCAAGCATCATCACATGGTGCTTGTCTTTTCCATCATGCATGGAGTCTATGAAAGGGTAAACTCCATGGCTTAGCAAAGTTGCCTTTTCAGGCTCTGGAAAGGAGAACAATGGCTTATCATCAACATGAGCATTAGGGAAGTCATAAAAATTTAAGGTGTAAATTGAAGGAAATTTTTTTGAGGGTTCCACATATTCATGCAATCCAATACATTTAGAAAGAGAAGAAAATTCATCATGCAAAGTGGACCGTAATTCAACCCCTAGACTCATCCATTTATTCAATTTATCTTGTTTCACTTCCTCAATCTCATCATGCACAATTTCTTCTTTTTCTATGGGTTTAGAAAGGGAAGCAATTTGATCTTTCGTAATAGAAGATTTTTGTACCACCTCCTCTAAAAGACCATCAAAAACTTTAATCTCATCAAAAATATTTTGTGCAAAATAGGATGGAATAGGTGACGACAAAATAAATTTGATACATTCTATGTCCTCGATCATGAGAATAAGCCATGTTACATAATGATTCCATTAAGTAACTACTAAAAAGTATCAAAAATTATTAAAATCTAATTTTAGTCCCCGGCAACGGCGCCAAAAACTTGCTGGAATTCTGGCAAGTATACCGGATCGTACAAGTAATAAAGTGATAAATAGAGTATCGTTCCCAACGAGGACTGAAATTGATTCTAATAATTTTCACCTATTTGTAGTCACTAATTGAAATTTAAATTGGAATTCGATTGATTTAGAAATTGTTGATTTAAATAAATAAAAATAAACAAAAACAATGATTCTTAAACAAGGAGAAAGAGCGGGAGGTAGTTTCGATGAAGGTTACTCAAAACGTTCAACAATGAATTAATTTGTTTTCCTAAATTCTGAATTTGTTTTGCAAATGTAGGAAACGCCTAATGTCTTAGAACGTTTCCGTATTTTAGAGATTAATCTCCCAATGATGTCTCAAGGGAGCCTTAAAACCTAACCCTTAATTAAGTTCAATCAAAACTCATAAAAATTATTCAATTCATAAGAAATATGTCTATCCTTATGCAATTGAACTGTTTGATTATTGGACACAATCCTAAATTAATATGTCTATTAAATTAGGATTCCTATGTCATGAACTGCGCAATTTCATGAACAACAATAGAAATATAATCAAACACAGAATTTATAATGGAAAGACAAAATTAATTCACTGCATAAACATTAAAAAGGTTCCATATTCATCTACTCCTACATCCTAAAAAAAGATTTAGTTCATAATTGAGAGAAGAAAAACAATAAAAGTGATAAAGATCAACATAATTACCACTAATCCTTGATTCTAATCTCCGTTCTTCACAAAAGCTCTCCAAAACTCTGCTCCAAATTGTTCTGAATTCATCCTATATCGTAATCCTCTTATTATATAGATAAAAACTAACCTAATTTTTAATCAAATGTGATAAGATTTTTATCTCAATAAAACTAATCCTAAATCTGAGTATAATATGATAAGATCCTATTAGAATAAACTAATCTTTAAGAATCTTATCTACAAATAGAATTTATCATTAAAATCCTTCTAGAATCTCGTATTTGTGTCTGACAGCAACTTCGGCACTGATTTTGACCCCAAGATGGACGAATTTGAGAAAGGCTATTTCTGCCAAAGTTGTAGATCTTTTCCTTAGCTTTAAAATGATACCTAGATCGCCTCATTTGGATAAGCGTAGCTCAAGTTATGATCAAAACAGTGAACCGTGTCACTTTCTCGCATTTTGCGTGCCCAGGATCAACTTTTCTTCATTTTTTTCCTCTTTTTCTTCCAATTCAAGTACCAAGCTCTCCTTCTTCATTCCTTTGCAAAAATCATTGTTTTAAGAGCTTAAATACCTAAAAACAAACCAAACACATCAAAAGGTTCCAGAAATCTTATAATGACAAAATTTCATTGTTTTATTCCAATTTACTCAAGAAACAAGTCACTTACTATGTAAAAGGGAGGCAAAAAAGGTACAAAAACATTGACCCCAATCAAACTACTCGATTAGTGCTCCAACTACTTGAGTAGTACGAGCTGTTTCAGACAGAGAACAGATTTTCAGGGAGCTTCTCACAAAGCCAAGAAAAATACTAACAGCAGCAGGTAAATTGGCTTACTTAAGGTTCAAAAAGAAAGACTAAAAATTGCGAAATTAAATGAAAGCGATAAAGAGAAGACACACAGAGTTTTATACTGATTCACTCTCAACCCTTGAGAGCTACGTCCAGTCTCCCCTAAACCTTAGGGAGTTTTTTACTAAAAATCAAATAAATTGGTTACAAAAGGAAATACTAGTGAACCTCACTCAATAAATCCTAACCCTTTCAAGAGTTTACCAAACTCTTGAAATCTACCCCAATTTCGATTGATCTTGATGGTTGAAGAATCTCTTCAACGCTTCCACAGACAGAGCTTCATTGAAACCTTCAAGAGCTCCTTCCTTTCCTTCAATGATTAATGATAATAACAAGGTTGTGGCTCCAAGACAAACTCAATTGAATATGAATATGAAAGAGTGAAGACCAATTGAGATTATGACTTAGAAAGGGATGAAAGCTAGTATTTTCTCAAATTAGGTTTTTGTGAAAATTCGTTCTACTAGAGAGTTGGAAAAGGCAATCATGTATATTCTCCAAAAATCCTCAAGAATCAGGGAGGAGCCAAATGGAGCTTGTTAGAAAAGATTTTTCCCGTGATTACCTCTCCAACAATCATATTTGGATCAGATTAGCTGATGAAGATGACTCTTGCTAATCGAGTAGTTGAGGCACTACTCGATTAGTTTGAGCAGACAAAGAAATAATTGATATTTTTATATTTAGCTGACTACTCGAATAATGCAAGAGCTACTCGATTAGTTAATGTTATTTGCTTGAAAATAAGTTTTTCAAATATGTTAAAAAATTAACCAATCCCTTTCTAGTCTTTTTCAGATATTTAACTCAACTGGAATTCATACTAACTAATTCATATTTACTTGAGTTAAAACCTAAGTCTACCACTCACACTCAAACATAAATAAATGAAATTACAATAAGGCGGGAAATAATAGACTATAAAAAGTTTGTTGTTGTTGACTCTTCATGTTATTTGTCTTCATCAAAATAATGCACTCCTTGTTGAATTTATATCCATCACTTTGTTCTTGACACAATCAAAATTACACAATTATGTTTGAGATTGACTAAAGTGATGATTAATGTGAATAATATGAATAGGTTGTCACGAACTAATAATATTAATAATTTTTTTCAATATAGAGGCAATTGAATAGCTTCGATAATGTGAAAGGCAAAAATAATAAGGGAGATGTTATTAACACCCGTTTCATTACTACTCGCATCTGGTTTTTATGATATTTTGCATTTACTTACCAATAGTATCCTTATATTAATACTTTTTTTTTAACAACAAACAAAACAAATAAATTGAAAATAAAAAGGAGCACAAGGGGTACTCCCATCCCACAACTAGTTTACATTTGATTTAAACACTCTGATCCAAAGGATTTAACAACCAATTCTCATATGAATAAATCAAAGTATTGTTGTGAGCCTTGAAAAAAGTTCAAAATTAGACATTTATTTGCTCTAAGACTTCCTGTACTCCTAAATCATATTATTTATATTAATACTTACAGCAATATATTTAATACTCACAACCTAATCATATTATTTATTACTCCCATAATTTTAAAATGGAGATATTATTAACACCCGTTTCATTATTACTCGCACCCAGTTTTTATAATTTTTTGCATTTACTTACCAATATTACCCTTATGTTAATACTTTCACTCATATATCTAATACTCACGCCCTAGCTAATCTTATTATTTGCACTTATAATCTTAAAAACCTCCAATTATCATTACTCACACTCATCACCTTCAACCTCTCATCATCAACTCATATAATCATTTTCAACCTCTGATATTTCTCACCCGTTTCCATAAAAATTACTCCCTCCGTTCCTTTTTATCTGTCGTTTTTTGAAGAGATTTTTTGTTTCTTTTTATCTGTCGTATTGAGGATTTCAAGAGTGTAATAAATGTTATTTTCCATGTTTGCCCCTATTTAATATGTCTTCGTTTATGTAAGTAGTGGAGAAAAATTAATGATTATAAAGAGAGAAAGGGTATAGTAGGAAAAAACATAATTAATGCATTGGAAATTTGAATAATGATTGGATTTCTTAATGAACGTGTTTTGTTTGAAATATAACAGATAAATGGGAACGAAGGGAGTAACTAATATCCCACGAAAGTCATAAATCCAAAGAATTAAACCGTAAGTGATTTGGCCAATGTTGTGTTGTGTGCAGGCGAGGCAATAATGTCGAGATTGGTAGGATTGTGCTTTGGTTAGTGGGAAGCCGTTATTACGAAGTTTGATGAATATATGAACACATAAACACGGAAAGATGAAGAATTATTTGCTTTTTTCTTTATAATTAAAAATATAAAGTTAATTTGATTATTAAACTTTTAAAATTTGCATTGTAAAAAAAAAAAAAAAAAAAAAAAAAAAAAAAAAAAACCCTTATCATATGACATATAATTAGACACATGCGCAGACAATCAAGCGTTGTTTGTGCAAAAACATCATACATGTCATTTTATAATTGATAAAATTAAAGATAACGGTGGTGTCTTTTAAATAAAAAATGGCATCACGAAAACAATGACATGTAGGATTTTGTTAATAAAAAAAATCTCATGTTTACATATATCGAGTCGGGTTAGGTGACCTTGAATCAGATCCTACCCGTTTAGTACCCGGTATCCGATAGCTTTTTTTTTTTAATGGGTTTGTCCCCTTTTGACACATGAGATCGGGTCTAACTTGACCGAAACAAGTGGGTCTGGTTCGGATCACTAGGTCAGTCTGCGTCTTGCTCACCCCTAGTACATAATAAAAAAAATTTGATTTAAATTTATATTTGTTGCTACTTTTTATTATTTTTTTCAAAAAAAAGTTAATACAAATAAACAAATAACTTCAATAAAATGATACTAATATTTAAAAAAAAGAATAGGATCTATGCGGTATCAACGAAGAGAAAAAAACAAAGAAAAAACCAAACAAATTTATATTAGTTTGCATTAGAGGGTATTATAGTATTTTTGCTATTGTTGAGTGTTGATGTCTACCTCCCGTTCTGTTTTCTCCTCATTCTCTTGTTTAGTTAGGAGAGAAAATATTTTTTGGTAGGTCTCACCAAATTTTCTCCCTCTCCTCATTTTCTCTTCTAAACCAAACATGGGAAAATCCTGTTTTTTCATCCTTTAAAATCTCCTCCTCCAAAATACCTCAAACAAAACAAAATGTAAGGGTTAGTTTGGCTTGAGAGAAGAAAATGAGAAGAGAGAAATAGGGAAAAGAGAAGTTTAAAAGAGAGAAAAAGGTAAAAAAAAAAAAAAAGAGTAAATTTATTAATTGTTTGATATAAGAGAAAATGAAAAAAATCTAAAAAGAAAAAAATGTTGAGTTTTGTCTCTTTCTCTTTGATTGAAAAGAAAAGCATGTGAAGTCAAGTGTTTTGATGATAACAAGTATGATCAAACATACCACATGAAGATGAAGATTATTTATAATTGTGATTTCCTAGTTAAGCTTCCTATTCCATATTATTTGTAATGTTTTAATAATTAATTAGTGTATGGGTAGAGGCCAAATTAGGTGTGCATTGAGTCTCATGAGTCTTAGGTGAAAGTGCTTGAGATAAAATGAGAAAGTGCATGGTAAATCTTGGAGAAAAAGAACATAAAAAAAAAATGTTTTAAAATAGAAAAATACATTTTTAAATGGCTTTGAGAAATATTTTTAGAAAAAGGAAAAAGATTGGTTTTAAAATAAAAATTCAGATCTTGATTTTTAAAAGGAAAATACAAGTCTGTTTCTGAGACATTCTTAATCTGCTTCTAATATGTTTTTAAGGGTGCTGTAACATACATGACTAAAACACACAGATCTGAACACATTTTCTTTTAAGACACAAAAACAATTTTTTTCCTCTTAATCTCTAACAGAATTAGTTTCATACACTTTCAAATAGAGAAAATCAATTTTTCCAATTTCATACACGAAAATCCATTCTTCTCCAAGAACACTGAATGATTCTCTAAGCTCCAAGGTTTACCAAAGCATAATCGTAATTTCTGAATAGTTCTTCTTCTTCATCTTGTTCTTCTTCTCCATTCGAAGGAGAAAAACGAATCTCCGATTCTCAAGCTTTTAATCATAGATTCGAGAGATTCAAGTGTTGTATATGTTCTATTAGAGTTGTAATCCACACATTGATGAAGGTGCAAGCTTACGACAACAACAACGAATCACGATTTCAGAGTGGGTGAAAGTTTCACCAGAGTTGTTCTTGAAGGTTTCAAGACAACAAGCTCGCGATTAGCTCAGTGAAGGTTTCATCGCAAGTGATGAAGGTTTCATCAAGGTCTTGAAGATTTCAAGATTGGTTTGAAGATTGTTGAAGGTTTCAACAAACCGGTTTGGTTCGGCGAAGGTTTTACCGAAGTGTTCTTGAAGGTTTCAAGAAAGGAAGGAACGTGTTGAAGGTTTCAACACATTCACAGCGATTAAAGAGAGGTTTGAGGTTTGGGTACAATAGGAGTAAGGTTTACTCTTAGGGGTTTAGCAAAGGTTTTGCGTAAAAACGATATTGTACTAACCTACCTTTTTCATAATGAAGCAACTCTCCCGAATCAGAAAGGGAGGACTGGACGTAGTCTTTGAATTCGATTGAATTCAAAGGTGAACCAATATAAATCGTTGTGTTCCGTTTTTCTTTCCTTTCTCCTTAGTTCAATTCACATGTTTTCTTGACTAATTTGTGTTAATTGAAAACCTAAAGAACTAAACCGTTTTGGAAATTAATCAACAATAAACCTTCGTTGAATTTTTGTTTAAGTGTTAATCATTATCTGTTTGTTGGGTTGTTTCTCTGTTGCGCTGAACTCTGATATTATATGTGTTAAGAATTAATTTTGCATTTCGTGTTTCTGACTTGATTTTGACTAGTTTCTGAGAACTTATTTTAAGTACTGTTTGCATTGTAAAAAAAACACGTCAGAAGCGTGTTAGAAGCAGGGTAGAAACAAAACAGAATTAAATAAATCTTTCTAATGTTTTCGTGTTATCAAAGAAAATTTTATAGAGACACCTATTCACCCCCCCCCCCCCCCCTCTAGGTGTATTGTACCCGATTGTATTCCTACGAAACAAAAGATAGAAGTTAGTAAATTTGTAAAAATCAAACATGCCTAAAAAGACAAACTACATAGGAATAGGAATGTACCCCAACTATTTCCTTTTCTTTTTTAAATTCTTTTATCCTTAATATAAGTTTTTCTTTAAATTTTTAATACCATTAATTTAATTTTTCACAAATACTCATATTTATTCAACATTGTTTTTGAATTTCAATAATAAAAATATAAGATATTTTTGAAAAAATATATAAAATATTTACATTTCTAATATTATTAACAATAATAATTAACTTTCTTAAAACATGTATTTTTAGTCCAATAAAGTTTAATTTATATTTGAAACATAAATGAGACATTCAATATGTACTTATTGTATTCCTTTTAATTAGGGAGTCAAGGGTCACGTATAGGGAATGAGCATGACCCAACTCGACCCGACGTGTTTGGGCTTAATCAGACCCGTCCTCGAGCTGTTAAAAGGATAAACCCGAATTAATATAGGACAGACCCGATCCTTTGATGCACAGATTCAGGTTTATGGTCGAGTCACCCGACTTGTCCCATACATAATCAAGTATATATACTTTATTCTATCTTCATTTCTACGTGACTCACGGATTCAGATTGTTTGACTTTAGACAAATGGTGCAGTCGGTGTAATTTATGGCTAAAATTTCATGCGGTCACAATTTGTGACTGCAGAGAATCCACACGCCTCTGAGTCTCTGACTTGTGGACTCGTGGCTACATTTCTCAAAGATAAATCTTTCTTCTCGATACTCATTGCCAGTTCGGTGTCGTGCTGTTAGTGTCTGTTGTGCCATCACAGGAGAGACGGTGCGCGACTGTCATCGCAGAGGTCAAAGAAACGTTGTGGCTGTGCACGTGCAGCTGTGACTCCCAAAGAGACGTTCATTGCTACCTGGGGTGAGCTTCCTTCAACTTCCCTGATCCCAATCTTCAGCTTCCTTCAAGTCTTCATCTGCTATTGTGAGATTAGCTTATTGTTTCTTGTTTTACTCCTTATTAATCTTAATCCACCTCACTAGATATTATTGTTTGTGCTTTTAATTATTCTTTTTTGATTTTTTTTTTAAATAAAGATGTTTTATTTGTTTTCCTCAATTTATAAACAGAAAATTGGTAAATTGGTAAATTCCCTCTATTTCAATTTAACTGTCACTTAAAAAATTTTACACGGATTAAGAAAGTTATTTAATGCTTCAATTTTCAAGAGAATTATTAAATAATTTTATTATAATATCCTCAAAGTACATTAATTATCATCTATTTCACATATTTCAACACATTAAATGCAAAGTTAAAATTGGAAAAAAAAACAATTAATACACCATCGAATTCCTAAAGCGACAAATAATTTGTAACATGTTAAAAATGTTAAAAGTGACAAATAAAATGATATGGAAGAAGTATCATAATAGAGTTTTCAGATCTGGTTATTTAGGCTTAATTGCATAATTGGTCATTTATCTTATTTATTAGAGTCACTTTGATCCTTTATCTTTTTTTTGCAATTTACTGGTCCTTTATTTTTTTTTTAAGATTCAGTTTGGTCCTTCCGTTAAAATAAAGTTAAATGAGAAGGAATATTCTCCATTCTAGGCTTAATTGCATAACCGATCTTTTATCTTATTTATTAGATTCACTTTAGTCCTTTATCTTAATATTCCAAGAATATTCCCTCTTCTTTTTCCTCTTCCTCTGCTCTCTCCTTACAGCGGCGACATCCACCATGAGCTCACACCCTCTTCCCTCGAAAATCATCAAATTTCTTCAACATTCTTCAATTTTTCACGGTTTTTAAACTTTATTTTCATTATTCCTCAAACAATTTCATGTTTTTCGTTCTTTTTTCCTCAAAATCCAAATTCTATGGTCCCTTTTCTAAAACCTTGATTATCAACAATGGTCTCCTTCCTCCTCTGAACCTGCTGGAAAACATGAAAACACGTGCAAAACGCTTCAACAACTTCGATTAATTTCTAAAAATGGCGGCGACGGTGGCATGGGCGGTGGCAGCAGCCACATGTGGCTGCCGCCGCTGTAAGGAGAGAGCAGAGGAAGAGGAAGAAGAAGAGGGAATATTCTTGGAATATTAAGATATAGGACCAAAGTGAATCTAATAAATAAGATAAATGATCAATTATGCAATTAAGCCTAGAAGGGGGAATATTCTTGAAATATTCCTTCTCATTTAACTTTATTTTAACGGAAGGATCAAACTGAATCTTAAAAAAAAAATAAAGGACCAGTAAATTGCAAAAAAAAGATAAAGGACCAAAGTGAATCTAATAAATAAGATAAAGGACCAATTATGCAATTAAAAAAAAGGAACATTTTTTAAATCCATTTTTTATATTATTCATTTCTGTTTTGGGTCAATCCGGACATGTCCTTGTTAGGATATGTTCTCACCTTGACCCGCTCTAATTAGGAACGATTCCGAATTTAAAAATTGACTCGAAAAACATTTAGTGACGAGTGAAGGACAAACCCGACCATCCTATAATCACCCCTACAATGTATAGAGATTTTTAATTAAGCTCTAGGGTAAAGTTATATTCAAGGTATTGTTTAATGTTAACCCAAATATTAATTTCAAAATCAATGATAAATGTTTTAAATTCAAGTTCATTTAATGGATGGTAATTAATATTTTTTGGTCAAAATTTTTAAATTTAAAAGTGAAAGAAAAATCAATGGAGGTTAACACAGATAGTAAGAGATTTATTGTTATATAAGCAAGTGATATTTGAAGTAACGACATTTCCAAAAAAAATATTCCTAGTCATTACAATTTTAATGGGTCATTAATGGATCATTTGTCAGCCATTTCATTGAGGTCATAATTCTTAATTCTTACATTTAATGAGCCATTAATTAGTCATTATTTAAATGTTTCAAAATACTTCATACGTTTCATATATAGTGTTTATAGAGTTTTTGTCTCATGTTTCATATATATTGTTCTTTTATAAAATCTAATACATAATTAATGCTATTTTTTCGAATACATCCCTATTTATTGTACTTTTTTTTCACTTCTAATATTTTTTCTCTTCAATAATGATTATATAGGGGCATTATAGTCAAAATATCCCAAATTCTTAAATCATTTAACAATTTTTTAAAACTTGTGCATAACCTTAAAAAACACTACTCTCTCCGTCCTAAAGGATGATTAAAAAATTCAAAAGTCAAAAAATTAAGGAGACATGCATTTAATGGTTTGTCTAACACATCAACCAATTATCAAACAATTACCAATCACAATTCAAAGTTTACAATTTCTAAACTTTTCATTAATTATTTTAACTATAGTTTGAGACAAAAAATTTAGTCATTTTTTACCATCCTTAGCTTGTGGGACGGAGGGAGTACTTATAAAAACAGAGGGAGTAGCTATTATTCTTTGTTACTACTCCCTCCATTGCATTTTGTTTAGTCTTTTAGCCTTTTTTTTCGTTCTATATCTTTTATTCTTTTACAATTTCAATATAATGCATAAACATATTTTTCTTTTCAAGTTTAACCATTCATTCAATCATTTCTCTTACTCCTCATTAATACTACTTTTATCATGTCTCTCATCTCTAAACCACTATATATTAATTAATGGACAGACTTACTAATAAAAATTAAATACTACTACAATTTTTAATAAGGACTAAATAGGGACATTTTAGACAAAATGCACATAAAACTTATGTGAGATCCACAATTTTGCCCAATTTACATATGCTATGTCATTTTTATTTTAAATTATATTTGTATTTGTCATATGATTAATTTAATAGATGTTGATATATTATGCCTTGATTTTATATGATATTATAAGGGTAATAATTATTTGAGTATATATATATATATATATTTATAAATTCTCTTTAATAATTTGTAGATATATATTATAAATGTACTCTGGGCATAAAAATATTTTATAAGTATATTATTTTATTTTATAAAATGATATTGAAATGCTATTTAATTTATGTTTAGAGTATGAAATGTTTTTTAAATTTATAGTGTTATAACTTCAAAAATTCATCTTTTAAACCGTAAGTCCAAAAATTACAAATTTTATGTCAAAACGATCGTATGGAAATATATTGTGAAAATGCAAAGATTTCATTTTTATTATGACGTTTTCGATTATTTATTACTGCTACACTAAAACACGATTTTTGGTATTCTAAAGCTTGAAAATGTAACTTAAATCATTTAATGGCTTTTTGAATAAATGCAAAATTCTCTTCTCTCTACCTATGGTGTACACGGTTCATATATTTGGTGGGGGGGGGGGGGGGGAAGATTTTTGTTATTGTAACATATGCATGACTCTTGAAATATTAATGATACATGGTTTTGTGCAAAAGCCTATAATGGAAATTATTTTTCTAGACTACCATTAAATGCAAAGTAAAGGAAGAGAAATTTGACTTGACCCCTAATCTACCCAAAACCGTGTGATTCTCTAGTTCTAAGGGGTGTGAGGACAAATTTTGTTGCCTATAAAAGGAGACCTTCTAAGGCATTTCCTTGCACAACATCAAAAATCTAAAAGGAACAAAAAAAAGAGAGAAACCTAAGAGAGTGGAGAGTGGGGCGTGGTACTAAGGTGGAGAAGGAGAAGAGTTTTCACTTCATTGAGTATTCATCTTTTGCAAGGGAAAAAGGTATTCCTCATGAACTTGAATTCTATTTTCTCTTTCATTCTTAAACTTTTCTTTTGAATTATAATGAACAAAAAGAAATCTTATCCTTTTATTCTTCTTCTATTCATGAAATTCTTAAAATCTATATGATGATGTGAAATTTATTTTAAGTGTTGAAGGAATAAAATAATGGTCATATGAACAAGGATTAAAAGGGACTCAAAAAAGGGTTTAAAGAGACAAAGGTCTTCCCTTTTATTTTTGTGATGACCGAATTTGATGTTTAAAAATAAGGAAGTGAAAATTTAGTTTTTACTCGTATGAGTATGTTTCTTTGTTTTTGGAATTTAAGAAAGATGAAGGATTAATATATTAGTATGAGAAAATTGTCTATTTGGTCCCCCAAAGATACATGTGGCATTAGTTTAGTCCCCGAAAGATTTTGGGAATCAATTTAGTCCCTCAAAGATCAGAATGATATCCCGTTAGTCCCACCGTCCATAAATTCGTTAGTCAACCTTTTTAGTGTCACGTGTCACATTCTCATTGGTTATTTCCGGTGAACATATTTAGACACGAACCACAAGATTATTCCCTCGTAAAATCTCAACCATTGCTTATATCTGACGGTCCAAATTTTAAAATGAAAAATAAAATAATAAAACTATATTTAATATTATTGAAAAATATTGAAAATTAGGAAAAATATTAAAAAATTCTGAAAATTTTTATAAAAATCTGTAAAATATTTTTTTAAAAAATACTGAAATTTTTTTATATTTTAAAAATTAATGATAAATTCAGAAAATAATAAAAAATTCAGAAAATTTTTAAAAAATTATGAAAATAAAAGAGTCAGAAAAATTTTAAAAAACATGCAAATATATTTTTAAAAAGTTCTGAAAATAATAAAAAATTCATAAATACATTTAAAAAATATCGGTAAAATATTTTATAAAAAAATCTGAAAATTTTATTTTTCTTTTTAAAAATTTTATAAACTAATTAAATCTGCTTTTAAAAATTTTAAAATAGTTAAATGGTTTTAAAAAACTTTTCTTATATTTTTAATTATTTTTACGAATTTTCTATTACTTTTTAGATTATAAAAAATGAAAAAAATAAATTTTCTGATTTTTTAAAAATATTTTACCTTTTTTTAAAAAATATATTTATGTATTTTTTATTATTTTCATAAATTTTAAAAAAAATATATTTGCATGTTTTAAAATTTTTCTGACTTTTTTATTTTCATTATTTTTTATTATTTATAAATATTTTAAAAAAGGAAAGACACTTTTTTCATAATTTTTTAAAATATTTTACAGATTTTTAAAAAAATTTCTGAATTTTTTATTATTCTATAAATTTTTTATTAATTTTTAAAATATAAAAAAATCAGTATTTTTTTTAAAAAATATTTAACATATTTTTATAAAACTTTTCTGAATTTTTAAATATTTTTCGTAATTTTTAATATTTTTTAATATAGTTTTATTATTTTATTTTTCATTTTTAAATTTGAACCGTCAGATATAAACAACGGTTGAGATTTTACGAGGGAATAATCCCGTGGTTCGTGCCTAAATATGTTCACCAGAAATAACCAATGAGAATGTGACACGTGACACAAAAAAGTTGACTAACGGATTTATGGACGGTGGGACTAACGAGATGCCATTCTGATCTTTGGGAGACTAAATTGATTCCCAAAATCTTTCGGGGACTAAACTGATGTCAGGTATATCTTTGGGGGACCAAAAAGACCATTTTCTCTATTAGTATTGAACCTTAAAATAATGATCATTGGATGATGAACAAAATTTCATCTGGAAATTATTTTCTTTATTTATTTATTTTTCTGGTTTGGCCGTGGGGACCTAGGAGAAGTTAATAAAAAATTTTGTTTGAAGTTTTAGTGTGAAATTGATTTATTGTTAAATATAAGTTATATGTGATTATAATAACAATTAGATGTGTATGTGATAAAATGATTTGGCACTATTTTTATTTTATTTTGAGTATGCCAAAATTATATTATATAGTTAGTTTCATATAGTTCTGTTTGTATTCCATATCTGGATGGGTAAGACATGAATACTCTATCTCGTTGTAACCCCGTTTATAAATAAGAATCATTTTTAAGTAAATGAAAGAAATTTTCCTTTTGTTTATGTATTAAGTTTAGTAATAAAATAATATGTTTTCCGCAATTGAACCATCGAATAAATCTTGTTCTACTAGAAGAAGTTTTGATGTATGTTGGTAATATCTCTGTTTGGAAAAGAAATTCATTATGGTTATTTTGTGAACCAAGTTATTTCAACAGCTAAATAAGGTAAATTGTATAATGTTAATCCTTTTTGAAAATAAACTAACATGAAATGCTTTCGTAATGTTTTAAAAAAAATGGTGCGAATTTTTACTAAAATTCGAAGTTCCAAATTGGGGTGCTACAACTTACAATAATCAACATCTTCTTAATCTGTGTGCTCGGACCTAAAAAGCCAAGCAAAATGGAACAGATGGAGTATTATGTTTAATTGGTCATTAATAATTTGCAATAATGACTAATTTGACTATTATCTTTCTTGATGACAAAAACAATTTTCGAGAATTTATTGCTCGTTATATTGTGAATACGGTGCAAGTGGATCAGAATTGACACATGAACTAGATAAACTCAACCCAACCCAAACCATATTTGACGGGTTGGGTCAGTTTAACGGGTTGAGTCGAGTTTTTTTAAGAGTAATCCAATCAAGTATGGGTTGGGCACTAGGGGTGTAACGGTCCGGTCCGGTCTTAAACTGACTTTAGAGACCGAACCAGTTAAATTAATGTGGTCTTGTCCGGTCCTGATGTTTTTCGTATACAAAGACCGGACCGGATCGGACCGTTCGTCTGTTTAGACCATTAGACCATAATAATAATAAAATAATTAATTAAAAGTTAAAACCTAACTTGCTGGAAGTGACCAAAATCATGGAGGAGTGAAACCGGAGTGCAAGAGCGAACGGCGGTGGCGGGGACAGAGGCGATGGTGGTGGCGGGGAGAACTGAGAACGTGGAGGGTGAGAACGGAGGTGAGAAAAGTGCGTGCGGAGAGTGACAAACGTGCATGAGAACGGAGGGAGAACTGAGAACGGAGGAAGAAGGAGAGAACGAGAACCGGAGGGAGAACGACGGCTGTGACTATTGACTAGATAGGATTGAGAGCTTAGGGTTGTGTTTTAGAAATGGAGAACGGTGAGAACTAGAAGAAGAGGACGGCGGTGGCGGTCTCGGAAACCGACGGTGAAGGGACGAACGAAAACCGACGGCGATAGGACGAACGGCACTGGCAGTGTGTGTGGCTGGCTGGCTACTAGGGCTTTGTGTGTGTGGCTGCCACTTTGCTAGGTTACAAGCCAACAAGGGTTGCTAGTCTGCTACTGCTACATGTTTGTGTTAGTTTTAGGTTTTTATTAATGCGGTGCGATCTGGTCTGAACATCTGAAAAATATTGAGACCGTGGACCGAACCATGAAACAACGGTCCAACAATTTTCGGATTGGACTGGACCGTGAAACCAGACCGGACCGAAAATACGGTTTCGGTCCGGTCCAGTCCGATCCGACCGGTCTCGCAGTCTCGAACCGGATCACTTACACCCCTATGGGCACAGGCTTATTATTATCTTAAAATTCAATTAATCCAACCCAACCCACTGATTTAAATATATTTTATTTATTTGTTTATTACTAATATATGTCATGTTTAATTTTTCATGACTAAATGCTAAATTGTGTAATTTTATTTTTTATGGATAATTTGGTTCATAATTGTGCAATTAGGTTGATTTGGATAATATTTAATTACTTATTTATGTGATTTTGTTCTAATTTTAATTTTTATATTTATTTATTTTATAAAAATTAAGATACATAAATCAAATCACCCAACCCAACCCAAATTTTTATGAATTGGGTTGGGTCGATTTTGACACTCAAATAAAGAATAACTCAACCCAACCTTATTTATTTTGGTTGGATCAAATGTTAAATCTCTTCAAAAATCAACCGAACTTAACTCGTTACAGCCCTAATCATTACCAGAGTTATGGCTTGATCGATATAAAAGTCATTGTACATTATATATGGGAAAAAAGAAAAAGAAAAACATATTATTTAATATTTATTTTATTTTTTTCCCTTTGTATGTGTTGAGCAACCTTAACACTGTGATAGTGGTTAAATTATGATTTAGTTCTTGAAATTTATAAATTTATATATTTGATTAACACAGCCCAGAAAAGAAGAAGCTAAAATGCAGAAACAGAATGAGCAAACAGTGATAGTGGTTGGAGCAGGCCCTTCAGGCCTCTCAGTTGCTGCATGCTGCACAAAGCAATCAATTCCATACACAATCCTCGAAAGGGAAGATTGTTTTGCATCTCTGTGGAAGAAATATTCCTATGATCGTCTTCACCTTCATCTCAAGAAGCAGTTCTGTGAGCTTCCATACATACCATTTCCACCATCTTACCCTCCATATGTCCCAAAAAAGGAGTTCTTGCAGTACCTTGATGATTATGTTTCCCACTTCGGAATAAGTCCCTTGTATAAGAGAACTGTGGAGCTGGCAGAATATGATGAAGGTGAAAAGAAATGGAGGGTGAGGGCTATGAATGGGGATAGTGGTGAGGTTGAGGAATATTATGGGAGGTTTTTGGTGGTGGCCACAGGTGAGACAAGTGATCCTTTTGTGCCTGATGTTGAAGGTTTGAGGAGCTTCCCTGGGAAGGTGATTCACTCAACTGGGTTTAAGTGTGGGAAGGAGTTTAAAGATGAGCAAGTTCTTGTTGTGGGGTCTGGGAATTCTGGCATGGAGATTGCATTGGACCTGGTCAACCATGGTGCCAAAACTTCCATTGCGGTTCGAAGCCCGGTAATTAATTCATATACCTTTGCTATGTGGTTATCATGTTAGCATTATATTAACATGTTTCATCAAATAAAAATGTAATAAGTGAAAGTGGTGTAATTAGGGTTGTTGTTACTTATTAAGCAAGTAATTAGTGGTTTGATCTCTGATTTTTGTAAATGTAAGAGGTCTTGATAAAAGAATCATCCTAAAAGATTTTAGTATTTTGAAAATTAATCAATCTATTCACATGGACAAATATCTTAAAAAAAATTTAAAATATAAATTTTACTAAGAAGTGAAAGATTTAGATAATAAGGTTATCAATCATATAAAAATGGAGAACAAAATTAGTGATATGATAAATTGATCATATCCTTGATTCAAGGATTTTTTATTTTTTTTGGTTGAATATATATTCGTGTGAAGAAAATTTAATTCATGGATACTTGAAAATGATTATTTAAGCTAGTAAACGAGTAATAGTTTTGCATGTAATACATACTAATACTTGCATGCAATATTAATGCAATAATGTAATGTAATGCACAGGTTCATTTTCTATCAAGGAAGATGGTGGATTTGGGGTTGTTTCTTTTGAATTATTTGTCGTTGAGCAAGGTGGACTCACTGATGGGGATGCTAAGCAGGATGGTTTATGGAGATTTGACCACTTACGGGATTCCAAGGCCCAATGAGGGTCCCTTCTACATGAAGGTCATGTACGGAAAGTATCCGGTTATTGACACTGGAACCATCGACAAAATCAAGTCTCAAGAATTAAAGGTAAGTTTCAGACATAGGCTTTACAATAATGTGATATGAACATTTATTTTTGATATTTAGGTTTAACATCTATTTTTTTAGGCAAAAAATGGTGGACTCTTCACTTTATCTTTTTTGAAAGACCCATCATTCCTTACCTAAAAAAATAGATATTGGATCTAAATGTGAAATATAAATTATCATGTAACATTATTTTAGACTTTATTAATAATTTGGTTGGGGCTGTGAGACCATTCAACTAATTGGGCATTGGAGTTAAACTTCAACAATTATTAAAGCTAAACATTCCCAAATCTGCTCTTCTTTTTACGAGTATGAGTTGCAATTCATCATAAAATTTATTTTGGGGATCTTTATTTTTTGAAAAAAAATAATTCAAATATTGATTATAAAAGTCTTTGATTATAAAAAAAATAAACAAAAATATTATGAATACTGTGATTAGTGTCGATCATAAAAACTTTTGGTAAAAAAAAAAGAATATTATGATTTTTAATTTTTATTATAAATATTGTGAATGAAAAAGAAAATGTTGGAAGAGTTTTAACTCTTGAATTTCAGCCTATTAAGTATTAACTCATACTATTCACGTCTAATGTGACATTTGAATACCAATCATTTGGAATTATTAGAAGGGTATCTTGATCACAATAATGTCCGTGACAGCCTATAAAAAAAATAATGTCTGCCACAAAAACTTAATTATTGTATATACTCCCTCCGGTTTTATTTATAAGATTCTTTTGGGTTTATGTTTTAATCCTATTTATAAGACTCATTTTTAATTTTCAAAAGCATTAAATTATTCTTTCCACAAACTCCCCTATAAAGTCAACACTTTTTAGAGTTCCAATAATAATTATAGAGGTAGTTTTGAAAAAGTATATCAAATTTTCACATTTCCAATGTCACTAATAAATTTATCCACTTTTCTTGATGGAAGTGAAAAATTCCAAAATGGTCTTATACTGTAAATAGGATCGGAGAGTGTATTAAAGATCTATTTAAACACTTTAACTTCAATTTGGTGATATATGTTTCAATTTTCTGAATACTCGCGTAAATATTGAGAAAAAGAATAAAGATAGCTTAACATATTGTTGACTAACGAGCAAGAACTAGTTGTTCTGTGCACTTGAATATTTTTTTATTTTTTATTTTTTGGTAAACACCTGAATATTTTTTTGACTTGACGATGCGGCTTTTTATTGTGCTAAGTAGGTGTTGCAAGCAGAAATAGAGAGCGTGAGAGGCAAGGATGTCCAATTCAAGAATGGTGAATTGCACTCATTTGATTCCCTTGTTTTCTGCACTGGCTTCAAGAGATCAACGCACAAGTGGCTTAAGGTTTGTATTGGTCCAATTCATTATCCATTGCTTAATGATTATGCATCGTGACTTATATCCAATCATTTAAAATAGAAGATAGTATTATCTCTCGCATAACTTGTGTCACTCCCTACATACACCGCAAGAAAATGTTGTTATGTAATATTGGCAGAAGAAATTCATTAAGCTTTGTCTTGAGAAAGTGAAGAGAGTAAAGAAAAGTTGTTAGATTTCATTGCACCAAAAAACGATCTAAGTTCAATTACACTAGTACGGAGCTTTATATATCAACTCATACTAGAAGGAAAACGGGAAAACTAACTGATTAATGCTAGCCATCAAAACAAACTGTCTAACTAACTTATGACTTGGAATGCAAGTCAGGTCGTGACCGGTTACACCATCAACGATAACCGGTTACAATAATTTAACTAACATAACTTTCAGTGAAAGGGAGCTGATAGCATGTATGGAGTTAAAACTAACTCTAATACTTTGAAATTTGAATACTACAAGAGGAGAATGTGAACAACATGCATATGTAAAAGCAAAATGTTTTTTTTCCCTCGATAATTGCATATTAAAATTTGACAATTTTTCTCTTATACTGTTTTAGAAAAGAAAAGAAGAAATAATATGAACGGAAACTTATGATGAGTCAATGTAAATTGTCACACTATGTGTACAATATTATTATAGAAATAATATTTTTTTTTTATATATATAAAGTAAGACTAACTATATATTATTTTGTTTATGGTAGGGCGATAATTACCTTCTCAATGATGATGGTTTGCCCAAGCCCATTTATCCCAACCATTGGAAGGGGAAGAATGGTTTATATTGCGTTGGACTATCAAGGAGAGGAATCTATGGAGCTGTAGAGGATGCTAAAAAAGTAGCAAAGGATATAAGTTCCTTCATGCAGCACTTCTAATAAAAATTTCGTTTTGCTATATGAAGTTTTGATTACATATATATTATTATGACATAATAATGAATTGGCAGATTGTCTTGATTGTTGACTAGCCAAAAAATTGATGTTAGAGTGAGACTGGTACAATCTCAAAATAAAATAAAGGGGTGGATTTGATTCATTTACGAGTTTAATTATTGTCTGCTATGTTAATGTTTTTTTTTTTGTTTTTTTACTTTCAATTCGTTAACCATCATATAAAAAATAGTTGATCTTAACAAAAGTGGAACATATCAACTATGAATAATTCATTATTGATTAGAGCCTCACACATCTTTTCAATTTTTTGTTATAAGGAATTAAGCATCAACCTGCTGATTAAAATTTTTAAATTCTTTCAAACTAGTTACTATTAAAAAACATTTCTTTAATATCAGTTCCGTGCTTATATATATCAATATCGATTCCGAAATTTTAATTGATCGATATTGTATTCAACGACATAAAAAGTCTGTTCAATATCTGTTTTATTAAAAAATATGAAACCAATATCTTTTATCTTACTTAAATCTGACATGTTTAGCTGTGAAATTTTTAAATTTATCCACAATTACAACTGTGACTAAAAAAGCCACGTTTTTCTTTTAAAGAAAAAACCACTGTTATAACTGTGGCTAATTTAAACCTGAATATTTTTTAAAAATCATTTTCTTAGCTAGCTTTTTGGCTAGCCAGTAAAAAAAAAAAACACACACTATGATAACATCATTGAATTTGTAACTTTTTTTTTAAAATCATTTTACTGAAATAAATAACAATTTTGAATAAATTTTGGCTTAAATATTTCTTCAATATATTCTTGAACTTTAGAATCATTTTGTCATATGTTTTCGTTTTTTTTTTTAAATGTTTGACTTTTTGAAGTTGCATATGGTTTGCCTTATACCTATACTTCCAATTCCGACTAAATTTTATTGATGTGTCTCACCAGAATCATAATCAATCATTAGATATGGTGATACGTGGATATTACAAAATAACTACAAACTACAAGGATGAAAAATTTAATGAAGTATTTACTAACTACTAATTGTGTATTTTATAGTAAAAAACAATTATCCAAAACCTACAATTACCCCAATTGACATTAAAAAACTCCTGAGTGTTGAACTTTCAACTTAAAATATCTCATTTATATATCAACAACTTAAAACTTTATCTCACTAAAAAAATATGTTATCAACAACAGTCGTATGGTTTTTTTTTTTATAAGAAAACAACAGTCGTATGGTTAATAATACAACCATGGACAACGACTAATGAAAAATGAACTAATCACATAATTTGGAAAAAAAAAAAAAAACTAAACTGAAGTAAGCACACCACAACTCGAACTTGACTACAATGTTTTATATAATGAATAATAAATCTTAAGAGTGATTAGAGTGATACAAATGACATAATTACATTGATAAAAACATGTTATTAAATATATTATTTTCTTTGTTTTTTATTATCTGTCTTTTTTAGAGAGATTTTTTTATGTGTCATTTTGAGTATTTCAATAGTATAATAAATGTTATTTTTCATGTGGTCATATTTAATAAGTCTTGGTTTATGTAAGTAGTGGATAAAAATTAATGATTACAGAGAGAGAAATGATATAGTGGAAAAAAACATAATTAATATATTGGAAATCTATGTAATGATTAGATTTCTTGAAGGATTTGTGTGTTTTGTTTGAGACATGACAAATAAGGAAATGAATATTTAATGATTAAATAGTACTATTCTATCATTTTTTCTCACGAGCAATGATAAATCAACCTACAAATCAACCTACACGACAAAAATGTAACATGTGTAACTTGTTAACCAATTAATAATAAGCAAATGACATTTTTTTATTTGGTGTAATCATTTTTCTTTTCTCATAGTGACCAGAATAACTTTTTTATTTCAATCTTGGACCCAACAAACATCCTATCAATATAGCTATTAGCTAGATATAATTGCCAAATTTTTGTCTTACAAATTGGTTTTAAAGATTTTTGGCATTTTCAACCTTCTAATTTTCAGCCGTAGAGAGGGGAAAGCAAGCAGTATTGTCTAAAGTCTAAACCACATCCATGCCAGGGAACATTGCCGAGACTCGTTCGTACTTTCAAAAATTCAAATGCAGAATTTACGGTTCTCCAAAGAAAACATATTTGCGATTTATTTCTTCACTTCGGAGTTAATTTGATTAAGGATATAGATATACTCAGTGGACTACTGTTCTTCTAACTCTTGGTGTTGAAAACACTATAAAACGATACATAAAATGTAAAATAATAAAACTAATTCACATTAATTATAAATATGATTTTTCAAACATAAAATTTGATTTATAAGTCGATTCAAATCCTTTTTTCTACAAGAAACATGTATTTCTCACGAAATTCACAAGAAAGAAATCAGATTTGAAGCTTTTCAAGGAAAAGAATAGTACACAGTAAAGAGATAATTTGAAATTTTATTTTTTACATTAAATGATAGAATCAGATTTTTTTTTTTTTTTATGAAAAACAGGGGCTAACGCCCAAAGAAACCAACAGAACTACATCCCTCTACTAAACAAAGTTGTTGCTGAATCAGCCATTAGAGGCAAACTAATGAAGCTTGGCGCTACATCATAGATCTTGAATCTAAACTCCAGGTTGTGAGCATAATTGGCCAGAGCGTCAGCCACTTTGTTCGCCTCCCTAAACACATGATTGAATATAGCATTCTTTCCTGCAAGAATAGTCTTGATTTCACGAACCAGCGGGGTGCAAGGATGAAGCGGGTGACAGCCCCCTGAAAGAAACTGGATAGCACTCATAGAATCAGCTTCAATAATAATATTTGAGAATCCCTATCAATTGCAATCTTGACTCCATGAAGAATTCCCCATAGCTCAGCATGCATTATACTGCAGTGGCCTAATTTTGCTGCATAAGCCACCATGAAAGCACCATTATCATCTCTAAGAATACCCCCACATGTTGTCAGGCCCGAATGAGGATAGTAGGATCCATCCCTATTAACCTTCAACCAGTTTTCCGGTGGTGGTGACCATCGAATAAACGAACCTCTCGCTTTCAAGGCTGTAGCTTCAACGGTATTTTCCTTTTGAAGGGACTCCAAGATCAAACTAACCCTTTGCTGAATTAACATTATAGTTCCTGTTACGTTGACAGCTTCTCCTTCAAATAAGAATTTATTTCTCTGCATCCACAAGGTATCTAACATGGTGCCAAATGTTACACTCAAATACTGTTTTGACTTAGCTTTCTCCCCAAATTAGAAGTTAAGTTTCCAATCGGCCACTGTTTTAGATCAACAGAGCGATAGTCACCCCATTTAGCTTGGGGTATAAAGTGTTTCCAAACCAACTCAGCATATTTACAATCCCGCAAGGTATGCATAATGTCTTCCTCCTTCTCGCAGCATAATTGGCAAGTGTTGTCTGTCGTAAGGTGTCTCTTCTTTATGAAATCATTTGTCGGAAGGGCATTGTTGGCAATTTTCCATAGCATGGTTCTAATTCTTTGCGGTCTGTCCCAATCCCAAATCAGCTTGAAAACTCTATCCTCTTGTGCCTCTCCAAGTCCAGCAACATGCTCATAGGTTGATTTAAGACTGAACCAGCTACCATTAGTTGGATTCCAAGCAATATAATCCTCCAAACCTGCAAAAGAAGGCGGTTTCAGTCCAATAATAGTATCACAATATTAACAGGAATATTACCTGCAAGAACAGTTATGTTCCACTCTCCGTTCATAAGGATAAAATCTTTGAGCTTCTTTTCTTCATCAGTGGCCTCCAGCGGTTTATTAGAGTAATTAGCTAAACAGCCCAACCCAGGGACCCAACTATATATCCTTCCAAAAGCGTATGGTATTTCCATTCCCTATTCTCCATATCAGGTTCTCTTCCACATACTTCCAACTGTTATGTATCCCTTTCCACAGATTAGAGCTAATAGGTTTCTTTTTAATAATGGGAATACATTCCATACCACATTTATATTTGGTTCTCACCACCCTGGCCCAAAGCACATCCTTCTCCATGATAAGATTCCATCTCACTTTCATCATATAGGAGGTATTAAGCAATCTGGATTGTCTCAAACCAAGACCACCCAAGGTTTTGGGTTTGTAAACATTCCCCCAAGAGATCAAATGGAGTTTCCTATTACCCTCCATCTCACCCCATAGAAAGGATCTACTAGATTTATCAAGAGAATCACAAATATGTCTAGGGAGTTGGGAGGTTTGCATAACATAGGATGGGAGGGCTCCTAAAACAGATTGGGTGAGGGTTAGCCTACCCGCAAAAGACAAGGTCTTACTTTTCTAGTTACTTAATCTTTGCTCTGCCTTTTCCATAACATATCTAAAGGTTTCCTTAGACACTCTCTTATGCATAAGGGGCACCCCCAAGTACTTTCCTAAATCATTAGTTCTTTGGAACCCGAAAGCGTCACTGATCTCTTTTCTAACATTGGCATTGACATTTCTAGAAAAACATATCCTAGTTTTATCTTTATTAATTTTACCACCAGAGCTTTCACAAAACAGATCAAGACAAGTAGATATGCAATCCACTTGATCCATCCCAACCTCAGCAAACAGAATTAAATCATCAGCAAAAGCCAGGTGGGATAGCTTGGGGCCATCTCTAGAAATCTGAATCGGTTTCCAAAACATTATTTATGGCCACATTAATCAGCTGGGAAAGTCTTTCCATGCACAAGACAAAAAGGTACGGGGATATGGGATCCCCTTGTCTAATACCTTTACCTGGTTTAAAGGGATCAAGGCATTCACCATTCCAAATAATGCTCATAGAAGAATAGGAAATACAATGCCAAATAACCTGCACCATGTTATCAGGAATACCAATATCTTTCAATGTATCAACAACAAAGTCCCACTTAAGTCTATCATAAGCTTTTTCCATATCAATTTTAATGGCCATGATACCTTTCTTACCTTTTAGGTTTCTCATAGTATGAATCACTTCCTGGATTATAATTATATTCTCAGAACCATGTCTACCAGGCACAAAGCTACACTGCATAGGGCTCACAATATGATTCATAATACTTTTTAATCTAGCAGCAATAATTTTAGTTATAGTTTTATATGACACATTACACAGGCTAATCGATCTAAATTGCTTTATTGAAAATATATCATCAACCTTAGGGATCAAAGTTATTAAGGTTTCATTGATTTCTTTAATCCTATAAGGAAATCTAAAACAGGATTTGATAAGGTCGCAAAGGGACTTACCGACGGTGTTCCATTGGCTTTGATAAAAAAGAGCTTGAAACCCATCCTTACCGGGTGCCTTGAAAGCGCCAATATCAAACATAGCTTTCTTTATTTAAGCATCACTTACCTCCCTGTTTAGCATCTGAATTTGAGATTCAAGAAGAATTGGGAAGGCTCCATGAAGGCGGAAATCTACTGGATCTTCATTATTTGTGTAGAAAGTCCTGCAATACTGATTCGCGTATTCTTCAAACTGTTTGCTATCAGCAATCCAGATACCATCATCATTCATTAAATTTCAATTCGGTTCCGCTTGCGTCTAACAATTGTTGTCCCATGGAAAAACTTCGTGTTACGGTCCCCAAATTTTAACCATGTACACCTGGATTTCTGGAACCATAGAATCTCCTCTTGCTGCAGAATTTTTTCGTATTCATGCCATAACTCCGCCTGAAGATCAACCAAAAATCTGTCGTGACCATGAGCAAGGCTTCTACTGATACCATTCATGCGCTTCATCAGCTCCTTCTTTTTCCTAAAGATGTTCCCAAAAGTCTCCTCATTCCACTTTTTTAAACTGTCCTGCAGGTTCTTGATATTAGCGTTCCAGTTATCCGAGCTATTCCAATTATCCTTGATCACGTTCTCGAAATCTCCATGAGTGAGCCACGGGGCCATAAATCTAAAGGGTCTCCTCCCTTTATTTTGGTTAGGCATGTGATGAAAGTTAAGCCAGAGAGGATTATGATCAGACTTAAACTTTGGGAGGTGAACAACAGTCATATGTTCAAAGTGGATCCTCCACTCCAAATTGCAAAGCACCCTATCTAATCTTTTGAAGAGGCTTCCACGCTGCCAAGTGTACTGTGACCCAACAAAACCACAATCAACCAGCTGGCAGTCTCTAATAACTTCACCAAATTTCAGCCCATCTGAGATCACCCGTGTCCCTTTTTCGCCTTTACTTTCATGATCATAGAGCGTTGTGTTAAAATCACCCATCAAAGCCCAACCACCCTGAATGCCACTCGAGAGGTTTAACAAGTCCCTCCAAAGATTTCTTCTAAATTGCACGTGAGGATTTGCATAAACTGCTGTGAGTAACCATGGGTCTTCGTTAAGCCACTTGACCTTCATATGTATGAATTGCTCTGATTTAGAGATCATATCAACTTTCCACTCAAGATCGTCCCATATGCACCATATGCCTCCTGCTTGACCTCTATTTTCTACACATTCAAAACCACTGAGACCAACTCTTTTCATAATCTTCTCGGACTTCTTGTTGTTCGCATGAGTCTTCATTAAGATGAAAAAAAGAAATACTATTATATTATTGGGTTTCAGATCCATCAATAAGCCATGTAAACTTTTACTTCATGTTCCCCTACAATTCCAACATAAAATATTCATTAAAAACAAATTAAAAAGAGGGGTTCTGAGAACCATTACCACACGTGCTATCGCATATCTGTTTCTGGTTTGTAACGAAGAGCCTCTCTCTTTCATCTTGAGCAACCATGTCAATGTCGTCACATATCTCCACTAGGTTATGCCGATTCGGATCTGGAGGTTTCACAAGGAGACTTTGATTTTCGATTTCCATAGCTCTACGGTGCACGAAATCCAACGTCTCCTTATCCGGTAAAACCACTTCCGTTAAAAACACCTCCATCTCACCCTTTTTCTGTTTCTGGATGTATTTCATCCTTCTTAAAACATCGAATTCCTTCTGCTTATTTGAGTTTCTATCTTCCTCTTTGGATTTCGTGTATTGGTTTGTATAGGAGCTAGCTTCAGTGTTAGTCACCAACTCTTTTCCAGAAGCAGGTCTCGAAACCTTTTCACCCTTCTTTGTTGGCCCGTTCATTTTTTTGTTAGTGGGCTGGTTCATGTTGGGCTTAACACTCCTAGATTGTGGATTTTTACCTCGAGTTTTAGTTCCCAAACCCCATTGTTTAGCCCCAACCCCCAATTTAATTGGGAAATGACAGAAATACCCCCTTCTTCTATTTTTTTCCACCAAACCCCAAACCCCTTCTTCTTCTTCTTCACCAATAGCCAACCAGAGCCGCCATAGCCAACCACTGCCGCATCTTCGCTGCCACCGGAGAGGAACGAAACGAACCGGAGAGGAGAACGGCGGAGAAGACGAAATCGAACCAGAGAGGCGAACGGCGGAGAACACGAAATCGAACCGGAGAAGACGAATGGAGAACGGCGGAGAAGAGAACGAACCGAAGCAGAGAAGACGAAAATCCGAAATGTGTTCGCCATTGCAACTGTGTTTTTTTTTCTAGGTCTGACAAATTTCCGAGAACCCCGTGTTGGAATTTTTCAGAATTCCGACACTGGTTCGTCAGAATTGTGGTAAAAAAAAACCGTAATAAAACTCCGAGAACCCCGTGTCGGAATTGTGAAAAATTCCGAAACTGGTTCGTCGGATTAGCGCAGAAGACAGAAAATAAAAAAAAATTTAGGGTGGTGGTGGTGGTGGCACCATTGGGAATTGGGAGGGAGGCGAGGGGAGGGGCCAACGAAGGAGTGGGACCTGTTGTAGATCACGTGAGGGGGGGCAGTGGCAGTGGTGGATGGAGAAGGAGAAGAAGAAAGTATGGGGTTTGGGAAATGTATAAGGGTAATTTTGGGATTAAAAAAATTTTGGGGGCTGGAGGCTAAACAATGGGGTTTGGGAACTAACACTCAACGAAAAAATATTACATATGTTTTTGGTCTTCCCAACAAATTAATGAATAATTTGTTTTTAGTTCGTATCATTTTTATTTTCTTGAGTCTTGAGTATTTATATTTTTCAAAATTTTAGTTTTAATGTCGATTGATGACGTGATTAATACATATCATAGTAATTAATGATATGACAACTTGTGATATTAACACATTATTGACGGACATTAAAAACTAGAATACTCAACTAAAGTAGGAACTAATTACTCCCTCTGATACTTATTATAAGTCCCCTTCTTGTGAGAGAGAAGAGGGGTTTATAATAAGGATAGGAGGGAGTATTTCTTTATAAAAATACCTCTCCATTTTTTTATTGACGTAAATTGCTTCAAAAATCTGAAAAGAGTAATTACTTCAAGATGATAAAGTAAATCTCAAAAAAAAAAAAAAAAATCACGCCCTATTTTCTTTTTTTTATTTTTTGGAATTTGGACCATATGTTTGATACTCCCTCTGGTCTTTATTATATGTCACATTTTAGAATGTTTTCTTAATCCTAATTATAAGTCATTTTATATTTCTTATGCGTCATTTATTTTTTTTTCTCTTTTTTATCCTTATTAAATGTTTTGATTATCTATGTTTTTTTTTGTTATTCATTAATGAATATGAATTTTCCAAGAAAAGTTGAGGGGGTAAAATTGTAATGTTACAATATATTCTCATAGAATTCATAAAACCAACCATTTTCCTTGGTATGTGTAATTCGGTAAAATATGCACTATAATTTGTGGTGCATGAGTACGGGTACGGTATCGGTACCCGATACGGATACGGGTTCGAGGTACGACATTTTTAAAAAAAAATTAGGGTACGAGTTCGTTCTTATATGTTTTTAATTTATAAATATAATTATATATAAATTTAAAAATAGAAAATTGCAAAAATTAAAATACAAATATACAATCAACAAATTAAAATTCATATGAATTAATAAATTCCTACCACACAACCTATAATAATGTTTGCACTATGTAACAATTAATAAAAAAAATCACTACAAGAAAAACCCTTTATTGCAAGGACAAAAGTCGTTGCAAAAAACTAAAAGTCGTTGCAAAAAATGTTTTCTGCAACGACTTTAGGTCGTTGCTGGTAAAGCCGTTGCAAAAGGGTATAGCAACGACTTTTTTGGTTGTTATAAAGAACAGTTTTCAGCAACGACATTTTTCGTTGTTATAAAGAACGATTTTCAGCAACGACGTTTTTCGTTGTTATAAAGAACGATTTTCAGCAACGACGTTTTTCGTTGCATAAGAAATGTCGTTGCAAAACAAGGCAAACAAAGCTGTATTGGTAATCTGTTTAGCAACGACATTATGCTAAACACCATTGATTTTTGAAACGACAAAATTGTCGTTGCAGTAGTCTTTTATTTGCAACGATATTGTCGTTGCAAAACACCTTTGATTTTTGAAACGACAAAATTGTCGTTGCAATAGCCTTTATTTATATTACAAAAAATAATAATAATCTTTTTAACCTGATAGAGCCATTTTAAATCCTAAAGTATTATAATGATAATTAAAAATAATTAATAATTTTTATATTATTAAATTACCCATAAATAAAGAATTCAAATCTCAACAATCTAATATTACATCAGCCCAAAATATTAAAATAAAAATCTATTTAGTACCTAATAATCCAAAATAACAATTCAAAGCCTATACATAAATTTATAACAATAAACAAAATATCTTCTCATCTTCATATGCAGCATGGCCAATGTCACTTTTCTTTCAATAATGTTAAACCTGTAACAAGCTAGAAACAACATAAATAAAAGAGATGAATTAATTGAATACTTATGAAGCAAAAAAACAAATTGTACAAAACAAATGAAGTTATAACTTATAATTCTTGGAACATATCATGCGATAACGCACGATAAAGCACTATTGTTTGGCATATCATTAAACACAACCACACACAAACTTATACATATAAAGCAAGAGTTTTAAAAGAAATTAAGACAAAACAAGCAAAGTGTCCTTTTAGGATAGTTGTTTTGAGAAATATTAGAAGTATACAATACTTATATTTATCATTTGAATTTTGATCACCAAGAAATAAAGTTATTGGCTAATGTAAAGAAAGTGATAAGAGGAATTTTTAGTACCATCAGTAAGTATAAAATGAATGCTTGCACATAAAATAATACTATTATAGTAACTACTTGTACTTGGTAAAATATTTCAGGGAGTAGGAGTTTGTGCATGTGAGTGTGTTTGAGAGTGCATTGACATAGCTAATAAACTAGCAGCTCAAATGAATATTTCAGCTAAGCCAAATATCCCTATCCATTATTCAGAATTCCAGAAGGCTGCATATCCAATGTAACAATAAACTAAATTGACATAGGTCGGTTTCAAATCATTCAATTTTTATATTCATCTACAGTAAAATACAAGAATATTGTAAATTAACTCAATGAATGAATATACCAAAAGCTTAAATAAAAATATATAGTTTTTAGCCTATGCATCAAACAATTTAAAGTTTGCAAGGGAGGAGGAGAATTATGAAGTCACTAATCCAAAATATAGGGGATGCATATTTGTAAAATTGTTTTTTCAACCGACATCACTTTCACTTCCCAATAACTCAATTAATTAATAAGAAGAATTTGTAAATACTTACCCAATGTGGTTCATTTGAACAATGGCTTTCAGACTTGGAGTCCTTATTATCCTTAATTTCCTTCTTATTAGACGTGTTTGAAGCCTTGCTGCTATCCGACACAAGCTGAAGCAGTTTCTGACTTCCCTAAAAAAAATTGATATAAAACAGAGCAAGGCTTATGCACAATTCAAGATGAATGGAATCAAAAGCAAAGCTCCAAATGCAGTATGACAAAACTAAGGATCAACAATATACTTGTCTGACTACACATAGAATGTTAATTTATAATATATAATGCAAAAAATTTCAAATCTATGACTTCAGCCATTACTTTATCTTCCTTCAATCATTCTACTTGCACCACCAAAGTCATTTAAATTTTTACACATTTTTCATTAAAGTAAAGAAGAAAATATCCACAATTTGATTGCTAAAATCATTCAGATCCAAATACCATCAGGTAATCAAAGTTAGAATTCCAATAATTACGCATGCTAAACTTATGGAATTGTCCCAAAAGAGACGCTAGATACAGTATCCCAAAACCAAAAATTCCAATAACTGATCAACATACAATAAGATGATAATTTCCTCACTTAGTACCAACTAGAATAGCTTCCTTTATCATCAGAAGTTAATATACAAACAATTCAAGCGTGATGCAAATTTCTTTTAATGAAATGAGAGAGAGAGAGAGAGAGAGAGAGAGATCACACTACTCTAGAATGAAAGCAAAATTGATGATCCCAAAAAGAAACATGTCAATTTTAACCACTTTAGAAATGTTTCAGTACTGTGCAGCTCATAATAAAAGGCATAAATAAATATCCAAAGAGAAAGTTGATACGGCAAGTATGCAACCATAGTGAAGGTGTGAGAGAGGGAAGAGAGAGAGGTGAAAAATATATGTATACAATATGGGGCATACTATGAAAATTACATACATAGTAAATTAAAATAGAAACATTTACAATCCAAAAATTGCAAATATTCTAACCTCCAAAAAGAGAGGTATCCCTTGATGAACCTTTAGTCTTTGGACTACTTTTCTTGGGATGAACATTCAAAGGCTTAATTTCCCCAGCATTATGATGAAAGGACCACTAGAATTACCATCTGAAGAACGAACTTTTGGTTGAATGCCCTCTAGCCTAGCATTAATATCTTTCACCTGAAATGAAACCATTGTGATGAAAGGAAAAAGGAATAATAAACTTTCAATCTTGCACAGTTTCCCATTCTTTGGTTCTTAGTGAGGATGTTTCATCCTTTCCTTCTGTAATTTTCTCTTCTCATTTAATGAATTCTTCTTTTTATCTAAGAAAAAAATTCAATATTCATTGGTCCATGAGACTGCAATAGGACATTCAGAGGTCCAAATTACAGATCTGAAATATGTATGTGGGGCAGTAAGAGATAAGTTAACAATGAAATCAGAAAATTGATCTTTGTTTAATATTTACCAAATATGAAGGAAGATTGTGGCGCTGAAGTTCATCACGAAATTGAGATCCGGCTTGTTTATACATCTCCTGTAAAAAGAGAATGTTAAAGAAAGGTACTGAGATTCAGCATAAATTTAAATCTCCATAAAGCTATCTTCAAGTATGAGTATATCATAAAATCAGTTGCTAAACGTATTCATTAAACCATAAAAAATAAAACTAAGGATTAACATTAGATATTGCACTATCAGTATCGGATAGCTTAACAAGTTAAAGGATATTGACAAAACCAAAATAAGACAAACTCATTAGAGCGATTTAGAAATCACGTTCAATGCAAGTAACTTACAGCTTCATATATATTTTTTCATCTTACATATTTTTGGGATCAAAGCATAATCCAACCAAGCATTAACTACTAAAAACGATACAAAATAAAAGAAGACCCACTTTTGTGATAAAAGGACTCAACTGATAGGAACTGATCAACTTGTAAGTTGAGGTGGAAGGCTATCCAATTGATTGTCACCATCAGAAGCCAAACACAAGATCACTGATAGCTGTATTTGTCCTGTCAAACATTCTCAGTGTCACTAGCAACTGACTTGGTCTATTATTTGTAGTTCATAATTCATAACTCATAATAAAATAAAATCAAACAACATAACAACATGCTTATATAAACAACGTGAAACACAATAATATCATAAAACTCAACATGTTAACAGACCTCCTTCAAGATTTTTCTTCTGAATTCATTTCACATGACGAAGATTTTCGAGTGGAGCTATTTGATTCAAACACCTAAAACAAATTCAAATTAGTTCATAAAATAAGTTCACCCAGAAAAAAAATACAACATTTTTAGCATGGTATCGACGAGAACTGATCTAACCTCACAATTTGGTTGGCATGCTTTGGGTCAATGACTGAAAAAAAAAACATTCTCTGAACAAAAACACGAAGCAAACAAAGCGCCATTTTTAATTTTGTGGTTAATTTCTCAAATAGAAAGGAAAAGGATGAAAAAAAAATAAGTGAAGGGTTTTGATAAAGTTACCAGTAGGTTGGTGGTGAAGGTCATGTGGCTGCTTGTCTGGAATGTGCTCAATCTGCCATGTTCCACAGTTGCTATTAGTGATAAAATAGAATTTGGTTAATCTGCCATGACCCACTTTTGTGATAAAATGACTCAACTGATAGGAACTGATCAACTCGTGAAGCAAACCCCAAATATTAGTGAAATCGAACTCACCAAAAAGAGGCGATAGGTGACGGGCGAGAACGGCGACGGGCGATGGGGATATTGCCAAAGAGAGGCGGCGCGAGGAGATCGGAACTGAGAGTGAGAGCCTGAGCAGTGAGTTCGGAAATGAGAGGAGGCCCGGCGGCGGGAGAAGGAGAGTGAGATCGGAACTGAGAAGTGAGTTCGAAACTTCGAATGGCTGAGAGGAGAAGGCCTTGTGCCCTTGTGAGATCGAGATTGAGCAGTGACTGCTCTGTGCCATTGTGGCGGCAGGATGGAGAAGGGGAGTGAGACCAAGAGAAACCCTAAATTAAAGAGAGGAGTGGCTGAAGCCATAGACTATTCTGGAAGGGAGGAGAAGACAGAGTGTATTATTATAAAGTTTGTGAAAAAAAAAATTTAAGTGTATTATTATAAGTTTGTGAAAAAAAATTAATATAAATAACCACCAGTAATGGTTTTACGTTATTGAGTTTATGCAAAAAGAAAAAAAACATAGTTTACAAAAAAAAAATAGCCAGGTGAAAAATAGTAAAGTTATTTAAAATATAATTAGTTTTTTGGCGGTAAACAAATTTAGTTAGTTTTCTTTTTAAATGAAAAAATTTAGTTAGTTGACGATAGTTTATAGTTATTATAAAATATTAGAAATGTGGGGTAGGTAGTGGAACTTATTTATGAACGAAAAGTAAGTTCATGGATGGAATAGCGTAGGTAGTGGGACTTTTCGTTCACCGGTGGAGATGCTCTTAGTGTGCATATGGAAGTACCGGTTCGGTTCCATTTAGTTATACCCTATTTTATTATTTAATTTTTTTGTTTTTTATAAAAAAAAATTATTTAATCTTATTGGCAACAATAATGTCGTTGCAGAAAACAAGTGTTTTGCAACGACTTTTTAAAAAGTCGTTGCAGAAAACAGGTGTTTTGCAACGATTTAAAAAGTCGTTGCAAAACACCTGTTTTCGGCAACGACTTTTTTAGGTCGTTGCAAAACACTTGTTTTCTGCAACGACTTTTTTAGGTTGTTGCAAAACACTTGTTTTCTGCAACGACTTTTTTCAGTCGTTGCAAAACACCTGTTTTTAGCAACGACTTTGCAAAAGGTCGTTGCAATAAATGGTTTTTTTTGTAGTGAATCAAAAAACATCCAAAAATAACACAAAATAGGGAAAAAATGGTGCATAATAGAAAAAAAGAGTGGTTGAATTCCTAAACTAGTTTAAGCACTTAGTGTGAAAAAATAAATCAAAACAAAATATGAGCATCAAACTACTTTTCATTGTTGTTTTAAATCAAGATAGTATTCATTATTCATCACAACTAATAAAAAGAAATATAGAAATATTTATAGAACATGAAAAATAGAAGTAGTACTAGTTAGGGATGGCAATGGGTCTGGGTGGGTCCGGGTAATGGGCTACCCGGACCCGGACCCGTTCTTAAATTACTAGACCCGGACCCACCCGGACTCGTGCGGGTATCCGCTGCATATGGGTAGGCGGGTCTTCGGGTACCCAAACGGGTTTTGCGAGTATCCATTAACAATTTTTTTTTAAAGAAAAAATTATTTTTTAAATTAATTTCTATGTTTTTTTATAGACCGAGGGATCCTTAATTAATACATCATTACATATTCTACTTAATATTAATCCCTACCACCATTAAACACTCGCAGATATCAAAGAAATTCTCTCGTTAAACACAAACATACTAAAATTTATATATATATATATATAATGCATATCTGTAAATATGAACGGGTCCGAGTACCCACGGGTCTGGATATCTCAGACCCGATTCCAGACCCGTTCAAAGCGGGTACCCAGACGAGTCCATTCTTTGGACTCACGGGTCTCTTTTTTGGACCCAGACCCGTTGCGGGTATTACCCGCGGATCCGGGTCCAATTGCTATCCCTAGTACCAGTTAGTAGGGGTGGGAATGAGCCAGGCCGGCTCATGGGGGCCTATGGCTCGGCTCATATAAGGCCTGACTCGGCTCGGCTCGTTTAATAAAAAGGTCAGGTTTAAGCTTTTCGAAAAGCCTAAATATCTAAATAAGTCAGGCCCGAGCTTTATAAAAAGCCTATTAAGCTCATTGGGCCGGCCTATTTAATTTTTTAAATATTAATATATTATATTTTATTAGTGATTTAAATCAAAAGTAAAATTTTAATATATTCTATATAATATTATAATTAAAAATAAAAATATAATTCATTTCCCTCTTTATTAAAGTTAATCCTAACATATAAAAAACAAATCCTAATAATTTCACTCCCTCACATCAACAAATCCTAATACTTCTGTTGATATATAGTTTGAGTTTTGATGTTGTTTACTGTTCGTTTTATTATATTTCTTTCACATAATTTGAGAGTATAAGGCACTTCTATGTTTGTACTTAAATGTAAGAATTTTATTGAATAATAGGCTTTTAAGCGAGCTTATGGGTTAGACCAAGCTTTGAAATAGGTCGAGCTTAGGCTTCAAATTTAGCCTATGACGAGCTCATAGGCAGGCTTGGGCCTTGAATTTGGAACATAGGTCAGACTTGTTTTTGTTAAGGCCTGGCTCGGCCTGGCTCATTCTCATCCCTACCAGTTAGTAAGAGAACATAACAGAGAAAGGGGAAACAGAGACAATGAGACAATTTAGAGGGAGGTACCAAACTAATGAAGGAGGGAAGCATAATGAGGGGTACCGCAAGAGGTGAAGGAGGTCAAGCACAACGAGCAGCGGAGGGGTACAAACATAGTGAGGGATGGAGGGGATCAGGTCAGCAAGAAGAGAAAGAAATTTGAGACTTGAAAGTGTTTTTTCGGGTTAAAATGAAAGAGGGTGAGAAGATAATTGAAAAATATTGAATACAGATGGTTTTCCTTTATCATTGTGAACAAAATACATCATTTGGAAAAAAAATTATGTTCAGTCATACTACTTGGTGGGTACGTCCGGTGGGCACGTACTCATTCAAGTACCCAAATGTATCCATTCAAGTACCTTTTTTTTTTGTACTCGTACCCGATACGTGTACGACAGCCAGATAAGAATATCCATGCTTCAGAGACTATAATAAGGACAAGAGGGAATACAATAGTCAGAGTGGATGAGAACCGAACAAAATAAAATATTAAATAAAATGAAGTTGAATGAAATATGATATCATTGTTTTATTTTATCACTCAATTTCAGAAAAATAAAAAATTAGAGTTTTTATATCAATTGAAATATTTTTATCATGTTTTATTCCACTTCATCATCGTAAATATACCAACATAAAAATTAAAAAAAATAAAAACCTTGCTTTTTAATTAGGAATTTTTATCCACACGTAACTTTTAGTAATTACATCCATTATTTTTTTAATTTTTACTTAAATTTTCGAAAATATCTTTTTTACTTTTACCACACATTCTTCCAAATAATTTTTACTATCTACACCCAAACCTCTTCTTCTCCAAAATTCCTCTTCACCTCCTTCAAATTTAATTAACGCTTTCGGTCCATCTTGTCCTCCAAAATATTGGTACAAATGTTCCATTAAATTCGCTTGCAATTGATAATGTTGTGTGCGATTGTATTGAAAATAAAGAGTTAGTTAATTTTTGCTTATATTTAAGATCATTAGTGAAATGTTTTTTTTTATAAATAAGACAAGAGAGAGTATTTTTATTTATTTATTTATTTTTCCATAACAAGACAATATATTTAAGAATAAAAGAGAAAAAATATATATTTAAATTATTTTTTTAAAAATATTATTATCATTATTATTTGTTTATTAGGGTATTATAAAGTAAAAAAAAGAAGAAAAAAACAAAAAACGGGTCCCATAGAGTTTTAAGTTGAGTATGTTATTTTACATACTCAACTTAATACTATACACCAAATTTTAAAGATTAGCAAAGTCCGGAAGAAAATTTGAACTTAAGACTCTCCACCCGAGTCTTAAAACTCTCCACGAGAGTGTATGCATTAAAAAAAATGTTATGACAAGACAGCACCAAGCTTGTCTCCCCAATCCCTCCTCTTTTCTACCATTATTTCAGTTACTTTATAATTAAGTATGTTGATGCAGGGAGCTTTCCTGCTGAAGTGTTTTAAGGATTTTAGTAACTGCTGCTCGGTTTGTGTTGTCAATTGTCACTAATCACTACACATGAGGAAACATAACTGCTTGTCTTCATCTCTTTTCAAATCTTATGTGTATATATGGCAACGAGTTTTGCAATATCTGAGCTCTGAATATGTGTGTCACTTGTCATCATTAATTTCATTGATTTTTTCTTTTTGAATCCCACCTTTTATTTATTGCGTCCTATAGTCTGAAATAAGTCGGAAGATTCTTTTCACACAAAATAAGACGGAAACAAAATAAAACATTTTTCGCTTTATGCAAGTCGTATTATCTTGCGCATTTTCAAAGTCGTAAATAAAATAAAGTATTCTGCCTCTCATCAAGCGAAAAACATTAAAAATTTGTTATAATACTAAAATTGTCTCTCCGTTCATTCACGTACAAAACAATAAAAAGAAGGGAGGTGCAGGGATTTCAACACTTTATTTGTCCCGCTTCTTAAAAGTCGGATTACGCTTTTAAATAGTTGGTAATTCTTCCACCTTATGCAAATCAGTAGTAATAGATGAGGGACAAAAAAATTATCCGACTTATTTTAGGCGGTTGGGATCAATGAGTAAAGGGTGGAATTCAAAAAGAAAAAATAAATTTCATTTGCAATACAAATGTGTTGATTTCCGCGAAGGAATTTAGTCGTGCTCAATTCGCAACCGTTGGGTTTGTGTCTGATCCTTGTACTGCTATTCCTAGCTAAGGCCATTTTCAAAGAGGGCAAGCAACTTTTAACATCCGCACGTATCCATTAATCCATGTATATATAATAATCTATAAATAAAAAACTTTATGTTTCAGTCAATGACGTCCAATTACAATATATAAATTCGAAGAATCACTTTTGTGTTACAAGAATGTAAATAATTTCTACTGCTTTCTTTGTGCAACCAACCATGTAATAAACCGATGAAAGATTTGCTACAGATTTTTAAAGCCTTTTCTTTATTGGGTCTAATCAACAAAAGGGGAAAATACTTCAGATGCACACACTTGAAAATAAATATGCTCAATATTCCCTACTTGTCTGCTTTGATAAAATTTCCAACTCTTTTCATGATTTCATCTCATCCCAATTAAAAGTTGGTCGAGTAAAATCCTTCCTCTTTTGGTACATCTAAAAGCATTGTGCTTTGTAAAAGAGAGAGGAAAAGGTAGCAGACTAGCAGTATGCTTACACGTATAATAAATTAGCAAGGAAAATTAAGATTAATTGTAGCCTTTGTACTGCAGGAAAGGCCCAAGTGGCGTCAAATCAACAAAATATGAAGAATAAATGTTGCCAATTTGTATGTTATTGATTGCTTTGGTTAGAAGATTTCTAATAATGGGATTTGATATGAGCCCATACATCTGGAGAATGCAGAACTTTATTCAATTCTCTTAGATTTTTTTTCTTAAAAAAAAATCCCTAATTGGGAAATCCTTAATATTTTAATGCCTACTAATAAAAGATTTTTATTTGCAAAAGGTGCAACCACACACTCCGACACAATAAAGGGAAAAATGGCCCTGGCCCCTGGGAAGGATTAAACTTTAGTTGGATGGGGAAAAAAGAGAGAGAAAAAAGAAAGTAAGGTTTAACTTTGGACATCATCCGATCCAATATGGGTGCTAGCTAATTGAGCTTGATGTGCATTAGCTAAAATTTTTAGTCTATTAACATGTGAGATTCCATGTAGTCCTCCTAACGAACAGGAGATTATATATAACCCAACTGTAACGTGTTTGAAGACGGGGACAATTCCCACTTAGGATGAGTTCGGCTACAATGAGAATTCTCCATTAGTGGCATGGCTTCTAAGCTTTGATGTGGATCGTCTTGATACTACATCGTGTTTGTATCTTATAATAAGAAGAAAATTTTTTGTTATCCTACTTTAAACTCGTACCATTTCACAAATGGGTTTCGATCATAATCGATTTTTTTAAGATTGCAAGTAAAGTCTACAAATTTTCTTTTTCAATGGTCGTGACCTGATTTACTATCCAAAAATCATGTATAAGATCACGATCATGGGGTTGTGTGAACACGAGGGACATAGGGTAGCAATTTTTTTTCACAATAAATTGTCAAGAAAGTTTACAGGATGATCCAGAACCTTTACTTATAATGGGCTACTCGAGTGATCAATTCGGCCTTAAATAGGGATATATTAGAATGGCCCATAATAATTGCTCCCAGACCTGATTGTCACGTAAGGAAATGCCAAGCTCTATTTGTGAATGCACTTGTTGGCTGTTGCTGATATTTTTATAACGAGTTTTAAATTTTGGCCCCCATTATTGAAATTTTGGTCCCCATTTCATATTTTTATTGACAAAAATACTGTTTTGTGTGTTATTTTTTCCGTTCCTAACGAGATGAAAAATTTACATCTATCCCTTGATGGAAAATTTCCATCTAACGAGAGACGGAAAATATCCATCTATCCAGCGATGGAAAATTTCCATCTAGCGAGAGACGAAAAATTTTCATCTAACGAGAGACGAAAAAATTTCATCACTCGAGAGACGGAAAAATAACACTACTGCTAATACTCGGGGTTAAATGCTAGAGCCTCTCGATATATAAGTTCTTTCATCTGTTTCTCTGTCAAAGCATGCTGCTCAAAGTCAAAGGTGAAAGGGAGTCATGCACACAGGTTCATCACTAATGTCATGCAGTGATGTCAAGTAAGGGTGTGCCAGTGTATCTTCAAGTGCAAAAAAACAATGTGCATGTAAGTGACGATACACAAACTTGCATTTCAGAATAATATTATTAATGTAAGTCTGACATTAAAAAGCAAAACTTGGTAGATGCATATTATCAACCAAGTTCTCTTATTTGCATAACATTTTTGAACATCAGTAACATATTTTTATACAGTAACACTCTTGAATACTTTTTTTTTAGGATGAGAAAGGGGACATTGCGTGAAAATAAATTTTCCCTTGTCAATCCATGATCGGTGCATTGAATAGGTAAAGTTTTTAACAAATACGGAAGATGCCAAAAAGCATAAAATTTATTAAGTATGCATAATGATATTATAACTTCTTCCATCTCTCGAGAGATGGAATTTTTCCGTCTCTCGGTAGATGAAAATTTTCCATCTCTCGGTAAATGGAAATTTTCCATCTACGGATAGATGAAAATTTTCCGTCTCGTTAGGGACGGAAAAAATAACACATAAAAGGGTATTTTTGTCCATAAAAATATGAAATGGAGGCCAAAATTTGAGTAATGAAGGCAAAATTTAAAACTGTTTTATGACAACAAACAAATGTATAAATTAATCATGGCTCAAGTTTTTCATGAGCTTTATATGTAAGAGTAAGAAACTTTTCGTGAACAAGCTCTAAACTTTTCTTTAAAATTATTTCACTTACTTATGTTTTTTGTGACATGGTTGACCAGAAATGCAGTGCAAATGGACTCAAGAAAATCCATTTACAGCCAACGTTTACCAAGTCGGCTAAATTGCTTGTTTGGTCTTTTATTTTATTTTTTTATTATCAAATTAGTTTCTTTTGTTTTTTTTTAATATTTTATTGGTGTTTATTTCCTTTTGCACCATTCATTTCATGGTCATTGTTGATCTGGATCAATATGATACGCACACGTGTTATTTTTTTGTTTTACGTGAACCAATCTGATAAAGATACGTAGGATGGACAATAACTATGGCCTATGGGATGCAAGATGCAAACAAGCTAAGAAGAAATGTGAAAAACCAATATGATAAAAAAAAATAAAAAGGAAATCAATTGATTAGAAGGAGAAAATGAGCAGTTTAACCGTACGGAGCCCAAGTACTTAGTAACCTTATTTCGCCATTACATTATGTAAAGACACCAAGTGATGTGGGACTTCATTTTCCCATTGGGTTTCAGTTTTCTGCTGCTAATTACCAAGCGAATTACTCCCAAGCATTTACAGCCTGAAATCCGAGGGGTCGAAGAGTTGGATACTCTGATAAAAGGTACTATTGCTGGAGGAGGAGTAATCCCTCATTTTATCAACAAGCCTTTCAAGATGTAGATTAAGGATAGCTCCTGGAGGGACAACTTCTGTCTCTTTTAAATATTTTACTGATCTTAATTGAGGATATATAATGTTATTTTTCTTTTAATATTGGGGTTGCTGCTTCATCAATTCATGCATGTGTTTGACTATTGCATGTTAAGAAATGAATTATTATATCTGAACTCGTATGTAGTTGAATTTTATTACGTAATGCTAGGAGGCTCCTGCTTGTCAGTTGTCACAGGTTGCTAAGGTTGATATTTAAAAAATAAAAATAAAAATATACCTGATTTGCTAAGGTTGTGAGTTGTGACATCTGCATAGAAAGTATTCTTCTTTCAAATTCTTTGGATATCTATGTGGTTGCATTGGTGTTTAACAAGGAAACAGATTACCTCAAGTTGCGATTAAAATTAAAAAAGCATACCCAAGAAAATAATGCAATATCCTAAATTCCTAATGCAAGAGCCACACACACACACACACACATATATATATATATATATATATATATATATATATATTTTAAAAAAACTAATGAATTGTATAGAGATTCTATGCTCAAATTAAAAACGAACAAAGAATACATCCACTCATAAAATGGAAATGATCAGTACCAATCTCATTAGAGAAATAACGGTTGAGAATAGAAATTACATTTCAGATGCCTTTTTCTTTCACCACCATACACCAATCAATGAATATATTCCGAAGAAACATAGACTTAAGAGCAATCAAAGCCCATGGCAGATGTATTTAACCAAGTTTGCCCCAAAAATTAGTAAAAAAAAAATAAAAAAAAAATCCTAAATTAGAGAATTTTGATAACAGTATTCAAAGCTCAGAAAGAGAATTTCACTGGTTCGCACCTACCGCCTACCACTGACAAGCAAACTTGCTCTTACTGGTGATGGTGTTAAACATGGTGAATGCCATAGTTGAAAGGAGAAGAGCTTGTAAAATGAATGAGAATTTTCCAGAGAATGAGAGAAACCTTAAACTGAATAGGAATGATTATTATTGCTACTCATGAGAAATGAAAAGTGAATTTATATACAATGCTGATTGGAATCAGCTAGCAACCAATTTGGCGCCAAGACTAACTACCTCTAACTAACTTCTAATGCTAACATAATTGCTAACTAATTCTCTTAACTAATTACAATTATAAATAAGTCCCTTGCAGTTTCTTGTTGACTAAGAAACTGATTACTGCTAACACCCCCCTCAAGCTAGTATGTGAATATCGAACATGCCAAGCTTGGAATGCAGTAATCGAAAAGGGCCTGGAGCAAGTGGCTTAGTCATAATGTCTGCAATCTGAGAAGCAGTGGAAATAGGCAGTAAATGAATCAAACCATTTTGGACCTTTTCACGAATAGGATGACAGTCAAGCTTTATGTGTTTAGTACGTTCATGGAAGACAGGATTTTGAGCAATGTAAATAGCAGAACGATTATCACAATACAAAGCAACTGGCTGAGGATGAGGAATCAGAAAAGCACTGAGCAACTTGAGTAACCATTGAGCCTCACCGCCAGCTTTTGCCATTGCTCTATATTCAGCTTCAACAGAAGAAAGAGATACAACATGTTGCTTCTTGCTTTTCCAGGAAATGAGGGAATTTCCTATAGATAAAAACAGTATCCTGAAATCGAACGCCTAGTGTCCAGACAACCACCCCAATCAGAATCAGCAAATCCTTTAAGCTTGGTATCTGAAGCAGAAGAAAAGAAGAGACCCTGCGTACGAGATCCTTTTAAGTATCGAAGGATATGAGTTGCTGCTTGTAAATGAACATCAGTAGGCTTATCCATGAATTGACTTAGATGATAAACACTGAAACAGATGTCAGGTCGAGTGTTTGTCAAATAAATCAATTTGCCCAGTAACCTTCGATAAGAAGAAGGATCAGACAAGACAGTACTAGAGGATTTGTGAAACTTTAATGTATAATCCAGAGGGGTAGAAGCAGGCTTTGCACCTAGAAGTCCAGCATCCTTAAGCAATTCAAGGGTATACTTCCTCTGATAAAGAGTAAGACCAACAGAGGAACGTGCAATTTCCATGCCTAGAAAGAACTTGAGATCACCCAAATCCTTTATGCTGAACTTATCATCAAGTAATTGTTTAAGTTGATTGATTTCAGTTAAATCATTGCCAGCCAGGACCAAATCATCAACATAAACCAAAACAGCAGTGAAATTAGAATGGTGAGACTTAGTAAACAGACAAGCATCAGCCTTAGATTGAATGAATTGTTGTTCAACCAGAGCTTGAGTAAGCTTCTCATGCCATTGTCTACTAGCCTGCTTTAAGCCATAAAGGGATTTCTGAAGTTTGCACACAAGAGAAGAGTCAACAACTTCCAAACCAGAAGGGAGTTTCATATAGACTTCTTCATGAAGATCTCCATGAAGAAAGGCTGTGTTAACATCAAGCTGTTTCAAATGTCAATTCTTGCTAGCTGCTAGAGCCAATAAAACTCTGATAGTGGACATTTTGACAACAGGGCTAAATGTTTCAGTGTAGTCAATGCCTTTTGTTTGATTGAAACCCTTGGCTACCAATCGTGCCTTTCTTCTTTCAATAAAGCCATCAGCCTTCAATTTAGTTTTGAAAACCCATTTATAACCAATGGCCTTTTTATCTTTAGGTAGATGAGTGAGAGTCCAAGTTTTATTCGTGTGAAGAGCAGACAATTCAGATTAGATTGCAGCTACCCAATCAGGATGTTGTATAGCTTCAGCATATGTAGTAGAGTCAGTAATGGTGGATAGATTGAGAGTGAATTTCTTATGATTTGAGGAAAATTTGTCATAGGACAACTGTGATGAGAGGATACTTGATGGATGGAGTAGGTGGATCAGTGGATGAAAGTAATGTGGTATGATAATTCTGTAAATATGGAGGAGGTTTTCTAATGCGAGTGGATTGTCTAATTGGTTGAGGTGGCTGCATAGGGTTAGTGTGCTGCACAGAATCAGGTTGATGCATAGAAGGTGATTGTTGTGCAGAAGTAGGTTGCTGCATATGAGATGATGGTTGCATGGGTTCAGGTGATGATGGAAAAGGAGGAATAGAATGAGTAAACTCATCACTGAAATCCAGAAATGAATCAAGGGTTTTATGCTGAAGTGAATTGTCTGAATGTGACTTGGACTCTTATGAGAAGAATGGAAAAATATGTTCATAGAAACACACATTTCTAGAAATGAAAATTTCTCCATTCTTCAGATCATACAGGACATACCCCTTTGTGCCATGTTGATAACCTAGAAACACACATTTTCTACTTCTAGGATCCAACTTCTTCCTATGTGAATGCAGTGTTGAGGCATATGCTAAACAGCCAAACACCTTTAAGTCATTGATGCATGGAAGAGTCTGATATAACTGTTCAAAGGGTGAACTGTTGGCCAGATAAGGAGTACCTTGTCTATTGATCAAGTAGATAGCTTGAGCAACATCATAGTTCCATAAAACCTTAGGAAGGTTAGCTTGAAACAGAAGTGATCTAGCTGTGCCAAGAATGTGTTGATGCTTCCTTTCTACAATCCCATTCTGCTGTGGAGTTTCTACACAGGATGTATGATGAATAATGCCTTTGGAATTGTAGAAGTCTGTCAGCCTAAAATCAGGTCCATTATCTGATCTAATACACTTAATTTTCAAACCAAACTGTGTATCAATCAAGTTAACAAACAATTTAACAAGGTTTGAGGTCTCAGATTTCAGTTTCATGAAATAAAGCCAAGTATGCCTTGAATGATCATCAACAATAGTCAAAAAATACCTATGACCATGAACAGTTGGAATGGGAATAGGACCCCATATGTCCATATGCACTAAATCAAAACAACTAGTAGCATGAGTGGTACTGTTCAGAAATGGTAATTTCTTTTGCTTTCCAAAATGACAAGCATCACAAGGTGCATGAGTTTTATTTACACTGATAAAAGGAAACTGATTTCTCATAACTAGCAGCTTAGTATGAGAAGGATGACCTAATCTTAAGTGCCAAATGTTACACTTATTGGAAGCAAATCTATGCATAGCATTGCTGGAAACAGAAAGAACAGTAGGAATAAAACTAGACTTGACTACACTATTCTGCAAAGTGTATAGTCATGCTGAAAGTTTAGCTACACCAATCATCTTCATGGAATGAAGATCCTGGATATGACAAAGAGAATTGGAGAAAATTAGTTTGCAGAAAATGGTAGAAACCAATTTTGACACAGAGATTAAATTGAATGCGAAAGTTGGTATGTAAAGGACATCAACCAAGTAGAAACTATCAGAAAACATAATAGTTCCAGCAATTGTGGCAATAACAGAATTACCATTAGGCATTTTCACAGATATTGGCTTAATTTTCTTATAGCATTGAAATTGAGTAATGGAAAAACATACATGGTCAGTTGCACCAGTATCAATAATCCAATCTGAGATGCTCAATTTACTTGTTAAAGTGCAAGTTATACCTGAGTCCTTAGCAGTCAATTGATTCACACAATGAGCATTAGGATTAGCATTACTCTGTGGAACTTTGATTTACTGAGTTTGTTGTATTAATGCCAAAATAGCCTTACGCTGTTCTGGAGTGAAAGTAGAACCACTGATCTCATTGTTATCCTTCACAGACAAAGTGTCTTCATCAATTTCATCTGTATATGCTTCATCCTCATTGGTAAAGCAGTTATTGACAGCAACAGTATTTGGACCCTTGAAATTTGGTGGAAAACCATATTTCTTAAAGCAAGTATTTTCAGTATGTCCAGTTCTTTCACAATAAGTGCAGACTCTATTACCCTGAAATCTACCTCTTCCTGAACCTCTTCCTGGATTACCAGAATTAAAGCTTCCAGAATTGCCTGAATTACTTGAGAATTTGCCTCTACCTCTTCCTCTAACACTGTTATTTGTCATATTGGCTATGATTCTAGAATCACTCAATCCAGAATTCATTTGCCTTTCTTGCTGAATTAACAGTGAGAAAACCTTGTTTTCATTTGGAAGTGGATCCATCAACATAATCTGTGACCTCACGTGGCTATATTGTTCATTAAGTCCCTTAAGAAATCGAATTACATGATCATCATCTCTGTAAGATCTTATGACTGGAATTACGTCACATACACAGCTGAATTCACATTTGCAATGAGGTATTGGTCGAAAATTATCTAATTCTAACCATAAGGTTTTCAGATGAGTAAAATATTCAGCAATTGTCATTGTACCTTGTATCAATGTATACAATTCTTCTTGCAATTTTGCGATACGAAAAACATCTCCCTGATAATATCGTTCACGCAAATCACACCAGATCTCAAGAGCATATTCTAACCAAAGTACACTCTGTGCGATTGAACTTTCCATTGCCTGATTCAACCACGAAACCACCAAAGTATTGCATCGATCCCACGCACCATAACTAGGATCATGAATCAGAGGCTTAATCAAACTTCCATCAACAAATTGCAGCTTATTCTTCGACTTCAGCGCCATGGACATTGACTTCAACCACGTGTGATAATTGTTTCCGTTCAACTTCACAGCTACTAAAACCGCACCAGGATTCTCATTAGGATGCATATAGTAGGGACTTAACGGATCCATAACTGGATTCACAGTGTTTGCCATTCGAATAATAGAAGAGTAATAGATTTTCAGAAATCGAATTGAATTGAAGATAATAGATGAACCGTTCTGCAATTTGCAGAATAGATCTTGAGATAGAAAGAAGAAATCAGAGTAGAATGGCGCAGATGAGCTTCTTATTGAAGCTCTGATACCATGTTAAACATGGTGAATGCCATAGTTGAAAGGAGAAGAGCTTGTAAAATGAATGAGAATTTTCCAGAGAATGAGAGAAACCTTAAACTGAATAGGAATGATTACTTTTGCTACTCGTGAGAAATGAAAAGTGAATTTATATACAATGCTGATTAGAATCAGCTAGCAACCAATTTGGCGCCAAGACTAACTACCTCCAACTAACTTCTAATGCTAACAGAATTGCTAACTAATTCTCTTAACTAATTACAATTATAAATAAGTCCCTTGCAGTTTGTTGTTGACTAAGAAACTGATTACTGCTAACAAATGGCAGCAGAAAATTGAAAACCAATGGGAAAACGAAGACCCACATCGCTTGGTATTCAAAACATACAACTCTATATATAGCACAACGAAGGACAAATACAAGTAAAAAAAAATGAAAGGTGGGCATGTATTGCATGGTTTCATTTTGCAGTGCATTTTCTAAAAAATTTTGAACAATAAGTCTTGACGAAATAAATTTAAAGGGATTAAAATGAAAACACCTTGAATTTTGATGCCAAATAATTTTTTCTAAATAAGAACCTTAGCTTGCCTTTAAATAGGAAAACAGAAGTTAAATTGTGTTTTCATGAAAACTAGTCTATGAATCAAAATTGTACGTGTCATGTTCTCTTTTATCGCATTTTATACTGTCACAACTGTATTTTACGTGATTATTGAGAAATTTATAGGTCGTATTATCTGTTTGAAAGGGATGGACAATGAACATGGGGAAGGTTTTAGGTAGCTTGCATGCTTTGAAAGGGATGAACCATGTTTTTTCTTGCTTCATGGAATACTCTGAATGAAATACTGACCAAAAAGTTCAAGGAATCGGTGAATTCAATCTCAAAGTTCCATGGTCAAGTGAAGGAGTTGGTACTCAATATTGCCCAAGAGCAACAACAGAAAAGTGAAGCCATTGACTGGAGATCTGAGGCTATCAAACTCACCAACAAGCTGACAGACGACTATGCCGAGCTAAAAAGAAAATCAAAAGTTGAAAAGAAGAAAGCCAAGGTTTCTTTTGACAATATGGCTTCCAACGATTTAAATCATAAACCGGAAGCTAAAGGTATTGTCAAAAAGTGTTAGAAATGCTGTAAAACTATTGTACTTCATCAATCCAAGCAGCGTTTAGAGAAGTTGGATCGATACTCTATGAGGTCATTGATAGTTGGATGATTGATCATGGCAATGGACGGCCACAGGACGATCTTGAGATGATGATCTTCCTGATCCATGGGGGCCAACATCTGAGGAAAAGATGGGTGTGGGAGTTGTCCTTTCAGATCTTGAACCTTTACTATAATTTTAGCCTTAGAAACAAAACAATATATTTTTTTGCAACTTAAGTCCCGTGTAATGGGGCCGCTTGAAATTATTTCCCCTTAGGTCAAGGAGTCGTAGTTTTTTTGCTTTAACTAAGCCCCCGTGACTAGGCAATTATCTTTTTCTTACATTTTTTTAATGAGTGTTGTTTCCAAATATTTAAGAACTTAAAACTGTAACCTTTAGTCGAGGTAGGTTCCACGGTTGCGATGCTACAGTTAATAGTGGTGTCAGGCATCCTTTATTATACTCGTATTTTTCATAAGGTTTCGTTATGTGATCATGCCACACTTGTTGGCAAGACAAGGATGAGGGTGAGTCAAATATAAACTCAAATGTAAATAATAAGAGTATGTGAAAAGATTTTATTCAATTGAAATTAAAACGAGGATATTACCGAATGAAAAATGAATGGATATGTCGTTAACTACATTTTATTCAATAACTATACTGCAAAGGAAGGTAATAATAAGATATATATTGTCATGTTTTCACTGAGGTTGGTCCTCGTCTAGGCAGCGCTCCAGCTGTTAGGGAAAGCAACTCGTGATAAAGTCTCTTAGCGATAGGCTCCTAAGTTAGTTTTGTGAGAAATGCAATAATGTCCTTCCAAATTTTGGGCAAGCTTTCCATCTCTTGCATTCTTCAACCCAATGACTGCTCAATAGAGAACTAAGTCTCCAACCTCAAACATCCTCAAAAATCACCTTCTTGTGCCTTGTTGGAGATCTGCTTCGATCTCCTTTTTTGCGATTGCCTGGTTAATTAATTCATTTAAATTTAGGTTTTCTCTCATCATTGCATCATTTGCTTGATAAATCAATCTCTCACTCAAAATGTCATAATGTACATCTCAATGAGGGATAACAGCTTTGCATTTAAAGGTTGGGCGTAAGGGTGTGTCCCAAATAGTGTTGTGCTTGATGGTCCGATAGGACCACAAGATATCATGTTATACTTCCTCCCATCTTCATTTTGATTCGTTAAGCTTTTTCTTAATTCCTCTTGTGATCATCTAGTTAGTTTTTTTTATAAGAAAAAATTTCTTTCCAAAAGAGCTAAGAAGTACAAGAGATACTTCAAGCAAGAAATATATCATTTGATTAGTTGATTCAACATGTCTATTAGTTTGGGGTTTCTCCACCAATTATAGGCAGTGCCTCATCTCTATGTGGATCATCAATTCTCGGAAGCCGACATTGGTAAACTGGGTGTTATTGTTTGTAAGGATCGAGGTAGGTAATCTAAAACGAGGAATGATTTATCTTTTGTAATGATGGAGGCGATCGTGGCTAATGGTTCAATCACCACCCACTTGATGAAATAGTCCATTGCCAAAATCACATGCTTAAGGTGTCCTAGTACTAAAGGGAATGGGCTGATGATGTCCATCCCTCATTGATAGAACAACCAAGTTAAGCTCAAAGAGTGTAACTCTTTAGGGGGAGCTCAAACACATCGGTGTAAAGCTTAAACATTTTGCATCTTTTCACTTGATCAAAGGCATCTTTTTGTATAGTTGAACATTAATAGCACACACTTAAAATTGTCCTTACTAGCACTTTTCCTCCCATGCGATGCGCACTTTGACTTTTATATACATTTTGTAAGACTTTTTCTTCTTGATACAGGTTTAGCCAACTGAGCATAGGAGTAGAGAATCCTTGTCCATATAACAGTCCATTGTTGAGTGTAATGAGCAAATTGTAGGACTATTTTTTGTGCTTCACCGATGTCGGCATGTAATAGTCCCACATGTAGGTAGGAGATAATAGGGTTCATCTAATAAAGGTGAGGTTGATGACTAAGGCGACCCATGGGAACTAGATTGTTCTTTGGATTAAGGTTTTGTTGTTTCGAACCCTTTAATACTAACTAGCTTCAAAAGGATGTCTAACCTAGTATTCTAATTCAATGGAATATGCTTCACTTATACTTTTTTGAACTTAATCATCATGTTTCTAACCTACTCCAAGTACTTCTGAATTATTTTTTTTTATAAAAAAAAAGGCTCTTTTTATTTGGCAATCTCCTAAAATTTGGGATACATTAGTTGAGAATCATTCAAGATGGTAAGGTTGGAAGCCCCAATTCCTTTGCCACTTTTATTATTTCAACCAAGCAAGCTTCATACTTTGCGTGATTGTTGGAAGTTGAGAACTCAAACATAAGTGAGTATTCAAGAGTTACCTTGATCACTTTCTAAGATGAACTATGCCCCTACTCCCTTTAAGTTTGTAGAGTTGTCATCCACGTAAACCACCCACGGCCCTGAGTTTGAACTCGCACACGGTTCACTAAACTTAGATACAAAATCTGCCAACACTTGCGACTTGATCACTTTATTTGGTATAGTGCAGAGAGTGTACTCTTTGTACCTGGATTTTGGTGATGGCTTCTTATTCTTTCCTCTTTACAATGTTATAAGAAAAACTATATGAATCAGTGTATTCGAATAAGACTTGGGGTTGCACTGATAAAAGCCTCAAGAGTGACACAAGAGGAAATATGGATCCACAAATTCTAACGATGCAAAACCCTTGAGTTCAAGGAAAATGAAGGACAAATAAGGATCTAGGGGCTGAATTCTTTAACACTTTGGTCCAAACCAATTTCATTCAAGTTTTCTTTAAGTTCTAGTTTGAAATAAGTTGAAAAGGGGTTGCTTGCATGCACCGAAGGCATGGTCTTAAGTTTTAGTTGAGTTAAGTAGTTTTTAATTAAGTCATGAAGACAAGTGTGGTTACCATCCAAGAGAGAAGATGAGCGCTTGAGAAGAAGAAGATTCAAGAATAAAAGCCATGGAATCAAGTCAAATCAAGCCAACCTTTGAGTTCCTTCACAACCAAGGATTTCATGAACATTAATGGCATCATTAAGTGTTTCTTTTAAGCCTTAATTAATGCCTTAATTTCGTGCTAATCAAGTCTCCAACTCAGCCTAAAGATCACGTCCCAAAGAAGAAGAAAAATCATGAAGATCTTTCACAAAACAAGGTGGCTTTTGGTCTGCTTCAAACTAAATCCATCATGGACATTTAAGAGAATGATTAAAGCTAGTTTAAAGCCTCATAAAGTCGTGCATATAATGGATCACCATTCAACCATGAAGATTTCAAGAATGGAAGTTAAGAAGGTGAAGTTAATTCAGCCAACTCTTGGCATTCCAAAACCGTCACATTCAAGGCATCATTAGGCTTCATTAATGTTAGTTTTAAGCTTACTAATGGCTTAGTCAATGCATCAAATTCGTCCATAAAAAGGCCAGGTGAAAGGTCTATGTAAACTTCTATATAATGTAAGTTTCATGAATGAATAAGATAGTTTTGTGTTAACTTCTATAATAAGAAAGAGTGATTCTATTCTCCTGTTCAGTGATTGAACAAGTAGAGTCTTTACAAGTGAGATGTCTTTGTGATGCTCTTAGACATATCACTTCCTTAGGGTTGTGTGTGGCGCCATATCCTTCTTTCCTTCTTCCTTGCAAGTTTGCTTGATGTAACTAATTCCTTCCCTTGAAGGTCGTGAGCAACATCAAGGGTAGCTTTCAATTGGTTTGTTCTCATTACCTAAAATCCTCTTGTTTTACTCTTGTTTAGTCTTTAGACTTTCCTTGTTAACTGATCTTTCCTAGAGTTTATCTTTGTCTTTCAATTCGGTCTTTCATTGACTAGAACTTCTAGAATAATCTCTGCTTGATGAATTTCTATTTAAAGTCTTCTGATTTACTTGATCTTAGTCTAGTTTCTTAAGGTAACAACATATTTCCTTCTTGAAATCCAAGGTTTGCTTTTCCTTCCTTTGTTAGATCCTTGTCCTCTTGGCTTGAAGCTATCATGCACCTATTAAAAAACAGATGGTTGAATCTCGTCTTATGTAGTTTGGGCATGTGTGGATGAGACCAGTAGAAGTTTTGGTTAGGAGAGTAGTTCAAATGGATGTTACTACATACGTTATGGAAAAAGGAAGACCAAAAAAAAATATATATAGACAAAACAATTAAGAAGGGCATGGAAATAAATGTTTCATCAAAGAACATAATTTACGATAAACCGACCTTTATGACGTCTTTTGATCTATGTAGTCAACTCCTTTTAACAAGAGCTTGATTGTTATATTTATTTTTAATATGACCTAATTATATACTCCCTCGGTCCCTAAATATAAGACTTTTTTGACAATTTTATTTTGTCCTTATTTATAAGACCATATATCAGTTTTCAATGACATTTAATTACTTCTTTCCATAAATAGCATCATTTACCTAACACTTTTTAGATTCTCAATACTATTAAAATGGGTAATAATTAAGATAAATAACATATCAAATATTTACACTTTTAATATCATTAATTAAATTAACTAACTTTCTTAATAAACATAAAATTTATCAAAATAATCTTATATACAGGAATGAGGAAGTATTTTGCTAGAGGGTCCCAAAATGAAGTGACCTTTTGTGGGGTCTATAGAAGGTCCCCTGTTCAGACAAAATAACAGTGAAAGATAGTAAGAGAGAGGAAGGTGGATCAATTCAATAACAATCTGATTCGTAGAGTAAGTAAAGGCAAAAGGAATGAGAGAGACTTAGACTTGATTGAGGGAAGAGACATTGTGAGTGATTTTATATGCCTGAGAACGAAGAGTATACAATATACTTTCCTAGTATACTCCCTCCTCTTATCTAACTATGTTTCTATTTATCATAATTTTTTTATTTTAAATTTTTATGTTTTCAATAATAATTATATAAGTGTATTATAAATGAAATATTCCAAATTTTTATAGCATTTAATTATTTTTTAGTTTTTATATAATTTTAAATTACATTATATATTTGAGCATCAAACTATGTAAGATAATCTGTCATAGCATTGGCTTCGTGAAGGATGAAAAACTTGAGCTTGTCAATCAATAGACAAAAGATGATGGATATCAATGATGATAGTAGCAAAGGCAGCAGTGTATGACTGAGTTATTGCAATGTAATGCTTACAACATGTATCATATGGTCTCACTAATCGGTGCGGTGCCATACGGGAGTTGGCAAAGTAATACTTCTTTATTTCAAAAAATAAAAATAAAAAATCGAGTATGTAATTTTGATTTTTTAAACCATGATTTGACAATTATATATAGATAATAAAATATTATTGATTCAATATAAAATTGTATAGCAACAATTTAAAATTAGGTCGCATGGTAATAATTCCCTAAAAACATAGCTTATTTAAGTTTTTAATCCCTGAACTTAAATGTTCTTTTAGAATTGGTTTTTAAACTTTTATTCCGATGTTTTAGGTCACTGAAATTTACTCAAATCTTGGAAATGATCCTTTCATCATTTAAGTGATGATATGATCGATGACATATCATGTCAAATTTGTCATATGGATAAGTAACATGACAGATGATATCACAAGAATTTTTTAAATTGAAAAAAATTAAATTTATTAAAATTAATTAAAAATCGTATTTTTTAATAGAAAATCAGCTCTTTAAAAAAAAATTTAAAAAAAATTGATTTTTTAATACAAAATTCATGTGGTGTCACGTGACACTACATAACACGTCGCTCATCGATATTGCGAAAGTGACATGTCATGTCGTCAGTCATATCATTACTTAAGTGATGGAAGGACCATTTCCAAAAATTTGAACAATGTTCAGAGACTCAAAGCATAAAAAAAAAGTTCAAAAACCAATTACAAAATAACATATAAGTTCACGGACTAAAACCTTAAATAAACTTAAAAATATTTAATTTATATCCAAAATTTAAGTTCATTAGATCTCATTGTGTGAAATTCGTTATTTCAAAAATTAAAATTATGATTTTTTTACTTTTTAAAATAATATATTAAGAACATTTCTTAGAATTTTTTTATAAATTATTTAAATGAGATAAAGTTGCATAGATAATTAAATGTATCCACAAAATTTATGTGTATCAATAAATTTATAGTATTTGTTAATTTTCAATTCATATTTATTTCTATTGGCTAAATTAAATGTTCATATGAAATTGATAATCTAAAAATAACTTATTTCTTGTAATTCAAATTCACGTTATAATATAACTTAAATCTAAAAATAACTTATTTCTAGAAATTGGGAATTGTCCTAAATAATTCAAATTGATAACGGATCAATCTAATAATAATGCCTATTTATTAAATTTTATCAAATACAATCCTAAATAATCTTAATTTTATAAAAGTAGTGTTAGTACGTCTTTTAAAGATATTAATACAAAAGAATAAAACTAGCATTGGAAAAATAAATACAACACCATCAATATATAAAACATCATTTAAATTTTTATGACAAAATTTTCCTTTTTTAGGACACTCGTAAAAAAAAATACAAAAAGAAGGAAAATAACATTGCAAAATTAAGTACAACAAATTTTAATACTATGATAAACCATTATTTTTCAATACAAATTTTCATATTTCTTTTCTTAAACAATGTTTTCAGGGTTTGTTAACATTCTCCTACATATATTTAAAGGAAACGTAAGCAAGTATTTTTAAGATATTGTTTGAGAAAGCAAAAGTACTTTTGCGATAGAAAATAATATGTTTGAATTATAGAGAAATACTGAAGTAGTTGTGCTTTCAATATTTTCAAGGACACTTGTTAACCCAATCATATATAAATATGATTAGAGTTTTACCATTCTTAATAGTCTCAATTAATCAATCATATTTTTAGTTTATAAAATTTTGATTGGATATTGTGGAGTGACATGTAGCCTTTACTATTACGGTCTTTGAATATAAGCTGGAAACAAAAAAAGTTTAATAATTTAAAATATAAGCAAAATTTAAATACTTTCATGCTATTAAATATTATCATTTCGAAAGCATTTGGTTGCTTAGAAACAATGTGTTGTTCAATAATAAGTCTTTCGATTAAATAGGATTATTGGCCTTGATAAAGATTAAATCTTGAATTTGGTTCTCTGCTAGAGAAAAGTTTTTGTTTTCATTTTCTGATAGGTGCTTATCGCTTTATCTTGTATTTCAGCTTTTACATTTTAAACCTTTGTCCGATGTTGAGTTCGAGTACCATTGGTATTTACTTTTAATGATTTTGTTTATGACAAAAAATTATATTCATAACACTTTTGTCAATATTGTTAAAATGTGTTCTTTTTTACTTAAAAATCCACATTCTCAAGAAAAATAATAGTTTACGCGATAATTTTTTATTTTTACATGAAATCAGAATATATACTAGATGTACTTAACTAGGTTTATCTAGAAAGATATGTTTTAACATATTTTAGCTCATTACACAAATAGGAGGGAGTACCATTTAAATAAATTTTCAAGATAAAATTTTCCTTTTATATGCCTTATTAAGCAATTCATTTAAGACACTACTCCTTAAAGAATACTACAAAAGAATGAACAGAACATTGCAAAATTAAATCCAACAATTTTTAATATACGATGGAACATTATTTTCAATATAAATTTTCCATATTTTTTATTAATTAACATTTTTTTAGGGTTCGTTAAAATTCTCTTACATATATTTAAAAAAGGAATGCAAACTAGCAAATACCTTTAAAATATTGTTTAAAAAGCAAAACAAATAATTTTGCATTGAAAAATGATAATGTTTAACTATGAAAAAAAATTAACAGCAAAACTAAATTTGATTTCCACATCACAGCACTACCTGGCATCATAATACATAAAAGCCCACATTTTATGAAAGGTTTGCAAAAGTATACACAATCATGTGCTTAAAGTAAAGCAAAACCAAATCAGGCACTTTACACATAAGTATGATTCACAAGATTGTGAAGATAATATACAAATGAATGACAATAAAAATTGCCCCCAAGTTGCTACCGTCTTAACATTATAGTTTTAATGACCCCACAGCATCCTATCAGACTTAATTAGGAACCCTATCTCCTTAAAAATTTTATAAAAAAATTTAATAAAAAAAGTTTTAAAAAAAAAGTATAACAAATCCAACAATAATCACCTTCCATCTCCCAACTATGAAAAATATTGAAGTTGTATTTTCACTATCCACTTACTTCTTTTGTATTTTCTGTGGTCGTCACTAACCACTAATCAGTTATCATTGAGTATTGATCGTAAATATTCATGTGAGAAAGAGAGAGGGAGGGAGAGCACGTGAAAGTCAGTGCCATGCATGAGAGACCCCCCTCAAAACGTATAAATGCTTGCCCTCCTCCAAAATAGTACATTGTCCACAACAAACGAAAAGTAAAACTGAGAATCTCATCTCATATATAGAAGGAGGAGAGGGTCGGAGCAAGAATGGAACAGGATATCGACACGTGGAATAATTCACATAGGATATGGCCCATTAGGAGACCATGCATGCCCTAGGATGGAGAATAGTACGGATCCAAGAAGTAGTATTCAGGTGGAAAGGCTAGTGAGGGTTATTAGGACTGTCATGCACTGTGTCCTTGATGGTGTGACTCAGAGTCAGACACTCAGAATGCACATAAGCCTTAGCCTTTTCTTCGAACGGTCAGATCAAATAACTGCATCGCATCCTTCACATGCACTCATTCGTCTTGTCAAATCATTTGGAATCATTAAACATATCAACATCTCACATTTTTAATATTTAGTAATATTTGGTAAGATGAATGCAAATAAATGTCTAAAATATACCGGTTAAGTACACCAAAAAAAAATAAAAAATATACTTGTTAAAAAGCGAAATATGATAGAAATATTTTGAAAATACACTCTAGCATCCCCTCGACAAAAAAGAAATAACTGTAATTTATAATAAGATAAATTACATTTTGTATTTTTAATCTTATCTTAAAGATTTACTTTGGTTCTTACTTTTTTTATTTATTATGTCCTTTATTTTTTAAAATTAAAATTCAAGTTGATCTTTTTTTATAACATTGTTAATTTTATCCAAGATATTTATAGTCATTGTCATTTTGTCGTTAGAGCTTGACACATATTTTTACGGCTCTATTGATTAAGTTTCGACTACCATCTTCATTTATGTATGTCTATCACATTGTCATCATTATGTAAATTGATCAACTATTACCGTGAGCTAGTTTGCTCCACCATTGATTAAGTTTCACCACGATTCCAGCCTTCATCGGGTGTTAATTTGAAATTTTTCTAGATTTTGGCATAATTTTTTAGTTTCCAATAATGAATGTGATTTCGATAAAATTAACACAGTTATGAATCTGTGATGAAATGACCAAATTAAACTTTTGAAGAAAAAAAATGACCCAAATAAGTAAACAAAAGATTAATGGCCAATATATCCACAAAAAAAAGGATTAATGGCCAAATTGAAAATAAGATAAAGAATAAAAATGTAATTAACTCTTCATAAAAATTTTTTATTATATTATTAGTAATCATATCAATAATAATTAACAAATCCCTTTTAATAAACACTCTTAACTTACTTTCTAGTTTCTCCCACCCCCACCAAAAATTCCGACCCCCTTCTTCCATACTTCTCTTCTAAATTGCATGTCATTTTTTTAGGAAAAAAAATTCTTTCATCTCTTTTTCTATCCTACTTAGTGCCCGTTTGGATATGTGGTTGGACGTCCGTTTTGTCAAACGCTTGTGAGAGTGAACTTTCGCGTTTGACCTCTCAAAACGCGAAAACAAATGAGTTTTTAAGCTATGTTTCGCGTTTTAAAACTAGAAACGCGTGTTGTCATGAAAATTCCAAGTCTCCAAGTTATATCCTTAGCTTGTTGAGAATATATTTCAAGATATTTGTTGAGAATGCTTCTTGAATTGGCGAAGGAGTCCAATATCGGCATCTGACCAATATTAGGAAAGAGTAACATAACAAATAAGCATCAAAATAGGACCTAGTCAAAATAAACATTATTGTACACTTAACCTTATTTTCTATTGTACACTTAAAAACACTTTATATAAATTAAACCTCCAAAAATCAAAATAAAACTGCATTCTGTAATCCATTAATCTATTAGTCAATTTGTTAAGTGTCGCATGACACATTTTCATTGGCTCTCTCTTAACGCATTTAGCATAGAATCATCGGATTATCCCTTCTTTAAATTTTAATAGTTGAATATACATTAAAAAAAATAAAAACAAAAACCTTCTAGATTTGTCCTTTAGCCACAACAATCACATATGAAACATCTTTGATTAGATTGGAAGTCTAAAATCCTTAAACAGTCTTAGATTGAGTGGTTATCACTTATCCGGATACATATATAGAGGTCAATATATTAACCTTCGGTAACCCTTACTTTAATCAAACACTGAGTTGTTAGATCCCTTACTAGGTTTGCTTAGCAAGGAAAAATCACTTCCCTTTTGTCAATACTCAACAATAGACATGCCTTACGATAATCTCAGCATACAGACAAAAATTGGAACTCCAAAAAGGTAAAACTTAATACTTAGGAATAGGCTGCTAAGAAAAGCCACAAAAATTTGAAGCGGAACCACCAAGCTTGAAGTTTAGCTGCCACCAAAAGCTACACAAAATTTATCTGCTTAGATTAAGCGACTCCCTTCTGTTTCAATGTTACCTTCTCGATCGGCTTCTCCCCAAGATCAAGGGCAATTCCTTGAGTTTTAATTCTTATTATTCCGAATCAGAGTGAGGGAGATTAGGAGGTCATGGCGGCGAGGGTGGAGTACGTGATGATTCGTGAGGGAGGAGCCCCGCCGTGTTTTTATTTCTTTTTAAAAAAAATTCATCTTAAAATCTTAACCGTTGCATATGTATTTGACTGTTAAAATGCAAGAGAGGAACAATATGGGAGTTCTATGTGCAAAGTACTAGGAGAGATTACCGTTGAGGAGTGCACAAGGCACTTAATTGAGGGACTAATATATTAATGGACGGAGGAACTAATGTGATGTCATTTTTATTTTAATTGATGCAAAAAGTTTTTTGGGACTAAATTGATGCCAAGTATATCTTGGGAAAACCCTATTAGATTATTAACTCTAAATAATAACTACGATTATGCTAATTTCCAAGGTCCTAGTTGTTCTTCCCCTTATTCTTCTTCCATAATTTCTATACCAGCACCATCTCCATACAGACACCTAGTATGTTGGTACAAGTACCATAAATTGAGGAGGGTAAAATACTATATAAAGATAGTAAAACAAATTAAAGAGTGTCAGAAACAATATTTATGGCTAATTCTATAGGAACAAACAAATATATATCATTTTACAATCATATATATAATCAAAGTAATAATTAATCACATCATATATATCAAACACAACTATGGTGCAATCAAATGATATGATACATGATAGATGTTTTATGTGCCAACATTCTTAAAATCTCCAATTAAGTTATTTCTCATGATGTTATGCATGTGGATCCAAACTCATCATACCCTTCTCCTTTTGCTCCAAGTAGAATCAATAATCACTTTGTGTCCTAAGTGCAATCAATACCTATGTTTCAAGGAAACTCCACGAAAAGCGATCGAAATGTCCAAATTAAATATTTCTCTCAGATGTCAACAACGCTTTATCGGTGTGCATCAGAAATCTCTCTCCATCACTCATGATAATATTGAGAAGTTGTCAGAAATCAATCGATTTGTTTAGCTATCCTACTCCTACAAGCTGCAACCTGGACCACCTTGCCCAATTGACCTTCTAGGCTCGATGGAAACACCACAAAACTCCTCCATCATTTCTCGTGGTCAGGGCCTTCAATTCTCATCCCATGTGCGAGCATATGCAACAGCATAGGACTCCCGATTTTTTCCTAATCCTTTATTCTATATTTTACTATACCACTAAATGTTTTAAAAATATCTATACTCCTTATGGTTGTCATAATCTTAATATGGCATTATGTGACATGATCGATACTTATAGTAAAATTAGGGATATTTTTTGGTGTCATTCAATGGATTTATACCATATTAGCAAATTCTATAAAGAGATGACAAATTTTGAAAAATATTGTAAAAGAGTTGACCCTTAAATCATTATCAGCCAGCCATTAGGGCTAGAGAGAGTCATATCAATAACGTTATTAAAGCTATGAGATTTCAAGTTTCAGAAATCCATAAATTAAAGCTCTACTTCAAGTTGTTGAAAGTGTTAAAGATTCTAAATTTAGAAGTGAAGCAAAGTCCATAGCCAAAAATGAGGATTTTGTTTTTGAGTTCTTGTTTGCACTAGTGATTTGGTTTGAAATATTACATGTTGTTAATTTGGTTTGCAAGCATTTGGTGTTCTTAATAACTACTCCTATTACAAGGTTTAGATTTATTTTTGAGAGTGAATTGAGATTTTATAAAATGATTAAATTATATGAAATACAATTTTTTTTAATTATTTTACTTTTTTATTTTGAAAGAAGCTTCATTATTTATTTTCGTATAAGACCCACAAAATGTTCGAAATGACCCTGCCCTGGTATTTCTATGTATCTTTCCACTCACTCAATCTCGACTTCCCTAAAATAATGTCATGATGCATAGTGCATACTACTAAATATCAACCGTTAGTTGCTATATTCTTTTAAATATTTTTATAATTTTATTTATTTCTTATCTTATCACATTCTCGTTTCTATTCGAGCACCTCGACTCTGATCCTACCTCACTAATTCTTCAAGTGATGATCTCTTACCACCATTAGGTATCATCAATAGGGATTCCACAAATTCTCACTCGACCACTTAACAGGTTGAGCAAACACTTTTTTTAAGGGACAGGTTGAGCAAACATTAATCTTTTTTTCTTTTATTTTTTGACTGAGAAATATGTAATTCATTTAAGAAGAAAAGATAGTACAATCAAAACTAGCAATATCAAAACAAAATACATAGATTTCACACAAAAATATTAAGAAAACTCTGTACCAGTCTTCCAAAAACGGACATGCGTCATCAACCTCTTCCTAAAGCGGTCTCGAACAAGAGATTCAACAGCCTTAATTTTCAAGACAACAATCTCATCAATACTGGAAGTAAACACTTTTCGGCGACAAGGAATCTCAAATATGTGAAGAGAGATCTGCTGGGCAGAAGCCTAGTCAGAAGTCTGCAAGGAAAGAACTGTCGCGAACAACAACCTGTTTCCAGTTATTTTAAAAGAGAATGGAGCCATCAGATTGGAAACTGCAACAACACACATGCCTCCTCCAAACAAAAACACCCAAGCAACTGAAAAATTGACATTTATTTATAACCCAAACTTGCACAAAGGCAAGAGAGAGACCCAGATACACTGGGAGAAAACTTGAAAAAACAAGACAAAACTCTCACACCGAATGGGAGGGACTGAAACTCCCTCCCCTTCTCCCTCATTCACTCACTTGAGAACCAAAAGAACAAGAAAAGAGGAGAAGGGAGACGGAGAAAGAAGAGAGAAGGCAGACGAACAAACTTTGTTAGGAAATTGAGCAAACATTAATCCTTAATCTTTTCTTTGTTTTGTTTTTCTCTAATATTTTTGTCTTTAAATTGTTTCTCTCATCAATAGCTTTTCTTACTCAAATACTTTTTGTTTACTAATAATTCATCTAATTCTCACATACTATTTAAGACTTTTGGATTTTAATTTCTTAATATTCTTTGGAGAATTATTACTATACTTCGAAAATGCATTCTGATGAATACTAATACGCTTATAAATCTCACAATAATGCATTGTCTCACTCAAAATTTTCCTTGTCTCTTCCTAAAGCCTCAAACTTTCTACCATAATTTTTAAGAACACTAAATTAATTTTATAAATAACCACATTTTCTTTCTACACTGTAATAGTTTTCAAAGCAATATATAAGCCAAATAATTATAATCAAGCAATAATAGCAAATAATCTAGTAAACACATGTATCAAGACTTTCACATCAATCCAAAACATGTTCACAAATAATTTACACGCGATCATACAATGACCAATAAGACAATTGCAACAAATACACAACTGTCAAAAATGTAGTACTTTTCTTACTTGAGTTCAAGTTAACTTGTTGATTGTTCTCGAACCACTCTCTTTGCAAAAGCAGCACCTCTAGCACTAGGTCATGTGACGATTGATAGCTGATGGGACAGGATTAATGTAAGGGCAAGGCTTGTTGGAAACCAACAAGCGGCTCAAAATAGTCTAGAGAGGGGGTGAATAGAGTATTGAAGCCTTAGTACAAATATTTCGATCACCGTAAAGAATGGTTTTAAGAAAATAAAATTTTTCTTCAAAAATTTCACTGATTAATCGATTAATAAGGAGCCTAATCGATTAATGCCGCAAGCCACTTTTGAACTACTCGAGTAATTAGATTGTTACTCGAGTAATGCCGCAAGTAACAAAAATATTAGTCGATTAATGAACGAATTACTCGATTAATCTGGGCAGAAAAACGATGAAAACTGATTTTGATAAGAATTCTTTTAGAATCACAATGCCTTGATGATTCTACAAATTATGAATGAATACTAGAACAATTTACAAGTAAATTTACCAACCAATTTAGGTCAATTAATCAAAGATATGAAAAACCCCAATTCTAACCTAAATTCAATTATTCTTGAATTAATGCAAACTAGAAAAGAAAACTATGAAGACGATGATTTATCCTGGTTCACTCTCTACCACTGAGAGCTACTCCAGTCCCCTTTATCTAAAAGATAAAGAGTTTCTACTAGACAATTCAATTGCTAGAATTACAATGTTAAGATGCAACTTCTCACAAAGCTATCCTATCTTAACCCCTCTCAAAGAGTGTACCAAACTCTTTGATGTTCTAACCCAATTGAATTCCTTGTCCGTCTTCTTTTGATTTGTTGAAGATGCTTCCAACCAAATCCTTTTCAATTTGCTTTGACAACCTTCAAAGACTTTACTTGTGAAATTCTTCACCTTTGTTGAATCCTTGATTGTGCAACCTCTTGTTGCAAATAGCTTCAACACACACTTGAAAACTAGAAAGATCTTGATCTAAATCAAACTTAGAATATTGAATTGATCTTGAGTGAAGAATAGAGAGAAATGTTGAATCTTGATTTCTCAAAGAAAGTTTTGTAATAGCTCTTGAAAATGAAAGTATATTGCTCAATATGAAAAATTATGAAAGAGATTGTAACCTTGTCCAAGTACAAATGAGGTCTTTTTATATTTTTATGAAACAGTACGTGTTACTCGAGTAATGGTTAACACATTACTCGATTAACCAGTGTAAAAGTGTAATACTCGAGTAATCTAAAATTACTATTCGAGTAACCAGTATAAAAATGTACTACTCGAGTAACCAGTACAAACTTTGATTAAAAAACAAAGCTTTTCAAATGTACTTTGACAATTACTTTAATTTGAGCTATTTTAATCAAGATTAAGTTTTTTTCACTCTTAATCAAACAATATTATAAGCTTAATTAAGATCACCTAAAGCTACCCACTCTCATGATATGCATTGCATAAAATAAAATATTACATTGATTAAGAATTAAAATAAATCCTAATTCTAATCTTCATGAGTGTAGCTTCCTTGTTGAAATGTTGTTGCTTGAAATACGTTTGATATCATCAAAACATAGAAACCTACAAACTCCCCCTTTTTGATGATGACAAACCTCCTTTTCAATTAAGCACTAAGTTTTAAAATACTCCCCCTAAATGTAATACACTTAGGAAAAATATAATAAAACTTATCCTACAAGAACAACATCAACAAAATATTCTCCCCCTTTTGGCATCATTAAAAAGATTTAAATTTAATAAGAAAAGTCCTTTGTCAAAAGTGGAAGGTAAGTGTAACAATCTATGATAATGAGATAAAATATAGTAGAGACGAAAAGAATAAGCCAAAATCAGAGTAGAGTCTAAACTATATAAAATCTCATAATAGTGCTAAAAACTAACATTAACAAGAACAAGTCAAAACAGAGCACCATAACCATAGTTCATAAACACCATTAAATCATAATCAGTCAAGTAATGCAGCAAAAACATAGTCAATAGTCATAAGATATCAACCATAGTCAGAAGATAAACTAGGCCATACACAAGGCCCTAGAAACATCCAAAAGACATAACAAAGTCATAATCTAAGTCATAACAACATAAACCAGCAAAAAAATAAACATAACCAGCAGAGAAACAATGCAAGAGTCAGTGAATGAATGAGAAAAGAGTAATAAAATCCCAACACGAACATCATCAAACAAGAAACCACAAGGCTAAGGGTTTGGTGGAGTGGGAAAGTGCTGGGAAAAGAGATTCGAGATATGATCCATCAACCGCTGCTCCATAGCCGCATTCTTAACATCTTGACGAATCTCCAAAGCCTCTAGCTGCTCATCGATGTGCTGAACTAGTGAAGCATGGGCAGCCTTTGCATCAAAAGGAGTATCCAAATTTTCAAAGTCAATGAAATCCTCAAGACGTGGTCCATGATCCGTTTCCATGAGATCCAGTGGTTGAGCAGAAGCAGAAGGACCAGCTTGGTCACCAGCAGGAGCTTGAGCATCTTGCTCTAAAGCTTTGATTTGAGTTTTCCACAACCAAGCCCTAGATGGCTTATGATAAGCAATTTTCATGTAATTGATGTGATGTTCATTCAAGCACCAATTTTTCTTTGCATCACGCTCATATGACTCATCAATAAAAAATGGAACCCGATAGTGCCTAAGTAACTTAGTAACATGCATAGGATAGGGTAAATATTGAGTAGGAGGTGATTGAGCAGCATCATACATCCTAGCAAGTACTGTCTTATTCCAATTAATTTTATATTTCTTCTTAATACCATGAAACAATTTCAAATCATCTTCTTGCACCTGAGCATAGTTATGGTTACCTTTTGGAAGCAAACAGTAACTAATTATGTACATCAAAATCCTATCTTCAGCATGCAAAGGAGAAACATTCTTAGTAGCCTTATTGTCCCAAGTTTCACCAGGCCTAAGTGCATCAGTATAAACAAGTCCAGGGTCCACAACCAAATCAAGACAGTCCTCATCACCAAGATAAGTACCCTCATCCTCTAATCCAAACAATAATCTCAAGTCATCAGGTTTAATCACAAAATGTACTCCCTTAACCTGACTTTGGTACTCACCATCTATTTTTGTAAAATTCTGATAGAACTCTTGAACTAACTTAGGGTAATAGTGAGTATTGAACTCCAAAAACCTTTGCACATTCTGAAATACCAGATTATCATAGAAATTGAACTTTTCTTTTCTTAGCCAAGCGTAATTCACATACCGTTTAATACCAAAAGTACGACGATCAAACTTGTGAGCACGTGAGTCACGCTCCGCTGCAGAAAACCAAGGATGATTCTGGCTAGAAACCTTTTTGCCCTTCTTACGTGGAGGTTCTGCTGAAGAAGAAGCCATAACCTCTGAATTGAAGGTTGAAATTCGTGGTTTAGGGTTTTTGGGTTCGGTTAGGGTTTGGAAATTGGGGGAAATTGAATTTTTGGGAAAAATTGGTTAAATTGATGGAGGATATAAGGTGTATTGGTATTATAATGAAGAAAGATGAGAAGAAATTTAGTGATTTTGGGTGATTTGGTTGCCTATGGTTCGAATTGATGATGAAACCATGTGAGAAGACAGAGAGAAATCGAGAGGAGAGAGAAAAAGAAATGAAAAAAATGAGTAAAAAATATGAAGTGAAGGTTTTATAAACTATCGGGTTACTCGAGTAGATTGGCCATTACTCGAGTAGTTCGAGCGTTAATCGAGTGAAAAAGCTGTAACTCGATTATGTGCGCAAGTGGTTTAAAAATAACTCGAGTAACAAGTCAATTAATCGAGTAATGCCGAAAGTAGTTTAAAAATTAATCGAGTAACAGTGTCTTTACTCAAGTAATGCCGAAAGAGATTAAAAAAGTAATCGAGTAAGGACCCTGTTAATCGAGTAGTCTGCACTAAAACTTAAAAAAATTTCAAATTTTTCTTAAACAAAAACATTTTTCATACACAAACACATAGAAACACTTAGCATTTAGCACACAAACAATAAAGCAAGTAAACATATTAGAGGGAAAAACATTGACACACAACTACATATCAAGAGAATTAAATGAACACTTTAAACATACAACTTACTCAAGATCAAAAACATAATGAAATAGGCACTTGAGGTGATTAATAAAAGTGTCAAATACAATTAGCTAATGGTAGATTCATCAAAAATACCAAGTTCCCTTCTAATTTTATAGAAAGTATCTCTTGGTAGAGGTTTTGTAAAAATATCAGCTAATTGATCCGAAGTTTGAACAAACTCAATAACACAATCACCTTTTTGAACATGATCTCGTAAAAAATGATGCCTAATTTCAATATGTTTTGTCCTTGAATGCAATACCGGGTTTTTAGTCAAATTAATTGCAGAAGTATTATCACATTTTATAGGGATTTTTGTCAAATTTAAACCAAAATCCGATAATTGTTGCTTAATCCAAAGGATTTGAGCACAACAACTACCAGCCGCTATGTATTCGGCTTCCGCGGTTGATAAAGCTACACAATTTTGCTTTTTAGAAAACCACGATACAAGTGAACTACCAATTAAATGACATGTTCCGCTTGTAATTTTTCGCTCAACTTTACAACCAGCAAAATCGGAGTCCGAATAACCTATTAATTTTAAAAATGCATCCCTAGGATACCACAAACCTGTATTGGTTGTACCTTTTAAGTATTTCATTATTCTTTTAACAGCAGTTAAGTGTGACTCTTTCGGATTAGCTTGAAAACGTGCACACATACAAACACTAAACATGATGTCAGGTCTAGATGCAGTTAAGTATAACAAACTACCTATAATTCCGCGATACTTTGTTACCTCTATAGCTTTTCCAACCTCATCTTGATCAAGGTAGCATGCAACACTCATTGGAGTAGAAGCGGACTTGCACGAATCCATGCCAAACCTCTTGAGAAGTTCCCGACAATATTTACTTTGATGTATATAAATGCCATCATTTAGTTGCTTTATTTGAAGGCCAAGAAAGAAAGTAAGCTCTCCCATCATCGACATCTCGAATTCGCTTTGCATTAAATCTGAAAACTTCTTACACAAGTTATCATTAGTAGCACCAAAAATAATATCATCAACGTATATTTGAACCAAAAGTATATCCTTATCGGAACGTTCAATAAAAAGAGTAATGTCCACAATACCTCGTTTAAAACCTTTTTCTAATAAAAATTTGCTTAGACGATCGTACCAAGCTCTAGGAGCTTGTTTAAGACCATACAAAGCCTTTTTCAACTTAAAAACGTAGTCCGGATGTTCAAAACTTTCAAATCCGGGAGGTTGTGAGACATAAACTTCCTCTTGAATGTATCCGTTAAGAAAAGCACTTTTGACATCCATTTGGTACAATTTAAAATTCATTATAGATGCAAAAGCGAGAAGAATACGAATAGCTTCTAATCTAGCTACGGGAGCATAAGTCTCATCATAATCAATTCCTTCTTCTTGACTATAACCTTGTGCTACCAACCTAGCTTTATTCCTAACAATAATACCCGATTCATCTAACTTATTCCTATAGACCCAACGAGTGCCAATTTCAGGACGATCATTAGGTTTTGGCACAAGCTCCCAAACTTGGTCTCTTTCAAAATGATTTAATTCTTCTTGCATGGCCATAACCCAATGATCATCTTGAAGAGCCTCTTTGACATTCTTAGGTTCTATTTGAGATACAAAGGCAACATAATAACAAAAATTATTTAATGTGCTTCGGGTTACCACCCCCTTAGCAATGTCACCTAAGATGTTAGAAACCAGATGATTTTTGTTTGACTTCCAAGCAATTGGTAGTTGAGGTTGTGTTTCTTGTGCTAAGTCTTTATCATGTGCTTGCACCTCTCCATGATCAACTTGGGTCTCCTCTAATTTTTGTGGTGTTGACTTCTCAAGATCCATATGAGTACCTACATTATCATCATCACAAGAAACAACACAATCTCCTCTCGGAGATTCATCAAATACAACATGCACGGATTCCTCAACGGTTAAAGTTCTTTTGTTATAGACACGATATGCTTTACTATGGGTTGAATAACCTATGAATATACCTTCGTCAGCTTTGGAATCAAACTTGCCGACAGGATTCTTACCGTTATTTAAAATAAACACCTTACATCCAAATGCATGAAAATATGAGATATTTGGCTTTCGCCCTTTTAAAAGTTCATAAGGTGTTTTATTTAAATGAGGACGAATAAGAACCCTATTTATCACATAACAAGCGGTGTTTACCGCATCAGCCCAAAAATAGGAAGGAACTCTAGATTCTTTAAGCATTGTACGAGCAAGTTCCTCTAAAACTCGATTTTTCCTTTCTACAACTCCGTTTTGCTCCGGAGTCCTAGGGGCTGAAAATTGATGGTCAATACCAAATTTTTCACAAAACGCATCAAACTTAGCATTTTCAAACTCACCTCCATGGTCACTTCTAATAGTCACTATTTTCAAACTTAGTTGATTTTGGATGAGTTTGGCAAACTTTTTAAAACTTTTGTAAGTTTCACTTTTTGCGGATAAAAACAAAGTCCATGTGAATCGAGTGAAATCATCTACTAAAACAAATCCATAGTAATTGCCACCTAAACTTCGAACTTGTGATGGGCCAAACAAATCCATGTGGATTAGCTCCAATGGCTTTGTTGTGCTTATCACATTTTTAGGTTTAAAAGAGCTTTTAACTTGCTTGCACTTTTGACATGAGTCGCAAATGCTATCAAGCTTGAAATTTAATTTAGGCAAACCAATTACTAGGTCTTTTCGTAAAAGTTTATTTAATTGATTCACATTGACATGTGCAATTCGTCGATGCCAAAGACGAATTTCATCATCAAAAGATTTAAAACATTTTGAAAATAAGGAAGTTATCTCATCCAAATCAATTAAGTAAGTGTTATTAGAGCGACGACCAACAAACTTAACACTATCATCTATACTATTCTTAATAAAGCATAATTCCGGAGTAAAAGTCACATTGTTGCCCATATCACATAGTTGGCTTATACTAAGCAAGTTGTGTTCTAAGCCTTCTACGTATAGAACATTTTCAATGACAAGGTTAGATACGTTACCAATCTTACCAACTCCTAGAATTTTGCCCTTGTTGTTGTCGCCGTAAGTCACGTGACCACCACTTTTAGAAGTAAGCTCAATGAAATGCGTTTTGTCTCCCGTCATGTGTCTCGAACACCCACTATCCAAGTACCATCTACGTTCCTTGGTTCGAAGACACACCTACAAAAACAATATCATTTGGTTGACTTAGGTACCCAAGTTGTCTTGGGTCCTTTGATGTTAGCATGGGGTGAAGTCCCCTTAACAATCCAAATATACTTTCCACTTGGTATACCAAACCTTTTAATGTTGCATTTATTCGTGGTATGCCCAAAAATCCCACAATAATGACAAGTTGGAGTTTTTGAAAAATTGATTTTAGAGAAAGTTCCAACTTTGTGAAAATGTTGATTTTTGGGTTTAGTAAAACCAAGTCCAGCTCTATTACTATTATTTCTTTGATTAGAAAGCAAATGATCTAAGCATGTGTCTCCTCTTGTGAGCCTTGCAATTCTATCATTCAAATTAAAAACTTCTTTTTCTAGAGATTTGCAATTATCACAAGATAAGGTATCATTTGTTTTCAAATCACAATTGCATGTAGAATTTGCATAAATGAGTTCAAGTGTTTCATTTTGAAGCTTAAGCTCCTCTAGGGAGTTTTGTAATTCCAAAATTTTTTCTTGTTGCTTCAAGATGAAATTCTTTCTTTCAACATTTATTTTTGCAAGTTTCTTCAACTCTTTATGCATTTCTACATACACATTATACAATTCATTAAAGGAGGGGGAATTAGAACTAGAGCTAGCATCGGAAAGATAATCTACCTCATTGACGTTTTCACTTGATTTCATGCTCGAAGATGCTTCTTCATCAAGCTTCGTCATCAAACAAAGGTTTGCAAGTTCTTCATCTTCCGATGAGCTAGATGATGATTGATTCTCCGGTTCATCCCACACTATGTAAGCCCTTTTTCCTTTAGATGAGTTGGCCTTCCAATTGTCACCATCGGACTTTTTAGAGTTAGTTGGACAATTTGATCTATAGTGACCAAGCTTCCCACACCCATGACATTTGATGTTTTCTTTGTTAGTCTTATTCCTTGGTTGAGTGTCCTTAGAATCTCTTGATCTATTCCTATTGAAGTTACTCTTTTTCTTAAGGAACCATCCAAGCTTTTTGCCTAAAAAGCCAAGAGTCTCATCATCTATATCGGAGTCCGAGTCATCCATTTGAGAGTGATCCTCATGTGCCTTTAGGGATTTTGAAGTTGATTTAAGAGCTATCCCCTTTTTCTTTCTAACGTCTCCATTCATGGATAATCTCCCAAGCTCCATTTCATGCTCTTGAAGCTTTCCGAATAGAGTTGCTAAATCAATTTCGTCTAGATCCTTAGCCTCCATGATGGTCGTCACCTTAGGTTGCCATTCCCTGCTAAGACATCTCAAAACTTTATTAACAACTTCACCATTAGTTAGTATTTTTCCAAGAGCAGAAAGATGATTTATGATATGCGTAAAGCGCTTTTGCATGTCACCTATATTTTCATTAGGCAACATACGAAAGAGCTCATATTCATGCATGAGAGTGTTAAGCCTAGCCCTTCTAACCTCAGTCGTGCCCTCATGTGTGACTTGTAGTGTGTCCCACATTTGTTTTGCATCAGTGCATTGAGATATCCTAAAGAACTCATCATATGAAAGAGCGGACGTGATGATGTTTTTCGCTTTTAAATCATATTGCACTTTCTTTTTATCATCATCCGACCAACTCGATTTTGGTTTTGCAGAAACAACATCATTTACTTTAGTTTGAGGAACAAAAGGTTCATTCTCTATAGCGTTCCAAATTTCTATATCAATGGCTTCTATAAAAATTTTCATTCAGACCTTCCAATAAGCGTATCCCTCACCATTGAATAGTGGGGGGCGATTAATGGAAGCTCCTTCACCACCAAAAGGAAAATTTGAGCCCATTGTTTCCAAAAAATTAGGATCTTTTCGAAAAAGCTTGTTAAGGCTCGGATTTTTCGTCCGAGCTCTGATACCACTTGTTGGAAACCAACAAGCGGCTCAAAATAGTCTAGAGGGGGGAGAATAGAGTATTGAAGCCTTAGTAAAAATACTTCGATCACTGTAGAGAATGGTTTTAAGAAAATAAAATTTTTCTTCAAAAATTTCACTGATTAATCGATTAATAAGGAGCCTAATCGATTAATGCCGCAAGCCACTTTTGAACTACTCGAGTAATTAGATTGTTACTCGAGTAATGCCGCAAGTAACAAAAATATTAATCGATTAATGAACGAATTACTCGATTAATCTGGGCAGAAAAACGATGAAAACTGATTTTGATAAGAATTCTTTTAGAATCGCAATGCCTCGATGATTCTACAAATTATGAATGAATACTAGAACAATTTACAAGTAAATTTACCAACCAATTTAGGTCAATTAATTAAAGATATGAAAAACCCCAATTCTAACCTAAATTCAATTATTCTTGAATTAATGCAAACTAGAAAAGAAAACTATGAAGACGATGATTTATCCTGGTTCACTCTCTACCACTGAGAGCTACTCCAGTCCCCTTTATCTAAAAGATAAAGAGTTTCTACTAGACAATTCAATTGTTAGAATTACAATGTTAAGATGCAACTTCTCACAAAGCTATCCTATCTTAACCCCTCTCAAAGAGTGTACCAAACTCTTTGATGTTCTAACCCAATTGAATTCCTTGTCCGTCTTCTTTTGATTTGTTGAAGATGCTTCCAACCAAATCCTTTTCAATTTGCTTTGACAACCTTCAAAGACTTTACTTGTGAAATTCTTCACCTTTGTTGAATCCTTGATTGTGCAACCTCTTGTTGCAAATATCTTCAACACACACTTGAAAACTAGAAAGATCTTGATCTAAATCAAACTTAGAATATTGAATTGATCTTGAGTGAAGAATAGAGAGAAATGTTGAATCTTGATTTCTCAAAGAAAGTTTTGTAATAGCTCTTGAAAATGAAAGTATATTGCTCAATATGAAAAATTATGAAAGAGATTGTAACCTTGTCCAAGTACAAATGAGGTCTTTTTATATTTTTCTGAAACAGTACGTGTTACTCGAGTAATGGTTAACACATTACTCGATTAACCAGTGTAAAAGTGTAATACTCGAGTAATCTAAAATTACTATTCGAGTAACCAGTATAAAAATGTACTACTCGAGTAATCCAAACTTGCTACTCGAGTAACCAGTACAAACTTTGATTAAAAAACAAAGCTTTTCAAATGTACTTTGACAATTACTTTAATTTGAGCTATTTTAATCAAGATTAAGTTTTCTTCACTCTTAATCAAACAATATTATAAGCTTAATTAAGATCACCTAAAGCTACCCACTCTCATGATATGCATTGCATAAAATAAAATATTACATTGATTAAGAATTAAAATAAATCCTAATTCTAATCTTCATGAGTGTAGCTTCCTTGTTGAAATGTTGTTGCTTGAAATACGTTTGATATCATCAAAACATAGAAACCTACAAGGCTAATGTGACGTAGCGGCAAATTACTGACGAGGCAGTGCTCGAGACACATGCTAATGATTGGGAAAAAGATTTTTTGTTTTGAAGAGATAACATGTGTACAATTTTTTTAAAGTTTTTTTTTTGGCCTGATTCAAGAGGCAATAAAGGTATTTAAATAACATGAATTTAGGTCAAAAATATATAAAATATTAATTTTTTTTAAATATAAATAAATAAATAATAAAAGATAAAAGAATTAATTAAGAATATAGGTTTTTAATCTTTTTTTAAAAGACAAGATTAGAACCCAATTCTTTATTCTAGATATTTTACAATTTTGGATAATGACCATCAAAATCATTAAAATTAATTAGTTTATTTTTTCGGTAAAAGAAAAAATTCATTATCATGAACAAAGTTCATAAACAATAAAAAAGGTCATAATAAGCAAAAGTCTTACCACCTTCTAGGAAGGGTTCAAAGCTAAAGCAAATGCCTAAAACCTAAAGCTATTTTGCCACCTTCTAGGAAGGGTTCAAAACAGCCAAAGGTCTAAAGAATAACAAATAAATAACAACTAGAGTTCCTGTCTGATTCTGTCAACTAAAACCCTATTCTTCCAATATAAGCTGCACACTCCTCTTCTGATTCTTGAATGTTCGATTATTCCTTTCCTCCCATATGTGATAAATCAAAGCTGCAAACATAGCAAAAACACACTTGCGGCGAACCTTATCCCTGAAAGCATGGCAGATCCACATTGTCCAGTTGTGATACTTGTAGGACACCTGTCAATTCCAATCCAGAGACAACAATAATCAAGGAGACTACCGCTCCGATTACATTCAAAAATAAGTGGTTCCTAGACTCAGCAGTAGATAGACATAAACAACAATGATTAGGAATATTCATAAAACATAACATGTCCAGAGTTTGAAGCTTCCCAAGAGCGGCAAGCCAAGCAATAAAACAATGTTTTTGAACATTCACACTATTCCAAACCATTCTTTGCAAAGGAAAAATCCCTTGCTGGTCTTTCAGCATCAAGTAACCACTCTTGACCGTGTAAATGCCATCCTGAGTCCTACTCCAAGTATCATTACAGAAACCTGGCTTTAATTTATCTGTGACTTTTAGAATCTGCTTCTAGTGCCATCCAGATCCTTGAGTTGAATTGCAATGCAAGAAATCTTGCTCCTTTATATAAACCGAATGCATCTATCTCACCCAGAGCGTATCCTTCTTCATAGCCAAGTCCCAAACCTGCTTTCCAATTGCTGCAAGGTTCCAAATGCAACTGTCCTTGATGTTCAACCCATCATGCTTCCAGAATTTACAAACAAAATCTCAAGTAACATTAGCTGAATAATGACCTATTTCCTGCTTCCCCCAAAGAAAACCTCTGCAAATCTTCTCAATATCACGCAAAACAGTTTTCGGAATAATAAAAACAGTGGCCCAATAGGAATGCAAACTCAAGAGGACTGAGTTTATAAGACAACATCTGCCCTGATACGACAGATTCCTGGTTTTCCATGAGTTAATCCTTTTAGTCACCTTATTTACTAAAAGATGGCAAGTTGAAACATACCATTTTTTAGCAGACAGAGGTAAACCAAGGTATCTAAAAGGGAAAATTCCCTTCTGAAACCCAGTGATCTCAATGAGATCCTCTTGCCTCTGTTGAGGGATACTAGCCATAAATATAGAGGACTTCTCATTGCTAGCATACAAACCTGACATATTAGAAAAATTCTCAAAAGTCTGCATCAGGATGTTAATACTAGTAGGGTGCCCCTTACAAAAAATCATTAAATCATCAGCAAAAGCTAAATTAACAAGCCTCATCTCTTTACATAAAGGATGAAACCTGAAATTCCTATGACAAGTAGCATGTTGCAGCATTCTAGTCAAAATTTCCATTGACAAAACAAAAATAAGGGGGGATGCAGGATCTCCCTGTCTGATTCCTCTAGAGCCTGTAAATAAGCAAGATTGTTGCGCCTCCCATCAACCTAAGCAGGTCCTGAGTAATAAGGATATTGTGCATTTGTGCACAATGCTCCTATCTTTAACAAAAGTTGTCTGATTATCCTGCACAATGCTAGGCAAAACACAATTAAGCCTATTACATAGAATCTTAGTAATGCATTTATAAATAGAGTTACGACATGCTATAGGCCTAAAGTCCTTAACATTACAAGGACTCTCAACCTTAGGGATTATAACCAAGTTAGTTTGGTTAATTTCCCTCAAAATTCTACCAGAAAGGAAAAAATCCTTAACCGCTGCGCGTATGTCCTCACCAACAACCTCCCAAGCTTTCTTGAAAAAACCTGAGTCATACCCATCCGGACCAGGCGACTTGTCATGATGAATAGAGAAAATTGCTGCCTTGACTTCATCATCAGTAATAGGCCTAATAAGGCTTAACTGCTAACCCTTGTCTAAAATAGGCCCTCGTCTGATAACACTGTGATCTAACACCTAAACTCCATGATCAGCCGTAAATAGAGTTCTGTAGTTGTCCACAAAAGCATTACTGATACCATCCTGACTCATAACCACAGCACCCTAATCATTCACAATTTTCAATATCTTGTTCCTGTACTGCCTCTGCTTGATAGAAGTATGAAAAAAATCTAGTATTCTGGTCACCTTCATTTAGCCAAGTTAACTTTGCCTTCTGCCTAAGAAAAGGCAAAGCTGCCTGACTCACCATCTGATACTGCACGAGAACATCTTTCTCTTTCGCCTGCAAAGCCACATCAAATGGTTTTGTAATCAACTCTGTTTGAATATAATGCAACCTGTGTCTAAGCTCAATCTCCCACTTGTCAATATTAGCAAACGCCTCCCTATTAAGATTAGAAAGAGGCTTCCTCAGAAGGCGAAACTTGCAGCACACCTTGTACATGTAACTGCCATCACACTGCATAGACCAAGCAGAATTAACAATCTGCTCAAACAACCTGTGCTCAGCCCACATATTGAAGAAGTTAAAACCAGATCTTCTCGGTCGAATGATCGGACACCCCAATCTATGAGGATGGGGGAATGATCAGATACCCCAAGAAGAAGGAACTCTGTTTCAGCATTAAGCCACTGCATACACCAATAATCATTCAAAAGAGCGCGATCAAGTTTACAGTAGATTCTATCTTGTTGATCCTACTTATTGCACCATGTGTAATAACAACCCCTGTATCTCGTATCAATCAACTGACAAGAGTTTACACGGTCATTAAAATCAGCTAATAAAGAATTAGTTTATATTATTAATTTTTTTTAAACACCTTTTTTACAAATAATTCGGGAAAATGGCATATGTTACAATAAATGTCTTTCTGGATGGATGTATCTTAGGGAAGGTTTTGCATTGCTAATAACATCATTGAGGGTGTATCCTAGCTGAAACTGGATGCTAGCACCCTTCCATTATGATAGGCCTGAATCATTATTTTCCATGTTATCAGTTGTTCACACCTTGTAATGTGGCTATTGGGAAAGAACTTAACGCTTTCAAGTTTTTCAATTGTGTTAGTTGATCCTCAAATTCTAAGAATATCTCATTCACTTTCATTTTCTTTCACTTTCCATGGCCTCTAGGAAACACAAACTGACATTTCCATTCTTCTCAAACTCTCCGATGTGTGAGCTCCATCCCTCGTCAAAGACTTGAATATAGCCTTGTTTTTCAACTGTCTCCTAACAACATCTTAGAGGCTAATTAACTTTCACCAAAAAACGGTCTTTTTAATAAAATTTGTGAATTTCAGTGTTTGACATTTGATATTACGCTTCATTCAGCATTCCGACACGTATTGCAAGCTTTGCATCTGTGATACTAGTCAAGAAGGTTTCGACACTAGTTGAAATTCCCCCGAACCCAGTGACTATCTTAATTCGGACCTTTCCTCTCCTTTTTATGGATCTCTCAATCACACTCAAAGCAGTAATTTATTAGTATTAATTAAAGGGTTTACTTAATCTCAATCCTAAGGGCTGAAGATAAAAAAAACAAAAATGTCTAAGTTTCATAGGGAATGATGTAACTAAGAGATATAAAACTTATATTTTTATTTTTTTTTTCAAGAAAATTTAGATAATTAAAGGTGTTTGTCCTAAGCTTTTAGAGCTAAGGTTAAGAAAATCCTTAATTAAATTTAAAATAGGAATTCAGACTAATCTTACTTTGTAATATACTATGAGTTGCTTAACGTCTGTCCTTGAAGTTGAAAATAAAAATTTAAAAATGATTAAGTTTTATAAGGAATAATGAATTTAAGAGAAATAAAGTTCTATATTATTATTATTTAAAAAAAATGTTTAATTTAAAGTGCTTATATTCAACCATTAGAACTGGGGTTAAGAAAATATAATTCATATATTGTTATGGAGTCGTTTTCATTCAAGCTAAACCACGTCGGATTATTCCCAACTTTAACATAGTTAAATATGCTTTACTTTAATTAAGGAATCTATTGATGCTAATAATTTTGAATTAGTTCTTAACTACTTGAGGCATTCTTATTTCTTGGGTCACTATCAAGGGATCTTAGGTAACTTTGGTTTCCTTCACAAGCCAACTGCAAAAGGATAGGAACTCAAATTATAAAAATGCGGGTTGCGACTAATTAAGTTCACGAGTATTGCTCTTTGCAAAATCTATGCGTTGAGAAACATTTAGTCTTTTTAATTTTGTGGATAAAAAAAATTAGGATTTATTAAATAACATAAATATCTTAAAGAAAATGTTAACTACTGTTCTAAATAAACTGAATCAAATTATTTAAATTGAGAAAGAACGTATCTAATATTTAAAGAACTCTTGGAACTTATTTTTTCCAATATTCACTTTTATCTTTCGTAACCAGTATTTTTAAAGCAATCATCAGTACGCAAGATTCATATTTTAATCTATTTCCAGCATGAGCTAAGGTTAAAACTTCATGGGTCGATCTAGCTCATCACATAGAGCCATAGAGGGTGGAAAACGTAAAAAAGGAACTAGAGTTCACAACAAGCCTTCAATATGAATAAAAAATTTATAAATACAAAATGATAACATTGATATGGCTAATTATAAATTATGCTTGAGGTTTTAATTATAGACTTTGTTTTAACTTTAGAACCAAGGATAAAAATTTAAAAATGATAGAGTTTTATAGAAAATGATGTATTTAAAAGAGATAAAATTTTGCATTTTTATTTCAAGAAAACACATCTACATTAGGATGCATGCTTATCCTCAACCATGGGCTGCTTAATCATACATCAGTTTCAATCAGTTTCAAAAAGATAGTGATGAATTTTTTTGAAAATATTTATAATAATGAATAAAAAAATGAAAAGTTATTTAAAGATGCATTAAATGAGGGTAAGAGATTAAAAATTAGTAAAATTATATTGAAAATTTAAGTTCACCAACTCTTAATTATCATTAAATTTTGTTATATTAATGCAAAAATGTTATTTATTGTCTCTTATTATCCTCATGAGTCCTGAGAGTTGAGTGAGGTAAAAAAATCTTTATTTTATTTAAAAAAAGGGTTGTGTACGGGTTATATAAAGTTTTTTCACATTATCAATATATACTATCAATTATTTATGTGGTAATTATCATTGACTCTTAATTTAAAGTAATATTCATGAATTATTAATGATGTGCCGATGCATCATTAAACTCTTTTATTTTAGAGTGAAGTACCAACTTCGTTTTTGATGTTTTTTCAATGTACCAATTTAGTTCATGAAAATGTGTAAATACCAATTTGGTCTCTCAAAATATTTGGATATATCAATTCGATCCCTCAAGATTGTCAAAAAGACTAATTTGATCCTTAAAATATGAAAATCTTGAAGGACCAAGTTGGGTAAGTTAAAAAAAATTGGTAAACTAAGTTGGTACGACGTCTAAAAATTTTGAAGGACCAAGTTAGTATTTACAAATATTCAGGGACTAAGTTGGTACACTAAAAAAACTTCAGGACGAAGTTGGTACTTCACTCTTTATTTTATGATTGTTCATTCACATCCATAAATATTCAATTATATTCATTTTTTTTTAAATGTCAAAATGATAATTCAGCACAATATTTGTGCCCATGGCCAGAAAACTTTTGTCTGATGCCTATATAATGAACGACATTCAATTTGTAAAACTACAAGTATGTATTGGAATATGATCGAATTATAGAAATCCTTTTCCTTGAATTTGAAGTGATGATAAAATATACATAAATTGCAAGATTCAAGTTGCTTGAAAAGAAAATGAATTATGCTAATTAATCCATCACATACTACATGCATATATTCTCAAATCGGTTCATGGTTTAACTTTTAGGCGCTTAATTTTAGTAATTGGTATCTTGTTCTACACAGTAATATTTTCACTAATCAACGTGCTTTCTTATTGTTGCTTGCAAGCAAGGGGAATTGAAGGCATGCATATGGCACCTAATTGGGAATTTCAAAATAATATTATATACTAGTTGGTATGGCTGTTGGATTGAGCTCATGAGAGTATTGTAAGATGCGTCAAAGGGCCATAATAATTATCAAGACCAACAAACGAATCTATGGCCTAGAATCCATGTGGAGGGGACAAACCCCATTGTCAAGTCCTGATGTTCATCACCTTTAATTATTTAGGTTTCTATTATTTCACTAAGTCAGAAACTGGCCGCCCATCCATTGAAAAATAAAACAAGAAAATTGTCCTCCATATAGAGACCTAAAATCAAGGAGTTTTCATAAAAAAGAAAGTGGAATGAGTGATGCCTTTAGGGGAGAAAGGGGTTGAACTTGCAAATGAATGGGAAAGGATCGATTAATTTGACGATCTAACTCCAATAGTATTCTACCACCACATAATAGCACACATGTGGCAAATTTCATTGTGGAATTCTGACCTTACACCCTCTAAACAAATTTGCTTCAATATGAGTTTCAACCACTTTCTTTATATGGAATTTCCATTGTTTCCACTAACATCATGATATATATCTTACTAACACCAATTTTCATTTACAAGAGTAATAGTAAAGTTCTACTAAAAATGAATAATTATAAATTAAACTAACTAATCTCTATACAACTCATTTTCCATTGAAACTTATTTATAAGAATAAATTTTCAAGTACACAACATCATCTACGTAAATCTCAATATGAGTTTCAACTAACTAATCACCTATTTATTTTTTTTTTATGGTAGTACTTTAGAATAAGAAAATTATTATTAAATTTATATATTGATTAAAGTCATGTCACACAAGCATACATAGGATCTAATCATTTTACATGTAGAAAATTTCTCTTACCATTACTCTTTTGATAAAGACGACAAACCAAAGGAAACAATTGTAATGGACACCACCTATGAGTCAGAGTCAAAGGTCAACTAGATCATGTCATTATTAACCATCCAAATGCACACATAGTCAGACAATCTACCTGTATTAGCAATTCCCTTTGTCCCTTAACTTAGAGGAGAAAGTACTAGAAGGAAGATATTCAATCAATTGTTTTACGATATGACTACCTCAAATGCATCGAGTTGTTGGTATTCAAAAATAATCTTGAAATTTCAGTCTACTAGATTAGGCAATGGCCAGCTTAGCGGAGATGGGGATTTGGACCTCGGGCACCGCAAGAAGACAAGTGCCTCAAACTTGCAACATGGGAAATCAAATCCATTTCATTCAAAATGACAATGATAGCTCCCTGTATTGTTGCTGCCTTGACTTCTACAGTTTCATAACTCAAGTGCTACCTAAGCAAATTACTACTAATTACCTTTTTTTCATTTTTCTCCTTTTCTTATTTAACGAGTGATAGTGACAATTTTAATTGGGTTTTTATGCCACAAGCAAGTTAAGAAATTTGTACTAGCATTTGAGAAGTGGATATCAAGAATTAAAGTAATTAATGTTTATTAATTTTATAAATGTGACAATTTTTAATGTAAATTTACTTAATATAAATTTTTTAATATGTATTATAAAGTATACATAAAAAAATCGTCATTTTAATTTATTTTCAACATTAAGTTTATTATTGCAATTTAGTAAATTTATAAATTTCATGTGTATCGACAAATATGAATTCATATTGGCAATAACCCAAATGGTTGTATAGTAGTAAATTTTCAAATATTTTTCTTTTTTGTTTTGTTTCTAAATATAAATATTCTGAGTAGTTTGACATGTAGATTAAGAAAATTATATAATACTATAAATAATATTGGAATTAATGATATTTGGTAATATAATCTTTATATTTATTATTGGAATTCTAAAATATTAAATAATAAATTTGGATATTTATGAAATGAAGTAATTAATGTCATTGAAAATTGAAATAGAAACTCATAAAAAAAATTTAAAAAAAAAACAATTTACTATCCATTGCTTATATTGAGAAGAAATGGAGTAGTAATTTTTAAGCCGTTTATTGTGTCCTCTTTTTCTTAGGGGAGCATAATCTTGAAGTTGTAAATTATTGACAATATAAATTGTAATGTAAAGTGAATATTTTATCATCATCAAAGAAGTAATTATCACTTTTCAATATAAACAGCTATCTAGAAAATAATGCTATACAATGGTGTGTTAGATTTATATCCTTTTCAAGCTTAGCATGAAGAATGAACATCTACGTCGCATAAAGGTTCAATTGAAAAACTATCTCTTTTTTAGTTATGCTACGCGCTTAAGAAAAAAAAAAGTCTGCTTAGATTAGGCCATTAGGGAAAGGTTTTAAGGAGCATAATTTAAAATCCTAATTTACTTTAACCTTCAATTCCAAGTGTCATTGTCCTATTTTACATATCGATCGAACTTCTTTACATAATTTCATGGGTAATATTTGTTGCAGTTTCTTTCAATAACTGATGCGTAACATCATTTGCGAAAAAGTTCCAATGCCAAAAACAGTGTTTCAGGTAAAGAAATTTTGACAAATTAAAGTACTTTGAAAGGACTACTCAATAGACAAAAAGGTCGAAGGGCCATCTCCTTTATAGGATGCCTGCGATGATTTTTCCCAACTTATCTTAATAAAGGCACCTATCTAGCTATTGGCCTAAAGCTTTGAAGGACACACGGAGAAATTTATAATATGATTTTTTTTTTAAATGTTTAATTTGACACAAGATTCATGTTAACGATTTTATTAAAAACATGCATGTGTTTACTTTATATTACTTATCTAGTTATTTAAAAATGATTAATACATAATTATTTTCGACTGGTACTTTTCTTAATGTGTGTCTTAATTAGAACCTACACTGCAAAAACCTTTAATAATGTTGATATGGCATGTTGTCATTTAGTCTATTTTAGTTGGTTAAGGACTCTATAGTGTTCAATAATGCCCATTCAAGTTAGATCTTGATCTTGCGTATCAATTTTACTAGCATGTATGTTAAGCTAAGGTCTGTTTCTTAGTTTCTTAAAAAAAAAAAAAAAAAAAAAAGGTTTCTTTCTTAGATTAATTAATGAATGTGTTTTATTGACTGCATCAAATCTTTGGTTGGCTGATGCATGTAATTATCAATGTTTGGAAGTCTGTCTTTTATTTGCTTATAAAAAATATATTTTATTATTGGTAAAAAAATTTTACCAACACTAAAACACTATATTCTTTACTTATATATATAATCACCCTAAACATGAATATATTAAACTCCAACGATATACATCATCCAATTAATTATTAACAATTATGAATTACAAAGTAATGATTCAACTCATATTCCATAACAACATGAGTTTAAATTTTATTATTGATGATGTATGTCTTACCGGTAATCAAAAATACGTATAGAGTTTTCTGAGCCGTAATAACTATCGTATTTTTTTTAAGCTTTTATTTGTATTAAGATCTACTATATATCTTAATTTTATGAATCTTGTTAACATTGTTTTAATGGTATTAATTAAGGAATAAAAAAATATTAAGTCAATATTCAAAATATAAATAATTCAATATTTTTAAAAGTATTGATCGCATTAGTTTATAAGAAAAAAATATTTATTTTAGTTATTTAACAAATATTTTTAAAGCATAAGTAATAGAGTAGTATTTTCCTGATTTTATTATGTTTAGGCAACTGACTTAACTTTTATATTTATAAAGAAAAATAAATAAAAAACAGTTATTGGGAGAGGAACTGCAAAAGTGCCAGATTACGAATATCATACGCCAAGGCTAGTTCACTGGTCATCAAACCGTAACTTTTGTTGCACATCTTGTTTCACATTCCTTTATTTCATCACGAGGTGTTAGAAATATAATACTAGCCGTCTAAATAATAAATAAAAATGGTTTTCTTAAGTATTAAAGACAAAAAATTAAAGTAAGACAAAATATTGGAAAATCAACCCTTTTATATTTTATATTTTAAATGTGTCTTTTCTCAATGTATCGAATACTACTGTTTTAATCTCTTAATTACTCTATACTTTACAAAGCTGGATTGAGTTTAAGAAAATTTTAAATAAAATATATGTAATTACATATTAAATATAAGAGTTTTATATTTCAATGTAAGCCAATTGATTAAAAAAAAAACCTAAGAATATAAAATTAAAATTAAAAAATAAAGAAATTAACTATAAAATATTAAATATAGTTTCTTTTTAAGATTGATTGATGTACTTTTTACTTTATGCTACTTATATATTACTCTTAAGACAATTAATAACAAAACACTAAATATAAAATAGTAGTATTTATATGTCAAGATTATGAGGGGTCAGTATCTCATGCATATGCAGACTGGGTACTTAACCCTTGGGAGTGTATCAATCAGGTGTAGGCTTGTAGGCACTGGGTGCCTTATAATCATTTTGTAACTGCACTATGTAAAAGGATGAACTCCTTTGTTCACGCCTTTGATCTTTTTAATATTATTTGTTTGCCTATAAAAAAAATATGTCAAGATTATATATTGCTTATGAAAAAGTGTATTTCAAGCACGTCAAGCGATAAAAAGATGAATCATATGTAAAGGAAAATGTGGTTTTTAAAAGAACCGATGCATTATGTTATTATTCTTAGCACTCTCTTTTATGCAGTAAGAAATTTAATCATTTTGTTACTGCACTACTCATTAACCAATATTTTGTTTATAAATAATGAATCCTATTACATATCTCACATTCTCAATATTTTATAATAAATATAAAAATTAACTATCCCGTTCTATCCTTAATAGAAGCTCATTTTGTTGGATTTGAAAATTAAGGAAGTTACTTAGTAATATTGTTAGTGAAATTTGAATTAATAATATTATATTTGATATACATTTTCAAAATTACGCCTATAATTATTATTGGAATTCTAAAAAATATTAATAAATAAAAGTTTTTTGAAGAAAAAAATATATTGTTTAATTCTTGCCCAAGCCACCACGAACCTTTGATATTTATCAATTTGTTCATTTGTACAAACAAAAATGAGCTTGCTCCAACGACAAAAAGTGCTACGAACAGTTTTTGGTGTTCTATTAACACCTAGAAACAAACTTTGGGATGTAATGATGCGGTTCGATTTTAGTTTTTAAGGAAGTTTTAAAACCGAAGTGAGCAAAAGTTTATTATTTGATTTAGTTTGGTTCTTGTCATTTTATGCCACAAAAATCGAACTGAACAACATACAGTTTGGTTGTTTGGTTCCCCTGTTTTTTTTTAAATGTTGCAAAAATTGATTATCAGGATAACCTAGATATGAAATTGAACTAAATACGGAATGAAACCTCACCAACATGATTAAATATCAATTTTTTACGTGGTAGATGTTCGATTTGGTTCATATAGGTTGCTACTCATTTGAAAGAGGTTCATGAGAATCTACCTAAAAGGTTTGGCAAAGCATCTCAAATCGGGGACGGGGGCGCCGTTGCTAAAAGATAGAGTTTGTGAGATTTATGTGTGAGATGTTTGATAAGGAAGCTCGACAAGGTCGTGATTGGGGAATGTTTTACCCTAACGCATTGTGAAGTGAGAAATCAATTTTGATTGTCGATGATTAGAAAGCATGTTGAACAGAAGAGGCCCTGCAGTGATCAGAGGAAGCCCACAGGAGTGAGAACAGGCGGATTATGGGAGACAGGGTGTTCGTGGTCCGGTTCAATGTCCGATGCAATCATAAAATATACATACGATTCGGTTCGGTTCGGTCCAATTACATTATCAAATTCAATAATTATCATCCAATCCAAAAAAAAATGTGGTTTTGGTTCGGTTCGGTTCGATTTTAATTTCATTAAAACTTTTATGTAATTTTTTTAAAAATTAATTATTTGGTCATAAGCTTATATTTTTTCCTACAAGTCATAAACACTTATGCATGAAAGTAACTTTCATTGTTGTTAGCATTCATAATTAGCATAAATTGAGATATCATGATCCATATGTGCAGTGTGTGCGTGAGTATATTAATCTCGATCCAGTGTGTTTTATGCATATATATTAATAACTAGCGGTCCAAATCGGTTCTTAGAACTAAAACCAAAATGAACCAATCGGTTTTTCAATATTCAATCCAAAAACATCCAAACAAATTCGTTTTTTTCGGTTTTCTATTTTTCTGGATCGGTTTACGGTTTTTTTTATCGATTTAGATCTAAATACCTCTACTCAAGGATGATAACAAAGAGGGAGATGACCATTGAATGGAAAAGATGGATCGATAGATTAAGGTGTGCGCTTAATGAAAAAGAAAGGGAAAACATCTGAATAAGTTCACAATACTAGATTTTTTTAAATGAGTTTTGTTCTGTTCGGCTTATGTGGTTTATAAAAATAACCAAATCGAATCATGAAATTGAACCAAAAAAAATTCTATTTTTTATTTGGTTCGATTTAATTTTATCAATTTCGCAATTTAATTAGTTCGAAACTACTTGCACCCGGTGCAAACCGGTGACGTTGCTCTAAGCCATGTCGAACTTAAGTTGGTTTAGGTAAAGTCGGGTAGAAGATGCTTCTCATGTGGTACACTCAACCTTAAATTTTGATGAATTTACATAATTCAATTGCAAAGTCAAAAGTCGTGCAATCAAACTTTCTTACACTTGACCAACACCCCTTGTTGCTGTTTCCTGTTAGTTATCTATCTAGCTCCTTCAAGTAGAAAAATAAGGAAGACTATAAAAAAAAAACACTAAAAACTTTGACTTAAATTGATGAACTACTTTTTTAGTTTTTTAAAAATGTTTTTGAGTAAAAGGTTATTTGTCAAAATCAGCTATAACTAAATGAAGCCATATAGTAAATACTACCTTAGTTTTGTAATATAAGTTTTTCATGAGATTTTTTTTTCCATGAGGTAAGTCTTTTTACTAAATTAATTCGATGTTAATTTTATTTTTTACTTCCTCCGTTTCATAAGTAGTGCATTTTTAAGGTTATGTACCGGTTGTAAGAAATGGTTAAATGCTATAAGAATTTAGGGTATTTCGACTATAATATTCCTATATAATTATTATTGAAGAAAAAGAAATATATTAGAAACGAAAAAGATCGAGAGTGTAATAAATAAGGGTGTTTTAGGAAAAATAACATTAATTATTTATTGGATTTTTTTTAAAAGAAAAAATTAAAACATATGGAACAAGGAACAAAAAATTTATGAAAACTACATATAAAATGGAGGGAGTACAATTTTATTCTTAGTTATTTTGAAAAGATGATGAGTGAAGAATTTATAGAGAGATAATAAATGATAAAATGGGAGAAAAATATAAAAAACAAACATATTAATTACACTTTTTAATCTATATGACATAACATTAAAATACTTATATTATGGAACAGAGCGAATGATGTTAAAATAAAACATTAATCTAATCTCGCAAAAATATAATCGACACCAAGTTAATTTTTTTAAAAAAATTGTCAACGAATAAATCCTGAAGTTTAAAATAACCATCACATTGATATTTTCAAAACTTATTTGGTGGTAGTAAAAAATTTTAACCATAAAAATTTACTCCACATATGTAGCAATAACATATATTTTATAGCTAATTTCTTTGAAGATTAAATTATCACGTTTTACACTAATGTTAAACGTAACCGAAACATTATAATGGTTGTGATTGTCTTTGAGTGAATTAGATTCATCTATAGCTCGAATTTTATACAACATAGAAAACTCTAAATTAGCGCTACTATGCATAGCATGTGTAGTATAGTTAATATACATGACATTAACATTTATCACTTGATTTTTTAATTAACTGGTCTTGAGTTGAAGCTTTAGGTATGAAGCAATTCTCGTTGGAAGACCTCTACCTTTTAGTGCGAGCTTAGTTGGATCGGATTAAATGAGTCGAATTTTAGATAAACCAAATCCAAGTATCGGTTGATGTAAAAAAAAAAAAAAATACTAATATACTTGACCAAATAATTGGTACGCATACAAAAGCAAAAGCTGCTAAAATTGAGACGCAGTGTTCAACTAACCGTGTATTCAGGCTGCAGACAAAGAGAGAGATAGTGAAAAGACAAGTCAAATGTCAAATCCGGGGTCTTCGAAATCATAAGACAGACAGTGGGGTGTTCTGTCAATCCTTTGGATTTTCACTTCTTCTTTTGTAATTCATTCACTTGATCCTTTCCCATTTAAATTTCAATTTCTATCACAGAGAGACAGAGACCTGCGAAGAATCCCTTATATAAGAGGGGAACAGCTTCTTACAAAGGATCTACTAACTGTTATGTATTTTTAGTGTAAATAAAGAATTTATTTATTGTTCAATGTATGTATCTATGTATATTTAATGCAAGCATTGAAATTTTAAACTATTTTGTTTGAATGCAATTTTGTATATAAAAAATATAGATAAATTTATAAAATTCACTTACAAATAAGCTTACACTATATAAAAAAAAGGCTTATTTAACATTTTAATCCCTGAACTTAGGTGCTCTTTTGGAATTGGTCCTTAAACTTTTTTTTCGTTGCTTTAGGTCCCTGAACTTTGTTTAATTTTTGGAAATGATCCTTTCGTCGCTTAAGTGATGATATAGTCGACGATATGTCACTTAACTCTCACACTATCGACGAGTGGCGTGTTATGTAGAGTCACGAGACACAACATTATTTTTTTATTGAAAAAATAATTTATTTTAAAATTTATTAAAAGATTCGATTTTCTTTAAAAAAAATACAATTTTTAATAAATTTGAATTTTTTTAATTTAAAAAAATTCATGTATCATCGTCTAGGACGTTACCTATCGATTTGACAAAGGTGACGTGGCATATTCTCAATCATATCACTACTTAAGCGACGAAAGGACCATTTCCAAAAATGAAACAAAGTTCAGGGACCTAAAACATCAAAAAAAAGTTTAAGGACCAATTCCAAAAGAACACCTAAGTTCAGGAACTAAAATGTTAAATAAACATAAAAAAAAAATATATGAGTCTATTTCTTGTTTTATAAACCCATTTGAGAATTGATTTTGAAAATCTATATATAATTACTCAAGTATAACTACTTCAAAAGTGATATGTGAGATTATATATATATGATTTACAGTCAGATCAGAGAAATTTATTATATGTATATAATATATATCCTTTGAATTTTTAAACTTATTTAATAATTTATTTTTTACATTCACAGTCAGGTCAAAGAAATTTATTACTGTATTAGAATAGAAAGTAGAAACTCTATTATTATTGTATTTAAATTTAAAAATTAAGTTATTTTATTGATATTGACTAATATCCTCCAAGATACAACCGTCACTTATCATCAATTTTACACAAAAATTGAAAAAGTCTCATAGAACAACTTATTTGAATTGATCTTGGAAATATGAAAAAAAAAAGAAGAAAGAAAGATGTATTTGTACAATAGTGTATAAAAAAATAAAATAAAACAAATATTGTTTCATGCATGCACTAACCAGATGTATATCATACTCAATTATTCAATGACCATATGTATTGGTTAATATTTTTAGAGAAGAAAATATGGTTCTTCGCACTGCTCATTTTCTGGCTTGAGCTATCACAAAATAGATTAAGGCAATTAATAGTACAATGAACTTGGTCAAGACCCACTTTCGCAAAGAGGAATAGATCATCAACAAAAGCAAGGTGAGAAATTTTTGGGCCTCCACATGATAGTTGAATTGGATGTCAGAAATTTCTATCAATTACAACATTTATTAACTGAGATAGGCACTTTAAGCTAAGAATAAAAAGATACGGGGATATATGATCTTCTTGGCGAATACCTCTACTCTCTTAGGTAGTAATGGCTCAAGCGCTTCTCCATTTCACAAAAGATTTATAGAAGATGAAGAAACACAATGTCAAACAAGGTCAATGAAATTGAGGAAAACCAATATCAATAAGAGTGTCCACTATAAATTTCCAGTCGAGCCTATCATAGGCTTTCTCAAAATCAACATTAATAGCCATGTAACACTTTTTCCCTTTCAAATTTCACATGGAATGAAAAATCTCCTAGGCTATTATGATGTTGTCACTATCATGTCCATTAGGCCCAAAACTACACTGGTTAGGCTTCACTAAATGTTCCATAACCCCTTTAATCCTAGAAGCAAGAATCTTGGTAATAGCTTTGTATGAAATATTGCAAAAACTAATTGGGCGAAACTAAGAGATAGAATTAGGCTAGTCAACTTTAGGAATAAGGGATATCAGAGTATTGTTGATAGATTTACTTTATGGGGATGATGAATATTAGCATTAATAAGGTCATGGAGAGACGACTCAACTATGTCCCATTGACTCTGATAGAAAACCGCTTGGAAACCATCCTTCCCTGGGGCTTTAAACACCCCCATGGAGAAAACATCTCTATGTGTATGATCTATTGGGGTAAAACAACCTTTAAGGCGAAAGTTCAAGCCATCAAACTCTTGGGAGTAAATATTTTTAAAGAACTAGAGGGTCGATTCCTCCAACTAATCAGTGTAAAAAATCCAATCTTCATTATCGCTATGAAGACTATCAATCTTATTTCTCTTCCTCCGAATAAAGGTCGTGCAATGGAAATATTTAGAGTTCTAATCCCCAAATTAGATCCATTTACAAGGGTATTTTTGGAATCACAAAATCTCCTCTTACTCTGGGACCTTTTCATAATCATGCCACAACTCCAGTCTAAGATTATCCAATTATCTATTGGGCCTAGCTTGCAACTTCCTATCTATACCATTAAGCCTACGAACAAGCTTCTTCTTGTTGGAAACCAACAAGCGACCTAACAATTTACTAGAGGAGGGAGGGTGAATAGTAAATGAAAGCAACAATACCAATTTTCAGATATAATTGAGATTAGCAATAAACAAGCTTACTTTTTTTAACAAAACTTCAGTTTCTGTCCAAGACCACTTGAACTACTCGATTAGTGCTCCAACTAATCGAGTAGTACGAGCAATTTCAGATAGATCACAGATTTGCAGGGAGCTTCACAGAAAGCCAAAGATAGCACTAACAACAGCAAGTATATTGGCTAACTTAAGGTTCGACGAGTGAAACTAAAATTGCAGAAATAAAGGAAAGCGAAAAAGAGAAGACAGAAGCGATTTTATACTGATTCACTCTCAAACCTTGAGAGCTACATCCAGTCCTCCCTAAAGCCTTAGGGAGCCTTTACTCGCAATCGATTAAATTGGATACAAAAAGGAATAATTAGTGAACCTCACTCAATCTAATCCTAACCCTTTCAAGAGTGTACCAAACTCTTGAAATCTTACCCCAATTTCAATTGATTCACTGTTGAAGAACCTCTTCAACCTTCCACAAAGGGAGCTTCTTGAAACCTTCAAGACCTTCTCCCTTTAGCAATATAGCCTCTTGAAACCTTCAAGAGCTCCTTCTCCAAGCTTTAATGGCAGCAATAATATGAATAACAATGGCTCCAAAACACACTCAATTAATATGATATGAAAATATGAGAACTAATTGAGTATATGATCTAAGACTTAAGAGAGGGATTGATATGAATAAAACGAGTTTTTCTTGTGTCAGCTTGTGTATGAAATTCGTCAATCTGAGAGTTGGAGGAGGCACCCATTTATAATCTCCAAAATCCCCAAGAATCAGGGAGGAGAGAATGTCAGCAGCTGAAAAGATTTAGGGCTTGATTGCCTCTTCAACAGTCATATTTGGATCAGACTGGATGATGATGATGACTCGTGCTAATCGAGTAGTTGAGGCACTACTCGATTAGTCAGAGCTTCAAGAATAAAATTAATTTTTTATTTCAGCTTCATGAACTAATCGAGTAGTTACTGCTAAATACTGAAAATTGGTTTTTCAATTTTGTTATGATTTAACCTTTGATTTTTACCAATCCCTTTCTAGTCTTTTTCATGTATTTTACTCAACTAATTTGCATACTTAATATACCATATTAAATAGAGCTAAATACCTAAATCTACCACTCACACTCATAAACGATAAATGAATGAATACAATGAATTACAAGAGAATGAGTAGACTTTTGGTTGTTGTTGTTTGTTGATTCAAGTTCAAGGCCATTGACTTCATCAAAACAACTTGTTGATTTATTTGTCTTCATCAAAACCTTTTTGATTCTACACTTCTTCTTTTGAAATTTTTTACCAAAAACCACCTCATCCCAAGTCTTCAAACCATCTTGAGTTCTTATTAATTTTCTCATTCCAAATAGAACCAGAGTGCCATAACTTATCCACTTCATGCTTATAACCAGAATGAGTAAGTCATGAAGCCTGAAATCAGAAAGGTCTACGATCTCTATTAGTAGAACCATGGCCTTCAAAATCAAACCATTAGGGATTGTGGTCAGACTTGAAAGGAGCAAGGTGTTTAACTGTCATCTGCTAGAAACGAATTCTCTAAGGAATATTCATCAAAATACGATAAAGGTGTTTTTATAAATTCATAAGCTTCCAAGTGAAAGGGGAGCCATTACAACCACCATCAACAAGTTGGCATCTATGTACAGTTTCCTACAATCTACGACATTTACGAGTTGGGTTCCTCACACTATCCCCTTTACACTCCATGAATGCAAAGTATCATTAAAATCCTCAAGGAGGCACCATTCCCCATCCATATCCTTGGAAAAGCTGCAAATTTTCTCCTTAAGAGAGACTCGAGTTCTAGCTTGCGGACTCCCATCGATAGTCGTCATAAACCAAGGAGAAGAATTACTGTAACGCCCCAAAAACTAGCCCAATAAAAAAATACGAGTTGACAAAAACTTTTTCCATAAAGAGTGTGAAAACCAAAAGTACTTTTCATAGAGTAATATTTCTTTTACAAAATATTCTGAGTGTAAAGCACGTATAATACAAAACCCCAAAAAAACCCTTTTTACACCCAGAGCATTGGTCTTCACAACTCGATCCTTCTGCAAAAGGATCCAGATGACGAGACATCATCCTGGCTGTTCCTTCTAATCAACTTTCACTCTTAAAGGAGTGGCTTCAGTCCTGTCCTTTGAAAGAACCTACCACCACAAACATGGTAAATGGGAGTAAGTCACTTGTCATATCGCCTAAGCAGATTATATGATTGGTCAAACACAGTCATCACAGATATCATTTCGACATAATAAATGCATGCTCAAGTGTCTTATTAAACAATATAAACTATAACCATTAATCTTCCATGCCATGCATGCACGTCTCTCAAATCATTTCTCCAGAATCAGCTCTTCCAGAAAGCAACACTCTGGGATAGGAAATCGTGCGCTCGATGTTTCCACAACCTGTATAGCGGCCACACCGTTCTATACTAGAACCCCATCGACCACGATCTTAAAATGATACAAGGGGATGATCCCTGAACCATTGTCCACCAATAGTTCTAGGTCCTTGTCATTTCTACGGTGACGGCCACATCGTTCCAACCGTCTCATGTAGCGGCCACACCGTACTACATGGTTTCCAATCCCGCATGCACCTCACTCGTTTTACAATTCCCTGTACACCATGCATGAGATGCATAACAAATACATTAATCATCACATTATACACATGGCGGCCACACCGTTCCATGTCTTCATATAGCGGCCACACCGTACTATATGGAATCACACACATATGGCGGTCACACCGTTCCACATGTCTTCGTATAGCGGCCACACCGTTCCACATGTCTTCGTATAGCGGCCACACCGTACTATACGGAATCCTTTAAGCATAATGACTTCTTGCAGGAGTTAGTCCATAACATATGGAAATCAGGGTGATCCCACTTATCCAATGTCCACATATCTGAATCGGGGCAACAAGCCCTAACACATTTGGATTGGATCCTAATAATCAACAAGCATCACCACTTTTTGCATTATCATAATACTCCTTAAGTCATTATCTATTTATGTTCCAAGGCATTAGTTATCCCGTAGGTTCAATCGTTAATTATCAAACACACAATCCTTAGATTGAGACATTAGACTTACTCCACTTATCATCATGAGGTAATAACTTCTTTCTAATGTCCTTTAAGCCATTAACTTCTTATGTTCTAAGACATTGATTACCAAGTAGACATGATTATGCTTATAAAATCCTTTCTCAACATCATACCCAGATCATGAACTATTAATCACATTCTATATCCTCCAATGCAGACATGATCATTTTCAATCCAAAGAGGACATGATGATTATTTCACAACTCATACTATATGAACCAACTTATCTAGAGGTTAAACTCAAATAATTGTTCATGCCCCATATGCAATCTTCAACAATCACATATAGCACTAGGCAAGCATCTAATGCAAGTAAGATGCTCATACCTATTTCATTTACAAGTTTTCAATTTAAGTGATCAGCATGATGTATGAGTCTAGCTCTTGATTAATTCCGGAATGAATGCAATTCCTTAACTTAAAAGAATTGATTGGTATATCACAATTAATAATATTTCATAATATTAATTCATCGATTTCATACCACCATCAATCAAATTCTTTTAAGTCTTAGATCACTTGGATTATTATCATTTGAGTATCAACAGAATGATTCAGAATTGAAAATGGCATTTCTAATTTTCTGGACAGAAATACTCAAGTGTTCTTCAGAATACTCGAGTAGTTCTCCAGTCTCTCCAGATTACTCGAGTGGTTCATGGCTACTCGAGTCGTTCATACTTTTCATAAAAATACTCAAGTAGTTCATGAGTACTCGACTGTTATTCATTTTCCAGGTTTTACCAAAATACTCGAGTGTTCTTCATGAATACTCGAGTGTTCTTCAGATTTTACCAAAATACTCGAGTGTTCTTCATGACTACTCGAGTGTTCTTCATGACTACTCGAGTGTTCTTCATTTTCCAGAAACTCATGTTTCAGGTTTGATCAAAATACTCGAGTGTCCTGCCATATACTCGAGTCTTTCAGACAGTACAGGCTAAAAATCTGGTTTTAACATACCATTTTCAATTCTATCCATTTCTAATCAAATCCAATGACCCACAGAGTTCATATCATATATGACAAACGTGTTCAAACACTTAGAACACATCAAATTACACGGAATTGAATTTGAGCACCAATTATGCATGAAATCACATTTTTAACAACTTGACATGCCAAATTCAATTCTGAGCAATTCTAACTCAATCCAATGGTCAAATGAACCTTATTTACATATTTAAAACTTGTCTCAACACAGAGATCACAACAATTCACAGAGAATCCAATCATGCTTCCATTTATGCATAAAACCACATATTATGCAACTCAACATAGCAATATCAAATTTACCCACATTTAACATGAAAATTGAGTTTGTGCAGCACAAATGCAACATTAAAAACTTACTCCAAACTTGTTCAATATCCATTATTAGCTTACCAAAAGCATACCACACCAAGGTCATGATTTATCACATTTGTCAATTATAATTCAACCAAACTCATAAGTTCCTCGATCTAGCTTAATTTCATCAATCCATTTCAGACATTAATCATGTTATAAATCAAGTGACCAAGTGGTTGTCTGAACCTCCAAGTCCAGCAAGCATGTCTTGGTCCAATTCACATAGCACACACAATTCTTAATTCACAATCTATAATCCTAGCATTATGAATGACTTCTCCCATACCTTGGACAACACTTTGACAAACTCGAAAACACCCAAGAACAACAGTAGCCACATAGCAGCCACCAATCTAGCACACACCACTTCAACCACCAAAGAGCAGAACCATTGTGAGCAGAGTCCAAAGACCATATTGTTTGAGTGAGTAATCGTGCACAAAAATTGGGGAAAAAGGTTAGAATCTACTCTCTGCAACATGCACGAGAGATTAAAACCAAATTGGAATCAAGAGGGTTCATGAGCTTACCACAATTGAAGATCAAAGTGAGCTCTAAGAACCAGTTGACAGCAACCAAACCCCCACTTTTGAGCTTCGATTCTTCTAACACTCAAACCCTCAGTTCACAATTTTGGTGTCTATACAAAGCTCTAGATGTGAGCTTCGTATTGGTGTATGATTTGTGTATCAATTCTCAAGAACAAGAGAGAATCGAATCAAAGAACTCAGGAACCCTAACTTCGAATTCCAGAACAAATTGGCCAAAATGAGTGATCTTCATCAACAAGTGAGTTTAAATACTAGAATCCATCGCTCATGCAGGTCGACACGAAGTCATGGTCGTGTCCCTGAGTTGATAACGTGTCAACTCGTGAGGTTTATGAGTTGATGACTCAGCCAACGCACTCACGAGTGCAACTCTGTGAAAAATACTCGAGTCTTTTCAGAAAGACTCGAGTCTTTTTGCCAAAATAGTAAAAATAAATATTTTTATTTCCTTTTCATCCAAAATCTATCTATTATTATTTTTAAGTCCTAAAACAGTGACTAATATGCAAAAACATTATTTTCACATATTAAAACTTATCTAATATTTTTTTATACATAATAAATCACTTCATAATCAACGATTTTACTAAAAAAAATAATTAATTATAAATAAACTTTTATAATTAGTTTTCATTAACCAGGGATTAAAATTTGGGGTGTTACAATTACCATATTTAACTTTAAGATAAATGAATTGTTCATAATTGGATAAGTCTTCCATATGCCACACACCTGTATCGCAAAGAAACCAAATGCCACCAGCATGACTGTGGTGGACTCGGCCTAGCCGAGCTCCACGTAGCCCTCGCTCAGGACCTAAGGACCCTTCAGGAAGCCCTCTGTATGCTTGGCCGAGCTCAAGGCTCAACGGTCGAACAGACATCAGACACGGGCCGATCTTGTGATCCTACCAAGGTCCGACTTCCTTGTCCGACACCACCCAGAGTCCGACACCTCTGCCGGAGTCCGATACCAAGGACAGGATGACGTGTCTCACCTTATCCGCAAGGACAGCTCATCCACTCATAGCTCAATACAGGCTGGCCCTATTTGGGCCTCAAGCAAGCCCATTAGGGCAACCAGCTCCCCCTATAAGTAGCTCCGTACTACATGGGGCTCAGGTACGTCCTCTAACCCTAATTATCACCCTCACACACCAGTGATTAGGGTTGCTTCTTGGCTTTCTCTTTAGCCACTTGAGGACTCCCACCAAACATCACAGATAATCCCCTAGACGGAGGCTTCCCCAAGGTCTTCTTCCCTAACCTTTGGGGATCTCACAGTCTAGGACATCACATTGGCGCTGTCTGTGGGAAAAGAGAAACTTTATCCCCACCCAAAAGATTCTACCATGTCTGAGGTACAACCAGTCCAGAGGAGGAGGAGGGGGCGTCCAAGAAGGGTGCCATCAACTGAGGACCTGCGCCTGCACCTTGAAGCCAATAGGGTAGCAAGGTCCTCACCACCACCCCCTCCACCACCTCCACCTCCTCCCCCGCCACCACCCCTGCCTCCACCGCCACCTCCACCGCCAGAGTTCACGCACACCCACAGTGGACCTTACACCATCCACACCGGAGACACTACAAATCAAACTCAGCACCAAGGAGGGGGTTGGCGCATGCAGCTACGCTCCAAGCTCGAAGAAACCAACACAGAACAGCACCGCCACCGTGGCGAACGTGCCCACTCTGTCAGCACTACACATCGCTCTCACTCACGTCAATCTTCACTCTCTCGAGATGCAGAGCTCTTGTCCTTGATGAGACAACAGATGAGGATTGTAGAACAGCAAGGTAAAGCCATCGCAGATCTTTAGCAAGTTACTATGCAACGTTTGGCTGAACGAGCCGTTGTTCAAGCTCCAGCCCAAAACGAACTTCCTCCTCCCCCACCTCCTCCACCAACACAACCCCCATTGACACCGCAAACCTTTACAACACCGCATACTGTCGTCACACAACTTACACAAACACCACCCCCTGACCAACAACAACCTGATTCGGATGATTCCCATCCTGGACACCCTTTTACACCAGTCGTCATGGCTTATGAACCACCACCTGGGTACCTCGGACCCAGCAACATTCCCAGATATAATGGCCTCACAGACCCTCAAGAGCATGTTCTCTCTTACGAGGGAGCTGTCAACTTCCATGGTGGAGGAGATCGGCTCAAGTGCCGAGCTTTCTCCATGACCCTCCAAGCCCCAGTCCTCCGATGGTACTCAACGTTACCCAAGAATTCTGTCAACAACTGGACAGAAATGAAGCGAGTATTTCTCAACAGGTACACTGCTAGCTGTGTGCAACCCAGATCGGACCACACACTAGCAATAGTGACGCAAAAATCGGACGAATCTCTACGTGCTTACCAGCACAGATTTCACAATGAATCCAGCTCGGTTCCCAACTTGTCTCCCGAGGTGGCCGTCCTCCTTTTGACCCAAGGATTGGCCGAAGGAGGGTTCAAAGACTCACTGATAGGAAAGCCACCAAGAGACATGGCCGAACTCAGACAATGATCCAACAAATATATCAACCTTGAGGAATTCAACAAAGGTCTGGCAAGTAGGATGGAGAACGTTCAAGCTGCTTCACAGAATGCCCTTCCCCGAGGTCGCCCTCGCGGAAACAGGGATGATAGAGGAGGAAGAGCAGATCAAGGAGACCGAGGTCGCCCTCACGTCGGCCAGCAAGACGACCGCCGACGCCCTTACATCACTAAGTATGATTCTTACACCCCCCTGACGGTTCCGAGGTCACAAGTCTGGAGGGAGACCATGCAGACCGAACTCAGGAGCGTACCTCGGCAACCTTTCCTCAGAAACCAAAATAACATCAGGGACATATCTAAATACTGCAACTTCCACGATGGGTATGGTCACCATACCGATCAGTGCACCTGGCTTCGAGACGTTATCGAAGACATGGTGAGAAGGGGCAAGTTGCAACAGTATGTGCGAGAAGCGATAGAGAGGAGAGGCCGGAGAAGGTCTCGCAGTCCAGACAACGACAAAGGAAAAGCCAAAGCTGACCCGTCTCCGGAAAAGAAAGAAGAAGAACCACAGCGAGTGAACATGGTCGTAGTTCAAGACCTAGATAAGTCACCGGAAAATTTCCGAGTTGAAACCATCTCGGGAGGTTTTGCCGGTGGCGGAGAGAAGAGGGCAGAAAGGAAAAGGTACGTCAATCAGGTCTTGGCTGTTCACCACAAACCCATCTACAAAAAACCGTTTCGGAATATCCCCATCGTTTTTTCCGATCAGGACATGGAAGACGTCATCCCGGATCACAATGACCCAATGGTGATCACGGCATTGATCGGCAATTTCGAAGTCGCCCGAGTTTTCATTGATCAAGGAAGCTCGGCCGACATTCTTTTTCTTCATACATTTCAAGCAATGAAGTTGAGGTCAGCCGACCTCGTGCAATTTGAAGGCAATCTCATCAGCTTCACAGGTGAGGCAATTGGCCCCCTAGGAGCCATCCACCTCCCGGTGACCTTAGGCAAGCAGCCTTCGGCCCGAACGGAGATCATCAAGTTTTTAGTTGTTGATTCTGAATCCCCATACAATGTGATACTGGGACGAACCTGCCTGCAAGCTTTTGGGGCAGTGGTTTCAACGGTACACCTAGCAATGAAATTCGTCGGTTCTGACGACAAGATCGTCACAATCAAAGTCGACCAGATGAGAGCCCGACTCTGCTACAATGCGAGTCTACGGGAAGAAAAAAAGAAACAGAAAGAGCTTACTGACCCGACTTTGGCCAAAGGGAGAGTTCTATTGGCTGATGTTCAGGTCAAACAAGACGTTCTTAGGTTTTCTCCTCGAAGGGAACGGTTGACGATTTTCATTGATCCTTCCGACCCCAGCAAAACTATCAAAGTGGGTACCAACCTCCCTCAAGAAATTCAAGGTGCAATGAAGGAAAATCTCTTTTCCCTTCTGGTTCTCTCCAGCCCTCCGCAGGTGGAGAATCTTTTCATTTATTTAACTGTTGGTGATCCCGCCCTCAGCTTGGTTCTGGTCCGAGGTGAGGGTCGAAGTAAGTTCCCCATTCACTCCCTAAGCCAAGGTCCCGAGCTCTGGTATTTCAGGATGAAAAACATTGCATTTCGTAAGGCTGCCAACAATTTCCAGGTATCGGCTGAGAACCGCGGCATCTCTCATCGGTCCTCCTCGGTCGAGCACTACCAGGCCAATGCTGTCACCCCCGTCGAACAAAGGTTTCATATCTTCCGAAGGAGGGACAGGCCCGAGGTTGAGAACAAGAATCCGATACTGGCCGAGGAGATCCGATAGGCCGCCTCTGTTCAGAAGAAGATAGCGAAGAAAAGGCGGCCAACCAAGACAACAAAAATGCGCTCGGAGACCTCGCTCTCCGAAGAGCAGATATTGGTCATGAGATTCGGAGGGACGTAAGATGTGCTCGGAATCAAGAAGGCCCCAACAGAGGCGTTTCAAAAACATACTCTGGGGCATACAAGCTAGAGACTCTGGATGGAACCGAGCTCAAGAATTCCCGAGACATTGCAAAAACTGAGAACCTATTTCAGTTAGGTTTACCTCGGAAATCATCAGCAGTCACCAATACCTTCAGCTAAAGTTTAGGTTTAATTTTAATTTCTGTTAATGTTTTTGCATCTAAGTCACATTCTGTCCCATTGTGATATATTCATTTTTTCAATTCCCTGAAAGGCAATGTACTCATGTCTATGATCAATGAAAAGTACAAACTTGCTCATACTCAAGTGCCATAGTTTTATATACGTACGTACTAGCTTCTCATTTAGCACTAGCCACCTAAATGTTGCATGGCGCTATGTACAGCCAACGTCTTCTAAATAAGATCGGCTCATATGCACAGTGTACAAGGGACACCCGATAAAGTACAGCTTGTTGTGAAATGTTTTCACATAGCTTCACTCAGCAACCTCTTTCACATCGGGGACGAGGGCACCCACCTCGGCTAAGGTGGGTAGACCCGAGATCCCTACCGTATGCACTTATATACAGTACCTTTTTTCAGAGGAAAACTTATAAGATTACTGCACTTACTGAGTCGACCGAGCTTAGCTTCATTATTCAGGTCCGATCAAGTCCGAGTACAACAAGTAAAGACAGAACTTGTATTCTCATAAAACAATTTTACTTGGTTTTCTAAATTAGGATGCAACAAGTCACAAGCACTTGCATCTTTCAGAACAGGTTTTCTCGATAACCTCCTATCTAATCGCAGTTCGGATCCGAGGTCCAACATATAAACATGCAACGAGTTAAATAAACTCGCATTCATGCAACAAGTTAGAGAAAAAAACTTGCATAAAAATGACCTCGGACTCTATGCGCACGTAACAAGTTAAATAGCAGATAACTTGCATTTCTAAAGACGAGTTCGAATCCGAGGTCTAAAGAGTAAACATGCAACGAGTTACTAAACTCGCATTTGTGCAACAAGTCAAAGAAAGAACTTGCCTAAAAGTGACCTCGGACGCCACGAGTATGCAACAAGTTAAAATACAAAACTTGCATAAAAATAACAACATGCAACAAGTTAAATTGAAATGAACTTGCATGAAAAGAAACTGTTGTACACAAGCAGCAAAATAAAGTACAATATTGTCAAGCATGTTACAAAAAACATAGTCAAATTCCAAGCCGCCCAGCATAAGGGACTTATGATGCATCATCTTCGACATCGGACAGCACAACCTTGCTCAAATCGAACTCCTCATCCGGCTTCTCCTCCAGGGGGTTAGGAAGATTCTCTTCAGGTTGGTCGAGGTCAACCTCGGCCCCATCCTTCTCAAAATCCACCATCTTCCCATCTTCCACCCCGAACCCGGCACAGGCGTCGTTGACACGAACTCGGAGCCCTTGATTCAAATGCAGGATCTGCTCCACAGCATTGGCAAAGATTTTGCCTCCTCCCTTCTCAAAGTCAAAATTGGCCTCGGCCGCTGCAATCTTGTGTTTAAGAGCTTGAGCAGCCCTTCTTCTCAGCAAAGTTCGAACCCTCTCCACCTCGGCCAGGCCTTCCTGCCGACCAGCTTCCCTAGCATCTGCCTTTACTTGGGACAGGGCTTCCTCATGACTCTTAAGAAGCTCTTCCATTTGTTGGTGATGCTTCTCTTCCAGTTCGGCCAGTTTCTGATCGGCAGAGTTTTTGATACTCCTTAGACCAACAACCTCGGCCGCCATTTCAGCTCGGGCCTTCTTCTTGGCAGGAGACACGCCTTCTGCCACATCATCGGCGACCTCCGCCAGCACGTTGAACATAGTAGTGGATCTTTTCAATTGACAGGCCAGCTCCTCGGCCATTCTCTTCCATTCAGCCCCCGACATCTTAATCAAAGTCTCTTTGACGGAGGGTTTGGCAGTGGTGGTCGGCGGCCTCGGAAGTATATCAATTCCCCTCCTCGAACCTGCCGACGAAGGGGAGGCATCAGCAGCAATCGCCACCTCGGCGTTAAGGCTAGGAGACCGAGGAGGAGGGGCGATAATCACCGCAGGAGGAGTAGGATGAAGAGGAGCCGAGTCGGTAGAGGTCTCAGCAGGCACTGTCTCAGCAGAAGGGTTCTCCGACCTCTTTCTCTTGCGGGCCTCCAATGCTGCTTTGAGCGCCTTGGATGACATGTCCGACCAGTGTTCGTCTGAAAGCAAAAAGAAAAGAATAAAAGAAAATCAGTTAGAAAGTTGAAAGAAAATGTACAAGTGTGACAGTAAAGTTAACTACCAATTTTGGTTAGAACTTCGTTATCAGGACACTTCATGAATACTCCAATATCGAGCTGGAATTTCCGAGCCCGGTACTCAGTCTGGAAATGGTGGGCCGTTACAGCCTCATCGGCGTCAAGTGTTGTGCCCGACCACCTCTGCGGCGTGCCGATGTGGCGATTGAAGAACTTCAGGGTCCACTCCAAGGGGAACCTCGGACCCGTCTCGGATCGAAACCAAGGTAGTCCCGTTCCAACATACTTATACTTGAAAAACCTGGGCTTGAAATGCTTCCAAGATTCCGAGAACATACCGAATAGCCCACAATGACCTCAGGCCTTGGCCGACACCCAAAGCCGACCAGTAACCCCGTCTTTATTACTGACGAACGGGTTGTACATCCACAGGAAGAGCCGAACTGTGCACACCAATCCCTTGGCTCCGCAATACTTCTGAAACGCTCGAAGAAACGACCAAGTGTTGGGGTGAAGTTGCGAAGGGGCCAATCCGAGCTCATTCAGAACCCTCATCTCCAAGTCGGTAAATGGCAGCGTCACGCCGAGGTTGTGTATTAGATCGGCATAAAAGAAGAAGGAATTGTTATCAGTTCGGCTACATATTCTGTCATTTGCCGAACAGGGGAGTACTTCGTAAGAAGTCCCGGTGACGTCCCCTGGGCAAGGCACCACGGCTCTCTTCACTCCAGCAAGCTTGTCCTCGGAGTCAAAGCTGGACCGCACTCCTTTGGGTTCCACATCGACCCATTGGTAGTATTCTGCGTCGGAAGGTGCAGGGTAAAGCTCTGGTCGGCTGGTGCACTTTCGGGGCGGCATATTACCTGTGGAAGAACAGGGGAGCTCAGCGTTAGTCTTACGGGTTACAAAAAATAACCCCCCCAGAAAACCCCCTCGAAGTTGTTCCGAGGGGCGAGCATCTCCCCTCTACCACAGGTACCCCCCCTTCGTATATCCTCTCTCTCTCTCTCCATCCTTTCAAAATCGGCACTCTCCCTACCGTCGATGAACTCGGCCCAGACGTATTGGCGTACCCACTTCCTTTGCTCTTCCCAGTCCCGAGGATAGACGACCTCGACAGGATCAACCTCCAGGACTCGCTTTTCATACCTATTCCTATACTCCCCTTGGCGACGGAGCGCCTCGTCTACCTCAGTGGAGGAACAGGACGAGGAGGAAGAGCCGTCCTCCTCCTCAGAACTGCTGGTTGACAGGGAGACTACCCCTACCCACTTCCTAAACCATTCCCTACTCATACTTCCCCAATCCACTTCTCTAGTCTTCTGAAAAGTAAAAACAAAAACACGACTCAAAAACCCTCCACAAATCCTAAAACACCCAAACCCAGAAAAACCTCAAATCCCAGCAGTATTCCCAAAAATCAAAACCCTAAAACCCAGGAAGAATACCCCAGCCCATAAAAACAAAAGAACAAAGCCACTAGCCCCTACCACATAACTGTGAGACAGTAAGAAGAGAAGAGAAGGGAAGAAGAAGAAAAAACAGGGGAGGAAATAGTACCTTAAGATTATATGCCTGGAGGAAAGAGATTGCAAAGTCAAAACGAATTTATCAGGAATACAGAGAAAGAGAAAGGATCTTCGTATTGTGTAGAGAGAGAGGGAGAATAATAGTGGAAGAGAGAGAAAGTTGCAGTTTTGTGAAAGAGGGAGAAGAGAAACCGCCGTTTTCCCCCACTTTCGAACTACGGGCCTGGTCCAAGAGGCCCAACCCTGCATGAGGCCATACACAATAAGACACGTGGCGCGGAATAGCTGGAATCACGAACCTCGAGCAACGTCGCAGTAATGGCGACGCTTCGTTAGGTGTAATTTCTGACACGTGTCAGACCTGGAGAATGCAAGCGTCACTTCGGAGCAGGTGAAAGGACAGCTCTCAGACCTGCTCCGTCATAATGAAAGGACGCCAGAGACAGGTGGATCCGACTCTCGGCAGCTCATCGCCCGAACTCCCTAGAACCTCGGACCAAGGCTCAAATGGCCTTGACCGAGCTGGGGGGCTTATGTGGTTGACTCGACTGTTTATGTGGTGGACTTGGAAAAGGACCGGAACCAAGACCTCGGAACAAGGCTCAAATAGCCTTGACCGAGCTGGGGGGCTTATGTGGTGGACTCGGCCTAGCCGAGCTCCACGTAGCCCTCGCTCAGGACCTAAGGACCCTTCAGGAAGCCCTCTGTATGCTTGGCCGAGCTCAAGGCTCAACGGCCGAACAGACATCAGACACGGGCCGATCTTGTGATCCTACCAAGGTCCGACTTCCTTGTCCGACACCACCCAGAGTCCGACACCTCCCCCGGAATCCGATACCAAGGACAGGATGACGTGTCTCACCTTATCCACAAGGACAGCTCATCCACTCATAGCTCAATACAGGCTGGCCCTATTTGGGCCTCAAGCAAGCCCATTAGGGCAACCAGCTCCCCCCTATAAGTAGCTCCGTACTACATGGGGCTCAGGTACGTCCTCTAACCCTAATTATCACCCTCACACACCAGTGATTAAGGTTGCTTCTTGGCTTTCTCTTTAGCCACTTGAGGACTCCCACCAAACATCACAGATAAACCCCTAGACGGAGGCTTCCCCGAGGTCTTCTTCCCTAACCTTTGGGGATCTCACAGTCTAGGACATCACAATGACCACGAGAATTAGTTATGAAGGAACCATCACACCCTATCTTCCTAGAAATTCTCCTGCCTTTATCACCACTAACATGGGTTTCCATAAAAACCATAAGATTAGAATTATAAATTCCTCGCATATCCCTAATTAAATTGGGAAAACCTTTGCTACAAGTCCCTCTACAATTCCAACTAGTGATTTTCATTGGAAATTGGTAAAGGGTGTGAATGTAACATCCATTGACTCCATTTTTAGACCCTTCAGGTTGAACATCCATTGAACTTCTTTGGAAACTAGAGATTTTTTTTGTCTGTACTTTTTGGCCAGTATCACAGACACCTTTAATACCAAGGAACCTTTGAGACTAATCATGCACGAGATTGCGTTCCTATGCCTCTCCCGGCGGGATGTGTTAACCGGGAATCGAACTTGAGACTTCTTAGTCTCAGGCCCCATTCCCAAGTTCTCAAGTTGGCAGGATCGCACCATTTGAGCCAACCTCAGTTGGTTTTGGAAAACTATAGGTACTCACCAAAGGAGAAAATACACGGATTTGTATTATCCATCTATTCGTTATTTTATAGAGTGAAGTATCACTTTGGTCCTTCATGTTTTTTAGATGGGACACTTTAATCTCTCAAAATATGAAAATTCACTTTTAGTCCCTCAAAATTTTTTTATGGGCCATTTAAGTCCCTCAAGATTTTTATGTGGGACACTTAAGTCCACAATTGAGGCAGTTGGCGGAGTAGATAGAGAGACTTAAGTGTCCCAAAAAAACTCTTCGGGGACTAAAAGTGAATTTCCACATTTTAAAAAATTAAAGTGTCCCATCTAAAAAAAGGAGTGACCAAAGTGGTACTTCACTCTATTCTATATTATTTACTAAATTCATGAATTTTTAAAATATTTTTGTGATCAATGCACAACATAGCCAATTACGCTAGTTTATTACATATTTCAATTAATCGATTGCCCAAAAATTCAAATTCTAAAACTTGCAGCTCAGGGGAAAAAAAAAACTAACAACTCTTCAGGACTTAGCTAAGTGTTTCAATATTTTAAAAAGTACGAGTACAATTTTATATTTTCACCTTTATTTAATATTAGAGTATTCTATAATAGATAATGATGGAACTGGCAAAGTCACTTATATGTTTGTTTTAGCTGAAAGACTGTAATTTTGGCTTTTTTTTTCTTCAAAAATAAGCATAATCTAACATGTTTGTTTGACAACGCAAATTATAATCTTGTATTATATTCTTGAAAAAAAATCAAAATCTAAAAACTTGTTTGACAAGGCAAATTATAATCTTATATTATATTCTTGAAAAAAAAATCAAAACCTAAAAACTCCCTAATAGCAGCTTTAGATTATTTTTTGTAAGATTATTTTTTTTATCGTGTAATTTTTCTATTTTACCCTTACCACTCCAACACATTAAGTCATTAAGTATCTCATTATCACTCCGTACCCTTTTTGGTAATTTACTCGGTAAAAAATTAATTTTTTTTATACTATCCAAATAAACCAGATCAACTGAAATTCACTTTTAAGCTAAGATACTCAAATATCAACAGATTATACTTTTAATAGAACATAATATAATAAAAAAATAATCATTAACTCATTTTACCAACTATACCAAATACACATTGAGTATTCTAAATTTATCCAATTTATGCTAGTTAATCACCAAATCTGATACTCGTTAATCAATGACAAAAAATAAAGATGATTACATTATAAATAACTGATAAAAACAAATATCAATAGTACTCCTTATATAATAGTAATAACAACCGTAGAAAGTATTATAATATCTTTAAATGCTGCAACCGCTTGATAATGATGATACTAGACATATACGGACCCATGTGGTTTATCTACTATCTATATATAAAAGGATCCCTTTTCGAGGCATCAAGTTTGCCGGAGAAATTTTTGAGGCATCACATTTGTCTCGTGAAGCTTTTCTCGCACCAGATAGTTTGTAGGTAGATAATCATTATCTCTAATCAAAATTACAATTTAATTAAATAAATTATTTAAATTTATTTAATCATTATATGTATGTAAAATTATTATCCTCAATTATTTGTTGGAAAAAAAAGTAATCATTGTCCTCAACTAAAGTATTGAAAATAATATTTAAAAATCACAAATTTATTTAATCATTATCTGTATGTGAAATCATTATCCACGATTTGTTAAAAAAAAGTAATCATTATCCTCAACAAAAATATTTAAAAATTTATAATAGGATATCACATTCAATTTTACATTTCTTTCACCTTTAGATCTCTCTAATTCTAATAATTTTCTTCTCCTATTATTTCTTATTTTATATCCTAACTAGCTCTTACCCCGTGCAATGCACGGGTTGTTGATATTTTAATTTTTTTTTATATTAAATATTTTAAATTAAAGATTATTATTAGCAACAACTAAAAATAATTATATAAAAAGGTAGGAGTTCAAACCAAACTGTACAACGAAATAAAATTAATCTAAATTATTTTGTTGATAAATAACATTATCTCTAACCAAAATTACAATTTGAAATCAAATTAATTATTTAAATTTATATAATCATTATCTGTATGTGAAATCATTATCCTCAATTTGTTGAACAAATCATTATCCTCAACAAAAATATTTAAAAAATATTATAAAAATCACTATATATATATATTTATATAATAGGCTCTCCCATTCAATTTTTAAAGTTCTATTTAATTCTAAGAATTCTCTTCTCCAAATTCTCTCTTTTATTTTAATTTTTTCCCTCATTCCTCTACTTAAAGCTCTTAATTTTGATTTTTGAGTGTTTGATGAATTACTTATTAGATGATGCATGTTTTGTTATACTTTTAATTGACTTTTGTTTATTCATCTACTTAGAGCTCTTAATATTGATTTTTGAGTGTTTGATGAATTACTTATTAGATGATGCATATTTTGTTATAATTTTAATTGACTTTTTCTTAATGCTAATTTCAGGAAGAATAACATCAATGAGTTACTTCAAACAAGAGCATGACCTTGGTAAGTTGTTTTTTTTTTTTTTTGAAATTTTGGTAAGTTGTTATACATACTTACTTTGATTATTCTTTGTTGAAAGAATATGCAAATAATTGATCCTTTTCTCTTTTCGAAGAAGAAAAGGGCTATGGCTCCAAGGATTAGAAAGAAATACTCTGATCGTATTCCGGTGAGAAATAATTTTGGTGAGTCTTTTGTCTGTTTGAAGAAACAATGTTTTTCAATTTATTTATATATGATTTTTTTTCCGCTTTTTGTCATGAGATAAGATAAATGATGAAAAAGATCAAAATATTTAAATATGAATAATAATAATAATAATAAATGTGATAGTTATGTTTAAAAAATAATAATGGTAAAAAAATATTAATTTATCCATCAAATAAATATAAGAAATATCTTATAATATTATCCAATAAAAAAATCATATAATTTTGGTTTAATTATATATAATTTTTCATATTAGATGTGATAATTATATTTGAAATATGCTAAATTATCATGTCTTATGCAATAGAAATTTTTTTGATTTATCTTTAAATCTACTCATAATACCATCAAACAAAAAAATATAAAAAGTTTAATTTTCATTTCACTCTAATAATTAATCATAATAAATAAGGAATACATTAATTTAATACTCATCTATACATAGACAAATATAATATTAAATATATATATAAAAAAAGCCAACATTATATTAATAATAAAATGTAATGTGTTAAACAAGAAAGTCAAAAATAACAATTTCAATGTCTCTTTATGTTCTATGAAATAGTGGATATTCCAATTTATCCTTAAATTTTCTCATAATACCATTAAACAAAAAAGATCAAAATATTTAATTCTGATTTGTTTTTAATTATCATAATAAAGTAGATAATCATATAAAAATATTAATTTATCTATTAAATAAATAAGGTAGATCTAATTCTGATTTACTTTTGATTCATCATAATAAAGTTAATAATCATGCAAAAAATGTTAATTTATCCATTGAATAAATAAGGAAAATCTCAGATAAAAAATATTATTTTTTACTTATATAAGGAAGTACAAAATTTTTCAACAAGCTCATTTGTTATTGTTGTTTAATAATAATCTTTACTTTAAAATATTTAAATTTTAATAATCCGTGCATAGCACAGGATAAAAATAAAAAATTTTAATTTTGAATTCACTCTAATTAATAAAACATGCTAATTATCAATCAACTAAATAAGGAATACATTAATTTAATATTGATCTATACATAAATAAATATAATATTAAAAAGCGAACCGTCATTATCTTCCAATGAATTCATGTTCAATGAAATAAGGGATATTATTATTTATCATTAATTATTCTCATAATACCATCAAACAAAAAAATCAAAATAATAATAATAATTTTTGATTTATCATAATAAAGTATATTGAATAATCCTTTTTTATAATTATTTTTGTTATTGTTTAATAATAAATTTTACTTTATAATGAAAATAATAATAATCTTTAATTTAAAATATTTAATATAAAAAAATTAAATATCAACAACCCGTGCATTGCACGGGGTAAGAGCTAGTTTTAATATTTTTTAGTATATATACACATGAATATAATGAAAAATATCAACTAGTGCTTTAATAATTTTTTTTAAGTAAGTACTTCCCTTGATTTTAAATATAAGGAGAAAAAATTAACTTAGCACTTATTAAGAAAGTTAATTGAATACATTTATTTTTTATAAAATAAAAAAAGAACTAATTTAAAAAATATACATTGCGAATGAAAAAAAAATTAAACAAAAAAAATCATTTTATAGATATATTTTAAAAAATATTACAGTATTAAGAATAAAAGATTAACTAACTTTCATTTATATTTAAGGCAATTAATAAAGTACAGTATTTTTTTTCTCTAATATCTGAAACCCAAGGGAGTAAAACAAGATATTTTACCTTGAAAAATAACGCTTATTTTGAGAATCAGTGAATTTGTTACTTCAATGCTTGCTTATTTTATCTTTCTTAATCAATGACTTTATGTCACCCATGACAAGACTCATATGTGTGGGAATATATATACTCATATATATACACCTTTGATCTTTGCTTTCATGTAAATATAAATAATCAATTTTTTCTTTTTATCTATTAAATATTTTCAGAATATAAAAACTTGTTTAAAACAGTTATCAAAATTTTATTATATGTTCTTCTGTTTTCAAATTTCATTTTTTGTTTCAATGCTATTATTTTATGATTTATTATTTGTTTTATACTATTTTTTGTTTATAAAAAGATATTATATTCTTTATGAGAGTGTATCACTTCCATAACCTAAAATTTCTATGCGCACCAAAACAGAATCAATTATTTTATCACTGACAGAAAAAAAAACAAACAATTAACTATAGTAACTTTAAATTAAAAACATGCAATACATTTTGCCTATTAAATTTCTCATCCTAAAAATGAATATCTTTCATTGAAGAAAAATGCTTAAATACCAAAATAGGCCCCGTAAGTATTGACCCCTTTGAAATTGGTCCCTACAAAAAAAAATGGTTTTAGTCATTGCATTTACAAAATATTTTAATTTTGGTTCCTCATGTTAAATGTGGATGAAAAACGCCGAAAACGTAATATATTACATTCTATGACTAATTAAGGATAATATTCTTGCATTAATTCTCAAGTATAAAAAGACAACTTCCATTATATATATAAGAGAACCAATTCGAAAACCATGACCGTAAAGGGACCAAAACCTATTAAATATAATAACAGAGAGATCAAAACAAACTACCAACGACATAATTATGGAGACCAAAATTTAACATGAGAGACCAAAACCAAAACGTTTTATAAATTCAGAGACCGAAAACAAATCTTTTTTTTTCCAGAGATCAATTTCAAAGAAGTTAATATTTTTAGGGACCATTTTAATATTTAATATTCCCTCTGTTTCATATGCAGTGTATTTTAAGGTTATGCACGAGTTTTAAGAAATGGTTAAATGATGTAAGGATTTGTTGTATTTTGACTATAATGCCCCTATATAATTATTATTGAAGAGAGAGAAACGTATTGGTAGTGAAAAAGAGAGTGTAATAAATAGGGGTGTGTTTGGAAAATAGCATAGGTTTATAAAACAACGGGACTTATAAAACATAATGCAAATGCTAAAACAACACTACACATAAAACGGAGGAAGTACAAAACCTTTTTATTCAATCAATACAACACTTTAAGATAAAAGATATCCTTTTTAGACTTTTACCCTCAAACCTTAGAGCACATATTAAAAAAAAAAGGTTTAATTATGTCACAAATCCCTGAAGTTTGGGGTACTTTTGCCAGATACCCTTATTCTTTTTTTTTTCCAATGTCTGACTCCCCGAAGTTACTTATAAGTTTGTCATATACCCCTACTACCAATTCTGATCAATTTTGCTAACATGTAACATCGGAATCCCGATCAGACGCAGGAAGTTGGTCATTTGGTGCCGCGTGATGTCACACGGTGAAGACGACCACTCTCTTCAATTTTTTTTCTCTTTTTTTTATTTAACTAAAAATATAAAAATATTAAGTTTTTTAGTTTTTTTAAATTTTTTCAGAAAGGGATTTTCGGCCACGGGGCACCAGGTGCTTAACCTCCTACGTCTGATCAGGATTACGATGTTACATGTCAGTAAAATTGGTCAGAATTGGTAATAGGAGTATATGACAAACCCAAAAGTAACTTTGGAGAGTCAAACATTGAAAAAAAAGTACAAGTGTATCTGTCAAAAATACCCCAAGCTTCAGGGACTTGTGACATAATTAAGAAAAAAAAAACACATTAAACTATACATGTAAAATCCCGTGGAAATAAATGTTCAAACTGAAATAATTTAGATAAAAAGAAGTTGATAAAAAGAAATAATGTTCAAACTGAAATAATTATTACTACTATTTGTACGACATCCTATATTCTCAAAAACAGGAAAAGCCAGTGCTAATTACATGTTTAATTTAGCAAAAAGAAATATATAAAAAAAAAAAATCCCACCGTATGTAACCGGGGTAACAAGTGTTTATATACATATTCAAAATGTCTAGACCCCGTACGAGTGTAGCAGTCAACACATTAGGTCCCAGAGAGCTCTATTATATTACGTATATTTTGTCTCTATTTATGGTTACTTCAATTGCTCATATCATTGTCATAAAAAAAATTGCTTATAATCATTTAAGCATATCACCAAAGTCTGGAAACTGTTATTTCTTTTCCCTCATATCCTTTTCAATTCCTCCTCGTGTATGATTCTACTCTACTCTGTATTTTATATATAGACAACAATAAGCACATATAAAAACGAAGAAAAAGGAGGAAACATTTTTTTTTTTGTAATCCCTTTTTTAAAGCTCTCAGCCGCCCAGAATAGCCACCCAAATTGCAATCTTCCTCTTCCTCTCAGGCTCTCGCCATAAAATATCTACTCCCTTCGGTACTTGATTTTTTTTTGGAAATTTTATACTTAAAATATTTTATCATAATTTTTAGTATCGTTTAATTATTTTTTTTCATAAAAATATTTATGAAAGCAACAATTTTTTAAAAAATTTTGGTTAATTTATTTAATTATATTAAAAATGCAAAAATTTGATATATTTAAAAAAAAATAATAATAAGAGTATTTATAAAAAAAACTAATTATTATTGAAAATTAATAAATGACCCTATAAATAAAATCAAAATAAAAATTTCAATAAATCTTATATTTAAGAACAGAGAAGATAATAATAAATAATAAGAATTATGCTAACAAATGTTTTAAATGCATTGTTTAAATATTTCAAAAGAAGCAGGTAACATTGGAAAATGAAGTTCAACCTTTCTTGATATACATTAAATGTATCATTTCTAAATAAAAATACATATTTTGCATGCTTATACAATGCTTTTAGTACATTTATTAGTTTTTTTTCTTCTAATTATTAACTTTTCTATTTTATGAATATAAATGAAAAAAGAAAACCCGAGGAAAGTACTATCAAAAACACACTCGCTCGCACACAAAATTTCCCATCCCAACAACAGCCCTACCCCTCCATTCACCATTCACCAAGAGAATCCCATAAAAACAACGGTACATCATCACCAACACCAACACCAACAACAAAAACACAAACACAAACATCATCAACACACAAATGAACCCACCCCATCATCATCCCTCCCTCCTCCTCTCCTCCTCACTATTTCATCTCTCTTAGCTTCTTCCTTATCCTTATTCTCATCATCATCATCATCATCATCACAATAGCAACAACAACAACAAAAACTACTTATCACAACAACACCAAACCCTAAATTAGTTTACAACACCAACATACATCAAATAAAGTCATCCATCATGTCCCTCGAAGACTCTCTAAGATCTCTGTCCCTAGACTACCTAAACCTCCTCATCAACGGCCAAGCCTTCAGTGACGTCACCTTCAGCGTGGAAGGGCGTCTAGTCCACGCGCACCGCTGCATCCTGGCAGCACGCTCCCTCTTCTTCCGCAAATTCTTCTGCGGCCCAGACCCTCCTCCGTCATCCTCGACGCTCCCCCTCGACCCATCAGGGATCCGGGTCAACCCGTCCGGTTCACCCCGCTCCAATAACAACTCGCCCGGGACACTTGTGATACCCGTGAACTCCGTCGGATACGAGGTGTTCTTGCTCCTCCTGCAGTTTCTTTACAGTGGCCAAGTCTCTCTCGTGCCACAGAAACATGAGGCCAGGCCCAATTGCGGTGAGAGAGGGTGCTGGCACACGCATTGCACCTCCGCCGTTGATCTTGCACTTGATACTCTCGCTGCCGCTAGATATTTTGGAGTTGAACAGCTCGCATTGCTCACTCAGGTTTTGTCTTTTTTTTTTTTTTTAATTTAAAAAAAAAAAAAAAAACTACCTTATTGTTACCATTACCAGTATAGTGAATGTTTGAGTATCTGCCACTATCACACTTCATTTTTCTCTCTCTTCTTCTTGTTTTTTTTTTTTTTTTCTTCCTTAGCTTTCTTTCTTTGTCTTTGTGATTTGTGTGACCAGTCGTATGTTTCGTGGGTCTTGGAAATTTGGACAATTACTGCAAATGAGTCTGGTTTTTTGGGAACTGGGAAGGGGTATTATTAATTTTTTTAAAAAAAATAAATTAATTTAGATCCTTTTTTTTTCTCCTTTTATTTTGGGTATTTTTCAACTTTCTTATGTGAGATTTTGAGTTCCGAATTTGTGTTTTATAATCAATCACATCAAAGTTCATTAGGACAGTTGGTTCTATTCTTTGATCTCATGACACATTTCCAGTTCTTTTTTATTTGCTTGTCAGGGAAATGGTGTAAGACAAAAAAAATAATTACATGTAAAATGTTAGTTGTTACCACTAATTTCTAGATCAATCTTGTGTTTATTCAATTATTCCTACTTAATTTCTACTAGCTTCTTAATATTTTTTGGCTTATTGTTTTTTCACTCTGGGTTTGTTGGGGTATCACTTTAATTTTTGGCTTGAATCAATGGTCTTAAATTAATTACTATTTGCTAACGAGTAAAAGTAAGAAATACATAAAAGAAAAAAACAACATTTTCTTATTCATATATTTATTTTCATTCCATAATTTATACATTCTTGGACATTGATTAGTATTTTCCCAAACTTCAAAACTTTAGCTGCTTATCAATGTAATTGTTTGACATCGACCTTGATTTCATGTTCCGCAAAATAATAGTTTCTCGAATTAGTGTTCCTCCGCACAATATGATGCGCACTCAGAAGTTTCTAATTTTAGGATCATAATATCCATCCAGTCTTGTCTTCAACAAAGTAAGCACTACTCGAAGTCTTTCTAAGAACATTCCACTTTCCTCATTTGGGCTTAAACTCGAAAAAGAGCACAAACCACAGCAAAAGAAAGACTATTCCGTTCTCATTCATTCATTTAACAAACATCACATCCATTTTGATCCCATCACTTTTTTTTCTTTATTTATCTTTTTAAGCTATTCTCATGGTACTTGCCTTACATGGAAGTGTCATTCAAATCTATTTTTTTTTTCCGAGTTCACGATTCATATTAAAATGCTCATTTTGTGTTACAAGTACTTTATATAAGAAGGGTACAAATTCTCACTAACAATGATGAATCACTTGTTCAAGAGTCTAGTAATATTAGCCGGAAGATATGGTCACTACTCTTGTAATTCGCCCGGCTCGAATTATAAGCAACAAAAAAACATATTTTTCTTGGTTTAAAATATAAGCAAAATTAACTAACTTTATTAAATTTTGTTTCATTCTCAATGTCATTTTCCTAAAATATCTTTAGAAAATTGTTATCTTATTTAATTTTTGTTTCATTTCCGATACTTCTTTCCTAAAACACCTCTATTTTTTATAAATTTGAGAAAATTAAATACAATCAACTAACATTCTTAATAAGCGTAAAAGTAGTTAAATTTGCTTATAATTCGAGCCGAATGGAGTATTTTATTTAAAAAAATCAAATTTTTAACTTATAATTAAAGAAAACAATTTTTAATTTTTTTTTTCTTGTTGCTTACTTTAATTATCTTGGTTGTGTCATTCACAGAAACAACTATCTAGCATGGTAGAGAAAGCCTCAATTGAAGATGTAATGAAAGTGCTATTAGCTTCAAGAAAACAAGACATGCAACAACTTTGGACTACTTGTTCCCACCTTGTAGCCAAGTCTGGTCTTCCCCCTGAGATCCTAGCCAAGCACCTCCCCATCGAAATCGTCGCTAAGATCGAAGAGCTTCGTCTCAAATCCTCCATTGCCCGCCGCTCCATGATGCCTCACCATCACCATCACCACCATCACCATCCTGATCTCGGCGCCGCGGCCGACCTAGAGGACCAAAAAATCCGAAGAATGAGAAGGGCCTTAGACTCGTCCGATGTGGAACTCGTGAAGCTCATGGTAATGGGAGAAGGACTCAATCTAGATGAAGCATTGGCCTTACACTACGCCGTAGAGAATTGCAGCAGAGAAGTGGTGAAAGCCCTTCTTGAACTTGGTGCAGCCGATGTTAACTACCCGGCAGGCCCAGCTGGGAAAACACCGCTGCATGTCGCGGCCGAAATGGTGTCGCCGGACATGGTGGCGGTGTTGCTCGACCACCATGCCGACCCCAACGTTCGAACCGTGGACAATGTCACACCCTTGGACATACTAAGAACCCTAACCTCTGATTTCCTCTTCAAAGGTGCTGTCCCTGGATTAACTCACATTGAACCCAACAAGCTAAGGTTATGCTTGGAACTTGTTCAATCTGCAGCATTGGTGCTATCAAGGGAAGAAGGAAATGCAAACAATAACAACCCTCCCTCTTCAACAACCACAACCACAACAACACTACCTATGTACCATCCCATGAATGAAGATCATAATAGCAGTTCCAGCAGTGGCAACAACAACAATAACAATAACATTGCTAACCTCAACTTGGACTCCAGGTTGGTGTATCTTAACCTTGGTGCCACCGTAGGTTCTGCTGCTCAGATGGGTGATGATCATGGCGGCCGTCACGGTGATCCAACCATGTACCACCACCACTCTCATCATCATGATCATCACTATTAGACTCTCTCTATCTATAGCTGTAAGAGTAGATGGCTTAATAACTTTTATATAGATTATTTTGCTGATATATAATTTTAATTTGAAGTTATTTGAATTGCCATGGGAGGATGGGAAATTTTAAGAGAAGGGGGAGACAAGGAGGAGGTTAGTTGTTGAAGAAAATTGCTTGATCATAGACATTATTGAATGACTCAAGCATAAAGAAACTTTCTTCATTTTGTCAGTTGAAATTGACTAATTTTTAATTCATTTTTAGTCCTCACTCAATTCTGATTTTTCTGTTTTGGCTAATTGGTAAAAAGGAAGCTAAGGAATTGGCTTTTCAAATGGTCACCATTTGAAGTGTGGTTTCGTAGGAGGAGATTGGATGAGAGACAAGAAGAATCTAATCAGTTTGTTTTTTTCCTTTGAAATGAAAGGTTGCGTGGAGAAGACAATGAAAACCTTGAGCATTTCACGATCCCAAAGAAATTTTCACGTAACGAGGTCCTGTAAGTTAAAAAAGGTAAACATAAAACTTATCAAAAGATTTTTAAGGCAAATGCTAAAAAAAACCAATTGCTAACAAGGAACCAATTGTAGATCAAATTTATTGGAAAATATTATTTTTTATGTTTTTAGAGAGAATTATAAATATGAATTTGAGATTTTTTATATGTAATAACCTTAATAAGTGTTTTTAAGGCATTTTTTTAGCAAGACACAAATTTTAAATATTCCTAACTTAAAATTTACTAGCATTGTAATAAAATGTTTTGTTTGTTTAATTTTTTTTTAAAAAAAGAAATTACTTAAAAAAGAACTCGGAGGCATGTCAATCTTTTCAAAACCCTCAACTACTCAATTTGTAGAAAGATTTATGTAATCAATGCACGTAAATATGGATATGATAAATAAGTATAAAAAATGAATTTTATGTTGAAAAATTAAAAAAATCATTTCTTTTATTTACTTAATATATTATTTTCTCGCATTAACTTACTTTTATTTTTCAATATTAGTTTATCCATAATTAAACTAACCGTTTGTAGAAAAATGAAATGATATTCTTATATTAGTGTATATGGTAGAGGGAAGAGAGATAAAAAAATAAGAGAAAAATGATTTATAGAGTGATATGAAATAAAGAAAGATATAGATAAAAAGGAAAAATAAGATGTAAATGATGATTAAAAAATTTTAAAACTATAAAGATCGTAATTCCTTAACTAATATGACGGCCTATTTATTGTGACCCTTTACAATTATATTTTTGCCCCAACACCACTTTTACATTGCCCCAATTATTTTCATTAGGCTTAGCATCATCCTGTGGTGTGGAGAAACTTCTTCCTGTTCTTTAGATTTTTGTTTTTGTGGATTACTTTTCTAAGGTTTGTTTGAATATCCTTGCCTTCTTATATTGTATTTTATTAAATTAGATTAGATGATAGGGGATGTCCCATCTCTTCTGCTCCCAAACTAATATAATAGATTATATTTTCCTTCTAACATTGTGAACCTTTGGAGGAATTCATCGGCTATTTGTTTTGGGCTTTATTATTCAAATAAAAATCATGTGGCTGTGGACAAATTGATTGGTTGTCTTGCATGAATGCAACTATGAGTGTGACCATACATGTCAAGTTAAATAAATGGCACTATCACCTTCCATATAATCCTCTTCTTGTCCCCCCCTTGCCTTTTTTAGACTTCTTCAACAAAATAAAAATAATAAGTTACACCTAAAAGCCTATTACTATATTACTAATTATTTCTTTAAATATTAGTGTTATTCTGTCTAAATTCATCGCATGTTGGTTGGGGGAAGATTCTTGAACACTAGTATTCTATAATTTTCTGCATGTCCGCATGTTATATATATATACCCGGAGTCTTAACTGCATGTTACTTTTAAACTCATTGTCCCAACACAAACCTAATATTAATATAGTATCTTTGAAAAGGAAGTATGTGAAACTAAAATGATTTCATATATACCATACTAATAAACTTATATATTTTGTTTTGGATAAAACTTTATTTATTGTTTCTTCTTTTAAATTAAATTATGTGTATTATGCTTCCTGTCTGATTTATCCCATTCTTATGCCTTTAGTGGGATCATATGTATCAAAGTTAACTTAATTGCTGTCAGTCCTTCTATCTACTGTAGATATAAGAGTATGTGATTGTGGTCTCCTGCAAATTTGTCGGTGAATATAATCTCCAAATTTTATTGTTACAACTATGTCCCTCGGTCCCTTTTCTTTGACTTAGCTTAAGTACAAATATACTATGAAACTGGTATGATCTTACTCGTCAACATGAGTTGTGACTAGAAATTTTATTAAATAGTGGAGGATAATAACAAAAATAGATAAATACTAGAATTACAAATAAAATGATAGGCTTAATTGAAATTTTGGTCTTTTATCCTATTTTCAAGATTCACTTTGGTTCTTTATTTTTTTTAAAAGATTCGGTTTGATTCTTCCGTCAAAATAAGATTAGATATCACCATAATATTTTGGAATATTCGCTCCTTTCCCCGGATTTTGTCGGATTTCGGAAAATGTTGTGGAAATAAGATGAGAAAAAGAGGAGAAGGAGAAGAAGAAGAAGAAGAAGAAGAGGAGAAGGAGACTGAAATTCGACAGCGAGGAGGAGGAGGAGGAAGGAGGAGGAGGAGGAGGAGAGAAGAAGAAGAAATCCGACAGGAGGAGGATCTGGCAACATTTTTGACAAATTTTCCAGAATCCGGCAACAATCAGGTGATGGGATGGAATATTTTAGTAAAATTTAACTTTATTTTGACGGAAAGATCAAACTGAATCTTAAAAAAAAAATAAAGGACCAAAATTATTCAAAAAAAAGAACCAAATGGAATCTTGAAAATAAAATAAAAGACAAAAATGCAATTAAGCCAAAATGATAAGATTATAATCTAAAACAAATCAAAAATTCAAAAAAAAATTTATTGCCATGCAAAGTTTACGTTTAAGTGTAGGGTTGATGCCACTTTGATCTGGTGGTGGCGATGGCATTGGAATCGAGTGTAGAGATGATACTACAACATGCACTTTGAGATTATCGAGGATCTTGCGTGAGGTTGCCGAACTATATCGATGAATCCATCAGACAAACAAATCGCAACATGAACCTTGATGTCGTGAATATGACACAAAAGCAATAGCGATGATTCTATTGAAAGAAAAATTTAATGAGGTTTGAGTTTAAAAACATGAGGTTCAAAATCCTTTAGTCTTTCAACTTTACATACACATGATAAGCCCAAGTGTATGTTTTCTATGGGCTAATTATAAAAAAGGTTATGAAATTGGGTTTTACTAATTTTTTTAACCCCAAAACTACTTTTAAACTTGCCACATATAATTATTTTTTTAAATACCTTTAAGCAAATAATTATTTTTTCTACTTTTATGCTTTTTTAGGCTAAGGATTAGCGTATGAGTTTTCAAATTATAATGTAAGCAAATTTCTTAGAGTGAATATTTTTTACTTAATACGCTAACCTCTTAACATACCAATAAGTTTTTTACAAGTATATTAGGAAGTTATGTAACTGCTAAATTTGAAAGAAAAAATCAGGCGTAATTATATTTTTAGTCTTTGAATTTTCGAGTCATTTTGTCACAAGTCGTTGTTTTTATTTTTTTAATGTTTGGTTCCTCAAAGTTTCTTATGAGTTTGTCATATAACCTTCATATCAATTTTGGTCAAATTTTTCGGACATGTCACATCGAAATCCTAATCAGATGCAGGAGGTTAACCACATGATGTCACTTGAGCAAAGATCTTTTTTTTAATTAAAAACTAAAAAAAATGAGGGTTTGTTTGGTTTGCGAAAACGTTTCCAGTTTTCATTTTCAAAAACTATTGATAATTATAATTATGATCTCGTGTTTTTATTTCAGTTTTTGTTAATTATGAATGTGCTCTGCATTTTCATTTCATTTTCTATTTTCAAAATTTTATATTTTCATTATTTCTTGTATAAATATTTGGAAACCGAAAACAAAATGAAAATACAGGTCATGTTCATAATTAATAAAAATTATAAACTAAACATTGGGTAATAATTATAATTATCAATAATTTTTTAAAATGAAAATAAAAAACAAAAAATGTTTTCACAAACCAAATAGACCGTAATATTTTTATATTTTTATTTTCAAAAATATATCATCTTTGCTCGTCGCTCATGTGACATCACGTGGTTTATCACTTGACCTCTTTTGACTTACTAGTATTTCGATTTAACATGTCAATAAAATTTGATTGAAAATAATAAAAGGAGTATATGACAAAGCGATAAATAACCTCAAGAATCAAACATTAAAAAGAAACAAAGAAAACAAAAATGAAAAAATGGATAGTGTACCGACAATGTAACATATTTTTGCACCATTGGCATATCATTCACTACTCATATGCTGTTGAGTATTGACTCTTGATTAAAAGTAAAATAGATGAGTGATAGATGATAAATCGACGGTGTAAAAAACTCACACCCATTAAACTCAACAAAAATACCCTAAAAATTCAAGTACTTGGACATAATTTAAGCCAAAAAATTTACACCAACACTCGTCGGAGAGCGTGCAACTAACATTCTGTGGACCCAAATAATTGCTCGTGCAGTCGAAGCACAGAAGGAGAGGAGGAGGTGACAAGTGAGGACAATATCGTCATCCCTCAATTTCTCAGGTTTGCTCAGTGGCTTTGAATACCCACTCTTGTTTCCAACCAGTTAGCTTTCATGGACCTTACTTTATGAGAATTGATAGAAGGAAATTAAAGTGTGAGTTGCTGAAGCGATGGAAGCTCAAAGACAACATACAAAAGGAATAGAACCTGTGATTTGGTTAGCTTGACTATCCACCACATGCAAGTAAAGCAAATTCTTGAATCTTTCGGATCTTTAACAGAGGTTAGTGAGAGAAGAGAACTCAAATTTGGAATGCACTCATTTAGCTGCTTGTGTTGTGTTGATGACATTCGAGTATTTTCAGGCCATGAAGCATTCAAATGTTGTATTTCTTTTTATCATAGATCATACTTAAAACATGCCACACAGTTTCTTACTCATCAAAAAGGTAATTATGTTTCTTTAAACTTTAAAAAAAAAATTAATATTATAATTTTATCCTTTTAACTTACATTAAAGATCCTAGTGATGTAATATTTCATATTGATGAACAAATGACAAATAAAAAAACAATAAATACTTTCTAAAAATTACAAAGTAACTTATAAATAGAATAAAAAAATCTTTCTAAAAATTGATTTATAAATAAGATAGGAGATAATATTCTCTACCAACAATAGGTTTTTTTTTTTTTTTTACAAATTCGACCTTCATTACCTAGCTTACGAATAGTAAAACTAAAAAAAATTAATTTTTGATAAAGGATATTTTGAAAAAATATATATTAGGTGTAAAAAAAATAGTTCTGGAAGTCAAAAGATTAAATCCCAAGATATTACCCACTCAGTTTTTATCTATTTGTTCCATTACACAAAAACATACAATTTAATAAATGTAATAATTGTTTTGATTTTCTATTCAGTAATTATGTTTTTCTTTAATATGTTTTCTTTTAATCATTAATTTTTTCTATTATTTATGTATAAATTGAAACGCTATTTTTTTTTTCTATTTTTTCTGTAATCATTAATTTTTATTTTTTTTAACCGAGTGTAGCAACATAGTGTATTTGTAGAGATATATTCATTGATGTAGTTGTGCTCTTTCAACTTATGCAAATTGATTTTCAGGGAAGGAGAGTCTCAAAAGAAGGGAATTTAGATGTTTGAAAACCGGATAAGACTAGTGGAGATGCTAGAGCTAACTCAAGTGCACAAGTGTCTGAAGAGCCATTATCTGATATAACTAATGTTATTGCATCAACCTATATATGCAAGAGTTAAGAAGATTATTGCAAACGATGCAAGACAAAGTACTATAGGGTTCTGACCAATGATTCAGTAGAGGGTTTACTCATGAAATGCCTCATAATCTGGAAAATGAATGTCCTCTCAATGTGCGAGTTTAAGTTGATGTACCAGGTATTAAAATACGAGCAATGATAAATCGACCCACAAAATTAACCTACAAATCAACCTATATCACAAGAATCTGATATGTGTCACTTGTTAACCAATCAATAGTAAGCAAGTGACACATGTCACTTTTTATGTGGTGTAGGTTGATTTGTATGTTGATTTTGTAGGTAATTAATCATTTTTCTTAAATTACCAATGGATGTTGGGACATATGGAGGTGATTTGTATTCACTTAAGTGAGTGTTAGAGGTTTGATTTCCAACTCTTGTGTGGGTAAAAAACATCACCCGGGAGGTTCGCCCATTTTGTGCAAATAATACCCAAAGGGCTTGATCATTATGCTCCCGTCAATGAATACTCGATCATAGACAAAGAAAAAATAATATGAAATTAAACAGATTGATTCAAATGATACGTGCTTTTTTTCCCTTAAACAAATATCCGTGTTCGAGTCCTATGTACGGAGAAAATATTTGTTAAGAGAATTGGTCTCGCTATATTGCGAATGATTTGACTCGAACATGATTGCCTCCTATAAAAAATACATGTAACTAAACATGCAAAAACATAAAATCATACTCATTTTCAATCACCAATAAGATTCAGCATAATTAATAAATAATTGAGTTTTTTAAACATAATATTAAAGCTTCAATCCCTATAAAGTGTTAGAAGAAAAACTTTATTAATAAAATCAAAATTGATTTTGATGCCGATAAGGCGATAATCTCTATGCATCATAAAGATTAATCTTCCACTTGTCGACGAGAGACAGCCTTAGTTAGTTAATACTGTAAAATACATGTTCTATCAATCTAAATCTAACATGTCTACAGGATATTAATGTTTTTTTTTAAAGTATCAGATATTAATGTTAAGTCTTCCTAATCAAATCCATTCTATTTTAATGAGTCCCTCCACAAAATGCCTTCACCAATTGATGAGGAATATATAATTGATTACAAGTCTAAGTGGGTTTCATACGTAAATCAGTGTGAAATGGTTGACAAAATCGTCCAATTTATACGGGTTCTAGTAGTTATCTACTTGTCACCAATTAGCCTTTATTCTTCTATAAGTTGTGTCTCACTTCTTTTTGTTCTCCTCAGGGCCAAGCAAAGTATCCAAATTCATAATCAGAATGAAGAATAATTAAAAGGGCAGCTTTTATTTTTCTTTATGATCTAATCAAGTAAATAAATTATTGTTGCCTTTCCATCTAATATCAACAATATGCATCCCTACTTTTTCTACAAAAGTATGGAACAGAAATATGTGAAAAGTTTCAAGAAAAAGCATCAGAGAGAGTATAAGTTTATGGTGGCATTTAAAAATTTATAAAGAGAAAAGAATAATCACTCAGCAAAGTTGAGCTTACATGAAGCCGTGTGGATGGATTAGCCAACAAAATAATCTTGCGTGCATAATTTAAAGCTGTTTTTGGGAACACGCTGATTCATAAAAGTAGCTTCAAGATAAGCATAATTGCAAGGGGCGACCAAAGTATAACCCCCTCACCTCCATACATATATTTTGACATGAAAAATATGCATAGCAATAGCATCACATCATGAGGGTCTATATATAATATTGGCAACTATAAGATCATGTCATTCAGGCACTATATTGACCTGCTCATCACTGAAGATCTTAACGACTAAACATATCACACTTTCATTTTCCAACATGCAGAACCCAGAGACACAGGTTAACCAGCCTCCACCAGGTTCCCCTTATACATAACATCTCTCTCTTTCTCACTTACCCAAAAAAAAATGCACACAACCTATTTTCTTTTTTAAAGATCTTACAGAACACATTTTTTAATTGTTCTATGATTTCAGGATACCCAACTGAGAATGCTCCCACCAAAAGAAAGTTTTTCTCTAGCACTAAGAAGAAAGGAGAGAGGGGTTTCATTGAGGGATGGTAAGCATCTAGTACTTAATGATTAATACACACTTACATGATTCATTCCAGCCTCCAAACAAATTTGTTTGCATAAATACTAATCTTTATTTTTCTGTTGCAACTCTTATTGATGCAGCCTCTTTGCTCTGTGCTGCTGCTGGATCTGTGAAGAATGCTGCTAATATTCAATACTTGCAGAAGAGTGATATAAGCATAGCAATGGTTGTTACTGCATCTCCCCTAGGTTGTTAGGGTTTGTTTACAGTGTCTATGACCAATCATACGTTGTGTTACTTACTATGTACCATATGATCTCGGTGTTGTAATTTTATACTCGTTTGTATGTGGCTTTGCTACTTACTGCTTATTGTATTCACAATAAAACTAGAATGCTCGGGTTTTCATATCTGCTTTTACTTTTCAATATTGTTATAGGCCTGGGATCAATGTTTTCCCAGATAGAACAACCCAGGGTTAAAATTCTATTTCAGACTATAACTCAAAAAAAAATCTAATACAGAATATCTTGGACATGCCCTTCAGTTGTTATCATATTAAAACAGAAAAAATCATAAAAGTTAAAACTAAGGCTCATTTTCATCTCTTTAGTGTAAAGCAATTTTTTTTAAGAGCAAAATTTTTGACCGAGAGGAGGATGGGAGAAAATTGTGCAATTGCCAAAAACAGTACCAGGTGCTCACATTTTATGTTCCACAATTCTACCAAGTCAACTATTTATTGAAGACCTTTAGTGTATAGCAATTTAGAATGATATTTTAGCTCCCCCAGAAAATACTAAATAACGACATAAGGGCTTGTTCTCTAAAATTGCTATGCTCTTGGCTTCTACTATTCCTAAAGAAATTGACCTTCCTTTCCTTTGTACTGTGAGCATCTTTAGGGTTTAGCAACATATTTAAAGATTGAGTTTTCAGGAAAAGGAACAGTAAGGACTGTAAGGTTATGATTCCATGACAGTTAACAAGCCTTAAGAAAGCACATTAACGTAATAAATGTCCTGTCATAGATTTCATATAATAAAATAAGTTTCTCTTGACATGTAGAACATGAAGAGCCATACACTAAAAGTTCAACTGAACAAGAGAAACTCACACAGGAGTATATGGAATACAGATACAATATCAAAGCTACTCTGTACAAAAGTTTCGAGTTATTTAGATGACAATTAAGTGAACATACTAAGACACATACTCCCTTCCTCCCCATCTCTCTTCGTACTTCCCATATGAGAATGTGGTTGAAGGCATCCCAGTCAGGTTAAAGGGATCAGGTTCAATGCCATAATCTGTGAGTGGTCTATTCTCCAGAATATCATCATGCTTTTTCACAAATTCTGGTATCTCAATGTCTCCTTTGTTTATATCATCCCAAAGGTACTGAAGACGGTTAACGTACTTTATCTTCCAATACAATCTAAACAAAGAACAAAGTCAACACACAAGCCCACAAAAAAGGAAAGGAAAAAAGGATAAGCGTACGAGAATGAAAAACAAGAATTATATACAATTGGAATTGGTCAACTACTTAATTCATGAAAATCATAGCTGCTACAAGATGATTCAAAATGTATTCTTTAGTCACATCATTTCATCAGATTGCCTAGCATAGGTTATCAATAAATAATGGTACTAAATAGAATTTCCTTCTTAATGTTCATTTGAGCTAAGAAAGCAATAAATGGCTTACCCTCCACTCAAGAAAAATCGACCAAGAGTAGCAATGACTAGCCTGGAACGGAGCCCAGGGTGGATAAAATACACAGTTTGAAGCCTGTCCTTAAAATCAGAAGGCAGATCTTCATAAATCCATCTCAAGATGGTCATGCCAGGGGAATTATCCTCCTTTTGAACAGTGCTATGCATGTAAACAATGCAGAATGGTCCCTCTGGCAACTCACCACATATTTTGTTGGAAACATACCTCTTCAGCCGCTCCGCACTCACAACAGTAGCTGCAAATCATTTTAGAGCAGGTACCTCACTTAAGTGCCAAATCAATAGAAGCAATTCAAAACAAAACAGCTTCTAGATAGATACTTAATGTCAGGGCTTTAAGAAAAGTTTTTTCTCTCTATCATTTTCTTTTATTGTTTGTGACTTGAGTTTTGTTCTTTTTTTTCGTGGCAGAGTAGTGATACACTTCACATATGATGGTGGGAAAACAAAAATCTTCAAACAGAATACTAGGAAGTGAGGTTATAGCACCTCCAGTTTCCCATTCACACTCCTAATTGACCAATAATAGATTGGTTATTTGTCAACAAAAAACATAAAACAATGATTAATTAATAGAGTGTATGAATAAGCAACTTAGAATGTCACAATATATGAATCAAGAGATGTTACAATTTTTGCAAATGAAAAGTATAGAGTAGACAGGTCATGATAAGGAAATTCATTGTCTTAAAAGAGAGGCACCGGATGCATATAGTTCTAAATGCAAACACGATATCTAAACTCACATTTAAAAGTCACAAACATGGTAAAGCAGTGTAGCTCAATCATAGTCACTAAATATTCCAATTTGCATATGTTATTGACAACAAAGGGCATGTAAGAAAATGGAAATAATGCGGTTATCATATAGGTGACCCCGCTAGCTATTCGGTATAATTAAGCTGTTGAAGCGTGGTTTTCAGAGAGATTATAGAGATGGAAAAGATGAAATGAGGCAATATTCCAAATGAGTATAACCTGAAAATAAAAAGCTATTTAATCTACCAATCAAGGAAGTAGTATTGTGCTATAAGCCTATAAGTTCTACCGCAACAACTAATGCAAACCCAGACCATAATATTCTAAAACAATGAGAGCCCTAATATATAAGATAAACATTGATGTGAATGCATTTCTAAGATGCAGAAACCACTAAAGATGCAATGAATAGAACCTTATTTAATCTTCACTAATCAAAAGTTTGATAAAATACACCGCAAGAGTAAGAACCTGGAGATTTATAAGAGACAGACATGAGAAACCCAGTATTTGGCATAAAGTTTCTACAGCTAACTCAATAATCTACTGTATGTTAACATTAGATTAAGTACAGTTATATCATATGTTTTCCCTAGGTGATGCAATCAGATAAATTAGTAACAAAACAAGAAAAGCAGGGCTAGAAAATATTATTGTGTCGCATGCAAATCCACCTATCAAAAAGTGTGTGTGTGTGTGTGTGTGTGTGAATTGGGTAAGAAAAAGAAGAAAAGCCTTCAGAGCCAATCACTTGTTTAAAGTGACAGCAGTCATACTGAAAAAGGGAATGGAGAATTTGCATTGAAAAAAAATCATGGAAAATTTTATTTTTTCTAGTTCCTAGAGTACAATGACATCATTTCACCTATGTGAACCCATCCAGTGGTGAGGAAGAAATGGTTTTGTTACTGATGTTGTCCTTTTGAGTACAATCTACTTCAATATTTCATGTTGTCGAATCAAACTAATACGCAGCTCTCAATCACAGTTATACACTTATCCTAGCCAAGCTAATCAATAGTTATCGGATTCTCGCATCGACCCCACTTACTTAGTACCGAATTCGTCGTAATGCTTACCCAAATGAACCACGTACCCAGCAACTTTGCTACTCTAATCCCACCTACTGATTATTACACTATCAACTACATGGCTAAATATCCTTCGAACAGTTAATATAGATATCAGGTCACAACCTTGTTTCAGCTCAAGTCTCAACATAGATCAAATGGTTAAAACAAAAATTTAAAATTGCAAAGTACATAAAACAAAAGCCTTAAAGAGAGAAAACACACGAAGGAAAGCATAGATCCAAATTAAATTAATAGTAGAATGAGTAAAGAAGTAAGCTTTTCAAATTTCAGTAACAAACCCACTTCACAAAATCCCAGCTTTACCAAACCCAAAAGCAAAAAAAAAAAAAAAAAAAAAATCAAATCCAATAAAATAAAGAAATAAAAATAAAAATAAAATTGAGGAGAAGTACCAGGATAGTATTTTCCGATAATGCGGAGAATGGGGTAGCCGTGCTTGTCGGAGCCTTGGAGGCGGAGGAATTGGAGGAGGTCGAGATCGGAGAAGTCTTCGTCGGGGAAGAGGTGTTGGGAACAGTCGTGCCAGTTTTCTTCTTCGTCTTCTTGTTGTTGGTTGGGGGACAAGAAGGGTCGGGCATCGACGGCGAGGTCCGATGCCAAAACCACCACCGAGAATTGCTCCGATGAGCTACCCATCGCCGCCTTCTATCTAAGTCTTTGTTGGGTGGCTAAGGATCGGTGGGTCGAGGCGAGACCAGGAGCCCAATCATCACATAAATATAATTAAAACTAGTATTTATCCCGTGCATTAATAGTTTTTTATTGACACCCTAAATGTTCGTGATTTTTTTTTTTTAAATTTAAAAATGTTTAAATAGTACTAGTACTCCTATAGCATTTCATTGTCTGAGACATAACCAGATTAGTTCACGAATAAATGCACCTCTTTAGTCTATTCCCTCCGATCCTATATATAAGTCATATTTTATAAAGTTTTCTTGGTCCTGATTATAAGTCACTTTATATTTTTTATGCATCATTTATGATTTTTCTCTTTTTTGCCCTTAATAAATGTTTTGACTATCTATGTGTTTTTTGTTGTTAATTAATGAGTGCGAATTTTCCAAGAAAAGTTAAGGGGGTTAAATTTTAATGTTACAATATATTCTCATAGAATTCATAAAACCAATCATTTTTCTTGGTATGTGTAATTCGATTAAGTATGCCCTATAATAATAACCGGAGGGAGTATCAAATAGTGCATATCATCTAGTGGTTTTTTTTTCAATCATTATATCATTATATTGTTTCAAACAGTATCGAATTAACCAACGGGGTTTGGTTCAGTTAGTGTAAGGCCCCAACTGAAATTCTGAGAATGGGATAAGGGAGCTAGTAGCCCCGGGTTCGATTCCCACTAAAAACATCCCGCTGGGAGAGCCAGCCACGCAGCTCGCTCCGGATTAGTCTCAAGGGCTCCCTGGTATTAAGGGTACTCTTGGGGATACCGGTGGTTCCGCAAGGAATTCGGACCCAAAAAAACAGTATCGAATTAGTGCACAAATCAATGCACATCTTCACTATTTCAAACTGTGCATACCATTTCGTGTTTTTTTTAAAAAAAATTACTACGTATAAGTTTATATGATTTTCACGTTTATTTCTCTCATTTAGGAAGTCATGCTTTCGAGTGAAGAATTAAAGCTTTTAGATCATTGAACAACAATTTTGATGTTAAATTCTTAAAAATGACATAAACATAAACTACTTTAGTTTAATAAATTTAATAATATGGTAGAACATACAAAAACTTTACAATATCAATATGTTAGAGAGAAGAAAAATTTGAAGAAAGAAAGTAAAATAATGAAAGACTTGGTATCAAATTAAAAATTATGATTTTTCATGACAACACTTTTGGAATATCTTGTTCCTGCAATATTATGAAAGGGTAAAAAAATATTTGTCTTTTAACAAAAATCTTATTATTAGATGTGTATTCATGAAAAGATGTTAATAACTACTCTCTCTGGTCCTATATATAGGGCACCTTCTAGAAGAAATTTTTGGTCCTATATATAGGGCACTTTATATTTCCTATGCATCATTAATTGCTTTTTCTGTTTTTTGCCCTTATTAATGCTTTGACTAACTATGTTTTTTTGTTATTTATTAATGAATGTGAACTTTCCAAGTAAAGTGGGGGTGGGGTAAAATTGTAATGTTATAATATATTCTCATAAAATTCACAAAACTAACTATTTTCCTTGGTTCTGGAAATATGGTTAATTATGCCCTATATATAGGATTGGAAGGAGTAGTTTTTTTTAATGCATTCATTTGCAATATTATGAAAAGGTTTCTATTAAAAAAAAAATGAAAAGGTGTTTTTTTAGTTTTTGAATTTTTTTAGCAATGACACCTGACATGTCCCATAAGCCTTGAGTCTTCTAGATTTGATTGTGAGAGCTTCATTTTGTGAGAAACTCTCTGATTATAGTAATAGGACTCTGATATATAATATAGGAGTTGATAGACTTATTTAAGTTTGGCTAAAGTAGGTACCCTACTTACTTTTCAATTTCAAATTGGTCCTTTATTTTTATTGTCCCAAATTAAAGTTAAAATAATGAATAAAAAATTAAAATTGCATTGTATATTATGTTATTGGTTAATTAAGGAAACATGCATTAAATATTTGTTTTGGTAATTGGTTGATTCGGGGGACAATGCATTAAAAACATTTTCCCTTATTTTTGTTGAAATTTCAAAAAATTACTAACTTTTTTGGACGGATGGAGTATTAGTCATTTACTTACTTACTTAACCATTCCTTAAAATACATGCATAACCTTAAAATACACTACATATGAAACGGAGGAAATACTCCCCCGGTCTTATTTATAAGCAAAAAAACACACGCCACTAATGGTCTTAAATATAAACAAAAATTAACTAACTTTCTATTCTCGATACAATCATTCCTAAAATATCCTCATAATGTGGTTGAATCATTTAATTTTTTTTCATTCTCAATGTAAATTTACTAAAGTAGTCTTTTTTTTTTTATGAATTTGAGAAAATTAATTACACTCAACTAACTTCCTTAATAGGTGTGAAGTTAATTATTTTTGCTTAAAAATGATACTAGAGAGAGTATTATATTGCTATAAGAAGATGTGATTTTTTGAATTTTCGAGAGAGTGATTAATGTTAACTTATAATTGTTTTACTATTTCTAGTAACCTTGTCCTAGGGGCACTTGTTAGCAAAGCCCATACTTTAATTTTTGTGCCTCTATTTGTTTGAAACTTTATTTTTAAAACCACAAAATAAAATATACTACCTTGATTAAGGAAAAAACCGCTTTGTTTTTTTTATTGTAGGTTGTTGTTTTTTATAAATTTTTTATATATAAGCAAAATTTAAAAAAAAAAAGAGAAAAAAAATACAAAAAGCATTATAAAAAATCATCAAATCAGAAGAATTAAAAGGTGGTAAATAAAAATGGCTTATTTATGTCTTTAGTCCCTGAAAGTAAGATGTGTTTTGATTTTAGTCCCTAGAAGTTTTTTTGACCTTGACTAATCCTTAATTATTTTGAAAATTTGGTTTTAGTCTATGCCGTTAGGAAAAATCCGTTAACTGCTGATGTGGTTAAGATAATGTCGCATCAACATACACATGTGTAAGTATTTCATACTATCGGGATGACGTGGATGATCTGGACTAGCAGGAACAAAAGGGTTAAAGCCCAATTCACAAACACAGTTGGGTTGAGTTTGGCCCTTTTGCTCCCGCAGGCCCGGATCATCCATGTCATCCCTACTAGTGGCTCGCAGTACTTGCACACGTGTATGTCAATGTGGCGTTCCATTAACAACGTCAGCGGTTAACGAATTTTTTCTAACAGCAGGGACTAAAACCAAATTTTCAAAACAATTAAAAATGAGTCAAGGTCAAAAAACTTCAAGGAACCAAAATCTAAACACTCATAACTTTCAGGGACTTAAAATCATAAATAAAGCAATAGAGTATCAAAATACATGTTGTTATCGGAAATGTGAAAAGAAGAAACTGTTTTTTTTTAATCATCAAAGAAGAAACTATTTATAATGTTTAAACTCCTGAGTATATCAAAACCATTTAATTTTGATAAATATGGAATAATAATAAACATTTAATAATATTCCAAAATATTCAACACTCATCAAATACAGTCAATTCATTCCAAAATTTCATATTAGAGTGATTAGGAAGATGATACTCCTATATAATGCACACCATGTTAAATAAACCATTCTCTTCATCTTATGCCGTAGTATTAGAATCAGAATTAAAATTTCAGGGTAGAATTATCGTAAAATGGCTTTTCGGATTTATCAAGCATTTCTCATCGGAATTTTGTGCATTGCATCGATCTTAGCTTCGGGTACAGAAACCAAATTACCTTCGGCGTCAGGTACAGAGACCAAATGTTACAGTATTAACTCGGTCTCTTTTGTTTTACTCCATTTAAGCATATCGTTTCTTAATACTTCCTCTGTTCCATTTTGTTTGTTTTTTTAGGCTTTTTTTTTTTACCCATTTTGTGTCTTTTATTTTTTTACAATTTCATTGTATAAACATATTTTTTTTCCAACTTTAACCATTCATTCAATCATTTCTGTTACTCCTCATTAGATGAATAGAATGGTTATTGTAAGTTTTATATATGTTTTATCCAAAATGTTTATATTTAATCTTTATTAAAAATTATAGTAATATTTAATTTTTATTAGGAAGTGTGTTCATTAATTAACATATAGTAGTTGAGGGATGAAAGACAAAATAAAAATATAATTAATGAGGAGTAAAAGAAATAGTTGAATGAAGAATTAAAATTGAAAAAAAAATTGACTATACATTTAAATTGTAAAAGGTAAAAAATTATGGAATAAAAAAAAAGTTGCTTAAGGCTAAAAGTTAAGTAATGAAAGGAGTATATAATTTCTTAACTCCAAATAAAATATAGGGTCTAACTATCCATGCTCTAAAGATATCGGTTAAAGAATACAATAACGAAAAACTCGTATTGGAAATTTTAGTTTATTAGTTTTTAATGTTTTAAATTCAACATTTTTCAAAATGAAATTACATTTTTTATTCTCTTAAACAATACTCCCTCCGGTCCTATTTATAAGATCATTTTGGGGTTTTTATTTTTGTCTTATTTAAAGACCCCTTTTCAATTCTCAATAGCATTTAATTACTTCTTTCCACTAACACCCCTATAAAATCAACATTTTTTAGAGTTCCAATAATAATTACAAAAGTAGTTTTGAAAAAGCATATCAAATTTTCACATTTTCAATGCCACTAACAAATTTATACACTTTCCTTTATGGAAGTGAAAAACCCTAAAAGGATGTTATAAATAGGACCGGAGGGAGTAGCGTTTAAATAAAATATGTAAAATATAGTGTATGCTAAAATCTCTCCAAAGTAATGTTAATTGTATTCCCATTGCAGGATCTGGGCCGATAAGTCTTGAAATTCCGGTCGAGGAACATTGCATAGAGGCATGTGGTGCAAGTGGAATTTGCAACGACATATGCATTACTAAAGGATTTGATAGTGGCGCTTGCAAACAAGGAAGATGTTGTTGTGTGATACATGATTAGGTCTTCAAAGTTGAGTATGACAGTAAAATAAAAGTGAGAGTTCAATTTATGTAATTGGCTTGGATTGGATTTTTTCAATTTATAAAAGGAAAAACTCTTACATAATTTCTTTTTTTTAGATCTCAAATATTAACGTTGAAATGCAAAATATATATATATATATATATATATATATATATATATATATATATATATATATGGGAATGCTAACATCCTCCAATGTCGGGAGGATTTTAGCAATGTCCACCTAAATATTTGGATAAAATTACCCTTCCTCTTTTAACTTGGATAGGTTAATTTTTAAGGGTATTTCTGTAATTTGGGTTTAGGGTTTAGGGAGGGTTTAGGATCTTAGGGTTTAGTGGCGGCGGCGACGGCGGTCAATGCCGGTCAATGGTGATCAACGCCGGTCAACGGTGGTCAACGGATGGTGGGGGATGATTTTCTTTTTTTTTTTAAATTAATTAATAATCTAATTACATAAACACCCTTAAAAAATAAGTTACTCAAGTTATAAAAAGAAGGGTAATTTTGTCCAAATATTTTGATGAACATTGCTAAAATCTTCCTAAATAGGTAGATGTTAGCAGATATATATATATATATTAATGAATTTTTTTAATTATAGGCAAAAATTTTAACATGGATAAAAGAAAAAAAAATAATCATCAACAATCTTTCAAACATTGATGCCCAAATATCAAATACTTGAATTAAGTTTACTATAAGAACCACAAACTACATAAATTATTTCTCTTGTACGGTGATCAGTTACTTCTGAGTATTACGAAATTGTTTTTAATGCAAAATTCAGAACAAATAAAAATCTGGACTAAAAATGTCACAGGCTGGGTAGGAACCAAAATTTATAGGATACCAGATTTCATAGCTACAAACTACACTGCTTTGCTCCGAGACTAAAAGTCCTGTATTATTAATTATTTTTCGAATTGAATATATAGCACATAATAAAATGTTATGTGTGCCGAACAATCTTACTGCAAGCCAATGTGGCTGCTTTATCTGCAAAATTCTCTCATACTAGACTTAATTCGTCTTTTTAGTATTTGCAATATTAAGGTCATCTAACTCAGCCTCGAGCAGCTTCCGCAATGCCACCAGCTCTTCCCCCGCATCACAGATGTACTCCGAAGCTTGCCTGCCAGACAAGGTTGCACCTTCCAGGCTGTCTATGCAGTCCTGAAAAAATTAATTTGATAAAAGTCAGCAATATCAGTGAAACTTAGATATCATAAATGCTATGAAACTGGAGAAATTTTAAGAGCTCGTTCAAATAGTCGCATGGAACAGAAAGCGAACAGTCAATAGATAAAAAAAGGTTAAACACAAACACAAAGGGGAAAGGTTGATTAAGATGTGGACAAGACTAGTAAAAAGTTACATGATACTACTATGTTATATTAAAAAAAAAAAAAAAAAAAAAAGGTGCATATTATATATCATTTGCTTATAATCCCATATTTTCCACAGATCAGAAACTATGTTAAGCACCTTCCATAAAATAGTTTAGCCACACTAGAAATTTTTGTACTACTGAGTCCTGATACTAAAATAAGTGACAATAAAAAAGCATAAATGTGGTATTTCACAGTACATGTTGAAACCACTCAACAATTGATCCCATTCAACCAAGTATAGCATCAAGCAGGGATTTATTGTTTGAGTGTAAGGAGAAACTTCACTTTCTTAACTCTTTTCCATGGGTGTCATGCTTGAAGCCCAGGAGGCAGGAAGCTATATAGGAATTTAAAGATTAAACTGACTCCACTGTAGGATCCAGTACAGTATGGCTAAAATAAAATCTTTATGGCATGCAATTTTGACGGTTACATCATATATGCACAAGACAAGCATGATTATAATACTAGTTAAGAAGGGGTGGGGTATTTGAACTTACCTGCTTAGTGTAAGAGCCAGAAAGAAAGAAGTTCTTCACTGGTGTCTTCTGATCAGGTCTGAATGGATCTTTACCAGGTCCCTTGCGGTACAGAGATTGCCCAATTTTGACAACAGATGACCAAGTCACTTCTAAACCTTGAGCTGATGGGAACAGTGATAACACCTGATAAAGATTTATTAAAACCAATGTAATTAGGAGATATGAATATTTACCATTGAATAAAACACCTACAAACAGGAACACGAGGTGTCGATTATAATAGAAATAAGAGTAAATGCTACGATGGTGCAATCGTAACACTCAAATTGGCCATCAAACCAGTAGTATGAACAAATATGAACCAAACGAACAATTATAAATCCAATAAGTAACTGCATTATGTGAAATAGGTTGTTCACATACATTTCAGTGAAAACAGTCACCAGGCATTCACCATTAATATATCATATGACATTGCATCTTGATATGACAAAACAAATGGATGGCAATAAGCACACTCCAGCTACCAAAAACATGTGAATAGGCTCCTTGTTTGGACACAGTTTCCATGGGACCACTATATCAAAATTACGAAAAGATTATAACAATAGAATGAGAAAATGGTACTTTTTAACCTACCTGTTTTGCTACCCTTGCGATGATTTCCTCATTTGGTAAGGGCATGCATGGATCACCTGGTGTCAAAACACATCTGAAAGACGAAATAACATTATGCACTTTGAAGGTCAGTTATCAAATTAAATGGTTTATGAATGTTGATGACAATTTTAATCCCACAAAAGTTAAGAGTTGGTATGAGAAGATTGAACACATAAAACTAATGCCTTTACCATTACCGGATACATACTTGTCAGTTGTCATGTATGATTTTATGTTAAAAACAAATCATGACCAAAAGTGAAAATTTATGTGTTTATATATATACAGACAACCACTTACTGGAGCAATGATCCTTGTCCCTCATAATCTTCAGGAGATGTGAGTGCAAGGTCTAAAAAGCAAGAAAAATCAGCATGGGGAGTATAGAGAAGGTTATCTTATTCAATAGCTTTCCTCAGTTGCCTGCAATTGAGAAAGTAAGGGTTCATAACGAAGTTCAACAATAATGAATGAAGGAAAATATACCATTCCTTATTCTTAAAACAAAAATATCTTCCATTATGATTTCTATATGGACCCTAAATGCAGAAAATTACCTGCATTTTTCTAGATACTGCAACACTGTAACCCAACCATTGCATCTGAGTTGCACTGTCACCACGGGAACTCCAACTAGGGATCTTTCCCGTGGCTAGAAAATCAGAACCACAACTGAATTGAATCATTGTGTTGTTGTTACTCATTACTCCCTAGACCAAACTCATAACTAACAAAGTTCCATAAACAAGACAAGTAAGTATGTTATCTAAGGTTGTTGTTGTTGCTGTTGCTGTTGCTGTTGTGGTTCATTCATTCTCTTAGGCTTGTTCTTCTTCTCTGAAACGGCCTTCGCAAAAGCCTCCACAATTCGGTGTTGCGAATCAAGAATCATCTCGGTGCGCTTCATTTCCATCTCCATCCGCATAGTCTCAATCTCCCTTGCCATCTCCATCTTCATCTGCTCCATCCTCACAAATCCATCCCCCAACACCTTGATCGCAGACACCACCTCTCCCACCGGATCTCTCTCCCTCTTCTTCCCCGTAACCCTCGCCGCAGCACAGTAATTGGGGCCACCACCGGAAGAAGAGTTAGGGTTCTGATTCATCAAATTAGGGTTCATTTTCTGATTTCCAACCCTCCCAGCATACACCTTAGACACGGGTTGAGGTTGCGGTATGTTGAAACCCGTTGGAATTCTAATCCTAAACCCACCACTGCCACGATCACCATTACCACCACCACCAACACCACCGTGACTGCCACCAAAACCGTTCCTATACAATTTGTTCAAGCTTCTGGTGGTGGATCCATACGCGTGGCCGTGGCCGTGGCCGTTTTTGATCTCTTGGTAGAGATCTGGATCTTCGTCATGATCGTCGTTGTCGCGGTCAACGGCGGCGTCGTGGCTGTCGGAGTCGTTCTTGTCCGGCTTGGGAGGGTGAGGACCCTTTTCCATGGAATCCATGAGCTTGAAGTGGACCCAGGAGGAGTTGAATCTGGAGACAGGGAGGGAGCGAGCGCGTTGGATCTCGGTGCGGTAGCGCTTGCGGAGCTTCTCCATCTTGTGGCGGCACTGGACGGGGGTCTTGGAAGGGGAGGCGTCGGGACAGCGGGCGGAGACGGCGTCGGCGACCTCTTGCCAGTGGGTGGCCTTGAGATTGCCGCGGCCGAGGGAGTACCACTTGTCGCGGTAGGAGTCGATGAGGGCAAGGGTCTCATCGGGGGACCAGCAGGGAGGAGGGAGGCGGCGGGAGGAGGAGGAGGGTGGTGGCTGGACGGCGAGGGGAAGGGGGAGGGCGGAGGGTGGATCTGGAGGAGGAGGGGTAGGGGTGGAGTGAACAAGGGAAGATGGGGAGGCCATGGAGGAGAGATAGAGAGAAAGAAGTTAGTTAGAATCAAGAGGAGGAGAGAGAAAGATGAAAGAAGGAAGATGGTGATGAATGAGGAGAGGATAAAGGTTTAGGTGGAGGAGAGGGGGGAGGAAGGGTAAAAAGGGAAAAGGAGAAAGTGGAGTTGGGTGGCATGATTGGGGTGGAGTGGGGATAAAAGAGAGTGGGGGAGTGGGTGAGGGGTGTACGTAAGCGTGCGACTGGTTAGGAGATGTGGATAGGACCAGAGTGGGAGGGCACCACCGATTTGGTGGAAGCATGACGCGCTAACGTGCGCTGCGGTCTCACGCTTCCCTAGGGGAAGGTGAGGTCCACCTGCTTAGCCATTACCGCTCTGGGTCTGGGATGGGTGGAGTGGAGTGTGGCCTTGCATCTGCGTATGTTTCTGATTGGGTCAGCATTTTCATTATTAGGTGGGTGGGTGGGTGCCTGCGATAGAGGGAGCTGTAAGAACTAACAAAGTTACTTTTCAACTTTCCTTTCTTTTAACTTTTAATTTTTGCCCCTCGTAAACCATTATTTAGCTCCATTTTCAATTTTTATGGATTAAAATATTTTTTTATGTGTTATCATTTTTGACTTTCAAAAATCAAAATTAATTTTGACTCTTGAGAGTCAAAAATAGTATGTAGTTTGATCTTTTCGACTCTCAAGAGTCAAAATTTTTTTTTTGACTTTTGAAAATCGTAAATAGTAACACGTAAAAGAGTACTTTAGTTTATAAAAATTGAAAATAGAGGCCAAAAGGTCGTTTATGGGGCCAAAAATTAAAAGTCTTTTGGTTGAGTTCGATGCTTAATCTCATTAAAAACCAACTCAACCCGACTCCCAACACCCTATTATCAACATATTATAAAATAGGAGAAGTTGAGATTAATCTTATTTTCCCTTCAAATGATAGTTTTTCCCTCCTGGTTTCCTTTCTAATCTCAGTCATCCATTCCAAGTAAATCACATCCTTCCATATCATTTCTAATTTTTTCATTTCTATATCTATATATTATTGTATTCTTCACTACATATTTATAATAAATGTTATCAATCAATATTAATAAAAAAAATGTTAAATTTAAATAAAAAACTACTTTTAAAAAATGATACTTTATATATATATAATGCATTACATAATATTGTTAAACCAGACTAATAAAAAACAATAGAAAAATATAAATTAAACAAAATAATAAGAGAAAAGTCTAATAAAAATACATACATCCGAAATATTTTAGCAAGAAATTATCAATACATGTGAAATTTCAACTAAAAAATTTTATTCAAAATATTAAAATAAAAAATTATCATTTTAATTATTCATCTTTATCTATCTATCTATCTATATCTATAGTTTTTTTTAATGAATCTATATTTATAGTTTTTGTCCAATTTGCATGAGCTTATTTCAATTTATAATAAAACTTAATTACAACTTTCCAAAATTTGCTTATAAAAAAAACTTTTTTTAATAAATATTTTGCTATATATTATTGTATTTTTCACTACACATTTATAATAAATGCTATCAATCAACATTAAGGGTAAAAAATATTAAATCTAAATAAAAAACTATTTTAAAAAAATAATATTTTCTATATATATCTATCTATATATCTATCTATCTAATGTAGTACACAATATCGTTAAACGAGACTAATAAAAATATAAAAAAATATAGGTAAAAAAATAGTTAAAAAAAGTCTAATAAATATATATATAACCAAAATATTTAGCAAGAAATTGTCAATGACTGTGAAATTTACGCTAAAAATTTTCATTCAAAATATTAAAGTTAAAAAATATCATTTAATCATATATATTTATTCATTTGTATCTATAGTTTTATTTTTCCGATTTGCATAGGCTCGTTTCAATTTTTAATAAAACTTAATTACCTTTTTCCAAAAAACGCTTATAAAGTTCAGCAAAAAAAAACGCTTATAAAAAAACTTCTTTTAAATAATATTTCTATTAAATCAGCATCTTTTAAAATGTCAATAATAATTTTAGAGGTGGTTTTAAATAAGTATATTAAATTTGTACAATTTCAATGTAACTAACAAAATTAACCTACCTTCGTGATAGATGTAAATTGCACATAAAGATTTTAGATTTAGGATTGAGGAAATACTCTCGGCCTTCGTCCCACAAGAATGGTAACAAATCACAAAAATAAAAAATATTAAGGAGACAAACATTTAATGATTTGTCTAACACATCAACCAATTATTAAACAACTAATTTAATGCATTTTGGTATGATCAACCAATCACAATTCAAAATTTACAATTTCTAAGCATTTTCATTAATTATTTTAACTTTAGTTCGAGACAATTTTTTTTCCATTTTTATCATCTTATGAAACCGATCGAGGGAGTAATATGTATTATTGACCGTAGCGAAAATAATAAATACTTTACATATAGTTTTATTTTAATGATATTTTTGCAAAAAACTAATGAAAAACATAAAATTAATAATTTCATATGTGATGGTTACCCATAAGGTAATTTCTTCTGATAAATCAAATGAGTAATTGCTAATAAAAAGTCAATCAATTTTGTTAGAATGTTACATTAGTTTCATATGTGTTTGATCTTTCAATTTGATCTAGTGCTAAAAAGGCTTCTAATATATGGATATGCATGTTGGTTTTACATTGAATTATAACGTCTTCAATAAATTAATCATATGTTATTATTTTTTTTATTGAAATTATATGTAATTAGCATTAATACGCAACTATTAGGTTTGTATTTTTTACAATATATTTATACATGTCTTTAACATGGCTACGTGATATGGGTTACCACTGCAACTTTTGCTTAAAATTTTCTTAATCACTGATATCATGAAGGTGGCTGCCTTCAAAATGTTTGAGGTAACTAAAGGTAACGTGTTCTCGCCGGTGAGGTAAGGATAAAGATATTTTTCTCTTATAAGTATTTTGCTTCTTATATATAAGTTTGTTCATAGTTCTTTCCAAATAGATGTTTTTAAGTCGTGTCCAAACTTTAAAAGTTGGAAGTACAATTGGTTTTTTTTTTGTTTATTTACATTTTTAATTTTAAATTTAACATGTTTTTATTGGTCATTACAAATATATTTTTTCACTTCAACATGTGTCAAATAACTATGTTTTTTTTCCTGATAATGATAAGTGTGTGAGAAAAGACATATTTAAATATTTATATTTTGCTTAATATATAGACAGAAGTTTGTGTATTATATATTATACCAATTTTATATTATATAATTGTCCCAAAAAACACGAAGAAAAATAATAACAGTTATTCATAACGTTTTTAAAGTATACATGATTGTTTCACATATTATAAATCTTTTTCAAAATCTTTTTCGCATTTTATCTAATTATAAGTATAATATTCTGATTTGATTACATAAATTTGTCTGATCATAAAAAATAAATTTCATTGTAAATTTGTAATAATTAAAAAAAATACTACCTCCGTCCCTAATTATAAGGTCCTCTTGAGAGATTTCACGTCCATTAAGAAAGTTGAATAATTTAGTTAATTGTATTGAAAATGTAAACTTTTGATATGTATTTTCAAAATTACCTCTATTGATATTATTGGGAATCTAAAAAGTGTTAAATAAACAGGGATGTTTGTGGAAAAAAATAATTAATGCTCATTGAAAATTGATAAAAGACCTTATAAATAAGGACAAAATAAAAGTGTTAAGAGGACCTTATAATTAGAGACGGAGGGAGTATCATTTAAAATATAATTCCAAAAAATGATAAATTTATTGTCCTCTAAAAAAGAGTCACATGGAAAAGATTACAAAATTTAAGATCTGTGCATCGCATGTACAATTTTCCCGGTTAATCATATTGTGACACATCGAAAATTATGCTCAATTTGATTGGTCATGATGGGACACCACGAATTATGGCATTATCTATCCAGTTGCAGGGAAGACCCATAAGTCTCAAAGTTACACGTAAAGGAATCCAAATAGGCGTTGTATTTGACTATTCCTTAGTCCTAACTCATAAGGACAGAGCACAGAGGGGATGAATTTGATGATATCATCACGGAGGATTATGTTAGTACTCACTCACTCCGGCTCAAATTATAAGCAATTCTAACCATTTTTACGCTTATTAAGGAAGTTAGTTGATTGTATTTAATTTTCTCAAATTTATAAAAAATAGAGATAATTTTAGAAAGTAGTATTGAGAATGAAACAAAAATTAATTAAGATTACAATTTTCTAGAGATGTTTTAGGAAAGTGACATTGGGAATGAAACAAAATTTAATAAAGTTAGTTAGTTTTGCTTATATTTTAAATAAAGAGTAATATATTTTTTGTTGTTTATAATTTGAGTAGGATGGATTACTGGGGAAGGTTCGTTATAACTCATAAATAATGCATTGAGCGGGGCATTTCATCATACCACATATTACCAGAAAATTGGAGATCTAATCAAAAAGTGGTAAGATACTTAATTGTGAGGGATGGCAAAGCTATTTGTGAAGCAGGCACAACAATATGCAGTTGCAAGACCAAGTTACCCTCCACAGCTCTTTCAGTTTATTGCATCCAAGACTCCTTCTCACAATCTTGCTTGGGATGTTGGCACAGGAAGCGGCCAAGCTGCCAAATCTGTAGGTTCTCTTTCCTCTTTTTTCTCTAATTTTTACTACTTTTCCGCAAACTTTTTTAGTGGGTATAAAATAACAATTTTTTTTCGCAAATTAAAGTTAAAATAATATATAAAAAATTTAGAAATTGTAAATTTTGAATTGTGATTAATAGATCAACTTAAAATTCATTAAGTTGGGTTGGATATTTTTTAATTGATTGATATATTAACAAACTATTACACGCATGTCTTTTATTTTTTTTATTTTTCAATTTTTGTTATTATCCTTAGGGGAGGAGGAAGTACAACAATATCATTCATTACTCCTCTAAAAAAATATCATTCATTACTACTGTTTTACATATATTTTCCCAATTTTTATTTTCTCTTGTGCTTAAATATAATACTTTTTTAAAAAAATTACATAAATAAAACTATTTTTTGTATTAAACTTAAAACTTTTGGTGTATAATTTCAAAAATATAATTGTGCCAATTATTGGAACATGGTTGATGGTAGTACAATTTAACTTTTTTTCCCTCAAATTCCTTTAATTCTTATTCTTATGAAAAGTAATTTCAGATAGCAGCAATATACAAGAATGTCATAGCCACGGATACTAGTGAGAAACAACTGGAATTTGCAATCAAGCTCCCGAATGTTAGATACCAACATACCCCTTCAACAATGTCCATGGCCGATATTGAACAAAAGGTAGCATCTCAAGGAACTATAGACCTAGTGACCATTGCCCAAGCCCTCCACTGGCTTGATCTCCCAACCTTCTACAAACAAGTCAAATGGGTTCTCAAGAAACCTCATGGAGTCATTGCTGCTTGGTGTTACAATGTGCCTAGACTTAGTGATGCAGTGGACAAGGTGTTTGATCAGTATTATGAGAATGATCTGAGTCCCTATTGGGACCCGGCTCGTAAGCTGGTTGAGGATAACTATAAGAATATTGATTTTCCATTTCAACCTGTGCATGGAGTTGATCACACAGGACCATTTGAGTTTGTGTCTGAGGTTGGAATGGATTTGGATCATTACTTGGGTTACATAAGATCATCGTCAGCATATCAGACGGCGAAGGATAAAGGAATTGAGCTTGTTGGGGAGGATCTTGTTGAGAAATTTAAGGTTGCTTGGGGTGAAGATGAACAAAAGGTTGCAAAATATCCAGTTTATCTGAGAATTGGAAGAGTAGGGGATGCCTGAAAATATATGTGATTTCTTTTAGTTCTTACCCTCAAGGCAACTAGGCAAGCAACATATTTTATCCATATATTAAATAATTCAGCTTCTACTATACAATGCTACTTTGATTAATGAGGTGGGTGAAGTAGAAAGTATAAAATCTAGAGGTGAATGCTTGTCATAATGTTTCATAGAAAAGTTCAGGCTCTCTGTTTTTGCTCTGATATAATGTTGGTTATTGGTATAAACAAATTATGTTGCTTTATTAGCAATCAAATCTTCATAATATCACAACTGATGCTCACTTTTTAGATTAAGGAGATTTTCTTAATTATAACCAATAAACTGTCACTTTAATCCTTCACTTTGTAAGGAACTTTTACTTTAGTCCTTGGCTTTTCAATAATTCATTTTTAGTTCCTCATTTTGAAAAAAGTTACTCATATTAGTCCTTGACAACTTTCTTCGTTCATAGAAGTTAACGTTTTACACATGTGGCCGTGAAATAACATATACGACGCCTGATTATTGTGCTGCTACCACAGATTTATCAGCTGCTGTATTTTAAGCAACTGTCACAGCTTTAGCAGCTGCCTTATCTGCACCTGTCTTAGCTTCTGCAACTACCTTAGACGTCTCTTCAGCGGTCTTAGCCGATTTTTCATCCAATGTTTGTCTTTTGAATTCAGCATCATGTATAAGATGTTAACGACCACATATATATAAGTTATTTAACGTTTACGTGTGTAAGACGTTAACGTTTATGAACGAAGATTGTTGTCAGAGACTAACATGAGTAGCTTTTTTCAAAGTGAGGAACTAAAGAGAAATTATTGAAAAGACAGAGAGTAAAGTGAAAGCACCTTACAAAGTGAATGACTAAAGTGACAGTTTAGTCAAATACATTTTGAAGCTTTGTATAAGTAAACACTAAGATATAGGTGGCATCATTTATTGATCCAAATAAAAATTAACATGCATTAACTGTGAGTTGGCATCAATTTGTTTTTTCAAAAGAGAAAACAAAACAAATTGAAGTCACTTTTTTTTGGCAAAATTTCTTCCAAGACTTGTCTACCTCATGTATTAAAAGTTTAATGTAATATGTGAGAAAAATGATTGTCGTATAGATTATGCGGTAATTTTGGAGTTATATGTGTGTCTGAAAGAATTGATCAAGGCTTAAAATAGTTTCCACCAGTCAGTTTCAATATTCTAAAAGCGTGTTAAAACACAAGCTTCTTGAGTAAAATGAAAAAGAAAAAAGTTAAATAGTCATAACAACAAAAAAAAGCACGTAAATAAATGCGTAAATATAGAGAAAGTAAAAGCAAAAACAATGCAAAAATGAACAAAAATGAATAAAAGTGATCCCATTAATTAGCGGATTGAAGGAAGTACTTGAGTTGCATCATATGAATCTACTATGTGATGGGATCGTGATGATTTTTACAAGTGTTTTCCGATTCCTATCTCAATGATAGAAATTCTTATCTATTACTTAACAAATGCAAAAACCCCTCCATCCCTGAAATCACTGTTCATTTCCACGTCGGCACAATCCTTCCCTCCTCTTTTCCATTTCGAAATCAACTTTTTGCATTTGCCGCTTTACATTCGTTTACTCATGAGCCGTTTTCTCAGTTCTTTTGCATGTTGCAATAACTATCTCTGACCAACATAGCTCATATGGCTATGTTTCCTGTCCCCCTACATTGGGCCAATTTATTGAATATGCTCCCCGTACCTCTTCTGCTCCTAAATCCTATTCTATGACTTTAAAAATTCAATGGTTATATTAATTCCTGTCAGTGTTTCTACTTTTACCCTCTTTAAATACCGAAGGCCGGTTGTCATTCATGTCGTGTATCCACCAGTTAACCTACTTCAATTATATGTTCATATAATATATCTTCCCCCTTTTCCACTTTTAAATTTCTCTCTGCAATACTCTCCATGGGTATTAAGTTTGATCTTTTGACTTCTGTTAAACTCCAGTGTGAGTCATATCGTTTCAGAGTGCGTGTTGTTCGTAAATGGTTTGTTCCTGGCTTTATAAATCCACAGCAACCTATGTCAATGGAGCTCATTCTAATGGATGAGAAGGTGCTTTGCAATTTTCTTTTTGTCCTCTTATTATTTAAACCGACTATTACATGATTTGTATTGAAATTATCTATTATTGCTTAATAGATTGATCGTGAGTTGTTTTGTTCTTGAATTTCTTTACCAGGGGCATAAAATTCAAGCAACCGCGCGTAAATCAGTGCTCTACAAGTTTTCTGATGTTATTAAAGAGGGTGTTGTGTACCGTATGTCCTACTTTGGTGTTGCTGCAAATTCTGGTTCTTATCGTTCAACTTTGCATGAAAATAAGCTTATTTTCCTATTGAGGACCACTGTATCTGAGGTTGATTTCACCTCCATTCCTTTTTATGGGTTGACCCCAACCACCTCTGAAGTTATTTCGTCAATCACCTCTGATTATGACTATTTAATTGGTACCCAATTTTCATTTACTCAATTTCCAATGCGTATTCAATTTTGTTTTTGGGCCACATTTTATTCTGTCTCTTCTCTTATTAGTAAACAACAACCAATTTTTTGAAACAGATGTTGTTGGCCTCATGACTGTTGTTTCTTCACAGCGGGAGTACCTCCGTGATGGGAAGGTTACTAAGATGATTGTAATTGAGCTAACTGACCTCGGGTAAACGTTCCTATCTCTTCATATGTTTTTTACGTTCCAATTGCTTTACTCTGAGCAATTTACATGGTGTTATTGTAGTGGTAAAATTGAGTGCACACTTTTCGGTGATTTTGTTGATCAACTGATGGGTTTTATCAACGATGGGCATGTTACGCTTCCAATGATTGTTCTTCAATATGCGAAGGTCAAGATTTTCAAGGGTATGTGTATTTTGTCTGTCATTTTTTTCTTATTAATTATGTAAATTTAAGTGTATTTTTTTTATGACCATTTGTTAGGTAAGCCAGTCGTTCAGAACTGTATGCATGTCTCTAGGCTGCTTATTAATCCTGACATATCCGACGTTTCTAACTTGAAACAGAGGTTTGTTCCATTGTAGGCATTGATTTATTTAACCATATTATTTGGGTGGATTAATTATTTCTCTTTCATTGCATTAGTCTTCTTGCCGCTGGTGTTTCTCCTTCTCAAGACTGTACTTCATTTGTTTCGGGCCCCAAATATTCGGTTGAGGATGAATTTCTGAAGCTGCACCCAAAGAGGACTATTGAAGAGCTTCTTTCGGTTTATCAGGTTCCAGTTGATTGTGTTTTTACCTTGAATTTTCCTGTCGTCCTCTATTTTAATCATGTCCTAATTATTTGGCTGTTTTATGTATCGCAGGATGGCATGTCCATTCTACTTGCTACTGTTGAGGATGTTATTGATGATGGTCATTGGTGGTACCCTGCTTGCAAGTGTATGAAGGCTGTTACTCCTGACAATGGTTTTTATTTCTGTTCCACCTGTGGACGCCATGTATTCCATGTGACCCCAAGGTAATTATGTTTCCATAGCCGAGCAAATAATTTACTGTCTCCTCTCATCAAATTATAATCGCACCTCTTGTCACTTGTATTTCCATTGATGTTATAGGTTTAGACTTAGGATTGATGTTGCTGATACTACTGGTTGTGCAATACTCGTGATGTTTGATAATGAGGTTGAATATCTTCTTGGTCAAAGCTGCGCCGACGTCCTCTCTTCATTTAAGGAGGTCATTTATTTTCATTATTAAATTTTATGATTCATATTTTTGTCCATTCCGAACAAGGTCGCGATATTAAATACTCCAATTTTACTCAAAATTTCAAATTCCAATAGGCTGCCGACGAACATGATTATCCTCCCATGTTTCGAAGCCTAATTGGGAGGAAGATTTTGTTTAAGGTTACTAATCCATCTGAAAGCACTTCTTCTGAGGTCCCTGTCATTAAGGTTCGTGCCTTATGTGATGACCCTAATGTTATTGCTATGTACGAACTTCCAGGTTCCGACCTATCTCCCCGAGAGGTATTTATTTCACATTTATACTTTTTTCCATTGGTTACTTTTACATCCTTGGTCCCTATTTTATTCTACCTATGCTGACACCGTTGTATTTTTGCCTTTTTATTTGAAACTCTGTAGGGTCTAATTGTTCACAATTCTGTTCCTGGTTTGGATACAATTTCAACAACTTGTGTTGATCCTGCGGATTCCATTGCATTTACCTCATCTGTCCTTGTCACTCCTCAGTCCAATGAATCGGTTGGTGTTGACACTGTTGATCTCTCGCTTGATGAAGTACTTCCATCACCGTCCAAGACCGCGAAAAGGAATCTTGCAAGTGTGTTCGCTGATTGTTCTTCTCCTGCTACTGCTGGTCGGAAACGCACGATTAAGAATGTTAAGAAGTGAATCGTTTGCAAGTCAACTGTGTTATGTTGACGTCTGTCTGTTTACCGTTTCAGTTTCATTTTATGATGTTTTGTTTTTTAAGTTCTGTTTCTCTCTAAGAGATATCTAATTACCAGCCTAATGTTTCGCTCGGTTGTCGTTTATTTTTACTTTTGTTTGATGTATTTGTCTTTTATGTGGTCGGTGATCCTTCTGTATGTTTCCATAAATCTAAATAAAATTGTATAATAGTCTACCCTATTTGACTTGTCTATTTATTTTCCTTTTGCGTCTAATTCCTTTTTTTATTTTCATTTTTTTTATGAATTTTTGTTCCTTGATATTCACTTTCCATATGGGTAGACCCTATATTTTCCACCATTTTAATAATACATTTGTTCATTTTGTATTCAGCACACATAATTGAACCTTTGTATGTTGATGTATTATGCATATGGTCGGCGTAGACTTTTTGTTAATTATATCATACATATCTACGCCCATGTGTTTCCATTCCTGATAATTATCTTTCTGCTGTGTTTGATTCTTTCACCTTAGATTTTCTGCTTGATATTCTTATGTAATTGTAACCTGCCGTTACATATTTATTTCAAACTGTCATTTAGCTTCCCAACTTCCCAATGTATGTTCAAGAGGATCTTCGTATTCGTCGGCGTGGTCCATCATTCACCGCTGCTAACATGCGTATGTTAATTAATTTTTTAAACTTTAAATTATTAAACAAGGTCTGAATTTTATTTTATACTTTGTGTATATCCCATGTATAACTATGCTCAGGAATTTTTTTGTAGTTTCTTCTCACCGGTTCCAAAGGCAAACTGTTGGCTGTTCGCTCGATTTTTCACATTTGTTTGGACTCTATTCTTTCCTTTTTGGCTGTTTTTGTAATGCTCTTTTTAATTTCTCAGTTATTCAATAAAACTATTTTCGCTCCTGAAATTTCCCAAATCACTGACAGGTGATGAAATTGCTGACTTGTATGTCTCTGACAATGCATCCTACTGTGAAACTTTAATATCAACATTGTCGCATAACCATTTACTGTTTGACGTATCTGAAAATACAGGTACTCTTGCACCTGTCTTGCCATATTTTTTTATATATTTAGTGTCTTTTGATGAAAATTCCGTTTTTGCACAGCATATCTTGATTTTGGCGATATGGAACTCACATGCAAACACTGCAATGCTTCTATGTGGCATGATGAAAGGAGTGATAAGAATAAGAATGTTATGCTTGCTGAGTTTTCTTTGTGCTGTATGAAAGGTGATGTCACACTTGCACCACTGTCTACTCCACCTCCCCTTATATATGGGCTAATGTCTGGATCTGATGATCGAAGGATCAACTTTTTCCAAAATATAAGGACTTATAATAGTATGTTTGTTTTTACATCTCTCGGAGGCAATGTCCACAATTCAAGTAATGATGGTCGTGGTCCTTCCCAGTTCATAATTGGTGGACAGAATTATCACCGTATTGGTTCTTTGTTCCCAGATCATTTGAACAGGCCTAAGTTTATCCAGCTATACATTTATGATACTGACAATGAGATCTCTAACCGCATTAGCCACTTTGGGTAGGTAGCAATTAATATTTAAATTTTTTTATTTATTCATTTATTTTAATTTTTAATATCTTATCTTCCTTTTTCCAAATCGAACGATAGTGGTATGCAACTTGATATATCACTGGTCCGTGATTTTATATCCACGTTTGATGAATTCAATGTTTTGGTTAAGATTTTTAGACAGATAAGGGATTACACTCATAACCAATTTATTCCCCATTTTTCTCTTCGGTTGTTGCGTCATCGGTCTAATGATGCCCGTGTTTATAATCTTCCTTCAGTAGATGAAGTTGCTGCTTTGATTGTCGGTGATTTTGATGGCCCAAATTTACTTCGAGACATTGTCGTTCGTTTCACTTCTGGTTATCTTCAACGGATACATGAAACTCACCCTTCTTATCTTCCTCTTCAATACCCAATTCTTTTTCCGTATGGTGAGGATGGTTTTCATGAACAAATTCTGCGTTCTGGGTTGCCTTCCGATCATGTTCCAGGTTTCCGTGATCGCGTTACTCTGCGAGAGTATGTTGCTTTTCGAATCCAACATAGGCAGAATGATCCAGGTCTGTTGGTTAGGAGTCAGCGTTTATTTCAGCAGTTTGTGGTAGATTGTTACTCAATGGTTGAGTCTCAGAGACTTTCTTTTATAAGAGGTAAACAAAAAGAGATAAGGTCTGAATTTTTGAAGGGTGTTGAAGATGCATTGGATCGCGGTGACCTTCAAGCTTCTACTATTGGTAAACGTATTGTTCTACCATCATCATTTGTTGGTGGTCGTAGATATATGTTCAACAATTGTCAAGATGCTATGTCCATATGTAAAAAGTATGGTTACCCAGATTTTTTCATTACATTCACATGTAATCCTAAATGGCCCGAAATTGATAGATACATGGTTGCTGAAGGACTTAGTGCTGCAGATCGGCCAAACATTGTTTGTCGTGTTTTCAAAATGAAACTGGATGCAATGATGAAAGATTTCAAAGATGGATTTGTATTTGGACCCTTAGTTGCTGGTACGTATTATAAATTTTTTTATATTTATGTTATATTGTATTATATCTACTCTAATATGAATATATTTCACAAGTATGTATACTATTGAGTTTCAAAAGCGCGGATTGGCACATGCTCACATTCTTCTTTGGTTAGAACCATCCTCTAAGTCCAACCCAATTGATTTAATTGATAGTGTTATTTGTGCAGAACTTCCAAGCCCTGACCTTTTTCCTGAATTATATTTCGTTGTTTCATCTTTCATGATACATGGTCCCTGTGGCCATGCTCGGCCTACCTCACCTTGCATGCAGAATGGAAGATGTTCTAAACTCTTCCCAAAGAAATATAATCCCAACACTTACTTCGATGATTCAGGGTATCCAGTTTATAGACGTCGAGATCTTGGTATTACTGTTGAGCGTAATGGTGTTAGATTGTGCAATGGTTATGTTGTTCCTTACAACCCTTTCCTTCTTATGAAGTATCGGGCTCATATTAATATTGAATTCTGTAACCAATCCAATTGCATAAAGTACCTGTTCAAATATGTTAGCAAAGGTCCAGATCGTGTCACTGTTGCTGTTGATCGTATAGATAATCCCGCACCTGATGTTGTTGTTGATGAAATCAAGGAATACTATGATTGCAGATACCTGTCCCCTTGTGAGTCGGTTTGGAGATTATTTGCTTTTGAAATTCACCAGAGATGGCCAGCTGTTCAGCGTCTTACCTTTCATTTACCTGGTGAACAAAACATAGTTTTCCGTGACCGAGAGCTAATTGATAATGTTGTTTCCCGTTACCGTGACACAACAACAATGTTTCTTGCATGGATGCGTGCAAATCAAGTTTATCAAGAGGGTTGTTCCTTGACTTATGTAGAGTTTCCAGCTAAATTTGTATTCAATTCGCATCTCAAAGAATGGCGTCCTAGGCGAAAGGGATTTTCGGTTGGGAGACTCAATTTTATCCCAGCTGGTACTGGTGAGTTACATTTTCTGCGTATTTTGCTTAACTTTCAGCGTGGATGCACAAGCTTTGATGACATTAAGACTGTTAATGGAGTTATTTATGAATCCTTTAAGGAAACATGTTTTGCCCTGGGTTTTCTTGCTGATGATAAAGAATATATTAATGGTATTCATGAGGCTTATTTCTTGTCTTCCGGTAAATTTATTCGGAGATTATTTGCTGAACTCCTGATGTCTAATTCCATGAGTAATCCTGCCAATGTTTGGGCCAAAACATTTGACTTATTGGCTGATGATTTGCGCCATAAAAAAAAATCCTCATTGTCCAGGTATAATATATATTTGTTGCTTATTAGTGATTGATTTTTTATTTATATTTCTATCATTCTAATATTTTTAACACATTCAGATGCTCAAATCTCAATTGGTGATGCTGCTAATATTTGCTTGAAAGAGATTGAATCTTTGTTGCATCTCAATGGACGATCACTCAAGGATTTCCCTGGAATGCCATATCCAGTTGACATTGACTACTCCATATATGAAAATATTTATATAGTTAATGAGCTTAATTACAATGTTGAAGAGATGTGTTTACTTCATCAACGTAATTTTAAGTGCTTAAATTCGGATCAGCTGCGTGCCTATAATTGCATTGTAAATGCTGTTAACTCCGACCATGGTGGATTTTTCTTTGTATATGGTTTTGGTGGCACAGGCAAGACATTTTTGTGGAACACATTGTCATATCTATTTAGATCCCAGAAGAAAATTGTTATAAATGTTGCTTCAAGTGGAATTGCTTCTCTCTTGCTTCCTGGTGGACGTACTGCACATTCTGTTTTCTGTATTCCTCTCGATTTAAATTCAGATTCTTGTTGCAATATTAAGCAAGGCAGTTTGAAGGCTCAACTTCTTCGGTCTGCAACATTGATAATATGGGATGAAGCTCCAATGGTTAATAAATGGGCATTTGAGGCATTTGATAGAACAATGCGTGATATCATGCGTTCTGAGTCAGATAGCAATTTGGATATCCCTTTTGGAGGAAAGACGTTGGTTCTTGGAGGTGACTTCCGACAGATACTTCCTGTTATTCCCAGAGCTAATAGAGCAACTATAATTATGTCCACTGTTAGCTCATCATATCTTTGGAGTAGATGTACTGTCCTTGTACTTTCACAAAACATGAGGTTGTCCTCCAATATTGGCGATATTGACTCTGCTCAAGTAGCAAACTTTGGTGAGTGGATTTTGCGCATTGGTGATGGTAAGGTTGGTATTGATGTTGATGGTGAATTCAAAATCCAGATTCCTTCTAATTTCTTAGTTAATCCTTCGGTTAATCCTGTTGTTGATATTGTCAATGCTACCTATCCCGAATTGGAAGCTAACTTTGATAATGATAAGTATTTTGAGGAGCGTGCTGTCCTTGCTCCACGGCTGGAAGCCGTTGAAAAAATTAATGATTATGTATTGTCCCTGGTTCCTGGTGAAGCTAAGATATACTTAAGCGCTGATACCATCCCTGTTGTTGAAAATGATGTTTCTCCTGATATTCAATGGGTCAGTACTGAATTTTTGAATATGATTAAATGTTCTGGCATCCCCAACCATAAACTTGTACTCAAGCCTGGAGTTCCTGTTATGCTTCTTCGTAATATTGACCAAGCAATTGGGCTGTGTAATGGCACAAGACTAATTATTATTGACCTTGGAAATAATGTTATACATGCTCGGGTTGTAACTGGTGCAAATTCTGGTCAAAGGGTTTTTATTCCTCGGATGAATTTGATCCCGTCTGATCCCAATTTGCCATTTAAGTTTTGTCGTCGACAGTTTCCGTTGGCCTTATGTTTCTCAATGACTATCAACAAAAGTCAGGGACAGACGCTTTCTCATGTTGGCCTTTACCTAAATAAGCCAGTATTTACTCATGGTCAACTTTATGTTGCCCTTTCAAGGGTGAAATCTCCACTCGGATTGAAGGTCTTGGTTGAAAGTACAGATGACCATCCATATGGAGTTACCAATAATGTTGTTTATCAAGAAGTTTTTAACCGCATTTAGTTATTTTTTTTTTGGCCTGTAAATTACATTTTGCAAACTAATCCACCTTCATCGGTTCAATACTTTTATGTTTAAATGTATGATTTGTGGGCTTTTTATATCTCTCTTCTTATCATCTTTTAATACTATAATGCCAAGAAAACAATGTTATAGTCATTTACCTTTTAGAGTTTGTCCCTAGCTGTGATGCTACATTGTTTATTCCATCACACTAATTGTTGGCTATTTATCTTATTTTGTCCGTTTTTCACCTTTTTGATGTTCCAGTATGCGTAACTCATTACGTGGTCGGATCCGCTTTTTCAATTATTTAATACCATGTGTTTGATTTTGACTCTTTATCTTTAATAATATCATGCAAAGCTAACTCCTAATCTATAATCAAACATTGTACAACAACGAGATTTTCCTGATTCCTTGTATTTTTTATTGGTAATGAATTTTAATTTCTTTTGGTCGTCCACATCCGAATATACTGGTGTGTTGTCTCAATTCATTGTTTTATAGTGTTACCGATCTAATATCAACTTCAATATTCTTAATGATACAAAAGCCGAGCTTTTAAGTTATTACCTTTTAAAATCTTATCCCTATATGCGATTTTTATTTATTGTAATCTTTCAGTGATGAGCCTTTTTTGCCAGATCATATTAATTTTGTTAATTTGTTTACCCACCATTTTTTTTCAGTGACTGGGATTTAATCTATCGTATTTGATGAGCAAGTTAACACAGAGAACTTCGAGCTTCAGCGGTGCTTGCTCGAACTTAGATGATACGAAAGCTTATAAGGAGAACACTGAACTTGTTCGGCGTTTGCTATTATATATTTGATGACCAAGTTAACATCGAGATTACTGAGCTTGCTCGGAACTTGCTCGTTACTGAACTTGCATTTAGTAAGATCATTGAACTTGTTTGCACCTTTCTCGGCATAGTTCATGAACAATATACCAGCTAGGATGCCGAGACTATGTCGATATTTGCTTTGACTTAGCTAGGTCTCAATAGCAAGTTAACAGTGACGTCACCAATTTTGCTCAGTCCTTCGTTCGCTTTGTTTAATAAGCAAGCTAATTGTGGGAACACTGGGCTTGCTGGGCAGCTGCTCTGTTTTTGTTGATAAGCAAACTAACAGCGAAAACACCGACACTTGATAGGTATTTGTTCGGAGCCTGCTCAACGTGGTAGATTGATTTACTGATCTGTTTGTAGAGATAATTATAATTTATGCTGTGGTAATGTTGTGGTCTTATTATCATTCCATTGATATTTAATTTGATCTTTTGGCTTCTTTTTTACTCATCAGATGTGATATAGTTTTTAGAGTTTGTGTTGTTCGACTAATGTATGTTCCTTGCTTTATTTACTGTCATTCATGAACATTGTGGATATTTATTTCGTTTTTATTTCTTTTTTTTTCGAACACTTTGTTTCCACCCAGTATGTCGTTGTAGCCGTGTTGTCAATTTGTTAATGGATATGATTCTTGCTCGGTATCTGTTATTTTTCATGGGTAATAACCAGAAATTTAATTATATAAACTTACACAACAGTATGTTACATAGTTCAAATATATTTCTAATTTGTTAACCCTATTTCCCTTTAACTTTTGATGAGTATAGTGGCACTATCACCCATATGGTTTGTCATTCATGTCATTAATTTATGTCGAAAATATGTGGTGTATGTTTCATTCTCTTGGCATCATTCTCGAAGTTTCTTTCATCATTTTTTGCTAAATTGTTATTCATTTACGGAATAACATATTATGCACTTTGACGATTCATTTACGTATTATTTCATACCAAACTCTACTTACCGCTCACACCGTAACACAGATATATCGAGAGCATTCTAAATTCATGGGTAATAACTTTGATCTATTGACTTTTTTCAAACTCATCAGAAATCATTATTTTTGTGACATAGCAACTTGGTCTTTAATGGTTTTTACATCACTTTATTGCGTCGACATCTATGAATATTGTAGATATATGTTGCATCTTGATTTCTAGCATGCTTATATCACTCGGCCTTTCTTATACCACTCATAATGCCAGTAAAACGAGATTATAATCATATGTATTTTAGATTTCCATTTTCCGACCATACTTGAATATTTTATATATTTGTTGCATCATGATTTCTAATCTTCTTATATTGCTCGCATGTTATCTTTTCCCACTCATTTTGGCAGTAAAACGAGCTTATAATCAATTACCCTATAGAGTATTAGTTACTTGGCGGTGATGCCACAATATATATATTGCCTCAAAAATTAAAAAATATCGGACTGAAAAAAAACGAACCAAACCTTAAAGAATAGAATATTCTTTACAATTTTTTCTCAATCATTATATTGATCAAATTTATTTCTTTTAAACATCATCGTTGATAATTTCTTACTTATTATAACTTTTATGCCCTGAACCCTTTTGTTTTCCTTTTAACAATTTGGGATATTTTTTTTATATCTTCTCAATTACTAACTCTCATTTGTAATGATTATAAAATCCCATATTTATTACGATTGCCCAGAGCTTTAATATTTTTTACCTACCGTGCAGTGTAGGTTTGCCAAATTAACTCATATCGGTTAAGTGTTACCCTTCTTTTTATATCTAAATATCACCCGAATCTTTTGATTATTTATATACGACTCTAATTAGTTACTAATTGAATTTTAGAACAATTAAGAAATTAAGTTGTAAATTTAATTTCTTTCATCACTAACATATGATTTCATTTATTTGATATATTTAGTATTTAAAACAGACTAGTTTTATTTCTGTCAATTTTCTATCTTTTATGTCATTCCAACTCTAAACAAATTCAACTTTTTATTTTTATATTATTTTTGTCCTACCAATATCGTTGTTAATGTAGTTAGTAAATAACACATACAATTTTTTCTACAAACTAAATTCTCTCATTTAACCAAAATTGATAAAGTTTACGGCGTCCTTTCTGTATTATCATCTTCATTTAGAAATCATAATAAATCCCATTATAACTAGGACATATTGTAAAATTTATTACCCTTCACAGCAATCACTCTTTCCTAAGTTTGGTAGTTGGACCAGCTTTATTAATATGCACCCTGATCTTCCTCACGGCTCTACCATCATTGTACTTGCCTATTAATTTTTAAGTGTCATCCATATGTCAGTTTTGTTCCCTAAGTTCCCTTACCCTTATTTATCTCTCTTTAGTTTTGCTATAGAATAAACTTCAACTGTTTTTTGTTTCTTACTATGCAATGACCGTAGTTCTATAATTCAAACATCTATAAATGTAAAAAGGCACAAACCCAATTTTGGATATTTATCAACTTATCTGTATAATGTAATGTCACCCCATTTGATCATAATATAGTTAAATTTTATTCTTATTGTATTATATTATATACAAACTTTCTTTAAATAGTTCTTACCTTATCACTCATTATATTTTGTTTCAATTAATTCTTATCCGTTGATAACAATTTGAACAAGTTTCATTACTCTTGCCATAAATTTATCTTCCTTTCTGTATTTATGCCTTATTTTGGATATTGTTTAATTTAAAGTCTAGGGTTTTTATATTCTTTTCCAATTCCATCTACGTTTATACTTACATACATGTGCATGTATATAAGTATATATATACACACATATATATATATATATATATATGCCTACACCTTACACACTTACCTTTAGGACGTTACTTTTTTCCTTGTTTTCTTTTCCTTTACGCAATCTGCAGTAAACTGTTCTTAATATCTTTTTTGAAGGAAAACGCAATGGAACATCCTCACACTCCAATACGTTTTATAACCGATGAATCAAATTCTATTTCCATCCGAGCAAGGGTCAACATGTTGTGGCATGTTCCTATAGTTCCACATTCTATGATTTCCGATGGTTTACATTTGATACTCATGGATCATATGGTATAAATTATTTTAATCGTAAATTTATGAAAATTTCAAACAACTGCTGGAAATTTTTACTCTATTATTTATTTTTCCTCAGGGTGATACCATTGAAGCCACTGTTAAAGGCCCTCATGTTCATTTTTTCCTCAAGACTTTGCATGAGGGTTCCGTGTATGAATTTTCCAGTTTCTCTGTGGTTAAATATCCTGCCAGTTATAGAGCAACAAGTCACCCTTATAAATTGGAATTTCAATTTTCAACTAATTTCCATGAAGTCACAACTTCTGTTTTCCCTTGTTGGAGTCTTAACAATAACTCCGTTGACGATGTAACTTGTATCAAGAATAATGCTACTCATCTCACCGGTTTGTTTTTCTTTTTTAATTAAATTAAATTTATTCTTAACTCATTTGTGTTTTATTAAAACATTTCTATTTCATCTTAGATTTTGCTGGAATTGTTACCGCTGTTTCTTTAGAAAAAACATTTGTGAGTGATGGTTATCAAGGCCGTGCTATTGGATTAGAACTATGCAATGATCAGTAAGTATTTAACCATTAATCTATTACAGAGGTCAATGGTAACTACTATTTTTGCGAACTATATTTCATATTGTTTTTTTTTTCAATTCAGTGGATCATTTGACTGCCTTTTACTTGATTACTACATTGACGACTTCCTAGCATATTCCAATCGTAGAAAGGATAAGTCAATTTTATTGCTCATGAAGCTTGCTAAACCTGAATACAACCGTGGTATACAAATTTTTAACTAAGTTTATTAACTTGTATCGTTATATTAAAAGTGACTATTTACCATTTCTCACAATATTATTTATATATATTTCCAGGTCGAGTTGTTTTTCACACGGTGTTATTTACATCTAGGATGATGTTTGATTCTGATATACCTGATATTATCGCTTTCTGTCGAAGGTAAAATTTTGCCATTAACTGTCTACGGTAATCATTATATATTACCATTCTGTTTATTTTTTTTCCCTACCTACTCAGGATGATATTGCAAGGGTTTGGTTCTTCCCCTCCAATATTTTCATTGGTTTCCACTGGTTTTACTATCCATCAACAACTAATGGGTAATAATAATCCTATTGATATTGCGCATTTGAGGAATATAACAACACTACTACAAAAAAGCTTTTTCAGACCGGTTCCGAACCATTTTTCAGAGCGGTTTCGAACCGGTCTAAAAGAGCCTATTGCTAAAAATACCATGTTATACCAGAGCAGTTATGAACCGGTCTGGTTTATATTAACGAGACTGGTTATTAACCGCTCTGAAACATGAAAATGAACCGCTCTGAAATAAAAAATGAACCGCTCTGAAAAATGAACCGCTTTGAAAAATGAACCGCTCTGAATTAAAAAATGAACCGCTCTGAAAAATGAACCACTCTAAATTAAAAAATGAACCGCTCTGAAAAATGAACTGTTCTGAATTAATTTTTGATCCGCTCTGAATTATTCTTTTTGAACCGCTCTGAATTATTCTTTTGAATCGATCTGAATTAATTTTTGAACCAACCAATCTCAATTTTTGAACATATACCAATTTATTAATGCTTGCCATATTTATAGTCATCCCATCTAAGCCTCTGCTCATAGGAATTTAAAATTTTTGCCAAGAAGCAATACATAATTATATATATATATATATATAAAGAAAGATTTATCAAATAAAATTTTATTAAAAACTAGAAGCAAAAGCATTGCTTCCAGATAAAGATCAAAACCAAATACATTACACCATAGAATTAACGGGTTGCTTACAAAGATCAAATACTAGCGAAAACACACCTCTTACTGTTGGAAACTAACAAACAGAACAAAAACTCCTAACCTCCTACACCAGCAAAAAGAATAAAAAAAACTACATATCATGCACCTAAATATGAATCTGGTCCTTCATATCATGCACCTGTACACAATGTATTGTTGCCTTTCCAATAGACCAGACCTGTTCTTCAACGAAACAAAGCCTTTGTTATCACTTAGCTGGCTTACTGACATTGAAATTAGAATAGTAGAAGAATGTTTTACCTTGAGAGTTCGATCAAGTGAACCACTGTATAATTTGTCACCAGATTCTGTAATCACCAAGCTTGTCACAGCCTTTGTATGTTCTTGGATCTCTTGTAAAAGATGGAATAAGTTATCCTTAACTGCCCAGACCTTCAGAAACATAGTAGACTAAAGTTGTCAGGTGCATCCAAAACCCAAACATTTTGCTAATGAGAAGGTATGCCCTCGGCATTTTTTCAGGAAATTCAATCATCCAAGCAAGTGGCAAAAACCATGCCATCAGAACCCACTCTTTTTAGTGATGATGCATATATGATATATCTCTATTTTTACTGTTACTATTTAGGTCTTGTTAAATGATTTTAAATTGTATTTTGTAAGTGCAATTGTGATAGGAATCCAATGGTTTTGGCAGTTGGGATAAAGACTGCAATTTTGACCCATCAATTTAACTTTCTCACATTGTAATACTCGCAATGTAACTGCAGCAATTTAAAGTTTTTCACCCAATTCCCCTTCTAAGGCAATTGCTCAGCTTGATAACGTAATAATTGATTTTCTGGTAATTCTCTGGAAAAAAGTATTTCAATAAACTATGATATATACAATAAGATATCTCTCCTACTGTAAATAATGATATGTTTGTTTTAATAATTAAAATCATTAGAGTTTACTAGACATGTGAATGTATCTCTGACTACCTTAATGGTTCCATCTGAATAGCCTGAAAAAAGTTTATCCTTAGAGGAAATGATGGACAACACTTCTCCATTCTCACCGCAGTCTACTTGAATTAGCTCTTTATGTATCCAAATATCCTGTACCAAAAAAAAAAGTTTTGAAGTTTGTCATCCACCAAACTTATATCAGTAAATTGTTTAAGAATGCACCGGACTTACTGATTTTGATTCATTCTCTTCAGCCAGAACTTTTAGCATTTCAGATGCCAAGGGAGTGGATTTCTTTAGCTCTCTCAAAACTCTTACGATATCCTTAGTGTAGGAAGTTAGATCACTTAGTCCATCTGAAATTTATAATATATGATCAACATTTTTGAACATCGTATAACAATGAAATCCAGGAGTTTACTGAACATTAATATACTGAAAGGCTAGAGAACATTTTGATATCTTTTCACCATAAAAAAGCACAAAAGAAGTCAACAAAAATATTCATAGCATGTTGATCTAAATCTATGTTCAATTCTGTATTTGACTAATTTATATTGCTTCCAGCAGCAGCCAATCTAAATCTATGTTCAATTCTGTATTTGACTAATTTAAAGGATAAAACACTAAACTGCATACAGCTTATATAATTACCAGAAAAGAGGTCATAAATGGAATTTAATCACTTCATGTACAGAGGACAATTAAAATCACAACACCTGATGTCAGCTTAAAAGGTATTTGCATTATTTTCATTACTTGTTTTGTAATAGATTATAAACATATTTACACTTCTCAGACAATTTCAAAGCAGAGCAAATGAGCTTGCAAATACAACCATACTTAAAACAAAGCATTAGCATTCATATGTCTATACCATAGCTAAACTATTCATATTCCTCAAATCTGTAGTTACTGGATCCATCAATCTATTGTAAGCGTGATTGAGAAGATTAGCATACTATCTACGTATCTAGATAAAATTAAATTGTAAATAGAAGAATAGAGCTTGAAAAAACACACAATTTTTGCCACTCCAAAATCTGCAAGCTTGAAAATGCCTAATGAATCAACCAGTAGGTTTGGACCTTTGATATCCAAGAGCATTGGCTGACATCCCATGTATTTGACCTTCTGTACTCATGAAACATAGCTTTCAGAGGCAATATGACATTACATAGACAGGTATACTATACTACTAGAAAACTCATTTGTCTAGACACCAAGATATCTCTTGAACTTGATCATTAGCTTATTACATTTCCTCTTATTATTCCATGAAGAGAGGCATCCACCTACCTCAACGGCTCAAGAATGGAAAGATGAGACTTAAATTTATTCATAAATAATGTGGATGGAACAAATCAAATGAAACTACACATCAGTACAACTCTAACTCATAAATGTATGTTCCGACTACAATTATACACATTCTCAAATGAGCAAACCACCTTTGTTCCAATTTGACATTGAACAAACCTGTACTCTTTGTTCCAAGCAAGACCAAGTATTGGACAAGTGTGACTTCCATCTTTCTATTTGATTGATTTCTGCCACAAAACAAATTACAAAATAAGTAAAAGAGGTTAATATAAAAATCAACGTTTAGATTCTATCTTCAGTGGTTGCTTTAGTGGAATTAGTGTCAAATCATTTAACTTTACACAAACCAGAAATCCAATTTAAACAGAGAAAAATTATCAACCGAAAATCAGCCAAAGATGCAATAAGCAAATTATTAACCAAAGAAACAATAAGCAAATTGAATACCATTTCATTATTAACCAAAAAAAAAAGAGAAAAACTATTAACCAAAGAAACAATAAGCAAATTGAATTCCATTTCATTATCAACCAAAAAAACAGATAAAAATTAAAACATGTACCTAGACAGAGCAATATGCCTGTGCACTTACTTGCTGCACTAGCTAAGTAATTTCCTTTTATGATTTGGAGTGAGTCAACTCCTTATGATATATCTAAGGCTGCTTTGGCAGACCTTGTTTCCAATTAATATGAATACATCTTTACAAATAAAAAAAAAAGTGTGCATTTTCTAATCTTTTTTGAATTAAGAAAAAAATTTAGACTGATCATTGCAGTACTAGTCATTAAGCAAGAAATTTAAATGCCACTTATCTATGCTAATCATTGAAACATTGCACAACTTCACACCAACAAATTATATAGAACTTCACACTAGATTGATCATAGAGGGAAGCAGAAGTTACATACAAGTATTTCAATTGTATTAGAAATCCAAAAGTAACTGAGGAAGAATACTCTCCAAATGTGTAGCTTCTATTTGACTAACACCTTCCACCTCTGCAATAGCAGCAGCACGCTGAACACTCTCTGCATCAACAGAAAGTATATGGTCAGGAAGATAAAGAGTATGAACAAAGCCATATTCTTACACAAGCATAAATGTGTTTCTCTTTTAAGATTGGTAAACCTGTAACAAAAAGACGGAGAAGTTCACATGTAAGCTTCAGTGCATTTCCATTAGCTGCAATGGAAAAGATAGACAATTGAGTAACCAGTAATAGTTCACAATAATAATGCAACTATAGTGCGAAATAATTACACAACCTCCACAAAACTAAAAAAAAATCTGCCAATAGAAATATAGAATGATATAATGGTAATATACTACAAATACCAGAAGTTGGCCTATTCTTCCTTGATGTTCCAATTCCTACCTGTAGCAGTAAAACTCATTAGCAGATTGTAGAGCCACTTTAAGCAAGAGATATTCTGTAACTAAATAGAATAAAATAACATATTGAAGAATGCAAGTCATGATTAGGATGCTACTGCTGTCAATGGCACCTAGTAACAAAAAACAAGGAACAACAACACATACCCTAAAAAGCAACAAGATTAGTAACAAAAAAGAAAAAGATTAAAGTCAAGGATTGAATTAAATAAAGAGGAATGGCAAAACCCTAAACATTGGATTGCAGGAATGAGTTGAAGGCATGGCTAGGGTTGGCGGTAATGGAGTAGTAACGAGATTGAGTGGTAAGGAGACTGAGGTGAAGGTGGCTTTGGCACCATCGCTGGAAGAGGAAGAGGAAGATGGTGTTGTGATGGAGATCGATAGGAAAGCTGTGGTGGTGAGAGAAAGAGGAAGAGGGAAGCTGCGAGAGAGAAAGAGATAGAGCAGAGAAAGCTAGGGAAAAAGAGGGATGAGAGAGAAAGAGAGAGCTGCGAGGGAAAGAAGAAGAAGAAACGCGAAGAAGAAGACGACCCCAAAAGTAGAACCCTTGCCCGTGTGATGCACGGGGCATTTAATTAATCTATTTTTCAGACTGGTTGTCAAAAATAACCACTCTAATATAGACCAATACCAATTTCCAGACCGGTTCCGATGCAGAACCGGTTTCAATTAAATTTTTTTCAGACTGGTCACTTAATTGAACCAGTCTGGTTTAAACTAATTTTAACTTCCAGACCGGTTCCGCACGGAACCGGTCTCAATAAGGTGGTCTGAAAAATGTATTTTGTACTAGTGCAAAGGTATCAATCATTATTCCTAAACAAATATTTAATGTATTATATATTCCTTGTTATTTCATGATTTGTATTCCCTTATTTATATTCTTTTTCAGCCTGGATACTACCATGTTCTTTGCACTGTTCTTGGCCTTTCCACTGGTATTCATTGGTTTGCAAATGAATGCTCTTGCTCTGCCATGTTGTCGGACTACTCCGCCATGTCAATGTGTGGAGTCTATTCCTCCATTGTCAATAACCCTTTACCCAAGTAATTTTTATACCTTTGTCAATAACCCATACTCTTACCACCGTTAACAATATGTTTTCCGTTATAACCTTTTCCCTTTTAACTAGGTATCGTGTTCCTCTGGTTGTTAGTGATTCATCCGGCACACTTACAATGATTCTCCTTGACCGTGATGCTCGGGTTCTATATAAGAAACCATGCTCTGAGCTATTTCCACTTGATGCCTCTGTAACATTTTTTTTTTAATTTTTTTTTGTATTTCTAATTTTTTTTTACGATATTAACCCTGCCATTTCTGTAGGGGTCAATTCTGAATACGTACCCACCAGTACTTTCATCATTGTTTGGTCACCGTTTCAATATGAAGATTGAAGTAAAGATTGCTCGGGAAAATCCTTCCAACCCCGAATATTTTATTATACGGATTGGTGATGCTGGTAGCAACAGTGCAGCCTTTTTTCCCCCTGCCGCTTGTGTCACCCCTCCTAGGGTATTAAAATAATTATGTCTATTTTGTGAACAAAATATTTATACTATTTGTTTCATAACTTTAAAACATATACAGCTTATTTTCCGCCCGCCCTTCCCTGATATCGAAGAAACTTTTCATTCGTCTGCTGCAGCTCCTTCTCAGATGTGTAATGTATATATCTATTTGTGGTTTTTATTTTTATAAATTTTTTATATACATTAATTTATTTATATATTGATTTTATTTTATCCACCTCTTTTTTCTTAGCCACAATTGTTGAAAGGCAAATCATCCATTCATTCTCTTGTTCCATGTCATTCCAAAGAATTTACGAAGAAGAGCTTGATTTCTGAGTATGAACCAAATTTCCATCCCCAGGCTCTCAAAGCTTCAAAGAATGCCCTATGCATAGGTTCTTCGTCAGTTAATGTTATCTCTCAAAATGAATCAGTCTCGTCCAACACAGATTTTCTCAACAATGCCGATTTCCTTCCTAATCTTTTTTGAATTTATTGCATTTCCTTAAAATATGTCTCGATCTTGGTTTGTTATCATGAACAATTGAATTTCCATGTAATTTTGTTAATTATATTATGTTATTTAATTTTATGTACCTGTCTATATAATCCATGTAATCTTTATCGTATTGGACTTTTGTTTTTGTAATATTAATTTGTATCTTAAATCTATTGTCTATGATTATAAATTATGTGATTATTCAATTGTCACATATTTCATGTGTGTGTTATAAAGTAATCTAATCGTCGATCACTTTTCCTTATATCATTTACTTGGTTTTTAACCTAATAATTTGTTTTTATTTTTCTCACTGTACCAAGTTTATGAATAAATTCAACATTTCTTATACCCTTAATAGATATATATATGTCTCAAATTTTGAATCATGTAATCTATTACTAAAACTCAAAGTATGGTTTCGTTTTTATCAAAATATAAATTAGGATAATATTTAGTATTTAATTTTTTTTTTCCATTATGGCTTAACTGAATACCATCCACTTTCAGCGTTTATCAATATCATGATCCTAAATAAATATCTTTATACACCATTTCATTTAACCCCTCTTCTTAATAAGAGTTTTGGTACGCAGTTTGTACATTTAATAGTCTCTTGTACAGTCAGTTTTAATTCAATGCTCGTATGTGCTATCTACTCTGAATCTTCAATTATTGCTATGTACTCTACTTTCCCTTTTGTAACTTCAGTTCATAGCTGGCCACTTTTATATAGCAATAAATAGCAGCCCTACTACACTGGCTACAAAGCTATACAATTTATTGTAGTTTTTTTGTTCAAAAGTACGTTTGTCTTTTGTTTTTTTTTGTACTTGAATTTTATCCTTATTGGGTTTATACTAGAACCATTCATCATTCTTTTAACCTTATGTGATAAAATCTACCTCGTTCTTCCAGTTATTAGACTCACACTCTTTCCAAAAATCGAAATATCACCGTTTCTGTGCTCATAATGTCTTTTAATATTTTCCTTTTAACTTCTGTATCATTGGAATGGGCATCTTGGAATGTGAAGGTTCGTGTTATCCATTCTGCTGTTGTGCACGATGTTTGTGACAGTGTTCCCCAAACTGAACTTCACCTGCTCTTAGTTGATTCATATGTATGTTACCATTTTAACAATTTTTTTCTATTATTTTTACATTTTATTTATCATCGTGCATATTACTTACAATTTTCATCAATCTTTTCTTTAAGGGCACTAAAATGTAAGGTCGTGTTTGTGATGCTTATTTTTCAAAGTTTCTTATCTTATTGCAAGAGGGAGTTGCATATACTCTCACATCCATTTCAAGTGTACCAAGCACTGGGAAGTTCCGTTGGACCTCTCATCCTTGTGTTTTGTCATTTAATGAATATACACAAGTGAAACCTGACAAGTGTAGCATGATTCCAATCCACTCTTTCTCCTTTGGTAGTGTGGACAGTGTTTTTATGCCTTATTACACCAGTGATATTTTGCGAGGTATATCTCTATATATTTTCGCCCATTGGTTTTTTATTTCTTGAGTTTCACTATTTTACAACTTTTTTAACATAAGTGACCAAAGCTGCAATTTTTTTAAATAGATGTAATTGGCCTTTTGACCGCTGTTACAAACGAGGTTACCTATCATAGGAATGACATTGTATCTCCCTCTGTAATGCTTGAATTATCTGATCAATAGTAAGTGTATTTGCAAGTATGTGTATTATATATAATGGTTTTTTATTTTATGTTTGAATAATTTTATCGTTTATTTACTCTATTCCCAGTGGTACTGTTGACTGTTGCCTGTTTGGGGGACATGTATTTGAGCTCAACGAGTTTTTGGCATCCAATAATTCAGTTGGAGTTGTCGTCGTTATTCAACTGGGAATGATGCAAATATACAATGGTATTGATGGCTACTTCCAGTCTCTATCATTTCTTATAATTATATCATATTGACCCTTTTTTTTCCACTTTCAAATAGGTAGGATTGTTTTCCATGCCATTCCTGGAATATCGAATCTGTTATTTAATCCTGATGTCCCTGAAGCTTTTCAATTAAGGATCAGGTTTGATTGCTTTGCGTGCTAATATGAAATTTGTTCATAATTTTTTTTTCATTTGAAGCTTTTTAAATTGATATGTATTTCTTTGTGTTTGAAAAAAATAAAACAGACTGAATCAACATGGTTTCTTTGATTACATTCCACCTGCTGTTACCACGCAGAAGAAATCTCTTATTCTGGATCAGTTTATGGTTTCCTATCCTCTTGTTATACTTGATCAACTTTCACATGTTACCGAAGTACGTTATTAAATACTTTAATGTTTTATCTATTCATATTTTCCATTTATATATTTTCATATAGTATGTATTCTATTTTTTTAATATGGTAATTCAGAGTGGTATATATGTCGTCTTTGCCACCATTGTCGGACTTGATACTTCGTTTCATTGAGCCTTCAACGAATGCATTTGCAAGGGATCTCTTTTATTGAAGTCTGGTGCACTATTCTGTGAGAACTGTGACAAGTTTGTTTTCCGCTTTGTTCCTCGGTACATGATTTAAAATTTTTTACCTTTGTTGTAATTAATTCTTAATATTAGTTAATTTATGTTTATTTGTTTCTTTCAATTTTTTCCATTTATTTTTTGTTAATTGTTATGTTTTTAATATATCATATTCCTTGCTCAGCTACGTACTTAAGCTTGCTGTTCGAGATTGTAATTCCGCGGCTACATTTGTTATGTTAGACCGAGATGCTAGATTTCTTATATCTCATTCATGCCAAGATTTGCTTAACATTTCTACTCAGGTTTATTTCTTACATAACTTGTCTTTTCCATAGATAATCTTAAACCACTTAATTAAATTTATATTTTTTCTTCTCCACCAGTGTGATGCATTTGCTTATGCCAAGATCATGGATTCTTTGGTTGATAGAAGTTTTTTATTCAAGATATAGGTCAAGGTTGGATCTTCCTCACAATCTTCTCCTTTGTACTCCATTCGGAGGATGTTTGAAATCAAAACCTGTGACATGTTCCAATCATATTTTCTTGACTCTTCTCCTACCAAGGTACAGTTATTATTTTTGTTTTTAATTTTCTAATACTTTTTTTAATCTTCATTTTATATAGATTACTCATTCAATTCATATTACTCTAAGTGGATGTCTTATAATTCAAATATTTCCAAAACTGCTAGGATGTAACTTCCTTCATCTTTCCTGAAGTTGACCCAGGAGACGTCAGACCTCATGCCCACAAACCTAACCAACCTGTCGGTATCACTCCATTTCCCTAATTGTGCTCCATGTTTTTATTTCTTATCTGCCATATTGATTTTTTAGCATTACCTCATACCTGCTACAGATTGTTAATGTGAGGACTACTGCCAAGCCTGTTTTATTTTTCGCTGCTGCTTCTGTAACTGACCCAACAATCTTTCCAGTGAAGAAAAATCTACTCAATCGGTTTGATTTGGTTTCCGATGATTTTCATCCTTCTGACTCTGATACTTTCATTGGGGAGTCAACTGTTGATCCTCCAGCTGACCCCAAAGGATTGTAATTTTTGTGACGAACATTTTCTGTTATATTTTGGACAATACTTATGTAATGTTAATTTTGTTGGGTTTTTATCGAATTTTTAATATTATTATTAGTATTATCCAATTTTCAATTAGTATTTTCCATTATTTTTTCAATATAATTGATTTTTATTATGTTTTTCATAACACATTTAGGTAAAACTGCTGCTATTAAGATTTTAAGTCTTTCACATTCCTCGCAATTTATATTACTACATTCAAATAATTAAATTTTTAAATTTTTTTATTCTTTTATGCTTATAATATAGTGAAATCAACCTAATCAGCAATTCAATCTTATGCATGAACCATATTTATTTTCCTAATTTCTGCCTATCCAAACACCCCTCCCCCCCACATCTAATAATTTTCTTAAATTTGTTTCCACTATTGCATTATTACATGCATTCGATTGCATTCAAAATAAATTAAGCTAGATCCCTTGTCAAAAACCGAAAGATTTAGAATAAACAGTGTTTTTGCACCTAAAAATTTACAACATAACATAATACTCGGGTAAACCGAGAAAGTTGTATGATAAAATTTAACCTACTTTGAAATTATAATAATACCGAATGTCATAGAATAAAATTAGACTCCAGTGAAACATTCACAACCCGGCTACGAATCATACTTTCTTCTATGTATCGTTGTCTGATAAGTTCACACTTGAATCGTCAAACGGTGGTTCCTCAACAATATCGAGCAGTGGATTGGGGAGATTCTCTGCTTTTAGATCTACCTCAGATCTATCTCTTAAATCAATCATTTTCCCTTCTTGAACTGCATGGAATGGATGAGCTCCAGCTACCCTTACATCTACTTGGGGGTTCAAGTATTTAATTTGTTGTATTGCATTGACAAATGAATCAAAAATACCTTTTTCGCAATCAAACAAATTTGTTGCTGCCTCCTTTTTGTGCTTATTTGCTTTTATTCTTAACTTTTCTGAATTAATATCCTGATTTTGTTTTTCATCTCTCATCCTCTGCAATGTTGATGCTAGATGTTCATTGTCCTTCTGCCTTTTTTCCAGAGTCGTCTTCGCAATCTCTATATTTCTCTGCAATGTATTACTAGATTGTATCAAACTTGCTTTTTCGTTCATAAGTTCTCCATTATCAGCACGCAGATTTTCAAGCTCGGATTTAGCTCTTAGAAGCTCATCAGCCAAGCTAGCTTCTCTTACAGACGAGATTTTCCTTGCATCTTTCTGCTCTATGTTAATGCCCTCGAACACATCTTCTCGGTGTTCATATAGAAAATGAGTTATGCTCGCCCCTTGTAAAAGATTCTTTGTCAGACCTGTCATATATGGGCTCCATTGTGATGCTGTCATTCCTGAGAATCTTGTCTTGTCTTTCCCTGTGCAGATAAAATTCGCGAACTTTTCATCTATTTCTTTATCCCATATCGATCCTATTGCACATCTTTCTTCTTGCTCATCCTCCGCTACAGGATAATCTCTGGTCTCTTCAATCAGCAATCCTTTCCCTTTATTTAATTTTCGCTGCCTTATCTCTTGTTCCAATGTAACTTCACTATATTTAGTAATATCATCAGCTATAACTAATCTGTCACATAGCTGTACATCATCATGTCCCACAGTCTCTTCGGCAGTACCCCGAATTGATCCTTTGAACCCCTCAACAGATTCTTGTGAAGAATTAGAATTCCCTCTGTTCTGTACGTTACCTATAATTCTTGAATCAATTTTTATTTTCCTTCCTCTTAATGCCAGATTCTTACAACGGTCGGCCATTTCATCTGCAAATGAAATCAACTTTAATCAACTGTTTCGTTTGCACAAATAAAAGCGTTCTAGAAGATCTTACCAAGTTTGTCTTTGATTTGTCCCTCAGGTATGTCCAATATTTCCCGTGTATTAATTGTTCCGTTCGTTGTTATATACTCTTCGTATGCTCGGCAAACTTCCTTTTCAAACTCAAACAAATCTTTCCAGTCAGAAGTGTAACTGTTGCAATGTCTTTGGTAGAAATAATTGCTCCATTGTAGTGGGAAATGTGGTATTTGTTGTTCCTCGCCTTCCCTCATGAACCAGCTAACTCCTTGCCATGATACGTATACTTGAAATAGTAAGGCTTGAATGACTGCCAATTCTCCTTATAGATTTCGAACATACTGTATCCTGTCCGTGCCGTGAATGATATCCAAGTCCTTTTTTCTGAATCGCTTTCACAGTTGTTGGGTTGAGGTCTAAAAAGGTAGAAGAATATTCGTGATGTACATTCCCATCCCATAGCCGCGCATAAAAGCTGAAATGCACGTACTATTGCCCATGCATTAGGGTGAAGTTGCGAGGGTGCAATTCTCATTGTTTTTAAAACTTCCATTTCAAATTCTGTAAACGGAATTCTTACTCCTAGCCTTGCTACAACTTCTTCGTAGAAAAAGAATCCAAGACTACTTCTTGGAAGTCTTGTGCATATACGCTCGTCTGTTCCGACAGGAAGTATGCTGTACGCATTTCCACTTTCATCCCCAGGACATGGAAGCAATATTGCTCGACTTTGAGCAACCGACCATTCTGATGTTAAATTCGAGCATTTTTCAATGACTTCACTCTCCACCCATTCATATTCATTTGCATCTGACGACAATTTAAAACGCTGTTGGTTAGCCATATCCGTCTGAATTAACCCTGTTCAGAATGAGGCAATACAAAATCATTTCTGCAAAAATTTTAATATCATATTATTTTATTTATACTTACCAAAAAAAAATTTATTTAATTTATAAAAGTGTTCAAATTTTTGAGTAAATACATTAGTAATTACATCAATACCCTATAAAAGTATAAAAGGATCTAACTCTTTTATTTTATACCTCTTTGTTGTCGCATTTTTTCCTTATTTTCCGCTATTCTGTAATTTATAAATCCTTGCCGAACTTCCACCAAACTTGTAGGGAAATATGTAGTTATTGGTTTAACAATTATAATATACCTTCTTCCTTTTTTGACAACTCCGGTTCAGTATTCGATGTATTCATCACACCCGCTATTGAAGTTTTAAAATCCCCGAAATGGTGTTTTTTCGAATCACATTAATTACGCAACTTCCTAAACATAGAAAAATATATGATCTTTCTCTCAAATTGAGAAGATTTGCAAACTTATGTTCATAAAAGTTTTAAACTTTGACCAGGGAGAAATTATTGAAGAAAAAAAACCCTCCAACTAATCCAAACAGAACCATTTTAAGTTATTTTCTTGTTTACTATCTACTGAATCTTTGTTGCAGCCCTCTTAATAATTTCAAATTGATATAAAAAACACACGAAATATTGCATTCACGTATTTGAAATTTAAGTGTTGAATACTTACCTGATTTATCTGTGAAAGTATCGTTGTTGAAGACGATTGACGATGTACTTCTCCCGAACCCTTAAATACCAATTTCAGCCCCAACTCTATTCTTTATATTTGAAAAATTGAACAATGAACCTAAACTAATCAAAGTAGATACAATATACTGTGAATTTAGTCTACCTTATTATCCAAATAACCCCCAATTTTATGTTCAATGCTTGCAGCTTAAATCATAAGCTACTGATAGAACTGCACTCAATTAGTATTCTAACCGTTTTTCCTTCACAGGCTTCCATCCACTACTTAGTTAAAGCCCATACTGTAAAAGCCCACAATCAAATCAAGTATCTTTTTACGGTGTAATGATTTTTAGATATAAACGTTTCAGTTACGTTATTAAAAACAGATATAAACCCCAAGTTGAATAGTTACGCGTGGATGTATTTGAAATGTATATTTTGAATTTTAAACTTGTATTGCCTATTTTTTTTTCATTTTTTTCCCTTTCCTTTTTTTTAATAATTAAATCAATCTATATTTTTTAAAGCTTAGTATCATTTTTCTGATATTGAATATTTTTCTTAAAAAAAAATTATATGTGTCTATACCACCAAAAATTTAGAAGATAAGTAACCAACTTCTGTCAAATATTTGACTTATGTTTTCTCTCCACCTGTCAAATATCTTAGTTTAATTTTTCAATCTTATTTCCAATATTCATTATATAAATTTAAATTTACTTCTCTAACCTTTTTAATATACTATTTAATTTTTTATGTATTCTACAGTTATAAATAAATTTATATATTACTCTTTAATTTGCCATTCATCATTCTATTTTTAATGTATTAATAGAACCATAGTATGTTTTATACATCTATGCTTAGTGATGACTCTGTTTCAATCTAAGTTTTAAAAATATTTATAAACAAAAGAAAACTTTTAATTTTTTGTTCCAAATTAAATAGTCTGAAATTTAAACGAAACATAACAAGCTGTTCATGTAGTCAATAGGCAAAACAAGTACTCAATTCTTAAAGTTCATTTCATACCATAATTGAAAACAATGAAGTTATAAAAATTAAGACAAACTCAGCTTCCACCCAACCTACCCACCTCTAGGACTCAATGTCTGATAGGTTAATATTTGAATCATCAAATGGCGGCTCTTCCACTATATCAATTAATGGATTAGGCAAGTCTTCAGCATCCAGATCCACTTCTGTTTTCTCTGTCAGATCAATCATCTTTCCATCCTTAATTGCATGGAATAGATGTGCGCCAATGACCCTTAAATCTGTATCCCCATTCAGATGCTTAATCTGTTTAACTGCATTAAGGAATGAATCATACACACTTTTTTTCACAATCAAACAAATTAGTTGCTGCTGCTTTTTTATGCTTCAGTGCCTGTTGTCGCAGCTTATCTGAAATGCTTGCTTGCCTCTCTGCTTCAGCAGTCATCCTCTGCACACTTTCTGTTAACTCTGCATTTTTTTGATTAGCATCTTCTAACGCCTTTTTAATCTGATTATTTTCTGTCTTTGCATTGTTTTCAGTTTCCTTCAAACCATCTCTTTCCTTGATCAATTCATTGTGATCAGCACGCAAGTTTTCAAGTTCTGACTGAACTCTTAGTAGCTCGTCTGAAAGGCTTGCTTCTTTGGCTGCCGTTACTCCCCTTGCTTCTTTCTGCTCGTTGTTAATGCCTTCATACAGATCTTCTTTTTTCTGGAACAGAAAGTGCGTTATGCATGCACCTCGTAACAGAAACTTTGTAAGGCTGTTCATACGATCTCCCCATCCATTTGCCGACAAATTTGAAAGATACTCCTTATCCTGCTCTGTGCAAATGAAATTTTTGAACTTCTCATCTAGCTTTCTATCCCACACCGAGGCAGTCTCCTCTTGTTGCATTTCCTCTTGGTCGATATTCTCTGTTCTTGGAACTTCAACGGCTATTGCTTTTCCTTTATTTAGCCTTCGTCTCCTGAACACTTGTTCGGGTGATACTGATCTTTCCTCGTTAGGCACTTCAGTAATTATAACCGCCTGATCATTACCTCCTGGTTCTGAAGTTGTTTGTTCTTGACTCAAAACCATAACAGAACCAGATGTACCTGTAGCAGTTGCTTCAGATGCTAGAGTTGTTGTGATTCTTGGAGTTGAACTTCCTTCTGTACCCCTCGTACTTAGATTCTTTCGTTTCTTCCCTGCTTTTGCTAATCTCTCAATCCGATCGGCCATTTCCGCTGTAAAGGAAATAAAACACATCAGTTGATGGTCTCTAATGCAGATATGAAATAATAAATTTTTTACCAATTTTCGTTTTAACTTGGTTCTCTGGAATGTTGACTATTTCTTTGGTTACAATCATTTTTTCTTTAATTATATATTCCTTGTATTGTCTGCATACAATCTTTTCAGAGTCTGTCAAATCTTCCCAGTCAGTGGTGTAACTTTTCACACTATATTGATAGAATGTTTGACTCCAATGCAGTGGAAAGTAAGGTATTTGGTGATTCTCACCAGCTCTCATGAACCAACTAACTCTATTTCCTAAATATCTATACTTTAGGTAAAAAGGTTTGAATGTTTTCCATGAATCTGTAAATTTTGTAAATAAACTATATCCATTCCTTGCTTTCAATGATACCCATGCCCTTTTATTTGAACCTTTTAGAGATGGATTAGCCTTGAGGTACAAAAAGATAAAAGAATGTCCTCAGTGTACATTGCCATTCCATTGCACCACAGATTTGTTGGAATGCTCTTACGAATGCCCAAGTGTTGGGATGTAATTGGGAAGGAGCAATTCCAAGAGTCCTCAAGACTCCCATTTCAAAATTAGTAAATGGCATTCTTATCCCAAGTCTTGTTATCACTTCTTCATAAAAATAAAAACCCGGATTCTCTTGGGGCACTGTTGTGCAAATTCGCTCGTCTCTTCCAACTGGGAAAATTCCATAGTCATTCCCTCCATCTTTTGCAGTGATTGGTAGCAGAATTGACCTGACATGCTCAATTGATTCATTTGTTCTTAGTTCCGAGCATGTTCCAACCACTTCTCTGTCAACCCACTCATATTCATTCGAGTTATGTGGCAAGGGGTAAAGCTCAGGTTGTTTTATAACTCTGCGACCCATACCTGGGGAAAAGGAGGCAAACCGAGATCAGTATCAACGCAGAAACCATGAATTAAATTATATACTTTATCAATTGAGGTACCATCCCTCGGTAACTTTGGCATGTACCTCAATTGATTGTGTTGTACATCTCTTATGCCTCCTTAACCTCGTTCTCCAACTTGCTCGGCATTTCTATACTACACGGATCTACCTCTATTATTTTTCAATTAAATCTATAATAGTACATTCTCTCTCTATATCAACGATGATTTCACATTTTTCATCCATTCCAAACTTTAATCCTCTCTTATTGAACCCATCTAATCAAACTAAATGGGGGTTTAAAAGATTGGAGTAACGTATCGCAGACACCAGCAAAGATCATACTTCAATAAAGGCATAAAGTAATTTTAAATTTTACCTTATAATCAAATTCACCAATTAACCATTTTCAGTACACAATGCAAGAAATTAAATCGCGTCATTATCAGTAAATATTCTTTTTTTTATTCTTTTCTTACTTTTGTTGATTCTGTGTCCAAACACACATATTTAATTGCTTGATGACAGTATAAATTTCTTAATTAGCCATACAAACTATTGAAGAAGTAAAGTTGATTTTTTACCTGGTTGGTGTGGAAGTTGAATTGAACCCAAGATTTTCGATGCTGCTTTCTTTCAAACCCTTGAAATTCACTTCCAAAGCTTCAAAAACTATATCAAATTTCTCGCAACCTCTGATACTTTTGTAGTTCGACCACACTGACGAGAAATTTAAGTTTCAAGATAATTCCTGCTATCAATATCTGTAGCCATTTTTGATATATTTTTCCCTGATTGTGGAAGTACAGTATAGTATTTCCGTTCAAATTTTTATGTAACCGTTCTAATTCTTAACTTCCCTCCACCACTACAATAAACTGGGCCGTACTCTGCTAAGCCCACTGATAAGTCAATTTTTTTTCTCAGTTGTATAAAAGAAACGGCTAGAATGTATACTATTATTATGCGTAAAATGTGTCAAAATGTTTATAATGTGATAATACATTTTAACTTCCAATTTAAATATTTTTTGCAAATTGATAATTGAATACTTTGTCTCTTGCACATTTTGCTCTCCTCGAATTTAGACCTGTATGTTCCATCAGTGACTAACTCATTGTGTTTCTCAGTACAATAACTTATCATCAATTTTTAGTTAATTTTTTTCCCCTTATAAAAAACGTGGCCATTAATATTGTTAGAGGAAATATTTATTTCCAATACTCTCACAATCATAATTTTTTTTGAATCAAATATACCCTTTTTTTTTAGTTTTTTTATTTCAAACTTCCAATTTAACTTCCAATTTAAATATTTTTTTGCCACTTGATAATTGAATACTTGATATCTTGCACATTTTTCTCTCCTCAAATTTATACCTACATGTTGCATCCGTGAGTAACTCACTGTGTTCCTCACTATAATAACTTAGCATCAATTTTCTGTTAATTTTTTGCCTCATATAAAAAATGTGGCCATTAATATTGTTAGAGGACATATTTATTGCCAATACTCCCACAATCATTATTTTTTTTAAATCAAATACATCGTTTCTTCCTGAGTATTTTAATTTCAAATAATATTCTTATTAGAGGTAATTTATGAAATTGTCATATATTTTTGTCATTACCAATACAATCAGTAAATAAGATATGTATAGATCTTTATATAAAATTATCACACTAAAATTTATTATGCATTTTTTAATATACTATGCCAAATCTATATTAGAAAAGACTATATTTATTCATTCTGAATTAAATAGAGGGAGGTTCACGATATACAATATGGAAATGAGATGATGATAAAAATGTCAGCAGCACTGCATATCTTTTGTCCATTGAAACGTTTTTTCCAAGAGATTCACTACAATTACTATCTCACTGACCGATAAAATTAAAGTTTGCCACTCAACCGACCTTTAGCCATGCAACCGTTTGGGGTCTTAATTACAAATAAATAAAAAACCATTTTCAATGAAGAATGCTAAACAACTGTGACTCTTCAGTTGAAAAGACATTTCCCTTTTCATACGATTTGTTCTTGCAGTATATATACTAAGTCCCCGAAAGTATTAATAATAACAGTTATCAACAATCACTAAAGCACTTCTTCTTGAAATACACGGTATAGTCATCTTCTAAGCGTCTCTATCGATTTCTTTTTTTCTTCATCACTATTTTTCTAATCCTCATTTATTCAACTGCTTCATCAACTAATCAATATACATCTTGATAGACTAACTCCATTCTGTTTAGTATTCCAGAATCACCATGGTTCAAGCAAAAAATGTCAACTCTTTGCCACTGTTATACCGTCAGATTGTAATCAATGACTCCAGGAAGGTATATGATAGGTCTTTTTTTTTACTAATTTTTGCTACTGTTCCTTCTTCATTTTTAAACTACTTTACGCATCGTTCTATGATATTTTCACGATTTATATGAAAAAATACGCAGACTATGTTTTCTATTGATAAGGAGTGGTTGAATAAATGGTCGAAAGAAGCTGGTGGATATTGGACATGTCATCTTCCAAATGCAGATGTCATACGCCTCCATATTTGTTATGCTGGTGAACAAATTATCAAAGGGTGGACAATTATTCAGAATCGATATGGTTTGGTTGATGGTCAGGAAGTGCATTTCTGTTATGTTGGAGGAGAAAGATTCCGAGTTGCAATTCCTCAATGGGATGGCCTCATTCGACCTGATTCACCATTGTATCTTTATGAGAGTGAAGATGAGGTTGAATTTGAGGAGATTGAGGACACGGATGAGGAAGATGAAATGTGGGAATCGGAAGAGGACATGTTTGATGATGAAGATGAAGAAGGAAGCGATGAAGACCAAAGTGAGGAAGATGAAGTTATTCCAGAAGAAACACCCATGATCAACAATGGAAATGACGGCCTCGAGTGAATTTTTTAAATTTTCTTGTCTCTATTTTCTATCTATTTATGTTGACCCTTGAACTTTTTAAGTTGTTTTTATCCGTTTTTCCAGTATTTTGTCATGGACCTTGGTTAACTTTTCGTATTCTGCTCAACTATTTTATATTTTATGAATTTAATTTTATAATTTTGGCTATTATTTAAAGTTACGCATGTTATATCCTCTTATTATATTTTACATCTTTTTTATTTGGTGTACTTCAAGAGTATGATTAATCATCATTAATTGAAGTGCAGAATATATAAAGGTATTAAATATGTCGATGAAAATAAACATTATAAATTATCTTATTAGTGGGAATAAACATTAAAAAATTTTCTTCCACATTGTTAAAGTTAATCTCTTAGATTAAAATTATTCTCATTGTCTTTTCCATCTTGTTCCGAATATATAAATTGCAACTTAATAATGTTTTATATTTATATCTAATGAAAGTACTCTACATTAATCATGTAAATTATTGAAGTTCTCCAATGATACAACTTATATTTTTCTAACATTGATAGATGTGGTCTTATAAGAAGAATATTAATATTCCTTTTCTTCCACGCTGATAATGCATATATTGCTATATTATATATATTTTACAATATTCCAATATTAGTTTATTATATACAAAATATGTACCGTGTATTCTTTGATCCACTTGTATTATTTTCCAATATTCTTTATAATGCTCCCGTTCAATACTATTTCCCGTGCAATATGCACGGGTATGGTACTAGTTTATAAACAAAACTCAATAACTACCCTAAGTGTAATTGCCCGCTTTCTACGTCTTTGAGCTTGACAAAGTTGAAAATTTCCCGCCAAAGACTTGCTCCAACAAACATGTGGAATCTATCAATAAATTGTTGTTGATGCTTTTTGTCACACTTTTAAAGTCAATAATAGTCTCCAAAGCTTTTGCAACTCTGAAATTTGTTGCACCTTCGGTATTCATAAGCACTTCTTGACTCTAACATTTTCTTGTCTGTTGGTGATAGTTTGCAAAACTATCATATAATAATGTGAATTGATGTATTCATTCATCGATGAATAGAAGCATTCGTTTATAAGTAGACAAATGTGTGATGAAAAGACACGTTTCTTTATCTATGAACAGACATAACTATTGATAAATCTATTATAAATAGAAGCCCCTGGTATATGAGTTAAAAAAAATAGATAGAACGCTATACATAAATCCTCTCAAAATCATTTAGATTTTTTCTTGAAAGTGAGATTATTAGAATTATTGGTTGATAATCTATGGGTACTTGGATAAATCCTAAAATCGATTTGCCATAACCCTGCAGCAAATAGTGGGGGCGAATAACGACTTAAGAACAGTGTTGGAGAACACGTTTCACGTACATAATTATTGTTGTTATTGTTTCCTATTATCCTCTGTAGGTACAATTATCCAAGTGAGTTTTTTTTTCTACCCAATACCATTTTCCTACATCGTCGACCGTCTTTTCTTTTACCTTTCTTAACTTTTCTTGTCGCAAAGAGTGAATCTTTTCCTCCAAGAAATGAAAAGTTTTCCCTTGACACAAAAGCAAATGTTAAGGGAAATGTGTGTCCTTCGAGGGCGGATGCCTCTTTTAGAAAGCTATACCAACACACCCAGAAGTGCATAGGAATTGGAACTGGATGTTGGCAGCTTTTCTGAAGGATTTGTGTCATGATAGATTTAAAACTCAATCCTTCATGTTATGAACTTTATCCCATTCAACAGTCAAGCTCGATCCTAACTTATTTTGGGCCCAGGAGCGAAAAAAATTTTGGGGCCCTAATTTATAAAAAAAAATATATTAAAAATAATTTAATTAAAACATGTAATATTTATATATTTAATCAATTAAAACAACAATAAAATTAGGTATTATTAAAATAGAGCTGAAATAAAATAAAAAAGTTAATATAGGTAATAAAAACTCTTTTTCATATTACTCCTTTCATCATTATATACAAGATCTTCTTGGTTGAATTCATATCCATTAAGAAAGTTGGTTATTTTAGTTTATTTCATTGTAGATGTGAGCATTTGATAATTTTTTTTTCCAGAACTACCTTTATTATAAGAATTATTGAGAATCTGAAAAATGTTGAATAAATAGGGAAGTTTGTGGGAAAAAAAATACTTAATTGTCTTTGAATATTGATATAAGATCTTATAAATAAGGATAAAATAAAATTCTCAAAATGTTGTCATATTTAGGGAGTGAGGAAGTTAGTTATAAAAATAATATTTAGGGAGTGAGGGAGTTAGTTATAAAAATAAAGTTTATTAGTTCATTTATTTATAAGTCAAGTGATGAGCAAATGAAAAAAATACTATGCCAAAAACCATTAATAATTGAAATACACAAAATATATAATTATAATTTTTTAAAAATAATAATATTATTAAAAATATTAGGGGCCCCTAAAATTTTTGGGCCATGGGCGATCTCCCTCAAGGCCCCCTGCCCAGGGCCGGGCCTGTCAACAGCGGTGAGTTGTGACAGAAAAAATTTAGGCACCCCATAGTAAAATTTAGGCACCCCATTGTCTTTTATTTTCTCAAAAATGCCCCCTCCCCTCCACACACACACACCACAACTGAAACCCCACCCCCACACACCACCCACCCACCCCATCCCCTACACCACCCACACTCACACACCACCACAGCCACCACAGCACCTACACACCACCAAACATCCCACCATTTTCTTATCCTTCTCTCCCTGCATTCTTTTTTTTTAATCTTCAACCTCGGGTCGTGAGAGATGTCACGACCGCACCCCACCGAAGGAGTCGTGAACCCCTTCACGACCCAAGTCGTGACCCCCTTCACGACCCTACCCTTCCCACAGACACCCCACTGCCACCGTTGGTCGTCACCCCCTTCACGACCAAGTCCTCACAGCCACCCCACAGTAGAAGAGAGAAGAGGAAGAAGGATGAAGGTGGAGACGGTGGCCAGCTCGCGATTTGCGAAGCCCGTGATGATGGTTCGATTTGAACCAGCAGCAAGCACCGAGGGAGTGAGGACTGTCACGACCTGAGTGGTGAGTAGTTTGTCGACCTGATGTAGTGAGATGATTCATGACCGGAGTCGTGAACTAGTTGCCGACCCGAGCTCATTGCTCACCTGGATAGAGGTGGAGATCGCGAGTGATCTGAAGGTGGAGGATGGGTTGTTCGCTGCGACGGTGAGGATGGGTTGCTCGCTGCGACCCCTTGCTCGATGCAGCGGCAGCGGGGGCTATTGCTAGCGGCGACATCGGAGACTTGCGATGAATGAGAATGGGTGTGGCCGGGTCCTTGCGAGTGGTGGCAACGGAGACTTGCGCCGGAGGAGGATGGGTGTGGGTCCTTGCGAGATGGCGAGTGGCGCCGAACGGGAGGGTGTATGGTGGTGCTGCTGGGTGTGGGGGTGCTGCAGGTGATGGGGGTGGGGTGTTAGTTGTTGGAGGAGAAAGAGAAGTTTGATAGGGGATTTTGGAAATTTTATATTTTAGTGGGGTGTGTAAATTTGTGTATGGGGTGTCACTCGTTGTGACATATGCTGGAGACTGGAGTTTGGTATTATTACGCATGTTCAACTATTCACGGATTGCCAATCCATAGCGAATGCTTTTAAGAGGACTAACCTAAATAACACATATGGTGGATGAGATCCGGACCCGGATTCTCTGCAGTCGGCTAAGTGGAGCAGTCACTGCAGTTGGAAATCCAAGGGTCTAGATTTTTTGAGTTTTATTATTTATTTTAACTTTACCCCAAGTTTTATTTTTTGGATGACTAAGATCTCATGCAGTCACAATATGTGACTGCAGAGAATCCAGGCCCGATGAGATCCATAATAATCAGAGAATGGAAGAATGTGTCCTCCTGAGTTTGATTTTCTTAGTATTGCTTACAAAGATCATAAGTGAAAGGTTATAGCAAATACTATTGCTAAAGGAGCTTTTAGAAGGAACATTTGATTTGTTGATATTCCAACTTTTTTAGTGCAATATTTTGTATCAGACACTGATTTGGTGTAACCTTTCAGAAAAAATTGAAAATATAATATGAGAGTTACTTTTCAGCCCCCACCCATTTCTCTTGAACCCCATTTTCTTCCGCCTCTTGAGAGGCGGGAGTGTAATTTTTTTTGTTTTTCGCCTCATGGAAGGCGGAAAAGCCATTAATTTTACACTTCCGCCTCTCAAGAGACGGAAGAAAATGGGATTCAAGAGAAATGGGTGGAGGCTGAAAAGTAACTCTCAATAATATTGATCAATTTGACTGGTCAATATGGGACACACATTATGGCATTATATTATCTATGGAGCTGCAAGCATGACCCACAATTTTCGTAGAGGAATCCAAATAGGCATTGCCAATCTAATGATAACATCATGGTGTATGTCACTCCGGAAGGTTATAACTTATATTATAAAAGTTAAATATTAGTAAAAAATGTGTCTTGTTAAGTTATTACAATAAAAAGCAATAATAAATGTACATTATTCCATCTCTTAAAAATCTAAAAAAATTCAAGTTTTAATAAATTTTTACTATAATTAACTTGTTAACAAATACATTAAAAACCAATTTTAGTATTTGCCTTAAAAAATTTTTTTAAAAAAAAAAGCTTTTAATATTTTAATTATACTATCATTTCAGAGATAAATTTTGCATTTTTACTTTTTTTTTTTTAAAACATTGCTCTTAAGCCAATGTATTACAAAATCTAACTTATAAATAATGCATTGATGAGCTGGGCATCTCAAAATATACATTAACAGAGATCTAATAAAAAGTAAGATACTTGCGAGGCATGGCAGAGCTATTTGTGAAGCAGGCACAACAATATGCAGATGCAAGACCAAGTTACCCTCCACAGCTCTTCCACTTTATTGCATCCAAGACTCCTTCTCACAATCTTGCTTGGGATGTTGGCACCGGAAGCGGCCAAGCTGCCAAATCTGTCGGTTATCTGATCTCTTCTTCACTATATATATATATATATATATATATATATATATATATTCCCCACCTTTTAACTTCCATTATTGTTGATCAGCCTTATAATACATGGCATGATTTAAATAATTGGTTTTGAAATGAAACCTTAACGTGGTATTAAAGTCACAGCCTTTCCATATTATGGGCCAAATGTTGCTCTTTATTATGAGTCAATAATTATCTTTTACCTGGTCCGACAAACTTCGTTGAAAATATATGACATGATTATACCCGTTAGGCTATTCTACAAATTCCTAATTGGTTTTGACTTTTGAGATGAAACCTTAACCATTATTCTTCCAAAAAATTTGACGTTGTACCAAAAAACATGTTGATTAGACCAATATAAAAAAATCAACTTGAAATTCGCAAATAATTTTACCTGTGAATGAATTTAGGAGTGAGATTGATAAAGTGAAATAAACTCTATCAATGAAATAAAGCACTTTCTGCCACCAAATTCTTATTCATGTGAAATGTAATTTAATTAATTTCAGTTAGCTGCAATATACAAGAATGTCATAGCCACAGATGCTAGTGAGAAACAACTAGAATTTGCAACTAAGCTTCCTAATATAAAATACCAACATACCCCATCAACAATGTCCACAACCGAGCTTGAACAAAAGGTAGCACCTCAAGGAACTGTAGACCTTGTGACCATTGCCCAAGCCATGCACTGGTTTGACCTCCCAACCTTTTACAAACAAGTCAAGTGGGTTCTCAAAAAACCTCATGGAGTCATTGCTGCTTGGTGTTACAGTCTTCCAAGAGTCAATAATGATGCTGTGGACAAGTTGCTTGATCAGCTCTATGAGGATGATCTTGGACAATATTGGAACAGGGCTGTGCGAAAATTTGTTGATGATGATTACAAGAACATTGATTTTCCATTTCAGCCTGTGGATGATGGAGTTGATCACACAGGACCATTTGAGTTTGAGTCAGAGTTTGTGTGGAATTTGGATCATTACTTGGGTTACATAAGATCATGGTCAGCATATCAGACGGCAAAGGATAAAGGATTGGAGTTTCTTGGAGAGGATGTTGTTGAGAAATTTAAGGGTTCTTGGGGTGGTGATGAAGATGAACGAAAGGTTGTCAAGTCTCGTGTTTATCTGAAAATTGGAAGAGTAGGGGATAAATGAATGAAAGTATGTGGTTTCTTTTAGTTCTTACACCAAAGCTTGGAAATAATGTAACTTATTTTATCCATTAATTAAATAATTCAACTTTAGTTTGAATAATGGGGTGGGTGAAGTGGACCTTGCATAATGTGTTCTACTCTTTTGGAGTAAAGTTTTTTTCATTCCACTTGTGATCAAGGATATCCTACTTATTTTATTATTTTTAATTTTCTCATTGTTTTACTTAACGTTGAAGTTACGAAATGTATCTAACTATAAAAAAAAAGTTCCAAGGACAACTTAATGTAAAAAAAGATATACCTTATCTCCGCATTGTAAGGCATTTTAACAACCACTTTGGAATCATGAATCTCTCCATCACCAGCAGCATCATTATTTTGAATTGGCACCACCACTTCTGATCATTCCAATCATTCATTCTCCTTTCCCTGAAACATGTGAATCAAACTCCTGATTGAGACTTTTATCTAGTATAGACTGAGTGGTGAGTTTTGTTTACTGTGCTTGTATACAGTCCAGCCAATCACAATATTCTAAACACTAAAGTTTAACCCATGCAAATGTTACTGTATAACTCAACCACTATTAAGCTCACTTACTTAAGCCAGCAGAAGTTCTAATCCTGGCAAACTGGAAATAGCATGCTTAAGAAAACTTAAATAATTTTACTCTTCTAGAAGTGAAAACAAAATTAACTTATACTTAACATGTCTGGATTATTCTTTTCATTATATCTGGCTTTCTGATATAATGAAATAAGACAAAGTGAAAGGAAGCATCAGATGAATTCTATACACTTGAAAAAATTAAGTATGAACTTCCACTATTAAGTGGTTAAACTTCACAGGATAGTATCTCACATCACTTACAGTCCGAGAAGCTAGACTCAATGAAAGATCTCATGGTAGACCAGCTACTACTCCTCCATCGGCCAAAGCCTCGATAGCTAAATAAACATAAGCAGGACCGTTACCACCGAGTGCATGTTTGGTTTTGCGGTGAGTTAGTCCAGAATCAATTCGGAAACTCCAACGTGATTTTGGGGTCATAATTGATCTTCCGACTCGTAATCAAACATGTTGTGAATAAGTTAAGGAAAAAAAAACAATTTTTTAGTAAATAAATCAACGCAATTTCAAAATAGACGTATCTGCGGAGAGTCTATCTGCTTGTCTAACTTAAGGGCATTGAGGAATGATGCAGTATAGGGGGCAAGAATTCAGAAGCTATACCGCAGCAAAACCTAAAATATAGGGACAAGAATTCAAGAATCACTTGTACAGGGGACATGGAATCAATTCATGATGCTAACGGGGATTGAAACTTGAAAGTAACGAAGAGGGAGGCATGAGTTCAATCAAAATAAAAAGGATAGTGATCGCCCAACAGAATATTTAGTCCCCAGACACTGTTTTCTCAAATGTAAATAGCTTGGAATTGTATGAGCATATCAGACTTAGACTTAAACCATTAATACTGTCTTTGTACTGGTTTCATCTCTTGCCTTTAAGAAAATTTCTATCCATCAAAATAAAATAATTTGGCTATAAGATTTCCATCTTCTTCTGTTGCAGCTCCCCCCAAGCTCATAACTGTCATAGTTTTAAGTTGGTTACTCAAAATTTCACGCAACTCTAACAGTCAACAATGCAAATTGATAAAGAAAGAAAAACAATAAGGAATATACACTTTCTTTTTTAGAATAACACAAAACATAACATTAAAAACATAATGTAAAAGAGGAAGAATTCTTGAAATTGTAATTTTTAATGAAATTGTAATTATGGCAATTAGCAGTATTTATGTTATGTTTTATATCTTCTTATTTCTATTATATAATTGTTACAGTATTTTGTGTTCAAGCAGATTTTGTATCTACAAATTCAAAAAAATTTACTTATGTTACATGTTCTATAACATCTAGAAGTATTTTTGGTTTTACGAAGCAGGAGAATTTGGGGTTATAGAACATGTAACATAAACCAAAAATACTTTTGGATGTTATATCCTTTTAAGTGTTATTATTTTCGACTTTCAAGAGTCAAAAAAATTTTGATTTTGACTCTTGAGAGTCAGAAAAATTAACACTGCAGCTTTGGACAATAACGAACCATACACTCGTCGTACCAAATCACTGCAGCTTTGGACATGGAGCATTCAGAGGATAGTTTATCGGTCGCATTTACCACGCACTGTGTGCAAGAAGGAAGATCACCCCTACACATGAAAAGTCCATAAACTGTGTTTGAGGGATTTGTGGAAGTGACAGCGGTGTCGTAGAATTCGGTGTTGCCGGTGGCGTTGGAAGATAAGTAATAGAAGAGGGTGTGGATGTTTAATTTTTCCGACTTTCAAGAGTGAAAATTTTTTTTGACTCTTGAGAGTCGGAAATAGTATGTAGTTTAATTTTTCCGACTCTCAAGAGTCAAAGTTTTTTTTTACTCTTGAAAGTCAGAAATAGTAACACATAAAAAAGTATTTTAATCCATAAAAATTAAAAATGGAGGCCAAAAAGTCATTTATGACGGCAAAAAATAAAAGTCTTCCTTTTTCCTAAACAAATGCGAGTTCTCATCACCCCCTACTATTGCCATATAAGAGTATTTGATGATATCTTAACACCCATTTCTCCATTTTGATACAGTTTTTGCCTTTTTGTGTACACCAACCAACCAGTAACCGGATTTGGTTTACCGGAAATGCGACTCATTCGATCCGATCACTGAGCTCACACTAAGCGGTAGTTGTATCCCAGCAGGGGTTGCTCTATATCTAAGGCTCGAACTCGAGACCAATTGGTTAAGGAATCAAGTGAGTTACCACTTGACCAACCTCACCTTGGTACAGTTTTTGCCTTTTACGAATTATAATTAAATAAATGGTTTTGACAGAAAATAATAACTATATATTTATAAAAAAAATAATAAAAATTAAGATAATTATATTTTTAATAAGTAATTTTTTTTGATAAAGCTGTGATACTTAAAATGCAACCTTTTAGGTTTCATCAGCAACATTTTTTTTGCATGATATTTTCCATTAGAAAGCATGTCGATAAAAAAAATTGATGATAAAAAATTAATAGTAATATTTTTGAAAATATTTATGTGTAAAATTAAATTAGAAATTGTGTGTTGTGTTTTTTATTTTGACAATAATTGTTGTGTTTCCTAATATTTTTCCACGTATTTCTTTTGTAATTTCGACTCATTATTATAGTAAAAAATGCAAAAAAAAATTTCAAATCAAAGTAAAAATAATAAATGAAATTTTTTTAAGATGATATATTATATTTATGATTGAGTAAATAAAGAAATACACATTTAATTATCAAAAAAATAAAAATTGATGATCATTAATTTTTCAATTATTATTATTACATCCAATTTTCTAAAGTTTATGAAAAATTAACTACCTCCAATCTTCTATGGCTAAAAAAAATTTCTAACTAAACCACTATTTATAAGAGTATTTTTCACGTTAAAAAAAAAGAGTATTTTTCAATTCAATATATGCCGTTATTCTATTGTTAAGCAGTAATAAGCAATTGACATTTCAAAAAATCGTCTTCCAATTCAATATTATATGCCGTTATTCTATTGTTAAGCAGTAATAAGCAATTGACATTTCAAAAAATCGTCTTCCAATTCAATATTACTCTACGCAATTATTGCATTTTTAAATGATCACAGTTAAGCGGTAAGTGGATACTTTTTAATGGGACCAAAGAATTTTTCTATGCGATATTGAAATATGTATTAATTGTAATAATATGAAAATCTGTGTGATATAAATTTGTAATTAATGATTGAATCATGAATTGCTATATTTTATTTTGAGAGTAGAATAATGCATTAGTATTAAAAAAATATTTTCTTATTTTTATTGACTACTTTAACATTTACCAATATAATGAAACAAATGAAGTATTTAATTTGTATTTTTTTCGTTTGCATTATGTTTCCATTTGGTTAATTTTCACTAGTTTGTTTTCGATTTTTTTTCTTGCATTGTAGTTTATTATTTTCTTGCTAAACTCTTTACCTTTTCTTTCCCCAATTCTTTGCTTGTTTGCTTCTTCAATTTATAATTGGTTTACGATGAAACCACTAACCTCTAAGCAAGATTGATATGCATAGTTAGTAGTTTGAATATAAATGTGTTTTATGTGGTTCAATTATTGGTCAAGAAACTTTAAGTATCTGCCATCTTAGTTCTATTAGACTATAAGTACTTATATTTAGGGTTTTTATTTTGTCACCCCAATGTCTATGGATGCCACCCCATATGTATAAAATATACCTATTATGTCCTTTTTAAAAAAACAACTTTTAATACGGGTCGTAAGAGGTACATACGACCTGAAGGTCGTAGCACTCCCTTACGACATTTTAAAAAACTAAGTTTTAACACGGGTCGTAAACAGGTGTTACGACCTAAGTTTTTTCACAAGTCGTAAATAAGTGTTACGACTATAAAGTCGTAATAGTCACATACGACTTTGTTGTACTTCTTTTTTTTTCACAAGTCGTAATAGTATGTTACGACTTTGTTGTACTACGTTTCTTTTCTTTATTTCTTTTTGTTTTTTCCTTCATCAAATCCAGATGCGGTGCCGCTTTGATATGTTAGCAGTGTATGTTACTGAACTAACATTGGACTTTATTAAGTAATTACTTATGCCACCACAACCACTTCTTATTGCCCTCACTTTCTGCTGAATACTGATATGGTTTTTCACTGATTCTTGCTGATATGTTAAGAGTAGAAGTGACAAGCAACTGTGGAGTAAGTCAGCTGAAGGGGAAACAAAATCTTGTGCTCCTGAAGAAAACACAAAAGATAAAGAGTCAATTGTTCCTTGTGGTCTCATTGCATGGAGTCTGTTCAATGACACATACAAATTTTCAACATGGTCGTATGTGAGTATTACGACTTTATAGTCTAATACTTATTTACGACTTGTGAAAAAACTTAGGTCGTAACACTTGTTTACGACCCGTGTTAAAACTTAGTTTTTTAAAATGTCGTAAGGGAGTGCTACGACCTTCAGGTCGTAAATACCTCTTACGACCCGTATTAAAAGTTGTTTTTTAAAAAGGGCATAATAATAGGTATATTTTATACATATGGGGTGACATCCATAAACCTAGGGGTGACAAAATAAAAACCCCATATTTAAGTAGGATAGAGTTAGCACTCATGCATCTTTATGCTAGGAGGTAGGAGTAGTCATGATAGTCTGTCCATCTTGGTATTTAACTAAGGCTTGAGATTTTTGTCATGGATTGGTTCTATTTTTCTTTTTTCCATTTCTTTACCCTGAATTTTTTTTAATCACTGATATGTCTGTTTATGAATAAAGAAATGCGTCTCTTCATTGATGAAAAAATACACTTATCTACTCATGAACAAATACATTTATTCACTAGTGAATTAATACATCAATTCACTATTCATTCTTGAACCAATACATCAATTCATATTTTCACATGACAATTTTGCAAACTATCACCAACATTTTGATTTGGTTTTAAGGGTTTCAAGATCGAAGCAGCTTTAAGAAAACCCTTAATTTACATGTTCATCCTTGTGTTTGGGGTGGGGAGTGTACAAAATTACATACTTCAATGTGGTTAACAATGTTGGACATTGTAAGTAATTATTAATCAGTATAAGCCCATCTTTGTGTTACTTATACCCATCAATTGTTTATCTTCCATTTAATGAGCTTTTCAAGTGTATGGTGCCAATGAATGCTTGACTGGTGAGTTTATTATTATTATTTTTAATACAACAAATAACAAATTATTTATCAAGACAAAGTACCAGAAGTACTCAATGCTTAGTACATGTACAAAGGGCTCTATATTTCATCCCCCATTCCAAACAACATAGAAATAACCATCTACCCCATTCATTATATTCAAAACCTAATGTATATACTACCCATTTGACACATGTGATACAAACAACACACCGCTAATTGACATACGACATTACAATGTAGCAGGTGATGAAAAGATGTTACAACTGAAAATATCACACATGTATAAAACAATTTCCTGGTACTGAACGATAATTGGCACATGCTTATATACTGTTTTGTTAGGCTAAATTACTTTGATATACTCTTCAAGGTTTAGAATCCAATCACCACACGTGTAGCATATACTACGATTGTTCGCTTTAAGTACCAACCAAAATTCACACTTATCTTCTCCGGCAACTCTTCTTTCTTTAATGTCTCACCTTCAAAGATTAACTTGATTCTGATTTTCCAAATACTCCATAAAATTATTATCCACAAATTAAGCCAAGCTTGCATACTTTTTTTTTTTCCAGCTTTACTAATCCCATATGTTGTTGTAAACATGCTTTCGTGTTAATAATATTTGTTGATGTTTGTGCTTCACTCTTGTGAATGATTAATTATTGTAATTATAATTTGTTGCAGATAGGGGTGTAAGTGGTCCGGTCCGAGACCGCGAGACCGCTCAGACCGAACTGGACCGGACCGAAAAATGCAGTCTGGTCCGGTCTCATGGTCCGGTCCGGTCTCAAAAAGCTGAGACCATACATGAACGGTCCGGTCCATGGTCCTGCATGTTATTAGACCGCTAGGACCGGACCGGACCGATTGGGGTTAATAATTTAAAAAAAAAATAAAAAACCATACAGATCTGAGATATCACTCCTCAGCCTTTTTGATACAATTCTAAAAATAAGAAAATAAAACGCAGAGCAGCAGGCAGGGCAAAGAAAACAGCAGAACCTTGAGTCCTTGAGAGAGAGACAACGCTGCGAAGAGAGAGGGAGACGAGTTTGACGGCGGTGACAGGAGGCAGGGGAGACGACGGTTGAGGCGGCGACTCTAGGAGGAAGGAGAAGCAGTGGCGAGTCGCATGTTGGAGAAGGCGACGCTGAGAGGATCGTGCGTTGGAGAAGGCGATGCTGAGAGGAATGAGAAGCAGTGGCGAGTCGCACGTTGGAGAAGCAGTGGCGAGTCTCACTGTCTAGATCTGATTGTAGTTATTTTGATTTCAATGATTGTAGTTATTTTGATTTCAGATCTGGTTTGCCTTTCTCCCTTTCCTTTCTCCTTCAATGATTGTAGTTATTTTGATTTCAGATCTCGTTCTGATTCATCATCATCAATAGTATTCACAGATCTGATTTTTTTTATATATTTATTTTAAAATCAATAAGATTTGATTCATGTATTTACATATCTGATTCATCATCATCATCATCAATGAGATCTGAGATCTGGTTCTGGTTTTTTTTAATTAACTAATTAGCTAAATAGACCGGATCGGACCGGACCTTGAAAGGTCCGGTCCGGTCCGGTCCGTGCTGATAAATAATATTGGAGCCGGACCAGACCGGACCATACTAAATTGAACGGTCCGGTCCTTAATATAGCCCACAGACCGGACCGGACCAAACCGTTACACCCCTAGTTGCAGATGTCATACGTATTGGTGTGCTCACGGAAGAATATGCTGCGCATCACAGGACCAAGTCACACTGATCCATATGTTTGTTATTATCTTCTTTTCAATTTGTATTTTATCTTTTCCTTTATCTTTTCCTACTTTAGTGCTTCAGTTGTTGTAACATTCAAAATATATACCTCTGTACACATCACGTATCAATTGAATATACAAGCAATTTATATCTTTTACATGGTATCAGCCTAATCTCTGCCTACCAGCATTATACGATCCTACATCATGGCTCTCACACCCACTGCTACCCCACCACTTGTTGAATTCCCTACTGCATCTACTCTTTCTATCAAGCTTTCTGCATCTAATTATCCCACCTGGTTCAAGCAGATAACCAATCTTCTCATTGCCAATGACACAATTGGCTATGTTCGTGGAACTGTTCCCTGTCCTCCGGCCACTCTTGGCATTGGAGATGCTGCAACTGCCAACCCTGCTCATTCTCATTGGGTTCGGCAGGACCATTATGTGTATCTTGCCCTCTTGGGCTCCTGCGGTCCTGATGCGCAAATTATCATGTCCTCTGCAACCTCGTCCACTGACGCATGGCTGCGACTTACCAAGGCCTAAGCCAATTGTTCCCGAACTCGTGTGATGTCCTTAAAGGAGCGTCTTGCTTCTCTCTCCAAAGGTTCGTTACCTGTCAGTGACTATTTGCGCTCTATCCGTTTTATTGCTGATGAGTTAGCTTTAATTGGTCATCCTGTTGATGACATCGACCTGGTCATTGCCGCTCTGAATGGTCTCGGCTCATCCTTTCGCGAATTCAATGCCTCTATCCGTGCTCGTGATTCACCACTATCCTTTGATGAATTATTTGATAAGTTAGTTGATTTTGAAATTTTTCTACAGCGTGATGAACGCCATCAACAGTCCCTCCCTGTCACTGCTAATTATACTCACAGAACTCCTACTCATGCTAGCCGTGGGAGAAGACCCAACCGTGATTCCTCCTCTGGCACCAAACCTGCCTCGCCCTCTCATTTTGTCCCGCCAACTCATCCCAGGCGCTTTGCTTCTCACTAGGTTCCTACGTGTCAGTATTGTAACCGTCGTGGTCATACCGCTAAAACTTGTTATCAGCTGATTGGTTTTCCTAATCGTCCTACTGCAAACTCTGCTCATGTGACTGACACCAATGAACCTGCTTGGCTTCTTGACTCTGGTGCTTCTCATCATGTCACTCATGATCTCAATAATCTTACTCTTTCCAATGGTTATACTGGCTCTGATAAACTAGTTGTTGTCAATGGTAAGGGCTTACCCATTCAACACTCTGGTTCCACTCACATTTCTACACCTACTCATTCTCTTCATCTCTCCAATATTTTACATGTTCCTACAGTTTCCCGTAATCTTATTTCTGTCTCCCAATTATGTCAAACTAACAATGTCTCCATTGAATTTTTCCCTTGGCACTTTGAGGTCAAGGATCTTCAAACAGGGACGATTCTACTGCGCGGAAAGAATGAAGATAACGTGTACACCTTGAGAGCATCTCCTCCACCACCACAAGCCTTCCACACCCGTACTCACCCATCCTTGCATCTGTGGCATCACCATCTTGGTCATCCTGCCCCTCGCATCCTTCATCATACTCTCAAGGCCAACAAGCTCAATGTTTCATCTTCTTGCTCGCTTTCTGAATGTTTAGATTGTTTGCAAAATAAAAGTCATAAATTGCCCTTTTCCCAGTCTAGTCTGTCCAGTACTCATCCTTTAGGAATCATTTATTCTGATGTTTGGGGACCTGCATCTGTTGCATCAGTAAATGGATTTTCCTATTATATTGTTTTTATTGATCTGTTTTCTAAATATGTCTGGTTATATCCTATGAAACACAAATCTGATGTGTCTACAATTTTCCCAATTTTTAAGTCTCTAGTTGAAAATCAATTAAACACCAAAATTAAAACTCTTTACACTGATAATGGTGGTGAATTCATTAAGTTAAGGTCATTTCTCCAATCTCATGGTATTGCTCATTTAACCACTCCTCCTCATACTCCTGAACACAATGGTTTATCCGAACGTAAGCACCGCCATCTTGTTGAAACTGCCAAGTGTCTTCTTCATCACGCCTCTTTACCCCTTAATTTTTGGTGTTATGCACTTCAAACCGCAGCCTACCTCATTAATCGTATGCCTACTTCTAAGCTTCACATGAAAACCCCACTTCATACTCTTTTTAAATGTGCACCAAACTATTCTAAACTTCGTATCTTTGGTTGTCTTTGTTTTCCTTGGCTTGTCCCTTACACAAACAATAAACTTCTTCCTAAATCTCAACCATGTGTTTTTGTTGGCTATAGTCCTACCCAAAGTGCCTACTTATGCTATAATATTTCCTCTCAAAAATTGTATACCTCTCGTCATGTTCAGTTCATAGAAAATATTTTTCCTTATGCCAATCAGATTTTATCTAGTCCTTCGGTGTCCCCTACAGCATCCAGTCCACCACTTCCTCTTTCCATTACTCATTCTTCCTCTGGGCCCAATAGGCCCATCTCACTTGCTTCTCATGATCCCTCAAGCCTTTTCCACCCTAACACTACACTACAGATGCAGCCTCTTCTTTCTTCTTCTTCTTCTCCATCGCGATCTACTCTCTCTGCTCTTCCCTCCATGCCTTCGACATCTTCCTCTACTCCTCCTACCGCCACTCAGCCCCTTCCCTGTCCTACGGCCACCGCCACACAACTACCCTCTCAACCCGTACCTTCCCTGCCCCCACCGGTTGAACCCGCCGCCATTCCCTTATCCCAAACCACGACCACCGCCACCTTGCCCAGCCTCACCACCACACCGCTCCTACCCTTTCAACCCGTCACTCCTCTGACCCCACCTGTTGAACCTGCCGCCACCCTCTTGCCCCAAACCACAGAACCCGACATCTCCTCTCCCTCACCACTACACTCCATCGCCACCCTCTCTCAAGGTGTACTCACGGATGCTTCTCCTCTTACCGCTGCAGTGGAACCGCCGCCTCCCATTGATCCTGTGCCTCTGTTACCCTCTCATCCCATGGTTACTCGCTCCAAAAATGGTGTCTTCAAACCAAAACAGCTCTATCTAGTTTCAAAGTTTCCACTTCCTGAACCGGTTGAACCAACGTGCTTCACTCAGGCTCTCAAAAATCCTCACTGGAAGTCTGCAATGTCTGATGAATTTAATGCTCTTATTGCAAATGGTACCTGGACTCTGGTTCCCAGAAAACCTGATTGCAATGTCATTGGTAACAAATGGGTTTATCGTCTCAAACGTTATACCGATGGTTCTATTGCACGGTACAAAGCACGATTAGTTGCCAAGGGTTTCCACCAACGTCCTGGAATTGACTATACTGACACATTCAGTCCTGTTGTGAAGCCTCAAACCATTAAATTGGTTCTGTGTATTGCATTATCTCGCGGCTGGCCCCTTCGTCAAATGGACGTTAATAACGCATTTCTTCATGGCACTATCACAGAGGATCCGTACATGGCTCAGCCTCCTGGATTTATTCATCCTCAGTTTCCTAATCACGTTTGCAAACTCCACAAGTCCTTGTATGGCCTCAAACAGGCACCCCGTGCCTGGTATACTGCGCTTCGAGTGTTCCTGCTGCAATATGGTTTTACTAATTCCAGGTCTGACACTTCTCTCTTTGTCTATCACCAACATGGCATTACCTGCTATTTCCTGGTCTATGTCGATGACTTGCTGCTTACTGGTAACAATTCCCAATTCCTAGCAAAATTTCAGCATGCCTTGGCTGAGCGATTTTCTTTAAAGGATCTCGGGACTCCTAGTCATTTTCTGGGTATTGAAATTGTTCCGACTACAACAGGTCTCTTTTTGACCCAGCATCATTACATTCGTGATCTTCTCCACTCCGCCAATATGCATGATGCCAAACCTGTTTCTACACCCATGGGCACTACATGTGATCTCTCGGCCCCATCTGATGCTTCCTCATGTGATGGTGCTGAGTATCGTCGTATTGTTGGCTCTCTTCAGTACCTCTCTCTTACAAGACCTGATGTATCTTTTGCTGTTAGCAAGCTTTCACAGTTCATGGCTGCTCCTTCTGTTATTCATATGCAGGCTGTCAAGCGTGTCCTTTGTTATCTTAAAGGCACTATTGCTCATGGTCTTCATCTTCGTAGTGACTCCAATCTTCACTTATCTGCATTCTGTGATGCTGATTGGGCGGGTGACACTGCTGACCGCCGCTCTACTGCCGCCTATATTGTTTATTTGGGTCCTAATGCCATTTCTTGGTCCTGTAAGAAGCAAAAGTCTGTAGCCAAATCCTCCACTGAGGCTGAATATCGCACCATTGGTACTACTGCTGATGAATTACTCTTTCTCCGGCAACTGCTCACTGAACTTCATTTTCCCCTTCTCAAGCACCCCACTATTTATTCAGACAATATTGGTGCTACCTACCTATGTGCTAATCCGGTTTTCCATTCTCGAATGAAATACCTTGCCATTGCCTACCATTTGGTTCGTGAATTAGTTGCCAATAAAGAATTACAGGTGCTCCACATTCCTTCTGAGGTTCAGCTCGCGGACCTTCTCACCAAACCATTATCTACTCCGCGTCATACATCTCTAATGTCCAAGATTGGTGTTGTCTGTGCCTCCACCATCTTGAGGGGGCGTATTGGTGTGCTCACGGAAGAATATGCTGCGCATCACAGGACCAAGTCACACTGATCCATATGTTTGTTATTATCTTCTTTTCAATTTGTATTTTATCTTTTCCTTTATCTTTTCCTACTTTAGTGCTTCAGTTGTTGTAACATTCAAATATATATACCTCTGTACACGTCACGTATCAATTGAATATACAAGCAATTTATATCCTTTACAATACGAGTGTTGAGTGATATCCATCTTGAGAGTCAATTTGAAAAGGATGGAGAGATCACAAATTCACAACCATAGTTGTAATGGAATAATTGATGGATCCAAGGTTAGTACTTGATTTTCTTCGCGGTCTATACATTTTTGGTATTTATTGATATTCATATTGGTTGTCCACGCCTTCCTTACCCAAGTAAATGAACGGGACAGAGTTCATGATTTATTTATTTTTTTTACTTAGGCACTTAACTTTCTAACAAACTCTAATGTTTTACACCTTACTTTATAGCAATTAAAGGAACAATCAAATGATGGGCCTGCAAGAAAATTTAGTTTTTTCCATTTAATCTTTGGGTGCAAAAGTCTAGACCTCTGTTTTTTTTTTCTTTCCAAATTCATTGGAAATTCAAGGTTGATGGTTGAATGGAGTGAAAATTGAAAATATGGCATCATAGACTAGAGTTTACAACAAATTGGAATGCAAGTTGCAAATTGTATTTTAGTTGCATTTTAAAGTTATTTATGTCTTTCATTTTTTTTTCACTTAGAAAATATTTATATTTATATATTTTTTTTTATAATATTGAAGTAACAAAAGTTTGAAGTTATGATTTTGATGCTCTATATTTGTGTCATATTTTCCATTTCTTATTTTTACTCTTTTATATCTTTTCTTCGTGAGACTAAAAACGTTAAGATAGTTTAAATAATTTAGGATGTAATAAGTTTCTAAGAGACCAAATACATGGTGTATGGCTAATTTAATTTGTGTTTGGTTAACCCATTAGACAATACTTTCACAGATCTTACTAAATACTTTATCTCATAATCTCATTGTCTCTCATCTATTGAATCATATATGAATTGCTTTTCTTGGCACAACCATACTTACCTTCATGTCCTCACCTAGCATAAGAGTAACAGATTCTACCGGGAAAAAAACCCTATAGCTAAATCAAAATTGTTGATCTGAAACTTTTTCATAATTCTCCAATTTTTTTATTATAAAAAAAAATTAATAATTCAAATAAAAGATTAATATCTGGATAGTTTTAAACTCATTTCAGAATCAACAACCAATTTGTGTTGTTCTGAGTAAATGTCTTTGAGGAATCCGTTTTTCAATTTTTTAAATATATAAAATTAATAATTTGTAACCAATCCATATCCCGAATTTTTTTCTATAAAAAATTAATAATTAAAATAAAGGATGAGTGGTTGGATACAATCTGGTGTGCTCCATTTTTTTTATATAAAAAACTTAATAATTCAAATAAAGGATAAATTGTTGGATAATTTTGAATTCATTGAGGAACCAACTGTTGGAATACAAGTGCAGTGGTATAGTATGAACACGTGAGAACACCTAGAAGGGGGTTGAATAGGTGTTCAGACAACCTTGAAAGATTTTTGCAAAACACAAACAAAACGTGGTTAAAACAAAAATTCTTTAACCAAAGTAACAGTGACTAACCAGCTACTCAACATACTATCCGGTTAGTTTCTGAAACAGAATTGAGTAAAATTGACAAATCAATTCAAGAACTCAGAGTTAACGCGGAATTATTTCAACCCAAGATTTAAAACAATTACTCAGATGTTTGAAAAAAGTTTTCTCCAAATTAATTTGTACAATTACTATCTAATTAATTCAATTAATTCGAAAATCACTTTTTTAGGTTTTCATGCAAGAACTATGAATAATGCAGAAATTAAAGAGATGAGGGATAGAGATATGACACAGAGATTTATACTGGTTCATTCTCATCTACTTGAGAGCTACATCCAGTCCCCTCTATCACAATAGAGAGAGTTTCTTCACTAGAATTATGAACAAGTTGATTATGAGATTCTTGTGTTTGTAGAAAAGATGGTAACAAGATGTAAAAGAAAACTTTTGATCTTTTCAATCTAAGAGAGAGTGTGTGGCTTTGTTTTTCTGAATGTAAAACGTGTAAGAGTGATTCTGTATCTTCATTAAGGTGTAAGAAAGGTTTTAATAAAGGATACCCATAAAGAATGAAAACACAAAACTGAATTTTTAACAAACTTAACAAACACTAACCGGTTACTGGGTATGACTAACTAGTTAGTCACTGTAAGCTTTGTTTCTAATTTAGCAAAAATTATTTTCAAAACTTTAACCTTTAAAACCAATTCTTTCAAACCTTAATTAAAATATTTAGCTATTTATTGATACATTCTAAAATAGTTAAAAAAAAACATTTTGAAAAACATGCATCAACATATTTTAATTAATTGGTTTTATGAAACTCAAAATTATTAATTTGATCAAAATTAATTAATTGAGATTCACTACCCAAAACTAACTCTACCCAACAACCTAAGGATTCAAAGCAAAATATAAAATAACTTTATGAAACTTTGATTCCTTGCTTGCTTGTCTAGAGATTAGTTGATCCTCTCTTCTTGTAAAATTTGTTTTCTTCTTCTCTTTATCTTTTCTTTAAAACATTGATAGCTCTTGAACTTTGTTTCTTTTTGTTCTTTGAGAGTCTTGCCTTCACTTATCTTCATCACAATGTTTTTCTCATCAAAACATAGCTTCATATACACATGAATCTTACACCAACAACTATCCTATATTATTCTAGATTAACATTTTATTATTACTCATGTATTGTAAGTAAGAATTATTTTCTTATAAGAGCTAAGATGATAAGACAAATATTTTTGGGTAATTAGTCGAACACAATAGTTTTTTTTTTTTTGGGTTTAAAATTTGATTGAATAGTTTTTGATTTATTTAATTTCGCTTTAGAAGTTAATATCAATTATAATTTTTTATTCCCGTGCATTTGGGAAGGAGTATTTAATTATTATTGGAGTGTGTTTAGTAGACTGTGTTTTTTTTCTTATAAATGAGATCGTAATGTGTATTTGATTTTCTCAAATTCTTAAAAAAATATACCACTTTAGTAAATTTACATTAAGAACTGAACAAATATTAAATAATTTAACCATATTATGAGGATATTATTTTAGTAATGATTGTATTGAGAATATAAAGTTAGTTAATTTATTTTTATATTGAAGACCATTAATTGAGTGTTTTTTTTTGCTTATATATTGAGCCGGAGGGAGCATTTTTCGCTACATTCCATCATACTCCCTCCGGCTTGAATTATAAGCAACAAAAAAACATACTTCTCTTGATTTAAAATATAAGCAAAATTAACTAACTTTATTAAATTTTGTTTCATTCTCAATGCCACTTTCCTAAAATATCTCTAGAAAATTGTAATCTTAATTAATTTTTGTTTCATTCCCAATACTACTTTCCTAAAATGCCTCTATTTTTTATAAATTTGAGAAAATTAAATACAATCAACTAACTTCCTTAATAAACATAAAAGTGATTGAATTTGCTTATAATTCGAGCAGGAGAAAGTAATCTACATGTTAAATATGAATTTGTGTAGCCTCAAAATTTAATTAGATTCAACCTTATGCATTGCACGGGTACTACAATAATTCAATTGATGAAAAAAACATTATTTGGGTTGAATCAACAATAAAAGGTTATGCTTTTTATTATTAAAAAGTTCTGATATCAAAGTATTTTTAAAACATAATTCAATGATTTTACTGTTATGCCAAATTACACAAGTTTTATTGTATTCACAATATTAATAATTTTAACCTTTTTATTAGATCGACTTTCATATCTCATTATGATATTAATATGTTGTGTAATTTTATGTTTATGTTTTTAATCATTTTTAATTAAAGATAATTAAATTTACATTTATCAAATTAGTTAGTTTAATGTATTTAACTTTCCCAAATATATACAAAATTAGAGTACTTATAGTAAATTTAAGTTAGGAATAAAAAAAAAATATTCAATCATCATAATCTAGATATTAAATTTGAATTCTATGTAACGTCAAAATGTAATTAGATTTAAGCCCGTGCATTACGCAGGTAATGTACTGGTAAGATAACATTTCATGCCAAATAACCTAATGGTAAAGGTTGTTGCTCTAAACCATTAGTTCGCCGCCAACAAGACTCGACATATTTGGTTGATAATTGAGTTTTTTAAATATGATATTAGGGATTCGATCTGTAACATCCCAAAATTCATGTGTTATAATTTTATTCTTGTAGTTATTTTTTTTGTAATATTAAATTATTAAAGAACTTAGACCTTTATATTATATTATAATGATAATAAAACAGACATATAGATTTTATGGTAATACATTGTTGAACAAGGGTACTTGATAGAATCATTATTATCATCATCATCATCATCATTATTATTATTATTATTATTAATATAAGATAAGATAGTATTAGATATTATTTATTTAAATTATTCTATTTTATCTTTATCAATATTAGTTTTTGATAATAGTTGTGACTAAGAGGATAAGTTAGAATACTCCATCCGTTTCACTTTAAGTGTCTTTTTGGACTTTTGCACATAGATTAAGAAAATGTTGATTATTGTAAGTTTTATGTGTATTTTGTCAAAAATACCCCTATTTAATATTTTTATTTTGTCAATGCATCATTACTAGTATTACAAATTTCAAAACTAAAACAACATTAAATGTAAGGGTAAATAAGGAAAAACAGTATTAAATGTTGTCTAGATTTGGTAGAAAGACACTTATTTTGAAACAAAATTTTGATGTTAAAAAGACACTTAAAGTGAAACGGAGGGAGTAATTGATTTAAAATAAATAAAAAGTTAAGATCAGAAATGTTAGTTTCATTCTCCTAAAAACAAAACCTAGCCTCCGTTAGGAGAACCAGAGGGAGAAAACGTACAAGAGAAAGAAAAAGAAAAAGAAGAAGAGAGAATCCCCAAGGTAACACTATAACCCAATTAAACCTCCATAGATAATAATAGGGAATATATGAAAATATTTTATAATTATTGATACATGAGCTTTTGTGACACTTTTACTGCACGTGAACTTCTGATATAAAAACTAGGCATTTGTAGGCATTTGTTGCAATACTTCCTATACAATAACGATTCATTCTATATTCTTATTTATAGCATAAGAGTGAATCGGGATGTTGTTTTTGGGATGTTGTTTTTGATTTTCGATGAAAACTTGTGCCTATTATTTGTCTTTAGTGTCAATTTCTCTTGTTATATATGTCCTCTCTGTTTCTCTTGAGGAAGCACTCTTATGAAATCGTGAAACGAAAATAAGTATAATGTCGTGGGGTTGAATCAGTGTTATAATATGAAATCGTGGTTTTTATTAAATCTTTTATTTCTTATAATCCGTATGAGTGTGTATATATATATATTTTGAAGTGTAGATTTGTTCCTTTATAAACAATTCTAATATTATATTTAAATTTATGTTTAAATTGTATTTGATTGTTTGGTCATGCACATCAACCATATGATATATTACGACGGACTCGGACGCCAGTGTAAGTCATCCGAACCCGGGATGCCGGGCAAGGGGTAGGCACCTCCAGCAGGCGTGCTGTGTGCAAGAGAGAAGTCATTGGTTGAGAATGGTCTGTGCACCAAATATGAATAGTTATAATGTTATTTTAGAGGAGTCTTTTGACTCATTGTTTGACCTGGGCACAGATAAACGAATTCCAACAAATAATTCAGAGGACAGACCCGGACGCGGGTGTAAGTCATCCAAACCCGGGGCGCCGGGCGAGGGGTAGGCACCTCCAGCAGGCGTGCTATGTGCAAGATAAAAAGTTAAAGTTAATGGTTGGAGTTCGAGGCCAAAAGGCCATAGATGCAATTAATGATTGTTCTACATTGATTGTATTAGATAGTCATATTTTTGTTCATGTGATTAATAATTGTATGATACTAGACATGAGTTATATTATTAAATGTTATTTCCCTCATTATTTTCTTTATGGAGATTTTTCGTACATGTGACGGCTGACAATATCATAGTTCAAAAATATTTTCAAGGTAAATAGTGTTACTGAGATTTTTTATCTCACTATTCGGGTTTGATGTTGTCAGATTGATATTTTGGGAAGCGTCAGGAAGAAGACAAGTTTATAATATTAGCTTTGTTGTGTAAATTATTTTTAAGGAGTCTACATTAAGTTTAAAGGGGATTGTTGGCATTGTAATGCCCTTCTAGTTTTAGTGTCTAGTGTCATTGTAGAATAAGTAAAATTTTCGATGTTATTTTATTTAACAATTATTTTGGTTCAAGGAGATGTATATTTTTCTTAATGAGACATTTTTTTATTTATTGAATATTGTATTTGGTAAGCTTCCGTGGATTGTGTATTTTGTTATTAGAATTAAGGTGTTACATTTTTTGTATCAGAGCAGTTCGGTTCTCTTCGGACAATGATATAAATTAATTAACTATAAACTGGGCACTTAGGGAATAGATAGAATCATGAACTTGGATATTAGTATGTGTATGACAAGGTTTGGAAGGAATCGTGATGAGTTTTGCTACTTAGATAGATGGTATTGCTACTTGGTGGATAGATGGTATTGGGACTAGCTACCCCAATATTGGTATTCTGGTGTAGAGTCATTACATCCGTTCGACACGTGCTGCTAGTGTTTGTTTTTGTGGGTACATTTTGAAGAGTAAAATATAAATAGAATCCTATTTTGTAACTTTGTGATCCGGACACAATGTTACATGTTTGAGGCTATCATATGCTCTTATTCTTTATTGATGAATTGGTGTATTTTCTTTTGATACATAAGGATGACAATGTTTGCAAATGTACTTGTATAGATTCATGCAATCAAAGGGATTTAGAGATACAAACTAAACACTTATTAGTGTCGTAAATATAGCGGGATCATATTTCAATTAGAGGCTATTGATCTTAAAAACTCAAGTATATATTGATTAATTATATATATATATATAGGTATGTATGTTCACAAGTATCATGTGATAGTTAGAAAAAAAAATTTAATTAATCCTTGAATTTTTATCATGAGGTTGGGAGTCTTAAGTTCTTTTATTGGATTGTTGTATTAGTTTCCTACATCATTCATTGAGGATTTAGGTCCAATTTAGAAATATTTATGATTGAAAGTTTTGATTGATGCTATCGGTATAATTTTATTTTTAAGGTATTTTAGTGAATACATTTAAATATGTTTCTTTATTATTATTTTTTAAATTAAATATAGGTTAAAAGCACTGTTGTTCTTGAGTAAAAACACTACTGCTAATGTTAAGTTTCTGTCGCTATCACTTTTTCGAGATTTTTGTTGTTTTATTGGTTCTAGGCGATCGGAATTTATATGCCGGTCTTGGTTAAGTTATCTCCTGTTTTTCTGCCCTCTAATATTGATTTTTTTTATGCTGCTGAGATAATTCATATTTATGTATGAGGAGTAGATGTTTTGATTTATGTTATTAGGTAGTTTCAAAGGGGTTGCTTTGTGTAGTTTCTTATATATATTGTCTTCTAAAACTCTATTGTATTCCTCTTGGTTTAAGTACTCCTTGTACTTCTAGTTTTTTTTCTTCAATGAAATTTATCTTATAATGATAGATAGATAGGTAAATAGGTAGATAGGTTATCTAGAAATTCATTTTTGCTAAAAGAAAAGTAATTACTTTTGAGCTGAATAGCATGAGAGTGTGAAATGATATTTATTTTGTTTGTTTCTAACATGTGTTTGTAAAAAAAAATTATAAGTTCTAAAAGATTTTTTTTATCTTGCTAATTAATTTTATTTTTTTTCAATTAGATGCATACTATAAAAGTTAACATCGTTTTAACTTTTGTGATAATTTGAAAATTAAACACTTTCGTTTTTTTTATATATTATTTTTGATATAATACGTGCATGTGTATCTCTTAATATATTGAATTATAATTTTTTGTTATTTATATGATATTACATGTTTAGGTAACTTTAAAGCGACTATAATTCAATTTTAGGAAATTTATACTTTAATTTTTTTTCCCGAGACACATAATGATTACACAAATAATTACTTACATAAATTTTATATTACTTGTTAGCGTACGTTAAACTCTATTTTCATATGTATTATGAGCAAATTGTCTTATTAGTTAGATGTGTATTTTTTTTAACCTTTTTTTTTAGAAGTGTCTTCTTTTAATGTTGTTTTATTGTCATGTGATTAACATATTATTATGTTCTTACTTCTTTAAGTTTTTCTCATAACATATTGTAGATATACAAAATCTAATATTTTGTTTATACAATGGTTGAGAGTAAATTATGTCTCTTCATTATACATGAATTATTATTATTTGTATTATACATGGTGTTCTCTGTATAATATTATCCTTTAATTATATTATTGCGTTTAGTTGAATATTTAGATTTTTAATTTTACATTAGACAGGTAAAGAACATGACTTTTTAAATGTTTTTTTAGACCAATTTGTACCTTGCCGCCACATAGATTAGAGTTCTCATTGACTTAATTCCAAGATTTAGTCCAATATTACTACTAGATTTAAGTGATCTCGAGAATCAATTAGCTAGAGAACTTGTTAGCTCATAAATTTATTAAAAATGACATTTTACATACTTTGTTTAGTACTTTTACTTTTAGTTGAGAAAAATAAATAATTTAGAGCAGGAGGTAGTGAATAGATTACAAACACTTGAATAAGATGATCGTTGACACTAAATATCATTTTCCCACAGATAAATGATTTTTAGATCAATTGGGAGATGTCGTAAAATTTTCTAAGTTGACATAAGATCACCACAAAGTTGAGATCAAACTTGAGGATATACCTTACAATATTTTTTGGACTGATGAGACTGGTCACAATAAATACTAAGTACCGTTAAAGATTGAAAATGTTAGTTTTGATTGAATAACATAAAGTTTTTAGGATATGTGATTACCATTTAGGTGCTGATTTTTTTTTTAAAGAAATCTCAAGATTGTGAAAATAATTTTTTTTTTTTGAGCCTAGGAAGAAATTGACAACTATATTATCTTAAACTTTCCAAACCTTTTAAATGAATTTGAGGTTTACAGTAATGCATTAACGAACAAATAATTGTTTTTGTACTAGAGGTTATCATAATGTGGCATTAGAAACATTAAATTTTAAATTTAATTTAACGATGTCTATAAAACTGAACAAATGACATTTAATAATTTATATGGAACCATATGTATCTCAAGTATTTGATATGTTCTTATTCATAATTTTATTTTTTTTGCATTCATTTTGGACTTTTACCTATTTTCATTTTTGAATTATGAATTTTTTTAGATGATAATTGCATGATTTGAACTTACAAAGGTAAGGATATGTAATTTTTTTTGAAGACAAACTTTGAGTTGAAGTAGCAGTGTGGAGGTAAGATAAGATTTGAAATAGTTACATGAAGCAACTTGAAAGTTACACTTAGAGTCTCTAGAGTTCAAATATTGATAATTCAAATTTTGAGGACAAAATTTTTTAAACGAGGGGAGAAATGTAACATCCCAAAATTCATGTGTTATAATTTTATTCTTGTAGTTATATTTTTTGTAATATTAAATTATTAAAGAACTTAGACCTTTATATTATATTACAATGATAATAAAACAGACATATAGATTTTATGGTAATACATTGTTGAACAAGGGTACTTGATAGAGTCATTATCATCATCATCATTATTATTATTATTAATATAAGATAAGATAGTATTAGATATTATTTATTTAAATTATTCTATTTTATCTTTATCAATATTAGTTTTTGATAATAGTTGTGACTAAGAGGATAAGTTAGAATAATTGATTTAAAATAAATAAAAAGTTAAGATCAGAAAGGTTAGTTTCGTTCTCCTAAAAACAAAACCTAGCCTCCGTTAGGAGAACCAGAGGGAGAAAACGTACAAGAGAAAGAAGAAGAAAAAGAAGAAGAGAGAATCCCCGAATAGATGAAATTATTTTATAATTATTGATACATGAGCTTTTGTGACACTTTTACTGCATGTGAACTTCTTATATAAAAACTAGGCATTTGTTACAATACTTCCTATACAGTAACGATTCATTCTATATTCTTATTTATAGCATAATAGTGAATCGGGATGTTGTTTTTGATTTTCGATGGAGACTTGTGCCTATTATTTTTCTTTGGTGGCAATTTCTCTTGTTAGATATGTCTTCTCTGTTTCTCTTGAGAAAGCACTTCTTCTTATAAATATAATATGATATATACTATGATGATATTAATAATTCATAGCACGAAAATAAGTATAATTTCATGGGGTTGAATCAGTGTTATAATATGAAATCGTGGTTTTTATTAAATCTTTTATTTCTTATAATCCGTATCAGTATATATATATATATATATATATATATATATATATATATATTGAAGTGTAAATTTGTTCCTTTATAAACAATTCTAATATTATATTTAAATTTATGTCTAAATTGTATTTGATTGTCCGAACCCGGGACGCCGGGCAAGGGGTAGGCACCTCCAGCAGACGTGCTGTGTGCAAGAGAGAAATCATTGGCTGGGAATGTTCTGTGCACCAAATATGAATAGTTATAATGTTATTTTAGAGAGTCTTTTGACTCACTGTGGCACAGGTAAACGAACTCCAACAAATAATTCAGAGGACTGACCCGGACGCTGGTGTAAGTCATCCAAACCCGGGACGCCGGGCGAGGGGTAGACACCTCTAGCACGTGTTGTGTGCAAGATAAAAAGTTAAAGTTAATGGTTGAAGTTCGAGGCCAAAAGAACATAGATGCAATTAATGATTGTTCTACATTGATTGTATTAGATAGTCATATTTTTGTTCATGTGATTAATAATTGTATGATACTAGACATGAGTTATATTATTAAATGTTATTTCCCTCATTATTTTCTTTATGGAGATTTTCCGTATATGTGACGGCTGACAATATCATAGTTCAAAAATATTTTCAAGCTAAATAGTGTTACTGAGATTTTTTATCTCACTATTCGGGTTTGATGTTGTCAGATTGAGATTTTGGGAAGCGCCAGGAAGAAGACAAGTTTATAATATTAGCTTTGTTGTGTAAATTATTTTTAAGGGGTCTACATTAAGTTTAAAGAGGATTGTTGGAATTGTAATGCCCTTCTAGTTTTAGTGTCCAGTGTCATTGTAGAATAAGTAAAATTTTCAATGTTATTTTATTTAACAATTATTTTGGTTCAAGGAGATGTATATTTTTCTTAATGAGACATTTTTTTTATTTATTGAATATTGTACTTGGTAAGCTTCCGTGGATTGTGTATTTTGTTATTAGAATTAAGGTGTTACACGATCCATATTGTGGGTATATAAATTACTTTGTTAACAAAGCAAAATCTACTTTGGTGATCTCTACGCTTCGATGAGAGAATTAGTCTTCGACTAGAAGATACATTTGGTGTAAAGAAAAAAAACATAAGGAGAATGTTTGATTTTGTTTAAGATTATAATTTTGCTTTTTTTTTTCAAAAATAACCATACTTGTTTGTTTGTCAATGCATATTTTAATTATATTATATTCTTGGAAAAATAATCAAAATCTAAAAGCTCCCCTATCTTTGGTATGATTATTTTTTTAAGATCCATATAATTTTCTTTTTCTACCCTTATCAATTTAACAAATTAACTATCCCTTCTTACTCCGTACCTTTTTTTTTGGTAATTTACTCAATAAAAATATTTTTTTTGCCTTATCCAAACAAAACAAATCCGCTTAAATTCATTTTTGTAGCTAAAATACCCAAACATAAACATATTATAATTTTTTACAATACCATATTATAATCATGAAAAAAATAATCATATAATCTCATTTTATGAGTTATATCAAACATCCAATAATTCTCCACATGCCACTAACACCATCAGTTAACCCAATTAATTCATTAACTATATTAATTTCTAAAAAAAATATTTATTTTTTAAGATTTGATTAACTTCTACATGCCATACACTTTAATTTTTTTTTTGGTACTCTTTTGACCATTGACCAGTATCACATGTGTTCCGAAAAACATTTTTAATACCAAAAAACCTTTAAGATTAATCCTGCACAAGATCGTGTTCTTATGCCTCTCCCAGTGTGTGGGTTGTGTTAATCGAGAATCGATTATGAGACTTCTTAGTCTCAGATCCCATTCTCAAGTTTTCAAGTTGGCAGGATCGCAGTACTTGACTCAGCTTGGTTAGTCATGCACCCTAACTTTTAAAGGATCCTACACAGTACACCCACCCGCAATTTCCCCATTTTCAATTTAAAAAAAAAAAATTAAAACAGAAAATCCACTAACGATGATGACCCACTTCAAATTGTTGCTGACAAATGGTTTTCTGCCAGCCACACGTGCTCTACCGTAACCATAGCCTATGTCTGCCTTATTTTTCTCTTCACATCATTAGTGTTTTGTATCTACCGTAACCATAGCCTATTTCTGCCTTATTTTTCTCTTCACATCATTAGTACTTTGTATCCACCGTCTTTGTGGTGTTAGTGTTTGTTCCGTAGTAGCTTCTGCAACTAACTTGTTCCAATTTCAATGCTTTCTTTTCTCCCTTTATCTTCTCCACTATGGTAAGCCATCATCAACTCTAACACACCACACCAATTCATTCACTTTTTCTGTGTTTTTTTTTTTTTAATAAGTATGACCCACTTGTTGTTTTGATTACTTTTTTTGAGATTCATTAAGGATTCTGTTACTTTTAGAGTTTTATATGGTACCTATGGATACTTTGGTCAAAACACCTAACAAGCTTGGATTTTTACACCCACTACATGGTTATTCTGAAAAATTGAGCAGTTTAAGTTACTCTAGTAAGTTGCAAAACCAAGAGCTTAGATTTGGCTGCAAAAAACCACTGGTGAAATGTGGTGGTGTTGGTTTGAGGGCTAGTAGTAGTAGTAGCAGCAGCAGTAGCAGTGCCCTTTTGGAGCTTGTTCCGGAAATTAAGAAAGAGAATCTTGATTTTGAGCTTCCTTTGTATGATTCTACAAAGGGAGCTGTGGTTGATCTTGCTGTTGTTGGAGGAGGCCCTGCGGGGCTTGCGGTTGCGCAGCAGGTTTCTGAGGCTGGGCTTTCGGTTTGCGCCATCGATCCGAATCCGCGATTGATTTGGCCGAATAATTATGGTGTTTGGGTGGATGAGTTTGAGGACATGGATTTGCTTGATTGCCTTGACACCACTTGGTCGGGCGCGGTTGTCTACATCGATGAGGAAACGAAAAAGAATCTGGATAGACCTTACGGTAGGGTCAATAGGAAGCTGCTGAAGTCGAAGATGCTGCAGAAGTGCATATTGAACGGCGTCAAGTTTCATCAGGCTAAAGTTATCAAGGTTATTCATGAGGATACAAAATCTATGATTATTTGTAATGATGGCGTCACTGTTCAGGCTACTTTGGTTCTCGACGCAACAGGCTTTTCGAGATGCCTTGTTCAGTATGATAAACCATATAATCCAGGTTACCAAGTCGCCTATGGGATTTTGGCTGAGGTTGAAGAACACCCTTTTGACTTAGATAAAATGCTTTTTATGGATTGGAGAGATTCACATTTGGATAGTGACATGGAGCTGAAGGAGAGGAATAGTGGAATACCGACCTTTCTATATGCTATGCCTTTTTCATCCAACAGGATATTTCTTGAAGAAACTTCTCTTGTTGCACGGCCCGGGTTAAGTATGGCTGATATACAAGAAAGAATGGTTGCTAGGCTGAAGCACTTGGGCATCAAAGTGAAAAGCATCGAAGAAGACGAGCACTGTGTCATCCCCATGGGTGGCCCACTACCAGTTCTCCCCCAAAGAGTTATTGGAATTGGTGGTACTGCTGGGATGGTGCACCCTTCGACCGGGTATATGGTGGCAAGGACCCTAGCCGCAGCTCCTATTGTCGCTAATGCTATTGTTCAGCTACTTGGTTCCGACAGAAGTCTTTCGGGAGATGAACTATCCGCAAAAGTGTGGAAAGATTTATGGCCCATCCAAAGGAGGCGACAAAGAGAATTCTTCTGTTTTGGTATGGACATCTTACTCAAGCTTGATTTACCAGGCACAAGAAGGTTTTTTGATGCATTTTTTGATCTGGAACCTCATTATTGGCATGGATTCTTATCATCAAGACTGTTTCTTCCTGAACTCATATTTTTCGGACTCTCTCTATTTTCTTATGCTTCTAATAGATCTAGGTTAGAGATTATGGCAAAGGGGACTGTTCCTTTGGTAAGAATGGTCAACAACTTGATACAAGATACTGAATAAGATGACCTCCTACTAATAAGTTGTATGCTATTTTCGTCAAAGCGTCTGCACCTGTAGTTTATTACAGATAATATAATTTTCAAAGTATATTAATATAGTCCCTATTGTTCTCCTTGGTTCAAAGTAACTCCCTCTTGAACAACAGTAGTACTCAGAATTTCTTCAATTTAAGCTTATCACTATTTGCATTTGGCACACCTTTGATGCTTTCTATGGATAACAGGAAAAATGTTTATCGTTTCTCTTGAATGAATCTCAGTCTTCTGATATTATTTAGAGAATGCTTTGGTGAAAATTATTAACATATGCAAGAATCAAGATGAGGTTTCTTCTCTTATGAATTCAACCTTGAGTGTTGATGGTGAATCATGACTAGTAACTTCCTCTCGGGTTTAAATCTTTACTTCGCCATATCTAATACAGTAGTCATCAATGAAAGGGGAAATTGCACTCAGTAACCTAAGGTTTGTCATGACGACGTAGGCATTGCTTATAATTTTAAAAGAGATGCCGATGTCCGCCCTTATTTTGTATTATGTGAAGCACTCACATCCCTTCTGCTCTATGGTCGGTCAGGAAAACTAACAAAAGTGTATCGTGATTGCGCATATTGTTTGAGGCTTCAAATGTATGCAGATGACATTTATAACTTGCACTGAGATAATACATGTCATGAGATGCTGTTATGGGCACATTGATCCTCCTGCTCTGGAAAAATGCACAAGTTTTGAGGTCATAAATGTCATTCTCCTCAAACATTTGCAGTCTCGGATAGCTTATGTAATGCACATTTTCATTAGTTTTTTTCAATAGATTGGCAGTAGGAGTGAGTGCAACAAGGAATTCAAAACAGGGAGGTCATTGTCATTTTTTGAAACTAGAGGTGTGCTTGTTATCGTAACAATCCTTGAGAGTACTGAGCGAGACTTCCTCTTAATGAAATGTTCCTTAATATATGTTACTCATTAACATGATTCAACATGATCAAACATTGTTGATCCATGTAGTTCATGGCCTGTCTCAAATTACTCAATTTCATGCAATTTAAGCTCCCACCTCAAGGAGATGTAAATGTCTGAGAAATAGTCATGCTTATTAGTAATTACAGTGACTGACAGCAGCACACATACATACATACATACATACATACATACATATATATATATATATATATATATATATATATATATACACATATATATAAAGCAACGTTTAGGTGATGAATAGCATGACGTGACTTATCTCAGTGCATGAAACTTTTAAAATAGCATATGCAAGGCAAGGATGATCCAGGGGAACGGAAATGAGCATTATACTGTTATAAGCTTTAGCTTTACAATCTTGGTTTGTTCATGTGACCATTAATATGATTTACAGCAGGAAATTTTGTCGTAATGTCCTCATGAAAGAAATTCTCATTATACACTTCTTGTTATGGCATGCAGAAAAACTGTTCAAGATATTAGTGCTGGTATTTGTAATTTACTTAAGTGTGCAAGTTGGACCTTCATGACCTGTCAAACTCAAAAGTTTGACACTAAATAAAAGACTAATCAAAATAAGTGAAACATATCCACATAAGAATGGATCATCTTAATTCTTAAGTTGGAAATTCAACTACTTATCAAATAAAAAATGAATACATCCTTATTAACTTACAAAGATAATCTCATTTAAAAAAATTCTTGTCTAAATAAAGTCAACCAAATAAAAGAAGCTCCGACAGATAAGACTTGTACACAAACTAATTCATCTTAATTTTTAAGTGTCTAGACTTTGAGAAAGTCTAGCAATATATTGTACATAATTTTTTTATTGAATTACATCTCATAATTTTTTAATTTTTTAAATAATACTTTAAAGTTTATTACTAGCATTCCTTACTTAGTAACACCAATATATGACATGCGTGCCCATGCTCGATGCTAAGCAGAAATGACAATCGTGCTGTGAAAATGGGTCTAACCCACATGGCTAGTAGCATTAAAAAGAGAGCAAAGAAAATTGCTGAATGGCCAAACATCCCCGCGAGATTACTACTCATCTCAAAGAAGAGATTTTAGCATAATATAGCTCAAAAATTCTATAAAATTCAAGAAAAATAGATTTTAGCTTAAACAAGTGAAGTCCCCATCCCTACATTTAGGAAAGCTCTTTGCTGCGCCTAGCAGCAGCCACAACAGCATTCATCAGTGTTCCGCGGAATCCACCTTTTTCCAATTCATGAACACCAGCAATTGTTGTCCCACCAGGAGAAGTAACATCATCTTTGAGCTGTCCTGGGTGCTTCCCGGTTTGAGTTACCATTGATGCTGCTCCCAATACCTGGAAAAACAACAAACACATTCATAAGCAAATGAAAAAAAAAAACTACTATAGGAACGAGCTTTTCAAATGCAAGGTGTGAATATGAACCCAGTAGTTTTGTTTTGCCCCAAGAAAATGATGTCCTGAAGGACTCTTGCTGCCATATTTCAGAGGTCAGAGCAACAATTGCATTAGTTGTAACCTATTTTGTTTTGTTTTGCTCACTTCTTTGGAGCACCGGTAATAGGAAGTGGGATCAAATAGTGGTAAAATGGAATGTTTGGCCCACTTGGAGAAAAGGAATAGGATAATTATTTATTTAGATCTTTTAATAATTATTATAATTATCAATTATTAGTATATTTTCTAGAATATTCCTATTTCCTAAGATTGTGCCACTTGTATGGCCTACTATCATTCTAGGGTTTATTATTTCCTACTTAAGTCTTTGTAGCCACCATTATCAAATCAATGAAAAATATGAAAGAAGTCTATTAACATTTGTTATTCTTTATTCTTTAGGTATCAATTCTTTAGTGTTCTTGGTAGGTAAGCTCTTTGCTTCCTATCAACCGGTGTATGCCTATGCATGGTGTATGTATTGGTTAATTAAAACCAGGAAAAGTTGATAACACAATTTAAATGCTCTAGTGCAATATCCGACTTGGCTTTCTAAGATCCGTGGGAGGAGCCAAATGTAAACTTGATCGTTTAAATTGATTTGACTGGTTGTTTAAACTTGCTTAGCCATTATAGAAGGTACATAGCTGAGGAAAATATGTGAATCAAATTCCCGATTGAAACCTTTATCCAGTATAGACTGAGTTGTGAATTTTGTTTACTGTGCTTGTATACAGTACAGCTAATCACAATATTCTAAACACTAAAGTTTAACCCATGCAAATGTTACTGTATAACTCAACCACTATTCAGCTCACTCACTTAAGCCAGCAGAAGTTCTAATCCTGGCAAACTGGAAATAGCATGCTTTAGAAAAGTTAAATAATTTTACTCTTCTAAAAGTTTTTTTTTTTTTTTTTTTTTTTTTTTTTTTTTTTTTTTAAGAAACTGACTTATAATTAACATGTCTGGATTATTCTTTTCATTATATTTGGCTTTCTGATATAATGAAATAAGACAGTGAAAGGAAGCATCAGATGTATTCTAAACACTTGGAAAAATAAAGTATGAACTTCCATTATTAAGTGGTTAAACTTCACAAGATAGATAGTATTTCACTTCACTTACAGTCTGAGAAGCTAGACTCAATGAAAGATCTCGTGGTAGACCAGCTGCTACTCCTCCATCGGCCAGAGCCTCGATAGCTAAATAAACATAAGCAGGACCGCTACCGCTGAATAAGTTAGGGAAAATAAAAAAAATTAGTAATTCAGTAAATAAATCAAAGCATTTTAAGAATAGACATATCTGCAGAATGTCTATCTGCTTGTCTAACTTAAGGTCTTTGAGGAATGATGCAGTATAGGGGCAAGAATTCAGAAGCTATACCACGGCAAAACCAAAAATATAGGGACAAGAATTCAAGAATCACTTGTACAGGGGATGTGGAATCAATTCATGATGTTAACTGGGATTGAGAGTACAAGCTTTACATGAAGAGGGAGAATAAGGGAGGCATGAGTTCAATCAAAATAAAAAGGATAGTGATCTCCCAACAGAACATTTAGGCCCCAGACATTGTTTTCTCAAATGTAAACAGCTCGGAACTGTATGAGCAGTCAGACTTAGACTTAAACCATTAATACTGTCTTTGTACTGGTTTCATCTCTTGCCTTTAAGAAAATTTCTATCCATCAAAATAAAATAATTTTTTTTTTTTGTGGATTTCCAAGAGTATCCAAATATTAATTCATTCTAGAAAACGGGGATCTACATACCTTAGACCAGTTATTGCATCAAAAAACTTTTCATCAGCTTTCCATATTTTGCCGACTGACCCAAATAATTTGGCTATAAGATTTCCATCTTCTTCTGTTGCAGCTCCCCCCAAGCTCATAACTGTCATAGTTTTAAGTTGGTTATTCACAATTTCACGCAACTCTAACAGTCAACAAGGCAAATTGATAAAGAAAGAAAAGCAATAAGGAATATATACTTTGTTTTCTAGAATAACACAAAACATAACATAGTTACCATAATGTAAAAGAGAAAGAATTCTTGAAATTCTAATTTTTAATGGATGGTTCTCTTCATAATTGAGATTATTTACTGATGCAATTCATGCATTCAGAAAAAGGATAAGAAAAGAAACAAATGCTGAGACTACACAATCAAACTACAATAAGGAAAAAATAACCACTTCAATAACTAATTCAACATCATAGACTGATTAAATAACCAACTCAACATGCAAAATGTAAAGTGTAAACTGAGATTTTTAGAGCCTTCAACACATCATTCTCAAACAAAACCACTATCACGGGTTATTATAATCAATCATGTGTAACTTCCAATATTCAAAAGAGCTTAAATCATCTAACTGGAATCCCACATTCAGATAATTAGTCTACAAGACATTCGACATCAACTTGTTTTAAAATTAAGTAATTTACTGGACAACCACAACTCCCAAAAAACAAAAACAAAAAAGCTTTAAAATCTCCCACCAGGTATGAATAAGATGGCTAGCAAAAGCAGTGGCAAACAAGAGGGAAAAGTAAATACAATTTACCACATCTGTCTTCCAAAGTCAAATGATTCTTCTAGTTAGAAGATTAAAACATTTTCATCAAATAAGTTAATTCCATCAGAGCTTTCAAGTTTCCATCATAATTGACTCTTCAACCAAAACTCTTGAACAAAAATTGATATTAGTACAAAACATAATTTAGAATCCAGAAAGTCAGTAGTTACATAAGTAACACGCATACATTCTCAACATTCTGCATAAAGAAAGTAACTGAATAACAAAAAGATAATATGCTCTTAAAGTGCAGGTTAAATATAAAGTTAATACCTGATGCTGCCTGACCAACAGCAGCAGGTGTATTAGGCATTACCCTGATGAATCTGTCGTGCCCAGCCCACTCCTACATTTTATGAAACAACCATTAAAGTCAAATATGCAAATAATTAAATCGGAAAGGCTAAAAGAGAGGGGAAATATAATCATAAAGGGAAAGCAACTCGCACAAACTATGTGAGGGATGTTTACAATGTCTAGTTCTCAACTACTCGCAAAGATTTAGAGAAGGACAAGATAATCCTGAGAAGAGTTTGTGACTTTGTGAGTGCATCTTACTCGATCAAAAACAAGTAGAACAAAAAATGTTTGAAGACCATGAGGCCATACACAGTTAAAGACAGTGCACAAGAAAAATGTGAAGATCTAATTTGGGTATCATGAAATTAAGAACACTTTATTTTCTTTATGTTTTAAAGTTTCTTAATTATCTCACAACTCACATTCAGCCATGAATAAGGAACAATTTCATATAAGATTAAAATCCAGCAATAACAAACTGTCACATTCTTTTTATACTCCAACAACACCTTTACATGAAGAAAATCCAAGGAAAAAAATTAGCGAACTTTCATTTCAGTACATAAAATTTTAAGCACTATTATGATTATCACATTGTCTCTTGTGACACCCATTGTTCAGTCAAGTTGGCTCTCCTATAAGGACCAATTTCATTGACAAATTATAATTTTAAAAACTAATTTGTTAATTTTCTAAAGTAAGGGACTAGATGAACTATGAATATCGCTTACACTTCGAAAACAACTTCTCTCCTAAACTGCATCACGACCGCAATTGCGGCCACATAATACGTAACCGCGACCGCAATTTAAAACCTTGGTTTTCACTATTATAAAAAATAAAAGTTGACTAAAAACTGAAATTCTGCTTTTATGAGAAGCTATATTTCCAAGCTTCTCATAAAAAAATCAGTTTTTTAGAATCACTCTTTAAAGCCTAAATGAAACGTGATGTGCTCTAGAATGATAATAATAATAATAATAAAAAAAAAAAAGTGGGAAACCTGAAGATCTTTCAACTTGAGACCAGCAGCAACAGAGACTAGAAGCTTGTTCTTGGTGAAAAGCGGCTTCAATTTCAATACCACGTCTTTCACTGCAAACAACACAACACAACACATTTATTGAAAATCACTACTATTCAATTCAACATTAATTCATTATGAGATCAATATGGAATAATAGAGAGATTATGATGAGTTAGGATGGCAATACCAACTTGAGGCTTGACAGAGAAAACGACGACGTTGCTTTGCAGCACCACCTGCAATTGTGAATGCGATGATTATTAGTGAGCAAAAGAAGGAAAAGGAGAATGTATTAATAAATAATAATGATGATACGTCGTCGTTGGAAGGGAGAAGAGTGACGCTGAGGGATTCGAAAGCGGAGCGGCGAGTGGGGTTGGAGTGAGAGGTGTGGATGCGAGAAGGGGGCAAGATGCCGGAGCTGATGACGCCTCGGACGATGCTCTCGGCCATTTTACCGGCGCCGATGAAGCCCACGGTGTAGGTGTCGACGGGGATTGGAATGATTTCCATGTTTGGTTTTGGCTGAGAAAGAGAAACAGAAAGAGAAATCTATCTTTCGTTCTTTCTCAAGTGAAGTGAGTTTGAGATGTTTACGGAAGCATAGCATAGAAATAGAAGCAGTTATACGATACTTGCCTTGGTGCAACAAATTTATTTATGATTCTGTCCCTAAATATAAAGTCATCTTGACACTTTTATTTTGTCTTTATTTATAAAATATTATACCAATTTTTAATTATCTTTAATTACTTTTTTTACACGAACAACCCTATTTGTTTAACGCTTTTTAGATTCTCAATAATATTAGTAGGGTAATTTTAAAATTACATATCAAAAGTTTACATTTCTAATACAATTAACTAAATTATTTCATTTTATTAATGGACGTAAAATTCCCAAAGAGGCTTTATATTTAGGGACGGAGGGAGTATCAGTGGCCCGTGCCCGCTCTAATGCTTTGTTTGATTGCACGAAAGAAAATGAGAAGAGAGAAAATGAAAAGAAAAATTATGAAAAGAAAATAAATAAATTTTGTGGTTGTTTGGTTAGAGATGAGAAATGAGAAGAAATATAAGAAAAAAAAATTTGTTTTGTTAATTGAAAAAAAAAAGTGAGAAAAGAAAAACGTGTTGGCTTGATATTGGTTTTGTGTCGTGGGACCAACCAACACACTCTTTGGGAAAAGAAAAACGTACACTCTGTTTGCTGCTTTACTCATATAACAAGCAACGCATCGAATGGAGAGCACCAGCCTCAATGCTCCCGCAAAATCTCGCCTCATGCGGGAAGAAAACCAATATCAAGCCACTCATTTCGTGGGATCCACTCATTTTTTCTCTTCCTCCATTTTTTTTTGTACCAAATAGGAGAAAACTCAGTTTTCTTCTCAATTTCTTTCTTCTCAAATTTTCTTCCCCAAATTCATCCCAACCAAACAAAGTGTAAGGCTTTGTTTGAGTTGCTGTATTTTGGGAAGAAGAAAATAGAGAAAAAAAAAGAGGGGCTTTTCCCGTTGACTATTGCTTTTTGACCCCCATTTTCAATTTTTATGGACCAAAACACCATTTTGCGTGTTATTAGTTTCGATTCTACAAAGACAAAAGAACGTTTCCGACATATCGACTCTGGAGAGTCGGAAATTTTTTTTCTTCAGAAAATAAAATAGTGCTTGGCATCTGAACCATACTTTATCGAGGTGATAAGTTCCTAATCTAAACTATATAAAAGCTGACATGAACAAATCAATTGAAAGAGGAAAATTATTCAATAGTCTTGTAAGATTAATGGCAACCCTTGTATGATGGTCAAGGCTTCAATGAACCAAAGTCAAGAGGTGCACGTTGCACCTCCTATGTAAATGAATCTGTACGGAATACTGAAGGAAACCGACAACCCGAAAATCCGTTTTTGAAGCAAAACTTAAAAACTGATTGGACAAGGATAATAGCGTAAAAATACATGGTCAATGGTGGTGGCAGTGGCGGTGGCGATGGTGGTCTTCTCCTCTTCTCTCTCTACTTCTCTCTCTGATCGAAGGCTGCTATGGAGTTAAGTTTGATGCTCGCGGTGGTTGCATCTGCACTTGGCGATGTTGGATCTGTTGTTGACGACGATGACGGTGGTGGTGACGGTGGTAGTGGCAGTTGTAGCGATGGCGACGGTGGTCTTCTCCTTTCCTCTCTCCTTCTCTCTGATCGTGGGCTGCTCAGGGGTTGAGTTCGATGCTCGTGGTGGTTGCATCTGCACTTGAAGCAAGTTGAAGGCGATACTGGATCTGTTGTTGATGGCAATGACGGTGGCGGTTGTAAGACCCGGGCTGATGAGGGCGGGGAGTGATCGCCGGTGCAAAGAGGCACGGACAAGGAGCGGCTCCTGGCAGACTTCTAAGGGAGGGGTACATGAATGAACCGACGCACCGGAATGAGAGGGTGATCCTGAGACTGTGTAGGTATGGGACTACATAGTATATGAAGGCTTAAATGAATTGATTGGTACTACCCATATCAATAAGATGCATCTTCTTTTCATTCATGTACCCCTCCCTTAGAGGCCCGCCAGGAGCCGCTCCTTGTCCGTGCCTCTTTGCACCGGCGATGACTCTCCGCCCTCATCAGCCCGGGTCTTACATGCCCACCAGCTTCCGCCTGGTTCGTCCCCGAACCACACTGTACTGGGAGAGGAGCCGCTCTGATACCATTTGTAACATCCCTGGCAGGGAAATGGATTGCAACTGTCCCCACATACCAACACGAGTCATCGTACCATTTGTAACATCCCTGGCAGACAAATGGATTGTGACTATCCCCACATACCAACACGGGTCTTTTCGGCGTGCTTTGTCCTCACTCGCACACTTCCCGGGAAAACTTCCCAGGAGGTCACCCATCCCAGAATTACCCCAAGTCAAGCACGCTTAACCATGGAGTTCTTATGTGATGGGCTACCGAAAAGAAGATGCATCTTGTTGATATGGGTAGTACCAATCAATTCATTGAAGCCTTCCTGTACTATATAGTACATAATATGCATCTTCTTTTCGGTAGCCCATCACATAAGAACTCCACGGTTAAGCGTGCTTGACTTGGGGTAATTCTGGGATGGGTGACCTCCTGGGAAGTTTTCCCGGGAAGTGTGCGAGTGAGGACAAAGCACGCTGAAAAGACTTGTGTTGGTATGTGGGGACAGTCGCAATCCATTTGTCTGCCAGGGATGTTACAGCGGTGGTCGTGGCAGTTGCAGCGAAGGTGACGATGACCTTCAACTCTCCTCTTTCTCTATCCACTCTGATCGAATGGCTGTTGAGGTTGAGTTCGATGCTCGCGGTGGTTGCATCTGTACTTGAAGCAAGTTGAAGGCGAAGCTGGATCTGGTGTTGACGGTGATGACGGTGGCGATGGCGGTAGTCGTGGCACAATTACAGTGGCGGGGGTGTGGTTTTAGACGGTGGCGCCAAAGGGGTGGTGGTGAAACTGATGGCTATGTGGTTGATGGTGGGGTATCTGCCGGCGGTGGAAATGGAGTCGGTGGTGTTTCTAGTGGTGGTGCTGGAGGCGTCGCCGGAGTTGTCTTTGGTGGTGGTGACCAGAATTTACTTACGGTTTAACCCTTTTTTTTATTTAAATAACTAAAAAAATTAAAAACTGGAAAACCGGCTAGAGCAGGTAAAATATAGGGGGTGCATGCTGCACCAAACCCCAAGCCAGTGTAGTGAAGCCTCGATAGCTAAAAAACATAAGCAGGGCCGTTATCACTGAGTGCATGTTTGGTTTTGCGGTGAGTTAGTCCAGAATCAGTTCTGAAATGTCAACGTTACTAACAGTTGTTTCTACTCCAACGTGATTTTGGGGCAATAATTGATCTTCTGACTCGTAATCAAACATGTTGTGAATAAGTTAGGAAAAATAAAAACAATTTTTTAGTAAATAAATCAGCGCATTTTCAAAATAGACGTATCTGCGGAGAGTCTATCTGCTTGTCTAACTTAAGGGCATTGAGGAATGATGCAGTACAGGGGGCAAGAATTCAAAAGCTATACCACAACAAAACCTAAAATATAGGGACAAGAATTCAAGAATCACTTGTACACGGGACATGGAATCAATTCGTGATGCTAAGTGTGATTGAAAGTAACGAAAAGGGAGGCATGCGTTCAATCAAAATAAAAAGGACAGTGATCGCCCAACATAATATTTAGGCCCCAGACACTGTTTTCTCAAATGTAAATAGCTTGGAACTGTATGAGCATATCAGACTTAGACTTAAACCATTAATACTGTCTTTGTACTGGTTTCATCTCTTGCCTTTAAGAAAATTTCTGTCCATCAAAATACAATAATTTGGCTATAAGGTTTCCATCTTCTTTTGTTGCAGCTCCCCCCAAGCTCATAACTGTCATAGTTTTAAGTTGGTTACTCAAAATTTCACGCAACTTTAAAAGTCAACAATGCAAATTGATGAAGAAAGAAAAACAATAAGGAATATATACTTTGTTTTTTAGAATAACACAAAACATAACATAAAGACCATAATGTAAAAGAGGAAGAATTCTTGAAATTGTAATTTTTAATGAATGGTTCTCTTCATAACTAAGGTTATTTACTGATGCAATTCAGGAATTCAGAAAAAGGATAAGAAAAGAAACAAATGCTAAGACTACACAATCAACCTGCAATAAGGAATAATTAACCACTTCAATAACCAATTCAACATCAGAGACTCTGATTAAATAACCAACTCAACGTGCAAAATGTAAAGTGTAAACTGAGATTTTTAGAGCCTTCAACACATCATTCTCAAACGAAACCACTATCAGGGGTCATTACTTATTATAATCAATCATGTGACTAGATTAAAATACTAAAACATCATTCTTTTATTTTTAATCAATTAACAAAAACAAACTTTGTATTTTGTATTGGTAGATTTAGGGTTTGTTGTACCAAATCTACAAATATCCATTTATATTTCATTAATAAACTATTATTTGTACACCCTAGGTGAAACAAAACTGTGATATTAAATTTCTTTGTCACTGCATGTTATTTCCTTTATATTGTTGTTCGTTTCAATTAGGTTTTGCAAATGACGGTATACTACAATTGAACTATTATCGACATTTTGTTATAATAATTTTAAATTAATAATTATTACTTTATTTGCAAATTATTTTAGACATTGCATACTACAAAAAAATATGACAGGATTTGGAGTTTGGTTCACACGTGGAATGGTTGGTCAATTTATTATGGGTGAAAGTATCACAAATTAATTCATATTATGTTTGAACCTTTGTTATTACATTATTATCATTGTTTGGCAGAGGAATGTGCTGGTGGATGATAAAAGCAGTGCTTGGCTTCATTTGGAAAATAGCTCAGTTTTAACCATCAAAAACCATGCAGGAAATTCTCATCAATTACAATTTCAAGTGTCTCCATATGATGGCAAAACACGGATTACAGAGGGTTTTGACAATCTACTGGACTTTTATCAATTGAATACCAAAGTTTGTATCAAAGTGTACAAGATCGACAACAATGAATACATGTTCAAAATAAGAAAAGAAGATGGAGGAACAATTTCTTATCCAGTTCCTCCAACAACAACCAATTTGCCACCATGCACATGTTTACATTGTAGACCAAATAAGTACACTATATACAAAAATTTATATCACTTAGCTTAAGTCTTTTAGTTAATTCTACATTTAACTTGCATACTTTTAAATATTTTCTTAATTTTTTTTAGGTCACATCAGAAACTTTGACTTTCAAGTTGAGAAGATATTGACTGAATACCAATGCAACAAAGGAATATTGGTTGATTTATTTGCTATACATATTTGGCATTTGTGTACTGATAATTTTGTACAACATATAACGTATTTTAATTTTCATCCCATTCGTTACAAATGTAGTTACTACTCAGCAAGTTTGTTTCTCAAGCTTTCCCTGTTGGAAACCAACAAGCGGGCTTAGCAATTACTAGAGGGGGGGTGAATAGTAATATGAAAGCAACAGTGACTAATTTTCGGTGCAATTAAAAGATAATTGATCAAAAGCTTGATTTTCTGAAACTGGGCAATTTACTCGAGTGATTTTAAGAACACTCGAGTGAAAACCTACGAAATACTCGAGTGATTTGGAAAACACTCGAGTGTTTTATGCAGAACAGAAAAATTCAGTTTCAGAGAAATTTAGCCAAATGATTCAATATCTTAAAGACTAGGCAAGAGCTGATATTAATCAAAGTAGAGGGCAATTAAATGAAGGTATAACAAGTTGAAAACAATTTAATTGCTACCAATTTCTACTTGAATTGTAAAAGCCCCTTTCTAGAGAACTTAGGGTTTGGTTTTTCTTGAAATCTAAGAAAGCTATAAAGAGAGAGACAACACCAATTTATCCTGGTTCACACTCAATCTAGAGTGCTAATCCAGTCCCCCTAATCAACTTAGGAGTTTCTACTAGTAATCAAATTGTTAGAAATTACAAGGCTAAATTGAGATTCCTCACTCAATCCTAACCCTTTTCAAGAGTGTACCAAACTCTTGAAATTTCTACCCCAACTTGATTTGGTGATGAAGAGTCCCTTCTTCTTTTTCTCCTTGGAACCTCCAAGAGCTCCACCAAAGCTCAGAACCTCTTAGCCCTTGCTTGAGAACCTCTCAAGTCTTGAATGAACCTAAGACCCACTTAGGTACACTTGGTTACCAACCAAGATTTTTAGAACAAGAAGTGTATGAGTGTTTGAGAATTGTACAACAAATAATTCTCTTACAATTAAAGCACACTCTCTTAACTCACTAAGACAATAATAAAGATGGATGCTTGGTTGAGTTTAGAGAGAGAAAAGATTTTAACACTTGAGAGAGATGGAAATCAATGAAAGAGTATTGGCTTCTTGTGGTAAATGAGGTCAACACTTCAGAATATAAGTGAGGGGACAAAAGGGAAGGAAAAACCAAGTTATTCTCCCTTTTTGTCCTCTTCTAACGTTTAGAAAAATTGCTGTCAGACCCAAAACACTCGAGTCTTTTTGAAAACACTCGAGTGTTTTGGTCAACTCTGATAGGGTTGCCTTTTTACTTTATCCAACGGCTATATTACTGAAAATTCATAAATCACTCGAGTGTTTTGAGAATCACTCGAGTGAATTGCTTAATGTTGGAAAAATTAAGCTTTTCTAACATTGTTTTCAATTCTCTCTTCAAGCCTAATTGGTTTTAATCTCAACCTTTCATGCATAATTATCATGTGACCTTATGTGAGAATAAAAACCTAAACTACCCACTCTCATAAATAAAATAAAATACATTAAAATTAAATGAGAATGAATAAATAACTAAGCACTTGATCTTCTTTAATGTTGGGCTTGCATTATTCACTTTAAGTCCATAATTTAATTACATTGTCATCACCAAAATTAATCCGCCTTAATCGGAGACTTGATTTTACAATCTCCCCCTTTTTTATGATGACAAAATAATTAAACCTCTAGCACTTGAGAGCTCCCCCTCAATCTAGGAACCTTTTTAACCTGTACAATCCAGAAAATGCCAAGCACAACGTAATACAATAATAAACATAATCAAGTGCTCATTGGTATCAGAGCAAGAGCATAAGTCATCAGAGTATAAGCAAGAAAGCGGAAAAAAATATGCTCTTTCTCTTTAATCTCCTTTCTCCCCCTTTTTGTCATGATAAAAAAAGATACAATTTGGAAACAAGGTGGAGAATGAGGGATACCAATAAGAAAACTTACCCCTGAAGAGTAAATAATAAGAAAAATATGACTATGAAGCAATAAAGAAACTTTGAAGAACATGAAAATTATGAAGAAAACATGAGTCATGCATAGATGTCATAAATTCATCATTCCAACAAACCATAAATAGACCATAAAACTAGAGTTTGAATCAAAGTACACCCAACTCCAAAAACAACAAAATACTCAAAAAGTTCAACATAGCTAAAATAAAGACATAGTCATAAAAAAAACAAGAAGTGCAAAGGAACATCCGGACTCAGACAGAGGGTGGCTGCTGATCATCATCGCGAGGATATGGCTGAAATCGCCCAAGAGCTGACAGAATCTGACTGAGGTCGGAGCGCACATGGCTAAAGCTAGCATCCATACTAGCGGAATGTGCGTCAAGTCTACCATGAAGAGCAGAATGCTGGAGGTCCATCTGAGCTCTCATGTCGAATAAGGTTGCCCTTTGCTCTTGAGCTTGGATTTCCAAAGCATCCAAGCGTCCATCAATCCTATCAGCCCGACCAGTCATAATGTTCATAAACTCCTCAGCCTGATGTCCCATGGAGGCAAACTTCCCATCAAAAATATCCAGCCTCTCATCCATATAGACCCTGTGCTGTGCAAATTGGGAGTTCCAGGACTCCGGCATATCAAAATTAATTCCATCAGTAGGGTCATCATGGGGCACACACTCCCACTCCCTCCGGCCTGCTGGTCAAAAGCAGCCTGCTCCTCCTCTAGCTGCTGAGAATCAACACCCAGCTGATCCGCAGCCTGCTGAACATTCCCCTGAGCCTTCAGAATAGCCGCCTCATCAAAATATAAACATCGATTACCGTAGTATTCGATGTCCATCTTTCCCAAAGAAATGTCAGAAAAGGCATGAGTCTTCTCAGGTAGACGAACAACAGACTCGATTTCAGGAATTTGAACATCAAAATGTTGAAGGAGTCTGCACACATGCATTGGGTAAGGGAGGTGTTGCTTGGGTTTAGAGTCGGAGGCTTGGTTCATCTTGGCAAGGATAATGGAAGCCCAATTCAAAACATTACCATTTAAAATGGCATCCATAGCTCTAAGTTCAATTTGAATAGGGCGGGAGTAATTTGGAGAAGTTTGGGGCAACAAAATATGGCTACCAATATATTGAAGGACTCTATTGTCGGCGGTCATTTGGTTCGCTCTCTTCTCGCCCTTGAGATATGCACGATCAGGGCGGAGTAATTTTCGGAAAATAGGGTCAACATCCCCTTTTGATGTACCTTCGCCCGATCGTGAAATCCCAAAGACTTGGAATAAAGCCTTGGGGGTAACCTCAAAACGTTTTCCTAACACGGAGGTCTCGTAAGAATTCACAACCGGCCTAAAGTTAGCATAAAATTGTCTAACTAGCCTAATATAAATAGGGCCATTAAACGATATGAAACCCATAAGCTTTTGAGTTTTGAGGGCATCTACAAAAGGGAATCCTCTACTATTGAAATAAGCTTCACTTACCCATGTTTGAGTACCATAATCGTTGGAAGCAAACTTTCTCTCCCTCTCAATGCAATTGGCTCCATGGTAGAAATCATCCTCCTCTTCAATTGGTTCCTCCATTCTAGGCTTCTTCCCTTTTCTTCTATCCGATGATGAAGCCATTTGCACTTATAATTGAAAACTAGAAGAAATTTTGAGAAAATTGGGGTTTTTGAAAGTTAGGGTTTTGAAAGGGAATGATGAATTTGGGGGTTAAAAATGTGGATTTGATGTGAAATAAAGGATGGGAATGAGTTTAGAAGATGAAATCTTGTTGAAAAATGAAAGAAATATTGATTTTGGGTGAAGTATGTGATGAAAGAGGTGAGAGAGCTGAGAAAACTCGAGTGAGAAGAGAGAGAGGTTCGAGCAGATATGAGCAAAATCGCAGTAGCATCAGACTAAATCTGATGAAATCACTCGAGTGATTTTTAAAACACTCGCGTGAATTGAAATTCACTCGCGTGCTGTCCGAAAGTTAGATTTTCAGAAAACAGAGATTCACTCGAGTGTTTTTGAAAACACTCGAGTGTTTTCCATCAGACCTGCTCAAAAACTTTTTCAATTAAAATTGATTTAATTTGGAATTAAAATTACTCGAGTGTTTTTAGGAACACTCGAGTCTTTTTATCAGTTAAGCTTAAAACATAGTTTTTAAAACACAAAACACAAAATCCACCACAAATAATGAAGACAATAGATAGGAAACATAATCACACACAGTTAAAACATAGATTTATAACATCTCAAGGTCCAATTGTTCATCAAACACCAATGCACATGAAATGAGACATGCTTGGTGATTTTTCACAAACACAAATCAATTAGCTAATGCTTGACTCATCTAAAATTCCAAGTTCCCCTCTTATATGATAAAAGGTATCTCTTGACAATGGTTTTGTAAAAATGTCCGCTAATTGATTTGTGGTACTTACAAATTCAATTGTGCAATCACCCTTTTGAACATGATCCCTTAGAAAATGGTGTCTAATTTCAATGTGTTTAGTCCTTGAGTGATACACCGGATTCTTAGTTAAGTTGATTGCACTCGTGTTATCGCACTTAATAGGAATATTTTCAAGTTTCAAACCAAAATCCAATAGTTGTTGTTTCATCCACAAGAGGTGAGCACAACAACTACCGGCGGCGATATATTCCGCTTCGGCGGTGGAAAGAGCAACACAAGCTTGCTTTTTTTAGAAAACCATGACACTAATGAACTTCCCAATAAATGGCAAGTACAACTAGTGCTTTTGCGATCAAGCTTGCATCCCGCAAAGTCGGAATCCGAATAACCAACCAAACTAAGACTAGTATCACTAGGATACCATAATCCGGTGTTAATTGTTCCTTTAAGATATTTAAAAATATGTTTGACCGCGGATAGGTGTGATTCCTTAGGATTAGCTTGAAAACGGGCACACATGCATACACTAAACATAATATCCGGTCTAGATGCGGTAAGATATAGAAGACTACCTATCATGCCTCTATATTTACTAACATCAACCGGTGTACCTTGTTCATCCTTGTCTAGGTAGCATGATGTGCTCATGGGAGTGTAGGCTTCTTTGCATTTGTCCATTCCGAATTTTCCAAGGAGCTCCTTGCAATATTTTCCTTGATGCACAAAAATCCCCTCCTTGACTTGCTTGATTTGAAGTCCTAGGAAGAACTTGAGCTCCCCCATCATGGACATCTCAAATTCCTTTTTCATCAAATTAGAGAACTTGCTACACAAGGACACGTTAGTGGCACCAAAGATAATATCATCTACATATATTTGCACTAACAAAATGTCCTTTTTGGTTTTATAGATGAATAGGGTATTATCAACCTTTCCTCTTTGAAAGTCATTTTCTAATAAAAAGGTACTTAATCGATCATACCAAGCTCTAGGGGCTTGTTTTAATCCATAAAGAGCCTTTTTTAATTTATAAACATGGTTTGGAAATTCATGACTTTCAAAACCGGGTGGTTTCTTAACATACACTTCTTCATTTATGAAACCATTCAAGAAAGCACTCTTAACATCTATTTGATAAAGAGTAAATTTCATAATTGATGCAAAGGCAAGCAAGATTCGGATTGCCTCAAGGCGTGCAACCGGAGCAAAGGTCTCATCATAATCAACACCTTCCTCTTGGTTGTACCCTTGGGCAACAAGTCTAGCTTTGTTTCTTATAATCAAACCCGATTCATCAAGTTTATTTCTATAAATCCATTTTAAACCAATTATGGTATGATCATCGGGTATAGGCACTAATTCCCAAACATCATTTCTAACAAATTGATTTAGTTCTTCTTGCATGGCCATAACCCAATGTTCATCCAAAATTGCTTCCTTAATTGAATTTGGTTCGATTTGAGAAACAAAGGAAACAAAATGACAAATATTTTGAATTGTCCTGCGAGTTAATACTCCCTTTGAAAGGTCTCCTATGACATTGTCAATAGGGTGAGCTTTCACCGTTTTCCAAGCCGGATCAAGGTCATTTTTGACTTCTCCTTCATCCTTTAAAATCTCCTTCCCTTTTTCCTCTTTTGAAAACTCAAAACCTTCATCACAACCATCACTTAAAACACCATCTTCTTTCGAATACTCATTAAAAACCACATGAATAGATTCTTCAATAGTCATAGTTCTTTTATTAAAAATTCTATATTCTTTACTATGTGAAGAATAACCCAAAAATATTCCCTCATCGGATTTGGAGTCAAATTTTCCAAGATGATCTTTTCCATTATTTAGCACATAAACTTTGCATCCAAAAACATGAAAGTAGGATATATTTGGTTTTCTTCCTTTGTAAAGCTCATCGGGGGTTTTCTTGAGCATGGGCCTAATTAGAATTCTATTCATGACATAGCAAGCCGTATTAACGGCATCGGCCCAAAAATAATGAGGTACTTGAGAATCATTTAGCATGGTTCTTGCAAGTTCCTCTAACACCCTATTTTTCCGCTCTACCACTCCATTTTGTTCCGGAGTTCTTGGTGCGGAATATTGGTGTTCAATACCATGTTTATCACAAAATCTATCAAACTTGTAGTTTTCAAATTCACCACCATGGTCGGTTCTAATAGTAATTACTTTTTGGTTTACTTGGTTTTGCACAAGTTTAACATGGCGTTTAAAAGATTTGTAGGTCTCACTCTTTGCACTTAAAAATAATGTCCATGTAAATCTAGAAAAGTCATCAACAATCACCAAACCATAGTAGTTGCCACCAAAGCTTTTTACTTGAGAAGGTCCAAACAAGTCCATATGAAGCATTTCTAATGGTCTTGTTGTGGACACATCATTTTTAGAACCAAAATGGTTTTTGGTGTGCTTGCACTTCTTACAAGGAGTACAATCACCTTCAATTTTAAAATCTAGCTTTGGTAATCCAACTACTAAGTCTTTTGATTGTAGTTTCTTTAATTGATTTACATTAATGTGAGCGGTCCTACGGTGCCATAACCAAGTGTCACTCTCTTTGCTAACTAGACAAGTAGAAACCAAAGAGGTGATATTGTTTAATTCAACCAAGTAAGTATTATTAGACCTTTTGCCAACAAATTTGATAGATTCATCTTTGTCACTTTTTATGAGACATTGGGTAGAGGTAAATAATACATGGTTACCAATATCACAAAGTTGACTAATGCTCAAAAGATTGTGTTCTAATCCTTGAACATAAAGTACATTATCAATAACCAAGTTGGAAGAATTACCGACTTTACCAATCCCAAGAATTTTGCCTTTGTTGTTGTCTCCATAAGTGACATATCCACCTTCTTGAGGAGTAAGCTCTATGAAGTTCCGCTTATCTCCCGTCATGTGCCTTGAACATCCACTATCAAGATACCACGGTTTCTTTTCGGTTCTAAGGCACACCTACAAGACACAATCATTTTCTCATTTTGGGTACCCAAATTATGTTGGGTCCCTTTGGGTTAGCTTTTGGTGCTTTTTCCTTTTTAATCCAAACATAAGTGCCCTTTTGAATTTCAAAATGTTTTATGTGGCACCTATTGTTTGTATGTCCAAACTTTCCACAATAAAAGCAAGTTGGTTTCTTTGTATAATCAATTTTAGAAAATGAACCAACCTTTTTATTGTCCTTTTTCTTATGGACATATCCTAAACCGGTTTTGTTTGAATAATTTCTTTGAGAATTAATTATCCGGTTTAGGTTTCTATCACTATTTGATATTGTGAGTTTGTGTTTCAAATCTTTTATTTCATTTTCAAGAAAGTCACATTTCTCACAATGAGTGATAGTTTCCTTAGGATTTGCACAATCACAAACATGACTAGAGCTAGCAAGTTCTAAGGATGCATTTTGGAGTTTCAAATCATTTATGTATTTTTCCAATTCATTGATTTCTTTTTGATACTCCAAAATTTTCTTTCCTTTTTCCTTGTTAACCTTAGCTAGTTTTTCAAATTGTGTCAACATTTCATTATACTCATTGAGCAAATCATCATAAGGAATAGAGGAAGAGGAAAATCTAGAACTTTGAGATGATACCTCATCCTCATTTTCACTCTTGGCACTTGAGGCTTCATTGTTGCTTCTAGCCATGAGACATAGATTTGCAACTTCATCATCCGAGCTACTTGATGATGAGTTTGCTTCCTTCTCTGGTGCATCCCACACAATGTAAGCTCTCTTGCCTTTCCCCTCTTGGGTCTTCTTTTCACTCTTTCTCAAGTATGTAGGACATTCCAACCTTATATGTCCAATGCCTCCACATTCATGACACTTCACTACATCACTTGAAGTCTTGTTCTTTGATTTTTGTTCCTTGGGTCTTCTATCTCTTGATGATGAGCCACTCTTCTTACCCTTGAGGAATTTATTGAATCTTTTCGCAAATAATCCAATTTCCTCCTCATTGAGTGCATGATCGGAGTTCTCACTTATAGAGTCATCTTCAACCTCTTTTACAACTTTGGTTGAGGCCTTGAGAGAGATGCTCTTCTTCTTTTTGTCCAACTCCTTATGTGAGCTAAGTCTTGATAGATCAATCTCATGTTCCTTGAGCTTCCCAAACAAGGTTGCCAAGTCCATAGTGTTCAAATCCTTGGACTCCTTGATGGCGGTGACCTTTGGTTGTCATTTTCTATCAAGGCATCTCAAAATTTTGTGAGTAGTTTCACCATCACGAAATTGCTTTCCTAGAGAAATCAAGTGACTAATGATATGTGAAAACCTCTTTTGTAAGTCATCAATAGATTCATTCGGGAACATGTGAAATAATTCATATTCATGTGTTAAAGAATTTAATCTAGCATTTCTTACTTCACTTGTTCCTTCATGTGTGACTTCTAAAGTGTCCCACATTTCCTTAGCCGACTTGCATTGAGAAACTCGATAAAATTCATCATGGGATAAAGCGGAGAAGATGATGTTCTTAGCTTTTAAATCATAGGATACTTTCTTTTTATCATCATCACTCCAACTTTTCCTAGGAATTTCAACGACTTCCCCATTTATCATATGTCTAGGAATATATGGACCATCCTCTATTGCATCCCAAATATCGGTGTCTATTGCTTCAATAAAAACTCTCATCCGAACCTTCCAATAAGCATACCCTTCACCATTAAAGAATGGAGGGCGGTTTATTGAAGAGGATCCTTCTTGATAATTGCTAGAGCCCATAGTTTCCAAAGGATCTTTTCGAAAAAGCTTTTACGCTCGATCTTTCGACCGAGCTCTGATGCCACTTGTTGGAAACCAACAAGCGGGCTTAGCAATTACTAGAGGGGGGTGAATAGTAATATGAAAGCAACAGTGACTAATTTTCGGTGCAATTAAAAGATAATTGATCAAAAGCTTGATTTTCTGAAACTGGGCAATTTACTCGAGTGATTTTAAGAACACTCGAGTGAAAACCTACGAAATACTCGAGTGATTTGGAAAACACTCGAGTGTTTTATGCAGAACAGAAAAATTCAGTTTCAGAGAAATTTAGCCAAATGATTCAATATCTTAAAGACTAGGCAAGAGCTGATATTAATCAAAGTAGAGGGCAATTAAATGAAGGTATAACAAGTTGAAAACAATTTAATTGCTACCAATTTCTACTTGAATTGTAAAAGCCCCTTTCTAGAGAACTTAGGGTTTGGTTTTTCTTGAAATCTAAGAAAACTATAAAGAGAGAGACAACACCAATTTATCCTGGTTCACACTCAATCTAGAGTGCTAATCCAGTCCCCCTAATCAACTTAGGAGTTTCTACTAGTAATCAAATTGTTAGAAATTACAAGGCTAAATTGAGATTCCTCACTCAATCCTAACCCTTTTCAAGAGTGTACCAAACTCTTGAAATTTCTACCCCAACTTGATTTGGTGATGAAGAGTCCCTTCTTCTTTTGCTCCTTGGAACCTCCAAGAGCTCCACCAAAGCTCAGAACCTCTTAGCCCTTGCTTGAGAACCTCTCAAGTCTTGAATGAACCTAAGACCCACTTAGGTACACTTGGTTACCAACCAAGATTTTTAGAACAAGAAGTGTATGAGTGTTTGAGAATTGTACAACAAATAATTCTCTTACAATTAAAGCACACTCTCTTAACTCACTAAGACAATAATAAAGATGGATGCTTGGTTGAGTTTAGAGAGAGAAAAGATTTTAACACTTGAGAGAGATGGAAATCAATGAAAGAGTATTGGCTTCTTGTGGTAAATGAGGTCAACACTTCAGAATATAAGTGAGGGGACAAAATGGAAGGAAAAACCAAGTTATTCTCCCTTTTTGTCCTCTTCTAACGTTTAGAAAAATTGCTGTCAGACCCAAAACACTCGAGTCTTTTTGAAAACACTCGAGTGTTTTGGTCAACTCTGATAGGGTTGCCTTTTTACTTTATCCAACGGCTATATTACTGAAAATTCATAAATCACTCGAGTGTTTTGAGAATCGCTCGAGTGAATTGCTTAATGTTGGAAAAATTAAGCTTTTCTAACATTGTTTTCAATTCTCTCTTCAAGCCTAATTGGTTTTAATCTCAACCTTTCATGCATAATTATCATGTGACCTTATGTGAGAATAAAAACCTAAACTACCCACTCTCATAAATAAAATAAAATACATTAAAATTAAATGAGAATGAATAAATAACTAAGCACTTGATCTTCTTTAATGTTGGGCTTGCATTCTTCACTTTAAGTCCATAATTTAATTACATTGTCATCATCAAAATTAATCCGCCTTAATCGGAGACTTGATTTTACATTCCCAAACAAAAAAAAAAGGTTCATCATAGTCGATGAATATAGACAAGGCTTTGCTTGCAAGTTAATAAAGGTGGAAAGAATGAAGAATGAAGCTTACTTATTTGAAGGATGACTTAACTTTTTGCAAGTGTCGTAATATTAATCCTAGGCAAAGATTTAAGTTTGGTGTCAATTTGTCTGAACCGGGGAAGATTTTCTATATCTGTACGTTTCAATTTTTTTTTGGTTCTTTAATCTTTTCATTTATTTGTGACTTTCATCTCTATTTGATCCATCCTACTCACATTTGTTTTTCTGACAATGTGTAGCTCTTTGAACAATCTCCTCACTTTTGGAGAGAAATGATCAATGTTAATACTAAATTCTCACTATATATAGTTATTATCTTCTTAATCAGTAATTTCAATCCTATCTCAATTAAATTTACATATTATGGCAATTAGCAGTATTTATGTTATGTTTTATATCTATAGCTGTCAAAATAGGCCGGGCCAAAAAACACGGGGTAAGTGCGGGTTTGGGCTCCCCAATCTTACTCCAAAACTCAACCCGGGCTTATTAACCCGGACCGACCAGGCCTTATAAAAACCCGGGCTAGGGCCGGGTTTAGGCCTGGTCTATGTTAATATTTAAAAAAAAACCTAAACTAGTCTAAAACTAACCTAAATCTAAATGAGTCTGATTGTTCAACAAAGAAAGGGAACAAACATAAGCAGCGGCGCACACTCTTCTTCTCTTCTTCTTCTTCAGTGCGACGGAACAAAACAAAGCAGCGGCGCAAAGCTCCTCTTCTTATCTTCTTCTTCAGCAACGGCGCGACGACGACGGCATAGAGCTCCTCTTCCTCTTCTTCTTCACAGCAACGGTAGCAGCGGCACAAAGCTCGACGGTAGCAGCGGCACAAACCTCTTCCTCTTCGAGCCTTCTTCTTCACGCGGTCACGCCACACCACCACGCCATCCACCATCAACTTCAAGGCTCCAAGCTCGACGGCCACGACATCAACCTTCAAGGCTCGAAGCTCGACGGTAATTTTTTTTTGTTTTATTAAATGAAAATCGACTTTTCGGTTCTGCAAAGCTTGAGCATGTTTGTGCATCTCAGCATCTGGTTTCTGTTTTCTGCTCTTTTATTTTTTTTCTCTGCTGTTTTGGACTTTGGTGTGTTTGTTGTGACTTGTGACTGTGAGATTCGAGTGTTGGTGTGTAAGATTAAAAAAATAATAATAAAAATCGATTTTAATTTGATTTTAAATTTGTTTGCAGGTAATGGATTCAAGTGTTGGTGACTGTGAGATTATTTCAACCTCAGGATCAGTGGAGGCCACCCAAAACCAAAATCCTCCAAATAACGTTGGTGATGTGAAAGGGAAAGCGACAAAAGATACCGAGGCTGTTTCTTCTCAACCAGAACCTAGCAAGGATACAGGTAAATCACTAACTTCTGAATGCTGGACTTATCTTGAAAAAATTGGCATTGTAGATGGGAAAGAGAAGTGTGTGCTTGATATGTAAGAAGACGTTGAGTTGTAATTATGCTAGTGGAACCTCCCATTTGCTTCATCATGTTGAACGATGTAAAAAAACTGCTTTAATACAACAAGATGTGGGTGAAATGTTACTTGATGGGGTAGGAGGATTAAAAAAGAGAAAATTTGATGCTAAAGTAAACCGTGAGCATATATCTGAAATGATAATTTCTCATGGTGTTCCCTTTAGTATTGTGGAGTGGAGAGCATTCAGAAAATATAAAAAAAAATTGAATGATGATTGTAAGTTTATTACTAGGAATACTGCAAAAAGTGATGTGATGAAATTGTACGAGGTTGAAAAATTAAAATTGAAATCACAGTTGCTTGAAATTCCTGGTAGAGTGTGTTTAACTTCTGATTGTTGGACTTTGTGCACTAACCTTGGATTCATCTCTTTGACCGCACATTATGTTGATAAAGATTGGAAGCTAAATAATAAGATTCTTGCATTTGCTCATTTGAAACCCCCTCATACTGGTCAAGAATTAGCTCTAAAGGTGATAGAATTTTTGATTGATTGGGGAATAGAAAAAAAGATTTTTTCACTGACTTTGGATAATGCCACATCTAATGATAGCATGCAAAACTATCTTGTCCAGCATTTAGGGTTATCAAATCATTTGTTGTTGAATGGAGAGTTTTTTCATGTAAGATGTTGTGCGCATATCTTGAACCTCATTGTTCAAGATGGTTTGAAAGTAATAGTTGTTGCCTTACAAAAAATTAGGCAAAGTCTGAAATATGTTAAGGTTAGTGAGAGCAGAACAAGACTTTTTTTCATTGTGTTGGGCTGGTTGGTAATATTGATACATCTGTTGGGTTGAAATCTGATTGTGTCACTAGATGGAACTCCACTTTTCACATGCTTGAAAGTGCAATCAATTATCGTCGTGCATTCTATAGCTTTAGTTTGCATGATAAACATTACAAGTGGCTTCCATCAGAAGCTGAGTGGAATAGAGCAGATATAGTTTGTGAATTTTTGAGGCCCTTCAACAACATAACTAAGTTAATATTCGGGTCTTCTTACCCCACTTCAAATTTATATTTGGGAGAAATTTGGACTATAGAGTGTCTTTTGAACTCTCACTTGACACATGAAGATGTGGTAATTCAAGAAATGGCACGGGATATGAAGCTAAAATTTGGAAAGTATTGGAGTGATTACAGCACATTGTTGTCAATTGCGACTATTCTTGATATAACAAAGAAGCTTGAATTTGTGCAATTTCTATATGAAGAAATTGACCCATCTTATGAAATGAAGGTGGAAAGCATAAAAAAAACTCTTTATATAGAGTTTTTAATGAGTATTGTAACAAGGATGCTCCTTTAGAAGAAAGTCACACGCAAGTGTAATCTTCATCCTCGTTGATAGAAACAAGAAAGACGTCTCATGTTCCCTTATATGCAGCTCGCGTAAGTGAATTACGTTCTTTATGTTAGTTTTCATCCTTTATGTATATGTATAATTTATTTAATGTGTTTGATTCTTTGTTTTGTAGTTTGAACATCATAAGAGAACAAAGAGGACACACTCTAGTGCAAAAACTGAATTGGATGCTTATTTAGAGGCAGAACCAGAAAGATTCCTCAAACAGAGCATTTTGATGTCTTGACTTATTGGAAGGATCGAAGTCGTGCATATCCTGCTCTTTCGAAGATGCCTTGTGATATATTGAGCATTCAAATAACTACCGTGGCGTCAGAGTCTGCTTTTAGTATTGGTGCATGCATTTTAAACAAATATAGAAGCTCTTTGAATGATGATACAGTTCAAGCTCTCTTATGCACACGAAGTTGGTTGCATTGTTTTGTTGGTATAACTTTATTTTGGTTATTTTATCATCATTTAATTTTTGTTATTTCATCATATTTACTATTTAATGTACTTGTTTATTTCATTCTGAATGAGAAATTATTAACTTAATTTTTTTTTAGATTATGACAACGACAATGATGATGATCGGGACGTTATCTATGTTGAAGATGTAAAACTTGGGAATGAAAGCTTAGAGTCCATTTTGGAGACTGCAAATCATTGAATGTTATTTGTTCATTTTGAGTTATGTTGAACTTGGACTTTTGAATTTATGTTATTATGACCTTGAACATTTGGATTTATGTGATTGTTAATTGATGTTGCATGCTATTGTCAAGTATCAATGTTTTTTCAATTTGAGTTTTTTTAGTTCCAAAATTTTAAATTTTGGAAGAAATAAAAATGATATAAGTTTTTTTTTGCGTTTGATTTTTAAAAAAAAAATTGAAAAAAATATATGCGGGCTGGCCCGCACAAGTCCGCATCCCGGTATAGTGCGGGTTTGGGCTGTATGATATGGTATTCAATTTGTTGGCGAGCTTTTTAGCCCGGTCCCGTTATGACCCGCATCCGGCCTGGGCAGGCCGGCCCGTTTTGACAGCTCTATTTATATCTTCTTACTTCTATTATATAATTGTTACAATATATTGTGTTCAAGCAGACTTTGTATCTACAAATTCAGAAGAAATTTACTTACGTTACATGTTCTATAACATCCAGAAGTATTTTTGGTTTCATGAAGCTGGAGAATTTGGGGTATTGCATGATTCTCTCGGAGACCTTTATTCTCTACACTACAAGTCCATGAGTAGAATTTTGGGAGCTTTTTGTTGGAAACCTATTGATGTATCCAAGCACATCTTCTATTGTAATTATTTATTTATGATTATCTTATGTTATAATTGTTTCAGAAGTTTAATATATGTAGAATACTAACCCTTTTTCTATTACCATGCTTGTTTTGCCAGTGTATTTGTTCGTTTGTCGTCATGTTATATATTATATGAACCAAAAGCTCATATATGATTTAAAGTACACGTTTTTCTTACATTTTTCTTACAAATATAATATAACAAGTTGTGCATATGTTATCAAATAGGGACAAAATATAAGTGCCACAAGCGTCATATATTTAGGAACAGAAGAAGTAGTATATAAAAATTTATGTGAAGCTGTAAGTCACGAAGTTTTAAATTAGTATGATGCTAATCAAGAAATGGACATGAAAATTAGAAAATAAAAATAAAAAGAAATCATTTATAGAATAGATTAATGTATGTGTTTAAATTATTAGATTATGATTAATTAATAATTATCCCCGTGCATCGCACGGGTCTATAACTAGTAATGACTAGAACACATGAGTGATTTCTTTATATACTTTGAACTGTGTTAACGAAAGGTAGAAAAGTGTCTTGTTCTTCTTTATTGTCCTTTTTAGGAGGTAGTCTACCTCAAATTTAGTGTATTGATCTTTTTTAGTGTTAAAATTGGTGCTTTCATTGCATTATCAATTCCTTGGCAGACGTAGGGATGACAATGGGTCCGGGTAATGGGGTATCCGAATCCGAACCCGTTCATAAATTACTGGATTTGGACCCATCCGGATCCGCACGGGTATCCGCTGTATAATGGGTAGGTGGGTCTTCGGGTACACAGACGGGTTTTGCGGGGTACCCATTAGCAATTTAAAAAAAAAACATTATTTTTTAAATTAATTTCTATGTTTTTTTTATAGATCGAGGGATCGTTAATACATCATTACACACTCAACTTAATGTTAATCCCCACCACCATTAAACATTTGCAGACATCAAAGAAATTCTCTCGTTAAACACAAACATGCTAAAATTATATATATATATATATATATATATATATATATATATATATAATGCATATATGTAAATATCGACGGATCCAAATACCCACGGGTCTGAATATTTCAGACCCGGACCCAAACTCGTTCAAAGCGGGTACCCAAACAAGTCCATTCTTAACCCGGATCCATTGTGGGTATTACATGTGGGTACCCGCGAATCCGGGTCCAATTGCTATCCCTAGCAGACGGTAACTATACACATAGTAAATCCCAATCATATAAAATGGATGAAATGCTCCAAAAAATAATGTCTCTGTTCACTACTTATTAAGTGAAAGATATGACTTTATATATACAGTACTCTCTTCGGCTCGAATTATAAGCAAATTTAACTATTTTTGCTCTTATTAAGGAGGTTAGTTGATTGTATTTAATTTTATCAAATTTATAAAAAGTAGAGGTATTTTAGGAAAGTAGCATTGAGAATGAAACAAAAATTAAATAAGATTACAATTTTCTAGAGATGTTTTAGGAAAGTGGTATTGGGAATGAAACAAAATTTATTAAAATTAGTTAATTTTGCTTATATTTTAAATCAAGAGAAATATGTTTTTTGTTACTTATAATTCGAGCCGGAGGGAATAGTTTATTAATATGTGGTGATTTGGTGATTTTCAAAGAGTAAGGTCCTTAAAAAACATACAAAATATAAAGTAACTTATAATTAAAAAAATCCAATAAATAATGCATATAAAATACTAAGTGACCTATAATTAAAACTAAAAAAATCTTCTAGCAAGTGAACTATGATAAAAACTAGAGGAAATAACATTTAGAATAAAATAAAATTTAAAAAATAGCTAACTTTTTTTTTTTAATTTTTAAATCAAGACAATACGTATGTGTGTGTGTATATACACTATACTATACTTATATAAAAACATCCCCTTTCGAGGCACTACGTTTGTCGGAGAAATTTTCGAGGCACCACGTTTGTTAGCTTAAGGAATACTCGCACCAGAGCATTTGTAAGTAGATAATATCGTCTTTAATCAAAATTATAATTTAAAATAAATAAATTATCTGTTCAAAATTAATATTTAAAATTAAATAAATTATCTATATGTGGAATATGTTGAATCATTATCCTCATTTTGTTAAAAAAAATAATTATCCTCAAAAAGATCAATAAACACAAAGAGATGATGCTTGAGCATTATCTGTATGTGAAATCATTATCCTCAGTTTATTGAAAAAAGAAGTAATCATTATCCTAAAAAAAATATTTAAAAAAAAATCACTATAAATAACATGATATCACCTTCATTCTTTACCTTTGTTTCACTTTCAGATCTCTCTACTTCCAAGAATTCTCTAATTTTATTATTTCGTATTTTATGTTCCTAATTATTTATTTCTTATTTTATATTTGATTTATATGTGGAATATATTGAATCATTAATGGAATGCACAAAGTTGTTTGTCTCCCACATTATCTTTGCCAATTAAAATTTATTTGTCATCGATGTAGCAAATGATAAGTGCATGGCAAAGGCATAAATCATTGTTATATTGTTTTTTAAATTGAATTGTGAATCTGCAGCTATGGGCTAGCATTTGAGCAATTAAAACTATTAATAATGAACCAAATGTTTTTAACAATATTATCTTTCTATTTTTTTTTTCATAACAATGTTTTCTTTCTATTATCTTTCTAATTGCTTAGTTCAATTTAGTACGTTTTGAGGGAAGTTGGATGGAGCGGTGGATGTCCTCAAGCAGAAGGAGGAAGGATCATCTTTAAATTCATAATGAACAATACTTTAGTGTTAAGAAAGGTCAATTCAATGCTTTCACGAAAGAATCCTACTCCTTGGGATAGGATTCAGCAAATATTGGTTTTGCAATTGTATTGCAATTGAAGTCCTTCACCAAATGCAGTGTTAGGCAAGAATGCTGTTTTTTCAGCGTGAAGAATGTTTAATTCCTACAATATATGTTCAACATAAAAAAACATTAAAAGTGTAACCCTACCACAATTTATTCTATAACATATTTGTTTATTTTAATATATAAAAATCATTATTGTATATGATAATAGGATTTGATTTAATGCTTGATATAAATAATTTTTTATTTCTTTTTATAAGATAATTAAAACTACAATTTGAAATAATTACCCACAGCCAAAGTACTACAATTTGTTTTTTAAATTATCAATTTATTTTAGATAAACACATATTAAATAAATTGAATTTGTTATTCATTTTGGATAAATCTTTATAGATAAATAATCATTATCTCCAACTAAAATATTACAATTTTTTTGGTCCGTATTCCTTGCGGAACCACCGGTATCCCCAAGAGCATCCTTAATACCAGGGAGCCCTTGAGATTAATCCGGAGCGAGCTGCGTGGCTGACTCTCCCAGCGATATACAATTTGAAATTAAATAAATTATTCGAATTTTATAAATCATTATCCTCATCAAGATATTACAATTTGAAGTTAAATAGATAAGAAATAAATAGATTATTTATTTTGGATAAATGCAACTTAAATCTGTAAAATTCGTTAAGGAAAGTAGCCAAACACATGACCAAAGATAAACTGCCAACAAAAATACCATGATTTAAGGAATTATAGAGAAATCGATAAGATAAAGTTGTCAACCAATATTTTATGTTTGATGTAAATATTGTTTTGTTTTTTTATGTATTATCATAAATAAATAGATAAATCATTGATTCTAAATTTTTATCTTTATTTAAAAAGATTAAAACAATTCTCATTCATTTACCCATATATATCATCAGAATAAAAAAACAATATTATGTGATAATCACAAAGAAACAAAAGAAGATAACTCAAGTAAACATATATTTGCCAAAAACAAATTAAATCAAAATTATTAAAATAATTAGGATAAAGACATTTTAGGATTCAATCTTATAATATTATAATTGACTTGGGATAATAATCATATAAAAAAAATGCTAATTGCACAAAAAAAAATATTAATCTATCCATGAAATAAAAAAGATAAGCATGCATAATTTTGATTTAATTCTGATTTTCATATTAAAAGTGATAATTATATTCAACAAATGCTAAATTATCATGTCTCGTAAAATATGAAATATTCAACAAATGTAACAATATAAATTATCATGCCAAAAGAAAATGCACCAAAACATTCAAAGCAGGGAGTCTAAGATAAAAATAATAAAAAAATATAATTAGATATTGATCGATATAAAATAAATAAATTTAAATCATTAAGTTTTAATTTTTTTTTTAAAATTCATTATGTTAAACTCTGACTGATCCTTCCTGTTATATAAAAAAGTATCTTTTTTTAGTATTTACATCTCCTCCCTAAAAGATTTCTTTAAAGAAGAGCATTTCTAAGAAAAATACAACCTCTTAAATTATCCACGTGCCACAAAGATTATCTAAAATAAATAAATAATTTTAATATTGTCGATACATGTATATCCTCAAAAATGTCAAAAGAAAATGCACCGGAACATCCAAAGCAAAGATATTGAGATAAAAATAATAATAATAATAATAAAATATAATTAGATATTGATCGATATATGATAAATAAGTTTAAATCATTAAGTTTTTTTTAATCATTATATTAAACTGTCTAATCATTATGCAATATAAAAAGGTATATTTTTTGAGCATTCACATCTCCTTTTCTAGGATAAATTCAACCTATTAAATTATCCTACCAACGAGGCTTGATTCAGTTGGTGTAAGGCCCCAACTGAAATCTTGGGAATGGGACACGGGTGCTAGTAGCCTCGGGTTCGATTCCCACTAAAAACATCTCGCTGGGAGAGCCAGCCACGCAGCTCGCTCCGGATTAGTCTCAAGGGCTCTCTGGTATTAAGGGTGCTCTTGGGGATACCGGTGGTTCCGCAAGGAATACGGACCAAAAAAAAAAAAATCCACGTGCCACAAAGATTATCTTAAAAAAATAAATAATTTTTTATTATAACACCAGGTTTCATCATTCCTTCTCAAAATAAATACAAGATATTATGATTTATCATAATGATGCTCAAAATACTATCAAATAAAAATTGCCAAAATGTTTAATTTTGAATTATCACAATAAAGTGGATAATCATATAAAAAAATATTAATTTATCCATCAAATAATAGAAAATATCTTTGATAAAAAGTGTTATTATTGATTCATACGGGGCAATACAAAATTTATCAACAATATCATTTAGATTAATTTTTTAAACATATGGTTATGTTTGATCCCATGCCTTTTTATATAATTATTTTGATTGTCGTTAATAAGAATCTTTAATTTAAAATATCTAATATAAAAAATTAAAATATCAACCATCCGTGTATTGCACGGTATACTATATATAAATTATAAACTGAGAAGAAGTAACTTTTAAGGAAGTGTGAACTGTGAAGGATGTTGGTTCAAAATTTTCCAAGAAAAACCCCAAACCTATAAATAAGAACTAACTTGTTGAGTGAGTCATCGTCTTATATACTGTACTCTGTTTATAACTGCTTGAGACTGAGAAATGGACGCTAAGATCGGAAGCTTCTTCGAATCCATCAGTAACTTCTTCACCGGCGGCGACCAGATCCCTTGGTGCGACCGTGATGTCATCTCTGTAACATCCCTTCATTTCCCCCTTTCTTTCTTCCACCTAATTTCAATTCCTTTTTTTTTTTTTTTGGTTTTTTTATATTTTGAAACCCTAGTTTTGTGCTCAGAAATTAGAACACTCCGGGGTTTATAATTTTTTTTATTGAATCTCGTTAGGGAATTCAAATTCGAACATTGATCGAGTGATTGATTCCATCTTTGGTTGATTTGTTTGACGTTAACTTTTTTTTTCCTTTTTCATATGGAATGCGTCAAATGTCCACAGTTGAATTTCACAACATGCATATTCAATTTATGCTATGGTTTGAAATTTTGAATGGTAGATATGATATCGTGTATAGGGTTCAAGTGGGAACATGAAGTTTATATTAACATTACTCAAATTGATATACATTAGTTATATGTCAAACACGCCGATCACTCCTGACCGTGAGGTTTAGCTTAATTACACTCGTATTTAGGGGGGGTTTGTGTAATTTCAGTCACCTCAATTCCCGGGAGATAAGTGTAATGATGATTGAATCTCAAGGCAGGTGAGTGTAGCTTTTGGAACAGGAGGGTGCCGTGACCATCTCTTAATCTCATTTAGAAAAAAAAAAAAAAAAATTGCATGGTATGTGGATGTGGTGAATAAAATTCTATTGATTCTCTGGGTGATGCATTATTGCGGTTGTGCTCGCTGTGGGGATTGAAAAAAGAAAATACAATGTTTGAATGGTTACCATATGTTGGCTGTTGTGTTTTTCTGTGATTTACTGGCTTGCGTGAGTGGGGTTTACTGCTATTTGCTTTCATGCCTTCATTCTAAACCATTTTGAATGTATTGAAGGGCTGTGAGAGAGAAGTTGCTGAGGCTTCTAATGGTGACTCTGAGGAGCGGAAGAATGAGAGCATAATGAGGTTGTCGTGGGCACTTGTTCATTCAAGGCAGAAGGAAGATGTTCAGCGTGGGATTGCCATGCTTGAAGGTACTATATCTTACAAGAGCATTTTAAGTGCTTCGGCTTACTTTTTTCAATTTATTTTTGCGTTTTTTGTTTTAGTTTATGTTGCATTGGGTTCTTCTTTCATTGAACAATTGTTTTGTATACTGTCGATACCTTAATATTTATGATGATGCAACCTTTAGGCACTAACCTTTTATGAACACTTTAGAATTAGTTATTGTACGTTTTCAGTTTATATTCTGATATGAACACTTTAGAATTAGTTATTGTACGTTTTCAGTTTCTATTCTGATGATTTTATATAGGTACAGTGTGGTTCCAGTTAGAGGGGCTTAAAAGACATCTACTGTTATGCTATTTATTGATTGGAATGCCCTCTCTATGGTAGCCTTGCTGTTCATGACGTCATTAATGTATTAGCCTTTATCATTTTCATCCTCTCACATACATATAGCAACTAACCAGGATTTCTTTGCTCATTATGACAAAACTAATGTAATGATGTTCAGAGCATAAAACAACCCATGTGTTCATTATGAGTTGGATTATTTTGATTATTTTTCCTGCCTGAATTGAGAATTGGAAATTTTCTAGATAAAACCATATGCAAGGCCACTTTTGACTGGGCCTTCGCAGTCTCTCCAAATTTGCGATGGTGTTGTGGTGGTTTTCTGTGATTATCATGCAAACTTTAGTTTAAGATGGTGGTTTGTTTAAATGCTTTTCCTAGGCATCTCCCGGACTTCCTTCTGCTACTGTTTCTTTTACTACAGTGATGCATATTTTAGCACTTTAAATGTTCTTTGAAAGAAACAATGGAAAGCCAGAGCTGCTTGTGCTTTTGATAGAGGCAACTGCACTACGGCCCAAGCCCCATCATTTATTTCTATTGCTTTTGTTATATGATCATCCTACAAAGAGATGTTTGATATTGAAGTATTCTGACCTTTTTATATGCATGATTATTGGTTAACGTTGTACATCCTTAATTGCAGCTTCTTTGGGCAATGATAAAAGTCCTTTGCATCAAAGAGAGAAGATTTATCTTCTGGCTGTTGGATATTACAGGAGTAACGATTATGGTAGGAGTCGGGAGCTTTTGGAACAATGTTTACAGGTCTGTCTCTCTTAGGTAGATAGTACCTAGAAACTCTACTTTTCCTGCTTTTCCCATTTCCAGTTCATCATTTAATATGATGGCTTGTGTTGCCTACATTTGGATTTTGGTTTGTGTTGGTTTGCTCAGAGCCTAGAAATATTAAGTCCCTTGTTTATCCTTATAAAGTATCATCTTTTCACTTCTGGGATGGATTTTTTTTTCCTTTTCAACAATTAGCCAAATTCTTAATTTTTTCTTGTACTTAATCTATCTGTAATTTTTGTTTGTCATATGCTATATGTATGTCAATTATCATTATCATTATATGTATATTATCATCTTACAAGATTTTTTTTTTCCTTTTCAAAGGAGTAGGATCATAGGAGTCTAATTTTGATCAGTGGGTTCAATTTTGATCCACTATTAATGTGATTATTCTATTAGTGAAAACTCTTTGTTGCTACAATGATGTGACACTTTCTTGAATATTGATGGCTTTGAAGAGTCATATTTAAATTATTGTATAACCACATCCATGATCTAACATTAATGATTCAGTCTCAACTCTATTTTTAAACCATTTATTCTTGTAGATTGCACCTGATTGGAGACAGGCACAGTCCCTCAAAAAAGTAGTCGAGGATCGGATTGCTAAAGGTAATATCTGGCTTGTTTTTAAGCTCTTGCCACATCATAGCATAAACTAATGGAATTGCAAATGTTCTTTTGATGCAGATGGTGTGATAGGAATTGGCATCACTGCAACAGGTGTGGCGCTTGTAGTTGGTGGCATTGCTGCGGCTTTGGCCCGGAAGAATTGAGTCCGAACAACATGCTTGTTTGGTTATCCTCTTGTTTATTTTGTTTTCTTCTAGAAACTTGTTAAGGTCAATGGAAGCTAAACCTCCACTGATAACTACAACTTGTGACTTTTTAAATTTGTTAAACAGAGCACTTTTACTAAAGAGCTGATTTCAAATTTCCGTCCTTGAATGTTGATCATTTTCTTTTTGGGTGAACTTTGGTCACGCATACCTTGGGTGACAATAACTGTAAGCCATTAGATGTGTAAATCATTAGCTAAATTTGGTTTTTATTGAGAAAATCTATATGCATGTGAACCTTGTACAAGGGCTTTCGTCTGTTATAAGCACAACTTGTTTCAATTAATCACTTAGAAGCCAAATCATTATCTGATACCCTGTAGCAGGGGCAGCCTGGGTTTGAGGCATGTTACCTTTATCAAGATTTAAGTTAAGACTCAATTCGCAGATTAGTTTGTTGTTTACTTTGTAATCCAGGTATGAATATGGTGAAGACATAAACTATGGATGTCGTCTTTTTTTAATGTGTAGTTTGCTGTCACAAACCCTTGATGATGAGGGAATGACCTCTGCCAACTATTTCTAGCCTTTAATATGTCTGTATTTGCAGTGCAAGTCGTTCATTTTCAAGGGAAATTAGGAGAGGAAGGTATTGTAACGTTATGCGAAAAAGATATTAGCATGCCAATTTATTTGCCCGCTACTTTTACAACGGTAACCAGAGTTCAAATGGTTAGTGGATGTGTATTATCCGATAATTTTTTTTTTATTATCCGGTAATTATCTGGTACGAGTATAATAGGGGAAATACAAAACCAGAAGAGGATAGTGATCATGGATGAATAACTTAGTCACAACTATGACCATTCAAGACGATCATCTAATCACTAAGGAGCTAATCCTGGGAGATTTACCCTGAATTGTAATCTAAAGTTACATATCTATTAGCTTTTAGCTTTTGCAATATACAAGTGGATTATTTTTTTTTTTAATAATAAATGCTTTTCAAATATTTTGAACATTAATATATTTGTTATATTGATGATTAACCTTTCTTTAAATAAAATGTGATATTATTTTTTAAAGGCATTTGATCTCGTAAGTTATTTATTTGTTTTAAAGTGATTCTTAAAAGTTTTTTTGTTTGATATGGTTTCTTAAGTTTACTTTCATTAGTATTGTTGGTCCTTTTGTCAAATTTTTCGTCTTCAATCATCTTCTTTGACGAAATTCACTTTTTCTCATCAATATTTTCTTGCAAGACTTTTTTTTTTGTCCAAACTCCATGTTTTCGGTAAATTGCTATTATCTCTCACTTACTCTTATTTTCAACCCACAAATCCCATTACACCACCTTCTAGATATGGCGGAGAATGGTGATGGGATTGTTGGTTTGACCTAAACATTTGTTGGCGGAGAATGGGTGAACAAGAAACAAGAAAAGAAACAAAAATAAAGCTTTATCGTCGGAAAAAAATGGTGGTGACCAAAAATCTCATCCGAGAAGATGACTTGAGATTCAGAAGATGACCAAAGATAACGGTAAGTCCAAGATGCTAACAAAAAAAACTTAAGAGATCACTCTAAAAAAACTTAAAAGACCGCTACTTTAGAACAAATAAATAATCTAGGAGATCAAAAACATCAGCTTTTCCTTTATTTAAAAAAAAAACATTTAATATGTACTCATAATTCTACGATATGAATATAAGAATTAAAATTCACTAAGTATTGTTGTTCAATCTTTTTTAGTAGTAAATTGAGTTCTATATCTATTATATAAATATATCTTTCCATCTTCATTTAAGTTTTAATTCTGTTGCTTAATACTTTATGTTTTAAATTTTTAAAAACACAACTAATCCAAATGAATTTTTAACTTAAAGTTTCGCTTAATTTTAAAGTATATAATACTTTTAATATATCTATAAAATATATATTTGAGAACAACATTTTGGAAATTTTATACAATATGTTTCCTGGTAATTTTAATTTTTTTACCTGTTTTAGAAAATTTCAGAGGTTTTTAGGATTTAAAATATAATCTTTTAAAAATATATTATTTAAAATTAAAAATCTTTGAAAAATTCCAAAAAATATACAAAAAATTATGATAAATCTACCTATTTTTTTAGCAAATCTTAAATTATTGATCACAACTTTTTAGCTTGAGAAAGAATCTCTCACATTACACTCCATTGTTAAGCTGAGGAAGAACTATGATGAGTCATCTGGAGCTTAAAATTTGGATTGCTTAATACAAGAATGAATAATAAATTAGTTAACAATTTTTTCAATTGAGATACAGTTTCCAATTCAATTGCCAATATCTTGTGAGGTGGTTCTGTCCGGTTCATCCGATTTCAGAGTGGTTTTTGACACATCCAGTTGTGACTTCTGTGGATAACTTAGATCAGTCACCTAGCCAGTTCACCAAATGAATTTTGAAACCATGCATGCAGCTAATGTGATATACATCAGGGAGGATAGATTAGGGTGCTAGATATCAAAAACAACGTCAAAATATCAAGGTTATATTGCAGGTGCAGAGAGAATGTTATCAGGTAAATTTGACAGAAAGCTAGAGCTCCATAAAACATTAAAATTGAAGTAGTTCTTTAAAATAAACTTAGTACAAAGATGGGGTGGACCCCAAGATAGTAATGGAAGGATTTTAAGAAAAATAAACAGCTGGAAGGAATCTTCTAATTAGTTTATCATATTCAATCATAAATACATCAGAATGCAAAATCATAACATCTAGCTTTATCAGTTAGCCGGTACACCAATGTACAAAAACCTCAGAACTTTGATGATCACATAGCTTGCAAAAGATAATAATCAGGACAGACAGATTGCACTGTGATCACATTAAGGGCTTGAACTCCCAGGCAAAGTAATTATAATACGCGGCAGCAGCTATGGCTTTTGTCTTCACATTACAAGTTTAGGGTCCTCAGCAGCTTAAAGCTGGTTCAAATTCCAAGCTCCTTGCTACTTCAAAGAAATGTGCAACAGCTTCTTCTGGTGTGCCAACAAGAACACCATGCCCGAGATTAAGGATATGCTGTCTAGGCCCCGCACAGCTCACAACCCTGAGGAATAATTACCATAGTTAGGAGTCAAGAGTTCTGTTAATTCAATTCATTTCTCCATTATCAACTATGACTATGATGGTTCAATTAGACACGATGTAACATGATGACTTCAAATTCACAGTCACCATGTGAAAAAACTTTGGCCTTTGCTCTCAAAGGCATGCGCAAGTCCTATTGAACCAATTCATAATTTGAAACAAAAATCAAATTGACTTGGTAATTTAATAAGAGAACTTCTCCCATATTTTGCTAGCTTTCACTACCTGATTCACTGATTTCCGCTTTGCAGCGGTTAAACATAAATCAGGGGAGGTTCAACCTACATAGCCTAGCTACTGATCATGAACAGATAAAATGCAGCCTGGACATGTAGAGCATATGCCTAGTTCTATGCCAACTATCATCATATAGAGTGACTTTAAGAATACCAAAGATCAGAGCTATCATGTCACCAACCTCTTAATTTCTTCAGTCAAGGCATCAAGAGGAGAGAATAAGTAAGCAGGGTCCACATTTCCCTGCACGCCTATCCTATTACCCAATCGTCTTCTTCCATCTGCCATATCCACTGTCCAGTCTAGCCCAATAACATCAACACCAGTTTCTTTCATACGCTCAAGAAGGCCACCGTTTCCATTTATATACAGAACAATTGGGGTTTCAGGGCATTTTTTCTTGACCAAATCAACAATCTGCAGTTGAGAAAGCAGAACATGACAAAATGTTAAAAAAAAAAAAATTAAAAAAAAAAAAAAAGCAAATTGAAAGATAGTATCCAATCTTTTATTTCCTAATTTTTTTTGAAGCATATGAATTAAGAAAACAAGAAATAAATTACCAACAGCATTGTAAATCTCAGTGAAATATTAAAATGTAAAAATGTAGCTTCTGATTTTGAATTTTCTCCATCAAATTCAGAAGTACAATATCAACACCTGATGAGGTTACTTATAACTCAAGGCTTACAAATTCCAAGCTTTTAACTGGGAAAAAAAACAGAAATGCTGATCATATTGTTTACCAAGTCAACTGACCAAGATCAACCATAAAGGCTTAGAATTGTAAAACAAATAATGTAAAACCAGTAAATAATGCAAAGCTCGGCGAATTACAGATTGTTCCTCTAGTTCCTTTCAACAACTATAAAATGAGTTAAAGCTGTTTTGACATAAGAGATGACTGATATGGATCCCAAATTGAATCACAAACACAATTTTAACCATAAAGAAAGAAAACAAGGCTTCATTTTCTAATTACCTCTTTAATATAAGGCTTTGACCAGCGTTCCCACATGTCAGGTGGTAGTTGTCCACCCCATGAATCGAATATCTGTATGCAGTGAGCCCCAGACTCCACTTGGAAAACAATGTAATCTGCTATCGCCTTCGTCAAATGAGAAAGCAGAGTCTTCAATACATGTGGTGCTGTATGGCACATGCTCTTAATGGTTGTATACGTGCGTGTTGTACCCCCTTCCACTATATACGTTGCAATTGTCCAAGGTGCTCCCACAAAACCCAAAACAGCAGCGTGACCACCAACCTAAATAAAAAAGTGTAAGTTAGTGAAACGACCTTAGAAGGATATCCCTGAAATAAATATTACATGAGGCGATGCAACTAAATTCACCTCCTGCCGCAATATCTTAAGTGATTCTCCAACAAATCTAAGCTTCTCAAGGTCAATCGGATGCAAAGCCTTTAATCCCTCCTCAGAGCGTATAGGTGACTGAATAACAGGCCCCCTTACTTCTTCTATGTCAAAATCAATGCCGAATGCAGGTAGAGGTGTAAGGATGTCAGAGAAAATAATTACTCCATCAGGCTTGAAAGCTTTCCAAGGCTGCAAAGAAATTTCCACAATGAGATCAGTTTTCTCTGACCTCTCTCGGAAGGATGGATATTTCTCAGCAAGCTTTCTGTAAACAGCCATGTACCTTCCTGCCTGGCGCATCATCCATGCCGGAGGCCGACTAACAGGAACTCCTTTAGCAGCCTTAACCAAGAGTGGATCTGAAAAATTATTTTTTTTTAAAAAAAGAAGAAAATAAATAAAATAAAAGGAAGCATGGCATATGAGACAGCAAAAATGAAGGCGGAAGAGAATAGGAAGATAATGAAAGGAGAAAATTGTACATAGCATTCTGTTCAAAGGGAAAGTTTGAATGTTATTAGTCACATTTGAAGAACTTGCATATGTATGAAACTAAAGGCCCCTTTGTTTAGAATTTGTAAAAAAGTAATTTTCGCAGTTGAACTTCTCCTAAAAGCTGAATTTCAGCATTTTTCAAATAAATATTTTTAGTTAAGCCCAACCAACCGAGCATATAAACATCAGATGTAAAATTGTTTTTTTTCAATCGAAAAAGTAGTTTTTTAAAAGAAAAAAGCCTAAACAGACGAGCACCAAGTTAAATGGCTTGCAGACGTAATTTACTCAAGAGTCAAGACACACACAAAGATACCTTCAAAGAAGAAACATCATATTGATCCTTCAAAGATACGGTGGCCATCGGTTTAGTCCTCCAAAGAGAATGGTCACCAAACAAGTCCATAATAATTTAAAATGGCCACCACACATCATAAATTTAAGTCCTCGAAAAATCCACATGACCACCAAATAAGTCTAGAAGGACCGATTTAAACTTACTGAGTAATGATATATCAACCTACAAATCAGCTTACACCACACAAAAAGAATGACAATGATTTAGTAGCACATGTGTGTCACTTTCCTTGTGGCAAACGCTGATAAGTCGTTTTTCTAAACTTACATGGTCGCCATTTTCTTAGAACTAACTTGGTGACCAATCGTATCTGTGGAGGACCAAAATGGGCATTCTACTTATAGAGTATCACAAGAGCTCACACAGTTATCACTTATCAGTGTATCACATAGTAAAAGCAGTTACATTTCCACTTCAAAATAAACTCTCGAGATACAATAACAATAACAATAATAACAATAATAATAATAATAATAATAATAATAATAATAATAATAATAATAATAATAATAATAAAGGAAGAAAGGGGTATTGACCAGCAGAGCAAGAGAGGGAGAATTTGGAGAGGGGAGGTTTAGGTTTGAAAGGAGAAGGAGAAGGAGAAAGTGGATTGAAGGAATGGGCACATGGGTGATGAAACAATGAAGAGGATTTCCATCCAATGAGAGCACTGCTGCAGCTGCACAAAAAAAAATGAGAAAAAATGAAGTGAGAAGTGAGGTTTGTAGCCTAGGGAGAGAGAGAAAGAGAGAAGTGAGAGACCTGGTGGTGTTAATGGAAATAGCAGCCATGTGTGTTTGATTGATGAAGTGGGAGAGAGAAAGAGTGAGTGAGAGTTACTTTGTTTCTTTCTTTCCTTGTTGAGTTGCCTTATCGACGTCTTCTCTTCGCCCTTGTTACCTACATAGGACAACCTGCGCGCGCGCATCCATCCCATGACCCCATCCCCATCCCCCTCTCCTCTGTTTTGTTTCTTTGTTATTATTTGTTTTTTAAGCCAACAAAATTTCAATCTATACCAATTTTGATTATTCAAAAATGAAAACTTTAAATTGATCCTTAAAAAATTTAAACCGTGGGTCAAAATAGACTTGATCCTAAATATTTATTTAAGGTTGTCAAACTCACGAATTTATCTAAATTTGTGGAGTCAAGGTAAACTTGACTTGCAAACTCGTACGAGATTACCTATTTTAAAACTAATATGTATATAACATTCATAACAGCCATTAAAACATTAAAATGCATCTTATGAAGGTTAAAAGTGAGTAATCGAGGATTGAGCATAATTGATGATTGAGACTTGAATTTTTACAAACAAAGAGATGATTGAGAGTTGAGAGACGAAAAGGGCTTTTTTACCTAAGTGGGGTAATTTTACAAACAATTTACAAAAAAAGGGTAGTTTAAAAACTATTTACGTAGGACCGGGCAGTCAACGAAACTATTTACGAAAATGGGGCAGTCAAAGTCAAATTCCCAAATCAAACGCGTCATCTGGGTTGACGCAACTCAAAAGTGCCACGTGTCATCTCCCCATTCGGCCTCCAGATTCCATTTTGATAAAAAAGTAAAAAAAAAAAAGCAACTGACAGCGCTGCCACGTGGCGCAACCAGGGGGTTGCGTCACTGCGGCTGACGCAACCAAACGCGTCAACCGCAGTGACGCAACCCTCTGGTTGCGCCACGTGGCAGCGCGGTCTCCCCTCCCCCAGCCTGCGTTTTGTATATAAGTAACGAACCTCCTCCTAAAAATTTGCATCCATTCTCAACATACCTCCTTCTAAAAATTTATAGTCCCTCTTGCATTCAATTATATTCCTACAATCAACCTTATTTCTTAGCACTGTATCACAGAGTCTTGAGGTAAGTTTTTAGATTCTTCAAATTTTATTTTTTTAGTTATATGTAGTGGTATATATAATTAGTTGTAATCTTATTTTATTTTGTTATAATTTTTATCGCATTAGTACATAGAAATTATTAGCTAGATTTTTTATTTATTTATTATTTGAGATCAGATTTTTTTTATTAGTTAGACTTTATATCTATTTTAAAGTTATATTTTTATTAGTTTAGTTATTAGTAAGATTTAGAAAAGTTTTATTTGTTAGAATTATTTTGTTTAGGTATTTGTTATATTTTTTATTTATTTATTAGTTCTATTCTCTTATGTTTAGGTTCTATTATGTTGTAGTTAGAATTTCAATTTTTTTAATAGTAGAATTTAATTTTTATGTTAGGTATTTTTTATGTTTTTCATATATATATTAGTTTACTTCGAATTTTTTATTACTTAGATTTTTTTATCTATTTAGAAGTTATATTTTTATTAGTTTAGTTATTAATAAGATTTATAAAAGTTTTATTAGTTATAATTATTTTGTTTATGTATTTGATATATTTTTTATTTATTTATTTATTAGTTCTATTCTCTTATGTTTATGTTCTATGTATTAGTAAGATTTATAGCGCTATTTTTATTAGTTGGAGTTAAATTTTTTATTAGTTAGATTTTTATCTACTTAGAAGTTATATTTTTTTTTTTATAGTTGGAGTTAGGTTTATTTATTTATTAGTTATATTTTATATATATATATATATATATTAGTTAGATTAGTTATATTTTTATAGTTATTTGTGTTTAAGGTAATATTTTAGTTCATTATTTAAGGTAATATTTTATTTTTTATTCCTGTTTTTTATAATTTTGTGCCTTTATTTATTTTTATATATGTGTAATTCCTTTATATATATATATATATATATATATATGTAGTTTATGTAATATTTTATTTTTTTTTAAGAAATTTAATTTATTTTTTCTAAATTTGTGATTTTACATGTATTTTTTTATATTAAGCTATTGCAATATTTTAGTTTATTATTTTAGTTATTTATTTATTATTTAAATATTTCACAATAATTATTAATTTTTTACATGTAGAACAGGTATGGGTAAAATCTTGGTTTTCATTTATTATAATGGGAGATATTACGAAGGACCCGAAGGCACAACGTTTGAAGGAGAAAAAAAAGGGATTCAAATTCAACGTGGTATCACTTATGAGCAGTTAAAGATGAATATAAGCGAAAAAATTAGGCTTGGACAAAATCAATACATTTCGAAGTTAATAAGCAGACTTTTAGTGCAAGAAAACCCGAGCAAATATGTTGAATATGTGATCTATGATGATAGTGACATACATTGTGTCATTGATTATTTTGAGGGGTCGAATATGAGAGTCATTGATATATATGTTGAATTAGACGTTACGAGTAGTTCCACTGCACTGACAAAAACAAGAGCAAATGAAATGGAGAATAATTCTTCAGAGAGTGATGATGAAGAGTGGCGTCGAGATATGGATGACGATATCACAGAAGATGAAGATGAGGCTCAATTTACATATGTGAATTCGTCTGACTCCGAAGAGGAAGGAGCAATTAGTATTTCTTTTCCTTCACAATCGACATCAGTTATGCCAAATTTTCAAGGATGTCCAAACCCTGAAATTGCCGGTTTGTGGTTATAAAGATAATATTTATTTTAATATTATTTGGTTAGTAAGTAATTAAAATTTTCTAATGTTATTTTATTTTTGGTTTTGATTACAGATCTAGATTATGGTCCATTCCCACTGCATACTCCTCATTCTAGTTACATTAATTGGGACCATCCAGATCAAAAATCTGATGGTAGAGGGCTTGATGTATCAGAATCTTCTTTTCAGGGGGGTGATGGATTTTATGTTGGTCTAAGATTCAATAGCAAAGAAGCAGTTTTAATGGCTATAAAGCAGTATTCGATGAAGACTCATCAAAGTTATACCACTGTTGAATCGAAACCGACGAAAATCTATTTGAAATGCCCAAAACATGCAGATGGTTGTCAGTGGAGAATGAGAGCTATTTTACCCAAAACTGACGAAGAATGGGTAGTGAAGACGTGGGGCGGCCACACACTTGTGTGAACACATTGTTGTCACAAGATCATAAAAAGTTGGACTCTAACGTTATAGCATTGTTTATTCATGGTAAGACATTTAAAAACGTTCCTGTTTTGATATGATTGATGACATTTTGAAATTAATTTTATTTTTAAAATTAAAATCGTTTCAGATTTGATTTGCGCGACACGATCTACTCCTATCAAGGCTATCCAAGCAATAATCAACACTCAATATAATTTTCGAATATCATATCGAAAAGCTTGACTAGCAAAACAAAAGGCAATCGAAAAATTTCATGGAGATTGGGATTTTTCTTATGCTATGTTACCGGCTTGGATGGAGAACATGCTTCTTTATGCTCCTGGTGCTTATTATCAGATTCTGGAAAGAGATGCTTATCCCGGATCCGGAGAATTTGCATCATTTCGGATATTTGAAAGACTATTCTGGACATACAAGCAATGTCGTGATGCCTTTGACTATTGCAAGCCAATTATTCAAGTGGATGGTACTCATTTGTATGGAAAGTATCGCGGTGTGCTTTTGATTGCAACAAGCCAGGACGGAAACGATCAAGTGTTACCGCTTGCATTTGCGATTGTCGAAGGGGAGACGGCGTCTGCTTGGGAATGGTTTTTAGCACACATACGTCAGCATGTTACCAATAAGCAGGGTTTGTGTTTGATTTCTGACCGCCATCGGAGTATATTATCAGCTGTTCGTAATGAAACTCTCGGTTGGCAGGCTCCATGGGGGTATCACAAGTTTTGCATAAGGCATATAGGAAGCAACTTCAATACCAAATTCAAGAATGAGAAATTGAAGCACTTATTGAAGAGTGCAGGTACCCATTATTCTTTATTGACAGTATATCAGGATTTTTTTTTTAATCTTGTATTGTATCATATAACATTTGTGTAAGCGATACAGGTTATGCTACTGACCAATTTACCATGGAAAGGAAGTTAAACAGACTCCGTAGCAAAAGTGAAGAAATAAAAAAATGGGTCGACGACATACCAAAAGAGCAATGGCTACTAGCTTATGATGAAAATGGGCGTAGATATGGACACATGACAACAAACTTATCAGAATGTGTCAACAAGCTTTTAAAGGATGCTCGAAGTTTACCAATTACATCACTGGTGAAATGGATGTATAATCGATTGGTTGAATGCTTTGTTGAAAGGGGTTCGAAAGCGAGGGCCCAATATGCATCCGGTCAACGGTATACCATCGAAGTATCCAAAGCCATTGGTGATGCTTGTAAAGAAGCTAATAGTCATCAAGTTCGACAGTATAATATTGCTAGGACAAGGTTTCAGGTGGAGGAGGCATTCAATCCAATTAAGCAAACGGGTGGCCGATCGTTTTGTGTGGATTTGGAAAGTCAAGTTTGTGAGTGTGGAAGATTTCAACTTTTCCATTATCCATGCTCTCATGTTATTGCTGCATGTGCATCAGTGAGACTTGATTTTTATCAATATGTGGATGATGTGTACAAATTAACTACTATGATTCGGGCGTATTCCCCAGAATGGTACCCAATCCAGAATGAGCATCAAGTTGCATCAATGCATGTTGTTCCATGGATGTTAATGCCTGATCCCAAAATGCACAGAAAAAAGGGTCGTCCAAAATCCACTCGCATGAGGAATGAAATGGATTGGAAGCAGTCTCAACCTCCACAGAGTTGTGGGCTTTGTAATCAGGTTGGCCATAATAGGCGTCGATGCCCTCATTTAGCAAGTGGATCTGCTTCACGTCAAACTGATGATGAATATCATGCAAATAATTTGTAAAATATCTTGATATTTTAAATTTCTAATGGAAAAAATGTAAAAAATAAGGAATATCAAGAAAACAATTAAATAAACTATTTTTGCCTTTTAATTCTACAATAATTTCTTCGGCTTACAAAAAAAAACCAAAAAAAAAAAAACAGGCAACTCAGGTCCCACATCGCCAATGACGATCCCTAGCACCACGATGTGGATTTCTCCTAGCATCTTGATTATCATTATGGTCATTTGATTCATCGAATATCTATGTATTGAGATCAATTTGCGGTGCACTTGTTCCAGCTAATTCGTAAAAATCAACGCTAGGAGACACCGTCTCACAGTCCCATCGTGCTAGTGCAGATGGAGTGCTAGTCAGAGGGTCATAGGGGGATGGTGTATTGTAACCCTGCATTTGAGGCATGGACATATATCCTGGATATTGAGGTGATGGCATATATCCATGCGGCAACGGCGAAGGTATGTATACATCTTCGATCGACGGCGATTGTTGTACTTGGCCACTCTCTGGCAGTCTTGGATAAAAGTAAGTTTCGTACGGTGCCTGGGATGCGTAATATGGATAAGGTTGGGGGGCATAATACATCCCAGGTTGCCGATCCATTTGACTTTGTTGGTGGCGCTCTATTGCAGGTTCATGCCTTCTTCGGCGCCCTAAACCACCGCGCTCACGAGAAGTGTTAGGCAATACACCATCTACTTTTGTGATATCAGGATCATGAGATGCAACCGGAGCCTCTTGGATTGATAAATAGCATCTGTTAGCCTGATTCATCGAAACCATCATATGATCTGTTTCTAATTTCATCTCTGCGAGGTAGGTTTCGATGGGCACGTCGTCTCTACGTCCTTCTGGAGAACATAGGTAGTTGATCCTCTCAATCCCATCCGCCTGAACAAAATAATCAAGGACATATGCAATTAATATAATATTTGAATATAATGTGATTATTGTAATACGCAATAAATATAATATTTTAATTAAGATTACCACGTGCCACGTGGCCTTGACTAGCACCATACTCTGTCATCCAACGTCTTGTAATACGCAAATACCACATCATATATTCGGATTGTCTTCCCAAAGGGACATTTTGGGGTTCGCTATACTGAATTTTTTTATTCCTGTTATTCCACTTGTTAATTATATCTTGCAAGCGATTTTCCCAATTAATATTTTGTTTTCCTATGAGGGTCAACTGATGCAAATCTTCCGGCTGGGATGGTTGAAGAGGAATGTGTTGACGCATGCCAAATTGATGCATGACTCGATCTGGTTGATGCCACTCAACAATATTGTAACATATCAGTGGACATACAGATCTTCAAGCATCTTTGTTTTGTAACACCATATGTGGTAAGGTGTCCAAGTCAAGTGCTGAGTATCGCTCCCACACAATCTACAAATAAATATTATTTTCATATTAACAACAACAGTTACGAGCCTAATACGAGAAATGAGGGTTGGGAGAATAAAAATAAATATACGCACATCATTTTTCATAAATTGATCAAATTTCCCCCTGTACCAACTCAAGGGATGGGAAGGTCTGCTATAATTCTGACCATGCACCCACCTATAATATAAAAACAAAAAAAATTGAAATATTAATAACAACAACAACAATAATAATGATGATAATAATAATAAACATAATAATAATAATAATAAGAATTGACATGTACTTACCGTGTACCATATGCTGTGTCATTTCGACGATAGGGCTCACCTTCGTTTATTGCTCTTAATACTGGGGCGATAGAAGGAAATCTCTCCCAAGCCCATAATTGTATCAGTGGAAGAAAACCACAAATATCTTTTCGAGCGTAGTTGGTGGATTGACATAACTCACGATATAGAAAACTCAGCACAGCCGATCCCCAACTATAATTTTTTGCTTCGTCGAGGTTTTCTAAGAGACAAAGAAACCTCAATTGCACAAAAGTTCCAGAGTGATTTGCGAACATAACACCTCCAAGTAATCTTAATATGAATGCACGTGTAAAAATTTACTTGGTATACTCATTATGCTCATGACCCTCTGGAAAGTGGCCAAAATTTGTCTCCAACCATGCCATTTTCAGTCCACTGCCACTCAAAGCATCTTCTGGTGGACGTATTCCTAGTAGATGCTCCACAAGTGATGGCCAATCACTAGATGTACGACCAATCACTGGTCTTCCTTCCACTGAGATACCGAGCAGAATAGCAACATCCTCTAACGTGATTGTGCATTCTCCGAAAGGCATGTGAAACATGTGAGTTTCAGGCCTCCATCGCTCGACTAATGCAGATATTAACCTATGATCAACGTGAAAAAGCATCATCTCTGCAACCCAATAAAATCCACTACGCTTTAAATTTGCTACCAAAGCTGGATGAATATCAGCAACTCCAGCATGAAATTGTTGTGCACGTCGACACCGTAAAATACGATCCGGGCGACCATTCCATACGTGCTGTGAAACATGTTTATCTTGTAAAAATAAAACTGAATCGTCCTCCGGACCAGGATTAAGCACACGTCTTGCCATTTGTACCTATATAAACAATAATGTAAATAATTAATAACAATTGAAACTAGTAAATAATAAAAAAATAAAAAATCTGATTAATAAAAAAATTTAAAATCTAACTAATAGATAAACATAAAAAATCTAAAATCTAACTAAACTAATAAAAAATTCAAAAGCTAATTACAAAAAATAGCTAAACATAAAAAATCTAACTAATAAAAAAATTTAAAATCTAACTAATAATAGCTAAACATAAAAACAAAAAAAAAATCTACCTAAACTAATAAAAAAATTTAAAATCTAACTAATAGATAAACATAAAAAATATAAAATCTAACTAAACGAATAAAAAATTCAAAAGCTAATTACAAAAAATAGCTAAACATAAAAAATCTAACTAATAAAAAAAATTTAAAATCTAACTAATAATAGCTAAACATAAAAACAAAAAAAAATCTACCTAAACTAATAAAAAAATTTAAAATCTAACTAATAGATAAACATAAAAAATCTAAAATCTAACTAAACTAATAAAAAATTTAAAAGCTAATTACAAAAATAGCTAAACATAAAAAATCTAACTAATAAAAAAATTTAAAATCTAACTAATAATAGCTAAACATAAAAACAAAAAAAAATCTACCTAAACTAATAAAAAAATTTAAAATCTAACTAATAGATAAACATAAAAAATATAAAATCTAACTAAACTAATAAAAAATTTAAAATCTAATTACAAAAATAGCTAAACATAAAAAATCTAACTAATAAAAAAATTTAAAATCTAACTAATAATAGCTAAACATAAAAAAATAAAAAAAATCTGCTTAAAAAAAATTTTAAATTCTAACTAATATGTAAACATAAAAATAAAAACAAAATCTAACTAAACTAATAAAAAATTTCAAAATCTAACTATTAGCTAAACATAAAAAATAAAACTAAAATAAAATTTAAAATCTAACTAATTGCTAAACATAAAAAATATAACTAATAAAAAAGTCAAAAATTCTGACCACTAAATGCATTAAAGTAATAAATTAAATTAAAAATAAAAAAATTAGAGCTTGATAATACCTAAATAATAATAATAAATATCGTGCAAAAAAAAATAAAGATGTACACATTAATATAAATATAAATATAATAATTTCGTAAATAAATTTTAAAATATAAAAAAAATTAAAATATAAGTCATACCTAAACATTAAAAATCTAAGTAATTAATAAATAAAAATTCTAACTAATACCTAAACATAAAATATCTAACTAATAAAAACTTAAAATCTAACTACTAATAATAGCTTGAACATAAAAAATAAAAAATCTGATAGCTAAACATAAAAAAAAAAGAATCTGATTACTAAAAAAATTTATAATCTAACTAATACATAAAAAATATCAAATGTAACTAAACTAAAAAAATTTACAATCTAACTTATAGTTCAACATAAAATTAATAAGTTTATGCTAATAGCTAATCAAATAATATCACTTTTTATCTACAAGTGCATAAAATAAAAAAAAATATTCACAAAATATTAAAATTTACCTGGAAGAGTATAGAAAAAAATTATGTAGAAGGATGACCGAAAAGAAAAGAAGTTCCTCGCTTTTTTTTTTTGCTTATTTTTCAAACCGGAAGAAAAATTATATGTGTGTAAATTTGATGATTGGGGAAGAGAAGAAATTGAAATTGAAATAGTGGATAGTGGGGAAGAAACCACCGTGGGGAAGAGGGGAAGAGAAGGAGTAAATAAAATTTGGTGTGTGGAGTAGTAATTTATAGGGAGTTGTGGAAGTTATAATGTGAGAAGGTAATTAATGGGGTGAAGGGGATTGGGTAGGTTTTAGGTGGGTTTAAAACGTGTAGAGATTGGGACAGACGCATGGGTCGGAACCGGGGGGACCGCGCTGCCACGTGGCGCAACCAGAGGGTTGCGTCACTGCGGTTGACGCGTTTGGTTGCGTCAGCCGCAGTGACGCAACCCCCTGGTTGCGCCACGTGGCAGCCCTGTCGGTTGTTTTTTTTTTTACTTTTTTATCAAAATGGAATCTGGAGGCCGAATGGGGAGTTGACACGTGGCACTTTTGGGTTGCGTTAACCCAGATGACGCGTTTGACTTGGGAATTTGACTTTGATTGACCCATTTTCGTAAATAGTTTCGTTGACTGCCCGGTCCTACGTAAATAATAGTCTTTAAACTACCCTTTTTTTGTAAATTGTTTGTAAAATTACCCCACTTAGGTAAAAAAGCCGACGAAAAGAGACTCGACAAAGAGAAAGAGACGATTGAGGAAGACAAAGGATTCGAGTAAGGTGTTAAGGGATTTTGAAAAATTGAGCAAAAACGATGTTGTCTTGGAGTTGAATTTCAATTTTTGAAAAAATTGAGTGAGTTATTTCGATTTCTAGGCCAATTGGGATGATTTACAAGTTTATACGAGTTAACTCTTGATTCTATACGAGTTAGCACATGTTTAGTCGAGTGTACTCGAGTTTACTCAATTCCGAGTTTTGTACCAATTCAACTCAATTCTATGATCTAAACTTATAAATGTGATGTCCTAGACAACGAGGACCTCCGAGGGTGTAGGAGATGACCTTCGAAGGAGCCTCTGTCTAGGGTTGATATGTGATGTTTGGGGGAAGTCCTCAGGTGGCTAAGGGAAAGAGCCAAGAAGCAACCCTAATCACTGGTGTGTGAGGGTGGCAATTAGGGTTAGAGGACGTATCTGAGCCCCATGTAGTACTGAGCTACTTATAGGGGGAGCTGGTTGCCCTAATGGGCTTGCTTTGGGCCCAAGTAGGGCCAGCCTGTACTGAGCTAGGAGCGGATAAGGTTGGATGAGCTGTCCTTGTGGATAAGGTAGTGAGCTGTCCTTGTGGATAAGGTGATGAGCTGTCCTCATGTCCTAGATGTCGGACTTGGGGAGGTGTCGGACCTGGGTGTCGGAACTGAGTGGGACCACGAGGTCGGCCTGTACCTGGCATCTGTTCGGCCGTTGAGCATTGAGCTCAGCCAAGCGCTCAGAAGGCTTCCTGAAGGGTCCATAGGACTTCGGCGAGGCGGTTTAAGGACCTCGGCCAGGCCGAGTCCACCACATAAGCCCCCCAGCTTGGTCAAGGCTATCTGAGCCTTGTTCCGAGGTTCTGGTTTATGTCCTTTTCCCAGGTCCACCCCACACGGGCCGAGTCCACCACATAAGCCCCCCAGCTCGGCCAAGGCTATCTGAGCCTTGCTCCGAGGTTCTAGGGAGTTCGGACGATGAGTTGTTGGTAAGTTGGATCCAGCTGTTTCTGATGTCCTTTCATTATGACAGAGCAGGCTTGACAGTTGTCAAGTCACCCGTACCGATGTGACGTTTGATTTTACTGGATCTGACCCGTGTCAGAGATCACGACCTTCGAAGCGTCATCATTACTGTGATGTTGCTCGAGGTCCACTGTTTCAGCTGCTGCATGACACGTATCCCAATTGGTATGGCTGCATGTTGGGTTGGGCCTTTTAGGCTTGGCCCAACTTTCAAAAGTGGAGGGAAGGTGGTTCCTCTTCCCTTATCTAGGCACAAACCGTTCTGCCTCTTCTTTCCACCACACGGCTGCACCTTCTTTCACTTACACGAGATCCACTCTCCCACCTTCTCTCGAGATTACATTCTGGAATTGTGCTCTTCTCTCCTTCTTTCTCCGCAGATAACAAATCACTCTCCACCCCCTTCGTTCTTCGCGGTTGCATACTTGAGGTATTCTCTTACTTCTTTTTCCCTTCTGTTTCTATAGGGGTGGTTTTTTCTGTCTGTTGGGTTTTGTGCTAGCCTTGGGGGATCCAATTGGTGGCTTATAAAGTTTCTGGGTTTGGGGCGTTTTAGGACTTGTTTTGCGGGTTTTTGCATTGCTTTTTCTTTTTCCAGGAATTGAAGGGATACACTGGGTTTATTATGAGTAGGGGACGGGTTAGGGAATGGTCTGTAATGACTTGCTTATCCCGTATTAGTAACGAGGAAGAGGACGACCCCTCTTCCTCCTCCTGCTCTTCCTTGGAGGTCGACGAGGAATATGAGTCTAACCTAGGGATAGGTTTTAGAGGAATATGAGGGATAAGTTTTAGGGGCTGATCCCGTTGAGGTAGCTTAACCTCAGGATTGTTGGCGGAGGAAAGAGTGGATACGAATGGGGGGTGGGGGGTTGTATCTGTGGTAGAGGGAAGGTGCTCGCCCCTCGGGACGACTTCGAGGGGGGTTTCTGGGGGGTTATTTTGTAACCCGTAAGACTGACATCGAGCTTCCCTGTTCTTCCACAGGTACCATGCCGCCCCGGAGATGCGTGAGCCGACCTGAGCTGTATCCTGCGCCCACCGATGCCGACCAATATCTATGGGTCGATGTGGAGCCGAAGGGAGTGCGGTCTAATCTAGATCCCGAGGATAAACTCTCCGACGTGAAGAGAGTTATATTACCCTGTTCGGGCAACGCCGCTGGTACTTCTTACGAAGTTCTTCCCTATTCGGCGAATGACCGAATTTGCACCAAGACCGATGTCAACTCCTTCTTTTTTTTATGCCGATTTAATTCACAACCTTGGCGTTACCTTGCCGTTTACTGACCTTGAGATGGGGGTTCTGAAAGAGCTCGGCCTAGCTCCCTCGCAACTCAACCCCAACACTTGGTCATTCTTGAGGGCGTTTCAGAGATATTGTCGGGCCAAGGGATTAGTATGCACAGTCCGACTTTTTCTGTGGATGTATAACCCGTTCATCAATAACAAAGACGGGGTCACTGGGCGACTTTGGGTATCGGCCAAAGCCCGAGCTCGCTGTGGACTCTTCGGGATGTTTACGGAATCCTGGAAGCACTTTAAACCCAGGTTCTTCAAGTATAAATTTGTGGGTGCTGGCCGACCTTGGTTCCGGGACGAGACGGGTCCGAGGTTTCCCCTAGAGTGGACCTCAGAGTTCTTTGACCGCCACCTTGGTACTCCACAAAGGTGGTCGGGCGCGACTCTTGATGCGGACGAGGCTGCCACAGTCCATCACTTTCAAAATGAATATCAAGCTCGGAAAGTCCAACTTGATATTGGGGTTTTCATGAAGTGTTGCGACAATGACGTATCAGTCAAAATTGGTAGTTAACCTCGCTCTTGTGACTTGCAAAAATATGTATACAAACACACTTTTATTTTAAAAAATTTTCTTCGTCTCTTCTTTTTTGTTTGCAGAGGAATATTGGTCAGCGATGTCGTCTAAGGCGTTGAAGGTTACGCTGAGTCGTAAAAGGAAGAAGTCAGAGAGCACTTCTACTGATGCCGCGACGGCCGAGACGACGTCAGCCGACTCCGCTCTACCACATTCTACTCAGCCCGCGGTGATCGCTACCTCGTCCCCTCCTCAGCCTCCCTCTCCCAGTAACGAGCCTGTCCAAGTTGCTGGTGCCCCAAGGCCAACAACTCCTACTACTAAGCCCTCGGTTAAAGAGTCGCTTGTGAAGATGTCGGGGGCCGAATGGAAGAAGACGGTCGAAGGGTTGGCTTATCATTTAAGAAGGTCGACTAACTTTTTCAATGTGTTGGCCGATGTCGCCGATGACGTTGCGGAGGGCGTGTCGTCGGCCAGGAAGAAGGCCCGGTCTGATATGGCGGCGGAGGTGGCGGAGCTGAGGGAGAATAAAAGCTCGGCTGAGCAAAAGTTGGCCGAGTTAAAGGAGGAACACCGGCGGAAGTTAGAGGATCTCCGGAAGAGTCAGGAGGAGGCCCTGGCCCGGGCGACGGCGGTTGCAAAAGGGGAAGGTCGGCAAGAAGGACTAGCCGAGATGGAGAAGGTGAGAACACTGTTGAAAAGAAGAGCCGCTCAAGCTCTTAAACACAAAGTAACCGCACGTGAAGCGGATTTCAACCTTGAGAGGGCGGCGGGTAAAGTTTTTACCAGCGCGATAGAGCAGATTCTGCACCTGAACCAAGGGCTCCAAATACGGTACCTTGGCGCCTCTGCTGGTTTCGGGGTGGAGGATGGGAAAATGGTCGATTATGACAAGGACGGGCTTGAAGTCGACCTAAACCAGCCCAGGGAGAACCTACCCGACCCTTTGGTGGAGAAGGCAGATGAGGAGTTCAACCCGAACTCGGTTGTCCTATCTGATGTCGAAGATGAAGCAGCATAAGTCCCTTATGCTGGGCAGCTTGTGATTTGTGACTTGTCAATGTTTCCTGTAACATGTTTGACAGTGTTGGATTGTATTTAACTTTATTGTGTACAACATTTTGTTCTTATGCAAGTTCTTTCCATTTTCAATTTGTTGCATACTATCAGTCCATGCAAGTTTTTATTCTAACTTGTTGCATTCGTATAGAGTCCGAGGTCATTTTTAAATAACTAAGTAAAACTACCTTTGAGGATACAAGTTTTTTGCCAACTTGTTGTATTTGGATTTGATCGGATTTAAAACTTACCAATGTTAAACTCGGACAACTCAGTAAGTGCAGTAATCTTATAAGTTTTCCTCTGAATAAATGTACTGTATATAAGTGCATACGGTAGGGAACTCGGATCTACCCACTTTAGCCGAAGTGGGTGTCCTTGGCCCCGATGTAAAAGAGAGTGCTGAGTGAAGCTATGTATAAACATTTCACAGCAGTCTGTTCTTTATCGGGTGTCCCTTGTACACTGTGCATATGAGCCGATCTTATCTGGAAGACGTTGGTTGTGCATAGCGCCATGCAACATTTAGGTGGCTAGTGCTAAATGAGAAGCTAGTACGTACGTATATAAAACTGTGACACTTGAGTATGAGCAAGTTAATTATCATGAGTACATTGCTTATAGATTGAGAAGGTGGGTATGTCCCCACGTGGAAGATGAGAGCATGATTAAGAAAAGTAAGTGCGAAATATTAATGGAAATGAAGATAAAATTATGAAGACAAAATTTAAACTTTTAACTGGGGCAGCCGATAACACCTGAGGTAAACCTAGCTGAAGTAGGTTCTCAGTTTTGCCACATTCCAAGAATTTTTAAGCTCGGCCCCTTCAAGGGTTTCTAGTCTATACGCCCCAGAGTGTGTTTTTGAGATGACTCTGTAGGGCCCTTCCCAGCTTTGAGCAAATTTCCCGTCTCTTCGGTTTTTAAGATCGATGTCGGCCCTCCTAAGGACGAGATCGTCGACCTCAAAAGATCTGGGTTGTACCGCTTTGTTATACTGCTTGGCTTGTCTTTCTTTCGCTTTCTTTTCCTGAGCAGAAGCGGCGTCCCGGATCTCCTCGGCCAAAATCAAGTTTTCTTTTATCAAATTTCTGTTTTCCTCCTCGGGTCTGTCCCTCATTCGGAAGGTATGAATTCTTCGTTCGATAGGGATGACCGCATCACAACCATAGGTGAGTCTAAAGGGGGTTTCTCCGGTTGAGGACTGAACCGTGGTCCTGATTGACCAGAGGACCTCGGGTAGAAGATCGGCCCATGCTCCTTTGGCCTGTGTGATTCTCTTCTTGAGGTCGTCAACGATAGCTCGGTTGGCGGCTTCTGCTTGGCCATTAGTCTGGGGGTGCTCAACCGAGGAAAAACAATGGGAGATCCCGAGACTCTCAGCTAATATCTGGAAGTTGTTGGCTGCGAATTGACTGCCGTTGTCGGTGATCAATGTGAGGGGAAGGCCGAAACGGGAAATGACTTGTTTTATGAAAAACTTCTGGATCCTTGCCGAAGTGATGGTTGCTAGGGGCTCAGCTTCGATCCATTTGGTGAAGTAGTCTATTGCTACCACGATGAATTTTAGTTGGCCTGGAGCCGTTGGGAACTGTCCCACAATGTCCATCCCCCACATGCTGAAAGGCCAGGGGGAGGCTAGAGAGTGGAGCTCCTCGGACGGTTTCTGGTAAACATCACTGAAGAATTGGCATTGAGGACATCGTCGAACATGGTCAATGGAATCCATTACTAAGGTTGGCCAGAAATATCCGGCCCTTAGTATCTTTCTCGCCAAGGATTTTCCTCCGACGTGATGGCTTCCCATTCCTCCATGGACCTCGTTCAAGGTCTCCTGAGCTTCCTCGGAGGTAAGACATCGGAGGAGTGGGGATGACATTCCTCTCCTATAAAGGACTTCATCAATAATAACATACTCAGCTGCTTTTCTCTTAAGTTTCTTTGCTTCCTTTTGATCGGCAGGGAGTATTCCATGTTCGAGGTACGCCCTGATCGGGTGCATCCAGTTCGGCGATACCGAAATGGCCATTACTACGCTTGGGGTTGCGATTTGCTCTTGAATGAGGCTTTTATTATTCCCTCCGCCTTTTGTGCTTGCCAACTTGGAAAGTACATCGGCTCGGGAATTTGAACTGCGGGGGATATGGGTGATGGAAAATTTTTCAAAATCGAGAGCGAGGGATTTAACTTTGTCGAGATATTTCTGCAGGATGGGTTCTTTGGCTTGGTAGTCCCCAACAACTTGGGAAACCACCAACTGGGAGTCGCTCATAACTTGAACTTCGGACGCACCGAGCTCTTTGGCCATGCGGAGGCTAGCAATGACTGCCTCGTATTCGGCCTGATTATTCGAAGTTAGAAACTCGAACTTCAGGGAATACTCGATACTGAGCCCTTCCGCGTTTTCTAAAATAACTCCAGCTCCTGCCCCCTTTTGATTGCTTGAACCGTCAACATATATTACCCAAATATCCGAGCTAGAGCTTTGGTGGGGCTCTGTAAACTCGGACACAAAATCTGCTAACACTTGTGACTTGATTGCCTTCCTCGGTTCATAGGAGATGTCGAACTCGAACAGTTCGATTGACCAGGCCATCATTCTCCCCGCGAGGTCGGGCTTTTGTAGAACTTGTTTAATGGGCTGGGCGGTTCGTACGATGATAGGGTGGCTTTGAAAATATTGTCGTAACCGCCGTGCAGCCAGGATAAGACAGAATGCAAATTTCTCAATCTTGGAATACCGAAGCTCGGGGCCCTGGAGAGCTCGGCTTATGAAATAAACGGGGAATTCACTCCGACCTCATCTCGAACCAACACGGAGCTAAGTGCTGACTCCCCAACGGAGAGGTAAATAAAGAGGTTCTCCCCCCCACGGGGGCTGGAGAGAACTGGAGGGGAAGAGAGGTATTCTTTCAGAGCAAGGAAAGAAGCTTCACAGTCCTGATCCCAATTGAAGGTTGTGCCCTTTTTCAAAAGTTGGTACCAGGGTAAGGCCTTTTTAGCAGCTTGAGGAAGAAATCTAGACAGAGCCGCCATCCTGCCAGTTAATTGTTGCACCCCTCTGAGGTCGGCAGGGCTTTTCATCTCCAGTATAGCTCGGCATTTGTCAGGGTTTGCTTCGATTCCTCTCTCGGAGAGATGAACCCAAGGAAGGCGCCAGCGGGGACTCCGAAAGTACACTTCTCCGGATTCAACCTCATCCTATGGGTTCTTACCCTTTCCAGGACCGTGGTTAGGTCCTTGGCATGGTCTTCCCTTTTCTTACTCTTTGTGATCATGTCATCGATGTAAACTTCCATGGTAGCGTCAATGATCCCGTCAAAAACTTTATTCATCATCCTTTGATAGGTTGCGCCAGCATTCTTAAGGCCGAAAGGCATGACGGTGTAACAGTAAGTTGCCTTTCCGGTCGTGAACGTGGTCTTATCTTGATCAGGGGGATACATAGGGATCTGGTTATATCCCAAATATGCATCAGTGAATGATAACAATTGGTAACCTGCCGAATTATCGACGAGCTGGTCAATAATCGGCAGTGGATATTGGTCCTTGGGGCAGGCTTTGTTGAGGTCGGTGTAATCTACACACATCCTCCAACTACCGTTTGCCTTTTTAACCAGGACTGTATTTGCAACCCATTCGGCGTATGGGACTTCTTTTATAAACCCGGCTTCGAGCAACTCGGACACCTTTTCCTGGATAACTTTTGCCTTCTCAGTTCCGACCCGTCTCATTTTCTGCCCCACCGGCCTTGCTTTCGGGTCTACACTGAGCCTGTGACAGATAAAGTTCGGGTCGATCCCCGGCATATCGGCCGAGGTCCAGCGAACAGGTCCAAATTAGCTCGCAATAGTGCGATGATTTCCTCCTGTACATCCTTAGGGAGGTCGGCACCCACCTTGACAGTTCTGCTGGGGTCGGCGGGATCGATGGGAACTGCCAACCACTCTCCTTGAGGAGACGGTCTGAGGTCATCTTGTTCAGCCCGGACGTCCAACTCGGCCAAAAGGACCTTCCCTTTGGCTAATGTCGGACCCGAGAGTTCTTCTTGCTTTTTCTTACTTTCCCGTAGACTCGCGTTGTAGCATAGTCGGGCTCTGGGCTGATCAGCTTTGACGGTGACAAGGTTGTCGTCAGAACCAACGAATTTCATTACTAGGTGAACTGTTGAGACCACTGCTCCAAAGGCTTGAAGGCAGGTTCGTCCCAGTATCACATTGTAGGGGGATTTATAGTCAATTACCAGAAACTTAATAAACTCCGTTCGGGCCGAAGGTAGTTTCCCAAGGTCACCGGGAGGAGGATGACTCCAAGGGGGCGTATTGTCTCGCCCGTGAAGCTGATAAGATGCCCTTCAAAATGTACGAGGTCGGCGGATCTTAGTTTTAATGCTTGAAATGTGTGGATAAAAAGAATGTCGGCCGAGCTCCCCTGGTCAACGAGAACTCGGGCGACTTCGAAGTTGCTAATCATGGCCGCGATCACCATTGGGTCATTGTGATTCGGGATGATATCTCCTAGATCCTCATCAGAGAAACTAATTGGGATGTTCCGGGATGGTTTCTTACCCATAGGCTTGTGGCGAACGGCCAACACCTGCTGAACATACCTTCTCCTTTCCGACTTCCTTTCGCCGCCACCGGCGAACCCTCCAGAGATAGTGTCCACCCGGGAGTTTGCCGGTATTTTGAACAGATCTTGTATAACCAAATTTCTTGGATGTTGTTGGGATCCATCAGGAGCTGAGGCTTGAATGGTGTTTTGATGCGATGATAGTGACGACGGGTAAGGAGGGGGGGTGGTGGGGACCTTGCTGCCCAGCTAACCCCCCGGTGCGACCGCAGGTCTTCAGCTGGCGGGATTCTCCCAGAGCATTCCCTCCTCTTTTTCTGATCCGGTTGAGCTTCAGACATGGTAGAACCTTCTGAGTGGGGTTGAAATTTATCTTTTCCCACAGACGGCGCCAATGTGATGTCCTAGATAGCGAGGACCTCCGAGGGTGTAGGAGATGACCTTCGAAGGAGCCTCTGTCTAGGGTTGATATGTGATGTTTGGGGGAAGTCCTCAGGTGGCTAAGGGAAAGAGCCAAGAAGCAACCCTAATCACTGGTGTGTGAGGGTGGCAATTAGGGTTAGAGGACGTACCTAAGCCCCATGTAGTACTGAGCTACTTATAGGGGGAGCTGGTTGCCCTAATGGGCTTGCTTTGGGCCCAAGTAGGGCCAGCCTGTACTGAGCTAGGAGCGGATAAGGTTGGATGAGCTGTCCTTGTGGATAAGGTTGGATGAGCTGTCCTTGTGGATAAGGTAGTGAGCTGTCCTTGTGGATAAGGTGATGAGCTGTCCTCATGTCCTAGATGTCGGACTTGGGGAGGTGTCGGAACTGAGTGGGAACACGAGGTCGGCCTGTACCTGGCATCTGTTCGGCCGTTGAGCATTGAGCTCGGCCAAGCGCTCAGAAGGCTTCCTGAAGGGTCCTCAGGACTTCGGCGAGGCGGTTTAAGGACCTCGGCCAGGCCGAGTCCACCACAATAAACTCATGATTCTACGAGTTAACTCGTGAGTTTAACAACCATGTAATTTATCCATTACACCAGTGTATTGATTTCATATTGAAATCTTCATTTCTTTATTTTTTTTTCATTTCTTGTCCATTTCATATAATTTTTTTTAGGATTTATTTTGTTTAGGAACCTTAATCAATCACTATTTATGGTACCTATTTCTCTTTTTTTTAGTGTCTATTTCTTAGGGTATGGAAAGCAGAAGTAGTGAAATACATTATACCTCGTAAGCATTTTTAAATATTTATTATAAATTTATATTTATTGAATAATTGTCAATTTATTTTAGGGGATATAAGTTAGAGTCGGTAATTTGGGTTGTCCATCCGGGTTCAAACCGACCTTTTGTTTTGAGATTGGGCTTGATCCCCCTAAGCAAAAAAGACTAAAAAAAAAATAAAGAGTGAGGTTTTTTGTCACCTCACTTGTGACCAAGTACACCCCACTTATTTTATTATTTTCAATTTTACCCTTATTTTTTTTTAATTTAACGTCCTGGGACAAAAAAAAAATTGCGGTCATGAGGTATACCTCACTGCCGAAAAAACAACCACAACAAAGATTTATTACTACTTTAAAATAAAAGATAAAAAACAAGAGAGCCATAAACCAAACTCATCATCAATTATTCCTGACCTCTCATCATTCCAGCAGTAATGTAATGTAATGGAATCAATCATAGGATCATCCAGCAGCAGCAATCCTTGGACCTTGGTGATGTCTGATGAGTGTTAATAGTGAAAATAAGAAACAGAACTGAGTACAAATTATTTAGTATTGCAGAGCAATATATAAAAGAGAGAGATTACAGAAGCAACATTTTGAGCATCAGGGAAAGAGGTCCAGTCGGTGGCAATAGCTTGTGCCACTTTGTTTACTGCACTCTCCTCCATCTTTTTTTTTTCAAAATATAAAACTTCATCTCTTTTTTTTTTTTTCCTTCTTCTTATCATTATGTTTGATTGAGAGAGAAAGACAAAAGAGAGAGAGTGAGTTTTGGTCAAGGCAAAGTCTCTTCTGTGGTGGGGTGAGAGAAAGTGATGGGGGCACACTACTCTATTACTACTGCTCTGCGGTTTTATTTATCTTTCATTCTTTTGTTGTTGATTCCATTACATTACTGCTAGAATGATGAGTTTGGTTTGTGGATTTCTTGTTTTTTGATTTTATGCCCTGGGGAGTTGGATTTATAATACAAGTGTAGGACAAGTTTGAGAAGTTTGGTTGGTGCCTTGCAAAAATTAACATTGTTACTCTGAAATCTTTGATAGTGAGGTACCTCACTACTATTTTTTTTGCGATAGTGACCTCACGACCAGGACATTAATTGTTTTTTTCTTTAAAAAAAAGAGCAAAATTAGAAATAATAAGATAAGTGAGATGTACTCGGTGTAACTAAGATGGCAAAAAACCCCCACTCAAAAAAGAATTGACAGACATCAATGTTACAAACCCACACATGCATAGCTTCAACTTTTCCTGCCCCTCCCAAGTCCTAACTCTAAAAAGATTACAAAACACCGGTTAGCCATGTGCTAACACATAGGAAAAATATCATTGTTTATTACTTATTTTGTATTTTGGAATTGAATACAATCCAAACAAGTAATACACCTCTACTTGAGGCATGAGATTGGGTTGAAGATTGATTCCCCATTTTACATGCCAAGGCATATAGAGGGTTTACTATGAGTATTATATCAAATTGAGATTCTCCAGATTAATGTCGATAATGCTTTACATTCCAATCAGAAAAGCTTGATCGTACATGACATTTACTATGAGTAACGAATTAGGGAAACTTTTGATTTGTTATGTAATTGCTCAAATGGAACATTGATTTGTAGTTCCTCTTTTTAATTTTAAATTTTAAATTTTAAAATTAAAAAAATACTAATTTAATTAGTCGATGATGTAGATAGGTTAGGCTTAGAAATTTTTTTTCTATTAATGCTCTCTTTCAAGGATTTCTTCAAGCAAAGCTTTTATATAATAGGGAGGATATTGTATTGATATGGGTCAAGAAATTCTTTGAATCAAATTCAATAATCACCTCTAAAATACCTCATTTCATATATAAAAGAAACTCAGTCATGTTGATCGAATGCTATATGATTTTTTTTTTGGATAAGCGAATGCTATATGAATTTAGTTTAATAGTGAACCAGAGAAGCTCAAACAGGCCCGGTCCTAACCTATCTTGGGCCCTAGGGCGAAATTTTTTTTTGGGGCCCTACTAAAATAATTTATTAAAAATAAATCAATTAAAATAGTATATATTTATATATTTAATTAATTAAAACAATGATAATAATCAATAATAAAAATAGGTATTATATAAAATAGAGTTGAAATAAAATAAAAAAATTTATTAATTAAAGAGGTAATTAAAATTGTTTTCATGTTACTTCTTCCGTCTTTGTATATAATATCCTTTTGGTTGAATTCACGTTCATTACTAAAGTTGGTTAATTTAGTTAATTGTATTGAAAATGTGAACATTTGATATGTTTTTTTTTCAAAACTATCCTTATAAGTATTATTGAGAATCTAAAAATTGTTGAGTAAATATGGGTATTTATGGAAAAAAGTACCTAATTGTTATTGAAAATTTGTATTAGGTCTTATAAATAAGGACAAAATAAAATTCTCAAAATGATGTTATATTTAGAGACAAAGGGAGTAAGTTATAAAAATAAAGTTCATAAGTTAACCTATTTATAAGTCAAGCGAGCAAATAAAAAAATAAATTAAAATATTATGCTAAACTATTAATAATTCAAAGATAAAAAATATGCAACTATTATTTTTTTTAAGTATAAGCACTATTATAAAAAAATTATGGGGCCCCTAAAATTTTTGGGCCCTGGGCGGTGGCCCTCATTGCCCATCCCAGGGCCGGGCGTGAGCTCAAAACTATTACTGTATCAATTATCACGTGATAGTTTTGGGAAAGGTCGTGAGATGCACAGAGGTAGGGACAAAACTTTTTGTAAGAAACAACAGTCCAAAACTTTATTTTGGCGATAGAGACATAATCCGACAAAAAACCTCATTTGGAATACTTAAATCTTGTTAATAAAAAGGCAAAAAAAACCTGATCCATAAGCTAGTAGTACAGTAATTAACAAGGGGTTCTAGTTTTTAATTATGAATTTTGAGGGCTGGGTTTAAAAGATTAAAAAAAGATAAATTGCATTTGAAAAGAAAATAAATAAATCATTTATTTATTCAAATTCACATTACCTTAAAAAAATATCAATTTTAAGCTTCTTTAAACTCTGTTCTAAGAGCTGAGAATATCATAACCCTTAAGAATGTTAGTTCCCAAATCCTGTTTTTAGTCCCAGGACCCCATTTTTTTTTGCGATGGCGTTCCGTCAGAATATTTTCCGATACCCCGAGCCGGAAAATGTATTTTTCCGACATTTTTAAAGTCGAAAAATGCATTTTTCGGCTCGGGGTATCGAAAAATATTCCGACGGAACCCCATCAGGAAAAAAATGAGATTGGGGACTAAAAACGGGGTTTGGGGACTAATCAATATATTATAAAATAGGAGAAGTTGAGGGTAGAAAAAATTTCCCTCCTTTGATGATGTATTTTCCCTCCTAAAACAGAGATTACTGCATCTTTCATCTCAGCCGTCCATGATAGATTTTCTTATCTATGGTGATTAAATGGACTAGGGAAGCTACCCACCAAAAAAAAAAGAAAAAGAAAAGGGACTAGGAAAGCCTCTTCGTTTACCAAAGCTTGCTAGGGAAGCCTACTCCCTGTCTCTTCTTCCTCATTTTCATTCTCGGTCCTCTTCTTCTGTGTCCCTTCTCCTTTCCTCTTTTTTTTCCTTCTAACATTGCTTTCTCTCTATCTCTCTTTCCCTCGCTCTCTATTCCTTCATTTTACACTCTTTGTCTCTCTTTCTCGCTCTCAAGCTTCTACGAGAAGCCTTATTTTTTTCAAGCTTCTTTGATAAGCCTTTTAAGTTTCAGTAAGGCTTCTCTCTTTCACTGTTTTACACTCTGATGAAGCTTCTCTCACTTTTCTCACATGTAATAGAGTCAAAATTTTGCTGAAGGCTCTCCACTTCTTACACTTTCCCAAATTCTAATCTCTCAAATTGTTATCTACATAAGGTAAAGTTGCATTCTCTATTTGTGATTTCAGTTTCACACATGCCCTCCAACTTCTTTTTTCAATTATACCCCTCTTTCGCATTCTTTCATTCATGATTTCGGATGAAATTATTTTTTTTTAATTTATGTAGATGGTGATGATATGATTTTCTTATGGGTGAAGAGAAAGTTTGCTTTTTGTATCCCATCCTCTTCTCTTGCTCGCGGAAGAGATGAGGAAATGAAACCAGAGAATTTAGCTTCTGGGTACATAAAATATGTGTTAGGTTTGCTTTTTTATATTTCGTTCTCTTATAATGTTATTTGATTTGTATACCAAGTGTTTGTGAAAAGTCCCAAAAGAGTCATATCCTATATGTTCTGCTTACTAATAATAATGTTTCCTATCTCTTCTAAACTGAATTTATGTTTAAGTATATGATATATAAATTTACATACTTGGTTTGCATTCTGATCAGTTGCCATAAGATAGTGTGTATAGAACAATAATTGGAGTTTGATTTTGGTTACTATTTCTCTTATCAAAAATTGAAGAAGGCTAGAAAAGCATGGTTCACTATTTGCCTTTAATTAGATTGTGACTTATTTGCTTCTTTGGCCTATAATTAGATTATTTACATTGAGTACCCTTTGAAGACCGCTGCTAATCATTTGGTTTTTTGTAGTTTTAATTATTAGTTCAGCCTACATAGTTAGCTTGACATCCTATATCACTTTGCAGCAACTATCATCACAAGTTGAGGTCAGTTTGATGAAAGTGATTATATAACATGTTAAACATAATTGAAACTTGAAACACTAGGTTTCATTGTGATTGATATTATAGGCATAATTGAAACTTGAAACATTGCATCGTTTTTTATTTTCTAAATTTTATCTATTAATATTAACATTTGAGACTGCTCATACATCTATTTTATCTACTAATAATAATATTAATACATCAAAGTTCATTGTTAAAGATAGAGCATCTCGCCTAGATGCTAAAGTTATTTGCTGCTTCTGCTCATATAACATGCTACTGCTATTTCCTGTTGTTGCTGTTAAAATAGTGCTTTTGATGGACTTAGGAGTGGATGTCAACATATAGTTTGTTTTGTGTTCCTGTGAATCTCTATACAGGGCATATTTTACTCTTAGTTTCTTCAGCTTCTTTCCTCTTCGATTTATGTACTGGTGAGCTACTTTCATGTCTTACTTTTTAAGTTTTTAATTTTTTTTTTTTTTTTTGTAATGTTGCTACGGGAAGTTAATGTTACTTACTTTGGGATGTTATTTTGAAGTTAGGGATAATGAGGAAATTTTGTTAGTTATTAGTAAGTAAATATTTGATTTTTAGTTGTGTTCTATGTGATTGCGGTTAAACTGACCTTAGTGTTGTGTTTTGAACTTAAACTTACCTCAGATCTTGAAACTTAATACTCCCTCTTCGTCTCTCACTCTCTCTGTTTCATTTTTTTTTTTGCTAATTCCTCTCTTTATTTTCTGTGTTTTCAGGTCACAAGAACAACTTTTCAAAAGTCAAAGGGCATGCAAGTTCAAATTTATGAGGAAGGTGAGATTTTGGTTTTCTTTTTATTTCTGTATCTGCTTACTTTGGTCTAACGGGATTGTACCTTTTACGAAATCTAAGTATGAAAAAGGAATGTCAAGGTCGCAAAGGAGAAAGGAGAAGGCTCCATATGAAGCCAATGTTGCAAAAAAGGGATGCCAAGTATGAAAAACTTATCAATTCTTATAAAAAAAGCATGTGAGTATCCTATGTGGTTTTTTTTGTTCTTTGTGTGTGGTGTGTTCTTTTGGATGAATCCATTGCATAATTGTATGCAGCAAAATTGCTAAATATCATGCACATCCTTCAATTACTTATACGGTAACTCCCTTGAAGCATTTTAGTATTAAGTTTTTTATGGTGGTTATTGGTGTGGTGTAATTTTTGTAGTTTCCTAATAATACCGTTATCCTTAGTGGTTGTATTTAGTGGTAATTTTCTTATATGTCATGCTTGAGATGATTGAAGGGTGTCATACATTTTATGCAAAGCAAGATGTTGAAGTTCCAAAGGTATATGCTGCAAAGAGATGATACTGATGTTTGTTTATTTTTTTAACTTATTGTTATCAAGTAGAGAAGAAATGCAGGTTGGAGTTTGTGACATTGTAATCGCATATCAGAAGGCAAGAGATATCAATGCAAGGTTAGTATATGTTGTTCAAAGTTTTTGGAAAGAAGTAAATGTATTTCACTATTTTCTTTTTGGAAAGAGGTCATTGTCTTGCATTCTTTCCCTGATAACAATAAGTAAAAAAAAAAAATCTCATTGCATTGAGGATGAACAATTAGTTTCAAAACTCTCCCATTTAGCTGGGCGTTTAAGAAATCTCATTGCATTGGGGATGCACAATTAGTTTCTCTTATAACAATTAGTTTCAAAACTCTCTCATTCATAACTCTATTTTAAGCATATGGGTGCACATTTGCCTTATTTATGTGCAAGTTTCTCCACTTTGACTTTGATGTATTTAGTTTTGAGCTTCAAAATGATCAAAATTTCAGTTTTCTTTGTTTAAAGTGTTTTCTAGATTTGATTTTTACATTTCTTAAGACTACCATGACAACACTTTATTTGTCTCTATTAGCATATGGACAACACCTAAAGTGTTATTTAATTTACAGTTTGAAATGACAGAAAGAAAAGAAAAAAAATTCAGAAACATGGGTGGGGATTCTGAACATGAGAAATGAAAATGAAACCATACAATTGTTACTACCATTGGTGGAAAAATGGACAGCCAAAGCACCAGGGGTTCCGAATATTCAGGTCAGTACATTTTCATGGTATGTCAGGGTATTATTCATGATTGTTTTCCCTTTCTACTCTTATCTCTAATCATCTCTATCCGTCTCTTCAGTGATTCCCAATTCCTAAATTTGCATATAAATATGTTGCAAAATTGGTCTTGTGATTTGTTTGCTTTGTTTAGGTTTTCCTGTTTCCATGTTTTTTGTGTGTTGGGATGACATTGTTTCTGATACTACAAGTTATGAGAACCACTTCTAAAGTGGTTTTTTGGTGTTGATTTCATATTGCAATTGACTATGACTCAAGAGACTCAGAGAAATTGGTTGATATTTGAGAGAAATATGCTGATACACTGTTATTTTATTAAAATTATGTTTTAACAAGATATACTGATGTTTGAAAAGCTTATGTCATAGCATGATTATATTCCTTAGTCACTTATTCAATGAGACACATTCATCCCTTGATCATTTATTTTCCATGTTCAGACTATTTGAAAAACTAGATCCATCATTTCTTGCCGGTAAACAAATAAGCAATAAGATTATTCTCAACCGAATAAAAAAGTTCAGAACAATGTTACAGATTGTTATCGACAGTTTAGATAGAAATATTGTAAGAATAGTAAATGAATCAGAAGGCCATTTGACAAGAGATAGCATCTAACCTAAATGAAGGATGATTGTCGCAGCCCAAGAAAACCTGTCCCGCCCCGAAACTTCTTCAAGATTGCAACTGAAAGGGAAGCTGCATCCTGGTGTAGAAGCATAAACTATTAGCAGATACATCAGTGGCAACATACTACAATATGTTAGTATGCTTAATCTCAATATGCTCAATCTCAATAAACTCCAAAAGTGCGAAAATTAGGAATGCTTTTGTTTTGTTTGCTTAAATCTTGATTTTCTTAATCTCTTGGATCTAACCCACTAATAGCCTTCAGCGGATATAATATGTTACTAATTGTGTTGTGAAGATTTCTAGAATAAACCAGTAAACATTACTCATGAATTATCTTTTGATCAACCAATTGCTAGGTATTTTAAAGGTTAACCTTACAGAGATAGTGGTCGAATATCAGTTAAAATGATCGTGTCCTTGCAAATGCAATTTGGGAATCTTTACTTGGCAAACTATTTTGATGCAAAAATTCAAGGGAAGGTGGCTGCAGGTCCGAATCCAAATATTAGTTTATAGGTTGGTTTCTTTTCCTTTAACCTTGGCACACAATTAATGCAAAGAAGTTGGTGCAAGTTTTCAGTTTCTTAAGACTGGAGATCATTCATATTCATAAGACTTCAGTGCTGCTTGAAGCTGCTGTTGTGTTGGGAGCTATAATGGGTGGTGGAACTGATGAAGAGATTGAAAGATTGAGGAAATATGCTAGGTGCATTGGGTTGTTGTTTCAGGTTGTAGATTATATTCTACAACCAAATTTTTATATATCTTTAGTTCCTTTTCTGAGTTCTTCCTTTACATATATTTTTCTTTAGCTCAAGACGTAGGCCTGTTTGTCAATAATGCTCCCTTGACAATCATATTATTGGTTAGTTTACATTACAAATACTATATATATATATATATATATATATATGTGATTTTACTTGCTTAATTATTGTACATTCCTTACAAAAGAAATTATAATTTCAATTTGAATTAACATTAACATTATCTTCTTATTTTTTAAAAACATGTTTCAAGTTATATCATTGGAGCATTATTTTGGAAGATGTTTTTACTATCCATTCTTGGATATGAAGAATGCTTAGTCATTTCTGATCATTAATCCTATTTTTGTTGAACTTTATGAAAAGGATGATGTAATATCAATGGTTCCAAAGATTATCTATAACTCCATTTTATTTTAATGCCTATATTATGTAATCATGATCACCTAAATTATATGTCCCAAAATGTTTTACATGTTTTATTAGATTTATTTGTCCTACAAACATAACAACCATATTTACAAGCCTAACCACAAAATAAAAAATAAAAATAAAACTTTAAAATGCATGATAAACACTATAATTGCAATCAGAAATATAACCATTTAAAGACCAAAGAAATATAACCATTTATATTACATATAATTTAACACAAACAAAAATTTGGTTTTTTTTCTCTATTTTTGAGTAACTAAAAAAAAATTAACAGTTGCTCTACTTAATTTAATTACTAATTTAACAATATATATTACATATTCAAGTTAATTTAATCATTCTTTTCTCACTTGGATTTTTCATTCAATACTAATTAAACAAATTAAATGTCCTAATTTAAATTTTCTCACTAAACTTTTTCAACCCTGAAATCAACAAAAACCAAAATGAAACGACCCGTGCATCGCACGGGCAAAATTACTAGTCTTCTTAATTATTCATAACATTTCACTCTTATATTATTTAGCCCCCGGCCCATTAATGTGCAGCTGCCCTTGTCTTTTGACCTGCATAACTTAATTTGCATAAACTTCTAATGGAAAATGTTACTCCTACACTGTAACTAGGTGAAGGAGATGTAACGAAGAGAGAGATAAAAAAAGAAGAAAGATAACTGATTGATGATTTGATACGAAAAAAGAAAAACAAAGTGTAAATAAGAGTAAATGAAAAAAAGTTATAAGAATATCATTCCTCAACTTCTAATATTATATGTCGAGGCAATGCATGGAGATGGGGAGACATCCACAGGATCATGCATCAGAATTGCACACTTAACACTGTGTTTGGTTTAGTGGCAGGAATGGCACAAACATGAGTTTCAGCAAAAGCTTCGTGTCATAGCTTTCAGGCACGATTTGTGGGTTCAAAACGCTACCCCAAACATGCTATAAGTCGTCAAGTCTAGGATAAATGCAAATGAATGATACTTGCATTTTTTTCATCACAAGTGTATATATACGCAATCTTATCCTGCAAGCAGAAATCACAAGGCAAGCAATCTTACCATTGTGCGTAGGTTAATCAATTGACTTCGCCAAATACTTTGAGAACACAAAAATTAAAATAAAAAAAACACTAAAATATAGTTGCAGCTACATCTGCACATATAGTGCAGTTTGTAAATAGAATTGTTCAAACGCGGCTTTGTTCTCCAAGCGTTCAAGAGAAAGGAGTCCTAAACTTAAATAGTTCAGATAAATAAGATTGGTTTGCCTGAGGCTTATATAATTATTATACAGTCTTAAGCATGATACAACAGCTGAGACATCTGAATTCAGCTAGCACAATTCAAGAGAAAGCATCATCACCAAACACATCGGTAAGTGACATGATTCTGGGTGATTTCACCACTGTAGGTGACTTTGACAACTTGCCCCCTCTCAAGTCCATAGTATTTTGCAATAGCATCTGTCTGTAGCATGCGGGGAAGCTGAGAACAACAAAAACTTTAAATAAGAATATACTAGTGTTGGAATACAAGTTACAATGCTGAAATTTAAGATTAATGAAATACAACAGTGGTAATATAATATGCATAAATAGTGTAACAACATAATAAGAACAAAATATCAGCATTTCTTATGGTTACTACAAGATCTAAATCAATAATAAACCAGAGAAAATTAAAGCAACACCGCAGTAGTCTTAAATCTTAACCTGCATAACTTTAACTAGTGTTCTTCCATGTGTAAAACTTTATACCATTTTTCGGCTTGATAGCAATTCATATTGCCAGATAGAATCATGAATTGTGCGTAAATAATAACTAGTTAACTACCATGATTATGCTATTTGAGTAAACAGAGCCAAATAGTACAAGACTAGACAAATTTGTGTCAACTACCAAAGAATAAAGTTTGGGTGATGAAATTTAACCACAAATAAATTGTTGTGACTGAAAAATTATTTGTGTCAATCATTTTCTTTGAGTAATTTGAAATGCAACTCCTTTTATCTACCCAAGACCCGAAAATATCAATACAATAATCTTAAGGAGTTCATTCTAGATGCACCATAGAAAATTTAATGAAAAATAAAAGTGAGAGTGCATTGTTTTTTGGATAAAAAAGTGACAGCGTGTTCCATCACCAGAGTTGAACTTCGTGCCTAAGGTACTTCCTATGAGGCTTGTAACAAATTAGAGCAACTGACCTGCTTTTCTTCTAGATTGAACTTCTTCAGGAGATTTTGTTTCTGCCTCTCAGTCAGCACCTCATGCTTAGGCTTCAATACATGCTTTGTAATGTTAACCAGCAAGTCTGTGATCTGAAAAGTGTGAAGAAAAGGTTTCCATCAGTTGTTGAGCATGAAGCGGATAAGTTTTGTCAGCATGATAATATAATCAGTCAACAATATCATAATGAAGAAAACAAAAACTACTAACACACAGTCCTTGTTGTAGGGATTATCGAGTTATAAAGTAAACATCAAAGTTGTAGGAACCATATAGAGTCAAGCCACTCAGAATAAGATGCTCCCATAGTTTCTTACAATTTGTAAGAATCTCAAAACTTGACACTTGTCTTTATCAATAGTTGCATGCCAATGTTTTCTCCCTTTACAAGCTCCCGGTTTCCACATGACAGAATGTTAGATATACTCAGAGATTGATCAATAGGGATTTCAGTATATTGCTCTAGCAAAAACTGTTACATCAATACTTCTTGTTGATACATATATCCACTCCTTATGACTTTTGTTCTCATTGATCTTAATAATTAAGTCTTAACAAGTCAAATAACTGGCTTTTCTTTTACAAGATGAGATTCTCAAACCGAAGATGTTATAATTTTTTATGCCATATAACGATTGTCTCTCTCCTACTAATAAACTAATGAAGGGAATACTCTCGCAGTTTTCAAGCTTCTAATCTGTTTTCAACTAGCCAAGTATTCCTAAGCAGTTCTTCGAGCATTCTGTAAGTGAACCCCCAATCACCATGGTGTATGCTGTATGAAATAAGGGTGAACATAGAAGAATAGAGGCTGAGCCAGTTTCTGTTACTAACAGTTAATTAGTTAGGGGCCTCCAACAGAATTAGTAGGAGAGGAAAATGAGAGAATAATAGAGGAGTATGAGGCTCAGGATATCGAAGCTATGCTTCAACCAAAACAGCAACATATGAGGTGGATCAAGGACTCTTGCACAGAGCCGCGATCGTGGTGGAGTTTCGGTGACAGATTCTGCTACAAGCAGATCCACTTGACCAATCAGAGGAAAGGAAGGAGTTTAGGAGCTTGAACAATGAAAATAGAAGTGGAAAGGATGGTGAAGGTGCTGAAGGGAGATCTGCACCGTCCAAGTCAGATGCCTCCCTCAAATTTGTGGTTAACACATTTCAAGATGATGGTCAGGGATTTATCATTAGTGCAAGGAACTGGAGGGTAAATCTTTAGAATTGGGTGGTGTTGAGGAGGAAATTGAAGGAGCTTTGAAGGATTCTTATTTCTTAGGATGTTTTTGGAGGGCATTTGGGTTGGTGTTCAATGACAACATAATAGTTTATAGTCCCAGAGAGGAAGGTGACTTGAGGGTTGTCGTACAGCTGTTATGCGAGCATACGTTGTTTGCCAACAGAAAAATAAATGTAGTTTTGGCCAAGCAAAGCTGGAATACTTTGGTCACAACATATCCGCATAAGGTTTGGCAGCAGACCCAAGGAAAGTAGAAATCACGTAGCTATGGCCGGTCCCTAAAGACATAAAAGGGTAGAGGGGATTTTCGGGCCTCACAGGGTAATATAGAAGGTTTGCGAGTAACGAAGGTTTTCCAAGCTCCTGACTCAGCTGTTCAAGAAGAATAACTTCCAATTGAGGGAGGAAGTGCAGAGTGCCTTTGATGAATTAAGGCACGTTCCAATACTTTATGGTTAGAAATGAATGCCTCAAGAAAAGGATTAGGTGCTCTACACTGTTACAAGATGGAAAGACCTGTGGCTTTTCTTAGCCGAGGGTTGTCAGAGGAACAAACCTCAACCTTGTCCTCCTGCAGGTCTCTCGCAACCATTACGAGTGCCTATATAGTTGAAATATCTCACATCGTCATGAATACAACAAATGCATAAGGGTGGGTGTCCAGTGGACAGATATCAAACATAAAATTGAAGAGGGGAAGGTTAAAACCGAAAAAGCATCCCAAGCAAAACTGATATCTAGAAAATTTAACAGAGGTTTGAGATACAGACCTGGAATATTTCAACCTTGAAACTGAAAATCTTTACTGCCTTCAAGGCCTGGCTAGTAATTTGATTCTGCACTATAAGTATCAGCCCAGTTAAAGTGTCCCTGTTAACAATCTGTCCTGCAATGTTCCGGATCACATTAACTTTGACAACACCTGGCCCACAGAAAATGACCAAAACCTGCAATGTACAGGGTTAATATAACTTCCATACAATAACATGCATCATGAAAATATAATTAAAAATGTCAGGCAAGTAAAACGGCATGGACAAATTTAAAGAACAGATAAGAATTCACCTCTTTAGTCACCATGAATTAGTCTCATATAAAAAGTAAAAATCTCATTTTAACAATAACACCCACATTTTAGATTTAGAGTTTAGCTAAAGCCCTTTAATGCATTCTATGGCCTACAGAGTGTCAGTCGTACAATATCTTAATTTTCAAGAAAATTATTGTATTTGCAATTTGAAAGAGCAGATAAGATCATCACACCAATCAGGTCCTGCATGAACGAATCTCAGTTCAACAACATAAATCAAAAATTTCATTTTAACAGTAACAACATCATTTTAGCTTTAGGTTATAGACACTAAGATATTCATGCATTGCAGCCACAGAAAAACAGAAATTAGAAAACAAATGGAGGGTTGTAGAAAGCATGGGACTCATGTCTCCACTCTTACAACCTTGTCCTCCTCAAATCCATACCACAGAATAACAGACTTTTATCCTCGCGAAATGAGTTAGAGAAAGCACGGGACTCATGTTAGAGCAATCGCAAGTAAACAATTTTAAATTTTATCTATTTTTACATATACAAGCATAGATACATATTTTGTCAGACCCCCAGCATCTTAAATTTTAAAAGTACTGTATCCGCATCTGTAACAACATAGCAGCAAAGTACACAATCTTAAATAAAAAAATTCATTTTGACAACACCAACATTTTAGCTCTAGATTTTAGACATGCATTGCAACCGCAGATAGAGAAACATAAATTAGGACAATAACAACCTGAATAATCAAAAATAAAAATCCATTTTTAAAACAACCACAATTTAGATTTAGATTTAGGTTTTAGACATAAGAAATCAAAGCATTCCATTTCCTACTTTCTGTGTAATCATATTCATATATACCAAACACAGCAAAAACATTAGTTTTAACCATACCTTTCCCTCATAAAATAATTAATACCTGTACCGCAACAACAAAGAAGACAAGTAAACCAGGATTGAAAATTTTAAAGATCACACCACTCAGGTCTCCATGAATTAATCTCAACCCAAAAACTTAAAAATTTCATTTTGAACACAATAAACCAAAAAAAAAACACACACACACATCTTAGCTTTAGATTATAAATACAAACATTTTATTGATATAACTTCAAGAATTAATCTGACATACAAATTTCATTTCAAAAAAATATAAAACCACATTTCACCTCCAGATTTCAGACATGCATTACAACCACAGACTAAAGCAAAAAAAAAAAAACATACCCTTTTGTCAGGGTCAGAGTGATGAGTGGCTGAGAAGCGGAGGCGGTCAACATCAGGAGACTGGCCATGAAGAGCACGAAACTCAGGCAGAGAGATATCAATTTCAGAAGAAGGAATAGAGAAGCCTCTGTCCCTAAGCATCTCAAGTGCAGTTCTTCGAGACAGATAGTATCTGTGACTCTCAACACTTCCATCATCAATGTAACTGCTCAAGCACCCTTTCTTTCCTCCTGCTTCTTCTTCTTGTTGTTGTTGCAGCTGGTGTCTTTCTCCTTCTACTTCTTCAACTCTTGTCTCGTTGTTCACAATCTCATGCCCACCGTTCTCTCCCATTTCCTTTCTCACTGGATTCTCTGACTCTGGAACCGGAACTGAAACTGTGTCGCTGCTTTTACTTTTATCTACCTCCAACTCTGAAACTGAACACACTATGATTCTATGAAAGAGAGAGAGAGAGAGAAAGAACATATATATAGGTGGCAACATCGGAGTGAAAAACGCTTATTAGGTGACAAAAATCACATTTTTCCTTTTTTTTTTTCTCACTTGGGTTTTTCACTTTTTCTACTACAGGTAACTGGTAAGTACACATCTTCACTTGCCACTAAGTTTTAACTAAAAATTGGAGTTATGTAAAAATAAATAAATAAATAAATAAAAACTTATTTATGATTTTAGTCTCGTAAAAGTTGTGAGTGTTTTAATTTTGGTCTCTGAAAGTTTTTTTGACATTGACTCATCCTTAATTGTTTTGAAAATTTGGTTTTAGTATCTGCCGTTAGAAAAAATTCGTTAATTGCTAATGTAGTTAACAAAACGCCACATCAGTATACACGTGTGCAGGTATTGCATGTCACCGATAGGATGACGTGAATGATCCGGGCTCGCATGAGCAAAAGGGCCATGGCCCAACCAAAATGTGTTTGTGGATTGGGCTAGGGCCCTTTTGCTCTTGCGGATCCGGATCATCCACGTCATCCTACCATAACGTTGCATACTTGCACACGTGTATGTTGATGTGACGTTCCGTTAGTCACGTCATTTGTTAACGAATTTTTCTTAACAACAACGACTAAAACCAAATTTTCAAAACAATTAAGGATGAATCAATGTCAAAAAAACTTGCAAGGATCAAAATCAAAACACTCTCAACTTTCAGAAACTAAATACATAAATAAGCCAAAAAAAAAATTGTCCATTTTTTTTTTTATAAACATTTTTTTTATATAAACAAAGTTTTTGACAGAAATAAGGAAGGAAAAAAAATTGGTGCAAGTAATAATTAATTTACGAAAAAATTTACACCGTAAAATTATCATGTGTTATAAAATGATGTTCATCAATAAATAGTTGACAAATGATGTGTATTGATTATGTAGGTTGATATATCATTATTTTCTATGTATGTGTATATATATGATTTTATTTTATTTTTGAAATGTACTAATTTTAAATACATGAGTGAGATTATTGACACTCCTAAGTGTCTATTAATATTGGGTTTGGCTCAAATGCATTAAAATAGCAACCATGCAGTGATGCATGGACTGACTTCACAGTCAACACGAGTTTTCATTTATTTTTCATATACGGCCTTCAGTTTTCAAGATTTGCTGATATACCTTAAATAACAATGTCCTTGTGAATTTAAAACAAGAAACAACAATTCAACAACCCTTCAGATCTACTCCCATCGACAGAAGGGGTACAAAGCCACCTCCATTCATGAGATACTATGTTTGGGTTCTTCATCTTCAAGTGGGTTAAACGCGACCTCCTTCTTGTTCTTCCATTCGACGCATCTTGCCGAGGTCACGCATCTTGGCTCATCTTCTCGTTGTGGTTGTCACGCATCACAGCGTCGTGGACTCGTGGTTGTGGATTCGTGTATTCATCGGCGATGCTCCAACACGTATGTTGTGGATTAGCTAAGATGAGATGGCTATGAGAAGGTAGAACATGAGAATAATCAAACGAGGACAAGGTAGAACACGAGAATAACTTCAAACCAGATACAAGCATGCAAAACGACACTGTTTCCATTTCCATATATTTATTGAACAACACAAAGTGAAACGACACCGTTTCTTTATGTCATTATCTGCAAAAATATTTAATCCTGTAGCAAGACCTGGTCATAGAAAATCTCAACCGTCCGTGACAGATCTTATAAAATCAACGCACCACTGTTGCCCATGCACTGATGCATGATTACTATTTCAATGCTTTTGAGACAAACCCACTAATACTCATCTTAATCTGATCAAGATTTTATAAATTAAAAATAAATTTTATAATTGGTTAGTTACAACTGTTACAAGGGCAGATAACCATTTGAGTGTCAATAACCCCATCCTAAATACAAACTAACATTTTGATGTATAAAAAAAATTAAAAAAAAACTTTTCTTTATAGTTGATTTCAAGTTCTTCTAACAAAGTAATTTGAATTTTCTGGAGCATTTGGAAAGGGCGCAACGATGTGGTGTTTAACAGCAAGTCGTTCCAACCAATTGATGTCATGACAATGGGTGTGTCTATGATTAGTGACTTTATTAATGCTAATAGTCAGATACGACTCATCCATAAATCGGCTCCATACAGCAGCAAATCCCGTGTTTGGGAACCACCTCATGAAGGCTGGATGGCACTTAATACAGATGCAGCCTCTCCCTCTCATGGTGGAACTGGTCTGGGGATGTTGGTGCGTGATGATGGGGGGTCAATAATGCTCTCAGCCTGCAACTTTTTGACAGATACACATGAAGCATTGGTGGCGGAAACTTTGGCTCTTAGATGGGGTCTGAAACTTGCTATTGATGCTGGACATGTGAAGTTGGCTTGTTATGTGGACTCTTTAATCCTGTATCAAGCTCTAATGGTAGAAAGTGCTCACATTCCTTACAGTATTGGCTTTCTTCTTGAGGACTGTAAAGCTTTATTGCGACAGCTTGATGCTTCTTTTGTATCCATGAACACCCCCTAACGTTGGTTATAGAAATTATGTTGTTTTATACATTATGATTGACACGACCGTGTTAATGGTTCACACAACCATTCAGTTTAGTGTGATTGTGCTAAGGTTCTCCACTTACCCATGCTGAATGAATACGGGTACGGTACGGGGGTACGACATTTTATAGAAAACCAGAGTATGCGTGCGACAATATAAATTATAATTTTATAAATAAATGGTTTATTTAACTTTTTAGCCCATGAACTTAGGGGTTGTTTTGGAATTGATGCTTAAACTTTTTTTCGATGCTTTGGATCCCTGAACTTCGTTCAATTTTAAGGAATGGTCTTTTCGTTACTTAAATGTGGATATAACCGACGACATACCACGTCACAGTCACAATATCGACGAATGGTGTGTTATGTAGTGTCACGTAACACTACATGATTTTTTTTATTAAAAAAAATATTTTCTTTTGAAAATTATTAAAAGATTCGATTTTCTTTAAAAAAATATAAATTTGAATTTTTTAAAATTTAAAAATTTCACGTGGCATCATCTGACATGTTACCTATCGATGTGACGAATGTGACGTGGCATATCCTCGATCATATCATCACTTAAGTGATAAAAGGACCATTTTCAAAATTTGAGCAAAGTTTAAGAACTCGAAGCATAAAAAAAAGTTTAAGGATCAATTTCAAGAGAGCACCTAAGTTCAAGGACTAATAACTGAAATAAGCCTATATATATAAACAAGATGCAAATAAACGATTTTGGCATTGAAATAGCATGAATATCGTAAAATTAGAGGTCGATGCTCAAAATAAGTCAAGATATAAGGCCGAAAGATTGATTATAGCATTAAAATATAAATTCTAAGGCAAAAATTATATCATTGGTACGATCCACACCTAAAATATATCTTAATATACCAGTTACAAGTACACAGGAGTACGGTACGTGTACTAGTGCCCAAGGTGTACCCGGTACGGGAACGTCACTAGTTTAAGAGTACCTATATTTTAGAGACACATACTGAAAGCATGTTTGGTTTCCCTTCAGAGAATCAATTCTGACTCCAAAATCATGTTAGAGCATAAGCAACTGTTAATAGTGTTGATATTTCAGAATTGATTATGTGTTAACTCACCACAAAACCTAACATGCCCTGAATGACTCGACTATGCCAATGGTTGGACACACCTGTGTTGAGTATTACAGTCATGTAATCTTTTGTAGACACCTACATGTAACAATGACAATTAGGGCGGGCGGGCGGACGGACAATTTTAGGGCCAAAAATTTAGGCCCTGCAATGCATTAGCAAGCATGTGGGCGACCCATGTATATTAAAAAAAAAAAAAAAGCAATCACAACCCAAAAAAAAAAAACAAAGCTGCAAAAAAAAAAAAACAGTCGCAGATCCAACCACAACATTTGGATATTGATTTTACAATATCAATATATATAAAAAAAAATTCTTGATACCATTGATCACAAATAATCAATTAAATGATGTATAAAGATATTAGAAGTAGAAGAAAAATGAAGCACATTTACTGATATTAGAGAAAATTTTAAGTTTATTTTTTTTAACAATCAAAATGAGTCAACAACTAAAAAATTTTAATTTTTTTTAAAAATCCTCCCTTGCAAATACCCGCCAGCAAATGACAAAAAAAAAAAAAGGACAGAGCAGACTGATATGATTTAAAAAACGGGCCAAAAATTTGTGCCTTACCGATAAAAAATTGCGGGCGGGTGAGTGGGGCCCGCAAACATGCACCCTATTGTGATTACTAGATAGCATGACCATGACTATAATAGTGGGCATATTATTTTCTTCAATAATTTTGGGTGCATGGATTGAGAAATTGATTTTTATGTGATAAGAATCAATAATTTTTAGAGTGAAGTATTAATTTGGTCTTTGATATTTTTTCATTGCACTAATTTAGTTCTTGAAAATTTATAAATTTTTTGGACGTATCAATTTAATCACTTAAGATTTTTGGACATATCAACTAAGTCTCTCTCGAGATTAAGTATCAAATTTGACAGACTAAAATCTTGAAAGACCAAGATGATACATCTGAAAACTTGATACAATTAAGTTGATACGATAAAAAAAATATCAAACACCAAATTGGCACTTTAGCGTTTACCCTAATTTTTATTAAAAAATTCATTCTTATAATAAATATTACAATTATAATTGTAATTTATTTTTGTAAGGAGAAAAACAATCATGTCAATGAGCGATAAGTTATTTCAAAAAGGAAAGTTGTTTTTTTTGTTGCTCACCCGATTTCCTAAGTACTACCTAGGTACATCCGAATCTGACCCAGGTCGCGTGCTTGGTTATGGCAGGTGATGAGTCTCCCAACATGAATTTTCTGCATTCACAAGGACTCGAACTCGAGACCTTGCTTAAGTGAGACCAAGCCACTTACCACTCGTCCCAACCCATGTTGGCAAAAGGAAAGTTGTTTATTTTTTGATAATAAAGGAAAGTTGTTTTTGTTGCTAATATTTTGAAATTAAATATATAATAATTATTTGATGTGCTTTAATAGGGAAAATCTTTTTAATTTTTCATTAAAGTAAATATTTCATAAGATGAAATGTTTTAAATGCAATATATTTTTGCACAGAAATAAAGATTTGCATTTTAATTCCAAATATTATGTTTTGAAATTAAATATTTTTTGATTGAAAAATAAATAATACTTCCTCCTTTTCTTAACTTTAATTTTCATCTTTATGCCTTTTTTTTATTCCATAACTTTTGTCATTTTATAATGTTTAATCTTTTTTTTTTCAATTTTAATCCTTCATTCAATCATTAATTTATTCTTCATCAATTCTACTTTTATATTTTATATTTTCTATTTTCTTTAAACTACTGTACATTAATTAATGAACAAATTTCCTAATAAAAATTAAAAACAATTACAATTTTCAATAATGATTAAATATGACAATTTTGAACAAAACAATTATAAAAACTTACCGTAGTCAACACTTTCTTAGTATGTGTGGACCATATCCTTAAAAACCAAAAGTTAAGGAATAAAGGGATTAATTTGTTTATGTCATTTATTGCAATTAATAAGGAATATTATTTTCTTATTTTAAAAGACACTTATTTTTTTTAAAATAATCTTTTCGTAAAATCACAAAATAATATTTCTAAAATCTTATTAATACCCGAAACTTTGCTATGATCATTTTTTTTTACACCAACCGATACCGGATCATGTTTACCCAGAATCCGACTCATCTGGTTCGACCCAACTAAGCGGTAGGGGTTTCTCAGCGGGGTTGCTCCATACCCAATGCTCGAACTCGAGACAAGTTGTTTAATGGACCAAATGAGTTACCACTTGACCAACCTCACGTTGCTACTATGTGCAATTTTTGTACCATACTTTCTAAAATATCATTGCCTTCCAAAACTAAAATGTTAACCCTCATTCCTTCTTCTTTTTTTTTTTTACAACATACTCGCGCCCTAGTTCATATTTCAAATCCTTAATCGACCATTAAAACCCCTCTTCCTTTCCATTCTGCTGCATACCTTTCTTTTATTCATATTCAAAGAAAAATAAGAACAAAAATACAAGGTTGCGTCCTAATCATCATGAGTTTAATGAAAAAAATAAGTGTTGCTTGTTAAAACCAGTTGATTATAGGACGAGGCGTAAAATATATATTGAAATATGTTATAGCATTTAATCATTAATTGGAAAAGGTGCAAGACTGCAAGCTAAGTGTCTGCTTGGCAAAACTAACTTATACTTGTGACTCTGTGAGCTTGTAAATGATAACTTTGAGTTGTGACCTAACTTATAGCTGTGCGATTATAGCTGGAAACTTATAGCTGTATAGTTAGCTTATTGAACCAGAGTTGTTTGACAAAACTAGCCGTGCAACTAATTTAAACATGTTAAATGACTGAAAATGGTAAATAATATAATTTAGTAAAACAAAAAGGGTAAAATTGAGATATGATTTATTGAAAGCTCTTATTTATTTTTTTTCTCAAAACTACCTGATGTAGCTTTCTAAAAGCTAGCTTTCAAAAGTTATAAGCTTCCTTTTTGAAAGCTATGAGCTTATTTTATTTTTTGTTCACCAAACAACTCTAGTAGCTTATTGACCGAATCAATAAGCTAAAAACTATCAGACAAGCTATAAGTTTGTCTTACCAAACACAACCTAAGATGCATAATGCTGCATCATCAGAAGACATCTAGAAAGCACAAGCTCTAGATCATAATATCATGGCATTTTGAAAACTCCCGATTAGTTATGAAAACTTTCATCAGTCCACCCAATTTAATCTCATAGTAATCATTATGAAGTTGAGCAAGCTCTTTATACAAATAATTAACTGAAATCCTTCACACTAGAAGGTAACAGTTCATCAGATTTCTTGGCAAGAATAAAAGAAAGGCATTAGAGTGAGATGGAAGAGGGATTAAATTGGTTTGTTAGGGATTTGGGATATGAGCAAGAATGTGAGTAATTTGTATAAAAAAATAGGAATAAGGGTTAAATTTTAGTTTTGGAAGACAAGGGTATTGTAAAAAGTGTGGCACAAAAATTTTAACAAAGTTTCTGAGTGTTAATAAAATCTGTCATAAAATTTTGCTATATGTTTGATTGTGTGATGTTTGAAACACGATGTGGTCATGACCCCCTTAGATCGCCATGAGAACCATGAATGTTTTTTATTTTAAATACGATCTACGTGTCGTGCATCTCTATAAAATTATCTAGGCTTAAATACCAAAATAGTCCTCGTAGCATTGGATTATTCCCACAGCAAGTGCATTCGTACTATGAGGGTACGGGTCTGTGCAACAACGCTCATTGTATCACCCCATTCAGGATATCATCACATTAACCACGGAATAGCATTGACTATAAGCAAGAGGAATCATCAGCAACCAACTTGGAATGATATCAAATGATAGTGAACTTGGTTCTTATGCAATAGCTGCAATGCAAGCATAACCCAAGAACTATGTAGCAAGTATAACCCAAGAACTACGTAGTCTTAAGAGTCCCCAAAACCAAGATTCAACCGGTACATAAGACCAAGCATTTCCTCTCATTAGACTATTCTAACTCTATTTTGTAGGTCCTATTTTCATGGACCCAAACAGATACTAAGATTATGAATCTTGGTTGAGAATTGAAAGAGTCAAGAAGGAAAAAAAAAAACATTTAGGATCAAATTGAAAAAAATAAAACTTTTGGGGCAAAATTGAAATCCGAGAATAACTTAGAGTACGAAATCATTAATTATGCATAATTTTTGTTTGGCTGCATAAATGTTTTGACATAATTTTTAGTTTTACAGCATAAAACTTCTCACTAATATAGTTTGAATAATTCTTTTGCTGCATAACTCAATCTTTTTAAGTCTGCTTAATTCAAACTTTTACTGCTTATAATTCCTTTTCATTTTTTATTTTTAAGAAACATAATGATAGCTGGATAACCCAATTGTGTCTTTCACAAACAAATGATACCAATTGCAAAGGTAACTCAAATAAGCCACAGATTGCGTATTTCACAAACAGAATGAATTGGATAATCCAGTTACTAACTTCAACATATGAACTTCTTCTGTTTACATTTGATTTTCAAAATATGATATAAAATTGCAGTTGTTCAACCTCTCTTTTAAGCTTCACTATTTCTAATGTTGCCATATTAGTATATTACCCTCCTCATTGACATGCCACAAAAAGATACATGATAGCTACAAGCACTTGAAATGGAAAATCAAGCACATACATACATATCACATAAACTTGTCGGTTTTTATTTTGTGCTGTTCAGAGAGGTAATGAACCATAACAAAGCAAAATCTTACAAGAACAGATACCAACTAAAAAGCCTAAAGCAAAGAAGGAAATCGAAATATCAAATATGCACATCTAAAATGTCACTTTACTCCGAGAAATTTGCATCACCAATCCATTTAGTCCCTAAGATTGCAAAGCATAAATTTGTTCCCCAGACTTTGCACATCACCATTCAATTTGGCCGATATGAGAATCCTATAACTTTTGTAGCCAGAGATCAAACTGATCGAACCCGTGCAGTGCAAAGTCAGGGACCAAAATGATGTTTTTATAATCTTAGCACCAAATTGAACGAAGATGCCAATCTCAAGGACCAAATTTATATTTTAATCAAATATGCATTGATAGTAGCTGTCAGAATTTATCAAGACAAATTCAACCTGAAGAGATAAAAAAAATCTCAAGGATCACTTATTTTCTTTCACCACCACTTGCAATCATGAGCAGCAACAAGTGCATCTTACCAATCCATTCTCATTACAATCAGGGCACCTTCTCAATTCTCCATCTCCCTCCTCAAACACCTTCCTGCTTCCACTGCAATTCGGGCACGGAACAAACCTGGCACCCCCACAGTTATCACAAACAAACCCAGGATCCTGAGTGGGAAAACCTTCCAATAGCTTTGCCAACTCTCCAGACTCATTCATCTGCTTCATTTCCTCAGCATTCCCCACATACTTTCCTCTTATAAACACCTGTGGCAATGTCACTGCTTTGATGATTCCACAACCACCAAGTGCATTCTGCAACTCCTTCCGGTAAGACGAATCCATCGAGATGTCCCTCTCGTCGACCGCGACCCTGAAACCCCTCAGCATCATCCTCACAGCACAGCAATCTTCGTATGTCTTCCGAATCCCTCGCAAACTTGTGCAATAAACCACTATCCTGTCCTCAGTCCCAGGCAAAAGGCACAAACTTTTCTCAAATGTTGTAGAAGAACAACAATTACTCAAAGGGCTAGAACCCATTGACCTAACATCTTTGCAAATATTTATGTTGCTGCTGCTGCTGCTGCTGTTGTTGTTATTGTTGTCATAGATGTTGTTGTTGGTACCAAGTTGTCTTGATGACAATGCTCTCCTATAACTCCAAGCAACACTTGGATCCAATTTTGAAAGCAATGCTTCTTCAGATAAATGCTGCCAAAGTGGCTTCTTTGTTAACAATGAGGAACAAGTATTTTCCTTTTCTTTTTCTAGCAATGTTTCTGAGGCTTTCAATGAATCAAAGGAATCAAGAAGCTTCTTTTTTGCAGACCCATCAAAGAAGGTTGTTGTTGTTGTTGTGAACCTGCATGAAGAACTACTGGAGTTTTTGTTTGAGACACTCTCAAAAATGGAATCTTCATCATTCAAACCATCCATGAGTTCCCAAGTGTTGATGACAGAATCAGGGGACAGTGACTCTTTTTCTTCTTGTTGTTGTTCTGCTTGGTTTGGTTTTGATGAGATTTTGTTAAAGTTGGGGTCTTTTTGGTCAATTAAGAGAAGGGAGCCATAGGTGGTGGAGGTGAGAGAAACAAGGTGGTGGGTGTCACCCTTTTTGGTTGGAGGGTGATGGACAAGAGGCATTGGGAGTGAGAGAGCTTTTGGAACTTGTGGTGAAGAGTTGGAGAAATGTGAAGCAGAAGAAGAAAAAGAAGAAGAGTAAGAGGAACAAGCAAGTGAAACAGAAGAAGGAGATGGATCCTCTGTGTTGTTTTTGTTTGCTACTATGGTTGTTGTTCTTGAGGCTGAGCAACCCATGATTGCACCAAACCAATTCAGAGATTATTGAGAGACTAAAATGAGAAAAAAAAAAAAAAAAAAGAGTGTGCTTCCTTTATCTGACAAAGGTCTCCTTTTTGTTTTTGTTTTTTGTGGTTTATTTCCTAAACTAAAAGAGTTATGGTGACTAGTGTTCTAACATTATTGTTTAAGCACTTCAACAAAATTAAGTTAATATTAAAAAATTAAGTTCTAACATTTTTCTATATATTGAATGTATCACTTTTTTAAATAAACTTAAATAGTAATATTTCTATATCATTTATTAACTTTTTACACGTTAAAAATATATTTTATATTAATTTGTTCTAAGTTAATCAGAAATCTCGAATTCAAGATCATGTAAATATATCCACTTTAAATACTTGGTGGGAGACCAATTGAGGTTAGGATAGTTGGTGAGGGTTGTGTTAGTGAGTTTAATCTCCAACTTTTGCAAATGTAATGAATTTCGGTTTAGAGAGTCACTCCCGAAAGAGCTAAACCGCACCTAAAATATTAGTCACTGTAGCGTTGGTGAATACCTGGGAGACCAATAAATTCTTGGTGGGACCTATAATAATTATTATTTTCGATGAGCAGGGAATACTTGTGGTTAATTAGAAAAAAAATGTCCTTTATGTAAGGCCTTTGTTAGTACTATAATGGTTACCCTTTATGAGGGTTCTAGAGGTATTGTGGTGTTAAAGCCTTTGGAGCCTTAGATGAAAAGGAAGAAAGGGTTGTGTGTTGAGAGGGAGATGGTAGGAGGGAGCTTTCAATTGGGTTGGAGGTGGGAGTTGATGAACATCAATGCTGGATGCAATTGGGAACATAAAGAATCGAGGTTATAGGACCATTTAAAAAGTTCTTGGAATTGATAAGGGACCATCTTTTGAAGAGCAATAAACAGGTTAAAAAATAAAAGGGACACAGAGCATTGGAAGATTCCTGTTCAGTACTAGTAGGAGTAATTTTTTAGGGTAAACATCTTAATATCCACATGCTTAAGCAGTTTAGCCTACTCTGAAGTGTTGTGACCCATTTTAACATGTTAAAACAAAATGATTGTGATTTTCCAGAAAGGTAGAGACAACGTGGTTAAATTGGATCTACCAAGTAGGGAAACATTTATAACTTGAACAAAAGTGTAAACTAAGCAATGATTTGACAAATGTAATTATTGATAGGAAAATCAATAGTTAATATTTTGATTTTGATAAGATATGTTTGTGTATAATAAAATTATAATGTTGTTAAAATATCAACAAATGATTTTTACATCAAAGATTATAATTCATCACTTCATAATCTCAAGTGCACCCCTCCCTTTTAAATTTGAATGAGCTAAATCTGAGTAAGAGAAAAATGTATTCACTGTTGATTGGTTAAAGTCAACTGGAATCTGATTACACTTTATTTTCTTTTTTGGGTACAAAATCTGAATGCACTTTAGCTAATCAAGAATTGCACGGTTTCCACTTTAGACCTTTCAGATATTTAAAAGTATCTTGTATTTTAAGTTAAAATTAAAATACCTGCTATCATGCATTTAAATTTAAGTTGCCTTAAAAAGTGGTGAATTGCTGAAGATGATATTTTTCACGTTTTTTCAGTTACAATAAAGTGCCGACTTAACGAAAAATATAATTTTAATTTAATTTCAGTCATTATTTGGAATTTATTTTGCCTAATTATTGATAACTGCATGTATCTTTCTATGTCTTTTTGAATAAAGAAATACAGTACTTCTGTTACTTAGGCTATTCTCAGCTAATTATCACACCTTCGTTTAATGCTAAAAGTACTCCCTCTGTCTCACTCAACGTACTCACTGCCAAAAACAAAATATATTTATCTTATCTCAAATATAAGAAATACTCCGTATTAACTAATTTTTTATTTACAATATAATTATTCTTAAAATATTTTTAAAAAGCATTAATTTTATTTAATTTTTGTTTCATTTCTTATGCAACTTTCCTAAAGTAGTTATATTCTTTATGAATTTGAAAAAATTAAATACATACAACTAATTTTTTTCTTAATAAGAGTGATTTCAATTATTTTTTCTTATAATAGATATTGGTGGAAGTATAATTTTTTTTTATTTTTTTTAACCTCAATTTTTAAGATGGATCCAATAGTGGATATATTTACATGAAAAAATAAAAGTATATTTATTAGATTTATCGTTTCTCATTAAATATATCCGTTTATAGGTGCTTATCCTAGGCCCAAGATTAAGAAAACCCAATTTTTTAAAAGGAGAATGTCGAATAAAAAAAAAGTTAGTATTATTAATAATATTGAAAATCAAAATATTTGATATATATATATATATATTTTTTAAATTATTTTTTAAAATTATTATTAGAATTCTAAAAAATATTGAATAAATATAAGTATTCATGAAAAAGAGTGTAATTAAACAAAAATGATTGATCAACCTACAAAATCAACATGCAAATAGACTTACACCATAAAGGGAGTGATGACAAGTGTCACTTTTATTTTTTGTGTATCAAGGGTTTCCTCCGATCGATAGCCGAAGACCAATCTCCTCTGAGGCGTAGAAATCACCGAAGTGAGTTTTGCATCTACTAACAAAACATTTTTAATACCTACAGCAGAGATTAAACCCGTGACATCATGCTTAAAAAATCGAGTCAGTGTTGGGCCTTGTTGATGTGACAAGTGTCGCTTATTATTATTATTATTATTATTATTATTATTATTATTATTATTATTATTATATGATATAAACCTTTGTACGTTAATTTTATATGCCTATATATCGTTCTTCACGATTAAATATCATTAAAATTACCAGTGAAGGCTGGCACAAGTGGAAAGGGCTGGTGTCCCTTAAGCATGTGATTGCGGGTTCGAGTCGTACCTGAGGCGCATGTGAATGAAGCAAGCCTTACTGGGAGCATCGTCCCCGAAAGGGCCGGACCGTGATGCGAGAGATTAGTTACCCAGTTGCCCGGGTGGATACCCTGGTTCATAAAAAAAAAAATCATTAAAATTAAAATATGATAGTATAAACACAAGATCACCAAAAAAATAGATCCTAAATAAGTAAATACGAAGCAATTGCAAGTGAAAGAAATTACCCCTCCGATCCTAAATAAGTAAATATATAGATCCTTTAGTTATTTTTTTAAATATAAAACTCATTTTCTATTTTTAATAATATTACACTTTTTTTACACCCTTATTTAATCAATGTTTTTTAAAGTCTAAATAATAAAATTATTTTAAAGAAGTATATCAAATATTTACGTTTTCAATGTTAATGACAAAACTAACTAAAAGAATGTGTTTTTAGTCCAAAAAAACCTTACATTAAGATAAAAAAATATAAATAATTTTTTAGAAGATTTTCTTAATTCTTATTATAAATCAGTTTACACTTTCTATGATTTTATTGTTATTCGTTAATAATGAGTGTTAACTTTTCAAAAAGACTTGAGAAGTTGAAATAGTAATGGTATATACAATCTTCTAAAAAAATCAAGAAAATTAATTTTTTTTTTATGTATGATTCGGTTAAATATACCTCAAAAAATAAACAGGAAGGAAGGAGTATAAAACAGTAGTCAGTCAGTTGCCCTTTATCTTGTTCATTAGCATCAATTTTAAATTTTTAATTAGAGGGCCAGTTTGAATTTGTTCAGCCTCTATGCTCAGCACAAAGAGAAAAACATAATGATAGTAATAACTCTATAAAGCTGATGCCTGGTAGTGCAGGCAATGAGTAACTTCACCTTTAATTTTAAGCCAATATATCTTCACTAACAAAAGCATTTAACTTATAAAAAAGAAAAACACACACACACACATAAGCATTCCAAATGTAGGACCCAATTCTGAACATATACATGCCTTTCAAAAAGTGCTTAAACGTATAAGTTAGATTATGAAGTTATGAGGGTCTTATATATTTCTTGTTTTATCACCCTTATGGTGATCAGGGGATTCATTGTATAAAAGAGAAAGTGAAATTAAATGCAACAATCAATCAGGTTATTTTTTGGTCCTTTTAAGTCAAATTATTGTTATAATTTTCAAAGGTTAACATCTATCAACATCCAGTTAATATTATATTATTGAGGAAATCACATGCCATATATTACAGGAACCATAAGAGTTAAGGTGGCAGGTAACTGATTCATAACCTAATCATACTAAAAAACTTTGCAAATAAAGATAACCAGGTGAATAAAATAAAATAGAATAAACATGGTTAATGACAAACATTGCAATCATTTCTCCCCACAAACAGATTGAAACAGACATTTCATAATTATGGACCACCCAAGGGCTCAAGGCTGGTAACACCTTGACCACAGAAAACAACTACATTGTTCTCATGCGGGGTCTGAGATGCTAAATTAGCTGTATCATCATCAAACTTTGTTGCTTTACACATAACCCTTTTCAAATTTCAAAAGAAATAAGGGGCAATGTTGCAACCTTTATAAGCTCTCAAAAAGTTTCTACTGTATAACAAGTTGAACATATCTCGAAGATTGCTTTTATAGTTATATTAGATGAATAATTTGCTAGGATAATTCAGGATTTCTTGTAATGCCATTGTATGCATTTTTTTGGTACAATTTCACTGCATAAATAACATAATTCTTCCTACCAAAAATAGAAGATTGATGTTTAACTAAACTACCAAACCTGTAAGCAATAATGCAGGGTTATATTTTCAACAGAAATCTAAGGTTAATGTGCTATGTTGACTCACTACATGCTGACATTCCTTTGGTATCTTGTAATTGGTCAATTTTCATCACCTGTAAACCTGCACCACATTAAATCCATTAAGCACTCACACAATGTCATGAAATAATTCACATTACTAACAGATATTGCATTGTTTTAGCATTGAATTCTGACCAATCTGGTAGAGATATTAATTTCAATAGACCATTGTTGTTTAATGAATCAATCCGGTAGAGCTAGCTATTAACTTCTACAGACCTTAAATTTTTCTTGCATTGGAAATTTACAACATGCTCATAAACATAATCAAGATCAGTGCAGTTTCTGAGACTCTTTGGCACATCACTTAAATTGCTACAGTTGAGGATAGGCAGTGCTCAAACTCCTAAGTGAACTTAATTGCTGCACACTATCAGACACAACTGAAACATTGTAACAAAATGAAACTATCCTATGCCTTGAGGAGCTATTATCATAAGTCAGCTAATTTTAAGAGCCTTGTGAGGACATCAAAATGATATAGGCCTAGTACTTTAAGGCATCACACCTGATGATTGATGTTCCACAAATCACTTTAAATTAATTTGGGTGGGATGCGCCCCATGCTGTAGTGCAAGGCATGGGCGAGGTGCGAGATCCCCAATCCCCATAGGCCATAGCATGTTTCTGTTATACACCCTCTCAATAAAATTTAATTTAAGATCGTGTGGCCCAATTGGTGTAAATTGTAAAATATTAATCTGATAAGAGAAACTGATTTTGATCTTAACAAAAAGGCTAAGAAAGGTATGGTTAGGGTGATAATGAATCTTCTTTGATCTTAACAAAAAGGCTAAGAAAGGTATGGTTAGGGTGATAATGAATCTTCTTATACGTGTGTTTGTAGTTTCCGACTCTGTACTCCTCCAAATGGGACCATGTAAAGAGAAGAGAAATATACAATTCTATTCTAAATGTAAGTAATTTGTGCAGTTCACCTGGGTATGTCCAGGGGATACGGTAGCGAAGCTGATGGCCTACTTACGAGTTTCTCTTTGGTCCACCATTTCAAAAATTGAAATAACTTCGGCATATTTAACGAAAAACAGGTAAACAAACACTTATTAGCCAAGTGGAACAGTAGAAAAAAGGCCACCTTCATAGAGATAATAGGATCATGGTGTGTTGTTGGCTGTGATATAGTGCCAATGGAGGTAAATATGAGAGCTGAAATGATGGCAAAGGTGTGAGAATACTGATCAAGTTAACAATTAATTGTGCAATGGCTGCTTTCATGTATGCAGTTTAATTCACATGCATCACAAATGCTCTATCAACTCCTAGATTATATGCCATTATATTAGTACACAAACTATGTGTCACATCTTATTAACTACTCATGTCATTGACGTATTGAGACATTTAGAAGCGATTATGAATGCAACAGGAGTTAGCAGCTATTTGTAGGGATAAATAAATAAAATTCATCTATTTTAGTAGTAACTTTCCACATTGCCAGCACCAGTGACATTGGCTTATTCAAAATGACATAGGTGGTAGCAGGTAGCAGCAGTTGAAGGTAGACTTATCTAATAGCTTAAACAACGAGTGGTTAAAAAGAGTAATCAAAACCACTAAGCAATAAAAATTTGTAAAGGCAGTTGAATTCAAAAGAACAACTGTTTGCTCTATCTGCATTTACACTCGAGACATCAACTTATGCCATACATATCACAGATTCACAGGCCACAGCTAAAACATATGGTGTTCTGACTTCAGTTTTTCTAATTACTACAAATCAGAGAATGCTGCAACTTAACATTTATGGCAACCGTTTCACTGATCCAATGTTGTGTTTGTTTTCAAAGGTTAGAAGATGTCTGAACCTCATATGGCAACAAGTCAGGAATGTGATGGTTACTAGCACAATCCAAATCCATATGCCATGATATTTATGTATTATATTAATTTATTTTAAGATATATTATATAGCAGTATAAATGTATAATACTAATCCATAACAATTTTTCAAAGTGTCTATCCAGTTCTTTTCAAAGTGATTTGGACGTGTTGCGCTATGGAAATTACCATGGCAGGAAATGCAGTCATTTAACATTACAAGGCACATATGCATTCATGAAATTAGTAGGGGTGTTTGGTGCTATGTAATATTAAATCAGGAATGCATAGAAGAAATCGAAACATTTTTTTATCAATCACAAAGCACAACACAGAACAAGAAGTTAATCCCACATCGGCAAAACTTAGCTAAATTGAAGGCTTTATATAGCGCAACAGAGAAGCAGATGGTCACGACCTTACTTGAACAGGATCTGTTCTATAGGCTCGTACCACTGTATCCTTGAGTTCTAAGGAGACAGGAACCTAAGTCTGGTTGATGAACCATGACCGTGTGATCAGAGCGTGATTAATGGCTCTGATGATCTCTCGGAAGAGAGTGTCACCTTAGAGCAGTGGAGGATCGTTCTCAACCGCCCTTACGGTTGGGATGGTCACACGGTTGTCTGACAGACCCAAAACTTTTTTGTTTTTGTTTTTGTTTTTTTTTTTTTTTTTTTTTGCGAAAACAAAATTAAAAACATTGATAGATATTATTCTCTGAAGTTTCTCTCTTTTGGTCAAAGAAAAAGAGAAAAAAGTGGAGTAGATGATTAAATTAATTAAGACAAAAATAAAGAGTGCGGTTAAATTACCTTTGCACCCAAATACATGCAGCTATTGAGTTGCACATGCAACATAAGCCACAGCCTTAGTCCCGTGAGACAATGTGTCCTGTTTAATGGAAGATTGAAGTACTGCATTATGGTGAACATATAAATGTAGAAGATGCTTCCTATACTCCCAAGGGATCCTTCATAATTTGAATAATAACAGTATAGTAATGAAAATGCACAAGTACAACTCTTTTTTGTTTTTTTTTTTTTTTTTTTAAATGTGGCCAAGTACAACCTTAACCCCAACCATGTTGTTAGAACTTTCACTTAAACTCATAAGGCGTTTTAGTTCTTTAAAGTTCACGGCTGATCTCATATAGCTATTCAAGGTAGAGGATCTGCCACGTAGCGAGGGTAAAATTCAGCAACAGTAGTGGGATGGATATAGTATGGGAGAACACCCATTATATTACTAGTTACACTCATCTTTTAAAATATTAGGTACTTCTATACCAATTCTACCCTTATTCAATTTTTACTCACACCCAGGTCCGGACCTAATCTATTTTGGGTCCAGGGACGAAAAAAATTTTGGGGCCCTAATTCATTAAAAAATAATATTAAAAATAATTTAATTAAAACATGAAATATTTATATATTTAATCAATTAAAACAACAATAAAATTAGCTATTATTAAAACAGAGCTGAAATAAAATAAAAAAGTTAATATAAGTAATAAAAACATTTTTTTCATGATAATCCTTTCTTCATTATATACAAAACCTTTTTGGTTGAATTCATATCTATTAAGAAAGTTGGTTATTTTAGTTTATTTCATTGTAAATGTGAGCATTTGATAGTATTTTTTTTTCCAGAACTACCTTTATTATAAGAATTATTGAGAATCTAAAAAATGTTGAATAAATAGGGGAGTTTGTGGAAAAAAAATACTTAATTGTCTTTGAATATTGATATAAGGTCTTATAAATATGGATAAAATAAAATTATCAAAATGTTGTTATATTTAGGAAGTGAGGGAGTTAGTTATGAAAATAAAGTTTATTAGTTCATTTATTTATAAGTCAAGTGATGAGCAAATGAAAAAAAAATACTATGCTAAAAACCATTAATAATTGAAATACAAAAAATATATAATTATAATTTTTTAAAAAATAATATTATTAAAAATATTAGGGGCCCCTAAAACTTTTGGGCCCTGGGCGGTCGCCCTCAAGGCCCCTGCCCAGGGCCGGGCCTGCTCACACCCACCTCTTCTCTTTAAAGTTTAAATCCTTCAACCCTTCCTTTCTTTTCTCACACCCACATTCTTCTCTATTTTCTTCTCCGAAAAGAAGAGCAGAAAATAATATAGGCAAATAAATTCAGCATGGGCAATTAAAATCACATCCACTCACATGTAGCAGCATGAACAATAATATAGCAGCAATTCCCACGCTCATCTTCTACTCACATCCACTCTCATCTTCTACTCACGCTCCTTTTTTTTTAATATCTGTGGATGAGCAATCCGTCCTATAGACGGATGAGGACTTTTTTTTTTTAATTTCAGCGGATGAGCTATCCGTTCCCCCGACGGATGCTTCATCCGTCCCTTTTTTTTTTTAAGAAAAATTTCGGCGGGTGGGCTATCCATTCCCTAGACAGATGCCTCATCTGTTCCAATTTAGTTTTGCTTTAATTAAGATGGATGACCTATCTGTCTCATAGATGAACGGCTCATCCGTCCCAAGTTTTTGGGATTGAGAACAACAAACCATGAAAAGATTCACAATATTTAGGGTGAACAAGGTTTTTTTATCAAGTTTTTGGATGAGCAAGGTTTTTGAGAAGGGTGGTGGATGAGTAGTGATAGGATTATATGTGTAAATAATAGGATTGTGTATGAGTATTAGGTATATGGGTGTAAGTAGTGATAAATAAGTTTTTAGAATTATGAGTGTAAATAATAGGATTGGGGTGTGAGTATTGAATATATGAGTGTGAATAGTAATAAAAGGGTAAAATTGATAAATTAGTGCAAAAAGTTATAAAAAGCAGGTGCAAATAATATTAGAACGGGTGTTAATAACATCTCACATATAGTATAATGTTTTGGGCTTTCTATGTACCAACACAACAAAAGCCATTTTTTCAAATTATAAGCAAAACTAACTAATTTTATGCTTATTAAGAAGGTTAGTTGATTATATTTAATTTTCTCAAATTTATAAAAGAATAGAAGTATTTTAGGAAAGTTGCATTGGGAATGAAACAAAAATTAAATAAGATAACAATTTTCTAGGAATGTTTTAGGAAAGTGACATTGAGAATGAAATAAAATTTAAGAAATTTGGTTAATTTTGGTTATATTTTTGTTGCTTATATTTCAAGCTGGAGGGAGTACTTCCTTTTCGCATTAAAGAATTTTCTTGAAAATTAAAAGAAAAAGCTTTAAAAATTGAGATAAAATTATCTAGTCTTAATTCCTCATTTTATATTTATTGAATGGATGACTTTGAATACTAATACTTTCCCCCGTTCGTAATCCATTCCCAAATTCGGAATTTATCAAGTTCATCATGCTTTATCTTGTTATTTTAATTAATTGACAATTTCAAGCTTTGGCAACAAAGTACGATAACGCCTCCATAAATTAAGTCATTTGATTTTACACTTGTAGGTAGGCTCACTTCACCCAAGACGCTGATCGCAACAAAAGACTGACCAAGCCAAGATAAATATGCACAAGACATACATCATCACATAAATTACTTTTACAAATCTATTTCAATTAAAATTTTAAAAGAACATTTATTCACAGACACTCCCTCACTCACTCTCTCTGTCTATATATATATTTAGAGACTCGCACCACTTTATCTTTTGAATCTCTATTTTTATAAGAAAGCTGTCAAAATACTTGAGTTTGAGAGATGTTAAGTGGTATTTTTTTAAAAATATTTATGGATATGATTATACATCAATTTTGAAATTCGAAAAAAAAAAAAACACGACAACAACTAACTAAATTTAGGAGCTACGAAATTCATCAAATGAAAAGTGATACTCTTCCAAATTTGATAAATACTGATGCAATGCAATGAATTTCTGTTGTTGCAAAAAAAGTTCTAAAATATTTGAATTTGAGATATGTCATGTGACAAACCTTTTTTTTTTTTTTATATAAAAATATTTTTAGATATGATTCAATCTCAAATTTGAAATAAAACAAACGATAAACTAAAATTTAGAACCTACAAAATCCATCAAATGAAATTGATATGCTTCCAAATTTGATACATACCCGTGAAAATGCAACGGTTAATTGCTGATAATAATCTAACAGCGTGTTTGGAAACGCGGTAGTCCACCACAAACGCAGAAGTATGTGAGGGGGAGCTTTCCCGCAAACAAGCGTTTGCCTCTCCCCACCGCTCAACCAAAAGCTTGCTAAATCTTACAATTTTCCAAGGGATAGCATCTACAAGCATTGCATTCTTTCTTTCTGTTTTCACAGCTCAACTAAACAAATATACATATGAAAAAAGTATTTTAGACTAAGGTCACATTTGGGTACACAATTTTTTTTAAAACACTTATGACATAATTGCTTACTATATGAGAGCATATGATAGAAGTGCAAGTGCTCAAAGTTTAATAAGCCTATCCCTTTGGATGCATTCTTTGAAAAGCACTTAACAATAAAGAGGGATCCGTCACCAGGCACCACGTGAGGTTAGATGTCCCTCAAAAACAAAATTTCAGCTCATCCTTTTATTCATTGAATTCAGGCTTCAACTGCACTAGGCCTAATATGCATTCCATCCTATGCCATGGCCTACAATGATAATGTCACTGCCCCCCATCAAACGTTTGGTGAATTGTAAAGATCAGTATGCTCAAATATAAGAAAAGTAAGAAGAATGAGAGAAGGAAGAGCAAAAAAAAGGAGGAAAGCATTAATGCATTAATGTGGATTGTGGAATGGAACTATCTATGTACCACAACCAAGTTATCCCTATTCAAAGCTGTGGAATGGAACAAAGTTACCATACCATTATTTCTCATCATTCCCAGCATATATTTTAGTGCATAAATCAATAACAGTGGAGCTCAGTCATTGTTCTTCCCTTTAATTACCCTGCTCCATTGTTAAAAGAAATTATCGAACTCTTGAAGTTCGTGGGTTTTTCTTTTTTTTTTTTGTTTAATCAGCATCAATTTACCAAACAAAGGCATTACTTTGAAGGATGAATTGCTATATTGAATACATAACAGAAAATTTCATCTTATGTAGCCATTATGATTATGACTAATTTCCCTCTTAGGGAAATTGACTGAAAGTTGAGCCTATATCCTCCTTTATACAAAATTGAAAATAGGAGCAGAATAAATTACTATCAGAGTGACACATAACAAAACCTCTTTAGCCCACACAAGAAACTGGAAAGGATAAATTGAGAATCAATATATATGGCAACTTTATAGTATTTATATACACAGATTTCTGATCATGATATCTCACTGGCCATACTTATTGTTTTATTTCTGCGACTTCTTATATACAATATGCATCTATATGTTTGTATGGTGAATTTCATAAATTTGGTTGGTGCATGACTTCATCTAAACTCAAGTGTGGCTAGAAATTGCACACCGGAGGGTTTCTACTTTCTAGGATGCCTCTTTGATTTCATTTCCCATCATATTATTAATTTAATTGTAAAGGAAAAGGATATTCATTCAATATCCAATTTTTTTTTTTTTTTTTTTTGCTAAGCAAAGGAAAATGATTGATAAAAGAGTATGAGGAATACTCAACCCATATATAAAAAATGGACTAGAACAAAGGAAAACAGAAGCAGCCTAAGAACTAGTGATACAAACCATGAGATTTATACACCATTGACTAAAAGAATAGTAACTAGACTTAGCAAAGGCCGAAAACCACCTCCATGATCTAATTTGGATCAAGTCCATGACATGTATATGGTTAAAAACAATCCCATGAAAAACAATCTCATTCCTAAAAAGCCATATGGACCAAACAATTACAAACCAAAACATCCTCCAAACCATTCAATATCCAATTAATGTCAGAAACAGATTGGAACAAACATTTCATAATTATGGACCACAGGGTAGCCAACTCAGCTGGTGGCACTTTGGCCACATCACATCATTCCTATGCGGGTCTGAGCTGCTATAAATTAGCTGTTTCATCGACCATGACCCGGTTGCTTTGACCGGTTAAGAAGAAGATGAAAATAAAAGTAAGGGGGACCTAACCAGTGATATTTTATCGTGCCCCACTCGATTTTTAAGACTGCTAATAACAAATAAAACTTCAAAGGAAAGGGCCCTTTTCAGAAAATAAAAGAAATACTGGCATAATTTGAAGAGTGATTATATTAGATGAATAATATGCTTGAATATTTCAGAATTGTCCTTGATCTTAAATTGTCATATTATACTTTTTTTGGGTACAAATTCACCACATAAATAAAAACTCTCCCTACCAAAAACAGAAGATTGATCTTCAGTTGAACTACCAAACCTGTAAGCAGAAGTAAAGCTGGGCTATATTTTTAGTCTGTCATGTCAACATAAACCTCAGGTATATCTTGAGTTACTCCTTGCCAACATTCCTTTAGTATCTTGGAATTGGTCAATTTTCATCACTTGTAAACCTGCAAAACAACTAAATCAATTAGACATTTTGGCAATGTCATGATACTGATTCACATTAACAGATTTTGCAGAGATCTCAAATAAAAAGGTAAGCAATCTGGTAGAGACTAGAGATATTAAACTTTTATAGACCATTTTCGTTTAATGAGCCAATCTGGTAGAGCAATGCCTATACATAATCAAGAGCAGTGTAGTTTAGTTTGCGTACTCTTTGGCTAATCATTTCAATTGCTACAATTGAGGATAGGCGGTGCTCAATCTTCAGAGTACTTAATTGCTGTATGCTGTCAAACATATAAGGAAATATTATTTCAATACATTATATAAGCAGGGTGTAGTTTAAATGTAATTGAATCCTGGAAACTCTGAAGGACTATAGTTATAACTTTAAGTCACCAAATTTAAGAGTTTTGTAAGGATTAAGGACACCAAAAGGGACATGCCTCATGTTGTAGCACAAGGCATAGGTGAGGTGCAAGAATCAAGATCCCCACCAATAGCAAGCTATTGTTATTTGTTATGCACCCTCTCACCAAAATATAAGTAATTTGTACATTTCACCTAGGTCTATCAAGGGAGCACATTGACTAAGCTGATGGCCAATTAACTTATGAGAACTTGAAAGCTTGTCTTCAGCTTATATAGCAAATGAATCTCAAAACTCTTTTGACCACTTCTTCCAAGGAAGAAACAGGTAAAAGAACAAGCAAGGAGGAACAGTAGACAAAATGCACCTTCCTAATCCTAGAGAAAATAAATATCACAGTTTGCTGTTGGCTGTGACAAAGTGGCAATGGAGGTAAATATGATAGCAGCAATGATTATAATGGCATCAGAATATGTGTGAAATGGCTGCTTTCATGCTGATAATTTCATGATGTATCACAAATCCTTCATCATTTATTTCGTATAGATCGTACTCTATTACATTAGTACAGAAACTGTCTATGGCATCTTATTAATCATCATATGTGTCATTGCCATATTGAGAAATCAGGGAGCTATTTTGGAATGCGCAACAACGTAGGTGCCATTTGTAGGGGTAAACGAAAAGAATCCATTGATTTGAGTAGTACCTTTTTCCACCTTGCCAGCACTAGTAAGTGGTAACATTAAATTTTTCAATAAGCCAAAGGTAAGCAAGTAGCAGCAATTGCAGGTTGATTGATGGAATAACTTAAACAAGCAGTGGTTAAACAGATAATCGAAGCGACTAAGAAATTAAAATGATAAAATTATTTACAAAGATGGCTTAATTCAAAAGAACCAATTCATTGCTGTGTTCCATCACGCTATCATGGCCCCTCAGAAACATGTAGGGTTCAATATTTATTGTAATTAGTTAATTACACAATCCAACACACCAAATGCCTAATGCTTTACGGGTCTCCCTCTCCAAATTGTATCATTGTTCGATGATGAATTTGAACCCCCATACACATAACAGCAATGAGTAGTTGTGAAGGGACATGAAGTTAGTCCCACATCGGCAAAACTTAGCTACATTGAAGACTTTATATAGCGCAACAGAGAAGCAGATGGTCACGACCTTACTTGAACAGGATCTGTTCTATAGGCTCGTACCACTGTATCCTTGAGTTCTAAGGAGACAGGAACCTAAGTCTGGTTGATGAACCATGACCGTGTGATCAGAGCGTGATTAATGGCTCTGATGATCTCTCGGAAGAGAGTGTCACCTTAGAGCAGTGGAGGATCGTTCTCAACCGCCCTTACGGTTGGGATGGTCACACGGTTGTCTGACAGACCCAAAACTTTTTTGTTTTTGTTTTTGTTTTTTTTTTTTTTTTTTTTTGCGAAAACAAAATTAAAAACATTGATAGATATTATTCTCTGAAGTTTCTCTCTTTTGGTCAAAGAAAAAGAGAAAAAAGTGGAGTAGATGATTAAATTAATTAAGACAAAAATAAAGAGTGCGGTTAAATTACCTTTGCACCCGAATACATGCGGCTATTGAGTTGCACATGCAACATAAGCCAGAGCCTTAGTCCCGTGAGACAATGTGTCCTGTTTAATGGAAGGTTGAAGTATTGCATTATGGTGAACATATAAATGTAGAAGATGCTTCCTATACTCTTAAGGGATCGTTCATACTTTGAGTAACAGTATAGCAGTAATGAAAATGCACATTACAACCTTTATTTTTGTTTTGTTTTCAAAATGTGGCCAAGTACAACCTTAACCCCACCCATGTTATTAGAACTTTCAAATGAACGATACCAGAGAAGAAGTGCTGTACTTTTATCAGATGAGTTAGGTTGAGCAGAGAAGGCTCTGCTTTGTGGTTGGGGAGTTGCCACGTTAAGTATGAAAGGAAATTTTGATTTACTAATTTTTGAATCCTGTATTTTTATAGAACAAATAATGTATAAAAATACACGACTTATTTAAGTTTTTGGTCCCCGAAAGTTGACTGTGTTTTGGTTTTAGTCTCTATTTTTTTATTTGACCGGTCCTAGTCCTTAAAAGTTCAAAAAAATTTGATTTTGGTCCCTGCCGTTAAATTTTGCCGTTAATGCTGACGTGACAAACGGAATTTTTTAAAAAAAATAATAAAAAAATTAATTAAATTTATAAAAAAAATTAAAAAAAATTATTTAAGTTTTTGGTCCCCGAAGAGACATCACTTTGTGAGCTTGCATGTGTCGATTGGAGATGAAGGAAGAGGCCTTGACGAGGGAAGAAGAGAGGGAAGATGCAAGGAGAGGGAAAACGTGAGAGAGATGAGACCGTAAGGCCTTGGTGAGGGGTGAGAGAGACGCGATTTTGCCTTGCGAGAGGGAAGAGCAGTGGCATGAGGAAGGAAGAGAGACGCGATTTGTGTTCTTGAGAGAGGGAAGAACGGTGGCGTGATGGAGGGCGTGAGGGAGGGAGAGAGCCAAGTGATTGAGGGACAGAGAGAGAGAGGAAGAGGGGAGGGTGAGTGGGGTGGGGTGGGGTGGGGTTGGGTACGGGTTTTGGGGTTTTTTTTAAATTTTTTTTATAAATTTAATTATTTTTTTTAAATTCTGTTTGCCACATTAGCATGAACGACAAAATTTAACGGCAGAGACCAAAACCAAATTTTTTTGAACTTTTAAGGACTAGAACCGATCAAATAAAAAGATAGGGAATAAAACCAAAATACGGTCAACTTTCGGGGACAAAAAACTTAAATAATTTTTTTAAAATTTTTTTTTATTTTTTTTTTAAATTTAATTATTTTTTAATTATTTTTTTTTTAAATTCCGTTTGCCACGTCAGCATTAACGGCAAAATTTAACGGCAGGGACCAAAACCAAATTTTTTTGAACTTTTAAGGACTAGGACCGGTCAAATAAAAAGATAGGGACTAAAACCAAAACACGGTCAACTTTCGGGGACCAAAAACTTAAATAAGCCAAAATACATTATGTTATTCCTTAACTTCATGTAATATTTTGGTCTCGAGTTCGAGTCTTGGTGAGTCGAATGAGTCGAATTGGTTGAATCAAATTTTGGATAAACTAAATCTGGAAATCGGTTAGTGTACATCAAAATAAATTATTACAATAAACTGAAAGGTAAACATATGACTTTCACGTGTTATAGAGATTATAAGAGAATATAATTACTAATCTCTATCCATTGCTATAGTTGAGAGAGATCTCCAACGTCCTTTGACCAAAAGTCAGGAAACAAGTCTTACATTCCTTTGTCGTCTCTACTATTCTTTCTGTGTCGTTATGTGATGGTAAAAGAGAGAATACGTTATAGCCGGGAACATGACCTGTTTCTCATAAATAGGTAAAACCCCTATCTCTTATCCATTGGCTTCCATCAAGCTAATGTGCCTTCAGAAACAATCCCCTTATTATTTAAATATGATTTAGCCCATTAAGATTTAATTAATTATTTACTAAACACAATTCAATATATGTCATATGCACATCACATGAGACATACTAAGATATAAAAATCTTACATAAAAAATATATGTAAGTTGGCTCAAATGTATTTGGTGTTAAAATATCATTAGTGCTATTGCAGTAAAGATACTATATATATTGGCCTATTACTTGCTTGGGACAAAGGCTATAGAAAGCTTATAGTGGAATATGACTTCTTTGTCCATTGTGAACTCTCTCACCCCTGCTAATGGTAATTATGATATGACAATCACTAACGGACTGCTGCAAAGAATCTTAATTCCATACAAGAGGACTTGAAGCATTAGATTTTCTCATTCTCTAAGGAAAGGTAATATGTGTGCTGATTATTTGACTAATAGTAGCGTTATTTTATCCTTGATTTTGGTTGTCATGTAATCGATGATCCGGACCAAGCTCTTAGAAGTAGTGCTGGCAATTAGGGCGGATGTTCATGGGCCACGCCCGCCCGCCCTACATTTTTTGTGGGCAAGGCATCATTTTTTAGCCCAATTTTTGAATGGGCCCCGTCCGCCATGCCTATTTCTTTTGTCGGACATCATTGGGCCGCCCACGGGCCGCCCATTATTTAGTTTTTTTAAAAAAAATAAAAATTAGGAGCTGCACAATTAGGAGCCGCCCTACATCTTTTGTCGGGTATCAAACTTTATTATTATGTTTTTTATGAATTTTGAGTGTGAACATTTATATGCTGTGCAATCTTAGTCTACATTTTATGAATTTTGAAGATAAAATATATGATTTTTTTTTATGTTCCAAAAAAAAAGTATATGATTTTTTTAATTTTTTTTATTTAAATGGGCCGCCCATGGGCATGCCCTGCCCGCCCTAAATGCGTGCAGGACATGAATTTTCAGCCCAAAATATTATAATAGGTGGGCGGGCATGCCCGCAAAAAAAATGGGCTTTTGATGGGCATGGGCAATGCCCACCCGCCTGCCCGCCCGAATTGCCAGCACTACTTAGAAGCATGTTCCACCGGGACTATAGGAGAGTAGCTCTCCCTAAACTCTCAATTGTTTCTTAGTTTGTTATTTTTGCGCGTTGGGCCCCTTTTGTTAAAAAGAAAAAAGAAAAATAAAAATACTATATATATTTTTGTTTTAAAAATGAAGAATGAAGTTGTGAATCATACATCAAAAAATATCATGAAATTAAGAAAAAAAAAAGATTTTTGCATCCTTTAACCAACTCCTTATATAGACAAAAGGTGAGTATGTGCATCACATACTTTTACTTGTCATTTTCAATTTAAAAAAATGAAAACAAAATTTAATTGATGGTAATAGATTTTTGTTACTTAATCAAGTAGCTGGCGATTTCATTTTTGACTGTTTTAAATGTAAGATATTTCATTTGGAGGACTATCCTAAAAAAAAATCGACAATATCAAAGAAATTAATCACCCAATTACTCAAGTGAATACCTTAAAAAAAAGGGAATTTAATTTGAGATAAAATAAAAAACAAAAATGTAACCATATGTGATGCATGGTGCAATGTATCTCTCAGACGACTAATTAATAAGTTTCAAATTTTGGTAACTGTTAATAGTACATACAGTGTGAATCATACAATATTTATTACTGCATTTACCATTGATGTAGTGATGCATGCACATGCTGCCATCATCAAATATATAAAAATTTCTGATGCGTCTAATTTATTCCAATAAGTGCGAGTCAAAAAGATAATACAAATGATAAATGTTTTACCATAAAAGTAGCCCTGGCTACCATATTGGAGAAATGCCAGAGTGGCAGGAAAGTTTGAAAAAAGAAAAGAAAATAGATGTTTATCTATAATTACAAAAACTACCCCTACTCACATTGGCAAAATGCAAATAATAACATGGAGAGCAATACAAATCAGACTATCAGAGTATGTGACAAAAAAATTTCATCTATATGAATCTTTAAATTCAAAATAAAACACCAAAAGGGTTATGATACATATAAAAGAGCATGAAGGAGGGGAAACAACAATTTGCATATAGGCATCTTATTACTAGCTAGGCCTTAATAATGGTGGGGGTGTTGGGGTTTAAATCAAAGGTGTTTATGGTGGTGGTGACCATAGCACTCCTGGTTCTGCCGATGAAGCTGCCGCCACTGCCGCCACCGCCGCCAATGATACTCATGTTCTTGCCTGTGTTGATAATGCTGCTTCTGGTGGTGATGGCCTTGACTATCAAACATTACCCTGATGGTATCACATTTCAGTGTAACTTCTATTTGATAGTTATTAATTAGTTAGCTGTGTTAATGTAATTCTCTTTTTTCTTTGTTCTTAGATGAACAGATTTATTATATGCACTTGTTATGTGTTTATCTATTCCCTTTTTGCCTCAATGTTGCATGCATACATAGTGATAATAAAATATACTTCCTCCGATCCTTATTATAGGGCATACTTAACCGAATTACACATACCAAGGAAAGTGGTTGGTTTTATGAATTCTATGAGAATATATTGTAACATTACAATTTTACCCCCTTAACTTTTCTTGGAAAATTCGCACTCATTAATGAACAACAAAAAACACATAGATAGTCAAAGCATTTAATAAGGGCAAAAAAGAGAAAAATCAATAAATGATGCATAGAAAATATAAAGTGACTTATAATTAGGATCAAAAAAACCTTCTAGAATGTGACCTATATATAGGACCGGAGGGAGTATAGAACATGTTTGAATTTGCAAATTTTGTTCCTTAATTCTTTCTGCTTATAATTTTATATTGTGATTCGTGACGACAATTATATAATTTTTATATTTTATTCTCTGCAATTATGGATGTATGAATCACACAATTTTTTTTACTGTTATTTGTAACAAAAGCATCATTACCGTATTTGAAATTGAAAACCATAGCAAGCTCTACAACCTGGTCGCCGCCTGAAGATTTAACCCAGAAATCTGGTTTTACATGAACTTCAGAACAATGTAGGTAGAATTTATCCAAAAAGGGTAACATTTTTTTTTTTAATTTTTTTTTTGATATGATTTTTATTTTTTTTTTTAATTTTTGTACTCCCTTCCTTTTTTTTTATAATCATTTTCCAATTTTAGTAGTTCATTGAATAATTTCTTTTACTCCTTACTAATTTTAATTTTATCTTTCTTAGTATTTTGAACAAAACATATACAAAACTTACAATAATCAACATATTTTTAATAATGTGTAAAAAATTGCTTAAAAGACAAAAATTACTAAATTGAGAGAGTTTTAGGAGGAAGTATTTTATGAGCATAACTGAGGGCATACATGTAATAAATTTGTTACTAAGTCTTATAATGCAATATATATATATATATATATATATATATAATCGATTAAGAATGCACCTGTAGAAAATTCATCATAAACAAATATTTTTATAATTAACATAAAGCATGACGATAGAATTACAGATATACAGATACATTATTTAATGACAAACAACTATTTTATGATAAAAATATAGTGTCTATTGATACGCTAATATATATAATAACAACGACAACAACAACAGGATTTTCCTAAAAAAATAAATTGAGAGAATGAGAAAAAACTAAATTGAAGCTACTTTATATTGAGAGAGATTCGCGATTCAATGTTATTGACCTTTTATTTTTGGTTAATTAAGTTTTTGTCCCTGTAAAGAGGGTAAATTTTAGTTATTGAAAGTTTTTTTTTTTTGGGCTTATTTAAGTTTTTGTCCCCGAAAGTTGACCGTGTTTTGGTTTTAGTCCCTATTTTTTTATTTGACCGGTCCTAGTCCTTAAAAGTTCAAAAAAATTTGATTTTGGTTCCTGCCGTTAAATTTTGCCGTTAATGCTGACGTGGCAAACGGAATTTTTAAAAAAAATAAAAAAAAAATTAATTAAATTTATAAAAAAAATTAAAAAAAATTATTTAAGTTTTTGGTCACCGAAAGTTGACCTGTTTTGGTTTTAGTCCCTATCTTTTTATTTGACCAGTCTTAGTCCTTAAAAGTTAAAAAAAAAATTGGTTTTGATCCCTGTCGTTAAATTTTGCCATTAATACTGACGTGGCAAACAGAATTTTAAAAAAATAATAAAATAAATAATTAAACTTATAAAAAAATTTAAAAAATTAACCCCCCCGCCCCCCCCCCTTCCTCTCTCTCTCCCCCATGAAACCCGTACCCAACCCAACCCCACCCCACCCACTCCACCACCCATTCCCTCCCCTCTTCCTCTCTCTTTCTCCACCGCCAATCTGCCGCCACTGCCTATATTATTATTTGCTATCAGAATACACCGTTCTCCACCGTCAATTCCATTAATTTAGATTAAGAATACAAATCAATAATGAAAAAGAAATGATAAAATCCAAAAAAAAAAAAATCAATTCCAAATCAGAGATGCACCATGGAGATCCATCGTTCTCCACCGTCAATTCCAGAAATACATCATATAATCCCAAATCGGAGATGCAGAAGCTTGCATGTGCCGATCGGAGCTTTATAAGGGCGTGATTTGTGAGGGAAGAGACATCACTTTGTGAGCTTGCATGTGTCGATTGGAGATGAAGGAAGAGGCCTTGATGAGGGAAGAAGAGAGGGAAGATGCAAGGAGAGGGAAAACGTGAGTGAGAGAGATGAGACCGTGAGGCCTTGGTGAGGGGTGAGAGAGACGCGATTTTGCCTTGCGAGAGGGAAGAGCAGTGGCATGAGGGAGGGAGAGAGACGCGATTTGTGTTCTTGAGAGAGGGAAGAACGGTGGCGTGATGGAGGGCGTGAGGGAGGGAGAGAGCCAAGTGATTGAGGGACAGAGAGAGAGAGGAAGAGGGGAGGGTGAGTGGGGTGGGGTGGGGTTGGGTACGGGTTTTGGGGTTTTTTTTTTAAATTTTTTTTATAAATTTAATTTTTTTTTTAAATTCTGTTTGCCACATTAGTATGAACGATAAAATTTAACGGCAGAGACCAAAACCAAATTTTTTTGAACTTTTAAGGACTAGAATCGATCAAATAAAAAGATAGGGACTAAAACCAAAATACGGTCAACTTTCGGGGACAAAAAACTTAAATATTTTTTTTAAATTTTTTTTTATTTTTTTTTATAAATTTAATTATTTTTTAATTATTTTTTTTTTTAAATTCCGTTTGTCACGTCAGCATTAACGGCAAAATTTAACGGCAGGGACCAAAACCAAATTTTTTTGAACTTTTAAGGATTAAGACCGGTCAAATAAAAAGATAGGGACTAAAACCAAAATACGGTCAACTTTCGGGGACCAAAAACTTAAATAAGCCTTTTTTTTTATTTTATTTTCCTAAAAAGTTCAAAGTTTAATCCCGGAATTATTCCCTCCTTTCATGTAGTTTGGTTAAGTACAGACACAGAGAAACTCACATTGGCCATGCCACATGTATGACATGTAGATTTTTTTTTATTTTTATTTTTATATTTGAGAAATATTGAGAAAATACGAATATATTTTCCCACCACTTTCAATTTTTTCGATCTTTTTGAAAAAAATTTCTCATTTTCAATATTTATAAAAAATAAAAATTCTTATGTCATACGTGATGTGGATAGTGAGAAATTGTTAGTGTTTACATAGATTTCTGTCTCTCGTGATAGAAAGAGTAATTCCAAAAGTTTAAACTTTGAAGGGACTAAAATCTCTAAAAAAAATTTCAAGAATTAAATACAAAATTGACCCTATTTACAAAGATAAAAACTTAACTAACCCTTTTAATTATGATTTTAATGTCCTATGTTTTGTCGTGTTGTATAGTACAGTATATCTCAAATTTTTTTTAATCACTATACTCCCATGTTTTAATTTCTATTTTTTTAATTATTTCTTTTAACTTCAGGTAGTATTTGTAAAAATTAAAGTATTGATTATATATTTATATATATAATACTATTATTATCGTATTAGTTCAGGAACTAATAAGCCGAACTATATTTGGATTAAGTTTAGGGTTTTCTTAACCTCGAGCTGAGGATAAGAGTCTAAAAGTGGATGTATTTCATTGGGGAGTGTTGTATTGGTAGAATAAAAAGATTTTGTATTTATTTTTTCAATAAAATACATCCACTTTTAGGCTCTTATCCTTAGCCCTAAGGGCTGAGGTTAAGAAAACCCTTAAGTTTAATTCGTTTATTCAAGGAACTTAATTTTCAATTCAAGTTCGATTCATTTAACTCCTGAACCAAGTTCACAAACTGTTTAACGAATCAAAACTTGAACAAATTTTGAGCTGCTCGGTTCATTTCCTGCCATACGTTCTTATAATCTCAATTAAAGCATCCAATAACAATTTTCAGCGCAGCATACACATACAATCATGGTATTCAATTAATAGCCTATAGAACATTAAGATATATCTCCTCTTATCTTATATCCAAGCTTTGAAATTAATTTTTTAGGAATATCTAACGCCTTGGAGGTGTTTAGAATCTAGTTCAGTCACCTGTCAAGATTGCATAAAAGAATTACATTACCATTACTATTTTATGAGTTAAGGTTGGTCAAGGAGTTGACTCTACAAGAACAGAAGCTCTAATTGCATACACAACTTCTCAAGGATTTCTAAGCACTCAATTATCATAATTCGGCTATGGCTCCGGTACATGATAAAAGATAGCATGCACTCAATGCATGAGGTAATTTTTATCATTGATTTATTATTAAATATTAGTAATGGTTGAGATTAAAAGTAGATTACAAATAAAATGACAATTGTATCCTTTTACATTTAACCCCACTTTCACTCACCATGTCCAGCAAGTGCCCCAGTCACACAGCCGCCACCACCACCGCCGTGTTGTAAGACTCAAGTTCAACATCAACCCTCACTTATTTTCATTTACAACCATCACCGTGTTGGAAGACCACGGTCACTCTCCGCCCCATGTTCTTCTTTTTCTGGTTATGGTGGAATGTGTTGCTCGAAATTGCTTTTACCTTCAGCCTTATATATCTTTCCCTCTGTATTGATGCGTCATGGCAAAGACCTCATTTGTCTTGCTGGGTTTGATGATAACGTGCACATCATTAATTGAGGAATAAATTGCTCAAATGGGTGTTCGTGTTCGTGTTCTTAGTGGTGGTGGTGATGTATGGCAGAAGCAGGATGAGGGGTTTCATGTCCTGCTATCGCCATCTCAGGTGTTCAGTACTCTCTGTTATGGAAGAATGGAATTTGTTGTTGGTGAGAAGCATCCTGATTTGGTAATGAATCTGCAATTTGGTGGTGGGGTTGAGACTTGGGTCAACAACTGTTGGAGAGAGGAGGGGGGCTGAGAATGATGGGATGGTGGCGGAGAGTGGTGGTGGGTGTAGGTGGGGCGGATTTAGAGGATGGGGTGAGTTGTAATTGAAAGATAGGGATAAGGGTACAAATGGAAGTTTTCCCTTATGCATCAGTGCATGTTTTCTATTTTTATGCATTTGAACCTCACCCTAATATTTTACACATCAAAGCAAGATTGAAAAAGCTTTGTAATGGCATACCAAAAAAAAAAAAAAAAGAAAAGAAAAAGCTTTGTAATGCTTTTGGAATCACTCAAAAAGGATCGGATAACATAACTCCATATGTAAATTGTTCAAAAGTATGTTATGTGCATATTTCCAGATTCATGTACTAACTTTGTAAAATGCATCATAACCTAATTCGAAATTTAAGATTTTAGGATCAAAAACTTACAGGAACCTAAAGAATATGTTGAGGTCAGGTTATGCATTAAGTTGTAGACCTGCCCCAATTTGTCTTAGAATCTAAACCTGAAAATGTATCCTTAGCTTGTAAGATTAGTTGTGTGCTTAACCTTTTGACTAAAAATTTGCAGAGCTCAACTAGAGAGAATGCAGTCATGTACTTTCAAAATCTTTTAGTTTGCCTTTAAGAAAACGGTGTAAAACTGGACATGTATTTTACAAATTCTCCAATACCTGTTGTTTTTGCAGACAGAACAAGCATAAATAAAAATTCATAGATGTGACTTTATACAGAAGAAAATGTACCAAACTTTCTAGAACCGAAGCCTATCAATTAGCTTTCAATAAAAATTAGTTTGGCTTAAAAAATTGCCAATTTATTTTATACTAAGAGATATGCACGAAGTACTACCCGCTGTCCTAAATAGAATTATGCAAAAATTTAAACAAATCAACTTTATTTATAACATCTAAAATCTAATTAACAGAATTTTGAATCAACAATCAAAAGTTAAGAAGCTCATCACCCTTACAACCTCCTGTAACATTACATCTTAAACACTTTCCATTTAATTTGAAAAGGCTTTCAAACTAACTTAACACAATCACACTCAATTTTTACACCAAAAAAAAACACTCAATTTCTTTTCCTTTTTCCTTTTGAATGGTCTATACTTTTACGGTCCTTAGCTTTCACAACCAAGACTTACCCATGTCTTCTTATATAGGCTTAATACGTCCAACCTAATTATGACACAATCAATGGCGGAGCTTTGAGTTGATTAGACAGAGCCATAGCTCCTCCTAGTTTTGAGTTTTTAACACACACACACACACACATATATATATATATGTGTGAATGTATTATAATTCTGTGTTGCCTTGCGATTTGTTGCTTGCTCTTCAACCTAATGAATGAAATATCTAGGATTCAAACCAAGAACCTAGAGGCAAAGAGATTTGCCACGAAGCCATTTGAGATATTTATACTAAAAAAAATATTTATTATAGCTTAGTAGTCCACCGATGTCAATAACAAATGCATGTTTTTATCCAATATTCCAACACTAGTTCAATAAATCATCCCGGGTAAACAAAAACATGCAAATTTATAATAATAATCTAAACAATTAATTATTAATACTAATGCAAAATTTATAATCATAATTATTTAATTTGATTACCTCTTGAGCGTAAATGCACCTGCAAAATCATGAAACCAATTTGAGGGTGCAACTATATCCTCCAAAATTGGCTCAATATTTGGCATGCCATGTTCCTCCATTTTGGTTCAATATTTGGCATGTCATCTTCCTCTATAATTGATATAGTTCCTTAAAAACATGTTACAATGAATATATAGTTAATACCTTTACAACACTGTTATAAACAAATAAAAAAACATTTTGTTTGAATAGGCCATCCGAATGGCATAAAAACAAGCGAACATGATAGAGTACACATGGGCTCTAATTTATCATGGCATTGAGTCCAAATCTAAGATTCATCAATCATGTTTGAGACAATTATAACAGTGTTCATTCTACCAAGTATTTAACACAAGTACATTCCCTGATTCCCATATACTCAAACTTGAGACCTCTAGCTAAACGAGAACAACCATGAGCCAATAATTTATGCGGTTGGTGATAATGACTTATAAAAATTCACGACAAACTATTTGAGCATTAAGTGCAAAGAATGAAAGGATTTAAACCGTGCATGTGAAAAACAATAATTTTCATTTGTTCAGACAAGAACAGACCAGGCATATCAAGCCCCAACCAATTTATTTTAACCATCCGCAAAACCTTCCAATCAAATTCGCAACAACTGCATTTTATTTACAGATTTTTCTTTCAAATGCCTATACAGAAGCTTTGAAGTAAGGGGAAGGCTAATGCTTCAAATGGATGTACAAGGAGGCCTCGGGACTTTCGGCAACTATGATCTTGAGAATGGATGCGGCCCGTCTGGTTCCAAGGCATAATAATAGGTTAGCGTTTCCACTCCAGTGACACCCTCTCCAATTCCTGTACAAAGCTGGGACACACAATGGCGCCATAGAATGGAGTAACCAATCTAGGCCTGTATTGTTACCCTAAGCAGATTGATAAGTGACCTCCGCCGCAGTTGTATCGTACTTGGGATTTGCTTCAGGGGTGTCTTCTTCACTGGGTGGAACCAACTGCCAAAATAGTGGCAAGTACTCATCCCAGTTCTTCAGAATAGCTGCACCTTTGTTGCTTCCGGTTTTTTCCTTCACAGAGCGGTTACAAAATCATTTATGCATCATGATAATCAACTAATAAAAACTTTGAAAGACATGAATATTTTTTCTGCCTATGTGAATTGCACAATACATAAATTCTCGTGTATGTAAATTAGGTGCTTACAACATGGGCTTCAATTAGGGTCTTCAGCTGCATCTGCCCCACAGGTGCTGACACTCTTTGGATTTTTACAATTTCTCTGTTTACCTGTGAATTGTCTCAGATATGAGCATAACAAAAGAAAACACATGATTTTGTTCCAAGCAAAGTCAATAAAAAAGGTTTGAAGGTTATTAATGTATATTTCAAAGCCAAGAGTTGTACTTTCGTTATGGTCAAAAGTTACTCTTTGCCTGGTCCGACAGGCTTCGTTGGAAGGAACGTGTTGGAAATTCCACATCATCTGCCTCATTATCTTTGGTATGGTTTAAAAATTTGTTGGGTTACTCCTCTCATTACCAATTGGTTTTAAGATGGAACCTTAACACATGCATGAAAGGGAAAAAAGAGAAAAGATAGTGAAATGGGTCTCTGGCACAAACCTTGGGTATTAGAGTATTGTCCTCGTCAAGAATGTAAGCTAACCCTCCAGTCATTCCAGCAGCTACATTTCTACCCACTCTGTCAAGGTATAAACACATAATGGCTCAGTTAATTTTAGTTCAGTTCCTTCAATTTGAACAATAACAGAGAGAAAGGGTCTGACAATGAGGGGAAGAATAGAACAATTTGATAAAGTAATATTACTCACTTTCCCAAGATAACCACACAGCCACCAGTCATGTACTCGCAACAATGATCACCTGTGCCTTCAACCACAGCTTCAGCAAGCGAGTTTCTCACAGCAAATCTCTCCCCAGCTTTCCCTTTAACAAAGACCTGTCCACCTGTTGCCCCATACAAGCAAGTGTTTCCCACAATAGTTGCATCCTCAGGTTGGAATCCCGTCTTGTCAACTGGAGTGACAACCAACTCACCTCCAGCAATGCCCTGGCAAAAATCACAAATAAACATAAAACCAATGCACCCAACTAAAGTATCCAACAATAATTTGCTACAGGCACTAGAAAACAAACATCCATTTCATTCTATATGGCAATAAAAGGGGTAGCTAGCATTAATATTGGGCTAACCTTATATTGATCTACTTGATTATACTTATGTGGCAAATTAATAATATCATAAAACACAAATCCTAGGAAACACGAAAAATCATGTAGATGAAATTTATCAACTATTTTATGTGCTAAACCAATTGAATACAGCAACCCGCTAAATAAAGAAGAGTAGGATCAATAATTAAGTAATCAAAGCCCAAGTTTCATTCCTCATTAATAAATTCGTGAATTGTAGTTACAATTTACATTTAATTTTCACAAACAAGTTCTCAGGTAACCAAAGGCAGAGTTAATAAGATACCTTCCCCACATAATCATTAGCCTCTCCTACAAGTCGAATATTCATTCCAGGTGTCAAAAAGCAGGCAAATGACTGCCCAGCGCTTCCTGTAAATCTGGAATCATGTAAAACAGAATGGTCAACTTCCAATTGAATGCATCCAGGTTTAAGATATTGAATTTCAAATCTCATGGTAAAGCATCTTACGTTAGATTCAACTGTCCAGCAAAACCAGTGTCACCATACTTCTTTGCAATGACACCAGCTATACGCCCACAAACAGCACGATCAATGTTGTATATTTTTGCAGTCTTATTAACTGCCTTTTCATTTTCAATGGCATCTGCAATCTGAACAAAAAAAACTATTTCATACTGCTGTGTCATGTATGACACTTCCTATAAATGAGAGACAATCATTTCCTGCCATTCCATTCCATATTTCTTTGAAAACAATAGTCAACGTCAATAAAAAGGAGAAAGCAGACACTTTCTTGAATCAGAGGAAATGGGGAATTTGAATTCAAGAGCTAGTAAAGTAGGGATTTGTGAAAATATTCATCCAACATTTCATATGCAGATTGCACCTCTTCGACCTTTCTAATGAAATTTAATACAATTTCAGGAAAAACATCTTCATTGAGAAGTGGTTTTATTTTCTCTTTGTCAAAATATAGGTTTACTCGAATTAAGAAATGTTGAGAACTATGAAGTCGTTTTCTGGAAGAAAAAAAAAACAGATACTAAGAACAGATAGATAAACATTACATCTCATAAATTACTCATCGGGATCCGATTTTTTCTACTCCCCACCCCCTACCTATCAAGTATCAACTCATTTCAAAACTAATTTTAATACTTTCAAGACCTTTTTATCATTCCGAAAGAATAATTACTTAGAAGCATAGGAAAACATGAATTTCCGAATCTTAAAACTCATCAATGTTGAAAGCTGAATATGATTAGTAAAACATTTTTTTCAGAACTTCAAAATGTAAAATTAATTTAATATGATGTATATTTAAGTAACGAATGCATAAAGTAATTTTAAGAACGACAAAAGGTGTGAACTCTGGTAAAAGTTCCTGGTCCTACAAACAGTTTTGAGATAGTAAGATGGTTTATTTTTGTATATGCGGCTTATGGATAAACTAACATGAAACTTAAGTGAGTCCTAGTATTTCAGCACTGAATATGACTGGCATACAAGCTGGTCTAAAGAAAACCAATGGCAAGGGATATGTCATGCTTTCTCCATCACAAACAGTTGTGTATGAAGTTACCTCTGGATCTGCTAGCAAAACATCATCCAGAACAGGACCATTGGTATGAGGCTCCTGATTCCTGATTGCTGAACTACTCCATTTCGGTAACCCAACACTCTGAAAATGAAAGGTTCATCACACACAGTGTAGAGAAGCAGCTACTAATTCAACTCAAAATGGCAAGAAAAGGAAAAATAAAGATTTGAATGCAACACAAGCAAAAGATATATGGATTATATGCAATACATACAGAGAGGATATAACTCAGATCTAGATGCTGAGTTTTCAGTAGAGAGATGTCTCTTGGTCGCAATAGGTCTGTATGGCCAATTATATCATCCAACTTCTCATACCCCAGTTGTGCCAATATGCCTCTTACCTGGACAAATAATAACAACTCTATTGAAGACAGGTTGAGGAAAACACAACTACATCAAAACATCAAAGTGGTCCATGAAAAATGTAATCAATACGACTCAAATGAGACATTAAAATAAACGTTGAAGATATCAACCGCAGCCACAAAATACCTCCTCAGCAACATATAAAAAGTAGTTGACGAGATCTCCAGGAACACCAGGAAAGCGAGCACGCAACTCTTCTCTCTGAAGTGTAATGATAAAGTCTGATTAGATAAAGACAAGTAATTGCAACATTAAAGCATGTTATAGCAAATCAGTCTTCTAAACACCTGGCTGGCAACGCCAACTGGGCAATTATTGGTGTGGCAAATGCGGGCCATGACACATCCAGTAGCAATCATTGCCACTGAGCCAAACCCATATTCATCAGCACCCATTAATGCTGCCATCATGACATCAACTCCACTTCTAAAACCACCATCAACTCTGAGAATGACCCTTTCTCTAAGTCCATTTGCAATTAAAGTCTGAAAAAAATGGTCCAAAATCAACTTGCATATAACATTTCATGATAATGATAAGAAGAAATTGCAATTAATGGTTTCATGATTCAGCTGTAACCTGGTGTGATTCTGTAAGCCCAAGTTCCCAAGGACCTCCTGCATGCTTGATGGAACTTACAGGGCTTGCTCCTGTTCCACCATCATGTCCTGAAATCTGTAAGTTAATCACATTATGAAACATCATGCTTCAAAAAGGATTAAGCTTAAATATTTGAGAAGTATAACTATTGATCTGCAGCTCAAAAATATACAAATGACAGGTCACAGTAGATACCTGGATAATGTCGGCATTACCCTTAGCAACCCCAGATGCAACAGTTCCAATTCCAGCTTCAGCAACCAGTTTTACGGACACCTTCGCTCTAGGGTTCACCTGTTCAATCAGAGAACCATAGAGACATCTCCTATTTATAATAGATTTCATTCAAAGGAAACAAGCAAATGAATAAAGCAAGAGTTACCTGATGAAGATCATATATCAATTGAGCTAGATCTTCAATAGAATAAATGTCATGATGAGGAGGTGGAGATATAAGAGGAACCCCTGGTTTTGAATTTCTCAACCTTGCTATATACATGCTAACTTTTTTCCCAGGCAATTGTCCACCTTCGCCAGGCTTAGCACCTTGTGCAATTTTAATTTCTAATTGATCAGCATTTGCCAAGAATGTTGGGGTGACACCAAACCTTCCCGAAGCAACCTGAAGAAAATACAATAAATTTTAGCAGATTACCACTGTCAGCCACAGTTTCTACACAAGTAAAGCTGTTAGCTGAATATTAAAATAAATACAATTTAAATCACAAGATTCATCGGATACAAACCCTCACTTGGATTAAGAATAAAATTAATGACCATGATTTTGTAAGAGAAAAAAATTGTCTATCAAGTGTCAGTCAAACTAAGAATTTGAATTTTTTGTGACATGACCCAAAATCTACAAAAACCTTCAGTCGGTAAAGTTTCCTTCATGCATTTGGATTATGGTATTGCACCAGGAAGGCAATCACAGAACAAGTGATAAAATTTGATGTTACACAATGATTGTTACTAACTAATAAATCAAATTACATAACTTCATTCCAATCCTTTTTCTTCACCATTTTTTATCTTATGGTGCTTAGCTGCAGACTAGTGTGGCATAATTGGCATTACAGCAAAATAAAATCATATAAATTGCAAGGCCTCATCTAAACAAAACAGGCCATTGTTTGATTTGAGCCATTTAATGCCAACATTTAACAGAGAGAATAACAGTTTCTAGGAATCTCTATGCTATACGGGTTTTCTAAAATTGTTCTAGTAATTTGACCACAGAAAGAACAAATGAAGCCTTTGAAATAGTCATCCCAAAGAATTTTCCACCATTCTACAACTAACAGCATCGCTTCACTATGTCATTTTTTTTAACACACTATATGTCATGTCAATAATGCGAATTAAGGTATTTTCCAGAATTTCAGAGAAAGGACCTGCTTGATAGCACTAGTAGCAGTATCTCCATTTTGAAGACCTTTAAGATGAGGGAGAGTTGGAGAGTAACCATCAACAACATCTGTAAGAGGTTTCCAGCGAATAGGATCCTGAAAGCAATATAGGAATACATGTAGTCATAGTGTAAATGCAAATAAAAAGCTACGGTAAAGAGGGGGACAAAAACCTTTTGAATATTATACATTTATATCAACGGTATAAATATTACACTACCTCACCACCTTCCCCTGAATTTGATTTTCCACCTATTCTGTTCATTGCAATTGCAATTGCCTCATGAGTTTCTCTTGAAATAGCTCCAAGTGACATCCCACCAGTGCAAAACCGTTGAACAATAGATGAAGCAGATTCAACCTTCCCCACAGGTATTGGAGCACGATCACTTTTAAACTCAAGAAGATCACGAAGAACCTGCAGTAAACAAAACATTATTTCACATAGTCCTGTTGTAATAAATGTATCATAAAAGCATTAACGTGGGATCTTCAGGACTCACATTAACAGGTCGATTAGCCAAATGCTGCTGATAAACTGAAAAGGCACTTTGACTTTTTTGACGAACAGCTTTGTGGAGCAACTTTGACATCTCTGGATTATTTGCATGATACTCCCCTGTGAAAATGTAAATCAAATTCAATCAATTTTTATGCACCCACAACATTAATTTTTAACATTCATTCTGTAAAGCTTCAACAACATAGCAAATAGGTCAGCTGTTCTTGAAATCTTAACAACTCAAGCAACAAATCATACCCCCAGGTCTGAACTGTATAAATCCAAAATTTTCCAATCTTTTAGCCGTATCTTCACTGAATGCCTTCACCCAGAAAGACAAAGTCTCTCTTGCCAGCTGCACCACATAGGAAGTAAGAGGGAAGTTTCTTTATTAGTGGTATCCAGTATAATGTAAGGTCAGCACATATGTGCATGTTTGCACCGATACTCTGCAAAAAAATGCATGGATTCACAATCACAAATACTTGTGCAGTAAAAAGTGTATAATCTTACCCAGTGTTTGACACTTAAAAGTTTGTGATGCTCAAGAAGATGAGGGTGAAGTGTCGAAAATATCATGATTAATCTTGCATTTACCAAGTTCACATCACAAGCTAGAAACTCCCCTAAAAGGAGTCTCAACTCACTATTAGATGTTAAAATTGTGAACCACATAAATATTGCTATCATATTATCATATATTGCATATATCATGGGGCACAGTATTATACGTAAGTGTGTACTCATAATGTTTACAAAGAATATTTTTTGTCACGAAACCATCAGAAGTTTAACCTGTTATGTTAAGGCTGATAGAATGAATTTTATATCTCAAAATGTAGGATGCAGGCACAAACGGATAGCAAAAAAATTACTATTATAGAAAAATTCAATAGGAGATAAAAAAGGCGGTGCAAAGGATAATAAGAATTCATCCTAGAGAGACAGAACATATGGATTATGGATGTAAAAATAGTGTATAGAGTCTTACATCCTTCCACCCTCTTAAACATACCTAGCTTTAAATATACAACCTTTTCATAACATGATAACAACAACAATTGGAGTAGTTATGTCCAAATAAAAGCAGCTAGTGTTGTCATTATTTGAACTCTAGATTGTTCACCTCACTGTAATATTATTCCTACACATGGAATCCCATGCCTTCTATAGACTGATTAAAGATGACTGAATGTAAATTATTGGTAATATTGTGTAGATTAAAACGTTCTTTTTAACCAGTAACTTTTTCGTCAATTAACCGGTGTAACTCGTGTTAATCAATAATTAACTCAGCATGTTACAAATATACTTTTACTTATATTCTAATAAAGTACGGTTAGCTGGTAGAATGTATAGTCATCGGCAATATGCACTCACAATGAATTTATGCTTATACTGCCACTAAAATATTAGCATAGTTTATATTTTCATCCATAGGCTTCAGTTCTTTATTCTTCCTCACCTCATCAAAAGTTAATCCACCAATTTTTGACACACTTCCTCTGAATGCAAGATCGACAACTTCCTTCCCCAACCCATAAACTTCAAATATCTGTGCACCACAGTAACTACATACAAGGAATTGACAAATCAATTGGTCAAAAACATAATGTAACTAAGGAAAGGTTTCTTTTTTCTTTTTAAAAGAAGAAACAATTAAAACATAAGAGAAACTGCTAATCTATTAAAAACTGATTAAGTCAGGATTCTCTGGTAATAGCTGCCCTTTATATCTACTTTATTATGTATACCACATACCTTGAAAGCAATGAGATGCCCATTTTGGAAAGAATTTTAAGAAGGCCTGCTTTTACAGCCTGAAATGCAAGAATAATGTAAATCATTCGTCATTAATTAAAAACAATAATAACAAGAATTCATTAATAGAAAGAAAATCACTATGAAGGGGGATATAAATTCCCAATTAAAGACCCCTTTCAGAATATTAGCATTCATGCTTTTTGAGTCTTGTTATGTTAGTAGTCCAATAGGGTTGGGCTACTGCTAGTTGTACTACACTCCTACTTGACCTAGATTATTGGTATAAATAGGTGTAATAAGTTAGTGTTTTATCAACTCACACATATAATATCCATTATTCAGTGTCCTTTCTACAATTCTTAATTTTCCACCTTTACCTAATAATTTCAACATGAAATCATAGCAATAGCAACCTCCATGACTTGATCGCACAACTATAAGGCTTCTAAAAGCCCAAAATATGGATCTCCTTTGTTAGGCGACTTTTGTCCAACAAGTAGAGAAAATGCAGGGTTTTACTAAATAGTTTTCCTTTCTTTTCTTGTGTATTGTCCCTTCCCTAGTTTGTTGAAGATGCTTTTTCCTTTATGGTTGTATTATTTCCTTTTCTCTCTTTAATAAATTTTCCTTTGTTAAAAAAGTAAAGGGCATTGATATCTATTGTCAAGCCCGTGTCCTATGCTTTTTAAACTTTGATGCCCCTGTGTGCATATCCATGTTTGTGCTTCATAGTAGATACTAAATGTATGCTGCGGTGCTTGCAATCCTTTTGTTCCGTTTCCTCAATGGAATTTTAGCAACCAATTACTTGCTTTAACTCATTTTATTAGACAACCAACAAAGGGACAGTTTGCATCATATGCATAGAAGAAGCCCCCCAAAAAAATAAAAGTAAATCACAGACTTAAAGATAAACCCTGAAATGCAAATAAATACGATTTTCCATCCTAACAACACTTGAACTGTAACCAGATCTTTCTTGGTTTCTTCTTCAAAGTCTGATTTATTTTATCTTTTTCTTTAATTTCCCTTCCATCTTAAACTTGAGGCTCTTGAGACTAATGCCTATGTCCTATTGGAAACTTGCTTGAGACAAACAAATCCTCTGCCTCGGATTTATATTTACGGGGAAAAAAATCAGACCATTTTAGGGATAGAAACATCAATTTAGAGCAGGTGTTGATTCTATTACCTAAACTAATTAGAAGATAAAAACTAATATTGAACAAATCAAGGAATATCAAGAATTATAGAACCTCCTCCTTCTTTCACTTTTTCCCTTTTGCAAAAATGAGCTCCTCAGTTTCAACCAAATGCAGCTTTACCCATTATCCTAAAGACTAATGTTTATCAAACAAATTAAATAACTATGGCAAGTAGACATCTCAGTCACGCTACCATCTCCAACAAAAGTATTAATGTTATAAGTAGCGCATCCAAAATAGCAGTTTAAAGTTGAGCACTGACCTTGGAATAGTTTTTTTGCGCCTGTTCAATTGATACAGTAGGCATCTTTCCATTCCTCATCAGGTTTACAGTTTTGTTACTCAAACGCCACTGCCGGCATGTCTCCAATGCCAAGTATGGGCATACAGCACTAAAAAAAAATTAAAAAATACATATCAAGCTATGCTCAAGAAGATAGAGGCAAGTAAATTTAATTAGGCATATTCCCAATTTCCACTAATGCAAATAACCAGTGTTAGATATATCTAGTTCCGATAACTCCATCCAGCAAACAATTGTTCAGTGGGAAAACTAGAAATATTTTTTTTAAAAAAAAAAGATTAAATGAGAAAATGCCTTCTTGGGAAGGGTTGGAATACAACCGTGTCATAAACTGGAAAACTAACAAGGTACATAAAAAATCATCAACTTATGCCAAGCATGAAACAAACCCGAGATTAAAATGAAAATTAGATAATAAAACATAATCCCCAGGATGAAAACATTAGATAACCTTGCACCATATCCTATTAAACAGGCGAACTGATGAGTGCTAAAGCACTGAGCAGTATCTGCTACAATTGAAGCTGATGTCCGCAGACCATTCTTGATTAGATGCTGATGAACGGTACCAACAGCCAGAAGTATGGGAATTGCAGGATGGGTTGGTTTCTGGGACCAAAGAAAAAAGGGAATGCATTAGCCCATATCAAAAAAGGAAAACAATAATACATGGCAAAGTCAATTAATGATCCAGCCAAAAAAAAGAATCTTTAAAAATAAAGATAATAGGCAGTTATTCATTAGAATCTTACAAGATTCATCCATCAGTAAATGCAACATTTACGAAGACAATAATTATGCAATTTTATTGATACAATAAAATAATACCAATTCTCTATCTATCCTCTCAAGTATAATAGCATTTGTAACATAAAAGTACTACTCCAAATTATGCACGAATTAAATCTATAAGCAATTTCTTTTTGGGACTATTAAAAAAATGCAAATGGCTGGATCATTGGAAAGGCACCAACTGTATGGAGTTCTGATTACTCTTATTAATTCTTTTCAAGCATCTATATTACATCTTTAAGATTCCGATTAAGGTCCTAACTCCTAAGAGGAATACAAAGAAAAAAATGTGAGACTTTCTTTGTTGGAGAAAAGGGGATCACTTGACTACTCAACTTATGTAGTTTGATTTTGTTTTTATTAAACTCACAGATTTTGGGAAAAAGAAGGGTAATGTTTCGTTGCTATGTTCTTTGTTTCCCTTATTTGTTGAGTTTGGTGGGAGAGAAATGCTCAGATTTTCAAAGTATTGTCACTAGATTCACTTTGGCAATTCTCTGGAGTTCAGCGCACGGTTTTTACTGGAGTATCCATGGAAGACATGCTGAGGTATAAAAAAGCTCTTTTCTACAAATGTATTTTGTTTAATTTCCTTTGCGTATTGTAGTTTCTATAAGGAGGATGGTTTGTTCACCTTTACTTAATAAAATGTTTCTCTTATCCAAAGAAAATGTTCTCCACAATGCATATATGTATGTGTTTTTAAAAGGAAAAGGTTAGGCTTATTTAACATTTTAGTCCCTAAACTTAAGTGCTTTTTTGGAATTGGTCCTTAAACTTTTTTTGCGATGCTTTGGGTCCCTGAACTTTGTTTAATTTTTGGAAATGGTCTTTACGTCACTTAAGTGATGATATATCCGATGATATGTTACGTCACTTTCACAATATCGACGTGATATAGAGTCACGAGATATTACATTATTTTTTTATTAAAAAAATAATTTCTTTTAAAATTTATTAAAAGATTCGATTTTCTTTAAAAAATACAATTTTTAATTATTTTTAATAAATTTGATTTTTTTTTTAATTTAAAAAATTACATGGCATCATCTGGCATATTACCTATTGACGCGGCGAAGGTGACGCAGCATATCCTCGGTCATATCACCACTTAAGTGATGAAAGGACCATTTCCAAAATTTAAGCAAAGTTTAGGGACTCAAAGCATCGAGAAAAAGTTGAAGGACCAAATCCAATAGAGCACGTAAGTTCAGGGACTAAATACTTAATTAAGCCAAAAGGTTATTAATGAAGATGAGAGAAGTACAAAGAAAGAGGATGCAACATCCTCTCAAAAAATAACAAAAATATCAAAAAAGTAAAAATACTCTATTACAAAAAACAAATTTAAATTGACAGTTGAACAATGAATTTTTTAAGACAAACAACAGATAGTACCAAACTGAAAAACAACAAAGTCACAAGAAACTTTAAAGAAATAAGGATGAACATGATCAATGCAGACAAAAGCAAATCACATTAAGTGACCATCTAATGAAATATGCGTCAAACTATTGCTTCTATCCTTGAGAACTATCTACGCACTTCTGTAGAAAGAAACAGATTATATTATGTGGTCCTTACCAGTTCATCTGAACGGTCAGATAGAATAAGCAGCTGGGAACCATTTCTAACAGCTTCATCTGCAGCTTCACAAAGTTTATTTAATGCTTTCTCCAAGGAACCATCAATCCCCTTAGATATATCAGAAAATGTGGGTAATACTTGTGCTTTTAAGAGTGCATCCTTTTGTAATGACTCAAGATCCCCTTCATTTAATACCGGACTAGACAATATAACCTGCTCCAAAAAAATACCATCAGCTCATGGGCAGGAAAAGGAAACAAAATCATAGGCATTATTGAAATAAATAAGGGATATGCTAAAATACCTGTGAAGCATTCTCTGGTCCAACCTCCAATATATTCCCACGTTTCCCTATATTGACTTCAAGAGACATAACCAATCCTTCTCGAAGAGGATCAATAGCAGGGTTTGTAACCTGTACTTTGGAAAATGATTTAACTAGGGAAGTAAATTGAAGAGCATTATAAAGAGATACTAATGTAAATATGAATTAAGAATAGTAAAATATATTCAACTGAAATGTAAGCAACACAAACAGAATGCTGGAGAGAAATAAGTAATAACTTTTCCAACAGATTGGGCCAACCTTGCTTACCAATTTGAATATGTTTTAGCTCTCTGTAAAATACAGATTTTGTTTGTGTAATTTAGACGTGTACATACATTTTGAATGCAATGAATCATCATGATTCTTCTAGGTAATAATACCCTTCAATAAGATCAACAGTGAAACATTCCACACATGATCATGATTTGGGTAATGAATAAGTCCACCTTGCCTCTAAACAGATTCCTGTCCCCCAAACACCCCCCTCTCCCGACAAAAAAAAAAAAAAAAAAAAAGAACAGGAGGGCAAGGCACCTCCTAAAACCCATATAAGAAGAAAGCGAGAGGAAAAAAGTGCATGATATCAAGGAAGCTTATGGACAATGAAAAAACTGCACGATATCTCAGCCCATCTGGCAAAGAAATGAACCTTATGTACACGAATCTGGAGATAGATTCACAAATAAATAGGGATATGCAGAGTCTAAGCAGTGGCATTCAATGAATACCACACACAGACAGCAGTATCAACCATCTCATGGCACACAGGCACAGTGAACAATAATGATATATTTGATACTAAAACATGGTCATATACGTAATCAGAGAAGTATCTTGGCACCACAAATCTACGAAAGCAAAACTTGATCACAGCTAACTAAGGAAATTACTTAATAGAATAAATTGTCGGAAAGAACTCTAGCTAACCTGCGCGAACCGTTGCTTAAAATAATCAAAAAGCATGTGAGGCTTTTGAGACAATGCTGCCAACGGAATATCATCTCCCATGCAAAACGTGGGCTCCTTTCCTTGAGAAGCCATAGTCTCAATCACCATCTGGACATCTTCGCTAGAGTACCCAAATGCCCTGGTCTCATCAAAAGAGTGGTTTATTAAGAGCCGCAAAAAATATTGTATCGTATACTGCAATTCAAAGCAAACATACTTATGAGTTATGATAGGATTTATAGATGCCAATAGTAGTGAGTAAACCAGTGAGTTTATCAGTTATTATAGGATCTATAAATGGCAACATTTCAAAAAAGAACTCTCCTTTTTTGATAAAAGACCTTAAAACAGAAATTCCCTCATCAAGGAATAAACTAAGAAATAATCTAATATAAAACTCTTACTGTTGGTTTCTTAATACTGCATCGTTGTCCATCACAGCTGATGAAAGGAAGTTCACAGGCTTCAAAGACCGCAGATTTTCCTTGATCCAGTCCCCATATGGTTTTGATAAGGCTACCCGTTTTTTAACCTCAGTATTCTCATACACCTGTCATGCAAAATGTTTGAATCAAACACAGATATTGAACCTCGCCACATATTGTTATGAGAAAATATAAGATAAATATCAATTTTATCAGTTGGAATTGGTTTTTTAACCCAATATGGCATAAAATAGTATTACTAAAGCTGCTTAAGAGAGAATTTTTAGGCGTTTTAAATCTCTAATTTATGTTTTCAAAATTAACTCTTATATTTTTTATAGTCCTTAATATCATGTGATGTAGTTCTTAATCATGTTTTCCCTACTCCAGTAAAGGGTTATGAACCCTTAGGCTTTTAGTTGAAGAAAGAAAAGAAAACTTCATTAACAAAACAATATCAGTGGAAAGAGAGAAATGTGTTTTCTTTAGAAAAGGGAAACAGGAGCAATGTGTTTTCTATGGGACAATTCTGGGCATGCTATCTGATTCCGTAAATGATTTTTGTTATACATTGGGGATACAGAACATTACACCAAATAAAATAGAAATTCGAAGTTGGATAAACATTTAATTAAATTAAAAAAAAAATATTTTCAGAAACAAACTGAAAGAAGAAAATAAACCTGTATTCAGAAGTACATCAAGCAAAAGAAAAACGAAAATATTGCAGCGCAAACCTGACCACCAGGTAAATCAACTGTAATCATCATGCCTGGACCTAACCGGCCTTTCAAGGTAACCTTTGACTCGTCCACTGGCACAACACCAACCTAAACAAAGACAAGAGAAAACATCATATCTTATAAATCCAATAACTGAAAGTCACAAAATAGAATCTATGGCTTTAGAACTATAACTCTCATTACGCCAGATAAGTATTACATATCCTAAGTTTCAAATAAATATGTTTAGATGAGACTATATATCTATTATCTAACATGTACAATTAAAGACATTAAAATAAAACATTAGAGATAAAGACAAAGCAAGCAAGACATACAAACACAAGGTGTATACAAGGAAGAGAAAAAAGGTCAAAAACTAATACCTGAAATACTGTACTGGAGTGTATTTATTTTGAGAATGTTGGTGTCAGTTAAAGTCTAAAGTTTAAACACTCGTTACTTGTTAATAACAACAATAAGACAGAAATTCTAATCAGAAAGTAGATAACAAAAAGGGCTGAACGGTCTTTCATTTTCATGAACCAAAGAAAATGACACAGGCTGAGTTAAATTAAAAAAAAAAAAAAATACGTAGTGAAATGGAGTTTGTCAGATATTAGCTCTTTAAAGTCCAAATGCAGCCAAAAGCCCAAAACAACATCATCTCGAGTAGGTTCTTGACAAAGTGGAACAGTCATCACAAAAGTGAAATCATACAAAATTGAGTCAACATCAACGTATATCATATCCAAAAGATAGAAGTCAGGGAATTCACCTCAGAGGCAACATAGACCATATTGTCTGATGTTCGCCAGTACCTTGCAGGTCTTAGACCATTACGATCAAGACATGCACCAACAGTTTTTCCATCACTGAATCACATAAATTAGATTACCAACAATCAGAGAAAAATGACAACTTTGGGGAAAACGATTAACACAAAAACAAAAGTATTATCACAATCTACTACTGGCAAATTTACTAAACAATAAACAAAATTCTTTGCAAAGGAAAATGAGCCACCAAATATTAAATTCGACTAACAGGACAATTTTCTCTAAACAATGCAGAGACAAAAAATTTGCATTTATGTAATGAAATTGCTGTACAAAACAAATTTATGTCCCTCACTTCAAATATTAAATTCTCATATCGAGCCCCTCTGGATTCTGAGTTTGCCAACCTCAAAAGAAGTAAGATATGTATCAAGAACAATTAGTTCATCTACTTCACAATTTTCCTAAAGTCAGGTTCCTTTAATCAATCAAGATAAAGTAATAGACCAACAAAGCCACCATGTTCCTCTGGATACTTTTAGCCTTTTTACCTGAATAAAAGCAATGCAGGTCCATCCCAAGCCTCCATCTGACCCTTGTAGTAGTCATAGAAGTCAACAGCCTAACCATGCAGAAATTGAAGAAAATAGGTTTGAAAGACTATTAGAAGTAAACAATTAGATGTTACCAACAGCAGAGTATGCATTTTTCAAAATCGAGTTTGAAAACTGAGTACTGAGAGCATTCATCTTTAAGGTGACTAACCACCCAGTCCATATAGTCTATCTAGTAATTACCGAGTCCTTTGTACTTACTTAGCATTCACTTGTGACTTACCCAATAATGGTAGGCCAAATTCTATTTAACTCTTGCTTGCAACATTCGTTATGCATCATTTAACCAGTTTACTAGTACTTCAAGCTAAATATCGATGAACATTTGAAAGAAATCAAGATATTCAGTTTAATGTTAAGGAAAAAGGAAACCCCACAGTGGTGTCAAAAAGTTAATGACAACCACTTTTGATAACTGAAAAAGGACAAGATACAATACGGTGAGGGAATGATAAAGTCAAAACCTAGCCTCAAGAAGTTAAGTGAGTTTCAACCATTTGCATTTAGGCAAAGATTAAAAAGCTTCGTCTGTATTTTCTTTTACAGCCTTCTTTTCAAACAAACAAAATAAAGATGCCCAAGGGACAAAATCCATCTAAAGCAGCAACCTATAAACAAAATATAAATAACAAAATGAAATTTAACGCAAGACAAATATGGTTGTCAAAAAGCTGCATTCTAACTGTCTATTGAAACCTTAACCCTACATTAGATAATGGTGTTGGTGTGAGAAACTAATAGAAAGAGTGGGAAAGAGAAGGAAAATGAAAGATGAAAAGATAACGATAGAAGGAATCAGATAGAAAGAAATCAGTCATTAACTTAGACTATAGCTTCTCCGAATAATTCAATATAGCTTCTGAAACTATAGTTTCTGATTACAACAGATTCTGAAACTTTCTAAATATAGTTTCTCCGATTATTCAATTCTTAGTAGTTGGTATTTCCTTTGATTAATATTTAGAGTCTATGGACAATTCTCCAAATTCTCATTCTTCATCTCAGTCTAGAATATATTAGATTGAAGATGTGCTCACTAAAGCGCCTGTCCAGTCTTTGTTTTTGCACATTAAAGGGACAAATTCAGGGTGTTTGATCAAAATGCTTTGCAGCACCCACCGAGTTTGACGGGGAAATGTTAGAGTATGTTGAGTGTGCTGCGTCTGTATTAACTCTACTGACGCTTAGAATAGAACACTTCTCCTCTAGTGAGAGTATTCTAAGATCAGTTGGTTAGCAGGAGAGTTCTGGATGCTGTGCATAATAAATACACAAAGCATAACTGTTTTAACATGATTAATTCAGTTACTCATTTTCTCTCTCCCTCTATCTAGTTTATCTTTCTTTTCTTTCACTCTACATTCTCAGTTCCTTACCTTTTTCCTCAGAAAGTCAGAATTGTAATGCAGTTATATCGTAACTACGGTGACATCTGTCACATGCTATCAATAACAGTTAACCCTTCTATTTTGCTTTTCAATTAATTCAATTTCAAAACATAAATGCTTACAAATTTTAAACTGATTCATCATGTTGGAATCATGTCCAGTAAATTAAGCCATAAGAAACTTCATATGAGAAAGACATGTTTCTGTACACATCTAACACTGACACATAATATCCTTGATTTTGCGGGTGACATATGATTTTTCTCTATTAGTGCCCCATTTGCACCCAGCCACCCTCTGCTATTCTCCCTGACAAAACCACTTTTTTCAATTAAAAGGAAAGCAGGGTTTTAACGTGCCAGGCTAAGCCCACAAAAATATCTCAAAATGTGTTTGTATTATTAGAGAAATAATAGCAAATATGCTGTTAAAAAATATAGAAAATATGACAATGACATAAATGCTAAGCCAGATAAACAGATAAACCTTACTTTGTTAAAGCAAGGATATATCACCATGCCATCAGGAATACTGTACATAATTGTGCATAAAATATGCCAATTATTTTAAAAACAAAATACCTCAGGATATTTGATTGACAGAGTTGGATGATTTTTGTATGCCTCTGGAACGAGAATCATCATAGCTTCCTCAGGACTGCGACCACTTCTTATTAATAACTGAACAATAATAAGCCATACAAATCAAGATACAAGCACATCCAAAAGCAAAGGGCTAACAATGTCAATGATGAGCTAATATGTCTGGGAGTACGAAACGCAACAGTTAGAGAGAGAGAGAGAGAGAGAGAGAGAGAGAGAGAGAGAGAGCAAGAAGGGTAAAATATGAAAATTATGAGAAAATCAACTCAGTAACCATTGCCAAGTTTACCATCAGTTTCTTCCAATATTTCTGGTTAAGATTATTTTAATTTGACAAAAAAATTACATTTACGATAAATAAGAGTGATACAAACAAAGAAGTATAAGAAATTCTCCCCGAGCAAACAAAAAAGAAAAACAAAACACCGAATCACAAAAAGAAAGTAAAGTACACAAGTATAGGAACCGTAAAATTCCAAGGGCCATGTTTTTTCAACAATAAATTTCAAATGAACCATCATCATCAACATGCTAAGTAGAAGGAAATAATAACTTTAAACACATTTATTGACATACTTCTGCAGCACTGTCAAGATTTGCCGAGTCTGATGCCTTCGGATTTCCAAATGGACGAATTTCATTTTCACGATCCCGCCATACAGGCGACTTCAATGATGACTCTCGTGATTGCATCCAATTCAAGTTCCCCTGGACAAACACATGCCCATTTCATAGGTTTATCTAAAGTAAAATTTGATGGAAAGATTTCAAATGAAAAAAAAATTCAACCTGTACGGTGTTGATCTCTCCATTATGGCCAAGAAGCCTCATTGGCTGCGCAAGAGGCCATCTGGGACTAGTGTTCGTGCTGTACCTTCGATGATAAATAGCAAAGGGGGACTTATAAAGATCATTTTGAAGGTCAGAGTAAAATAGCCCAAGAACTTCTGAGCGAAGCATCCCCTTGTAAACTATGGTTTGATTAGATAAAGAGCAAAAATAAAGCTCATTTCCCCAACTTTCTGAGCTAACTGCTTTTTCAATCAATTTCCGACAGATGTACAATTCTCGTTCAATGTCATCAATGTTTTCTTCTTTCACGATCTTAACAAATACCTGCTCTATGTTGGGCAAGGTCTCCTTTGCATAATAACCTACTACAGAAGTATTTATAGGCACAGGCCTCCACCCAAGCACCTCAAGACCTTCTTGCCGGAATATATTTACAACAACTACAAAAGACATTTAAAGTCAGAACACAAATTGTTGTTTGAGTGCAAATTTCACTTCCACCATCACATTTGACCATTTATCATACACAATGAATATATATATATATATGAAGACCATATACCTCACTAAAATGTCGCAGAAGTTTATTTGCATGGCCACATACACATTTATTTTTCATATAAAAAAGAAAAAAGAGAAGTACAAAGAAGCAAAACAAGAAGTCCTACTCAAAATACCCATAGACAAGCAAAACAAAAGGGGAAAATGTAAAGACACCCCTAAACTTTACCCTGTTCAGAATTAGCCACCATGAACTTTTGAATCCAAATGGGAAGCCCTTAAACTTTCTGATATCTGCAAATAAACCCTTCCTCCATTAGCTAAACGAAAGTTGTTCATTGCATGTGTTCATTTATTCCCATGACAATCTTTCATTTCTCCTCATCACTTTTAAGACACTAACAAACCTGTTTTTAATTCAATTTCTTTTTAAATACCAAGAATTTTTTTTAATTATTTGAAATAAAATTAGAAAGTTTCAATTTTTCACGAAAACAATGTAGAAAATTGAAAGATTGCCACATGTATTAATAAATAAATGCAAGTCGAATGATGAACAATTTTTTCTTAGCTAATGTATGGAATGGTATAATTTCATATTTCAGAAAGTTTAAGAACATCTCATGCGAATTGAAAAAAGTTCATGTTTGCTGCTTCAAAATAAGTTCATGGGGTATCCCTACACTTTTCCAAAACAAATAAGACAAAGTAAGAGAACAATAGGTGAACGGAACCACTCTTCTCTCCTACCATTAAAAAAAAAAAAAAAAAAAAAAACACCACAGTCAGAAACCTACAATAAAGCCACCAGAAAAATTAAAAGATGATTAAATCTCAAGCATAAAAAATTGGCTAGCAAAGAAGACTAAAACGAAAATATTGAGCTTTCGCTCCTGCCGTAAAATCCAAAACCCCCACAGAGAGAACACGCTGTCAAAACATGATATGCACACATTCCTTCTGCCAATGACAAATAATGTTTCAAACAGGGTGGACAAATAATCTGGACATGGAAAACATGTTTAATCACTAATAGTTTTGTTTAACACCATGCATTCAAAAGAAGTTATAGACTAGAGGATACTTAAATGGAAGCTACACGGGACTGCAAATTAAAGTGGAATTTGCCCGTATATAGAGTTTTAGCACTTCAATATATACATTACATTGATCTTCATGAATTATGTCTCAAAGAAATCCAAGATAAAGTGCTAAACCAAACAATTAAAGCATGTTTGACCCAAATCAACAACAAAAGCCCTCTCAAAATAGGTGGGATTGGGATGGTCAATTGATGGTGTTTTGTCAAAAATGGAGTTGTCAAAAAGTCCATTTACATCAACCAAGGCCTGTTAGTTTGAGTGGCAAGAAGTTTGATACTGATACTCATTGAGCAAGGTCTCAGGATCAAGTCTTGTGAATGGAAAAAAAAAATATGCGATGGGAGAACTTTGCTCCCTTATATGGGTCTTCCCAGGTCGACTCGAATTAATCGAAATCCAATATGACTACCAAGGGTTTCAGACCCATGGTTTCTCTTTAAGCTTTCCTTGGTCTTCCACTACCTTTATTTATGGCTATCCTTCATCTCATCAACTTTTCTTACTTGGGGCTTCAATTGATATTCTCTTCACATGGATAGAAAATATCCTATCACCATTCCCTCAATAAGTGCTACTCCTAGTTTCTTTCTAATACATTCATTCCAATCTTATCTTTCTTGTATGCGCACTCATCCATGACACCATTTTCATCTTTGCCACATTAAGCTTAAGTTCATATTGGAAGTCTAGCACCCAACATTCGGTTGCATAAAGCAAGATTGAACCAATAGAGAAAAAACTTAAATTGGAGCTATAATTTGTAGAAATGTATCAATAACTTTAATATTTAGTTTCAAACCTTTTCCCTTGTCTTACAGAGAGCAATAACTAGATAGATTTCTTGGTTTTTTGGATAATGCAAGAAATTCTGTTATAAACAGGGAATGAGTAATGAAAAGGAAAGCAGATAATAAGATATACTCCTGAGAGAAAGCTACAAAAAATACACTGAATTAAGCAAGCCAAGGCATCAAAACAAGAGAGCTCTCCAATCCCTTTGCATGTCTGCCAATTGGACTCTTTGGAAAAAACAAAGTCACTATTCTCCATGAAACTTACCTTCTTCGTAAACTAGCACCATAAATAACCATGTCACTGTATTTAAAAAATTAAAAAAATAAAATAAAATAAAATAAAATAAAAAAAAAAACTAGAAAGCAGATCAGTTGTAACCTCCAGACAACCCAAAAGTAATTACAGACTGCTAATTTAAAAGTACAGTTTATCATTGAAATGATACCTATGCCAAGCTTTCCATTTGTGGATTGCGCATGACAAATATTGTTGTAGTAAAACTCAACAAAAAAAGGTCACAATTTGAAGTAAGAAAGATTGATTGGCATGGTTCTAAAGACACTCTGCAACAAACTGAACCAGTGTATAGGAAGAAATATGCCACAAAGTTATTCCATGGCACCTCACATACATGATAAGCATAGGATTTAAGACAACTACAACTCTAACAAGGCAAATAACTCTTCCATAGAGAATCAGTTCCTCAACAGAACAATAATGATACTGAAAATATGAAATCACCACACATCATTAAATTTAAACATCAATTCAATCTACGGAGATCAACAAGTTTCAATGTGAAAAGTGCCTGAAATATAAAGTAATACACAAACAAAATATGAAACAAGTTGCTTCACTCGACGACCTTTGCTATAAAAGAACACAGCACCGTGCAGTGTTGTTGAAATTGTACAATTCACGATTCGATACGAGTCATGACGAAAACGGTACACATTGCTGCCCATAATCGGAGGTGGCCAGGAATCATAAACTGAATCGTATGGATCGAAAGATTGCAGTATGGATCATGAATGTCCATCTCAATAGGATTCGGAGAAGCAAGTTTCAAAATGGATTTCGCTGCCTTGCAACGGGTCTCGCCCGACCCGACCTGTGTGGAACCTAAACCTTCAGGGTTTTTTCTCCCTTGGCCAAAGCCTCAAATGGTGGGTTTGGTCTTTACATGTGTGCAGTATTAATGGTTTACTCGTGTTTTGCGGTTGATTGCAATTGAAAATTGCATTCTTGATTATTTGCTTTGATTCCCTAATTTCTAATTACTATTTGCATGGGAAAAATTAACTATTAGTTGATTCTTTCCTATTTCAGCCAAATAGTGGCTGGGCATTTCACAGTTTACACAACATCCCTTATTCCTTCAGTCCCTCTAAGCATTTCATTTAATCTTCATATATTGGGCATGCAAACACAATATATTATTCAACTGATATATTGTAAGTTACTATATTTTTTACTATGTTCATGAAGCTTACTATTCCATACGATTTCCAATTTACGATTCAAAATTTGGCCAAGCGATCCACAATTTGAATCGCGATTTGACAAGATTGGCATCATGTACACTAAAAGTGCCAAAATAAATTCTAAAGACCCAAAAAAAAGTATTCCAATAGTAATTAAAAGCAATAATCAGGTTACAATATCTACATGTTAAAAGTAAATGAAGTGCCTAATTATACCCAACAAAATTTACACAGTGAAGAAAAGAGGTATCACATAGCACACATAAAGAAACCAGAAACTTCAAAACCTGACATAAAATGTGCTACACAAGCTTTGATACAACAAAAAAAGGTTATCAGCAACTTTGCACTGACAACACCATTTTTTGGGGAACCTTATTATTTGTTCTGTTCAATGTCTCTTATCTAAAACAGATTCTTCATTTGCAAAATTCTAAAAAAGATTGTGATTCCATGTCAAGAACTAAGCAAAGTTAAAGAATTGCAAACTGGATCAAAAAGGAAATGCAGAAAAACTCACTAGCTTACACTAAACAATGAAAGAATCATGCAGTATGAAATAATAGGCAGGAGTCAACAAAATTATACCCGAACAACTAAACATGCTTATATCTCAACGAAAATCACGGAAGGCAAAGGCATCATCAGATGCCCTTCAAATATAACAACAGTATTACCTTTCTTAGCCTCGTTCAGAAGTTCAACATCTTTGGGTAGGAAAACCATTCCAACACCAGTGTGTAACCTATCAAATGAAGCAATCCCTTGCTTGTCAGCCCAATTGCCTAATAGATCCCAAGGAATTGCAGTCATTAGACCAGAACCATCACCGGAGTCATTATCTGCTCCACAACCTCCACGGTGTTCCATACAGCCTAAAGCAATTAGAGCATCCTTGACAATCTCATGGGATGCTTTATTTTCCAAATTGGCAATGAATCCAACACCACAAGCTCCTCTTTCTGATAATATGTCCTCCAAGTTTGCAACCTGACAAACAAGCAACTAGAATCACTCAACGTAACGCAACGTAGATTAGTACACAACCCACAATCATGAACAGTCGGTCACCCAAGCTTCCACTTGACTCTACTCAACTCGCTACAAACCTAGTTTGCTCTCTCATAATGAAAAATCCTTCTTCCAATTTAGCAGTTCCTCTATACTCAACTCACCTAACCCATAGTTACATGGTTCACTTATTTGCCCTACGTACAGCTTACCAGATACGTCAATTCTTGTAATAATAATAATAATAATAATAATAATAATAATGTAAAAAGTGATGAACCGGTACAAACCACATACCGTGTACCAGAACAAGTACCACTATGACCTAACAGTCATAACACAAATTTTCAGTTGTATTCTCATTTCTCAAGGTCCATTCGTTTAAGCTTTTTCACCAAAAAAAAAAAACTGATTAAACAAATTCAGCTTAAACAAATCACTTTTCTTAACAATAATAAAGAAACAGGACCTTAATCAGATTAACACTAATGAATTCAGCATATGTAATCTCCTTCTTCGGTTCACGACTTTCCGAGAATCATTTCCACTTAAAAAGCACAAAATAAAATAAAAACAAAGTAGTCGAGCTTCTGAATACGAAAGAGTGAAGAAAATGAACCTGAGGTTTTAAATCGGTAGTAGTAGCAGTAGTAGAAGAAGAAGAAGCAGAAGCGTTGTTGTTGTTGTGGTTGGAGCGGTTAAGTTCGAGAACGGCTTTAATCGATGAACGACGAAGCGACTTGGAAGGAAAGGGTGCGGTGGAGGAGAGTCTGCGATTGCGGCGTTTAGATTTGGAGCAGATTGGAGCGAAGTCAACGAGCAAGTGAGCGTTAAGGAAGAGAGAGGGGAAAGGTTCGGAAGGAGAGAGAGCGTTGGCGCGAAGAAGCTGAGAAACGGAAGACACCGAGTGCAGTGCCATAGAGAGAGAGAGAGAGAGAGAGAGAGAGAGAGAGAGAGAGAGAGAGAAAAGTGGTTAGTGTGTGTGGAGAATGGAGAATGGAGAATGGAGAATTAATGAGTGAGGGAGAATGAAGATAAAAAGGGAAGAGGAGGGAGAGGTCAGAAAGTGCCTGCGTCACAGAGTCACTCACTTTACAGACACCTCCCAAACACACAAAATTAAATTGCTCTATCTAGTAGAGTATCTATCTTACTCTCTCACTCACTTCGTCTTCTTCTGTGACTGTGATCGTTATTCGTATTATATATTTGTATAATTGTATTAGGGTGATGGATGAGCAACTATGTGACGACACCCCGTTGGACTTCTACTCCCTCCTGTAGTCCTGTTCGAGTTATTAAAAAACTAGTTTTTAGCCCGTGCAATGCACGGATGTGTATGTGTGCGTGTAATTAATAAAAGAATACAAAGAATACATATCATCTTACACTAACTAAACTAAGTCCCGTTGGTTCTTTTTCAATTCTTTTAAGTAACAAATAATTAAATAAACAATAAAACAAAATGTAGTCTTTTGTTCAGTATAGAGATCTTAGTTATTTTTTTATTTTTATTTTATTTAAAGAAATGGGGGTTTTATTAATTATTTAATTTGTTAATAGTGTATTCTTATTTTGTTGGATGTTGTCGCTTGCCTCGTGTAACCTCGGCTTCCAACAAATATTCTTAAATTTGTAAAATATTCAATAAAATATGATAATTCATTTTATTGTCATTGTGTAATGGATTGCACGCTATGTTTGTGAAAAGTCGTCGTTCGCTTGGTGTAACTTCGATTTTTCACCGAAAATTGTAATGAAATAATAAATGTTTATTTCTTTGGTTGACGTCGCTATCCATTGTGTAACTTTGACTTCCACTAAAAAGATCTAAACTCAATTAGGTATTTTCTAAAATATTTTTTTTATGACCAATGACAATTTAATGTCATATAAATTATTATTATGACTCATTTTCTAGAAAAGTCGTCGCTAACTTTATGTAACTTCGGCTTTTTATGAAAATCATAATAATTATAATAAAATACATATTTATTTCTTTGGGAATCGTCGTTAACCTTCGTGTGACTTCAGTTTTCCACATAAAAAGATTTAAATATGATCGGACTTTTAAATTTTATGTAACTTTGGATTTTTTAAAATATAATCATAATTTTTTTTATTTAAGAGTCGTCGCTCGCTCGGTGCAACCTCGGCTTTTATAAAACAACGATCAAATTTATAATTTATTCAACAACAATCATTTTCTGAAAAGAACTACGTAGCCTTGAGTTCCCTATTGTACCGAGGGATACGTAGGAGCATACACTTCCATGTCAGGCACAACAAATATATAAAAATAATCTTTTTTTTAAAGGGTAAAATTAAGCTCTAAAATTAAGGTATCGTTTTATAACGGGCGATGTGGGGTGCCTGGCACCTTCCCCACTTGTAACTGACTCCCAAACCAATAGTTTTTCTGCGCAAACCTATTAATATCAATATTTGGGTTTTTCCGTGTTTTCCCTTTCATATGTAAAAATAAATAAAACATCGGTGGCGACTCCCATTCTCTACTTAAATCCCTTCTCGCGCCAAGCTCGAGAGTGGTCGCGATAATGTTGGACTTTGAACCTGGTTGTAATTTTCACCATAAAAGTCTTCTCCTTCAAATATTAACAAATTGTTGTTAGGTACTACATTAAGGGGGATTCACAAAATTTAGCAGAAATTGGTGAACAAAATCAATTAGAGCATGTATAAATTTTAAAAACCAATTGCTTTGTAAAAAAATGGAGAGGAAGAGAGAGAAGAAGAATTGAAGAGCATAGTGGAGGTTGTTTTCATTTGCAATTTTAACTTCTAAAAACTAATTTAGTGTTAATGCATTTTTCTTTTGTAAGACAATGTTGTTGTTATAGTTTTCTTGGAAGCAAACTACCAAAACTGGTAGTTTTTCTTAAAGTATGAAAACTGCTATTTCAGTTTTTTTTTTTTTTAAGAAGAAGATGCTATTGTTAATTAAAAATATCGATAGATGTACTTTTTAACCCACATATATATAATATAAGTTAATTAAAAATATCGATAGATGCTATCTTATAACCTATATAATACAATCTGAAAATGTTTTCGATATGTTCATTGTCGTCACTTTTTGTTTGCATATTGCTGCTTCTAATTTGCAATTCTTTTTCCAAAGAGTGAATGGAATGGAGTGGAGTGTACAACATTACCTCTGAAAAATAGAATTCCAAAGTTATACTTCTGTTGTCGAATCCTCGACACTTATTGCTACTTATTTGTCTTGTTGCAAACCGTGGTTAAGTGCAGAAAGGAAGTGCGAAGATATTCTTCCGTAAAGTGAAGTTTTGGGAAGATGATGGGTTGGAAGAGGCACCCCCTGTCTTTGTAGCTAGGTATTATCTTTCTGAATAAGGCAGTGTATGTTGTAATGTGCTTGGGATAAGTTGCAAAAGGCAGTTGAGCAGTTTTTTAGTGTGGAAACAATGGCAGTTGTAGAGTTCAATAGCATGACACGTGGCAGCATAGATTTTCAGCATTTGATAACTTATAATGTGGAGGCTCTATTTTGAAATGGGAGAATATGGAGCCTTCATTGGGGAGTCTTTTTATACTAAAGAGGAAGATAAATCCATAAATAAAAACTACTTTTCACGCTTAGCAAGAGATTATTGGATTATATTTAAATTTTTTAAATTTTAAAAAAAATAAAAGTATTTTAAGAAAGTATTATTAGGAATGTAACAAAAATTAAATAAGATTATAATTTTTTAGGGATATTTAAAAAAGTAATAATGAGAATGAAACAAAATTTAATAAAATTAATTAATTTTGCTTATATTTTAAACCAAGAGAAATGTTTTTTATCCTTACTATTTACTATTATTAGTACTACTTACAAGCATTTATTTGAGAAATTATTTTCTTTTTATATTTATCTTATTATAGTTTTATTTTATATTTTTTTTAATCAACAGAAGCTTTATTAACGAGTAAAGAAACACTCAATCAACAAACCAACAATCACATGAGGAAATTTTATGTTGCATTTTGTTATGAGTTTATTTTTAATTATTAATAAAAATGTTCATCATGCCATTCACCGTTAGGAGTAGTGCATACAAAATGGAAATGACGTGGAGGCAGCAATCTTTGCAAAGGGACAGCAATTCTTCTAGCCCGAATAATAATGGTCACTGGCAGAGACTTTGGAAGGCACAAGTTCCAAACAAAGTAAAGATTTTCTGGTGGAGTGCTATAAAAGGTATACTCCCTTCTATGGACAACTTGGCTAAGAAGCATAGGAGTATATATTGTTGTAGGTCAAAGTTGTGCTCGTTGTGGCAGCGATTTTGAGACCCAAATGCATGCACTTTGGGGCTGTCCTTATGCTCAAGAGGTTCGGAAAGAAGCTGGCCTTATTAATCTGGTCAAGCCTGCAGGAGTGGGGACGGTTGTGGACTGGTTTATGGACATCTGTGAATCTAATTCGAAGGATGTTGTAGATTGGTGGATGGTCCTGTCGTGGAGTATCTGGAATGCTCGCAACTATCAAATTTTCCAAAAGAACTGGGTGGAGGAACTGTTTGAGTTTGCTATTTTGCTTATGGATATACCTATATTCGTAGGATATGCAATATAGCAACACATAGAATTGCTAAAGTTGTGCTTGCTCTTGATTCATGGGCTTGGTGTAACCTGACATAATAAATAAAGGAGATTAATGGGTATAAAGTTTTTTTCATCATTAGTTAATTATCCACCCTTTATTTGTATTACTTTAATTAATCTAAAAGTCAATGACCTTTAACGGATGAATTGTGGATGATACACTTATGGTATAAAAAACTTTACACGGTCGATACATTACACATTTTCTCATAATAAAGACATATTAAACTTAAAATTATAGTTGAAATTAAAATTCGATTCATGGACAAAATACTAGTTGGAAGTTAGATTTGACTATACTTTAGTGATTAATCTTCTAATCTAGTAAGATGGTAAGAGAATGGCTAATGAAACCCAAAAATAGTTGATGCCTTCATGGCTTAGGTAACAAATGGTATGTTGGTTCGAAATTACGTAATATTCCTCCTTCCTTTTTTATTATTTGTTTTTTGGTTTATTTAAGTTTTTAGTCCCCGAACTTATGTGCTCTTTTTGAATTGGTCCTTGATCTTTTTTTACGTTGTTTTGGGTCCCTAAACTTTTTCAATTTTTGGAAAAGGACTCTGTTGTTGCTTAAGTGATGATATGACCAATGAAATGTAACGTCACTTGTCCGACATCGAAGAATGAAATGCTATGTAGCCTTTTGTAACACCACATGATTTTTTTTATTAAATTTTTTTTTTCAAAATTATTAAAGGATTTTATTTTCTTTTTTTAAAAAATACAAATTTTAATTATTTTTAATAAATTTGATTTTTTTTTAATCTTTAAAATTCACGTGGCATCATCTAGTATGTTATCTATCGATACTGCGAAGGTTATGTAGCATTTCATCGGTCATATCATCACTTAAGCAACAACAAGGTCATTTTCCAAAAATTGAAAAAGTTTAGGGACCCAAAGCAACAAAAAAAAAGATCAAGGACTAATTTCAAAAGAGCACCTAAGTTTAGGGAAAACTTAAATAAGCCTTGTTTTTTTATCTGTTTTTTTAGATTTTAAGTATATAATAAATGTTACTTTTTTGTGTTTATCCTAATTCAATAAATCTTGATTTATACAAATAATGAAAATATCAATAATTATAAAGAGAAAAAGTATAATGAAAAAAGACACGATTAATATAATGAAAATCCAAACAAAAATTATATATCTTAAATAATATTTTTTATAAAAAAATAAATAAATAAAAATGAAATAAGTGATAGAATGGGAAAATGTTCAATAAAACAAAAAAAGTTGCTGATGGCATCGATTATTTATTGTGAGGTGTTTTTCATTTATTAATGCAAAATTATTAACTAATACAACACATAAGAATAATTTGATTCGACATTGTAAAAATAATTATCAAATAATTATCTTCCTTACTTTTATATTTTTTGTTTTGTTATTTGTGATATTATTATTGGTTGAGATTATGGATGATATCATATCTAATGTCAACTAATATATTTTTTTTTCTAACACATAGGTTGTAATTGGCAAATATCAGTAACAAAGATCATTTATTAAAAAGTTAAATATTTTTTCTATTTATAAAAATCTTCGTCAAGACCCTTTGTACCCTCTGCGTTGCGGTCTATGCTTACGACCTTGTATCCCAGATTCCCCTCTTATTGGAGGGCACAGTTCACACGCCACTCTCGCCGGAATTTATGCTTTTTTTTTCCTCTTTTTCATTTCACGAAAATTCCTAATGTGGATAACAGAAAAAGTTGCTTTATAAGTTTCAAGAGAATGAAATTGGTAAACTCGAATAATGGCAGGTATTTATTCTAATATGAAATGAAATGAACTATTTAAATAAGGTACTCCGTATGTTAGATGTGGAATATCCGAATTCTTTCGTATCTTTGGTGTATTTGTTTTCTTTGTTTATGTCTACATTGGGTGTTTTTTTTTTTAACTTTTTTTTTTAAACCAAGGTTTCCATTAATAATAACAAAGTTCAGTTCTTTATGAATGACTTATTTACGCTTTTAAGAATATTTTTGTTTTAGTTCCTAAGAATTATTTTAATCCAGACTAGTATTTAAATTTTCAAATGTTTTGGTTTTAGTCTCAATTGTTCGGAAAAATTTGTTATTTGTTTATGAGATTAGTGGAACACCACATCAACGACAGCGACACATAGTATGGTGGTGTGAGGTAACACCAAATAGATAGTATGATGTGAATGATACAGATTCACATATGCAAAAATGGTCTCATGCACAAAATTTATGTTGTGTTCATAGTAGCATTGGCAAAACGGGCAGGCGGGAGGGCATGGTCCATGCCCGCAAAATTATTTAGGACCTAATTAATTTCCAGGCGCTACCCGCCCTAAGTGCGGGCACGGGCGGCCCGCGTTTAAAAAAAACAATTAATTAATATTTTTTCTTTATTTTAGTACAATTTAAAAAAAACCGCAAACCATGTTAATACTAAGGTAATTTTCTTTTTTTATTTTTAATATTCAAGTCAGCGGACGGCCCGCGACCCGCTCGCGAAAAATAACGGGCCGGGCGGACATGATTTAATTATTTTTACAAAAACTTGTGTCCTGCATGCAAAAAATTGCGAACGGGCGGGCGGGGTCCGCGAGCCAAGACCCATTTTGCCAATGCTACTTCATAGACATAAATCATTCATGTCACATCACCTACTTACTGTCAGCTAACATCGCGTAGCTGCTTGCTGATATGGTGTTGAATTATCCCTTGAATTACTAATTACTAATAACAAATAAGATTTTTATGGTAATGAAAGAAAAAAAAAACAGTTGCACTAATTAGTCATGGAATATGTGATATTTGGTCAAAAAGTGTGAAAAGAAATCTTTTTAGCGGATGCGGCATTTGTAATAGGCTTAAATATGAAAATGGTTCTTATAAATATTGACTTTTCTGAAATTGGTCCCTATAAAATTTTTCTTTTGGTTTTAGTCCCTACATTTATAAAATATTTTGGTTTTGGTCCCTCCTGTTATATGTGGATGGAAAATGCCGAAAATGTAATATATTATATTCTGTGACATATTAAGGATGATATTCTTGCATTAATTCTCAAAGGTAAATAGAAAACTTACATTAAATAAGAAAATCAGTTCAAAAACCATGATATTAGAGGGACCAAAACCAATTGAATCTAAATAATAGAGGGACCAAAACAAACTACCAACATAATTATGGGGACCAAAATTTAATATGAGGGACCAAAATCAAAACGTTTTGTAAGTGTACGGACCAAAACCAAAAGAAAAATTTTACAAGGACCAATTTCAAAAAAGTCAATATTTACAGGGACCATTTTCATATTTAAGCCTTTGTAATAATATGCGCAGAACTACTCATTTTATATCCTTCTTATATTATCTGGTTTTTATTATAAGTTTTTTTTAATTAAGTTTTAGTTATAAGTTATTTTATATTTTTATGCTTTTTTTTTTTTTACATGGGAGGTCTGGGACTAGAACCCATGACCTAAACCCATGACCTAGGGGAGAGAGAAATCCTAAATGTCACTGCAGCCATCAACTGGGCTGTCTTACTCGAACTTATGCTTTTTTTTATTAAATTTGTTAACTATTTATGTATTTTTGTTGTTCATTAATAAGTATAAACTAAAAAAAAAAAGAAAATAAACGGTGCATTGACGATGTAAAAGTTTTTTACATCATCATTAGTGTATCATCCACCATTTATGGTGTATGGTCATTGACTATAGGATAAAAGTAATACAAATGAATGGTGGATGATAGATTGATGATGTAAAAAACTTTATACCGTCAGTACACACTCATTGATCTAAAAAAAAAAACTAACTATGTATAATTATAATGTTATAGTATCTTCTTCTATAATTAAAAAAACTAATTATTTTTATTGGTACCCGTGATTTGATTAAGAGATGTGCTTAGTTTCAGCATTGATGAGATTGTTATCTTGGAGATAAAGACTGTTGAATCTTATGTTAGAGATCGATTTTGGAAGAGGTTGATGACACATGTAAAGAGGGAATATGCTGTTGGTGCAGAGTACCTTACTTTTCTTAACGTTATTTTTGTGTGGAAACAATGTATTTTGTTTGGGTAACGTTGGTTTTACTTGTACTATCTTCTTCTATTAAATGAAATGCATATTTTTCCTTTAAAAAAATATATAGCAAGGAAGGACCTGTTTATAGATTCGGTTTCTCTAACTATGAATTTTTTAACTTCAATGACTTCATTTTATATTTGAAATTATTTTATTTTATTTTATTTTATTAAACAAAATATGAAAATAAACATAGAGAATATTATTTCCAGATATAAAAGATAATTTATAAATTATAATGCTTTATAGGCTGGTGGATTGCCAGATTTGGGAACACTTCTTTTTAAAGCACTTTTGATTAGAAACTGATGCAAAGGAAAACAAGAGTACTATAGTGTATTTGTTTATTTTCAAAATTAAAGGGGTTTTTTTTCTTAACTTTGATCTTTATAGAAATTCAAAATCAAAATAACTAAATTGTATAAGAAATGATATTTTTAGAAAATATAAAACTTTTATATTTTTATCTTTACAGAAAATATGTCTAAATTAAAGTGATTATTCTTGACCTTTATAATTTTTTTTCGCTGGCAAGTTTAAGCACACGAAAGCCAACCCCAAGCTCTGCTATTTGTTAATCAAATTTAATTTAATGCGATAGTAGTTTGCCTCAAATTTTGTGGACATGAAATGCTTTCGGATTAAGATTAAAGCTAAGGTTGAGGACTTAATGAAGAATAAAAATACTCTCACATAATCATAAGAAGTGAACATACGATACACATATTTATCTGCAAAGCATGTGTGTTTTTTTTTTGGTGAACTGCAAATTTAAAGCATGTGTTTTATATGTAACATAAAATAACTAACGAGAGTTGGTTCGTGAATGAAAAGCAAACTTTAGCATTCATATTTTTACAAACTCAATTAAAAAATTTTTATCAGATTTTGAAGAATAAAAATTTTGATAAAATAATATGATATCTAGATTTGTCATCAAACTCTCTTAAAACTTGTTGTGGTTGTCCTAAGCAGTTAGAGTTCTCCTATTCTCCTCAAACATGTCTATTATTAAAAAAAGTAGATGTCCTTAATCCCTGACTGTTATGGACCACGTAAACGGAACCGGTATGCCGAATTCAGATATCGGATTGAGGCCATGAGAGGTCCACTAGGTCTGGATTCGGATACCAGATTGAGTCCTTGAGAGGCCCAACGAGGCCGGATTCAGATACCGGGAAGAGGCCCGAGAGGTCCACTAAGACCGGATTCAGATACCGGATTGGGACCTTGAGAGACCCAACCAAGCCGGATTCGGATACCGGATTGAGGTTGTCAGGGGTCACCCGAACCGGATCTGGATACGGAATAGTATCCTAAGGGAATCTTGAAGACCGGATTCAGATACAGATATGATCTCAAACTGTTGGCCTCCATACCGTTATACCGGTAGGAATTCAGACACGTGCATAAAGGAGTCTGAAGAATTCACTATCCTCACCAACATAGGATTCCTTTCATCTTAATACCTGCCATCATGCCAGAGCCGTTTAGAGGGAATCTTACCCGCCACATGAAAGCGGCCATCAATGCGGATTATGTTGGTATGCCTATATTATACCTGGTAAGACAAGCAGGTATGTCCTAACTCATCTCACACAAGCACACACACCACCCCCCAAATTAGAACGACAAGAAAGTGTGTATCTTGGTATTCAAGGTGCTAACTTCACGTCTTACATCAAGAGTGGGATTGCTGGATTCTTAGCCGAATTGTCTAAGTACCGTAATCCTACGACAGAACATTGGCGACCACAGTGGGAACGGCAAACTAATTCCCACCACCTTTTGAAGAAGTTCATGGCGAATCAGTCGCAAGGAGAACATGCTGAACCCAGCCACCACAGTGTGCTGGAAGTCAGGAAAAGTGGAGAAAAAGCGCCTTCTCGTCTGAAGGACCTCAGAGAACGGTTAAGTGAAGGAAGGAGAAGGGCATAAGAGGAGCGTTCGAGACAGGAGGAACCTTCTCTTGGACAGGAAAGATCGGACAGAGGCCCCCCACTAGAGGAGGAAGCCCTTCGCATTCCCGACACGAGAGTAAGGGGTCATCTGGCGGATGCTCATAGAGGAAAGCAAGCATGGAGACTGAATTGGCTCGCCTGCGCAAGCGACTGGATGAACAAGATAAGTTGTTGAAGGAATTAAAGAAAGGAACGTCCCAATCTGGCGTGGGCAAAGGAAATGAAGTGGAGCTGATTGGAGAACCTGAAGAAAAAGACCACCCATTTTCTGAAACCATAATGGCTTTCCCTATGCCTGAAAACCTCAAAGCTCCAGCCAATGTAGATCCATACTTCGGGAATTCGGATCCACGGGAGCATATTGACAGCTTTCTAGTGGCAATGTCGTGTCAAGGGGCTAAGGACGCATACAAATGTCGCACCTTCCCCCTGACTCTGAAAAAAGCAGCTTTGCGCTGGTCCTCTAAATTGGAACCTGACTCGATAACAGGGTGGAAAGACTTGGCTGGCAAATTCTTGGGACACTTCACAACAAGCAAAGCGCAGCCAAAGTCTGAACACCATTTATCCCAAATTAAGCAGGAAAAGGGGGAACCGCTGAGAGATTTCCTTACCCGTTTCAATACTGAATACCTTTCAATTAGTGACATCGATACTTCGGTGGCCCTTCATCTCTTGATGCGCGCTCTGAGACTAGGAAACTTTACTGACTATTTGGTGATGCACAAGATCAAAACTATGGACGAGGTGATGGAAAGGGCTGAAAAATACATCAATTTAGAGGAGTACCAGAAAGCTCAGGATAGTTTTGCCAAGAAAGTCTTATAGACCACTGTCATATCTTTAGTTTGCTTCTGTTTTGAAAGAAGGTCATGTGGACCATTGTCTCGTCCAAGTTATGGTAGTTTCCATTTTATTAATAAGAATCGTGAAAATTCCATGAGTAGCAGGGTTAATAGAAAAGCCGAATTAAGTATTATACCCCCTATGATCCGGTCATCTCAAACCGGTTTCATTCAATCAAAGACCCCATGAGTGAGTCTAATCTTTTTCAGAGTCAAAGAGTGCCTCATATCAGCATCAGGAATTCGGCATCTCAGTTTAAAACATGAGTTGTTAATACCATGAATTCGACAAGACAATCAAGAAATCCAAATTCGGATGTAAGAATTCAGTATCCAAAGCTAAATACACCACTTATTTGACTAGCCATTAGATAAGGAGAGAAATGGGTAGAAGATGTTCTTGTATAAAAATGAACACCACCCATGTATCTAGTATGGTCCCTGTTAGTCTTGATTGTAAAAGACTAATAAGTTAAATGGAAAACCATTCGCTGGCTAGAATAGGATTTCCATGGATCAACAATTGTATGGATACACAAAGACAAAACCAGTATCTCGAAGCCATGATGTCCAATGTACCTAGGAAATAACTTAGGGATTGAAGAGTGGAAGACTTGATGAATCCACTTAGAACTCATGGCTCACATTCATGAACCATGACTTGGGGGGCTACTGTTATGGACCACGTAAACGGAACCGGTATACCGAATTCAGATACCGGATTGAGGCCATGAGAGGTCCACTAGGTCTGGATTCGGATACCAGATTGAGTCCTTGAGAGGCCCAACGAGGCCGGATTCAGATACCGGGAAGAGGCCCGAGAGGTCCACTAAGGCCGGATTCAGATACTGGATTGGGACCTTGAGAGGCCCAACCAAGCCGGATTCAGATACCGGATTGAGGTTGTCAGGGGTCACCCGAACCGGATCTGGATACGGAATAGTATCCTAAGGGAATCTTGAAGACCAGATTCAGATACAGATATGATCTCAAACTGTTGGCCTCCATACCGTTATACCGGTAGGAATTCGGACACATGCATAAAGGAGTCTGAAAAATTCACTATCCTCACCAACATAGGATCCCTTTCATCTTAATACCTGCCATCATGCCAGAGCCGTTTAGAGGGAATCTTACCCGCCACATGAAAGCGGCCATCAATGCGGATTATGTTGGTATGCCTATATTATACTTGGTAAGACAAGCAGGTATGTCCTAACTCATCTCACACAAGCACACACACCACCCCCCAAATTAGAACGACAAGAAAGTGTGTATCTTGGTATTCAAGGTGCTAACTTCACGTCTTACATCAAGAGTGGGATTGCTGGATTCTTAGCCGAATTGTCTAAGTACCGTAATCCTACGACAGAACACTGACCTAATTAAAATTTTTACTTTGGCTTTCAGCTGAATTTGGTCAATGTTAGTATAGTGCATATAGTACATATTCTTTGGTGCGCGTATAAGTTAAAATAGCATCACGGTTTTACACAAGCAGCACGTCTACTCTCTGCACCTTTTCTTTCTTTTTCTTTTTTTTTTTTTTTATATTGGAGGTCTGGGACTAGAACCCATGACCTGGGGAGGGGGAAATCCTAAGTGTCCCTGCAGCCACCAACTATGCTGTCTTACGCGGACTCTCTACACCTTATTTATTTGTTCCTTTTTGTTAAATATAGGCCCAAATATAAATAATTTTTAATTTTCAACCTGAGTTTAAAAAATCCTCAAATATATAAATATATAGTGATGACGTGTGCTTTTTATTCTATGTATAGAAAATACCAAAAAAATCTAGAAACTGAATTAATAGCTCAGACTTGTAAGTTGCAACAATGCGTAGAAAAGTGAAGTGGCTTTTCCTAATTCCTAAAGCCAACCAATCTGTCCTTTTGTTCTCTTGTAGGATAACCATCTGGCATGTCGTTTATCCTAACCCTGCCATTTAGAAAATGTATATGCCTTCGGTGAAATTGATAAATTTGAACAATCGGGTCATGATTTGAAGATTTTCGTAGTTAGGATAGGTTGATATTAGATGTAAATTTTGTTTACCTTATATTCAAAATTCTAATTAAGTAGATTAAGTTTACAAATTTTCATCGAATTTAAAAATTATTCGATACATTATTGCACCCCCGAGAATTTATTTTTATTGAGATTTTGAGTTTGGGTTTTAGAAGCTTCAATTTAGACATGACTTATATATTTTGTATCATGTTACCTCAGAGTTCCAAACATTAGTAAAAATCCGTGTTGCATGAGTACGGGTACGGTATCAATACCTGGAATGAGTACGGGTACGAGGTACGACATTTTCTAAAAATTAGGGTACGAGTATGTTTATCTTAAACCTTAACATAGTCATATATAAAATAATTTATTTAATTAATATAATTATATTTAAATTTTAAAAAAAATTGAAAAAAATAAAATTAGTAAGTTAAATATTAAAATTCATAGGAATTTATAATTTCCTATAACAATGACCACACAACCTGTAATGTTTGCACTTTCTAACAATTAACAACCATTAAGAAATCAAAAATATCACAAAATAGCATAAGATATACCTGCATTATACATTCAAACCAAGTTTCAAAGAACAATTTAAAAAAAAGAAAAGAAAAGACTAAATTCAAAGAACAATCAAACCAGTGGGTGGGTGATATTGATTATATTAGTGATTAAAAGTGATACCATGAGTGTGTTACACAGGTTTATAATTACAGCAGCACTGCAGCACGGCAACAGGGACGACGCGCGAGCACAACGGAGATGACATAGCGGCGGAGATGGCACGAACAACAACGAGCGAAAATGGCACAACAATGACAGCATGAACAACAATGAGTGGAGACGGCACAACAAAGCAGCAACAACGACGCCAATGATGGCACGAACAGCAGCGACGAACGGCGGAGACGGCACATCGAAGAAGAAGAGAGACGAGTTCAGCGCCACCGACGGATTTAGGAGAGGAAACTGAAAATTTAGGGTTAAAACCCAGAACTTAAAATTAAACGAGTGTTTTGGCCTTTTGGGGGTTTAAAACTTAAAATGCTGTTCGATTTTTTTTTTAAAAAAAAAAACCGAAACGTGGTCAGTCGTATCGAAATAGGGGGTACCATACTCATGGAAGTACCCGACGTACTCAATAAATTACCCAATCTATTTTATTTATTTATTTGTTTGGATACATACACAGTCATACCCACGACGTACCCATACCCGATACATACCGAGTACACGTACGACAAGTTTTTTGGAGTACCCATACATTAGAGGTAACAATATTAGTGAAATTGGAATCATGAACTAACATATTAAAATACTTTAACATTCCACCTTTAATCTTCACTTGGTTCCAAACATCAGTGACAATAATAGTGAAAATGTAATCATGAGCTAACATATTAAAATAGTTGAACATTCCACCTTTAATCTTCACTTGGTTCCAAACATCAGTGACAATAATAGTGAAAATGTAATCATGAGCTAACATATTAAAATAGTTGAACATTCCACCTTTAATCTTCACTTGATTATGCTGTTTCACAATTACTATAAGACAATGATCATATATCCTGCTTCTAGAAACATTGCTTCGGCAAGAGGACAATTATCTATCCAGTCATTGTTTACCATGACTATCCAATTTACTGAAGATTCTACTACATGGTTGCTGCCTATTGTCCCAGGTTAGAAAACACCAACTCCTAAACTCATACACTCATACACTGCTCATAACTTTTTACACAATGTGAATATTATTAATTCATTTGTTGATTAATGATTATATGTCATCTAAATTATGTGTGAAATTTGAAAAAATTTAATATCATTGAATATATATTTAAATAGTTTCTTTTTCATACACTTTTAAGACATATATACCATTAATCTTGATGTATATAAATGAAGTACTAAACGAATTTAGATTTTGTGAAATTTGATATAGACGATTTACAAAATAGGAACTTTCAATCCAACGATTGGTTCGATTAAATTGGACTTGGTGTAAGAATTGTGAGTGGTGCAAGAATTTGTGTAATTTAATTAACTTGATGTAAATGAATCGCTCCTCATATATATATATATGTGTGTGTGAAATGATATAATTAAATATGAAGATAAAATATTCAGGTAATACCTACGGAACCGGGTGAATAACAATTTTTTTTTTGAATATAGGTCAAAGAAAAATAATGTGGCATTTTTAGTGTTGGAAATATTCTCTCTAACGTATAATATTTCGTATTTTTTTTACTGATTTTCCTTTCACTTAATATCAAACAACGAGGAAATAATCTTTCTTTCCTTCCACATTTTTTCATTTTCTTTTGACAACTTTGGGATAACTTTATTTTTTTTATAATTAGTGACAAAATGACATTGTTGATTAATAATAATAGATAAATGAAAATGACTATAAGAAGAAGATATGCGAAAAAGTAAACATATACATTGATCCATTTCCATTTACCTAATATACATCTCAATTTGATACAAAATGTTAGAATTCCTCCTCTACGTCTCTTACAAAAAAATAATGCACTATACGTAAAATGAAGGAACATACAATAAAAAATAAATTTGGATTAGTATCCAACATTACGTCTTCCTAGTTATAGAATCACAATTGTACCTCCCAATAGTGAAATTTTCAAAAGGGTACTAAGTTAGGCTTAGCAAGTGTGTAGCATGCAGACACCTAACTCGTTGATACTTATCACTAGATTGAAACAATGCTATATACAGGTAAATTTTCTTGCAAATCATCATTTATAGTTTTATACCTTTCAAGAGTCTTCAGTAAATATTCTTAATATGAAATCACGAAAACGCCTTGAATATTGTATAGGATCAACGGCAGATATTGAGGTAGGGTCATATTGAAAAGATTTGTAGGCATGCTCAAGCTTCTTGCTAATGTCATAGTCTTGAAGTATGTCTATGATTCCAAAAAACAACACGACCTCATATAATTCTCCAATTGGTTCTCCTACAAGTTGTAATTCAATATCATTTCTTCTCACTGTCCTTTCTACCCTTGCTGGCATATTCATACCCAATACTATACTAGCCCACCTGCATTTACCCAAATAAACACAAACAACCATATTTAGTTTTGGAGTTTTTCATCAGGTTGGATCATGAATTATAAATTTATGTTGAATTTTATTGTCATTAAATAATGTGGAAAATGTATGTTCCACAACCAACTTATGATTAACCGCAAATTCAATCAAAATATAATACCTTAAGTAACTAATAAGAAATAATTTAAATAAAATAGTAAGTTTGGTGTATGTTGGTGGTTCTTACCTCGAGCCAAAGAAAATTGTGATCTGATTTTTTCTATGATCAATAGTAAAGTTGTTACTATTTCAACTATTTTTACTTGTCTAATTTATTCTCCTCTTAAGAAAATTCTACAATATAATAAAAACATACTAAAGTTATAACAAATTGTGTTAAAATTCATTTTAGTCAGACATTTCACCTGGAAGGGTCTAAAAGAAGTTGATCGGTATCTTCTCTTGTGAGATGGGGAGTTGCTTCATTCTCTGAATCACGTGAGTTTTATATATAAAAAAGATAAAAAGAATATAATTGTTTAGTTAGAATACACAAGGAAAAATAAACATTGAGATTGTGGAATAATAAAAGTACTACTATAGGACAAGAAAATTAGATACATATATGAACATTGAGAATTTGAGATTGTAGAATATATAGGATAGGAAAATTACCAGTTGGAGATAGAGACCCCCCTGAAGGAATAATATCCCCATCTTGTGATATATTATTGAAATGAATTCCCACCAACAAACTGTAGTCCATAATTCCTTCTTGTTCCAGAAGCTCACAATCTCTATCAATTTGTCTGGATAACAATAATAATAGATACATTTTAATAACATGCTTAGTTTAGTTAGACATAAGACAAAATAAATTGAATTGCTCAACTTAGTAAGCTTTTTAATTCAAAATCACTAATCAATGTACGGGAATCCTTTTATAACCTGCAAAACTCTTGAAACCAAGATTTGTGCAGCCGAAATATAAAATTAAGATCAAGATCTTTAAGGATAGTGGTTTCACTAATCTCTGCCTCGGGTTTATCTGTTGTGCGGCCAAGTGAAGAACCCTTCAAATCGAATCGTCTGTGAATGGTATACTCAGAACGGAAGAGGTTCCCCATTATGATAAATCTAACCTTGAAAACCAAACATATTATATTAGAAATAAGCATTAGCTAATGTTTGACACCAAATTATTGCATAGTCCAGGACGTAAACAATATGTTATCAGACAATATAATAATTTATCAAATTTGGTACCCATAATAGGAAATGTATAGTACCTTCTTTTGAGCAGGTCCATTTAACTTTACACAATGCAAGCCATAATACTTTGTTAAAAGAGTATTTCCGTGTGCTCGAAAATGATTGTAATAGGCCGGAAGCATTCTTATGAGAACCTGCAACAGAAATCCGGGCATGCATACACAAATCAAACAACATAAATAAAATGAATTCAAGCCTAGGATTCTAATAAGTAATTAAAAATGAGACAAGTCAAGAGTGAAACTCACTTTCGTTTCAGCTTTCCTCATTGTCTTAATCATGTAACGATCATCATTGGTTAAGTAAAAGAAACTGCCACTTTTTCCAGGTGAGGAAAGTTCACGAAGTGCATCATTTCCACATATGGATAACATGTAATCAGCTGCATCTACGTTGAATAGCTTTCTAAGAGTCCTGAGGACATAAAGCAATGTATAAGTAGGGGAAAATGCTGCATGTCCGGCTAAAAAGAAAAAAAATTGTCTATAAAAATGAAATACTGTATAAAAGAATATACTTCTTTATCTTACTCAACAACCATGAAGCAACCATCTTGAATTGAGCTAAACTTTGGCTAAATTCAGCTTTTTTTTTCCTGATTGTTTAGCATTTTTTTAATTGCACACAATAGTCATTTTCAAGAGTCGATCTAAATGCCAAAGGATCATGTTCATGGAATAATTGAATGATCACCAATGGTATTTGGTATAAGAGAATCACTTAAACTTGGCAATGATTTGTTATACATATCTATCCGTTGGTGGTCGAAGTAAAAGGTGAGTTTCAAAATAACTACCTACATCCTTCATCCATTACCAACATATACACTTCATCATCTTTGTAATATTATTTTTGTTTAAAAGAGTAATTCCCTTTATGATATGCACAAAATAACTAGCAGCAAGAATATATTTAGTATTAATATATATAGTATTAATATGGTTATTAAGGAATGATGTCATATTCTCCACATCACCTATTGATTTTGCCAACACATTAGATTTGATCCAGGTTAGATCTTGACGGTGGTTTTCAGCACATTTTAGCATGCCCAATGTTGGGTTTGCCCAATGGTGTTGTAATCCTATAGCTTGTATTATGGATGTTCATTAGGCATTTTGTTCCCTGTAGTGATCCTACGCTGCTTCTTATGTTGTAATTGGGTTGTGCACTCCTTGTGCCGTCTTTAATTTAATGTTTGCTTATAAAAAAAAAATAAGTCTGACCTGAAAACTACTGGGCAATAGTCCTTCCACTTAAAGTCACACGATTGATGTGGTGGAGTATACTTGGATCCTTCAGGTGGAAATCTTGTCCATACTTTCTCATTGGGATCGAAAGCTGAAGGCTTCAAATCTAGTGATGCTACGGGAGCAGGTCTTCCAACTGAATGCCTTTGAAATAGCTCCAAGAAATTATTAATCAACTTATACATTATAGGTAAGAGAGAGAAAGTAATGTTATATGTAACAAATATTATGAAATTATAAACAACGATGAGTGCGAGAATTTTGGGACAATTTTTGACTTTGTAAAGATGAGCATCGGTTCAAAGTTGATATTGTGGGTTATACAAATATTATTTTTTAATTAAGAAAGTAAAATAAGAAATATAAACTGTCTTTGTCACGTGTATAATTGAATGCACACAATATATATATATAGACACAATTTTTAACTTATCTTATAGGATGATGTTTGATGAATAAATTCAAATAAATAAAAGGAAATTAACAAATTTATTCTTAAAAAAAAAAAACAAAACTGGGCGAGCATTAAAAAATCATTTTCCTTTCCTATGTAGTGATGTTTCTAATTTGAGATGCTACAATACATGATTCGTTAACATGATAAGTTATATCGAGGTAATGAACTATTCACCTTGCAAAAATGTTTAGCATAAATGAATGCTTCTCAAAAGTGATATTATAAAATGAAGAGTAAATAGAGATACACTCTACCTCATGTTAGAAATAACCTTACTTAAGAAGAGTCCAAATATGTGAACTCTCCCAGTAGGGCCATAGAACCATTTCATCTCTCTTTTCTTTGGCCTTTAAATTGTTCAATTAACTTGATGAATTAGTGTTTTATTTTTCAATAATATCAAATTTTGCCAATTTTTTCTTACATTATAGATGAATTAGTTTCCTTTTCTTTCAAACACTTTTTAGATTGGCCAAATTTGTATGAGTTTGGTCTATGCACATAATAGTTGGCTTAATGTGCAAAATCGGTCAACATAAATAAAGATTATTCTAAAGACGAAATCAACATTGCTATAAGTGCAGCTCTGATAGAGGATTCCAACACAAACAATGTCACTTTCAATTTTTTTTATTTATTTATTTTTTTTTAAAGAAAGAAAAAGCTTATAGACACCTTAGATGTGCAAAAATTGTGGTACGAGAATCATTTTCCTTTCTTTTAGGTTATAAGCAACATAATTTAAGCAACTAATTGAATCAAATAACATCAAAAAGAATTAAAAAAAACAAGAAGACTTTGTGATAGTTTTGTTACTCTTTAGTTTCAGAAAATTCAAAACATATATATATATATATACCTGATTCCCAGTTGCAAATTGAGCATGAGATCATAATTTTTGTGTCCTTTGCATATGGTCTCCCCTTGTCTTGGAGATTTCTTAGGTGCTTTCAGAGGTTGAAGTTGAGCCACAATGTCTTCAAGATTATCTACTTGTAACCCCATCAACTCTTCATCCAAATCACTCCCTACAGCCGATGAAGTTCTAGCACCTGCACTAACATTACCTTCACCACCACCACCACCCCACAAATGCATTCTGTCCGGTGGCCTTTCCACCCCTACACTATTCACCCTACCATCCATTGATATTCTCCTAGGCTTACAACTATCCCCTCTCTTCGTAGACCTCCAAATTGCAAGCTTCTTCTGTGACGGCAACAACGAAACCGTCTCCCCAGCACAAACAACATATCCACTCAACTCATTATACAATTCTTGAGGATCCCAATCAAAATGAGCCTCCTCCGATGACTCCGATGGATAAAACGTTCCGCTATGATCCGCTGCATCCTTATTCCAATTCCCCTCATAATAACTCCCATCATGCCATTTAAAAGTTCCACTTCCTTTAGGCAAACCATCTTCCCATGAACCTTCAAAACTATTCCCATTAGCCCAAAAAAATGTCCCTTTACCCCATATATTTCCATTCTTCCATTCCCCAGCATAATAACTAGAATCCTTCTTCCACTCATATCTCCCCTGCCCCTCCATCAAATCCCTCCTCCACTCCCCTTCGTACCAATCCCCATTCACATAACTCTTCAGCCCATGACCATGCTTCAAATTCATCACCCAATGTCCCTTATAAGTATCCCCATTGCATCCTGTGTATGTTCCATTCCCATCCATGAAGCCAGTCTTGAACTCCCCTTCATAAGTAGCCCCTGAGGGCCAACTGAACCTACCCTTTCCCTTGGTTTTCCCTTTGAACCATTCTCCAACATACATGCACCCATCTATCCACAAATATTTCCCCATCCCATGAGGGAAATTACCTGCCCATTCTCCTGTATAGTAATCTCCATTTGGAAGAACCTTATCTGCTTGGTATAGCTCGAAGGACTCGCTTCCTTCTTCTTCCTCATCATCATCATGTAAATAGTTGTTGTCATCTTCTACATCCGTGTTCGCTAAAGATATTGCCCCAAAAATGCTATTAGCACGCTTTTTTGCAAGTGCATTTGTCTTTCTCATTGTGAACTCCCATGCCTTCATAACACCGCTATCCTTACCAATCATTGTATGTTGTGGTGTATGTATGTATGTTCTCTTTTCTGATATCTCTCTTTTCTTTCTTCCTTCCTTCACATTCCAAAACCTTTCTCCATTAAAATTTAATCTTGTGCAAGAAAGAACATTTAATTTGCATGCATCCTAGAACATACAAGAAGATCGATTAATTCAATTTCATTCGTGTATCCTAAAAAAAATAAAGAAACAATAATAAAGCATAATTGAATCTATCTTATGAAACCAACGATAATATTTGGGGGTCCCAAAACAACAACACGGATGCAAGGATGATGAGAATGTGATAATTTCTTTGTGCTGAACAACCAAAACTAACTTTGATATTGTTGGTAACTTTTTGTTATCTTATGTTTGCAAAAAGTTCGGGACAGGTACATGTTTGTTAATGGTACATGAGATGATGAGAAATAATTGTGCCAAATTATTGACACGTGCCATGTTGTTATACCCGGCCTGATTAATTCATTAATTAAAGTATGTTGTAATTTTGATTAATCATGAAACCGTGAGGGAGGTCAAAGGTGTAGCTTTTGCAACCCCAGTTAGTTAGTTTTTTTTTTTCTTTTTTGCTTTTTTTTTTTCAGAGTGGGAGATGGAGACTCGTTCATCTCCTAGAACCTCTAAGAACCATGACATAAAAGAGAAATGCTAAATCAAGGTGTTTACTTTCCTATTCTTAGGCTATTCATCTTAATTTAATTCCTTTTTATGTGTTTATTCAATGAGTTCATACCAATGGGAGTTAATATCTAGAGCAACGTATGGAGATAAAATCACTCCTGGAATTTGGCACTCCCTCCATGCACTATATATTTTTGGCTTAAATATCAAATTAGTCCTTATAAATATTGACATTTTTAAATTAATCCCTGCATTTTATTTTTTTTGGTTTTGCTCTCTACTTTTCCATTTCGTTTTGGTTTTGATCCTTATCATTAACTTTGAATGAAAAATGTTGAAGTAGTCTTACAAAGACAGTGACTAAAACCAAAACGAAACAGAAAAACAGGAATCAAAATCAAAACGACCAAAACCGAAACGAAACAGAAAAACATGGATCAAAACCAAAACGAAACAGTAGAGTAGGGACCAAAACCTCCGGACGGTGAAAATATGGGGACCAAAATCAAAACTACATTTGCACTATCTTAAATGATAGTTGACGGCAGAGACTAAAACCAAAACGGAACAAAAAACAAGAACCAAAACAAAAATAATGTAGGGACTAATTTCAAAGAAGTCAATATTTATATATATGGACAAATTCGGTATTTAAGCTATGTATAAGGCACTACTTCCATGCAATCAAATTTTAGATGATTGCATAACAATCTCCTAACATATCAATGATAACTTGGCAAGTCAGCTAATAAGTCTATGTCAGTGTCACACACAACAACTCTAAGTGAGTCAAAATTATTTTTTTTTTCAATCGGATCCAACTGTCCAAAATTTGATTGTAGAGTAGAAATATTAATATATATATATATATATATATATATATACAATATTTAGTTTCAGTTGCAAAAGAATTATATTTTCTATATACACTTCATCTGATCTTAATTGTAAGATTTTTTTGGAACTTTTTTCAAAGAGGATAACATGAAAAATCACAATAACATCTCTGTTAAGTCAACATTTTTTAAAAGTTCCATAATAGCTATTTATAAGGTAGTTTGAAAAAGTATGAGTAAATATTCATCTAACAGTGAAAAATTTTCAAATTAATAACTAAGATAATTGAAAATTCAAATTAGCCTCGAGATAATAAAACGTGAGTCACGTTAATCCGTAGGATTTTAGAGTGTTAGTGGTTCTTAACGATCAACCCATGTGAACTAACGAATATCGTTTTGGCCATTATTTTAAAAAACACCTAATCTCATTGACCTATTTGCATCACCTCATTCAACGGCTATAATCCCACATTCTTTCATCTATACAGGCCCGACCCAGGGCAGGGGCAATAGGGCGTCCGCCCTGGGCCCAAAAAATTAAGGAACCCCATTTTTTTTAGTACTTTTTTATCTTAAACAAAATTATTATTCTTCCTGACTGTTTATTCAGTTGTACACTTGCAGCAAGAAGGGACCCTTCAACTTCAATTTGTGTCTATTTTTATTAGGCTTTTGAACTTCTGCTGGTTCCACGCACTCACATACACGGATGTGAGAACTGAGAAGCATCCTTTAATACTTATTTGAAGTCATAATCTTAGTGTGGAAGCCCTCTCTCAATATTTGTTCCGAATAAATAGCCATTTGTTTCGAATAAATAGCTTATGCACAAAAAATGAGAAAAAAAAACTCAATTACTAAAACGGTACTTTTTACGGTCTCAAAAAAATAGCCTATTATTGATTTTTTTGGGTTATTGCTGCTATTTTGAATGTTAAATACTTGTGAAAACTTGCAAAAGTCAAAAAGTTAAAGAGACATACATTTAATGGTTTGTCTAATACATCAACCAATTATCAAAACAACTAATTTAATGCATTTTACATTAATCAACCAATCACAATACAAAGTTTACAAGTTTTAAGCATTTTCATTAATTGCTTTAATTTTAGTTTGATACAAAAAAATTTACTATTTTTTAATATCTTTATAGGAAAAGGAAGCATAAATATATTGCATGTTTTTATTGATTTATTTTTCATAAAAAATAAATTAATAAATTATTAGGGCCCAAAAAATAATTTCGCTCTAGGGCCCCAAATATATCAGGATCGGGCCTGCATCTATGTATTGACAAAAACTTCATCTTCAACCTATAATTTCATTTAGCACTCCAACCTATAATCTCTTTGCTATCTCTTTCTCTCCTCTCCATATCTCTCTATCTCCCCTCTCTTATCTCTCTTCTCTATTAGTATTTGAGTGTGAACAAGTTGCAGTCGCTATTATTCATTTGTAGTGACTATTGAGGAAGAAACTAACTTCTTAGTTTGGCTATTATTCATTTGTTACACTGATTTGGCTTCCTCATTTCCTCAATATTGGAGTATTATATGATAAAGGAATCAATAAAAATCATTGTACGTTAGTGAGTATTGCTTTTTATTGAGAGGAAGTTGTTGAGCACATTGCTTGTTGTTCTCTAGGTTGCCTCTAACATGCAAGAGAAAATGCTCAAGTCATGCATGGGACATGATTTGATTGTTTGTAAATTAAGATATTATTATATGTTTTATTTAATTTGATTCTTACCTATAAAAGTACGACTGCTTTCGTCGATTTGTTGTGTATGTTCAATCTGTTTTGTCATGTTACACCTGATGTTACGACTGCTTTCGTCGATCTGTTGTGTATGTTCAATCTGTTTTGTCATGTTAAACCTGATGTTATAGTTGTTTGCTTCAGTTGCTTATAGTTTGAGATTCCATTGTTTTTCTTAATCTTTGAGAAATGCATCTATGTAGGTGTTCAACATGTTCTGTTTTGTGCTTATAATTGAAAGAATTAGTGGAACTACTGGCATGCTCTGAGGTCCATTTTGACTGAGCCTTTAGACATCATGTCTTTTCAAAAGATGCCACTTCCAAAAAGGATTGAGAGTTTTTTCGGTGTTGTCGCAAAAGAGCGGGTTTCGTTGCCGTCGAACCCTTAACCAATAAAAATACGCCATCTCATAAAATTAGCCACGTCAACATATTTACTATTAAAGAATCTAATTTTATCATATTGCAATTTAGTCCTTCACATTTTAAGTAACTTTTGCTAACCTTGCTTAGTTTGAGGTCAGTCTGCATGAAGGACTAAACTGCAATATCATAAAATTGGATTCTTTAGCAATAGATATGCTAACGTGGCTAATTATATGAGATGACATGTTTTTATTGGTCAAGAATTCGACGACACCGAAACCCGCTCTTTTGCAACGAAACCGGAGAAACTCTCGAAAAAAATTCAATGCGATGCTGTTTTGTTGCTTGTATATATATATGGAGTCATGTGAAAATGTGTCAAAGTCAATTAAGCTTTCATTATACTTGTTGCAGATGATTTGCTTCAGCATTTTCTATGCACATAAAGTTGTTCCAATAGATCCTTTCATACAGCTTTCATTAAATCACCAATGGAAAAAATGACAGCTTAATCATTCCTATGAAATCATAACCATTCATTGATTTATTTTTAAAATTTCAATTTTATCTTAAATTTTAAAAAAAATATGCTAGATGAGAGGAGACAGAGGAGAGTGAGAAATAGCAAAGAGATTATAGGTTAGATTGGTCCATGAGATTATAAGTTAAAGATGGAGTTTTTGTTGTTGGATGAAGGTGGTGAAATTATGGCAATTGGATGAGGTGATTCAAATTGGTTCCGAAGATTATAAGTTTTTTTTTTATTAAAATAATTTAAATTAAAGTATTGAAGTTTTTTTAAGAAAATAAATAATTTTCAATCCTTCTTTCTCTTAAATTCTTTGCCGGCGTCATGAGAATGTTTAAAAAAAATAATGAGAGGATATATGTAATAGAAAGTGTTTCTTTTGTTTCACAGCGTCTCATAGCATAATGAGACTCAATATGGTGGTATCATCACATGACTACATACAATACGAGGGGATGAAGGTGAGTGATGAGTTCACCAAACTTATCAAAGAAATCTGTTTGTGGAACATAGATATATGATATATCAATGTTATACAATAATGCAATTTATTCACATCCAACACATTCATCAGGGTTGGTTATATCATATCTTATTAAGAGCGGCTAGAACTAGAACAGTGATGGAAGTGATGCCTGGAATGAAAAATTCATCACGAATTGCCTGAGGCATCACTCTCTGCTTGAGGAACAGAGCAGTGACTGGGACACCAAAAATGTACAAGAGTGTTTCCTTTGCTCCAATTCCAGTAAATCCTGAATCATGAACGACCACTTCTTTTAGGATTTCCTGGAATTCTGCTTTTGTTAGTGCCTTGTCTTTCCCTTGATGATGTTTCTGCATGTATGGTTAAAAAACACTCAAATATTAATTAATAGTAATTATCCAAAAGTGATTACTTCAAATTTCCAAATCCCTTAATTTAGGAAGGGTTCGACACCCTTTCATACTTGTCCCAATTGAAAAATGACAAGTGGCATGTTTTGCCAAATCAGATGAATACATGATTTTTATAAAGTTTGCAATATGTCTTTATGATCGAATTTGCAAAACTAGCCCCATTACTCCACCCCTTCTATTATCTATTCACACATCTGTTCCCCCTCCACCCTTTGTTTTCTGTTCTCCTTCCACCCTCTGTATTATGGAAAATTTGGGGTTAACAGAGTTGTTGTAATAGGTAAGAGAAAAGACTATTTGCTAAACAATAATATTAATGAAGAGACTGTACCACAGAATTCCAATTTATGGCTTATTGACTTTGAAGCCGTAGAGATTCTTCATTGTGTAGAAGTTGCCATTGAAATTGCAGGGTTGTAGCAAGAAAAAGGAGATATGGAACACCATAATATTATTTGATATGTGAACATAGAACACAGGGCGGATCGGAGGAAGACAGAGAACATAGGGCAGAGGAACAAAGAGATCGGAGGGGTGGAGAAGGGGGGAAATTGATTTTTTACTAGTTTTGCAAATTGGATCTAAGGACTTGATTGTAAATTTTATAAAAATAATGCATCCATCCGATTTGGCAATTGATATGATTAAATATACCACTTGTCACTTTTTAATTGGGACAAGTATAAGCGGTTATCAAACCCTTCCTAAACTAAAGGGTTTGGAAGTGATCACCTTATCCAAATTGTATTACTTCTGCCAATGCAGAATGTAAGCTGCTATATTATCATGTTCTTGAACTTTAATATTTGTAATCAGGTCCTTAATCCTTAAATTCATTTGTAATTGGATCCCTAATTCATTTTTTCTTAAATAATATTCTCTCCGGTCTTATTTATAAGACCCTTTTGAAGTTTTATTTTAATCATATTTATAAGACTCCTTTTCAATTTTTAATTTTCAATAACATTTAATTACTTCTTTACACAAACACTCCTATTAAGTCAACACTTTTTAAAGTTCCAATAATAATTACATGAATAGTTTTGAAAAAATATATCAAATTTTCACATTTCCAATGCAACTAACAAATTTATCCACTTTCCTTAGTGGAAGTGAAAAACCCCAAAAAGGTCTTATAAATAGAAGCGGAAGGAGTAACAATAAGGGTTTACTTAAACATAACTTTAATGACTAAGAATAAGAGGTCAAAATTCAGCCAAAATGCCTTGAAAATATAAGTTCATTATCTCCGAAATCTTATATATTTTAGTTTTCAATGAAATATTTCTTTAACTAATTATTACCAGCCTTGAGATAAAGTTAAGGGCGTTTCTAACTTGGTGCATATGTTAATCATACCTTAAATAGAAATGTTTTGTTGGAAATTGAAACATTTAATGAATTAAAAATAATAAATATTTAGTTTTCCAATACAACTTTACTATTTATGTTATATCATCCTATGCACGGGATGCATATGATAGAAAAGGAAAATTATTAGTTAGTCCTGGACCATGGTGGTCCAGACTCATCTCAACCGTTCATCATGCTAAAAAATTTTAAAAATAAATAATAAATGGTGGTGATTGTTCTGGACCATGAAGTCTCGGATCACCTAATAATTTCTCGATAGAAAAACCCTAAAATTAAAAATAAAATCCTAATAGTTATTACTACTACTATTATTATTATTATGATAGATAAATTAATAAAATGAGATGTGAACATTTTTTTTTATTTATTAGTTACAGGTATTAATCTTTGCAGACAATTAAATTCAAACCCAATTCACAGTAATTATTGAAAAAAATAGGAGGAGGCTCATAATATGCATGAATCAGACAGGATTCAATGTTCTAGCATAACGTAATTTACTAATTAAATATAGTTTAATCAATTGAAATCTAAAAAGTAAATTTATCTTAAAAATAATTAAGAACCTAACTACACTTAGTTACAAATTTTAAATTTCGAATACCCAATCATAAATGATTTTAAAGTTTAAGGATATGATTCGGGGACCTACAGAATAATTTAACTATGTCATTCATGATAGAAGCTAGTAACCTACATCATATGCCTCCTGGAGGGCCTCTGTCTTTGGCACTTTAAACTGCGTGTTTCCAAGCTTGTGATTGATTTCCCTGATTAAGCAGTAGTATAAAAATTTGTGACGAACAAAAGTGCTCTAAGGCTTAAAGCAATGATAAAAAGAAATCATGCATTCACTCTTAGTATGCTATGTAATTATTTAAAATGGAAATGGCAATAGTACTCGACAATCCAGCATACTCCTCTGTAGAATTCTGCAAAGTTCTTTTTTGAGCCATCTTTGAAATATTCATCATAGCATTTATCAATGATTGGGCCAATTTCTTTGATCTTTTTTTCTTCAGTACCTGCAAAAAGAAAATATTTCAGAAAAACGCAACAATCATATACGGAACTTAAATAATTGATTAAAGAACATAAGACAAAACAAAATAACAGTGGAACAAACTACGAACCTGAAAATAAAAATAAAAACCATAAAACAACCCATATCCATTAATTCCCAAATTAAAATCATGACTAAGACTTATTTGCATTAGAGACACAAGAGAAATGTTTTATGTACATCAAATATAGGACAACACGTTGTCCCTTTGATTTTTTTTAATGTATTTTGAAATATACAAGTGTGTGTGTCTATATATATATATATATATATATATATATATATATAAAAAAAAAATAAAAGCAACAAACTAAGGAAGAAATAAAAAGAAATTCATTTGTTGGGAAATAAAAAGTTGTCAAATTTTAATGTTCAAATGATGAAACTGAGAAACATATATAGCATGTCACAATAATATGCCAACATTTAAGTAGAACATGGATGAGAGGGATAGATAAGGACCAGGAGCTAATTTCTTGAGAGATTGGCCCATCTTCTTCTTTCACCTTAATTTAAAAGATTCGTCAATTGTGATAGTGTAATAAGGTAGATGGCAGGCGTTATAAAGAAACAAAACTATATTACATACAGCACCTTTGTGTAGAGCAAAAGCTGAAAATGAAACTTGTAAGGTGGGCAGAGAACATTGCATCTCTTTGTTTATAAGCAATACTTAAGAAGATACCGGCTAAGACATATGGATTAATAGACAATTTTATTATCGAAGAAAGGAATTTTATCCATTCATTGTCATGGTAGGATTTGTCTCAAATTCCTTTGAAGAAAAAAAAATGAAAAAAATAAAGAGATTTAAGTATGATGAAATTATCTTATTTAATTATCGTATGTTGTTGATTTATTTTATTTTATTGGCATATTTTATCCATAAATATTTTTATTTCGCTTTGTTATCGAGTTACTATATATTATGTATTTACGTTCATTGTATAAAAACTCTGGACAAGGAGGAATTATTGTGTGGTCCGGGACCAATGGTCCCGGCCACATCCACATCGTTGATTTCATTAAATATTTATATTTTTAATTAATTAATAATACATCCAACGGTGTGGATGTGGCCGGGACCATTGGTCCCGGACCATACAATAATTTCCCCCGGACAAGGGCTAATGTAGCTTTGCTGTCCATTTCCATCACAACTTTTTGAACATTACTATCTGAAGCCATAAAAAGACCAATGAAAAAGGCCCCAAAGTTATGCCTGCACGCTGCTACAAAATTCCAAAGGGAATTTCTTTTTTGACCCACCTCATTACTTAGTTAACCCACTTTTTTTGTTTAAGTCTCTATTAACCTTACAATAATATAAACTACCCAAAATACCCTTCCTTCTCTTATACATAGAAACTTATATTTTTTTATATTCTCTACAACAACCTCTTCCAATATTCATCAACCCAAAACCTGTTTTCTCTTCCACTTTCTTCACTTGCAATTAATTAATAAACATTCATTAAGAGGTAATTCTATGATCATAAACTTGATTCATTATGCTTATTTTTGTATCATTATGGGTTTGAAGTGGTTAATATTAAGCAAACAATATACATGCCCTTTTTTTTATAGGAAATTAAAAAAATCGTTCTGAAAAAATAACACCCTCGCTGAGGGTGCAGCGAGAGAACAAATTCATGCCCTCGCTGCACCCTCAGCGAGGGTGTTATTTTACCAGAAAAATAACACTCTCGCTGGGGGTGCAGCGAGAGCATGAATTTGTTCTCTCGCTGCACCCCCAGCTGAAAAATAACACCCTCGCACCCCCAGCGAGCGAGGGATATTTTTTTTTTTAAATTTTTGTTTTTGTCTGCTTTGCTTCTTTGGCTTCAGTTGCTGGCTTGCTATGATGTTCTTCTTCTCTGCTTTGGTTTTTCTCTGTTTTTCTTCTTCTTCTTGAATATTGTGTTGAATGTGAGAAGGTGTGTGAGAGATTTGAATTTGAAATTTAAACATGAGTGAAAGAAGGGAGGGACAAGGATGGAATAAAAAAGGGGTATTTTGGGATTATTGAAATTTTTTAAGATTATTATGGAATTTTCATTCAAATAAGTGGGTTAACTAAGTAACAAGGGCGTCAAAAAAAGTAGGGCCCATTCCAAATTACATTGAAATGCCCGAACCATTCTATCATCATCACCTATGATTAATCCACCACATTTACAACTTTTGATATGAGATCTCATATCCTTTATTTCAATGATTGAACTTAAGATTTTGTGGGATCATTTTTTTTATTTTCTCTTTTTCTACTCTACATCATCTTAATAATAATGACGACAAATAAATAAATATATTCTTATAATAAGGAATAATATTAAATTACAAGAATTTGAATAATGTTGTATACCTTTTTTTTTAAAGCACTTTATAATCTTTATAATTTTAAGTAGATACCTTTATCTAACTTCAATTATTGTTATGTTAAAATTTATTTAATTTTAATTTTTAAATATTATTTGAATGCTAATATAGTTTTTGGAAGCTGTGGTAGTTGGTTGAGTGCGGAAGGAATTTGAGATTTCAAATATGAGGCTCGAATTCTAGTGAATCATCAATATTCAACAATTCTTGAAAAGGTATTATACCATTTACAATCGGTGTGGTTTCTGGTGGATTAATCAAGTTACTTAAAATAAACCTAGGGTACCCCTTAAGGTCAAAGAAAAAAAAACAAAATATAACATTTGGAAATTTATAAATATTAATGTACTAAAAAAATATTTTGAGATAACTTTTCTTGACTTATTTATGTTTTTTGTCCTGTTTTGATTTTAGTCTCTATAAGTTTTTTTGACCTTGACTAATCCTTAATTATTTTGAAAATTTGGTTTTAGTCCATGCCATTAGGAAAAATCCGTTAATTGTTGATATGGTTAACGAAATGCCACATCTATCAACATACACGTGTGCAAGTATTGCATATTATCGGTATGATAATGTGAATGATCTGGACCAGCAGGAGCAAAAAGGGCCAAAACCCAATTCACTTGCTCATGCGAATCCGGATCATCCACGTTATCCTATTGGTGGCACGCGGTACTTGCAGGGACGGAGCTTAATGGGAGCAGGCCCGATATATATATATATATATATATATATATATATATATATATATATATATATATATATAAACAGATACACACACACGCTACCACAACTATACAACATATATTGGCGTGGTGGTTAGGCTACTAACTTTTTAAGCCTAGACTACCAGGTTCGAGACTTGCTTCACACCCTCAATCTAGTTTTATTTTCCTTTTATTGTCAATCAAGTTAAAATTCATCAGAAAAATGGGGCAATGGAATCCAAATTAATTTTGGGCAATGGAATCAAACTTATAGGCTACTGTGAACGACTGTTATCTTGCATGTATATTATTTAAAATAAATACTACTCCTACTACCTTTGTTACTATATATAATATCTTTTGAGATTTTTATTTTGTCCCTCTTTATAAGATTTTATACCAATTTTCAATGATAATTGATTACTTCTTTCCACAAACACTCCTATTTTTTTTAACACTTTTTAGATTTTCAATACTATTAATAAAGATAATTTTAAAAATACATACACCCTCCGGTCTCAATTATAAGCAACTAAAAACATCTTATCAGTGATCTCAAATATAAGCAAAATTTAACTATCTTTTTTATTTCCAATACAATCATTCCTAAAATATCTCAATAAAGTGGTTGTATCATTTAATTTTTGTTTCATTCCCAATACATGTTTCTTAAAGTAGTCTATTTTTTTTTATCATTTCAAGAAAATTAAATACACTCAACTAACTTCCTTAATAAGTGCGAAATTAGTTTTTTTGGCTTATAATTGAGACTGGAAGGAGTATCAAATATTCACATTTTCAATATAATTGACTAAATTAACAAACTTTCTTAATGGATGTGAAATCTAATAAAATGGTCTTATATATAGGAACCGAGAGAATATAAAAAATGACTTCTCCATTTTTTTTAAACTCATAAAATCACTGATTAAGTATACAGTATTAATTATAAATTGCACCCCTTAAATAAGTAGTCAAGATCCGTCAATGGGTACTTGTACACGTGTATGTTAATGTGACGTTCCATTAACCACCGTCAGCAGTTAACGAATTTTTTCTAACGGTAGGGAATAAAACCAAATTTTCAAAACAATTAAGGTTGAGTCAAGGTCAAAAAAATCTTCCAGGGACAAAAATTAAAACACTCCCAACTTTTAGGGACGAAAGACATAAATAAGTCTTTTTAGAAATAATAGCTAATTAATGTTATTGAAATAAGATTAAGTTTTTTTTTAGAGTAATAAGATTAAGTCTTAAAAGCTATGTTGCACCAATACGGGTAACGGTACCGGATACGGGTACAGTATCAAGTACATGATACGACATTTTCTAAAAAAACTAAGGTACAAGTACGACAATATAAATTCAAATTTTATAAATAAGTATATATAAACAAGGTGCAAATAAACGATTTTGACATTGAAATAACATACGAGTATCATACAATTAGAGGTTGATGCTTAAAATAAGAAGATATAAGGCCAAAAGTTTGATTATAACATTAAAATATAAATTCTAAGGCAAAAATTACATTATTGGTAGCATTGGCAATTACGGCCTGCCCGCCCGCCGGCCGCAGGGCACAACTTTTATGAAAAAATTTAAAATCATGCCCGCCAGCCCCTACCCGTTTTTTTTCGCGGGCCCCTATTTAACAAAAAAAAAAGAAAGAAATGTGATGCAAAGTTTAGGTGCAGTACTTGATTAGGGCCCGCATGCGGCCTGCATATTTTTTTTTTTTAAATTATGCAATAAAATATGGGTTAGAAATGTGAATCAATTTTTTTTAAACAAAACGGGTCGCCCACATGCCTGTACTTAGGGCGGGCATGACCTAATTTTTTGGCCCTAAATATTTTGATGGGCGGACGGCCATGCCCACCCGCCCTAATTACCATTACTAATTATTGGTATGAGTCACACCTAAAATATTTCTTAACATAACAGTTACAAGTACCCAAGAGTATGATACGTGTACTGGTACCCCAAGGTGTACCCGTATCGGGTATATCACCGATTTAGGAGTACCCATATTTCAGAGCTTAAAAGTATAAGATGACGTAACGATGATGAAAAAAAAAGTTTGAATCTTGTAATAGAACATATGTCAACGTTTTATATATCCGATAATAAAACTTGGTATGTCAAAGTTTTATGTATCCTATGTATGTTAAAACTCTGTGGATGCCTAATTGGTACATCAAATTTCGCATGGGTGCAATTCACTTTGAACCAGGTATGTTTTTGCATTAGATATGATTACGTCCCGAAATTTCATGGATTAGGCAAAGAAATCTCATGAGGAAAAAGTAACATGAAGTTGCAAAAAAATATTAAAAAAAGCTAATCAAGGTATGTATTACAAGCATGTCAAAAAAAGGTATTATGTATTAGAAGACTTGGTTTCTCCAACGTTAAAAGTGTCAACAATTAGCAACATAAGCTCATTACCTTTTCCATGTTTAGTCCTGTTCCAATTGCATGCAATGCGCATCTCCAACCCTTTTGCTTCTTTCCCTTCTTCAAACTCCTGTATCTATCTTCAGTAGTTTACCATTATTCATCAGTATTATTAATAATAGTAACAGATACAGTCAAACCCAATCAACAGCACCATTCCTTTTTATTTTTTTACTTTTTTCCCCTTATTTTTCTCAGACACGTCATCATTTGTTAATTCACAATTTAGCCTTCAAAAGTAATCAAGTTACAAAAGAATTGGATTTTTGGCTTCTAGTTGCCATTTAATTAAGTAACATACAACATAAGTTAGATAACAATATAACACTGCATGTGAAAAGGGGTTGTTAGTTGTAGTTGCATTAGAACAAACAATGCCTAGCAACCAGAACAAGGAGAGTGAGTCTGAGTATTTCTTGGATCACAGCAATGATTATGCTAATGAAGATGATGATCAGGATATTGAAGTTGTCAAGTATGAGAGTGAGAGTGATGATAATAATGAGGGCAATCCTAGAACACAACGTGAATCATTTTCTTCTCACCAATGGCCTCAAAGTTTCAGGTATACACACATCTTCTTCATCATTTATTTTGATTTTAGTCCCTATGGTTAATTGACATTGTGCCTCACATTGTTTTTGTGTTAGATGTAGTTTTTATAATACATTGATGTTTGGATTTGGTTTTTGTAATGCGTTAATGTTTTGGATTTATTCCATGTAATGTACTACTCCTATTTGAGTTTTACATTTGATTTTTGACAGATAAACACTTAATAAAACCTTAGTAATGATCACTACAATCAAAACAAACGAGTTTGCATGGACTTTAACCATTTTATTAGAAGGAGGAAGATCAAAAGATCCATACTTTTCGGGAACTTAAAAACATATTTGAGCTTTAATGGCTTGTTTAAAAAGTACATTGGTGGATAACCATCCAATACATATGATTAACCACCAGTTTATACTAAATAAAATGATGTTAAAATGTAGTGTAAGAATATAGGAGTTGAACAGAGTGAGAGATACTAAAATACTAGTTCTGAGTGGAGTGGTCATATCAAATTTCCTTGCCCTGGTGAATTCTTTTGTGAAAAGGTGACCAAGACTGTTTTGGTTTGCTCAATAAGCTTTGATAAAACTGCGTATATAATGTAGCTTTTTGTAGCTCTTTTTTTTTTTTTTATTATTATCAATAACCTGAAAGCATTCACTACTCCTCTCTGATTGTGTTTTTCTTTTCTTATATGACAGAGAGGCCACTGATTCTTACACAATAGCTGCAGCTCCAAATTTTGAGTCAATTATAAAAGCACCAAGTGTAATATATTCAAGCTTTGTGAATCGTTCTAAGAGTTACTTAGATCACGATGGAAGGATGTCTTTTCTATCTGGTCAAGGTAGTCAAATTCACGGTGGGATCTCGAGAAGACAATCAACTTGGTGGGAGAAAGCTTCAGTTCAAATGCAAATTCCTGAAGAATTTCCCATTGGTTATGGTTGTAACCTCACTCAAACAATATTCAATGGTATGCTATTTTGCTTTAGTTTTAGTCAGTGATTCATTGCCACAAACGTTTTATTTTATATGCACATGTGTGCTATGGCCTATGAACATTTTATTAAAGTTGCCTAGAAAAAATTACTACATGATAACTTTTGAAGACATTTGGATGGCTCTCACGTTAATTTCCTCGGTGTCCTTTGGTATAACAAGCATTGAAAAACGATGTTCGTACTCTAACCACTAATAAGTGGATTTTAATTTTCATTATTAATACTTGTTTCATCAAACATTCATTCAAAGAAGAGGTTGAACAAAAGTCCTTCTGTAAATGTTTTTTCTTTCCTTATTCAATTCTATTATTATTCCACATTCCACACTCTAACTTACACTACTAACCACACTCTAACTATACTCTAACAATGGTTCCTGCAAATATCTTACTCTTACTTCCATTATTTATATTTCACACTGGCCATTTTATGAGGTAATGTTGCACCTGGCCAGGGATTAATGTGATGGCTGGAGTTGGCCTTTTGTCTACGCCTTTTACCGTGAAACAAGCTGGATGGGCGGGTATGGCTGTGATGCTTCTCTTTGCAGTTATATGTTGTTATACAGCAGACCTCATGAGACATTGCTTCGAAAGCAGAGAAGGAATTGTCAGCTATCCAGATATAGGACAAGCTGCATTCGGAAGATATGGCCGTCTGATTATATCAGTAAGTTTGTTTTTGTTTCTTTAAATTTAATTAAAATTGTTGTGTCATGCTTGAGTGTGAGCCGTGACCTTTTACGCAACTGTAGAGTTGTTGTCTTTATAACTTGGAGGTCATGAGTTCATTTAAATTCCTTATAGTAGGAGTCAGAAAAAATGCTGACATATAATATTATATTTTCTTTATCTTAATATTAATGTTTTAATGTTCGATGTTTACTAACATTTACTTATTATGGATCATTGTTTCAGATCATTTTGTACACTGAATTATATGTAAGTGCTGCGATGAATCCATTTCTTTTGCTTCCTTTAATAACCTTGCTGTCTCAGTATTATCATGCAGCATCTATATGAGATATTTTTTCATGATCGCAGTCATACTGCGTGGAATTTATCATCTTAGAAGGAGATAACCTCACTAGGTTGTTTCCAGGAACATCTTTGGATTGGGGCGGTATTCAGTTGGACTCCAATCACATGTTTGCGATTTTGACGGCACTTATTATTCTCCCTACTGTTTGGTTGAAGGATCTTCGTTTAATTTCCTATCTCTCAGGTTCTCTACTAAACTGTTCGAAGATTCATTTTGGTTGAATGTTCATTGTTTCTAATCCAATTTAAGCATGCATGCATTTACTGGGATGTTTTGGAATTTGGATTATGCAGCTGGAGGGGTTGTTGCAACAGCCTTGATAATTATCTGTGTTTTTTGTGTTGGTACAACTGAATCTGTTGGATTCCATCACAGTGGTACATTGGTGCATTGGAGAGGAATTCCATTTGCTTTTGGTATCTATGGGTTTTGCTTTGCCGGACATTCAGTTTTTCCAAATATTTATCATTCTATGGCTGACAAGAGAGAATTTACCAAGGCAGTAATGACATGGTATGATACATGAGGTCAAAACCTTCCAATACATTAGCATGAGACACATGTCTTATTCTAATACTTGACTGATTTTTTCCTTGTGTACAGTTTTATCTTATGTGTATTGATATACGGAGTCACTGCAATCATGGGATTTCTCATGTTTGGTGAAGGGACCTTATCTCAGATAACACTGAATCTTCCACCAAATGTATTTGCTTCAAAAATTGCCTTGTGGACAATAGTAAGTGATATTTCTAGGTCACTTCATGCTTTTGTTTTTAGGGTCTTGCTAACAAGCGCCCTTGTTAAGGTTACTTTAATAGGAAAAAAAATCACAAGTTAACATTTATTCTTCTCTCGAGAATCTCAAAAAATGCATTTTCCAATGCTTTTTATCTCCTTTTAGTTGCTTATCAAGTGCCCTTAGGACACTTGTTAGCATTTGCCTTATTTTTATAGTGAACATTCACATTAGACCCAGACACTTTATCTAACCCTTCCTGGGATGGGAAAAGGAAAGCATTTGTTGTCCTATAAACATGTGTAACTCCTTGTGTCATTTCTTCTGATTGATTAATAGATAATGTTCAAAATTATTTGATTTAAAACCTAATAACTTACTATTTTATTGACGAATCAGATAAAGTAACACAGAGTGACACACATTATGTGATAGAGATTATCCCTCCCTAGACCCATGCATTGCTGGAACTTTAGAGCACATGCACTTCAGTGAACAAATTTCTTTTGAAGGACTTAAGGAACATTTAATTTGTTTCTAATTTTCTTTTTCTATTCCTTTCTCTTTCAGGTAATTAGCCCGTTAACTAAATATCCTTTTTGCTTCAACTTACTTGATTATGAAAGTTACTTGCGGCTTGATTGATCATATTGAGGAAACATTTTACTTTGCTTTTTCCTTAATTTTAAACAAATATGCTTTGCTGATGAATCCATTGGCAAGGAGTGCAGAGGAGTTGTTGCCGGATAGCATTTCAAGTACTAATTGGTGCTTCCTTCTTCTTAGAACAGTACTGGTCATATCTACAGTTTGTGCTGCTTTTGTGATTCCATTTTTCGGTAAGTCTTGGATTTTGTCTCTCTGATGCATTACATTTCTATGTCCTCACAATTAGTCAAATGACATTTCATCAACAAAATGATATCACTATTGCTTGTTAACCATTGTGTGTTCTTCTATGTATAATGTATAATTACTATATCTCTATCTATACCACAAATTCATAAGAAACTATGTATCGAATATTAAAGTTTGTAATACATATCAGATGAACAGCATGACTGTAATATGGTTTGCATAATTTCAGGGCTTGTGATGGCTTTAATTGGTTCTCTCCTCAGTGTACTAGTGGTAAGCATACACTTCAATGAAATATTCATCTCAGTCAATTTCTCATCATGATGCTTAAGGGGCATGCACTTGCCAGTTGCCTCTTTAAATATCCAAAATACTTGTATAGTTTTACTGAATCAAGAGTAGAAGGGCAAAATGTTGAGTAAATAGTGAGATTAATTTCTGATTTTGTGGGCACCGGACAAATTAGTTCTTGAGATTATCGAAATTCCAAATTAGTCTCCGAGATACTAAAATGTGAGTCACAATAGTCCCTGCCATTAGTGGTGACTAATGTGTGACAACCATTCACGTCAGAGACTAATGTGACTCACGTTTTTCTATCTCAAGGACCAAAATAAAATTTCAAAAATCTCCGGCACTAAATTGATCGGTGCTCACAAAATTAGGGACCAATCTAACATATTTCTCAAAATTTTATGGATTATAAGTCTTGGTTTATATTCAGATACAATTGTACTACTTTAAGAACTGCAAAATGATATCTCTTCCTTAGCTTTTTCTTCATAGCATTATTTACGAAACTTTACTATGTCATATCTCAAGTTCCTCGCCTACATAACTATATTCAACTGTCCCAATCATTGTTACCGAGCATGCTCTGCGACACATGGTCTTTTAACTTATTTTTCTGCTTAAGTCCATATCATTGGCAAATAGACATGGTACAATTTTGAAAATTAAAGAAGCATGAAGTTCACTAAACTTTTGAGCTTTGTTTTCTTGGACACTGAATAGTACTTGTTTCGTGAAATACACAGACATAATTTTCTTTTGATTCTTTTAAAGTATTTAGCTTGCATCTAGCTTTATAGTGTTTACAATGCAACAACTATGCATGAACTAGATTCGGCAGTTGTTTTTGTGTTTTCTTCCCTATATGGTTTGGTTTTGTTTCGGTTACTTGTAAATAGTACGAAATTGTTATGTGATGGAAGAATATATTCTTTTTTTCAGGCAGTGATATTGCCAGCTTTATGTTTTCTGAAAATTGTGGGGAAAAAAGCAACAAATACACAGGTAACAGTGCAACTGATATGTTGATTCTAATTGTTTTTTCTTTTGTTACTATTTGTTTTTCTTTTCAACTATAGCTATCATATGAGATTTCAGGGTTATACATTCTTCATCCACCAAGGCCAGGGTATAATTTGATTACTTATTTTAGACAAGGGATGTAGTGAGAATTTGATAGAAGGAAAGAGAACATAGAAAACTGAACGTGATAGAAACTGTAAACTGAAAATCTGTTATTCAATTAGGGTGTCCATAGTGATCCTATCTGGCTCGAACAGGTGTTGCCTCTGGTTAATAATGGAATATACTTTTGCTTTAAAAAAAAAAGAGACTGTGGTTAGCCAACTAGCATTTATAAGCTACGGTGTTCATTACAATCAGGCACTTTAGCTAGTGTACATACATATCCTGCAGGGTATACTATTTTGGCTCTATAATTCAGTTTAATCATACAATATTAGCAACTCTAACAGATCTTTAAAGGGTAAAAATAACTGCCGAATACATGTTAGTACGGACTAATGACTATGTCATGTATAATTAATCATTCTTCTATGTATTGTAACTAATACATAGCCTATGACAGAATGCATGTATGCTTCCAATGTTTTACCTTCAGTTTTTTTTTTTTTTTTTAATATCAGATTCTTCACATTAGTTGCAAGAGGGAAACAATCCCAAACGGCCAAACACTTCTCTGGTCTTTGTTTTCTTGCTTTTCCTTTTTTTAAGACAATTTCAAAGCCTAGGTGATTTTTTTTTTTTTTTTTGGGGAATATCCTATATGCACCCAGGAATTTCAATATGCACTCATACAAATCTTCGGATGAGTGATCCGATAGTGTATATTTTTCATTTTTGGATAGGATATCAAAAAAATTTCACTGTCGGATAGGCCATCCAATGGATGTAAGCAGCAATTCCCAGGTGCAAAAATACAATTACTAATGAACCTTGAATTGGAAGAGTTTATTAGATAGAACATAACCTTATAATTAGAGGGAGAGGCTGCTCAAGAAAAACTCTTAAGTGAAATCAATAAATAATTTATACTTGAATAGTTCATTAGAAAATTTGGTTTTTGGTTGAATATATGCGTGTGAAACATATATCTAGCTTTGGTTGTTGATTTGTTGTTATTGTAATTTCAAAGCCTTCTCTTTTTATGAGATTTACATAACCTTAAACTGCTTAATTCTGCCTGTTGTTATACCCATGTACTAGTGAGCTTTTAGCATGATGCAATTAAATTCACTCCCAAAATTTTCTTTCCATTCAAAGTTTTCTATTCCTATTCATTTTCCTGGCATCATCAGGTTGTTCTGAGTGTCATAATCGCTGTTTGGGGAATCACCAGTGCTTTCTTTGGAACATATTCCTCTGTGTTAAAGATTTTGCAGAGTTACTAACACCTTCAATGTTTCAACACAAGATGGTTATAAACTTATAATGGAGAGCTCACCCACTGATTGTGCAGAGTCACTGGAACCTTTAATTTATTTAATTGTAAATTTCTTGTGGACAAAAAAAACAAAATAATCACTCCTCTTTGTAGTCATTATCATATGGTACATTGAACTTTGGTTATATAGTTAGGAGGCTTTTTACAGTGTGTAATGGAAAGGGACCAGACAGTATAATATTTGATTACGCGATTAGCTACCTTTTACATTATTTTTTCTAGAGTTTTTTTAAGATGAACATGGTTTACTGTACCCGCTATGGTGACTTTAGTATGTGGTACGAAGGGTTAACGAGAGAATCTGGTAAGTATGGTCTATCCTATTAACATTATTGCATAAACAAGAGGCTAATATTGATGCAACCCAAAACCTATTTTCCTGACATCATATATCAATTCTGAAACCCTTCCCACAATCCCTGCTTCCTTAGTATCCATGCTTGATATAGCACAATAAATTTCCTATTACATTTCAGTTTGACATAAATTTAAAATATATTTCTCACACCCTTACATGACTAATAAGGTCAGATTGAAGTGTCTCGAAATGAAGTCCTATTAATAAATCAAAATGCTTGGAAATTGTATAATAGCGTGTAATTGGATCATCAATGAATGATGCATAAAATTATTGAGCTGATGATTGGTTGGTTTGTTAGACAAAGTATTAAAATCATGTTTCCTTATTTTTTTTCACTTTTTAAAATGTGACTACTATCTTTTTGAGACGGAGGGAATATATAAAATTGTAGAACTCAAAAATTAGGTCAGATTAAAAAAGATAAAGGCCCATTAGCCCAAATTTAAACTATTACTATACCTACTTGCTACTTCGTTCTCGAGTGAAGGCAATTAGTTAACTAGTCAAGCTTATTTGAAGGGATTCAGGGAGGATAAGATAGAAAAATATTTCAAAAGAAAGACGATTGAGCAATCATCTCCTCCTCTTCCCCCTCATTCTGCTCTTACTCATAATGAAGTGCATGAATGTAGAAATAGAACATTGGCTTATCTATAACAAGAGAAAAGATTTTTTAAATTTAATTTGGAAAAGTTTTTCTATAATTCTGGTCTAAGGCCAAGACTTTCAAATTATCATCCAAGAAACGGAGATTAAATTAGGAAGTACAAAATCTTAAATAGCAAAGGGGATGTGGTGTTGAGAAAAGGAAAATTGCTTGGGTTAATCGGGACTTGGTGTGTAGGCCTAAAGAGTAGGATGGTTTAGGCATTAAAAACCTGAATCTTTTCAATCTTTTCTTGTTGGCTAAATGGAGATGGAGGTTACTCTTGGATGGGGATGCGCTATGGCCGAAGGTCCATAAATCTCGCTATGGCAATTTTGATGCTAGATGTTTGGGCTTGAAAAAGGGTAAAAATTTCTCTAAAGCTTCTACATGGTGGAAGGATCTTTGTTATAGTAGTAAACATAAAGGTACGAATGATTGGTTTTCCCTATGCATGCACCCAAAAAAATTGGGTTGTGGGGACAAAACTTACTTCTGAGAGGATGCTTGGTTGGGTTCCCAATCTCTGATGGTTGCTTATCCATCCCAGTTTGCTATATATTTTTTAATAAATTAATCTGCAATGCTGAGGCTCCTGCAAAAATCCATGCATTCGGTTGGCAATTGATCATGAACAAATTCCCAACACGGGATAATCTGCTACAAGAGGCCTCCAATTTTATTGTGACCCTTGCATTGCATCTTTTGTTCTTTACATGATGAGAGTGCTTCTCACCTTTTCATTCATTGTAACATCTTTGTTGGAATATAATATGGCGCACTCTTCTTTTCCAAAATAAGCAATTGGATTTGGTAAAATTTGTTGATGAGATAAAAGTACAATCCTGGACTTGGTGTTCTACTTTAATTGTTTTTTTTTTTTGTTTTTTTGTTTTTTTTTTATTTTTAGAATTGAATTGAATTGATGTATATGAGTTCTCTCAACTGCATCCTGAAAATTTTTTGACTTAGCATCCTGCTTGGGACTTGAATACAACTTGTACTCTTGAATAATGATATTACGTTTGCTTATAAAAAAATTAGTAAACCCTGGCCCTGGCTATATATAGCATTATATTTCACATTTACAAGCCTTCAACCACAAAAAAATTGAAAAACAAAAATCATAATCTTTCCTTGATGAAGCTAATTGGTTTTCATTCTCTGATTGAAAACCAACTGAGCTGTTTTTCCCATCTTAATTAATTATTATCTTCTTATGCATGAACCCATCTAGGGCATGCGTAACAGTAACAATATATAAAAATTGCAATAGGGTATTGTTTTCGAGAAAATAATTTGGATATACGCCCTTTTTCTTCCAAATTGTCAACATTATAATAAATTTTCCGGTGAAGAAGCAAAGTGGTTTCCCTCCAAAACTAAAGTGAAAATTTGCAATTAAGAGCCAAATTACAATGATTGCCAATTGAGCTTAGTGGCTTGCACGTGCTGCTCACGTGCCCTGAAGTGTACACCGAAAGTTTGCCTCCAACTTTCATTTCTCCCTCTATTTCATTGCATTAATTTCTTCTCTCTCTTTTTTTCCTAAGCTCTTCCCTCTTCAAAACTTGCGATCACTAAGTAATTGGGAGCTGAGGGTTTCTTTTAATGTTGGATTATTGCATTAATCTCTTCTCTCTCTTTCCATCTAAGCTCTTCTCTCTTCTCGGTTTGCGATGAGCAGGATTTGGGAGCTTAGGGTTTCTTTGTTTCTTGGATTATATTTCGAATCTTACCAGCTTCAATCGAAGCTCCATCTTGCGCTAAACATCATCTTGAACACAAACGTGTTAGCTTCACGGTTGTTGGCTCTTATCAACACTGTTGGGTGGACGATTTGAACACTGAAGGTGGTTGTCAGCTCTATGAAGGTGTGAGGTTTATATTTGGTTGCTGCAATCCTTAAAAGAGGTTTATATTTATGATTTTTCGTAATATATTTATGTGTCATTTTTTTGCTAACTACTTATGTGAGGTTGCTGCAATCCTTAAAACAATGGAGTCGAGGAATGTTGAAGGAAAGAAAGGTGGAAGGCAGAAGAGAGTGAGAAGTTTGATTGAGGTGGATGTTGTTGAAGAACAAGAATATCATACCGGATGTAGGTGTACATTATTTAAGTGATTGTCCACAATTTTTTTTATTTCTGAATTTGGTATAACTTTTTAATTTTGTTGGTAGGTATACTTGAGGAGAGGAATCTGAATGTCAGACAGGGTGAAAAGGATGCTGTTGGAGGTTATACTCCTGTTGATGGAAGGAACGGTGTTGAGGAGGGAAGCTCAAATTTACACATTTTCCCTCTCACTGATCCTGCAATTTAGTTTGTAGCATCATCGACCCTTCCCACTGCAACAGAACAAACAGAATTTTAAGCTTAAAATGTCAATCTGCCACCTTCCTAAGCACAATAGGATGCTAAGCAGTGCAGAGGTTAGTGAACGATTAAGATACTTTATGGGTGTGCATAGGGAGCTAAGTCATAGTTATATGTTGTTGTTGTTTAGTTTCTTGGATTAAGGGAGGGGTGTTGTGTGTATTTGTGCAATTAGATCACTTATTTCTCATTTCTTTTTGCATTTTGTATTTGTATTTTTGCTCGAGTAGTTTATTGATTTTTCTAATAAATGAATTGTTTCTGGATATGAGTTAAACTCTCATGAATTTTAAAGAAAAAAGATGTAGTGGAAGGCTTGGCATGATTGGCTACCGTTCGAAAGTTCATTGTGCATGACAAGTGCTCAACAAAATACCCTTGAGTTAGAGAACCTATAACAAGTTAGATAATTTATGTTCTTTCTCTTATGATAACGTGCTGCTAATGTATATTGGAAAAGTTACTCTAGCTTTAGGAGAACCTGTTTTACGTGTATACGCAAGGTTTTAATGCTATTGGAATATTTAATATAATAAGGTTCTTTAATGTTGTTGCTGATTTGTGACCGCCATTGTTTACAATTCAAACACACTACTTTATCTTTAAGCTACCTCCTTGCAATGTCTTTGACATAACTGCTTACTATGAAAAAATTAGTGGCAAGCATGATGCATTTCTCCTCATTAGCCTCTACTTATTGGCCTTTGGCAATGCCTGACACAAAGTTTCCCTGTAATCACAATGTTGTTCATATAAACCCTTGATAGGGTATAGGTTATTAATTTATTATTAATTAGTTCATGGCAATTTCTAGACAGTTTTGCATGTCTTCGTTAATAACTCATGGGTCTATCTATTTTTTTGGAAGATAAGTTAATGGTCTATCTATTGTTTTGGAAGATAAGTTAACGTTAATAACTCATGGGTCTATCTATTTTTTTGGAAGATAAGTTAATGGTCTATCTATTGTTTTGGAAGATAAGTTAACGGTGCAATTGATGATATTTACTAACAAATGATGATAAGTTAGTAAATTGTTGTTTTATACAATGGTAAATTGTGGTTTATTTTTGAGTTTTTGTCAAGTAAATTATATGTTAATTATGTGTGTTTTCAAATTTCAATCAATCACTATCAATACTAACCTTGGCACCTGCAGCTCCAAGAATTAGCATATCAGTTAATTGATATGTGGAATATAATGGATAGCAATCCTAAGGACAGGAAACTATTTGACCATGTTACCTGCAATATGTTAGCTTCAGTTGATAAACTCATTGTTTCTAAATCCTAAATCCCTTTATCAGGATCTTTAATATGTACTAAAAACTTGAAGTTTAGCTCCTTATGGGATCCATAAATGTTTATAACTGAATGTGTGTAGCAATTGGAAGTTTCTCAAACCCTTTTGAAGCATAAGGATTAGCACATTTTTTGGGTTTGGATATATTTTTCTTCCTAGCAAAGTTTAATTCTTCCTAACCAAGTTTAATTTTTTCATGTATATTTTTTTAATAACAAATTTAAATATGTGAAATTGAAAATTCTGTTCGATTGGTTTGCAGCTATGTCACGTGTGTGTTTATTTATATCCATTTTGAAACAAGTGAGACTACTAATCTATAAGTTTTGATGCTTTACATACATGATACATGTAATCTTTGTGTATTATTAGGTAGGAATGTTGATGCTTTACATACATGATACATGTAATCTTTGTGTATTATTAGGTAGGAATGTGGAAGATGGCGGTCCTGCTGCATCAGTTGTGCCTTAAAACAGAAATAAAAGTCAATGTCGAAAAGGAACTGGTCTACGAAACAGAGGAAGAGGACATGAAGGCCCTTTTGGAAACATAGGTGTTATTCTTCTTTTGTTAGTTTGTTTTAAATGGTATTAAGGTTAATAATTTATGATGATAGTTGAAAACTTGAAGTAATGGCCTCTGTTATAGTAAATTGCTAGCTTGAGTTCTTAAATTACAGTTAAATGTTTGAATTCCAGTCTTGATGAGTGGTTGGTACAGAACAAATCAAATTTTTTGGCAGAAAAAGAAGCTTGGTTGTGATGTAGTATATTGAGTTGTTTTTTTAAGTTTCACTTACTTTCTTAAAGTATTACACAATTTAAAGATGTGTGGTTTGTGTGATGAGGACTGATGCTTATGGTGAAGCCTTGACATAAGTTTCTTTGTCCAAGTTATTGTGATGTGAAATTGTGTTTAGTTTGAAATAAGGTTGAGTTTGACCATGCATAAAATTGAGTGCAGGGTTGAAGGGTACTGTTATGGACAGAGATAGATGGCCTAGAACAATATGAATAGCAAATTCTATAAGTCTCCAATTAATAAGAAGGCCTATGAGCATGCACTTTGTATAAGTTTGGGAAATATGCAAGAAGGTGTACCTATAAGGTATGAATGATCGTTAAGATCTCAATTTGTTTTCACTGCATGAAACCTTTTCTTTTAAACTCTACTAATAATTTAATTTGCTCATTCTCAAATCCATATTCAGTTGTGTACCTTTCTTTTTTTTCTTTTTAAAACTTTTTATGAATTGTCTTTTCGATAACATCTTTATTGCTCATACTTTTTTAAATGAGTCTGATATTATATCAATTTGGAGGAATTGAAGTGGTGTTGAAAAATTCTCAAGATGGAAGTCAAAGTTAAATAAATGTTAAGAGTTATTATGCTAATTCAGGCTTCCATGTTGCAGCATGGGAATGAAGTTTTCTTTAGGATTAAGAGAAACACTCAATTGAAAAAGCTTATGAATGCTTACTGTGACCGATAGTTAGTGGATTTCAACTCCATTGCTTTTCTAGTTAATGGCCATCGCCTCCGAGCAAAGCAAACTCCTGATGAGGTTTGTACATTTGCTTTTCGTGCTCATGATTTGATGTGAATACTATTTGGATTCTAATAATTGTTATAACTATTTTCTTACTTAAATGTTATTGTTGCAGCCGAAGATGGAGGATGGAGATGAAATCGATGTCATGCTTCATCAGACACGAGGTGTTGTTGCTTGAAGGTGGTGGTCATCGTTTCTCTGGCACCATGAGTAGAATTAGTGTTTTAATTAGGATGTGATGCCTAAGATGCATCTTCTCTAAGCTACTATTATATTACACAACCATTCTGACTGGCCTTGCTATGCTATACTCTTCCTTTGTCCATATGAGTGAGTGCATGTTGCTTTCTAATTGTGAGAGCTGATAACTTATATTTCTCTATCTCAGCATGTAATCTATGATATGTATGATATATGGCTTATTGTATATTTAAGCGGCGTTCATAAGAATGTGATCTTTGTGGACCATGTCTTGGATACTAAACTTATGTGGTTAAGACATGAATTGATAAATTTTTGAACCTAGATGGATATGTGAATGACCGAAATGGGCATGCCAATATTTTTTAAACGTGTTAGTTCATTGAACTACTAAATTGAATATTTTATTTCAAAAAGTATATCTTGAATACCTTGAAAATCTTTAACATGTTATACACAAAGGGTATACTTTGAAAATCTTTAAAATGTTATATACAAAGGATATACCTTAATGTTAACCTTACTTTTTCATTTTTCAGTTTTCTAATCTTTGTGTGCATTGAACAATTTCTAAATTACATATGATAAAAAGTTTTCTAATGTTTGTGTACATTGGATAATTTCTAAATTACATATGATAAAAAACTTATGCAATAAATAATTACCGCCCCGTGCGGAAGCACGGGTCAACCAACTAGTATTCTACTAATAATAAAGTTATTAAAAAATAATTAGATCTAATTTCATCACAAAAGCTAACTTAAACTGAAAAAAAAATATCTAAGTTATTATAAATGATTCTGGGGCTCATGTTATCTTTTAATTTGATGTGAAACTTTATTACTATTTTTTTTTTTTGAACTGAAACTTTATTACTTTAACCATGAAAAAAAATGGAGAAGTTAACACAAATAAGCTCTTGAAATATATGTGTATTTTTTTATGCAGATATATAGATGTATGTATATTTTTGGGTAATATTCATACATAGATGCATGTGTGTATATATATATATCTATATATAGACACTGATAAAGAAATTATCAAATCACACCCATCAAGTTGAGATAGGAATGAAGAAAAATTGGCTCCACCATTAGGAAAGAGGATCAATAAGTACATGCAAGTTGCAAGACTAATCAGTGAAAGAAACATTAGGAATTGCATTGTCCTTCAGTTTTCATGGGTCAATTTGCATCTCTCGGTATGTATGTCTATATATATATATATCCCTTTTAATTTCCTTCCCTTTATTATTTTTTTTAATCAGGAAAAAGGAAAATTTATCCCAGCCTTGTAATGAGGGGCATATTTTATAGTCAATATTAAATTAAATAATAATTTAACTCTATTTTCGATCAATTTTTCATGTTTTTATCCTTATAAATAGGTAGATTTTGTAATTAGTCCCTCTAAAATTTTTTGACCAATTTTAATCCCTATAAAATTACAAAATTTTGAAATTCATTCTTAGCTCCTACATAAGTTTTAGCCATTATATGATGACATTGTTGACAATAATCCATATCACAGCATCCATGCCACCACCTAGCAATACGTGTCAACCTTATATATAATTACTTTTTTATTTTATTTTTTTCTTCAAAAAATTAAATGAAATAATTAAAACCACAAAAAATTAAGAAAAATAACTCAGCTTGTATATTATAAATAAAATATCTATTTGATTCTTCATTGAACTTTGTAATTAAGTTCCAACTAAAAGAAGTAGCCATGACATGTCACCGAACAATGATGCCGTAGCATAACAACGTGATTTTCTTGTTAAATCCATCTTATCAATGGTAATGAAACATCATCATTTTATCGAATGAAACTAAACAGATTTATAATAGAACCATCATGGAGGTTATATTAGTTGACGATTTGAAATTTTAAGTATCAAATTGGGAAGAAAAAAAAACAACTATGTTAAATAATGTAACGATATTATGAACACTAAAATATTTTTTTAATCTTAATTTGACTACTAGAAAAAAAAAATTAGAAGATTGAAATGTTTACATATATACGGTAGTCATTAGCCTTATATCATATCTGACAAGCAAGCTGATGTACTACATATAATCTCATCTTTTTTAATCATGTTATTAAAATATCAAGTTTTGAACATATATGATATAATTTATATTTATCCTTTTTTTTATAGCTAAGATTTTGATTAGGAGTTGGAGGAAAAAATTATGCACCTATCGAAATTTGAAATGAGTGCTTGCATTTTATATTTCGCAGCACTTTATCAAGCATTTTATCGACTGAGTTATCTATTAAGAACATATATTTATTTTTCAAATATATATATATATATATATATATATATATATTTGTACTAATAAAATACAAAAAGGCACCGTATGATGTTTCAATTTAATTTGATGTTCAAAACATAATTTCCAACTCAAATACACTTTTTTTCCTGAAACTGAAATGCAAGCATGAATAATAATATTCCATATATAGCAATGTACATGAATTATAATACTCCATATATAGCAATGTACATGAATTATAATACTCCATATATAGCAATGTACATGAATAATAATGCATAAATATTTAATTATATTTAGTTCCTGGCCGGTTGAATTGTTTTGTGATACGATCGAGTATCACAAGACGATTGGGTATCACTGGTACTCCTTATTTTCATTTTAATAAATTTATTTTGCTGATAAAAAAAATTGTCTTGTGATTTAGTCATTAATAACTATTTACTCCTTAGTTAATTTATTTGTTCCTATGCTACTCGTGATGGCTTAGTTAATCTGAAGAAATATAGTATGCAGACCAATATAATGCAATTATGCTACCCTTGTCTTTCTCAACCCTACTTATAGTCAAATTATTTGGAGTGATGACGATCTCATCCTTCCATAGAAATAAGACAAAGGCTAGTTGGTACTAATTGATGCATGCTCCTAGCTATTCTGTTCACTTACCTGCATATATGTCAACTCCATCTCCGGATAGGATTTGATGTCAAAGAACTAATTAACTGTTTTAATTTGTATATTATGTAATGTCCTTTGATTGTTAGATTACATGAAATTTTAATTCGTTTAACCAAAGTTGGTGTATCTATTAATTAATAAATCCATAGTTACAATAAGTTTCATAGCTTTAGAAAATGCTAGCTAAAGCGGTGGCACCAAAGCCCACTTGCATTCTCATTTTAGTTCTTCGTGTACGATAGGAATACATCTATACTATTTAGATAGGCATATTCATATTCACTACTGACAACAACAAAACATAGGCAGCATATTCATGCTTCACATGTAGGGTCTTAAAATTCAATTTAAACCATCAATCTCCTTTGTGCTTTATAAACAAATCTTTCGGAGCAAATTAAACTGCCGTTAGAGCAATCCATATAACCTTCTTTCATATCATCATACTAGAAAGAAAATGTATTCTTTTACCCTTCAAATATAAGATTTAAATGTGGTTAATATTATGTATATTATACGCAAAGTTAGAGTAAATTTTGTTGCATGAAAATATAAATCAAATGTTATTTCAATAAAGGTTTATTTTTTTAATAGCCAAACGCCCAAAAGAAAATGAATTTTTTTTAATGTGTGTCTAGGGTATGTTTAAAAAATTCATAATAGTCAAATTTGCATTTGGAATTGATTCTATTATCAATGCACATAAATTTTACAAATGCATTAAACTTTCATACAAACTTATTACCTATTATGAATTTTTTAAAATGAGTCATAGGACACACATTAGAAAAAAAAATCCTTTATATAAATATCATAATTTTTAAAGTAGCTAGTCAAATAATAGAACTTTTATTTATTTAAATGCATATAATTATAATTCAAGTCCTATACTAAGAAAAGTATTGGCATAGTGGTAAAAATATACTACGGCTCGAGAGAAGAACTAAGGTTCAATTTCGGGTAAAAAATTAAGAAATTAATCTCCTATTTTGATAATAGGGTGGGAGAAAGGCCGATAAAAAAAAATAATAATTCAAAGTCCTATATCTCTTGGGGTAGTTTCTGGCATGTTACATTACTACATTTAATACCAAACATATGTCCTCCTCCTTAATTAAGTTAATAAAGCTCATAATTAAATGGTGATTGAAGTTTTTTGGTGCATGGGGTGGCCATTTATGTGTCCACACGTTTTCTGACACATCAATTCTGGCATCCAGCCTTTTTTTTTTTTTGAGAGCTCACCAGGATCAGGGTAAGCTTCTGAGCTCAAAGACTTACAAATCATCCACCAACAGCGTCCTTACATCGGTGAGATTCGAACCCGGAATCTTTCTCAACCCTGGATTCAATCCTTAGCAACTGAGCCAACGGTAGTTGGCCCTTTCACCTAGCTGCGTTACTTATTTATCTTTAAGAAGAAAAGAATAAAAGCACGCGCTGCTAGCTGTATGTCGTTGCTGCAGTTCTTTTAAAGAGTAGAGAAGCAGATCAAAGTTAAGCTAGCAATCTAGCATGCCCTAGAGCTAGCAACATTCCAGAAATTATACCTATCATCACAACAACCTAAATACCATTCCTTCACATCCATATTATTTCCTAGCTCGTCTCCATTTTTTGAGAGAACAATTCAATATAAAAGAGCACAGTCAAAATAATGAACCTGTATAGTTAACATATTTTGGGTACAGTTAATTCATTATAATCAAAATGTTCAGTCACAAAAGTATTTAAAGGCCATTTAAGACAAGTAATTTACATCTTAGTGATCTGATCACATATTGTACGAATTTAACAACTAACAATTGTAAGGAATTTATTAACCATTACTCTTGATGTTTGTTTGGATAAAAGATTTTAAATTGCTATAAATTAGAAATATTTCAAACTAATTCCATGGATGGATTATGGAAGTGGGAATAAGAGGAGAGAATTCATAGAGTTTTGAGAGAATAGATCAGTGGAAGATTTCAAAATTTTTTTTCTTAATGTGAAATTTTGAAAATTTCTATCAAACTCCAATATCAACATTTTTCAAATCCTCCAACGTACATATATTCCTTATTTTGGATTAGTTTGAAACACTGAAATTTCTACTAATTCAAATTTTTTTTATCCAAACACTACTTAAAGACAATATTTAAATAACCCAAAAATTAATAAAAGATAATCATCAACATTGGAAATTTAGGAATATTTTCTCCCATGTTTATCCAATATTAACTTTACTTTCTTTTGTGAAAACAACATCATTGATTCATATTTTATGTCACTTTATGTAACAAAATGTGGGAATTAGTCAAAATAAAAAACTATAAATAAGGAATTCTCATTTAAGTTTATTATTTTGAATCGATCCCCACAATTTGACACATAAAATAATACAAAATATAAAACATGCGATTATTCTCAATTTTTTTGAGTTACTTAAAGACAGGCATTGTTTAACAAAAAATCTAAATAACTTTACTTACCTCTTGAGAGGATAAGCTAAAGTGATGCTTAACCTTACTGATGAACATAATTACACTGCGAATCAACTTGGGAAGATTCGTATAATACACTATCAGGCATCATGGCTGTAATACTCTCTATCATCTGAGGAGTGAAAACATCATCAAATGGTTCAAAACTCTCCATTGAAGAGCTTCCACTAGCTTGTAATAACTCTCCTTGACCTTGACAATAATAGTTATTATTAGGGTCCACTTGTGGAGTTACCACACGTGCTTGATCCTTTTCATCACCATCATCATGTCCAATCTTCACAAACCATTTATCAGAAATCATCTTATTATATCCCTCCTTGTCGCAGCCGCCGCCATCATTCCCTCCAGATTCCTGGAATCCAAGTTCCTGGAACCTGGAGGGATCTGGCGGTGACTCGGCATCCTGGCCGGTGAGCTCTTGGACCAGTGCCCTAAACTCTGAAGCACTGGTCTTGACCTTCATGGGGTTGGATATGTACACCACTTTCATGGGCTTGATGTTGTTGTTGTTGTTGGGATTCTTCTTCTTAGGTGTGGTTCTTTTGGTTTGTGTCCTTTGCTGCACACTACTACTGTTCATCACTGAGTTGCTAATGATATCCATATATTCTCTTGGAAAATGGATAACAACGTCTGGCGGCTGCTGCTAAAGATAAACAACTTTACATGGAAAAAACAAAGGGAGGGGTCTTAGTTTTACGTGTGGAAATTAGGGGAAGGGTTTCCGGAAACAGAGAGAAAGATTAAATGAAGGTAACTATGATGCGACAAGTGGAAAATGGAAATGGAAATAGGAAAATGGGAGTTATTACAAAGGTGAAAGGGAGGTAAGGGAAAGGTGTCCTACCGACAATAGGCGCGTGTGCACTTTTTTATCCATTAGTCCTTTTGGCTTCTTATTTATCTGTTTTGTTTTAAATAAAGGGAATTACTTTTATGCATTAATTATATTTTTTTATTACTGCTTACTTTTATGCATTAATTATACTTTTATGCATTGATTATATTTTTAAATAAAGGATATTTTTTTTATTTTTTTTTTAAAATTATTAATTTTTTTTTATTGCTTACATAAGTCAAAACCTATTAAATAAGAGCAAATATGTAAAAAAATGTATATATTACACTTTTGAAATTCACGAAAAGCTAAAACAGATAAAAAGGTATAAAAAATTTCTTCATTTTGGAAATCTAAAAGGAAGAGAAGAAATAAAAAATAATGATATTTGTAAATTTAAACTCATATTTTTTGTATTGCTCTTTTTTAAAAAATTATTAATTAATTAAATAAAACTATACAATAAGCTTGTTTCCTTATTGTTGTTTCTAAACAAGTGTAGTAATATTTTTTTTAAAAAAAATCATCGGATATCTTTGTTAGCATAAGATGATCCATTTTAATTGTGGATTTTAATAATAAGTGTTTTAAAGATATTATTTAAAAAATTAATAAATTTTATTAATTAAATTAATGTAATATTTACTTAATTTACCCTTTATAACACTTATAATTATATTTATTATATTTTTTTTAATTTATTATATTTTCTGCTTAATCAAGTGAAAGTAAAATTTATAAAATAATTTATATTATATTATATTTTTCTAAAATATATATATGTACAAATTTTCTCTCTTAAAAAGCGCTTATTTTTTAATTAAAAAAAAACGCTTATTTTGGAACACATATTTTTTCTCTCTAGAAAATATCCCAATGTTTTGTTTTGTTTTTTTCTTTAAATAAGTCTTGGTTTGCATTCAATGCTAAATGGACAGGAATTTTAATTTGGCTCAGGCGCGTTTAGCACGCGCTGCACCTGCTGTGGGGATGAAATACATTGAATAACGAAGAGTTAAAATATACCCACGTGTCATGCAGAGAAGGAACTGGTTTGTAATGATGATGTCATCAATGCGGTAATAGATGACATAATCGATCCCAAGTGGCCCAGTATAACACTGAGCCTTGCACGGCTTCCACAATGGTCCCAGTCCCACAAGTTGCCTTAGGTGTGCAATCAATTGCTTGTCATCTCATGGTACTAAATCCATCTTTGTGTTATTATCGTGGGGCAATCTTTCAGAAGATTTCACGTCTATTAATAATGTTGATTAATTTAATTAATTTTATTGGAAATGTGAATTTTTAATATGTATTTTCAAAATTACTCTTATTAATATTATTTGAAATCTAAAAAGCGTTAAATAAATAAGGGTGTTTGTGGAAAAAAGTAATTAATAGTCATTGAAACTTGGTATATGATCTTATAAATATGAACAAAATAAAAATATCAAAAGAATCTTATGTTTAAGGACGAAGATAATATTGATTTTAGTCCAATTTACTATTCATAATCATTCATTATACAAAGACTAGAATGAACCAAATTGAATATAAATGGTTTGATTTAATGTGATTTAACCATTTATTTGCTCAATTTGTCGAATTTAACATTTTTTGAAAATTCATTATTTTTAAATTTTATGATTAACTATAATTTAAGGATTTTGTTAACGAGTGCCTTAAGACACTCTTTAAGCCATCCATAAAAAGCTATATTACATATATTGAAAACATACATATAAAACTTATCAATTTATTGAATACACCATTTCCCAATAAAATTTTACTTATTCTTTTGATATCTTAAATAGTGCCCTTAGGGCACTCATTAACATTTTTCATAATTTAAATACATTCAAATAATAGCAACATTAATCCAAAACAACTACATCCAAGCATTATTAAAAGATTAAAAATTCAAATAAGCCCCGATATAAGTATATAATTTTTTTAAAAAATATTGTAGAAGGATTAAAAGAAAGTAATAAAAATAGGTTAATTGATCAGGTCCAATCTTCACAATCCCAAAAATTTCGAGACTGTGATTCAAATCATTATCAAGGGTTTGGAAAAAAAATAGCGATTGGACAAAACCATCAAACTCGACCATAAATATTTTGTGATTTGGTCTGGTTCAATCTTATCGATTTTGCAGTCTAATTAGAAAAATATACTTATTAAGTTTGGACGAAAAAAGTTAATTTAATTTAAAATTCGTAGTTTTATAATTTTTTAACCAAATATCAAATTATACAAGAAGTGACACAAAATGTAGAAAACATATAATTCGATCCATGATCTCACACTCTCTCATGATAAATTTAGTATAGCTTTGGAAAAAATAGTACTCCTAGATTTGAAAAGATGTCAATATAAAAAAAGGAAATTGTTGAATTGTTTAAAATTTTTTAAAAAAATGTAAATATTATATTAGAAAATGATATATTTTATATTTCAAGTATCGATAAATTTATATTTCCAAACTTTTTTTATTCTATTTATTAACCAATACTCTTGAAATATTGATTAACATAACATTTTAAAAAATATATACCAAAATGAGCTCCCAAAAAAATATTTCCCAAAATTGGCCGGTGTAAAGTAATTCTTGCAATTGGACCCGTACTCGCGAGTACTTGCGAGTAATATCCGTAACGGGCCTGGATCTGGATCCAAAAATGGACCCGCGGGTAATACTTGAAATGGATCCGGGTCCGTTATTTAATTCAATTGATTTGGAATTTAAGTATGTTTGTGTGAAATGATTTGTTTCTAAGTAAATCTATTTTGCCTTTGTTGAATTTGTTTGTGAATTGTTTAATGATATATCATGTGTTTGGCAAGTAAAAATATGAATTTTTTATGTTTGTTCATAATAAAAATAAACTTCAATTTTTTTTTAAAAAAATTAAAATATAATGGATACCCGTGAACCCGTTTGAGTACCCGAAGATCTGCTGGTCCGCTTGACAGCGGGGTACCCGTGCGGATCCGGATATGCATGAACGGGATGAGTTCAGATAATGGGATACCCGGACCCAACCGGACTCATTGCCATTGTAACACCCCGATTTTCACCATATAAAATTTTTTCGAAATAAAAGTTTGGAAATAGAAAAGGAACTTTAAAAGTAATTTCATTAATTGTAACACATAAATCAGAGTTTGAAACAAAGCGGACAACTTTAAAACTTTTCGTTTACAACTTAAGTTTGTACAAAATGTGGGGCATCAAAATACAATATAGAACAATTATACAAAATGAATCCCCTTTCTTTCGACTTGTTCCGCTGCGCACTCTGATCTCCAAGTTTCTTGAACATGTACCTAAATTGTTAACCACTAAGGGTGAGATCTTTCACAGCACGGTGAATTAAAAGGACAGTATACAATTCATAATAAAGACATAAGAATAATAACCAAATTACAGATAAAGGAAACACAATGCAATCACATTCATACAATTCCCTTTTCATTCATATTTATTTTAAACTTCCATTATTCATTTTAATCCACTATTCGATTCCAACACTTTATCCATTAACCATTTACACTTTCCCTTTTCTTTATTCTCTTAAACTATCTATTCACATTCCATTTTCAATTTCACAATTTAACAATTAAAACACTAAATCACAATTAGAAACATATAGCACTTAGGTTGTTCAATAATTAATTTATAATCAATAACAAACAACAAACCAGCAGATAACCAACAACCAGTCGACATACACAGGTATGTCTCCGAGTGCAGTAAAATAAGTCAGCTCCCTAGGGTTCTTCACTTCCTACTTTACAATTTACAAAGAAATAATTTAATACAAACATTTATAAAAATATCAAAGTAAATTAAAATACAAGAACAACTCTAATCAAACACTAGTTGTTACCTACACTCTAATTTAATTATTAACCCCAAATCCTATTATAAATTCTAACTATCCCTAACTCAAAATGTGGAAAGAATCTCCCCTTACCGGTTGAAGAGTAGAGGAGTAGGAGAGAGAGAGAGAGAGAGAGAGAGAGAGACATGCACTCCTCCAAGCCCTTGGAATTAAGCTCCTAGTTCCTTGCTCCTTAACCAATTCCTAGCTCCCTTTGAGGATTGCCCAACTCCATGAGAAAGGTTGAGGGAGTTAGGGTTTAGAAAGGGAATTTGGGGATTTGAGAGAAAGAGAGGAAATTGGTGTTTTGGTTGATGGAGAATGATAGGGAGTTGATGGGGAATGATTATAGGATGTTAATTTGGTTTGATTTGGTGTTAGTATGAAGATTGAGTGAACTTGGGATTGAGAGAGAAGAGGAAGTCGTGAAGAAGAAAAGAGGAAACAATGGCTGCAACACAATAAAAATCGTGTTTTAAAGTCTGAATATCAGTGGTTAATCGATTAACCACTTTGGTTAATCGATTAACATTCATTGTTTACAAAGGATTAATCGATTAACATTCATCTGAGTTAATCGATTAAGACCAGAAGGTGCACAAAAATCTAATCGATTAAGCTATGGCTTAATCGATTAGTGCCTGAATGGTGCTCAAAGAGTAATCGATTAACAAACTCATTAATCGATTAATGCACTACTTTTTCCTTTCTTTCAAGTCTTCTAAGAGTTCTAAGCCGATCCTAATGCACCCTAACTTATCCTATCATAATACCACTATCTAAACACTTTCTAAACACACACACACATGCAAACACCACTCTCATCATCAATTACAACAATAACCACACAATTCACGAACACGAAAAGACGAACGAATCAACACTCCGAGATCTAGACTTAACCTATTCTTAAACACTCGATCTAACCCGATCGACGTAAGGCAAAACTCTAACAACTTAACCCTAATGCCAATCACGCTCGAGGCATAACCAATAGGGTCGGATCGATCCCAATTGCCTCACACGTTTACTAAGCTCCGGAACTCCGTCGAAACATGTGTTCGAGGGAATTCTCCGAACATAGACCTTAAGGTCTACCTTTTAACTCGAGGCTCTATCCTAGGATCCTTATCCACTCACTCTATCGAGATCAACACACTAAAAGCACCTATATGAGCCATGCAATTCTTTGACCCCGAACCTACACCAAGTCCTAGTCGCACGATCGCAACCACATCAATCCAAGATCTAACCCGATACTCCTCGACTATAACCAACGACTCTAGAACGCTACCTTACCCATCCTAACGATGCGATCACACAACAAATACACACATACACACAAAGAAACAAGCACATATACTTACACCTAGGAATGCACACAAGCAAAATTGCATATATCCTAGTTCAGCCTATATGCACATATGTGAACATACACATGCAAATACACACACACATATAGGTTCACACACTCAGGGATATAATTACAATACTAACTCCTACATATATATATATATATATATACATACAAATACCAACACACACCTACCTTAGGAAAACATCTACAAACGCTTATATATATGTATACTTATTTTAGCTCAACATACTAATATTCATATATGCAAATACTAAGAAAATAGTTGTAAAACATTTTTCATATGTAAATAAGGTATTCATAAATATATTTATTAGGTTAACAAAAATGAGGATGTTACAGCCATCCCTAGTGTAAAGGTGTGTCGAGAAGTCTGTTTCTAAGAAATCGACTTCTCAACACATTTTTGCATAGAGCGGATTTTGGGAAATATTTTCCAAAAAAATAATAATTTTCTTAAATTTCTCATCAATATCATGAATAGAAAAATGATATTCTTACACTAACGTAAGCCTTTACTATTAAGGATAAGAAAGCAATAAAATGACATCGACAAACTAAGTCATCTAATTCGTTATTAAATATTTAGATTTTCAATAAAAAAATATTTATTTTGTCTCTTATCTTTGTTCCTGAAGGTTGTGTTAAGAAATTTTTTTAAAAAAAATTATTGATTGCATACGAATAATATGATTGAATAATGATTTGCATTTAATTATTAGTTTGATACTAATAATTTAAACAAAATATATATATGAATTTTACCTTCAAATGTTGTTAAAAAAAAAGGGATTTTTCTAATGTACATTTAATTTTATTGATTTCATGCAAAAAATAAGAAGCATTATCTAAATTGTTTTTATTGAGAATGTAAATTTTAAATAAATGAATGAAGAAATTTAAGAGTATTGAAAAATTTTATGAATTAAATGACAGATATTTTAAGAATTACAATATTTAATAATGTAATAATGGATGAACTTTTTTTTTTAAATTCCAAACCGGATGGAGTACAATATGTATTTAGGCACATTTTAAGAAACTCATAAAAGATAATAAGTTTGAATTAAAAATTGAGACATCTATTCATGTGTATTAATTAAATCAATTTTTGTGCACATTATTTATTTTTTTATGGGTTTCTTAACTTGTTTGGAGTAATCGTAAAAAAAAAAATATCTTCATATAATGTTGATTAATATGTTTCAACTTTCAATTATCATATCATTTCTTTAAAAAAATTATATACATATCAAAACTTAAAAGCTATAATAATAATAATAAAAAAAAAAGGAAAATAGATACAAACGACAAAAACATGGCATTAAAAATTCTTTCTCTTAAAAAAAAAAAATCTTACTAGAATCTCAAATACTACTATGGTTAGGAAATGAGTGCGTGCGTGACTATTTCTTGACCACATGACAGGTCGCTGCAGGTGAGAAAGCTTTACCGGCGGTTTGTTTAAAATTCCAATCACTGAAAATTGAAAGTTAAATATTTGAATTCGATCTGTTTAATTTCAATATTTTTTAACCACGTGGTGTGGCCTGTGAGGAAGTATGAACTTTCAAGCAACATCAAATATAACCCCACATAGGACCTTAGATGATTTCTAGTGCACGTGCAACGACTTTTTTCTCAATAAAAAAGTTGTAAAGTAACGGGACAATGTTAAATTTAATTTTTTAAGGGATTTTTCTTTTTCCTTGTCCTTGTCATATGACACATATTAAGGTACTTTAAAAAAATAATAGTTTATTATAGGTCCAAAAGATATATCAAGTATCAACTGAATCCTCGAAAATTTTTTAAACCAATTAAGTTCCTGAAAACCGAAATGACATCATGTTAATTAACGAGGAAACGTCACATGACACTTAACAGATTCAATTCACTAACAAATTTGTAGACAGATAAACTAATGTAATGCAATTTTGAATTTTGAGAGATTTAAATTATTTTTTTTAAAAAAATTGAAAACTAAGTTAACACCAAATGTATTTTTGAAAACCTAATAAACTATTAACTCTAAAAAAATTATTTTGAAGCATTTTACTCACATCAAGGAAAACACTATAATACTCCCTTCCCTTTTACTGCTCACTCATCATCACTCTTCCTTTCTCCCTCACACCCGAGGCAATTTCTTCCCCTCTCACCTTGCATCTTCTTCATGCATGTTTGAATGCATGTTGAATTTTCTTGGAATTGATTTTGAAAAGTAGAAGCTACTTACAGTTACTTCACATCAAACATGATTTTGAGCTCTAATTAAAGTGATTTTTCACCGTCAAACCAAACATGCACTTATTCTCCTTTATTTCATCCTTTCTCCACCATTGCTTTTGATTTCAAGTGAATCAAAGTCGATCTATAGGATTTCAATTTCTTTTTTTTTTTATTTACATGGGAGGTCTGGGACTAGAACCCATGACCTGGGGGAGGGGGAAATCTTAAGTGTCCTTGCAGCCACTAACTGGACTGTCTTACGCGGACTAGGATTTCAATTTCCAAATGGTATTAGAGCGAATTTCAAATTAAAAAAAAAAAAACAAATAAACAAGATTATGAATTCTAAAATAACATAAAAGAGTAATATGTCAGATTAGTCCCTGACTTTATCGAAATAACAATTTAGTCCCTGAGATAGGAGAACGTCGATCAAGTTAGTCCCTTCCGTCATTATCGCGGGGATGTATTTGCTTTAAAATGGGATAAAGATAGGGACGTATGTAAATTAAAATGAAATTTCAGGGACTAAATTGCTATTTCGATAAAGTCAGGGACTAACTTGACCGATGCTTACAAAGTCAGGGACTAATCTGACATATTACTCTAACATAAAATGTTCTTCACAAAATTATCACTCTACAGTGAACGAAAAATTATGGGGTTTATTCTATTATTATTAAATTTGTAATTCCATCACCTAACAAACCTAAGCATCAATTTGATTCAAATACATATACGACAAAACTACTAGATTGATCCCTTAAATTATTTTTAAGTTACAAATCAGTTCTTTAAGTTTTGTTTTATAAATAACTACAGTAAGTTGTTGCTGTCTAATAAATTCGTCATTTCAGTTAATTTTTTTCCTTAAGTAACACATGTCACTCAACTAATAGTGTCACGGGCTATAAAATGGTTTAATTTAAAAATAATAATTTTATGGTGTCGTGTCACTTAATGAAAAAATCAACGGAAATAATTGATTTGTTGGACGACAACAACTTATAAGACTTATTTGGAAAAAAAAAACTCAAGAGACTAATTAATAACCTAAAAATAACTTAAGGATCAATCTAATAATTTTATCCTTATATACTTATATCGAAACTTTTCCAAAACGGTGAAGACTTTTAATTTTAAAAATAGTACATAATTTTGAAAATTATTAACTTCAAGCCTCATTCCCGTCTTTATAAAATGGGTTCAGGTTTGAATTTTCCCCAAATTTATTTAGAATAAGAACGAGTCTTGATTGTTATTGTTGTTTGAAAAACAATTTGAAATTGGAATTACAATTTTAAAATAAATTCTATGAAATTATATTACAACTAAATTTACCCCATGCTCCATTCTAAACCGATCGACCTCCACATGACTCTCTTCTACTTAAAATCTTCTCCTTCTTCAATTTCCACACATAAACACAAGAAGATGAACCTAGAAAAATAAGGAGGAAAATTGGATTTTGTTTAAAATATATAATTTTAGCAAGTCTTACATTGCTCAAAATCAGAGTCGAACCCAAGAATTTTAAGTTGTGGGAGCGACACATAGCATTAAAAATTAATAGGATAGTGTTAATGACTATTTGAGGAATACAATGAAAAATTGTCATTGAAAATATAAGCTTAACATTTTTATTTATGAATAACATTGTTTCTCATACAAAATCACATCTTTTACTATCGATCTTAACAATATTCCAAGAACACTTTTTAACATTTCCATTAAAAATATAGTAGTATTTTTTTTTTAATAAACAAACATATTAATTACTATTGTGAATCAAAAGATACTCAACGCTTACAAACTCTAAAACATATATAAAATTTTAAGATAATACCATTATACCAAAAAATGAAATAAGAAAACAAATTAAAGAAATATGTAACATAAGGTTTCATAACTATTCTTTACGGCTTTGTTTGGTTTGAGGGATTTTGGGGGAAGAGAATTTGAGGGAGAAGAAAATAGAGAGAAAATAGAGTTTTCTCTTGTTTGGTTGAGGAGAGAAAATGAGGGAGGAGAGAAAAATGGGTGGGACTCACTCAAAAAAATTTCTCTCCTCAAATGAAGAGATTTTAGAGAGAAAAGTGTTGAGTGAGCTACTTCACATAAAAAGACAAAATAAACCCTACTCCCTCTTCTAACACTCATTTTCAAAGATTTTTATTTTTATTTTTTATATAATTTGGAATTAGATTTTTTATTATGTAGTAAATAATCAAAGAGAGAAAAATATACTGAAGTAAAAAAAATAATATTTGATTTAGAATTTTTATTATTTAAAAAATAATTGAAGTAAGTAAAAAAATATTTGGTTGTGTTTGATATTGAGAAAGAAAAATATATATATTTATTTTTGTTATGTAAAATAAGGGTATATATATTTGTCTTTTAACAAGTTTAATGTTTTCACTCTTCTCACTTTTCTCTCCAACCAAACAAAAGGAGAGAAAACTCAATTTTCTCTCTCTCATATTTCTTCTCATTTTCTCTCGTATTAAACAACCACAAAATCTCCTCATTTTCTCTCCATAATCTCTCTTCCCTATTTCTCTCTTCTCTATTTCTCTCTTCCCATTTTCTCTCCGGTAACCAAACAAAGTGTAGAGTTTCATTTGCAAGAATATCATAAGATCATAGAATGTAAATATATTATGTTTTTGGCTTTTTTCATCCACATTTAATAGAATAGACCAAAACCTAGACGTTTTATAAATGCGGAGACCAAAACATAATTTTTTTTTAATGAAAGGAACAATTTTGAAATGGTCAATATTTACATAGACTATTTTGGTATTTAAGCCTTCAAAATATTAATTTTTCATTGCTAAATAACATTTTTCATTGTCATAGTATTAACGAATAAAACTAAAACTCATGCAAAAGTACTAAAATTATACGAAAACTACTCTTCCTCCCCACTTGGCCGCAAGGACCCCCAATGGCCTAGTTGCTTCCCCCATTAATTCGTATATATTGCTGCGCTGCAAGCTAATTAAGTGGCAGCCACTATCTTAAAAAGACATGACTCTATACATTGAACTAGCATGCAATGGTCCCTGGTCGATGTCTCTTGTCTTCCATTCTATATGAAACAGAATCAAATAATTAAGGTTCTTTTTCCATATTATCAACGTTATCAATAACTGTACTGCCTCATAAGTGAACACTGTACTTTTTTTTTTTAAATACAGCATAAGTGAATATAACAATTACCCTTGTCTACAAGTCCGGTAACAAAAAGTACTATTAGTATTATGCAACGAAATGCCACATATAATGGAATATGTCACCACACGGTTGTTGACTAGGTTTAACAATGGAAAACAAGCTCAATAAGACACATGCGACCCACTCAATCAGCTACATGCTTTGTAGTCAACAAATTCTGTTGCACAATTAGGATATATATAAACCATTAATCATTGTTACTCACTCTGATGTGGGACTTTCCAATGACATACATATCAAACTGCAACTCATCATTTTCTTTCTCTTTTTGTTTTCTTTGCTGCTATAATACCTCGATCGAAGCCATTGGACTTTCCTTTGCTTGTTGCAAATGCCACTTACCTCTACATTGCTTTTAACTATGTCAAATGTAAGCGTGATTCCAACGACAACTACACGTGAGTAGTGCTTAAATTCATAAGTCCATATTGGTGTATTATCCTCTGTTCTGAAGCATAGGTAAATCAAAACACCTAATGTACCCGCATCCAATATAAATCAAAACACCCAAGGTTGTGGAACATTCAGAGAAATTCTTGATATTCATATATGATATTGATATTTCTTAACACATCAGCAGAATCATCAACCGGAGGATGGTGATAATTCGATAATCGATTAGACACTGAAAGGCACTGAAAGACACGAAGGATGATGGCTCAATAATAATCGATTATGCTTGTTACATAATCGGTTAAATTAATTGCACTGAACATCAACAAGCAACATCAATTAAGTTAATCGGTTAAGCCTTTATTTAACCGATTAGTATAGCAGTTTTTGGTTGTTAGTTTTTCTGTTAGGAAATTAGTTAGTTTTTGTTAAGTAGTTAGTTGATTTTGGCGCGAAGATTGAGTTGGTTGTTAAATGGTAGTTTCAGTTGTGTATAGCATTTTTGGAGCAAGTGTTCAATAATATGGAATTATTTTCTTATTTTCATTCACCAATTGATCTCTTCTCTCTCTCAATTCTCTCTCTCAACTTCATCACTTCATTCTTTAGTTCTCTCTCAATTCTCACATCTTCCTCAGATTCTTTGAATATTGAAGTGATGTTGGCAATTCTTACAACATGTTGGAAGAGATGAGCAAGAATCCAAAGGTTGTAGATCGATTCTTGGATTGATGAAAACGTCACTAGTTGCTTCAACATTAGTAACTATATATATGAGAGCTATATATATAATCCACTAATCCGCATCAAACAACTTGATCTCAATCAATATCTATGAACTATATATATCAACTACTCTTTCTTATTTTCAAATGGCTTAGAGGTTTTGCAGCAAAGAAAGCAAAAAGAGGAAGAAAATGATGAGTTGCTGTTTGATATGTAAGTCATTCTAACGTGACACATAGAAAGCATGTTATCTATGCTATTCTATAAAGGAAACACAATTTTTAACTAAATCAACTAAAAAAACGGTAATTTGTAAAAATTTTGTCATTTCCAAAATAGCCTTAACTGTTCTTCATAAACATAAAACTACCAAGAGCAGTTGAAAAATACAAAACAAAATAACTGTTCTTCATGAATTTGAATTTAATATTTTTTTCACCTTTCAATCAACAAAAACCAAGGTTATCGGCCCATGCGATCGCACGGGCATAGATACTAGTATATAATAAATTAAAGAAGGCTTTAAATATACCAATTGCTCATTAACTAACGCTTTGTTCTTTCGGGCTTGTAGCTTACTGAATGGGTTGCAAGTTGGTCCTTTAGGCTTGTTTTTAATTTTACGCCAAGTTTTCAACTCGTGTGGTGACACATCACATTACGTTTAGACAGGCGGCGACGAATTGATGAGGTGACATTCACAGCACTTAACTTAACATATATGTGTTACATAATGGATACGGCGATTTTTATAAAAGAAATGTAAAAAAAAATTAAAAAAATTGAAAATGCAAACTCAAATAGAAGAGACATAAATGAGCTGCAAATGTAGAAAAAATTAGAAATAATAAAGACATAAAGAAAACCCCCAAAAAACCAAGCCAAATATATAAAAAAAAAGCAAAATGTAAAACCAAACCACAAAAAACAATAAATAACTGCAAAAAAACAGTACATAAACGTATCCCGAACCGTACTCAGGTATACTTTTTTTTAAAAAAAAAAATCCAGTGCATCCCGGGTATGCATCCAGGTTTATCCAAACCGTACGTACTCGTACCTGGTATACATACGCCTAGAAAACTGAAGTACCCATGCTTCATAGTTTAACATTGATTTACTAATGATAAGGATAGTATTTAACCAATATTAATTAACAAAACAAATCAACATTAAAAAAAACTACAATATTTAACATTTTTTTTTCCTTTTTTGAACCACATATATCTTCATGAAGATAATCTTGTTCAAGTAGGATGAGACTATTGTAAAGGATGCATCTCAAAAATTGGAAAAAAAAAAAAGGAATGCTTCAAATGGACATCGTCGGTGAAAACTGTTATTACGAGATGAATCTTGAAAAAAAAATGAGAAAAAAAATTAGAAAATATTGGCAAGAAAGAATTAAAAACAGAGAATTTGTAGACCAAATTCAAATTCAAAATAAAATATCGGATGAAATTTTGAATGAATTTGTTCATCTCTTAAAAACAACAAGAATATGACATAATGAATTTCCAAAACACAATACTTAATTTTAAGAAACGCTTCCTTCCTTATATTTGTAGAATTGATGCACATAAATAAAACTATAAAAAGAATATCAAATCAAAAGAATGTCAATTATTATTAGAATCTTGGCATGAACTTAAATTATTGTTGCCACATGTACACCTAAAAATGCAAGGATTTTCTAATTAAAGAAAAATCTCAACAAAAATTGAGGTGAAACAAGTAGGTGTAATTTTTATATAAAAAGGAGAGATAAATACAAGAATATCAAATGAAAATAATGTTCTCGGCATTAACTTAAATTATTTTTGTCACATGCAATGTCTATTCTACAATGCAAAGATTTTTTTAGTTTAGGAAAAATCTCAACAAAAATTGTGGTGGCTAAAATAAGCAGTACTACTTTTTTATGTAAAAAGGAGGGATGTGTATATATGCGTATGCATTCAAACATTTAGTATTATATACGACAATACTTTTCAGCCCCTCATTTATATGAATGTTAATTATCTAATGGCAAAACTACTCGTTTGGTCCCCTAAGTTATTTTTTTGTTCCAATCTGGTCCTCTAAGTCATTTTCGTTTGAAAGTGGTCCCTAACTCATGTAACGTTAGCACCGTTAGTCCTTTCGGTCCATGAACGAACCCCCTATTGTACTCACAATTAACGACAATGTTGCAATTCTCTCTCTCAGCAAATGCCCTAGCAACCCTTTGTTTTCCCTCCAAAGTTTAGTGTTTTACTCTTTTAGTTCAGAATGACTTCTCATGGAAGAAAGGAGAAGATGAAGCGAGTGGCTTCAAGCACCAAAACGACATCGTTTCACTCCACCATTTTAAACTTTTAACGTGGTAAAAGGGAGGGTACACGTGGATCTCCCACGTTGGACACTTTGGTTGCCACGTCAACTTAAATAGACGATGTTAGGAGGTAATGGACGAAAAGGACTAACAATGCTAACGTTACATGAGTTAGGGGACCACTTTCAAACGAAAATGACTTAAGAGACCAGATTGATTGGAACAAATAAATAACTTAGGGGACCATACGAACAGTTTTGCCTTATCTAATTTTAGTTCGTTCATAGGAAACAAATGAATATATTTGATTAAATCTTAAAAAAGGCAAAAGCAAGAAAGAAAAAAGAGTGAGAACGAACAGGTAAAGACATTAACGCAGAAGCGTTTTTATTGGTAAGACAGGATACACGATGTTGAAATCATTTAATTTGATAGGTGAACATATATGAAAGCTGGAAAATGAAATAGTATCCATCTATTAACCATCTCGTATCATCTGCACTCTAAATCCTGAATGTTGCAGCAACAATGAATCCTTTTCGTAGACCCGGCGTTATTATATTTAATCCTAGTCTGATCTTGATCATAGGATATTTTGTTAATTTTGTCAAACACATAATTAGTCATAGTTGATTTAAATGATACATACTTGTTTTTCTTATGATGTGTTTGGATGAAAGCTAAGGTTTTGGACAAAAAGAAAATGTCGTGTCTGGGACACGATGTTTCAGAGATTCCCCTAGCTCAAAGGTATAGAGAGACCCAAGAACTAGCGGGTGGTCTGAAGTTAGTGTATGATTGTTTAGGTATGCTAGAGGTCCAGTCGGGACAACTAGGGTTTCCCTAATCACAGTGTGTGCAGATGTGCAATTAGGGAGAGAGAGAACGTACCTAAGCCCCTAGCTGGAGCCAGCTATTTATAGGGGGAGCGGTGTTGTACCCTATGGGCCCGTACGGAGGCTCAGTAGGGCTGACGTGTCCCTTTTAGGATAAGGGATGAGTCATTCATCCTTATCCTGTAGTGGCTGATCTTATCCGGCTAGCGAGTTAGGACTACGCGCCCTAGGCTCAGACTCCTTAAGGGACGAGCTCCCTGTGCTCGGTCCAGAGGTGCTAGGGTGGGTCCTATGACATGCGCTCGGCCCGAGGAGATGTAACCTGGCAGAATGAGTATTCTGGTCGGCCAAGGGTGTTTTAGGGTAGACCGAGGGTCGGTCTACCACATAAGCCCCCTAGCTCGGTAAGACTTTTTGAGTCTTGAGCCGAGCTGAGAGTTCTTCGTAGGTGACCTTCAAGGTGCCGAGGGTTAGGCTCGGCAGGGGATAATGAGTTCAGGACAGCTCACACTGCCTCGCTTTCCTATTGACTGACTGAAAGGACGTTTGGATGTCCTTCGCCTGACACGTGCTGCCTTGTGTCAGAGGAATCATAATTGTGCATGCTGCCTTTTGGGTTTTTGAAATGTTCCTTTCCACTAATTGCGCGCCACGTGGGTTCTTCGTGGCTCGATGCAGGCTTTTGGGCTTTTGTAATCAGGCCCAAATTTTCAAACGTGGGGGAAGTTACCCTCTTGAGCTTCAACTGCTCCTTTTTCTTTTCTTTTTCATACTTTCTTCCAAAACTTGGACTTCTGGTATTCCTCCTCTTTCTGCAATTCGTCTTCTTGGCTCTTGGACTTCCATTTTTACTCCATCGTTCTCTGCCAGTTTGTCTTGAAGCTTTTTGGCTTCTATCTTGATTCTTCAGTTCGTTCGTGCCAGTTCTCATCCTCAAACCTCAGGTATTTTGCTTTCTGGTTTTGGTTTTGCTTCTGTCCTCTTTTTTCTTTTTCTACTGAACTGTTGATTCCTTAGGTTCTGGGTTTTTGGTTTTTGATTGTTTTTGTGTTTGCTAATTTTCTGGGTTGGTTTCTGGGTAAGTTAGATTTCATTATGAGTATCAACTGGTTTCAGTATGAGGAGTGGTCTAGAATTCTGGGTTTGAGTGATATTGAGGATTCTTCCTCTTCATCTTCTTCTTCTTCCGATCTGGAAATGCTGGACTCCTTACCCCCACCATTCCGCCATCGCATGGCAGATCCGATGGCGGAGGTACCATTATCAATAGATTACCCTCGGAATTTCGAAGAGGAGGAAAGTAGGAAACTACAGTATCATGCGACGGAAGAGCGGGCCCAAGTATCCCGCCGCCCTTCGAACCGTTCCTGGGAGAAAACCTTCTGGGGAAAAGCTGTTAGGGTTAGGGGAAGGTGTAGTAGGCTCGGCTATAGGACTAATAAACCTAGGGTTAGGTTGTTTAAGAATTTTGATTTCATAGACTCTGACGCCGAGTATTCCCTTTCCCCAGGTATGGTTCGAAGGTGCGTCTCACATCCTCACGAGTTCCCCGTGCCTCCGAACTCTGGAGATTATGACTGGGTTGACTTGGAGGTGCTCGGTACCCTGTCGGCTTTAGTCAACAGCAATCTAAGCCATATCCGAGCTCACATACTCCCCTGCCCCACGGACGAAGCAGGGACGTCTTATGCCATTAGCTCTCCAGCGGCCGACGACGAGTGTGCACGGCTATTGCTGCGGATCGCAAGGAATTCTTCATGTACGAGGAGGTTATCATACGGCTGGGTGTTAAAATGCCGTTTTCCGACCTAGAGATGGCTCTGCTCCAGAGGCTGCGCCTGGCTCCCACCCAACTACACCCTAGTGGTTGGGCGTTCGTCCGAGCGTTTCAAAAATTTTGCGAGGCTCGCCGATTGATATGCTCGCTCCGAGCCTTCCTCTGGTTATACATACCACAAGTAAACATTTTTGAGAAAGGGTCAACCAAAAGACTGTGGGTATCGTTGAAAGCACGCAACGACCATGCTCTCTTTGCCAAATAGACTGATTCATGGAAAACCTTTAAACCTTTGTTTTTCAAGTACCAATTTGTTGGAAGGGGAGATTGCTGGTTTATGGAGGGTGATCATTCTCGGTTTCCTCTATCCTGGTCACCTGACTTTTTCAACAGGCACCCAAAACTTTACCAATTTCACTATGAAACTGAACTGTCGGCCGACGAGAGGCATACATGTGATACCTTCTTCAGCTATTTTAAAGAAAATGGCCAAGTTGATATTAGGAACATTATTATTTTTCCACAAGATCTTGTAAAAGCCGAGCTTGGTACATGCACTTTTTTTTTTAACTCCTTGCTTATTTGATTTGCAGTTAAGATGGCTAGGGAGAACAAGGCCGCCAAACGTATAAGGGAACTTGCTCAGTCGAGAAAAGTCAAAGCGGTCGGATCTTCTGGCGGAACCGTGTCCTCGGAAGCGACCCGATCCGTCACGGTGGCCGTGGCGTCACCTGGGGTTGAAGTGGTACAAGATGTCCAACCACCATCTGCTCGAGTGGCGGAGGCGGTTACTGGGAAGTGTATCACTCGGGTGGATGAGGAAGAGGAGGAGGACCGAGTGCCTTTGTCCAAAAGGGCTAAGATAGATAAGGGTAAAGGCAAAGTTGTTGAGGTATTGAAACCACTACAGAGAGGTAATTTGTGGTTTGACGTTCCGAATCCTGAGGAGGAGACTGTTTGGGCTCAGAAGCTGAAGGACAAATTTGTTGACTTGATTTACACTCCTAATGATGATAAGAGATTGTCGGACCAGACGACTGCCACTCTGAAATGTCACTGTGATTTATTGGGCAAGAATATGCTGAGGGCTGCTAGCTACATGTTCCACCTTAGTAAGCATGCCGAGGATATCAGCGCAACACTTTCGGTTACTAAAAAGGAGAAAAGGAAGTCTGCTGCCCAACAAGCAAAAAATCTGTTAACTCAGATTAAGGAGAATGAAGCAAATCTTCAGTCTCTGACCGAGGCCAACGCCGATCTGCAGAAAAAACTTGACGTATCTGAAAGAGCTCGGGAGACTGCTCAAAAGGCTTTGGAAGATGCTAGTGGAAGGGAGGCTGAGAAAGGAAGGCTGCTGCAAATTGCAGAAGAGAAATTGGCTGAAGCTCAGCAGAAGGTTGTCGAGCTGGAGGGTGTGCAGGGTCGGTTGACGAATTCTGAGAACGAGATGGCTCGGTTGCAGGGGGAGTTGACAAGGGCTCGTCGGAAAGCTTTGAAACATAAGGTTACTGCCAAGCGGAATCACTTCAATTGGGATCATGCAGTGAATGACTCTTTTGTAAATGTTGTTAAACAATTGTCCCTTATGAATCCGGGGATCCGAGTGTTAGGTGCAAGTCCCAATTTTGGTGTTGACGGTAACCGTATCATTGATTATACCCAGGAGGATAGAGAGGTGGACTTAGCTGTGCCGAACCTCCCGAACCCCTTGGACTTGGAGGATGAAAACGAAGCTGATTTCGATGGGTCGGCCATCGCACTTTCCGAGGATGAAGACTAGATCTTTTTTCCGTTTGCTATTATTGTATTTTTAATCGTTGTTTTTGACGAAGTACTGAACGCTGTAATATGATCAGTTTGAACAAGATGTTGCTTTTGGATTCCTTATGAAATGTTTTACTCTTATCCCGATTTTGTACCATTCTTTATTTCGTTGTAGACTGTTATTTAGATTTCGGATCTCCTACCTTTGGCCAAGGTGGCATCCTCGGTCCTCGGCTCACAGAAACTGTTTAAGTTTTTAGCCGGGCATCTACTAAAGTACTTGTGATTGTTAGTTTATAAGTCCCCGTTGGAAGGACGCGTATAAACACCCAAGTTCGTCTCAGTGGCGAGCCGAGAGGAAATGGTTAGTACGTTAACAGTAAGAAGACAAGATGAATTAGATCTTCATTAAGCTCTTTTTTGAACTGCTTGCAAACAATACAAATCAAATGTAACATAAACATAGAAGTGCTGAAATAGAAGTGCTTGAAATAAATGACATGTAATTTAAACAACAGAATTTTAAAATCAGGGTTGAAACTTTGCAAGAGTTGTGGTGGGTCTCCATTAGCTGTAGTAAGGTTTAAGCTTGGTAGCATTCCAGGAGTTGTTCAGTTGTTGCTTTGTTAGTGTCTCCAATCTGTATGCCCCCGAGCCAGTTTTTGAGACGACCCTGTAAGGGCCTTCCCAATTCCTTGCCAACTTTCCTTCTTTTGAGTTCTTCAAGCCGATGTCAGCTCGTCTGAGGACCAAATCCCCTACATTAAAGCTTCTTGGAACCACCCACTTGTTATATTCTCGGGACTGCCTTTCTTTTGCTTTTTTTTCTCGGTCAGACGCGAGCGATCGGATCTCCTCGCTGAGAGTTAGCTCTTCCTTCAATAAACCATCGTTCACTTCTACGGGACGTTCGGAAACTCGGAAGGTGGGAATCCGAGTTTCTATAGGCAACACAGCTTCACAACCATATGTTAGTCGAAATGGGGTTTCTCCTGTCGAAGTGTGAATGGTCGTTCGTATTGACCATAATACCTCGGGTAGGAGGTCAGCCCATGATCCCTCGGCTTCATACAATCTCTTTTTTATCCCGTCAATGATAACTTTATTTGCTGCTTCTGCCTGTCCGTTCGTCAGCGGGTGTTCGACCGATGAGAAATGGTGGGTGATGTGGAAGTGGTCGACCAGTTCTTGAAAGATCTTGGCTGTGAATTGTGTACCATTGTCGGTCACCAGAGTGTGTGGGACACCAAAACGAGCGATGACTTGTCTAAGAAAGAATTTTTGGATTTTAGCTGAAGAAATTGTGGCCAAAGCCTCGGCTTCGACCCATTTTGTGAAATAATCAACAACAACTACTACAAACTTCAGTTGCCCTGGAGCTGTTTTGAATTTCCCAATGATGTCCATACCCCACTGATAGAAGGGCCATGGTGCGATCATTGAGTGAAGCTCCGTCGGGGGACGTTGGAACACCTTTCCGTGAAGCTGACAGGACTCGCATTTTTTAACATGTTCCGAGGCGTCGCTGAGAAGTGTAGGCCAATAGTAGCCCGCTCGAAGCACTTTGCGAGCCAATGCTTTCGCACCTACATGGTGGCTCGAGATTCCCTCATGAACCTCGCCCAGTACCAGATCAGCTTCCGCTCGGTCCAGACACCTTAGCATTGGGGAGTCCATTCCCCGTTTGTACAAAATGTCGCCAACGATGGTGTATTGAGCCGCTTGCCTGACTATCTTCTTTCCTTGAGAGGGGTCGGTTGGTAGGATTTGGAATTGGAGATACTGCTTGATGGGGTCCATCCAGCTGGTGGTCAAAGATATAGCTAAGATAACACTCGGCTGATGGACAGTTTTTTGGACTAGGGTTTTGTTGTTCTTTGGCCCTTTAGTACTTGCGAGCTTTGACATGATATCTGCTCGGCTGTTAGAAGACCTAGGGATGTGGGTGATAGAGAATTGGGGGAAGAGATCTATGAGGGTTTTGACTTGTTCTAGATATTTCTGGAGGATTGGTTCTTTGGCTTGGAACTCACCTTTAACTTGGGATACTACTAGCTGGGAATCACTGAAAACTTCAATTTCTAACGCCCCCATTTGATGGGCCATTCGCAAGCCGGCTATCACCGCCTCGTACTCTGCTTGGTTGTTCGAGGTGGGGAAGTCGAACTTGAGGGAATACTCCACACAAATGCCTGCTGCGTTTTCAAGGATTATCCCTGCTCCTGCCCCCTTATTGTGGCTGGAGCCATCAACATAAATCTTCCATGGTTGGGAGAGGTTGGAATAAGTAGAATCTGATAGCTCTGACACAAAATTTGCCAAAATTTGGGACTTGAGAGTTTTCCTTGGCTCGTAGGTGATGTCGAACTCTGATAGTTCAACAGACCAAGAGACCATCCTTCCTGCCAAGTCAGGTCGGTGGAGAACCTGCCTGATCGACTGAGTTGTTCTGAGTACTATGGGGTGGTTCTGAAAGTACTGCCGGAGCCTCCTAGCAGCAACTACCAAAGCAAAGGCGAGCTTTTCAATCTTGGAATATCTTATCTCAGGCCCTTGGAGGGCCTTGCTGACAAAGTAGATGGGACGCTCGGTTCCTGAGTCGTCTTTGACCAAGACCGAGCTAACAGATGTTTCACTCACGGACAAGTACAAAAACAGAGTTTCCCCTTCCCGAGGACTGGTGAGGACGGGAGGGGCCGAGAGGTATTGCTTGAGTTCTGCAAACGCTTGTTCGCAAGAGTCATTCCAATGAAAATTCTTGTTTTTTCTGAGCAGTTGGTACCATGGTAAAGCTTTCTTGGCTACTTGAGGGAGAAATCTGGAGAGGGCTGCCATCCGACCAGTTAGCCTCTGAACTTCTTTGACATTAGATGGGCTGTGCATGTTCAAAATAGCTTGACATTTCTCTGGGTTGGCCTCGATACCCCTCTCCGTGAGCATGAAACCTAAGAAGGCCCCGGCTGGGACCCCGAAGGTGCACTTATCGGGATTCAGGCGCATGTTGAATTATCTGATTCTGTCCAAAATAGCTGCGAGGTCCCGAGGATGGTCCTCCTTCTTCTTGCTCTTGGCTATCATATCATCAATGTACACCTCGAGAGTAGGTCCGATCAAACCCGAGAAGACCTTGTTCATCATACACTGGTAGGTTGCGCCAGCGTTTTTCAATCCGAAAGGCATTACCGTGTAGCAGTAAGTTGCCCTTTCAGTGATGAAGGCCGTTTTCTCCTGATCAGGAGGGTACATCGGGATTTGATTGTATCCCGAGTATGCATCCATAAAAGAGAGGAGTTGGTAGCCAGATGAGTTGTCCACTAGTTTATCGATGATAGGGAGGGGGTACTGGTCCTTTGGGCACGCTTTGTTCAAGTCGGTATAGTCGACGCACATGCGCCACTTCCCATTTGATTTTTTGACCAGAACGGTGTTGGAGAGCCACCCCGAGTAGCTAACCTCCCTGATGAACCCGGCGGAAAGGAGCTCGGATACCTTCTCCTCTATTACTGCAGCCTTTTCGGTGCCAACCCTTCTCTTCTTTTGGGCGACTGGCTTGGCGGTCGGATGAACGCTGAGCCGATGACATATCAAATTCGGATCAATCCCCGGCATGTCTGCCGAGGTCCAAGCGAAAAGATCTTTGTTTTTCTTTAAAAGCTCGAGCATTTCTGCTCGTATTTCTTCTGGAAGGTTGGTTCCTAGTTTTACTTTTCTGTCTGATAGCTTCTCATCCAACACAATGAACTCCCACTCTCCCTGAGGCGTCGGTCTTGAATCATCCAAATCGGACCTGTCATCTAGGTCCGTCAAGAGCACACTTCCTTTGTTCAAACTTAACTTTGGCTGAATTTCTTCTGGAATCTTGATCTTTGCCAAACTGGCGTTGTAGCACAGTCGAGCCTTCTCCTGCTCGGCTCGGATGGTAACTACAGTTCTGTCAGTGCCTTCAAACTTCCTAGCCATATGGACAGTTGAGACGACCGCGCCGAAGGCCTGCAAGCATGTCCTGCCAAGGATGGCGTTATATGCCGATGGGCAATCAACGACGAGGAACTTGATGATCTCGGTTCTCGCCGAGGGGTGGTTCCCAAGGGTCACTGGCAGCTGGATGTGTCCTTTGAGAACCACTGCATCTCCAGTAAAGCTGATCAGCTTCCCCTCGAAAGGGGTCAGGTCTGAGGTTTTTAACGTCAGTGCTTCGAAAAGGTTCAGGAACATGATATCTGCCGAGCTACCCTGATCGACAAATATCCTGGCAACCTCATAGTTGTCGATCAATGCAGTGATGACCATAAGGTCGTTATGACCCGGGATCACCCCTTCAAGATCATCATCAGAAAAGCAAATGGGAATACTTTTTGTGGCTCTCTTTCGGATTGGATGGTTGTGGACGGCAAGCACTTGATTGATGTATTTCTTTCTGTCGGATCGTTTTTCTCCTCCTCCCACAAAACCTCCAGCAATGGTGTTGACTCGCAGGTTTTTTGGGGATTGATCCGTCGTGGCCACTTCTACCATGGCCACTCTCTGCTAGTTGGGTGGTTGTTGTTGGTTGGTGTTTTGATCGGCCTGCCTGGTTGAGGATCGACCATTCCTGTCTGGGGATGGAGTTCTTCTCCGAGCATGTCGGTTGAGTGCTTCCCTGACATATTGCTGTAACTTGCCGTCCCTGATCAACTGCTTGATCACATCCCTGAGCCAAGTGCATTCATCTGTGGTGTGCCCATACCCACCATGATACGAGCAAAATTTGGAGCGATCCTGGCGTTGACTTCTCTTCAAGGGGGGTGGTCTTTCTATTGCTCGGAGGTCAGTATGCATTGTCTCCTGCAGAATTTGGCTTCTTGGAACTGTGAGAGGGGTGTATTGCTCGAATTTCCCTCGGGGAGGTCCAAATCTCCTATCCCCTCGGGGTCTTCTCCTTTGATCCTCTCTTCGGTCATCCCTTCTGTCATCTCTTCTCTCGTCTTTTCTTGGTTTTCCCTGGGAGGATGGCTCTCCTCGCTCGCCTCTGTCTCTGTTTCTTTGCCATTTGCTGAATTCTTCCAAGTTTATGAACTTAGTAGAACGATGTCTCAGCTCCGCCATATCCCTCGGCGGTTTGCCCACTAGCGACTTTTTGAAATCTCCGTTTCGGAGACCCTGAGTGAAGAGAAAAACTGCAAAGCTCGGTTCCAAGTTAGGAACGGTCCCTGCCTCCGAATGGAAGCGTGAGAGATATTCTCGCAAAGGCTCTTCAGGTTGCTGCATAACGCCTGCTAGTGCGTGGTCGGACTTCGGCTGGACGCAACTAGCAGTGTATCTGTTCAGAAAAACTTTCTTCATTTCTGCCCAGGAGTTGACAGAGTTCCTGGGCAAAGCTGAGTACCATCTTAAGACGGGTGGTTGCAGAGTCATGGAAAAAGCTCTACATTTCATCAGGTCTCCTCCGTCGTAAAAGTTCATAGCTCCTTCAAAAGACAAGATATGCTCCAGGGGGTCGGTTAACCCGTTATACTTGGAAACACTCGTTGGGCCGAGAAAGGCTGAGGGTGTCTCGTATGCCATGATTCGCGGAGTGAAGGGATGGCCAGGGTGAGCAGTGTGGTCGGTTTCATATGTGGCCTCTAGGGTTGGGTTTATGGGAGGTGGTGGAGGTAGAGTGGTGGTAGGGTGGGGGATCAGCTGAGTTGCAGGGGTTGTTGCTAACGCCCTTTCAGCCACCGCCTGCATATGGAGCTGTTGGAGGTCGGCGATGGCCTTTCCCTGCCGCTCCAGGATCTGAGCTTGTTGCTTAATGATTTCTTCCAACTGGCTTTCTCTTTGGCCACGGGAGTAGTCCCTATCCCCTCCAGAAACACGAGCGTCAATGGATCGGCCTGATCCATGGTTTTGTGTATGATTGGGGTTAACAGGGTTTGGGTTAACAGGGTTTGGGTTAACAGGGTTAGGGTTAACAGGGTTTGTTTGCCTGGAATGAACGGTGTAAGGGCCACTATGCGTGCGGGCTGGAATGGAGTGGTGGCTCCGGGCTGGAATTTGTCTTACTGATGGCATACTGGGATGGGGAGGGTTTCTTCCTTCGAGATCTCTGCCGTTGTCACCGCTGCCTTCCTCCAACCTCTGACGGTTTCGCCCTGCTTGGCGGTTTGCGCCACGTGATGCGGCGTTTCCTCGCGTGTCTACCATTTTGGGGTGGGAATAGCAGTTTATGGATTCCCACAGACGGCGCCAATGTCGTGTCTGGGACACGATGTTTCAGAGATTCCCCTAGCTCAAAGGTATAGAGAGACCCAAGAACTAGCGGGTGGTCTGAAGTTAGTGTATGATTGTTTAGGTATGCTAGAGGTCCAGTCGGGACAACTAGGGTTTCCCTAATCACAGTGTGTGCAGATGTGCAATTAGGGAGAGAGAGAACGTACCTGAGCCCCTAGCTGGAGCCAGCTATTTATAGGGGGAGCGGTGTTGTACCCTATGGGCCCGTACGGAGGCTCAGTAGGGCTGACGTGTCCCTTTTAGGATAAGGGATGAGTCATTCATCCTTATCCTGTAGTGGCTGATCTTATCCGGCTAGCGAGTTAGGACTATGCGCCCTAGGCTCGGACTCCTTAAGGGACGAGCTCCCTGTGCTCGGTCCAGAGGTGCTAGGGTGGGTCCTATGACATGCGCTCGGCCCGAGGAGATGTGACCTGGCAGAATGAGTATTCTGGTCGGCCAAGGGTGTTTTAGGGTAGACCGAGGGTCGGTCTACCACAGAAAATAAAATAAAATTTTTAATTTGAAATAATAATTAGCCTTTTGTTAAGAATTTTCCAAAATAAAAGAGATGAAGTGATAAATTATTTTGAAATCTACCTTGGCATTTTTTTAATAAATATTATATATCTCATTTTTATTTAAGAACTAAAAACATGTCTTCTATCCCCTTTCCCTCCAAAAATTAATACGAAAAAAGACCGTACCTTTTAATAATAATTTGGGTTTGAATTTCGCATATGAATAAAATCCCATTAAAAAAATTAATTTTGTTATACAATTGATATTCTCAATTCAACATAATTACTTCATATAAAGGATACATCCCCGGCGACAAAGAACATAAATTAAGATACATACATAGTCATTTTCTTTTTCCTCTGTATAACTATCCAACAAGAACCTTAATTAACGAGTCGCTATCCCACACCAGCTTCTATCAGAGGGCATAGCCTTGAATATGGACCATACTTGAGATGCCGATATGCAATGCTACAAGAACAAAATTACAAAGCATGTACTATGTATACAGTAGGAGATCACAATCATCACATGTTACTACGAGAGCGATGCACTGATTTGGCCAACTCCCCTTGAAAATTAAAGCAGACAAATGGATAAAAAAGAAAGATAATAAAACCTTAAATATGTTATCATTTTGTTTAATAAACCAACGTATACTATGTGTACACACGCGTATATATAGAGACAATGAAAGTTAACTTTGTTTTTGTCTGTACTATAGTGTATTTACCTGGACGATGCCCAAATTATTAACTACATTTTTTTTTGTATAATTTGTAATTTGAGTATTTGAAATATGAATAGATTTATCTTTGATCGAAACATTTTTAATTGTGCCTAAAAAAACATAAAAATTTTATTTAACTCGTGTATTAGTACTACGTTTAAAGTAGCAATGGTAATGGAAAACATAGTCTTAAACCATCATCTAAAGAACATTTGATGTAACAATTATTAATATGCAAAACCAAGCATTCTTGTAAAATTACAACTTCAACGTCCATCAAGCATCCATTTCACGAGCTTCAACACCGTGCTTAGAATTTCAATTACAGGATGATCGTCACTGTTCCTTCTAAAATTACTTTCAACTTCAAAGAAATCCTAATATAAATATGAGGGTGAAGTCCTTCACAAAATTAACATTTACTGATTCATGATCTAAATTTAGTTTTAAAAGAAAAATCTTAAACAACAATATTCATACATTTTAAAATTCATGTTTATTTTAAGTTATTTTTTAAAGATAATAACGATTTGATTAAAAATTTTCTTTATGTGGATAATAATAAGCATTTAAAAACAGATGCATGTGTTTTTTAGGAATGCCTAGGATATAAAACGTTTGAATTTTTTAAGACATTGTTTCTCATACATCCTTTAATCTTTTATTTCTTATAATCAAACTATATAATTAAAAATAAAGAATCAAATTATATAAACGATACTCTTTCAAATTAATTGCTTCCTTAATTTAAATAAATAGTGCAATATTTTAGATTTTAACGTCTACAATAATCTTAATGATGAAATGAGACGGTGAATTCTTATTAAATTCGTTAAGCGTATGGAATTGAGCATTAAATTGGGGGTTAGAATTAGAATCGAGGGTTGGAATTGGAATTTTGGTGTTTGGTTATGCACTTGGAATTTGAATTACAATTCCAAAGCCAATTTCATGAAATTAGATTATAACTGAAAAAGCAAAAACTCAATTTTCACCTCTAAGACTCGGAATTACAATTTCATACTTTATAGAATTTAGTATCATGAGTCTAGAAACAAAACACACGTCATTTCCACTGGTCCACCGTATAGATGGCAATGCGGGCTACCCGATCGAGTTCGAGCTCGGGCCACGATCGAATTGGGCCAAAAAGGCCCAAATGAAATTTTGGGCAAAAAATCATCTAGCTAAATCTGGTAGCGAGCAACCTTTTTAACTAGATCGGACTAGGTTTTTAGGTGATATTAGAGAGTCAGCTCGTAGTTTAGTCGGTTTTGGTTTTATTAAAGCTGGCCATGTTGGCCTGAGATCTATTTGGGTAATATTTTGAGAGTCTAAACCTGTATATTTATCGGGCTTGTGCGGGTCGACCAGATCGAGCCATGTTTTTTTGTCGTTTCTAGTCCACCTCAATCTTTCAACTTCCTCTCTTCTCTAATCTAAGAATCTTCTCATATTCAAGACTTTCTTTTCCTCTCCCTTTCATTATCCACCACCACTGAATAATATATGATTCCTCGTAGCAAACCACCACAATATCTTCATAACACAAGCGATGGCTGTGATACACACAAAAGGTTGTCGTGGCGATGCACACAAATGGTGACGACACAAGACACAAATAGAATATAATTTATTTATTTTTTTAAATTCTACATCTTAATCAAAAACAATGAAATTAGAAATCGAATTCAGAATTCCAATTCTACATTATAATTTTTTTTATATAATCTAAACACTCAATCACAATTCTAACTCAATTCTAATTCCGACAGAATTGGAATTAGAATTACAATTTCAAACTGCAATTCCAATTTCACGCGTTAAACTGACACTTGAAACAATGATAGCGTATAGTAATGAAGAATGAGTTTCACTTTAATGAAAACAAATTAATATGGGTAAATTAAAGAAAAAAATTAAATGCTTCGTAAAAAAATATAAAATCCCTTATAACAAAATGTTATTGAAAACTTTTGAAATATGGCCTTATAAATAGGATTAAGTGAAGTACAACAAATGAATTAAATAAGGAAAAGATACTTATCCACTTTAATTTTGATTTTTCAATTACAATTTTAAACTTTAAAATAAATATATCTTTAAACTTATAGAGGTTAATTTCATATTTTTTTTCAATAGATCTGAGCCGTTCATTTTAGTTGAGTTGTGAGAGCATCTGAGCCGTTCGTTCAATTAGTTGGTTTTGAAGACTTTATACACTCAAACATTAGTTGGGCTGACTCTTTTTCTTTCAGCTTCCAAGAGAAGCTTCCATTGAAGCTTATTGCATCCCTTCTCTTTCTTCTCACCGTTGATAGCTTGGAATCCAGAGGTAAGTGTTGGTTCCTTTCTCCTTCCATGATTTTCGTTTCTTCATTCCATTGGGTTTTGAGGTTGAACTGCTCGAGTGGCTGTATTAGGTTTCTTCCTTCCATTTCGTTTCTTCAGCTGTAGTGGCTGAATTGCTCGAGTTGGTAGGTGTTGCTAGGGGTGTAACAGTCAGGTCCGGTCTTTAATGGACTTTAGGGACCGGACCGATTAAATTAGTGTGGTCCGGTTCGGTCCCGATGTTTTTCATATGCAAAGACTGGACCGGACCGTAACGGTCCGGTCCGATCCATTTAGACCATAATTATTTAAACTTTTTTTTTTGAAATTGGGCCTGAAGGCCCATATTTCACTTGGGAACCCTAGGGTTCCTCTCCTCCAAGCAGCAGCAGTTGCTCTGCTAAAGGCTAAGGCGGCGGCGGCTAAACCGGCGAGAGAGAGACAGTAGGACGAAGATGGATGAGAGAGAACGGAGGAAGAGAGAGAACCGACGGGTGACGGAGAGAGAAAACCGACGCAGCGAAACCAGCGGCGGCACCGGCGGAGGGAGAAAGAGAGTTGCGAAGGGAAACGCGACGGGTGAAGGGAAACGCGACGGGTATGGTGAGAGAGAGAGAGAGATTGAGAACGAAGGGAAGAGAGAGGGAAGACGGAGGGCAGTCGCGGTGGCGGGACGGCGGCGGCTTAGGGTTGCGGCTGTGAAGATGAAGGGCTGTTGAAGGAGACATATGAGGGTGTGTTTGAGAGAGAGGAGGGCTGTGAAGATGAAGGGCGAAGGACTCAAATGAGGTGTGACTGTAAGTTTATTAAGATATGTTTCTTTTGACTTTTGAGTGGCTGAGAGAGAGGAGGGCTGTTGTGTTTTATTTTTTATTTTTTTCCAGCTATCAGTCCGGTCCGGTCTTGGTGGTCTCAAAATTTGTGAGACCGTGGACCGAACCACATGAGAACGGTCTAGAAATATCCAGACCGGATCGGACCACGAGACCAGACCAGACCATATTTTTCGGTCCGGTCCGATCCGACCGGTCTCGCGGTCCGGGACCGGATCACTTACACCCCTAGGTGTTGCATTCAAAAACCAACATGGTGTTGAAAGTGGGCATTATCTCATTTGTGATAAAAATTTAACCCATGTTCATCAGGATTGGATACTTCATTTCAACGTGTAAAGGAGTTAAGTCTTTAGGATATTGCGCTTTTAGATAAGTTTTTAGGATATTGCTCACTGAGGTTAAATTTGGAAGTGGCTGAGTATTGCACGTCATAGCAAAGATCAGCAAATGAGTTAAGTCTTTAGGCTCAATATTTTTATCTATTGAGGTAGTTGTAGCATGACACTTAACTTCAATCCATATTCAGTTAAGTCTGAATTTGATTATGCTTAGCCCAAATAATTTTCCCATCGCTGTCCATGCCAGCCTTTTTTTTATCTATTGAGGTATTTGTAGCTTATGAGGTAGTGAATTTTGAATTTTTGTAATTTTGAATTTTTTTTTGGTCTCCTTATGAAGAGGGATTTTAGTCCCCTGATTTAGTTGACTAAATTGTTTAGTTCTGTATTGAATAATTTTTTATCAAAGGTCTGGAATAGAATTCTTTTTCTAATCTATTTTATTTTAATCCCTTGATTTAGTCGCCTAAATTTTTTACTTCCATATTGAACAAAATTCTGGAATAAAACTGTGTTTCTAATGTATTTTGTTTAGCTCCCTGATTTTGTTCCCTAAATTATTTAGTTCCCTAAATTATTGAACAAATTGAATGTGCTTTTGATTAGGTGGATATGAGAGATAGGACACGTGGTAGAAAGTGCAAAGCACAAATCCCTGCACAAGGAGAAGGGAGTAATGATAACCATTTTATTTTTGCTCATGCTATTTGTACTTAACAAAGAAATATTATTTGGCAATACTATTGATTAGGTCAACTTAGATTGGCAACTCTGATTTTCTGTGTTGTTTTTGATGTAGTGGATAACACCAACAGTATAGAGTAACTGAAATGAGATTGACAACTGTAATTTTGTGTGTTGTTTTTGATGTAGGGGATAACTCCACTGATTGTAATTTGCAGACTCCATCAAAATATTTGCATGCTTCTCATGAGATCACTTCATTTCAATGTTCAGGTTTAGTCTAAGAGCATATGTTAATAACATGTTTTGATAATGTTTTTACTAATACCAAAAATCCTAACCTGTCTTTTTTTGCATGTGCGTAGATGGAAGTAAGTTACGTGAACTTCATACTCCTTTAATGCCTAGGTTGAATGCTCTTCAACCTGCCAAGGAATCCATCATGACCTCACGTGTTCAAAGTTTGAAGAAGAATTCAAGCAATGGTTCATTCAGGGAAAATTGTCAAAGATTTGCACAACAGCTAAACTTTCACCATGTTCGAAATTTTCAAACAAATTCAGTATTATACAGTCTTCTGGCGTCAGAATTGCGTGATACCACGATTTTCAAAGATATATCCAATGTGGTGCATGCCAGAAAAGCTGGTGATATTGGAGGTGTATTTTTTTAAAAATAATTTTGGATCTCTTTTCTTATGTTTCATGGTTATTGTGAAGATAGTTTGGTTTTAGATTATCTTATATCTATGTAATGAACAATTATGCAGATAGGAAGGACGAAGTAGAAATACGGTCACCTTTTATGAAGAATTTAAGCCGGCTGAATCCTGGGAAGTATAGACTACACAAGTTAGATACGGGAATGGATAATGAGTTCATGTCACGAAGTTCCAGCTCAATTTCAAGACAGAATTTGAAAGGTAATAACTTATTCAAATTCTTTAATATTTCTTATCACCAGTATTAGTCTTTATGGTGCTTCTTAAAATGGTTTTATGCTTTAGTACCATGATTCAGTTGGTGTTGTTAAACTTTCTTATAATACTTTATGTGTTTAACTTACATATCTACATCTGATCAACAACCATGCAGATACGATGGCGCATATACATAATGTTTCTCCAATCAAGAAGAATATTAATCAACTTGCTCCAGGGAAGTACAGACTGTGTCGAACAAATGTTGAAAGGAGTAATGACTTCTTCAAACATAATTCTATAGGGTCTTTAGGGCAACCTTTGATGTGTAAGAACCTATCCAAGTACCTAAAATTTTTGACACGAATAATCTTATTTGCTTATGTTGTGTTCAGCTGATATTTTTTCAATTTTAACGTGATTATTAATTTTATGTTGTCGAATAATTAAGTTGTTTAACTTATGTTTTTTTCTAAACTGCTCATTGTGCTAAGTTTTTATTCCGCTGATAGTGCGTATCTTCGTGGAGGACTGAGACATTATATTTCCAAGTTTACTCCTTTTTTTGCTGAGAGGTCTTCATATGCAACATCTGGTACTGCACTTACTTTTAGTGATATTATTATAATTGGTTTTTTGTGATATACCTGGATTGAAAATATTGAGGTGTTATTGTGAATTATCAGATTGTCATAGTTGCTTTCCTCAACAAATGACTTCTTCCTCTAAGATTATTTCTGTGGGTCCGGGCAAGTCTACAATTTCAGGCATTGAATGTCGTCCTTCCAATATAGCAAGCAAAATATCTTCTACGAGTCATAAATGAACGTCTGCATCCACTGTTATGGACTACATATATATCGTCAAGCCGGAAAAGAATTCATTATGTATTTGTGAACGAGACGAATTCATGTATTAAGAAACTGGCACAAGATTTTGATAACGCTACAACCTCGGGTTAGTGTTTATTATTATGTTCTAACCGATATGCTCTTCATGTTAAAATTTTGATCACCTGATACGCAATTTAAATATCAGTATATACTAATGTATAGTTAACTTTCCATTTATTTTCAGCATGCGCAGGATCAAGAGGAAGAGCATCCTTTTCTGATACGAACTTGATTGGACTGCGTTTGAAGGAATCACAATTAACAACAACAATTCAATATGCTATTAAATCTGATTTGCAAATGTCTAATCACTGAATTTTCTGATTGGTTGAGTCTTATATTCAAGGAGGAGTAATATAATTACTCTGAATTTACAAATTTCTAATCACTGAATTGATAAGACAATACATATCAATAGCCTACCCAGCTACACATTGAACAAGGCAAATTCATATCACTACACGGAAGCTCTGTTTTCTTTACACTCAATTGAGTTTCGAAACTTACACTCCTCAACATATCTTCTTCTCCAAAGCTCCAGAACCATTCTCCATCATTTTCTTCACACATCAGCAGAGGTAACTCTTCATTGCTCCAAATCTTTTTCTTTTGTGACCCATCCCTGTCCATGATTTTGCATGATTATCAGGTTTTTTTCTTGCTTTTTCCAGTTCATGAAACATGAAACCCGTATAAACACATTTATCTTCATTTCAAATGAAATAAGCAAAATGTTTAAGAAAAAATAATTATTATCATACAATCAAGTTTATACCATCACTATGCTCATAGCACATTCTGAAAAATTCCGTTATTGATAATTTTTTAGCTGTCACTTTTTAGATATACATAGTAACCATTAGATATCCATTCCATTCTAAGTTAACAATGAAAACTATAATCTTACCAAAGAATAATAACTTATGCAATCTATTTTGATTTAGTAATCTACTGTAACTGATATAAATTTACATGAGCTATATATAGCGATAGATATTATATAGCTCAGCTTCCATTTAGATCAAAAGCATATTGCTTTCTTTGTATTCCTAATTAGTTACATTTTATCCACCTCAATAAATAAAGATAATAACAATTTTAGCAACTTCCATAATTAATTTCTTCAAATTATATATAAGGCTTAAATACTGTTTTGGTCCTTTATCTTATATCTAGGTTTCAATTTGGTCCTCTAACTATTAAAAGAGTCAATTTAGTCCTCTAATTTTATGAAGTTTATCAATGTTGCCCTTCCGTCATAACACCGTTAGAATTAATCGGAATATTCCAGATTCTCACCGGAGATTCCTTCAAACAGTGCATGCGTTGGTGATGGATTTTACAACGGATTTTGCGACGGATTAGCGACGGATTTTTTAAAATATAATAAAAAAATTAGAAAAATAATAAAAATTCATATTTTTTTAAAAAAAAAATGAAAATATTTTTTAAAAAATTCTGCAATTTATTTTTTTTAATATTTTAAATATTTTTTAAAAAAAAAATTCAGAAAAATTTTAAATAATCAATAAAATATTTTTAAAATTTATGAAAATTTTATTTTTGGTTTTTTAATATTCTAAAAATTAATATAAAATTCGTAAAAAAATCATAAAAATTATTTTAGAAAAAGCTGTGAAAAAAAACGATTTTTTTTATTATTTTTATGAAAAGAAACGAAAAATTCGTTTTTAAAATTATTTTTAAAAAAAATCTGTCGCTAATCCGTCGCAAAATCCGTCACCAACACATGCACTGTTTGAAGGAATCTCCGTGAGAATCTGGAATATTCCGATTAATTCTAACGGTGTTATGACGGAAGGGTAACATTGAGAAACTTCATAAAAATAGAAGACTAAATTGACTCTTTTAATAGTTAGAGGACCAAATTGTAACCTAGATATAAGATAAAGGACCAAAACAGTTTTTAAGCCTATATAAAATTACAATGCTGATAACATTCCACAGCAATGCTTACTTATATATTTTTATTCTATGCTTTTTCAAATATTAAATTTTTAGAATGGCATGCTGCAATATTTATGATCTAAAACTTGGAAAAGAGTTAAGATACTTCCAAGCCAGAATTTTTCGTGCATGGAACGTTACTCTAAAAGACAAAGTCACGAACATTAACATGGTACTCATTGATGCACAGGTAATAATTACCTTCGCTTTGGACAATTACATTCAATTATATTTCACTGTAACTTATTATTAACATGATTACTTGCAGGGCCAAAAGATTTAAGCAATCATCAATGATCAAGATGCAATGAAAAAGCATAAGAAGTTTATCGAAGAAGATAACATAATACAATTGTCCAGATTCAATGTCGGTCCAGTTCTTGGTCAACATCGCGACCAACAACACACCAATTCAGGATAATAATAAACTTTGGAACAAGAATTGAATTGTGTCATAGCAATCTTCCCAATGGCAACTTTGATTTTGTTCCTTTCGAACAGATCAAAACTCAAGACAACCCTGAAACTTATCTAAGAGGTATTTCATACCAATGCATTGTTATCTACACAAACAAATCATTATAAATATTTAAGCAGAAAAAAAAACTAATCATTCCTTTACTATAGACGACATCATAGGAATTGTGAAAGATCATGGACTGCTTGAGCCATACCAATTTGAAGGAAATGTTGTCTTTAGATTAGTGATAACACTCATAGATGAAAGGTATTAATTAATTGCACTTCCACTTTTCAGATTTCAGAAATTATTTTCACTACAAAAACATTTTACTCTTATCTTTCATAATTGGAGCAAGAACAATACTTTGCCTTTGGTGTTCTTCAAGGATCATAGTGAAGCAATCTATGAATTCCTCATTGGATCAACACATCCAAAAATCATAGCATTGGACCTTGCAAAAGTTTCTAACTTCAAAGGTTATAACATGATATTTAAAATCTGTATTCTGAAATTTAAATCGTTAAATACATTAATCTTATGTGCCAAGATTTATTCACATTATTGCTATACAATAGATGATATACAAGATCAAATGCTTATGCTATAAAAAGTATCTCTTATTTCAAAACATATTTTAATTTACGGATTTATCTCTGCATCAACCTATTGGAATGCAACCAAAATTTTCTTCAATCCTTCCATTGCTGATGTAAGATCCATGAAGAATGTTTTGATAAATGCCAAAAGGTTTTGAACAAGCTTAAATGTGTTGATCAAGTTCAAGCTCAACAAGCAACAACAAACATCAAGTTATGAAGAGAGAGCCAACTCATGAAGACTTAGTTTGGTAGTTTATGTTTTATTGTTTTATCTTTAGCCTCTCAAGTCTCTTAGTCTATGAGTTTGGGTAGAGTATATTAGAGGGTAGTGAATCTCTATCATAGTCATGATTAAATCATATTTTGAGTATTCACTTTGTCTAAAATCAATAGGTGGCTTAAAGGTTTGAAAGAAAAGGTTTATTTTTGAGAAAACAAGTTTTAAGTTATTTTTAATCAAAATAATCGATTAACCTGTTTTGATAATCGATTATCTGTATATATTGAACTGATAATCGATTAACAACTTTTGATAATCGATTATCTTGACTTTTACTCGAGTAAAATTATTCAGCCTTGCGCACTTACTCGATTACTGCATGATTAATCGATTAACACTTTATTTAATCGATTAACACGTACAGATCTGGTTTTTAAATACGTTTTTCACTTCTCAAAAGCACTTTTAACCATTCCTAACTTTTGGGTATTCTATATAAACCTTTTCCTAACCTTTGTGAATCATTATTACCCTTTAGATCAAATCAATTTCTCAAAGTCACACTATTCTCTCTCACTTTCTCAAGATCAAAGTTCTCATTTTTACATTCTTTGATCAAGAATCTTTGAATCTCTCATGTTGATATTTTCATAGCTTTTGAAAGAGATTCATAGGATTGTTATTGTTTTAATTTGGTTGTAATCATTGCAAAGAAGGCAAGCTATCTACAACAAAGGAATACTTGGTGGTTGTTCATCAAGCAAATTCATCTTGGAAATCTTGTTGTGTTAACAAGCAATTGGAAGCCTTGGTGTGAGGTATCATCAAGCATTTGGAAGTCTTTGAAGCATCTCAAAGCAAAGTGGAAGACTTGTTGTGGGGATATCGACAAGCAAGAGAAGAGGTTAGATTAGATTCAATAGGGTTACAAGGCAAGGGTGTGGTATCTCTTGTAGGCTAGCAAGAAGGGAGTCTTGTGAGGCATTTACTTGTAATTTGAGAACTCTAATTCCTCATAGTGAAGAATCTCTCTTGGTTGAAGAGGGGACTGGAGTAGCTTTCAAGTGGATGAAAGTGAACCAGGATAAATCACTGTGTCGTATCTCTAAACTCTCTACTCTTTACAATTCTTGTTATTAATTGTGTTCTTGGTTGAAAACCTAGAAAAAGTGATTTTTCATAATTGATTGAATTGAATCTTAATTGTGCAAAATTGATTTGGGGAAAATCATTTTCATAACCTAGGTAATCAATAAGAATATTGGTGTTAATCAATTCCGCTTTATCTCTGATCATATGTGTTAATTGATTGATTTTCATATTTGATTGAAAAGTGATTTTTCAATTTTAACATTGATTAATCGAGTAATTGGTTTCATTAATCGATTAGTTTGAATTGATCATTCGGCATTAATTGATTAGTTGACTTGTTAATCGATTAATAGAAGAAAATTTCAAAAAAATCATTTCTTTTAATCGTTTTGATTTGTTTCTGGCGAAAATCTTTCAAGGTTTCTCTAACACCTATTCAACCCCCCTTCTAGGTGTTCTCCTAGTGTTTCCTAGTTGTTTCAACCACCGATTGTTGGTTCTTACCATTGGTATCAGAGCTCGGTCGAAAGACACGAGCATAGAGCTTTTTCGTTAAGATCCTTGAGGAAACTACAATGGGATTCGTACCCTTTGGTGGTGAAGGTGCTTCAATAAATCGCCCTCCTATGTTTGGTGGAGAGGGTTATGCTTATTGGAAAATTAGGATGAGAATCTTTATAGAAGCTATAGATGTGAACATTTGGGAAGCCATTGAAAATGGTCCTTATATTCCCTCAAAAGATGTAGAAGGTGTGCTTACACTAACCCCCAAAGATAAGTGGACCGATGATGATAAAAGGAAAATTCAATATGATTTAAAGGCTAAGAATATCATCACCTCTGCTCTATCTTATGATGATTTCTTTAGAATCTCCCAATGTCAAAATGCCAAAGAAATGTGGGACACCTTGCAAGTCACACATGAAGGCACTAGTGAAGTTAGGCGTGCTAGATTAAATTCTTTGATGCATGAATATGAATTGTTTCGTATGTTGCCTAATGAATCTATATGTTTTATGCAAAAGCGTTTTACTCATATTGTTAATCATCTCATTGCTCTTGGAAAAACTTTCTTGAATTGTGAACTTGTTAACAAAGTTTTAAGATGTCTAAGTAGGGAATGGCAACCTAAGGTTACCGCAATTGTTGAATCAAAGGACTTGGACACCATGGACTTAGCTACACTTTTCGGAAAGCTTCAAGAACATGAAATGGAGCTTGGATGTTTGCATATGCATGAAGAATCGGATAAGAACAAAGAAAGAAAAGGAATTGCTCTTAAAGCTCAAAGGTCATATCAAAAGGAAGAGAGTTCCGATAATGATGATAATGAAGATTCCGATTTGGACATTGATGAAGAGTAAATGATGCTTCTACTAAGAAAGTTCAATAAGATTCTAAGGAGAAAAGGAAGGTTGAACAAAGACAAAAGTAAAGAGAAGATTTCCCCACACTACAAGACCAAGACATCAAAAGAAGGTATAGTTTGCCATGAATGTGGAAAGCCCGGTCATCTCAAGTATTCGTGCTCTAAGTATCTCAAGAAGAAGGAGAAAGAAAAGAAAAATTCAAAATCTAAAAGAGCATACATAGTTTGGAATAGTGATGATGAAGATGACAAGAAAAGCACATCGAATAGTTCTTCGGATGATGAAGATGCCGCTTGTCTCAATTTGATAGCTCTAGTAGAAGAAGAGGATAGTTCAAATGATGAATCAAGTGAGCAAAGCTACGAAAGCGATGTAAGTGAAACTAAATCCGAAATTTCTTCTAAATATGAAATTCTATATAATGCTTATGAAGAAATGCATGAACATCTCAAGAAACTAGCTTCGAAAAATATTGAAAGGAAGAAGCTCATTTTGAAACATCAACAAGAGATTTTAGAACTTCAAAAACAAGTTGATGAGCTTAATCTTGAAAATGAAACTGTTGATCTTATCTATGCTAGTTCTTCTTGTGATTGTGCTAGTAGATTGAATAATGTGGTTGATTGTGAGGATTGCAAGTTGCTTAAAGATGAAAATGCTATTTTGAAAAATAAGCTTGCAAGTTTCACAAATGGTGATATTAGATTGCGCACATTGTTAAATTTTCAAAGAGAAAATTCAAACAAGTTTGGTTTGGGTTATACTAATGCTAAGAGTAAATCTCATAGAAATGTTGTTGATTTTTCTAAAGTTGATTTTTCAAATGCACCAACATGTTTCTATTGTGGTACTCATGGACATACTTCAAATGTGTGTTATATTAAAGTGCATGGTATACCTAAAGGAAAGTTTGTTTGGATGAAAAAGGGTGAAAGTCCCTACACTAACAAAAATGGATCCAAAACCATTTGGATACCAAAAGGCAAAGCATGATTGTTTTGTAGGTAATATTGAAGATGCAAATGAAGGTCTATACACATTTCTTAAAATCTCAAGTAAAAGTCCTACAAGTTGACACAATTGATATTGTTGGACATCTTCAATTGGTATCAAGAAGAGAATCCTACAAATTGGTAACATTTGATATTATACAATTGGTATTTGTTTAGTCACAAGTGGTATTATTTCTCTTGATGTGATATTGTTTATACTTTTGAGAAAATACTATTGGTATCAAATTCTTACAATTAGTATTACAATTGGTATACAATTGTTTCAATTGGTATCATTGAGTGATTATTAGATGATTATCATGCTATTGAAGAAATGTTTGATATAGAGATAGTATGGTTATTAATTTCTCTATTTTGGTTTAGATATCTCTATATATGACATAGTACTCTCATAGTATGACATAGTATTTCTTATTTTGGCTTAGATTTTATATTTCAATTGGTATATATATTACTTTTTGATAATGCCAAAAGGGGAGAAATAGTATGTTTTGACTATTTTGGGGAGAAATGGTATATTTTGTTGAGAAATGATATGTTTTCGGAGAAAGGTTGTTTTGTTGTTTTTATGTAGGCTGAGCAAAGTTGTTGAAGATAGGGGGAGAATCAAGCTTAACTCAATTGGATTTCGAATGTCAAAAGCATTAATTGAGGAGGAGCAAGAGTCTCACCAAGTGATCAAATGGTTCAAGCATCAACAACTTCACAACTTCAAAACATGTTTGTCATTTTCAAAAAGGTGGAGATTGTAAGATCCATGAAGAATGTTTTGATAAATGCCAAAAGGTTTTGAACAAGCTTAAATGTGTTGGTCAAGTTCAAGCTCAACAAGCAACAACAAACATCAAGTTATGAAGAGAGAGCCAACTCATGAAGACTTAGTTTGGTAGTTTATGTTTTATTGTTTTATCTTTAGCCTCTCAAGTCTCTTAGTTTATGAGTTTGGGTAGAGTATATTAGAGGGTAGTGAATCTCTATCATAGTCATGATTAAATCATATTTTGAGTATTCACTTTGTCTAAAATCAATAGGTGGCTTAAAGGTTTGAAAGAAAAGGTTTAGTTTTTGAGAAAACAAGTTTTAAGTGATTTTTAATCAAAATAATCGATTAACCTGTTTTGATAATCGATTATCTGTATATTTTGAACTGATAATCGATTAACAACTTTTGATAATCGATTATCTTGACTTTTACTCGAGTAAAATTATTCAGCCTTGCGCACTTACTCGATTACTGCATGATTAATCGATTAACACTTTATTTAATCGATTAACACGTACAGATCTGGTTTTTAAAATACGTTTTTCACTTCTCAAAAGCACTTTTAACCATTCCTAACTTTTGGGTATTCTATATAAACCTTTTCCTAACCTTTGTGAATCATTATTACACTTTAGATCAAATCAATTTCTCAAAGTCACACTATTCTCTCTCACTTTCTCAAGATCAAAGTTCTCATTTTTACATTCTTTGATCAAGAATCTTTGAATCTCTCATGTTGATATTTTCATAGCTTTTGAAAGAGATTCATAGGATTGTTATTGTTTTAATTTGGTTGTAATCATTGCAAAGAAGGCAAGCTATCTACAACAAAGGAAGACTTGGTGGTTGTTCATCAAGCAAATTCATCTTGGAAGTCTTGTTGTGTTAACAAGCAATTGGAAGCCTTGGTGTGAGGTATCATCAAGCATTTGGAAGTCTTTGAAGCATCTCAAAGCAAAGTGGAAGACTTGTTGTGGGGATATCGACAAGCAAGAGAAGATGGTAGATTAGATTCAATAGGATTACAAGGCAAGGGTGTGGTATCTCTTGCAGGCTAGCAAGAAGGGAGTCTTGTGAGACATTTACTTGTAATTTGAGAACTCTAATTCCTCATAGTGAAGAATCTCTCTTCGTTGAAGAGGGGACTGGAGTAGCTTTCAAGTGGATGAAAGTGAACCAGGATAAATCACTGTGTCGTATCTCTAAACTCTCTACTCTTTACAATTCTTGTTATTAATTGTGTTCTTGGTTGAAAACCTAGAAAAAGTGATTTTTCATAATTGATTGAATTGAATCTTAATTGTGCAAAATTGATTTGGGGAAAATCATTTTCATAACCTAGGTAATCAATAAGAATATTGGTGTTAATCAATTCCGCTTTATCTCAGATCATATGTGTTAATTGATTGATTTTCATATTTGATTGAAAAGTGATTTTTCAATTTTAACATTGATTAATCGAGTAATTGGTTTCATTAATCGATTAGTTTGAATTGATCATTCGACATTAATTGATTAGTTGACTTGTTAATCGATTAATAGAAGAAAATTTCAAGAAAATCATTTCTTTTAATCGTTTTGATTTGTTTCTTGCGAAAATCTTTCAAGGTTTCTCTAACACCTATTCAACCCCCCCTTCTAGGTGTTCTTCTAGTGTTTCCTAGTTGTTTCAACCACCGATTGTAGGTTCTTACAGCTGAGATTACAATGTTGATTGAAAGGTAAGAAAATTACTGATTCACAATGTATTATTAGATTCTTACATTAGATTTTTTTTTCTTAACTTCCTTTTTTTTCACTTAGCAGTAGTGCCAGTCAAATACCAACAATGGCTATGAGTTCTTCACAGCTTACAACAGGGTCCCAAAGCTCTTCAGCAATTGCTCTGAACAATCCAGACTTGCGTAAATCTATTATTGAGATAAAAAACTCTCCAACGATTATATTTCTACTTAACAAATTTATATTGTTGCTCTTTAGTAAGCACTATTTCAATTTGTGAAGTCTGTCTTTCCTATTGTCATCTCTATTACGTGCTGCTAATAACTATTACCATTTCCTAACTTTGACTTTGTCAATGTAATCTCCATTATAATCAACCTTAGCAATAACTTCTAAAAATGAATTTATAATAACAGCCTGGAAGATTTTCATGTGTTGGCAATATTCATCAAGAAATAATAGAAGATCACAATTGGTGTTATGATGGTTGTGACACATGCCCAAACAAGGTTGTTGATGAAATAAGAGATGATGGAACAATGGGACTAACATGTAGAAGATGCAAAAAAGAGCCAGCCATTATAACACCAAGGTAATGTATATATCAATTTCTAAATATCTGACATACTATTTAGGAATTGTCAGCTTACCTAATTATGTGGAAACATCTATCCAAATCAGATTTAAGGTGCAAATAAGAGTGAACGATGGCACTGCGGATGCTTGCTTCACATTATTTGACAAGGAAGCATTCCGTTTGTTGCATAAATCGGCAAACGAATTGAAGAAAGAGATCATCAAGGTACCTTCCACTATATCTGAATCAAAGTATCATAAATATAATCAACTCAGTATCTAAATTATAATTTATATGTAAACCATGAATTTAAATTGTAGGAAAATGATGAATATGGATTCCCCAAGATCCTGGACACATTGCTATTAAAAAAAATTGGCATTTGTGGTTGATGTCAATCAACATTTTAACATTGAAAAAGGACTGGATAATTACAATGTGGTCACTATAGCAATCAGTCATGGAGGTAAATATGTCTTAAATATTTTACCTTTTAATGTTTATTCACTGCATACCTTATATACAATTACTTATCAACTAACTTTAACATATATTTGCAACTCAAATATGTTATAAAGCACAACAATGCAACTCAAACTATGCAATGCAACTTGGATTCTACTACTCACCTCTCCAGTTTCAGCACCAATGTAATATATCTTTGCTCACTTCTCTTTTCAACAATCAATCATTATTATTAATAATTATTAACCTATATTATCAAATAGTTGATATTCCTTATATTAATTTCATCTTATTTAATTAATTCATACAGCAGGACAGCAACTCAACTAATTATCAACTTGAGGGAGTTAACACAAATAACACACTAATATAAATCCTAATTTTTTTTCTCCCCTCCTCATTCCTCTACTCCTCTTGTTTTCATCTGCTATTTCTCGGTAGGGGGAGGGGGATCTGTCCCTCCCTTTCCTTTGGGAAAGGGTGTGGGTTTATTTTCCCCAAGTTTTTCTGGGTTTTGTCTTGCCTTTGTGCAAGTTGTTTTTGTTTTGTGTGTTTCATGTGGAGGGATACCTCTGGATAGTTTCAACTTTCCAGATCTGATGGTTATCCTCTTTGCTCCAATAATTGGAAGGCCACTCGTCGAGACAGATCTCTCTTTGCTGACTGTTGATTTGGCTACCGTCCAACGACTCTCTCGTTTTAGATCTGAGATTCCTTGTCACCGAACTGAGCTTAGTCCCAGCATCAATGAGATTGTTATCTTGGTATTAAAGGTTATTGAATCTCCTGTTAGAGTCGGGTTTTGGCAGTTGCTGATGATCCGTCACATGGAAGAGTATGTTGTTGCAGTGTATTTTGTTTTCCCTTTAATTATTATCAGTGTGAAATTTCTTGTATTGTTTTTTATATATGAATAAAATACACCTTTTCCCTTTAAAAAAAAAACTTGAGGGAGTTGATCCAGGGACACCAATGTCCATTGTTTCAAAAAAGAAAAAGAAGATTGTTGACTTTGGAGATCCAGAGTGCATAGGTATAGATGACCTCCAAACACCTCAACTCTCAACCTCCAAAGCTAAAAAACCAATGAAGAGAGAGAAGAATGATTAATTTCATTCAAGTATCATTTCTTTCATTAAAAAATACTTTGCATCTTTCTTCTTACAAATGTTAATAGACTCCACAAGTTTCTACACTAATATTTATTTTTTAACTATTTCATTCCGATAAATAATTTCATACTAATTAGTTTACTTTCATTTGCTGCAGATCAAGATGCAGTCTCCCTCCTGAATTTACTCTTAGTTTATGAGATATTGATCTATGTAGCATCACCTATTTTCAATTGACATCAACTTTTGTGTTAGTAACTAATGATGTCAACATATTCCAAATATTTTGTGTAAGCTAAGGAAACTCTGCTACTTCCAATCAGATTTGGAAGCAAAGAAGCACAAATTATTAAGTTTTTAAGTCTTTGTACAAATTATTACGTTTTTAAATTCCCTCTCATTACTTTATATCTTCTAATTATTGCTGATTAACTCCATAAACATACCCAATTAAACATTTCCGCATTCTACATTTCACTTTTTAATTTCAAATTTACTAATTCAATTTCCCGATTTAATTCATTGCCCAACTTTATCTCACTCTTCAGTTGGAGAAACACAAACGTTATAGGTCCGTGTATTGCACAAGCAAAGGTACTAGTTAGAGATATAGCCAAATCTTTTCAACATTGCAGTTTTTACTTTGTTAATATGAATTGCAATATAGCGACTCATTATCTTGCTACATGGATGAGATATGACTTTTTAGTTCTTGCCTAAACTCTTTTTTCGGTCCTGATCCTTAAAAATTCAAATTTTTTATTTTGATTTTTATCGTTAGGATAATTTTGTTAAGTGCTGATGTGACTAACGGCGAGCTACATCCGCCATTTAACATGTAAAAAAATATTAAAAATATATATACCATGTGACATTACAATAATTAAAAAGTGATTTTTAGAGTCAAATATTTTTTTAATCCCGGAAAGTTTAGCGAATTTTGATTTTAGTCTCTAACAATTTAACGAGTTTTGATTTTGATTCCTAAAAGCATATTTGTGATCCACACAGTAGGCTAATTTAGATATTTGACAGGTTTAATGCAAGATTTGATTTTTTCGATTGAGCTTTTCTATTATGTGCCCTAAGTACAAATGACAATAGGTAGTGTATGGAAATGGAAAAACTACTTAACTACCCATACATGTGGTATACATGTCTTAGGTGGCAAGGTTTTATTGGTTTAAGAATGGATTGCATAGCAACCATTCAATTTTTGATTGCATTTTAGAAATTTCCATGATCATAATCGATTATAACCTAAATTTGTTTCTATTTGGTATGTCCGCTGAGAAATGATTTTAAGATAATATTTTTCGTTTGTAGTACGTTAAAAAGATTACTTTTACGTAATAAGTTAAAAAAAACAATAAAAGTATGCAATCCTCATGCTTATATTTAGTATTAAAAAAAAAGCTTTTTTGGTTAAAGTGATGGTGCAATTGACATTTTAACAATATAAAAAAAATTCAAAAGTACCATACACTCCTCATGTTTAGATTTAACTAAAAATGTTTTTTTTAATGAATAAAACTATAAAAGCATCATTATTGTTGGAAAAAGAGTGGATAATGGTTGTATTGTAGAAAATATCCCTGCCTTAAAAACAAGATTTCTGAATAATCGTGGTGCAATTATATCAACCTATTCTTACTCCCAAAATTTGCACAACAACTTCTTACTCATGCACTTAAGGCTGGAAACCTCTGAAGCATGGGTACACTGTTTTAGGAGCCGTACACGTACCGGGTACTTTTTGGGTACGGGTACGGCTTGGGTACGCCTGGGTACGTACCCCTGAACAAAAAAAACAAAAAAAAACTTGGGTACATATTTGGGTACGCCGGGGTACGCGATGGGTACGGTACCCACCAATTGGGTAGGCACAACACCACTAAAATTGAAAATTTTTATTTTTTTCCTTTTTTTTTATTCCCAGCCTTAGACATCTTAATTTTATCCTAGGGTTGAGTTTTGAAGCAAACCCTCTCTGCCTCCTCTCTATCTCTCGAAGCACCCTCTCTGCCTACTATCTTTATCTCTACTGTCAGCTGTCGTTCGCTCGTCGTGCTGTTCGCTGCTCGCTCGCTATCGTTGTCGTGCTCCTCGAACCCGTCGCTACAGAGATAAAATACTTCTACTCTGTTACTTATTTTTCTAATGAGATTTGCTGCATCTTAGAAAGTTAGGATTTCATTTGCTGCATCTAATGAGATTTGCTGCATCTTGTAATTTTTCAGTTTTTTTTCATAGTATCATACTGATTTCGTAAGCTTGTTCTTTTTTTTCATAGTATCATACAGTTTTTTAAGTGTTTATTATTAATTTGAATTTAATTTTTTTTTACATCAAAATAATTTTTAAGTGTTTATTATTAATTTTAACTTAATTTTTACCTTACTGATTTTATTTTTTCCATTTTTTTAAATTTAAATATAATTATATTAATAAAATTAATTATTAAATATATATATATATAAACGTACCCGTACCCTAATTTTTTAGAAATTACCGTACCCCGTACCCGTACCCGTACCGGGTACCGGTACCGTACCCGTACTCATGCAACCAGGAAACTTGGATACTCACAAATATAGGTTGCTCAATCAAAGGAAAATAAAACTAAAGCAAAGAGAATGGTGTTTTTCGTTGTGTGTCCCAACCAGACTGTACAGGTGGTCTCTTATATATAGCACTGGGCTGAGTCTCACAACTGCCAAAAAGGGGTATTGATTTTCAAACCACCCATTTTGGGCTTTTGACCCCCTTTTAAATTCTTTTTACATTTTTACCCCTTTCTTTTCTTCATCCTTTTCTACTGCTTCTTCTTCCTCTTTTCCTCCTCCTCTTCTTCTTCCTCTTCCCACTTCTTTTTCTCCTTCTCTTCCTCCTTCTCTTTCTTGTTTTTTTTTCTTCTTCCCCATTCATCGTAAACCTCTTCTTCTTTAAAATTTTCTTCTTTTCTTCTTCTGTAAAATTCTCTAACAGAAGTACGTGTTTTTTTCACATACTTCAGGGCCCTGAAGTACGTGGTTTTTTTGCACAGACTTCAGGGCTCTGGAGTATGTGCTTTTTAACATACTTCAAGGCCCTGAAGTACATGTTTTTTCTTAAATAAATAAATAAATAAATTTTTTATTTTTTTACCTCTACGCCCAAGTCTTGTCATATATGCAAAATGCACGTATTTGCAAAATGCACGTACGCCTAGGCTCTGAAGTACGTTTTTTTTTTCACATACTTCAAGGCCCTTAAGTACGTGTTTACGTGTGTTTTTTTTCACATACTTCAGGGACCTGAAATACATGTTTTTTTCACATAATTCAGGGTCTTGAAGTACGTGCTTTTTTTCACATACTTCAAGGCCCTGATGTACGTGTTTTTAAAAAAAATTAAAATTTTTGTCCTTACGCCCAAGCCCTTGCGTATGTGTAAAATGCACGTGCGCCTAGGCTCTCAAGTACGTGTTTTTTCACATACTTCAAGACCTTGAAGTATGTGTTTACGTGTTTTTTCACATACTACAGGACCCTAAAGTACGTGTTTTTTCTCACATACTTTAGGGACTGGGCGTAGGGTCTATTTCCTACACTTTAACATTGGCGTAAAGCACTTTTTACACGAAAAAAAAGTATGGAGTGATAGTGAGTGTGGGTGAAGGAAAAATGTGAGTGTGAGGGTGTCAGAGAAGAAGAAGGGTGTGGGTGGGTGTGGTGGAAGAAGAAAAATAAGGAGAAGGAGGATAAGGTGTGTGTGGGTGGAGGTGGTGGAAGAAGAAAAAGGAGGAGGAGGAGGAGAAAGAAATAAAGAAAAGAAAAAAGAAGAGGAAGAAGAAAAAAGAAGGGTATTTTTGAGAAAAAAAATTAAAAGAGAATCAAAAGCCCAATTAGGGAGGTTAGAAAATCAATACCCGCCAAAAATAATGGTAAAATAGATTACAATTATCATAAATAAAGCCTATCTTGAAACGGCTATATAATGGCGTAAAAAGTTTGTAACGATTATTTGCAAAATAGCCTACGTCAGCCCAACTTCACAAGGCCCATCATCAACAACAACTGAAACTCTTCACTCTCCACCCAAAAAAAAAAAAAAAAAACTCTTCACTAAATCGCTCAACGTAGCAAGGGAGTCAGGTATATCTTTTAATCCTTAAATTGACATAATTAAGTACACACTTTATTGACTTGAAAAAATTGAAGTACTTCGACTAAATATTTCGAATCAAAATTCTTATATCGAAGTCCGCGTAAGACAGCCCAGTTGGTAGCTGCAGGGACACTTAGGATTTTCTCCTCCTCAGGTCATGGATTCTAGTCCCGGACCTCCCATGTAAACAAAAAAAAAAAAAATTCTTACATCGAATCTTAACTTGGTATCTAGTTCTCAAGCCTTTAGCCTTTAGACATCACATCTATATTGCACTTTTTTTTTTTTTTACATAAAACTCTTAGACAGCATAAGATAAAATATAAAATAAAAAAAGTCATGTCATCAAAGCAAAATGTTATATGTACATCACAATTGATATTTGAATGTATATATGTTTGTTTTATATGCAAAAAATGTTGTGTTTTTACATGTAAAACAAAACAGATGTACATTTAAATATCAATTCTGGATATATATATCATTATATAGTCGTTGAACAACTCATATTTCTGGATATATATATATATATATATATATATAGTGGTTGAACAACTCATATTTGTAAAGTCCGAGAACATTAACCGTAACTTCATTTATTTTTTCTTTAAAAAAAAAAACTAGAAATGGGACAACATTGAATTTTAGTAGGCTAAAATGCACTTTTGGTCACTTAAGCTTTTCAAATATGCAAATTCAGTTTTTAAATTATTTTTTGAGTTAAAACAGTTCCTCGTGATAATTTTTTGTGCAGATTCGGTTCCTCTATCATCTTTTCGTTAAAAAAATAGGTGTTATTTTATGTGGCAATATCCATCAATCACATGCTACCACGTGGCATTTTGATTACCTAATTATTAATTAAATATTAAATAAATCAAAATTAAATAAAAATTCATGGTAGTTTTGGCTGCTATACAGTAAGTGTGGCTGCTCCATTTGTGGTAACTGTGATTTAACTACTTTGCAGTAATTGTGATTTAAATTTTATTTAATTAATAATTAGGTAATCAAAATGCCACGTGGTAGCATGTGATTGGTGGATATTGCCACATAAAATAACACAGTTTATTTTTTAACGAAAGGATGATAGAGGGACCGAATCTGCGCCAAAAATTAACATGAGAGATTGTTTTAGCTCAAAAAATAATTAAGGGACTAAATATGCAAATTTGGAGCTTAAGAGATCAAAAGTGAATTTTAACCATTATAGTAATAATCATGCATTAAAATTAAAGGAGAATGCTAAATAATATTTTTAAAGTATTGATTAAAGAAGTAATAAAAAATATAATTATATTTAGATAAATATTAAATTTAAGACATCAAAAAATTTGTATGTAGATTTTTAGTACACTTTTTTCTTGATATATTCATTGATCAATGTTCATAAAATATAATTAGCACTGATAAGGCCCAACGTAGTTGGTAGATAGTTGAGTTCCTTAACCATGATGTCGGGGGTTCGATCCCTGCCGTGAGTATGAAAAAGACTTTGTTGCTAAAGACAAAACTCATTGCAATGGTTTCTACGTCTCGGAAGGGATTAGTCTTTGGCCGGGGATACCCTTGGCGCACACAAAAAAATAATAAAATATACTCTCTCCGTCCCTAATTCTAAGACCCTCTTGGATAAAAAAATTTGGTTCTAAATGTAAGACCTTCTTTGTAATTTTTTACAAAATTACCTTTACATCTAATCATTGTGGTCTAAGTTTTTGTGAGAAGAAGTAAATAAAATTGTATTGGAATATGAAATGGAGCTTGTTTAATGGAGTTTGTTTAATGTTGTAAATGACTTGGAAATTGATTCACTACATTAAATATAGATGATGAAGTATTTAGGAATTAAAATTAATTATTGAAAAATGAAAAATTTATTATGTTCTAATAATTGGTAGAAGATATTTTTGAAAGAATGTATCAATCTTAATATAGAATTTAACATGGACGTAACCAAGAAAACCTTGTAATTAGGGAAGAAGGGAGTAATTAGGAAGACTTTATTTAAAATTTAAAAATAATCCATATGCTTTTTTGACGCAATGGAGACAAACTAACACAAATACATACTCCGCAATCAATAATTGATGAAGGATCTACCACCAATTGTGATCTGAATTACTGACAGCAGCAGAAGCAGGAGGTGGTGGACTGGTGGGTGTTGAATTGATTCCAATTTCTTCAAGTCCAAGTTACCTCTTTGACTTTGGCACTTAGGGGTATGATGGTCATTTCAATCATCAAACGAAACTTCTGATTGCATCCTTCCAAGCAGGCGGCGCGGTAGAGAAAGGAAGACCGTACCAGATTGATTTCTGCTTCACGGGTTTTAAAGCCAAATAAAAGGCCCATATAATTGGTTTGAATTACGACGATGCCATTGCTTGTGATGCTGCAATGAGTGGTCAGTGGCCATGTTGTGAATTAACGTGCATGGAAGGGTATAATATCTGAAGGACCATACTGTTATTGGGGACTGACTAGGTGTTCAGAGCCCAACCATTCCAAAATAAAATAACAAACCGATCAAAAAAACCGAAATCGGCAAAAAGGGGAATTTGCTTAGATGTTTTCGGATTGACTATTGAAAAATCGATTGGTTTTTTGTTTTAGTTTTAAAAATTGAATGGGACCTCTAATTATAAATATATGCATAAAAGTAGACTAGTTTAGGCTTAATACTTATGCACACAAGGTACATATGTACAATGTTATATTAGTTTGTGCTAATTATAAATGCTAACAACAAAGATAGTTGTTTTCATGTATATATGTTTATAACTTGTTACAAAAGAATATATGTTTATGATAAAATAATTAATTTATATAAAAATCATATAAAAGTTTTAATTAAATTAAAACCGAATCGAATCAAACCGAAACCGCATATTTTATTTTGGATTGAACTGGATTGGATTAGATTTGATTGTGTAATTAAATCAAATCAAACCGAACCACATATATATTTTATAATCAGATTGAATGACTTTTTGCCTCAACCAAACCGAACCATATCACAGACACCCTAACTAACACACGAGGTAACCGAATTATTACGAATCCTACACCCCTTGAGTTAGGTAGTTAGGTATCAATGTATCATACATTTGTAGGGATGAAAAAAGTTGAAAAGAAATTCAAAAAATTGAATAGAAAATTATATTTAATTTTGTACACATGATTTTGTTCGGAATTTACTAGTTTGTCATGCAACAAGATCTTCATAATTCTGAGAAAAATGATTGATCAATCTATAAAATTAACTTACAAATAAACCTACATCACAAATAAGGATGAACATGGGTACCCATGGGCGGGGATAGTTCATACCCATGCCCATATCCATAAGTATTTGCGGGTATTTGCGCGAGTAACGGGTACCTGTGGATATCCACGGATTTTAAACTTTTTATTATATAATTATATATTTTGTAATAATTATTATACATAAAATAATTATGAGATGAATAATTACATACGTATGATAAATGTTTATCATTATAATTTCATTTTTAAAATTCAATATGAAATATAAATAAAAGAAATTTTATATGTTCTCAAAGTAATAAAAAATTATTAATATATATAATATTTGTTAGTAAAATATTATTTTATATATGCGGGTACCCATGGGCGGGTATCATAATACCCGTCCCCACCCGCAAGGGAATAGTGTGGGTACCCGCAGGCATGGATATTTTGCCCATCTCTAATCATAAAGGTAATGACGTGTGTCACTTACTTATTATTAATTGGTTAACAAGTGACACATATGATGTATGCTTATTTATAGGTTGATTTATCATGACCCTATCAGATGAGCATATAATTTTTAAAGAAAATACTTGTGTCTTTTTTTTTTTTAGTGTACACCAACCGGTACTCGGAACTGATTTATCCAGAATCCGACTCATCAAGTCCGACCCAACTGAGCTCGCACTAAGTGGTAGGGGTCTCCTAGCGGGAGTTGCTCTATACCCAAGGCTCGAACTCGAGACTGGTTGGTTAAGGGAGCAAGTGAGCTATCACTTGACCAATCGCGCGTTGGTACCAGTGTCCTTTTCTTTTAAACTAATATTACTGGTATTTATACCCATGAATTGCACGAGATGAAGTTATCAAAGGAACAATTATTATATAATTATTATATGTGCTTTGTTTCGGTATTTTTTTTAGATAAATGGTTGACATACTCTTTTTAGGTGGTTCAATAAAAATGCACCGTGTGTTATTTTATGTCACATTAGCTCAAAATCACACATTTATCATTTTATTTAATGAGTTAGGATTTGTTGACACCGTGTGTACAATTTGGTCACTTACACCTTCACATAACTTTTTATGTATTATGAAATTTGTTAATCCAACCGTTGAATTATATTTTATTATCATGACGTGCATACATACCAAATTTCAAATCATTCGGAAATTCATAGGTATGTAATCTAATAATGCATATTTACTTATATTTTAAATAATGTATTATCCATTAAAATAGAATAGTCAGATGAAGTATCAAATAATTTTTATATTATATGAAATTTTGTAGACTTTATGTACTTGATAATAACATATAATTCAACGAATGGATTGACAAATTTCATAATATATAAAAAGTTATGTGAAGGTGTAAGTGACCAAGTTTTACACAACAAATCCTAACTCATAATAATGTTATATGAACATCAAAAATAAACATCTGAACCTGACATTGCATGTTTTATATGTTTATTATGAATATTCAGATAACATTTTTATTTATCTAATAAGATAAATGAATATTCAACAAATCCTTGTAACAATAGACCAACTCTCCCTTGAGTGAGAGTTTATTAAAAAACAAATATATTCATTCAATATATATATATATATATATATATATATATAATTCAATATATATATATCGATCGCAGGCCATGTTATCTAATGAAAGCCATAAAATACAAATTTATTAGGAAAACAATTTTGATATTTTCAATAAATTTTTTCTTGCCTATCTTGTTCTTTCTCCAAATTGGAGAGAATTTGTTTTTCTCTTGCTGTCTTGCCTAAACTTCCTAGATATATATAAAAAAAAAAAATAAATCACAAGTTCATACTATTTATCTCTCGGAAATATAAAAATTTCTTATTACATTTAACTCTTCAAAAATACTTATTATTAGTATTTGCTTTTTTTTTTAATCCCACACTAAGTTTTCTCTCTCTAGTTTTACTCCTCACAATCAAACATACATAAGAGTTTCTTTTACGTGGTAAATGTATCATTTGACATTTGTGTGTTTAACTTTTTACGTATCTGGCCAATAAGTTTTAGTGCGGGTTAAATATTCAAAGGGTAAAATTACACCTCTATGAAATTATTATTTGCTCAAAAAACTTTTACGTTTTCATCCATTACACCTTATCTTTTTTTTTTTCAGGTCATATCATATCATTAATTAATTATCTCTCTTCTTTTCTTATCATTTTTACATCTCCTATACTAAAAAAATGTGTAATATATTTTTCTTGTTGAAATCTTTTAAACTCATCAAATAATTTAATGATCTCTTAATTAAGTAATAATTGGATTAGTCCCTGACTTAGTTTAAATTTTTAGTTCCGATATTAACAATCAAATTAATTCTTGAGGTTAGCGAAATTCCAAAATAATCCCCGAAATAGCAAAATATGAATCAAGTTAATCCCTGAAAATTTGGACTGTTAGTAATCCTTATTAATGATCAACCCACGTGGACCCATGAAGAGTCAAAACGACATCGTTTGGCCATTATTTAAAAAAAAAAGAATAATATCATGGACCGGTTTAAATCACCTCATCCAATGACTATAATTAATATCACCTCCATTCATCTAACGACAAAAACTTCATCTTCAATCTATAATTTCAAGGACCAATCTAACCTAAAATCTCTTTGCTATCTCTCTCTCCTCTCCATCTCTAGTCTCTACTACAAGAATAATACATATTACCGTTGGATAAGGTATAATGATGTAATCTATCTTTTTCTCCATGTAACAAGTGCATTGCAGAAAACAAGATTTGCTTATTTTTGAAGGAGATTGAACTAATAACTAGAGTATATATTTAACAATTCCCAAACAAACAATGAACCAAGATAACATGACGTGATAGCACACAAAAAATAAAAAAACGAAAAATTCTGTCTTTCATTAAGGTGCAAAGAGAATGAAAACGTTTCTTACTCTGGTCCAATTCCCTTTTGAAGATGATTCATAATTGTAGTCTAATTATACAACTAAATGTTAATATAAGATTCTATCTCAAAACCAATTGATAACGAGAGGATAGCTCATTAAGTATTTAAACCATATCAAAGAGAATGAGGCAAGTAAAATGAGACTTCCAACATGCCCCCTTCACATAAGCTTGGCAGAATAGAAGCTCATAACGAAATACCATGCTAAAGTTCCTTCTCAAAATCAATTGACAATAAAAAGAGTAACCAAACATGTATTTATACCATACCAAGAAGAACGAGGCAAACAACGCAAGGCCTCCAACACTAAAATTACAATTTAGTGCCACTTGGAACTTCCCGGTACTTCTTAAATCCATGCCTCCAACTTGAATTATAAAAGCTAAAATTAGCCTCTTGCTCCACCTTGTGAAACTTGAGATACTAAAACCAACAGTACAACGCTTTTTTTTTTTTTTTGAAGTTGGGGTATGTAGGGAGTTGCCCAACAAGAAGAAGCAACTACAAGAGCTAGTGCAACTTGTTCACATTGAAATAAGAGAGGAGAGAAAGATAGCAAAAAGATTATACTACTATGTCAGATTGGTGTATAAAACTATGAGTTGAAGATAAAGATTTTCGTTGTTGGATGAACGGAGATGACATCATAGTTGTCCATGAGATTAGGCATTTTTTTAAATAATGGTCAAATGACATTGTTTTGACTTTTTTTTTTATTAATCTGCAGTTCTGCATAGATTAATCGTTAAAGATTAATCACTAATGACCAAAAACCTCTATAATTGAAACAACTCATATTTTATTATCTCGAAAAGTAATTTAAAATTTCAATAATCATATAAACTAATTTGAATATTCTTACCAAGTTATTGACCAATTAGTCTATCTACACTTTATTAATTCACTTTTTATTTTGTAACATTTTCGAATCAAGTGATAGAAGAAGCGGTGCAAAAAGTTGAGGGCGGTTACGACGAAAACATCAAGGCAGGGGAAAAGGGAAGATTGGAAGGAAGAAACAAAAACAAAAAGCGGTAAAGCTAACAGAAATTTGAAGAATTTAAAAAGGCAACTAATGGAAGAGAGTTTCAGACGAAAACGACGTATGCAAGAAATTGGAATGGTCTGAACGTCACGCTTCTTCCATACACTCTTCCTTTCCTTCTCTCCAATACAATATTTTACGGTATGTTTTTTTATGTGCTATAAAATAAATGTTAAAAATTTTATATTAGGTAAAGATGAATAAACAATTAATATAATTAATACACATAAATTTTATAATTATTTTAATTTTTAATACAAAATTATCTTGTATGTAGTATGAGTTTTTTAACATGTGTTTTATAAAACACATTATTTTTTTTAAAATTTATAATCTTTGTCATACTACAATAAATCACACTTTACCAAGTTTTTTTTTGCTTTTCTTATAAATTATTCTACAATTTCTATAAAATAATTATTTTTCTCTTATTTATTAAATGATTTAATTATATTTATTTTTTAAATCATTGATCAAAGAGAAATAAATTAGATGAATCAGTAATAATTTTTAGATAATATGGTTAAACTAACAGTTTGTTGATTTTAAGATTATCAATCATGAAATACTTTAATATTAAATGAAGACAAAATTGTAATGTTATGAGACTTTAAAAAAAAAAATCAATAAAATTAATTTCACTTAATTAACTTAATTGACCCATGTACCAAGTCTTAAAGTTTGAAAATTGGAAATTCCGAATTCGATCTTAAGCGTCATCATTTGATAGATTTAATTCCCTTCTCCTCATGTCCCCGTAAATAAAAAATAAAAAAATATTTTACCTATCAAAAACAAAAAACTTCTAATAAAAGCTAGATATCATTACTAACTTTTTATAATTTTTTTATATCAATTATCACTCTATTACATCACAAGTATATTTATTTGGTATGCAATATTTAATGATGCGTAAATATTTTTAAATAATTTATATCTAAAGACAATAAAACTTTTTAAAAAATAACTTACAAAAGAGATAATATTTGATATCTTTAAAATAGAAGTACAACTCTTAACAAAATATATGTCGAATTCAAAGTTCGGCTTTAAATTATGCAGAGAAAGCTCATCAACCTTTATATTTCTGCTCAAATAAAATTAGTGTCTCGGATGTAAGAATGCTAAATGGTTTATTAAAAATTAAAATTATTTAATATATATACACCAAAGCTATTAAATGAGGAGAAATGATTATTTGAAGATAATTAGATATTCCGAGTTTGCCAATAATCGTTGGCTCAGTTGGTTATGGTTGAGTTTAGGGTTTAGAGATTTTGGATTCGAGTCCTATCGATATAAGGACGATATTGATGGATAATCTATAAATATCTCTGTAACCGCATTTTGAGTCTGAAAGTTTATCCTAACCCTGATGAATCCCGAAACCTAACTTATCTAAAATTTAGTTCATAAAAACAACCAAGAAATTGGTGTGTTAATTACCAAAAAAATTTGTGTAACCGCTTTTTCGAGTTTGTGTAACAATATTGGTGTGTTAAATTGTTAATTACCAAAAACAATTGTTGCTCACAGCCTTGTAATAATTATAACCTATGGAATATGATTATCTCAAATGTACATGATAAAAAAAATAGAAAAATATTGCTTCCTCGGTCCCACTATTATTTAAAAAAATATATTTAAGTTTTTAATCCCAGAACTTAGATGTACTCTTGGCATTGGTCCTTAAACTTTTTTTTTTCCGATGCTTGGAGTCCATAAACTTTGCTCAAATTTTGAAAATAGTCATTTCATCACTTAAGTAGTGATATGACCGAGAATATGTTACGTCATTTTTGTCACGTCGATAGGTAATGTGACAGATGATGTCACGTGACTTTTTTAAATTAAAAAAATTCAAATTTATTAAAAATAATTAAAAATTGTATTTTTTTTAAAAGAAAATCAAATATTTTGATAAATTTTAGAAACAATTATTTTTTTAATAAAAAAACTCATGAACTGTCATGTTGTTCTATATAATTGTTGCTCTATATAATACGTCACTCATGGATATTATGAAAGTGACGTGACATGTCGGGACTATATAGTATATATCATCACTTAAGTAACGAAAGGACCATTTTCAAAAATTAAACAAAGTTTAGAGACCCAAAATATCATAAAAAAATTTAAGGACTAATTCCAAGAAAACGCCTAAGTTCAAACATTAAAATGTTAAATAAGGAAAAAAAAAAAAACTTGGTGACATGATGCTCCTCTTTGAATATTGTTGGGGTCAGTGGGAAGGCAATAAAAAAACAATAAACTTGTCTTCAATCATAACCTAAGCAATCACCAAATCAATGAAAAAGCATAAACAATTATTTTGTTGCAGGGTTAGAGACGAAATTGTACTGTGCAACATCATTAGCAACAATAAAATATTCAAGTGCTATTTCCATTCATTCAATAAAATAAAAGTCAAAAAGTCTTGGTATTTATCGTCAACTTGTCACTGGTTAGGGTTTACAGGACTTTATTCCATCGGTTTCTTCTTCTTGGTATTGCTTCAATCTCTAAAAAGTTCATTTATTTTTCATTTTCATCAGCTAAATTTGTTCAAAATCACTTTTTTTTATTTTATTTAAATTTTTGGGTGCTTCTATTTTTTAAGCTTTTGTTACTCTGAACCTTGTTTTTAGAAGGTGGGCCTTTTATTTTTATCTTAATTATTTTTGGAGAATATTTTGGTGATGCCAAAATTTTGATTTTTAAGTTTCAAAGCTTTTTTTCCCTTGTTTCAAGTGGATTTTATGCTGTCTTAATATATTTTTTTAATTTTATTTAGTGTTTTTCCAACACTTTTTTCATGCTCATGTTATGACACCTAGTTTGTTGCTGTTCTGTTTCAGCTTGTCTGAATTTTCAGTTTTTCATGTAATAAATTTGTTTGCAAAGTTTAAGGTTATTATTTTTGAGGTGGGGTTTGACTAAAGTTGTGTGCTTTGGGTTTAAGGGACTTGTGGGATTAAGATAAGATAAGATGATGGTTGTGCTGAGCAAGGTTATTGATGGGTAGCAGAAACAACACTCAAGACACTAACAACGTTGTGAACGGCATGCCAAGCTACGCTCCTTCATTGCCTTCTTCTTCTACTTCCATGTAAGTTTTTCAGACCACCCTTTCTTCTGTTTTTGATGTTTATTTCACTCTTGATTGGTCTAATATAAGGTTTATTGTATCATTTCTATTTTATTTGTTAAAGACTTATTCTTATATGGGTTGATGGTGAATAGTACTAGTATTTTATCATAACTCCTAAATAGGCTAAATTATGTTTTTAGTGCCCCCTAATGTATGCTCATTTTGTTTTTGGTCCTTGGAAACTAAAAATCTTGTTGAGTTGTGCAACCTAAATTATTTTGATTTTTGTCTCTGAATTTAGCTGAAATTCGTTAAGTGATGATATGTCATATTCGCGTGGTGCCCCTTATCATCCATGTGTAGTTTTATTTCATCACTTATCAGACTTCCTCTAAGGGCAGGGAGATGAAGGAACTGCAGAGAGCTGGTTATCACAAACACTTAGTTAATAGAAACTAGTAATTTTTTTGAAGTGCTGTGCCGTTGAAATTAGGCCTAACGGGTTGCAGGCGTGGAGGGTGAAAACTAATTATATTTTTATTTTACTGTTAAAATTGGAGATTCTAAAATGGACGCGGTCATCATTTTCACTTTATCCATCACTAATTTATTGATCCCCACTGACCTGAATGTCTTGACTTGTTTTAGTTCTTGTGACACTATGCAACCTTGTAGGAGTGTGACTATGCAACATTTTTTTGACATGTAATAATGATTTTGGTTTTCAGGGGCACTGAAGCGAACAATGTTCATCCTTCTCGGATTTCTAAATTTGGAGCCCTTGAGCAATCACTTGGATTTCGTGTTGAGGATGCCATCAATCTTAGCAGAAGTATGTTGCTCACATTTTTATCTCCAGCTGAAGTGTTCTGTTTTGAGTTTGAAATCTTGTCCTGTAGCTTATATTGTGTGCTTAGTGCTTACCAATATTGTGTATGCAAAACAGGAATTATCTCCTTTCGTATAGTTTGTATTTGTTTATATGTTTATAACTTGCTGCTAATAAAAATCTTCCAGTCTATTTCTATATCTTGGGTAAAATCTTTATTTCTATGAAAGATGCTATTCTCTATTTTGCAGTACTTTGTGCATTCAATACTTAATATTATTAATTCTGTTACTGTTTTGTACCAGATGAGGAATATCCTTTAAAGTTGTTTTCATATGGTGCTGGTATAATGCTCTAAAGATAAGCCTTTTTTTTTTAAAAAAAAAAATCTTTTGGAAAAGTCTTTGTTATCTTAATTTTACTTGTGGAACTTTCTTTGCATAAGCATTACTTCATGTGTTCATGGTGTTTTAGTATGCTTTTGTTACAATTCCGTGCCTGATGATACTTAATCTATATTGGAAACCAAATGAATTTTCTTTTTTCCAACGGTTTTCAATTCCGTGCCTTGATTTTATTTCTGCCTCACGAGTAAAATGCTCGCTTTATGCTTTTTTACAGAAGAGTTGCGTGTTCACTCAAGTATGATCCTTCAAAGTAACTAAAAGATGTATGATTGCTGTTGGAATAAAATTACTGGAGATTAAACAACACGGTTTCATTTACCTATTAGGAAACTCTTTTTTTAACAAAATGAATATCGATAAGAATACATGATATCAGAGTTATCGTCCCCCCTCTTGCTGGAACCTTACTAAAACTCTATCACCCTTTCATTTTTATATTATATTTCAGATCCAGTGTTTAGTCAAATGAAATCAAATAGCCAAGCTCGAGGTGCTGATGTTCAATTTGGTGCTTTAAGTAAGGTAAGTTCATATTTTCTTTGAACTTCTAGGAATCAATAAATTGCAAAATGTAATGAATTCCTGCATTTAACACTCTTCTCTTGCATGTAAGATACAGTCATTTGCAACCTCAGATATTAACCTCTCTGCTGCAATTGCTGGGGCTCAGACATTGCCGTTACAAAGAGAGTCACAATCAAATCTGGCTCTGACATCTGGTGGTCATCGTGAGAACTGGGGAGAATCCAACATGGCAGATGCAAGCGCCGATACTTCAACAGATGATACAGATGATAAAAATCAAAGGGTGGTTAATTTGATTTCGTGATTTATTTCATTCTGCATTGGGAATTTAATTTATTCATTAGTTGAATACCTTTTGGTGGTGGTCCCTAGAGTTATGATGCGATACTAAATAATTTTCCAATTTGTTATTCACCATTATTAAACAGATAAAAGCATCTTGTTCTTACGCGAAATATGGTGCTTAATTGTTGTTTTGCAGCCTGAAAGGGGTGAATCCAGCGATAGATCAAAAGATAAATCAGATCAAAAGGTTATACGAACCATAAAGTAATGTTCATATAACATAAGCATTTGTTACTATGTGTTAATGTATTAATTTTATATTCATTCAGACATTACGACGGCTAGCTCAAAATCGTGAGGCAGCCAGAAAAAGCCGACTGAGGAAAAAGGTAGGGCCCTTTTCTGTTAATTATTAATGAACTTGGAAGATTGTTCCATCTGTTATTAACTTCAACAAGATAATTGGCTAGTTGCTGCATTATCATGGTGCCGAGACCAAGCATTTTGTTGTGTTTGAATACATTAAATATTTTTGATTTTTTTCTTTGTTAATTTTTCTTTGTGCTCAATCAGGCATATGTGCAACAATTAGAGAGTAGTAGGCTCAAACTGACCCAACTTGAGCAGGAGCTCCAGCGAGCCAGACAGCAGGTTTGTTTGTGTTATTTTTTATTTACCGTCTCAGTTCAGAACTTGATACTTATCCTTTTGAAGACCCCCTTTTTTACCTACTTTCTTTAATCTGGTCTTGTTACTGCATTTTGTGTTACAATTTGGTTATTAATCTTTTGCAGGGAATATTTATTTCAAGCACAGGAGATCAGGCCCATTCAATGAGTGGAAATGGTATTTTAACTTCTTTAACCTCCAATTGTGTGCCTCATACTCGGAAATTTTTCTTGCATTGAAGTCCCTTCTTCTTGGAGCAGATTTTGGTTATGATTTGAGCCTGACATTATCAAATTCAAAGCTATACTATAGCCAATGTGAAAGCCTTAACTTAAACTGACATTAAGAATTTGGTATCCTGAAAATCTGAAATAAGTTTATATGTTAATTTTTATGATGGCAGCAAGCAGGTGAGGCACTGCTATTGAGTTGTTTGTCATTATCCAAGCAATTTTTGTTGAACGCAGTTTTATTGTAAACTTGGGTTCTAAAGTCTAAACCAGAATGAAATTTACTCTAGTATTCTGTATGAGTGAAATAAGCATTTATTTGTGGACTCATGATTTAGGAGTTGAATTTAGTTATATATTCCTTTATTACGTCTCAGCTTGATAGATGTTCAAATAAACCTATGAACCACACCCGCAGCAAATGTGGATAGTAACTTATGGTTTTTCACCCACCATACATATAGAGCTTTGAGACATTTCTGTACTGCAAAGGTTTATTTAACTATGTTTATTACTTTATTAATGTTATTTCCAATTTCTACTTGTTACTAGTTTCATTTAACTTCACCTGAATGGCACATCTTCTCTTTGCCTACTGTAGTGTGCATGTCTCTACTCTCTACAAATAGTCTTTATGTCTGTGATTTGTGATATGGTTCCTTTTTTTATGAAACAAACCAAAGTTTCCTGTGAAGTAGATATCTCTGACATAGATTACATTACATTGGTTTTACATTTTTCATTGGCGGGGATTTGCTTATTTGGTTGCCTCCTGGCTCATGCATGTAAATACTTCACTCTTCTGATGCCTAATTACTTGGTGTTGTTGTGTTTGGTCTGCAATATATGTATGTGAAGAAGCAAAAACCTACTTTATGATTTTTAATTGACATATTACTCGGTAGTACAGATGGTTGTGGGCAGGAGTTTTACAAAAGTTTTGCTCATTGTTTCAGATTCTAAGTAATTTGCATTGATTATCTTGGTATGCAGGTGCTATGGCATTTGATGTAGAGTATGCACGATGGTTAGAAGAACATAATAGGCAAACCAATGAGCTAAGGGCTGCAATAAATTCTCATGCGGGAGATATTGAACTTCGTACCATCGTTGACAATTTCATGACACAATTTGATGATATATTCAGGCTGAAAGGTGTTGCAGCAAAAGCCGATGTTTTCCACATTCTGTCGGGGATGTGGAAGACTCCAGCTGAAAGGTGTTTCATGTGGATTGGAGGCTTTCGCTCATCTGAGCTCCTCAAGGTGAGAAATTTCTCTTCTATTGATGCTCTGTTGTTATATGCTTTGTTCCTGGGTTATTCTGTGCTGAAACACTAGTGTGGTGATATGTTTATTATGATTTCTTGAAAACATCTTGTGCATGCTTTCATCTAATGTGATTCTTGCATAGCAGTTCCAGCCAGCTCAGTCGATAGAGCTGTGGGACAGAGTGTCGGAACCTGGGTTCAAACCCCGGTGACGACACTTTCTCCCCCTCCCCATAAAAAGAAAAGGAAAAAAAAAACTTCCCTATAAAAAAAATGAAAATAATCCCCTTTATCGTTTTAATTATCTTGAAGAGGTTTGTAGAGATATTATCTGAAAGCACATCCAAATTTTCTCCTTATGAACTGTGTTCAAGTGTGTGAAGATATTGGTTGAAGGTGGATATCATTTGTATGATAAGAAATTTTCCTTGCTCCTTTTTAATCTTTTCTTTAGATCTTGGATAGAAAGAAGGTATCCTAAAATTTTCAATGCCCTGTTATACTTTTCAAGGTGCATGCATCATCAATCACAAAATTGAAAAAAGAAAAAAAAGGAATCAAATATCTCCCAATTAGAAAAAAGAAATAAATATATTTTGATAATGGAGATGCGGGGTATCGATCCCCGTACCTCTCGCATGCTAAGCGAGCGCTCTACCATCTGAGCTACATCCCCTTGGTGTAAAGCTTTATCATTTGTTATTATAAAACAATATTTATAATATTTGGTGAAAGGAAATTCCTAATAAGCTTTGTCATTTGCAGCTTCTTGTAAATCAATTGGAGCCTTTAACTGAGCAACAACTGATGGGCATATACAACTTGCAGCAGTCATCCCAGCAAGCTGAAGATGCCTTGTCCCAAGGAATGGATGCGTTGCAGCAATCACTAGCTGAGACATTGGCCAATGGTTCACCCAACCCTTCAGGCTCTTCGGGAAATGTGGCAAATTATATGGGGCAAATGGCTGTTGCCATGGGAAAGCTTGGTACTCTCGAGGGGTTTCTTCGCCAGGTAATTAACTGCCTGCCTGTTCTCCAGTGAGTCCAGTCTAATTCATTTATTTCTCTGAACTTTAATTTTTTTGAAAAAAGAGAATCCCGGAACTTAGAACTACATAATACTGTAGGTGAACACAGAATTTAATGTGTTGTTTGGTTTGCTTTCGGTCGGATATATTTTCATACATGATTTCAAAAAGGTGAAGGGGAAGTTTGATTTCATCATTTTACTTGACAAAAGTATGAGGGGGGAAGTTACACTGATCTCTCTCGAAGTTTAGTGTAACAACAACATAAACCTCGAAGGGAATTTGTTGTAATACAGATTGTAATTAAGCCAAACATTTAGAAATCAGAGTACATGAAAACAAGGTGGGGTTTTTGTAATTATATGTGATGATATATCAATTGAAAATGAAATCAAGAAAGAAACCAGTGCAAATATTGTGGATTTATTCGTTAGGAACAAAAGCAGTGTGAATCCCTCTTTTCATGTTGTTAGGCTGATAATCTGCGGCAGCAAACATTGCAACAAATGCTTCGGATATTAACAACCAGACAATCGGCTCGAGCTCTTCTCGCAATAAGTGATTATTTCAATCGGCTGCGAGCACTAAGTTCTCTATGGCTTGCCAGGCCAAGGGAGTGAAGGAAGTACTTCAAAGCTCAATTTATGTAGTTTTTCAAGACCTATTAAAGAATGTTCATATGTCATCAACATGCTTGTGCACTGAATGAGTTCCAATGGAAGCTGGTGTCTTTTGATAATGAATTCCTCTAGAAAGCTTAGTAGTTGTGATGCTGTGTTGGTAGATACTAGATTTTTCTACTTTCAACATGTAATATCTCCACCTACTACTAGTGTGGACTGTGGTACAATCTTTTTTTTTCCTTTAAACTTTTCCTATGCTTTGATAATAGCTTCAATAATTTGATTATATAGGTGTTTGATAGAAGGGGAAATTGTAGATTAGTATTTGTGTTGTAGGTTACAGCTGTCAATTGTATTTCAGAAATCACCTTTGTTTGAGGGAGATTTTCCTCTCTAGTTTTTTTTTTCTTGTTTAATTGTTTGTGGTTTGCACATATGAACCTATGTGCTGGTTTATGTATATAACCGTTTATATTTACTCTTCCACCATTTATATTGACTTTCAGTTCATTTTGCATAGTAAATCATCATACTTTTTTTTTTCTCCATTGATAAAGTTAAACCACAAATATAAAATATATATCTACTGACTTTTCAGTTTAACACATGCATTGGCTGATCATACAGAAGTAGTTTATTGTCCAATGGCTATATTCATAGGATGGATTATTCACTGCATCAAACACAAAATGATGTATTCATGCATTGATTATTATCTACTCCCTCTGATCCTATTTATAAGACCCTTTTAGGGTTTTTCACACCCACGAAGGAGAGTGGATAAATTTGTTAGTGACGTTGGGAATGTGAAAATTTGATATACTTTTTCAAAACTACCCCTATAATTATTATTGGAACTCTAAAAAGTGTTGATTTTATATGGATGTTAGGGGAAAGAAGTAATTAAATGCTATTGAAAATTGAAAAGGGATCTTATAAATAAGACCAAAATAAAAACCTCAAAAGGGTCTTATAAATAGGACCGGAGGGAGTATTTGATTATTTCAATTAAGTTTTAATAAAATATAAGTGAATTGTTCAAATCAAAATAGATAAAATGACAGTTCAACCCTTCACTGAATTGGTCACCACTAAATGAAGGGTTTTTAAGTAAAAAATAAAAAAGATGTGAAACTTGGGGTAGAACAAACTAATGGATAATATAGTAATAGGATAACCACAAGTATATCACAAATTATGAAAAAAAATATAAATAACTTTTATTATATATATATATATATATATATTTTGTCAAAGTAATTTATACACTGTTTACAAAAAAAAAAAAGTAATTTATGCACTGAAGCCTTGGGTCATAAAAAAATTTTATTTATCTCAATTTGAAACTACAGTTTGCACAGCTTTAAAAATGACTTTGAATTTTTGGCTTTATTTTTTTCGTGAAAAAAACTAAAAGGCTTAAATACTAAAATGGTCTTTATAAATATTCATCATTTTGAAATTGGTTCCTGAAAAAAAAAAAAGTTTTGGTTTTGCTTCGATCGGATCGGACCGGACCGAAAAATACAGTCCGGCCTGATCTCATGGTCCGATCTCAAAATTTTTGGATCGATTTTCCATGGTCTGGTCTACGGTCTCAATATTTTTGAGAGGGTTCAGACCGGACCGGATCACATACTTTAAAAAAATGAGTGAAAGGACACTTTGGTCCCTCAAGTTTTTCGATAGGGACACTTTAGTCCTTCAAGAAATTTAATTTATTTTTAGTCCCCATGTTTTCCAAAAGTACCAATTCAGTCCCTCAACGAAATGGCTAACGGAAATAGGACATGAACTAAATTGATACTTTTGGAAAATTTTAGGGACTAAAAATGAATTAAATTTTTGAGGGACTAAAGTGTCTCTGTCGAAAAACTTGAGAAACCAAAATGTCTCTTCACTCAAAAAATAATAAAACACGGTACAAGGGTTAATGGTCACACACTCAACCTCACACGGTTACTTTCTAAACCTAGCATCCATCTCTTCTTCTCATCCCTCGCTGCGCTGTACCACCATCACCCACCGTCTGGTCTCTCACTCTCTTGACGGTGCCACTAGTAAAATCCTTAGCATCCCTTACTGGAGAAATGATTCGCTTCTTGTGTGAACTTTATGTTACACTAAATTATAACAAGTTTTTGTACAGATTGACACACGTATAAAAATAAAAACGATAAGAGTAATGATAAGAGATAAGATTGGCTATGCAACCTTGATTGCATCTATACTGTACAAGTATGATATTTCAAATACCTCTGTACAAGTATTTCCACATGTAGCTTTAATTTGTTTCAACTGAGGTGTGAGTGTTTAACTTGTTTCCACTGATTTGATCCTGTCTTTGCCTATGGAAAACTTTTTCACCGAATCAGATTACATTAGTTTAATCGGTCTGATCTCTAAGATTTATTAAAGATCGGACCGAACCGTTACACCCTCGTTAAGAAGGTTAGTTGATTGTATTTAATTTTCTCAAATTTGTAAAAAAAATTGAGATATTTTAAAAAAGTAGTACATGGAATGAAACGAAAATTAAATAATACTCACTCTGGTTCTATTTATAGGGCATACTTAACCATATCACATGGACCAAGAAAGGTAGTTAGATTTCTTGAAACTTTAAAAAAATACTTCAACATTACAATCTTACCCTCTTAACTTGCATTGAAAATTTGACATTGTATTACTTCACATTAATGGACAAAGGACAAATAAGAGAAAATGATAATAAATGTTTCCTAGAAAATACAAAATGACTTATAAATAGGACCAAAGGATCCTTCTAGAATGTGACTTATAAATAGGACCGGAGGGAGTATAACAATTTTCTAGAGATGTTTTAGGAAAATAACATGGGAATGAAACAAAATTTAATAAAGTTAGTTAATTTTCCTAAATTCGAGAGGTATGGATACTTAGTACATTTAAGAAGTGCCCTAATCCGTTATTAACATTTGGCTAAAACTTTTTAAGCTCAGCACACTTTCTTCACTCACTCACTGTCTCTCCCAAACAAACACCGCAGTAAGAAAGAAAAAAAGGAAACACTCTCTCCCTCTTTATGATTTTGAAATTTTGATTAGGTTTCTTCTTCTTCTTTAAATTGAATTTGAATTATTATTATTATTATTATTATTATTATTATTATTTTGTGATGGAGAACAACAACATCAACAACAGACACATTAATAATAACAATCATCATCATCATGCATCATCATCATCATCATCATCAGACTCTGATCATGCCAATGCCAATGCCAACACCCCAACAACCACCTTCACCTCCTCCTCCTTCTCCAAACCTCGCTCAAAGAAGCCTTCCTCATCCTCCGCCTTCCTCCGCCTTCCTCCCGACGTCGACGACCTCCTCACCCTCTTTCACGGCTCCGATCCAATCCGCGTCGAACTCACTCGCCTCGAGAATGACCTCCGAGGTTCCCCTCTCCTCTCCTCTCCTCTCTTCTCATTTCATTTATTTTTTTATTTTTTTGTTCATTTCCCAATTTTATATTCATTTCAAATTTATATTATATTATATTATATTACTATATTTGTTTGAGTGGCAAGGAGCTTCTTTAAATAAATGAAAATAAAAAATAAAAAAAAAAGGCATCGGGAGAGCAGCTTTAGTCAGAGTTCAAAGTGTTTATTTTATTTTAGTAATAAAAAATAAAAAATAATATAAAAATTAACAAAATTAGTGTGTGTTTGGGTGAGCATTCGAAAAACATGATTTTAAATGCACTCAGATTTTATAAAATTGATTTCAATTATAATTGAGCATTTTGTGATTTTTTGTTTTGTTTTGATGAAGTAGTTTCAGAAATAGAAAGGTGAAAAGGATTGTGGTCTATTTAAAGAAGTACAATTTTGTGTTGAAAACTTAATAAGTTTATTCATGTTATGGCAATGTGTAAGAAATTTACTGAAATTTGAATGAATGTTGATGCAGGAAGAGATACATTGTAGTTTTTCCTTTGGATTGAAATTATAAACTGGATTTTTTGTTGTATTCATTTGCAGAGAAAGATAGAGAGTTGGGGGAGGCTCTTGCGGAAATTAAGTCCTTGAGGAACTCGGAGCGTCTTAAAGAAAAAGGGGTTGAAGAGGTACCCTTCAATTTTATTGTTATTTTTTGCATTGCTGCTGAAATTCTGTAAATGGAGTATGGTGATAATCTTGCTTTGTAATTTTTGAGGGGAAATTGAATTTCATGTCAACTTGTAAAATGAATAGAGAAAAATCTTTTATCGTCCGTATTTATTTGTTTTCTAAACCGAACAGCAATTTTCTGAGATGATTCTTGATAGCTGATATATATGGTTGATTAAAGACTTGTTCTTATGGGGAATAAATTCTTTTTTTACAAAATAAAGCTATTGAGCATTGCAAAGCTGTCTTATGTGCGAAAATTAAATGCATTAAAATTCATTTAAAATCAATACTGTAAACACACGTTCAAAAATAAGAATCAAATTAATTTCATTGAAGCAGTCAACTACTACATTCTGTTTCCTATATTATCATCTGTCTAAAACTGTAGAAATTTTTGGACTTGAAGTTTGAATGTTGCAGAGCTTTTGCTACTTGAACTCTGTTTGTGACACTGTGTTTAATCATTTCAGCTAACTGATGAGCTCAACAAGGTCGATGAAAAGCTAAAAGCAACTGAAGCTCTTCTGGAAAGTAAGGTAGTACTAATAGTACTGTAGTTTTTGCCTTGTTGGAGTTATTTCACTTCTTAATAACCTCTATTTCAAGGTCACTTAATGTATTATGTTTGGCAGAATCTTGAAATAAAAAAGATCAATGATGAGAGAAAGGCGGCATTGGCTGCACAGTTTGCTGCAGAAGCAACACTTAGAAGGGTTCATGCTGCTCAGAAAGATGATGAAATGCCTCCCATCGAAGCCATTATCGCACCCCTGGAGGCAGAGCTCAAGCTCGCTAGGATGGAGGTACATTTTTATGGTTATGTATTCAGTGAAACTTTATAATTATGTATTGATTTGGCTTTTGGTTGAGACTAGACGGTAGTTTATTCAGTTATTCCCCGTCTCATGGATGTCTTTTTCCATTATCAGAATCAAGACCAAAAGGGTACATTTTAATTATCCTTGCTGCTATATTTTTTAGGTGGTAAAGTTGCAGGATGACAATAGAGCACTGGATCGGCTAACAAAATCCAAGGAGGCTGCACTTCTTGAGGCTGAGAGAACTGTTCAGATTGCTCTAGCAAAAGCATCTTTGGTTGATGATCTGCAAAACAAAAACCAAGAGCTAATGAAACAGATTGAAATATGCCAGGTTTGTCTTGCTTTTATTATTATTATTATCATCATCATCATCATCATCATCATCATCATCATCATCATCATCTGTGTTTAGCTTTCTGTGATTGCCAGAATGACACATTGTTTATATAATCAATGAGTTAATCAAGTACTTTGTGCTCTTATGCTAGGAGGAGAACAGAATCCTGGACAAAATGCATAGGCAAAAGGTTGCTGAAGTTGAAAAGCTTACCCAAACAGTTCATGAGCTTGAAGAAGCTGTCTTGGCGGGTGGGGCTGCTGCTAATGCTGTCCGTGATTACCAGCGGAGAGTGCAAGAGATGAATGTAATTATTACTATTCTTTACATACTGATACTCTTCATGAATGTAAGTTGCTTATGAGATCTAACTTTTGAAGTTGACATAGGAGGAAAGAAAAGTTTTGGAGCGAGAAGTAGCCCGTGCTAAAGTTTCGGCAAACAGGGTTGCCACTGTAGTTGCAAATGAGTGGAAAGATGGTAATGACAAAGTGATGCCTGTAAAGCAGTGGCTAGAAGAAAGAAAATTTTTTCAGGCATGTAAACAGCTTAGACATTGCTTTGCTTTGCCTTTCAGAAGTTATTTTGATGTTTCTCATAGCAGATATTCGCAAAAAATGTTCCAGTTGAATGTTGTTTGAAAAGAAGTGCCTGTGCAAGAATATATCAGTTTTATTACTATAATGTATGAAACCAGTATTCTTGGCCATCATTGTTGTTAGATGTAAGCCAAGGTAAGAGAGTCGTTGACTGACAGAGAGAGGGCAAGAGAGGAACATACTTCGTGATGATCCTAGTAGGTTATGGCAATTTGGATGCTTCATGTTGCCTCCCCTGCCTCGTCTACTGAGGCAGGTGTTTCTAAGTCAGGTGCTGGTACCAGTGAAACTGCCTTAGACTTGCCCTCATTATGCATATATTGTTATTTCTTTTTACTGTTTTATCTCTATTGTTCTTCTATCTACCATAATCTGTTGAGGCATTGACCTGATTATGTGCTTTCTTGCTTAATAAAATGGTGATTTAAAACCATTAGTTAACCATAAAGAAGAAAGAATGTAATAGAACCTGAGAAATATTTTTAATATTGTTTGTAAGCATTTTGTGCACTATATTGAAGTTATTTGATGGAACGTCAATTTGAATGGAGTTGTTGAGGTTCTGTTGAAACTTTATTTAGTTTCCCAATTCAATTACTTTGTAGGGTGAAATGCAACAACTGCGTGATAAATTGGCTGTAGCTGAGCGCACTGCAAAAGCAGAAGGACAAATGAAGGTATATGATATGATATGTTTTACCTTGCTCCTATCTCTCAATTCCTTTTTAAGAGCCCCTTCTCTAAAACAAAATTGATATCCCAGGAAAAATATCAATTACGCTTTAAAGTTTTGGAAGAAAAGATCAAGGCATCTAATGGTAATTCCAAAATCATTGCATCAGATGGAAGAAACGTTGCTAGTGGGCCTTCGCGGCGCCAGTCTTTTGGTGGAGTTGAGAGTCACTCTGTATCCTCCTCCAATGGATATCTGTCAAGAAAAAACTCGAGTTCAAAATCAGGGTCTCTTAGATCAAATAGTGCTAGTGTTTTACTAAAGCATACCAAACTTTCATCTAGATCATTTGATGGTGGTAGTAGATCCTTGGAGAGAGCGAGGCCAGCTTCAGATGCAAACGTTAATGTGTTAGATAACAGGGCAACCAGCACCAATGATCAAAAAATTGCGACTGAGACAATTACTATGCATAATGGCAGTGCAAATGGTACACCAATTGAAAAATCTAAAGCAGAACATGAAGACTATGTTTCAGGAATGCTCTATGACATGTTGCAAAAAGAGGTTGTTTCTCTGAGGAAAGCTTGTCATGAAAAAGACCAGACTCTTAAAGACAAGGATGATGCAATAGAGGTCTGATTTCTACTTTGTTAAATAAGATTACAGATTCCAGTTTTTGACTTCCCTAAGTCATTTGTTGTTTTACTGTTGGAAGATGTTGGCAAAGAAGGTTGATACATTAAACAAAGCTATGGAAGTTGAGGCCAAAAAAATGCGTCGGGAAGTAGCGTCCATGGAAAAGGAGGTTGCTGCAATGCGAGTCAGCAAAGAACGTGATCATAGAGCACGACGACCTAGTGCTCCTAGGGGGACTCTTAATAGTTCCCAGTCAATTTCTTTCAGGTCAGTTTTCTATCTTTTTTCCTTTATTTTGACTGTGTTTTGTTATTCTTCATGGTTAAACCTGGAGTTCTGACTTTTAGTCTAAAAAGAAAAAAAATATTTAGGCTTGAACATGTGGTTATAACCATCAAGATCTAGGATTTGGATCCTCTAAAGTACAAGGCTGATTACCTTTCATCAATGATGAAAAATTCAACTGTTCAAATTTCTATAGAAATACAAGCAACTTGATAGCAATCTATCACTGAAAACTTATGTTCTCGTCAATGCCTCAATGGTTACCCAAATTTGAGTATACCTTGCACTTTTCAGGGTACAAATCCAAAATATATGTTGTCAATATGACCTCTAATTTTGAAAAATGAAAATCTGATGAGATGTTATGTCATGTCGTCATTGAAGCATGTGCCTGTGCCTTTTTTGCTTTGCAATGGCAAACAGTAGAAGTTAGAACTTCTACTTATTGTGCTGTTTGTGCACTTCCTATTAGGTAGAATAACTGAAACAGTTTGAGAATGAATATGAAGGGTACATTAATCCTAATATTTGGTATGTGAGAGTCTAGTACCTCTAAAACTTAGTTTTCCTTCAGCATTTGGTATGTGAAGTGTTGGATTTAGGGTGTTGCCTTTATCATAATGTGCGTTCCGTATGTTTTGGACATCACCTTTCTGCTAAGGTTGCTTCATTTTTACGATTTAACTCATTCACAACGTTTCTCACTGCATGTTTCAGGAGTGCGCGTAACTTTTAGGCAAGTTTATTTGCTGTACATGCGATCATGTGCAAGGATGACAGACAAAAGCATCTCTTTGATTCCTTCCCCTGCTGTGCTGAAGAGTAATGATATACAGACTTACAACTCAACCTATCATGTCCATCTCTTCTAATTAACCTGTTTAGGTATCTCGGCCTGGGGTAGCGTGTAAAGAAGGGACCTCGTGTTCTCTGGGGAACCATGTCTTGTATGTTTCAATCTTTAGAATGAAGATTTTTAGAAATATTGGTTCCAGGTGATTTATAGAAGTATATGATTATGAATATATCCTGTGAGTTGACTCATTGTGCTAATGTGGATTGATTCAGGTCTGAAATGGATCGAAGTTTTGTTTGCTTTCACCAAATTCTCAATTACAAAAGGAACACTGACCTTGTGCATATAATAACACTATCATGCTCTCGTCTGAGTTTATACTTTTAAAGCAAAGCTGTTAGACGTCCTTATTTATGGCAACGGAGTCCAATATATCGTCAATTATTATATTAAAAAAACTTAATTGTACTTTTGCATCCTCGTATTTTCTGATTGTGCCATTTTAGTCTCTAGTATTTTATTTTGATGACATCTAGTCCCCCAACTTTAGTACATGTCAAGGATTCAAAATTCATAGGACCATTTCAACTTGTACATGAAAAAAGATGCAAGGTTGAGAGAGACGGTGAGACAGAAAAATGCAATATCTTGAAGTTTTCTTTTCAATTTCACTTCTGCTTATGAATCGTTGAAAAAGAAGAGGGAAGATGAACATGGTTCATCATAGGTTTAGCAAATTTAAAGGTGAAGAAGGACCAAGTTGCAAAATGGGATAGACATGCCAATTGAGATGACATGGCAACATTAATCCACTAGTCCTTTAACTAATGGTCGATGTACGAAGGGTACGCGAACCCTTTCATTTGCAAGGGTGGCACAGAAATGTCGTAAATTTTGAGAATAAAAGATGTCAACATTACTTTGCATGAATTTGTAGGCCTAACAATCCTATGAACTATGAAGCACCAGGATATCTCCTAATAGAAGTCGCTTGCGAGCTTAAATATCAAAATGATTTCTAGAAATATTGATTTTTTCAAAATTAGTTTCTATAATTTATTTATTTATTAAATTTTTTTTTTGGGGGTTGAATTTAAAAATAGTTTGTACACTTCACATTAGGTGTTCAATTTAAAAATAGTTTCTTGTTATCAACTCTTATACTTATTCGAGATGTTTGCGACACTTTACGGATACTCGAAATTGGCTCAAAAAGCTATTAAAAATTTCATAGTACTTCCTTATTGTTTGAAATTTGATACGAAATACGTATGAAATAAATCATATCAGATTCTCCTAAAATAATGTCCTATAATGAAGTTATAAATGTTCTAAGAAAGGAATGTCAACGACAATGACATTATTTCTCTTTTTTCTAATTATTTCATTGATTAATTGATTATTCAATTAAGCATAAAATTTAGTAGTAAATAATAAATAAATACAAGAACAAGAAAAAAAAACCATTACTAAACCCGAACACTGTATTTCAAATCCAGTGATGAGATTTCTTATGTACAGTTCGTTGTTTTTGACTCACATTACAAACATTGACTTTCATTTGAATAACCGTAAATGAGTTGAGCTACAAAATATTTACTCATTTGTTTACACACGACAAAGATATCATAAATGATTAATTAATTTCATTAATAGCTTTAGAATTGGTGGGATAAAGTATTCGGTTGATGAAAATTCGTCTTGTATCTCATGCTTGAGTTCAAATAGTCGACGCTTGAGGAGCACGTGACCTGGGGAGATCTCCAATAATGGGCTTAAGCTAATAAATCACAATAAAAAAGGGAGATTTTATTAACACCCATAACTTTGTTACTTACACTCATAAATTTAAAAGTTTTGTATTGCACTTCCAAAAATATCTTTACTAACTAATTTTGGTAAACTCACTACTCACACCCGATGAAAATTTATTTCTTAAAAACGGGTGATCCATCCATGACAAAAGATGGATGTTCAATCTGTTTTATCAAGGACAGATCCATCATCCGTTATCAAATAAGAATGTTAAATCTGCAATTTTATCAAGAACGGATGGGTCATCCGTTTACCTTACGGATACCCAATACCTCCCAGTTCATTTCTTTCCAAAGGATTGATATGTCTCTCTGTATTCAAACCTACTATGGGTGATGATAATGCAATGTTATTAATGTCTTCTGTTATGACTTATGCGTGGCTTATAGGGTGACCTGCTATGGTATAACTTATGCGTGGCTTATAGGGTGACCTGCTATGGTTTCTTTTACGCGAACTACAACAAGATTAAATGAAACCAACCCTTGTATGAAAGAAAATGCTTTCATCTAGAGAACGGATTACACATCTGTGTGGCAAAACGAATGACCCATCCGAGTTTATTAAATAAAAGAGTGCAGATTCATCGGATGGTCCATCCGGCTTTATTAAATCAAAGAGTGCAGATTGAACATCCGTCCTATGCAACGAACAAAGCATCCGTTTTTAAAAAATTGAATTTTTGACTGGGTGTAAGCAGAAGGTTAAGGAATGTGTATTAACAAGTAAGGGTATTTTTGAAACTGTGGTGCAAAAATTATAAACTACCGGGTGTGAGTAACAACGTTATGGGGTGTTAATAACATCTCCCTAAAAAAAATCAAACACCACATCTTAACCCAAACTTTAAGGCATCGTGTTTACAAGTTATCCACTTATATGTTTCTCATTTTACTCATTTGGGACTTAACTCATATACACTTTATTCCTAACACAAATTCCCTTCTAATATGAAGACTTTATTAGTAGAAGTGAGCAGAACTCGATTCGTCCCATGAACCCGTCTTCGTATTGGGTCTAATTTCAATATATTCAGGATAAATTTAAAGCTTATGGTGATGATTTGCAAAAAGTCAAAAAATTTAAGGGAGTTTTATACAATTTTTTTCCTTTGCCTTATTATAGAGTTTCCAAACTAATTGAATGGAATGAAAATTTTTCACTTGAAATATTTCAAATTTTTACCTCTCAAATTAAGATGAAATCGATAAACGAGAGAATCATCCCCTTCAAAAATCCGCATCATATTCTTAGTAAAAAAAAAAAAAAAAAACCTTAAATAACATACTACTACTACAGTACTAGAAGTAGACAGCAGTGGTAGGGTTTTAGAGAAAGAAGAAGATACAGTGAAAGAAAGCTTAGCTAGTTCTAGTTGTTAACACTCTTGAGAAGAACGTGTTATTTGATTTCTATGTCACTGTTTTAATGGCGCTTCATCTTTTTCTTCTTCGCTCTCCTCCTCCTCCTCTTCCTTTGCCTTATCTCTTCCCTCTTCACTTCATGGCCTCTCGCTTCCTCACCCCTTCTTCTTCTTCTTCCTCCTTCCATTCTCTTTCTCATTCTTCTTATTCTTCTCTCTCTTCATCTTCATCTTCATCTTCACCTTCTTCTTTTTCTACTCACTCTCCCTTCTTCAAACCCAGGTACTCTCGCTTTCTTATCCTCCCTTTTATTAGCCAATAAAAATAGTGCCCCAATTTGTTGATGCTATTAAAACATTTCTGAATTAAAAAAAAAAGGAATTGTTTTTCTGTGCCAAAGTTCGATTTTTAGAGTGCCCTTTTACTTGTAGTTTGGGTCTTTGCCCCCTGCACACTGAACGAGAAAAAAAATTCGATTTTTAGAATGCCCTTTTGTTAATACTTGTATTACTATGAGCTGAGCAATGCATTTTTTATTGTTCTTGTTTTTTTAGCAAATTCCACTATTAAGATGTTCAGGTTTATAAATTGCTTTAGTTGCAGGCTTGAGGCCGCATTTTACCTCAATTGCAATTGCGATGAACACAACGTAACGTCAACCGCAATTTAAAGCCATGATAGTGTTTAGTGTTATGATTTACTGGTTGTTATTGGAATAAGGATATTGCAATTGTTGGGGTTATCCTTTTATATTGAATTGCTGATAAAAAAAGGGAAGGGTTTGTTTGTCTAAATTTGTTGATAGTGATACTGCTAAAAAATCCGGAATAAAAAAAAAAGAACAACTTTTAGTGCCTAAATTTGATTTTAAGAGTGCCCTTTGGTTATTATAAGATTTGGAAGAATTTGTAATACTTGCGTTAGTATTAGATGAGGGATGCATTTTTTTTTTGCAGAAACGAATTTTTATGGCGTTTAGTGTCGTTATTTGTCTAAAGTTGTGACAATTTGTGTGGTTTTCTCAGGTTCAGTCTGCAGCTGAGGAAATTGCCAAGTTCCCATTTGGTACCAACTGCAGTCACTCCAAGGGCGTATATGTCATCCATGTCTGCAACTGAATCTTTTCAAAAAAGTGAAAGTTCCAAAGCTTATGGTTCTGATCAAATTCAGGTATTTTGTTAGTTATATCAGTGGTGGAGTATATTGTGTAGGCACTTCAATGAAACCAGTTGAGTATGGAATTGGAATGTGGAAGTAGTAAATGTTATTGTGCAGAAGGAAATTGTGAGTGCTATGCGAGGAAATTTATCAGTAGAATTTCATATAACGATGTATGTTTTTTTTTATGCATCATGTATTGCTTTATATAAAAAAGGTGCTTCGGAAGTGACATGAGTATATCATCGTTTATTGAGCTCAATGGCTGTTTGATATGTTTAGGTACTTGAAGGCTTGGACCCTGTCAGAAAAAGGCCTGGAATGTATATTGGAAGCACGGGGCCACGTGGGTTGCACCATTTGGTATCATATTTTAACTTTTACTTTTGCAGCAGTTTTGATATTTTGGTGCTGAAATTTGTTTGGTTGAAGCAGAGCATGTTTCCTATTTTAGGTGTATGAAATTCTGGATAATGCCGTTGATGAAGCTCAAGCTGGATTTGCTTCCAAGATAGATGTTGTATTACTTGCAGATGATTCTGTCTGCATCACCGACAATGGCCGTGGGGTATGGCTTTGCCGTCTAATTTTTTTCATTGGATGATTGTGCTTCATTGGAACTCGGCTTATCTTATTTGCTCATTAGGCATCCTTTTTGTATAACTGTGATATTATGTATTGTTAATTTGAAATTTGAACCTTTGCCTTTTAGATCTAAAATTCAGACAGAAATCTAAGTTGTGCATAGTATCGTGCATAATCACTAACTATTTCCTAACTTCACTGGTTTCGTGGAGTAAATATGATATTTTCCCAATTGTTTGACAATGCAAGCAAAGGTTCTTTTGTGGATTTATTTAAGTGAAAGCTTGCAATACATATTTTAAATGTTTTATCTATCGACAACTTTTACTATTGGTCACTGTTCCCAAGCTGAAAAACATAAATTCATGGAAATTGGCTGTTGAGTAGCAATATTAAAGACGAGGGATATTTAAGCTGCATTTGCTATCTTTTGCTCGATTTTGACTATACATACTAATTTCACTCACTAAATGCAGATTCCTACAGACCTGCATCCAGTTACAAATAAATCTGCCTTGGAGACGGTGTTGACGGTATTGTTGCTTTTACTTGAATACTGAGTGTAGAGGTTTACAATGTATATGGTTTGAACTTTTTATGAAGTTCTATGGTTGGTTATTTAGCTATCATTCAATAAAATTCTGAATGAATCTCTTATATTTATATTAGATTATTAATTTATCAAAGAACTAAATTATGTTCTCAGTGTAAGGAATTGCATTTCAGCATTTGATTGTTTAAGAATTAGTTGAGTAATCGAGTTCTGGAGTTGATTTTCCCTTCTAATTATTATTGTTATTATTCTTAGGTGTTATTGTTCTAATTATTTTCCCTTCTGGAGTTCTGGAGTTGATTTTATCAATTGTATTCAATGTGCTCATGTTATAAATGTGTTATAGAATTGCTCATGTGGTGGAGTAAAGTTAAGGCTTATAAACACCTCTGACGTGGATGGTGGACCTATTTCCTGACCTTGATTATCTTCATACTCTAGAAATATGTGATTTAAACTTGATATTTGTTTGTTTTGCACCACCTAGTAGTTTGTTTGTGCTTAATTTAATTATTTGACGAGAGGATCTCTTGACCTGCTTATGTGTTTTGAAATTTGTCCCCTACATTATTCGTCAAATTTTATTGAAATTTTTCAATGATATTCATAGATCTTTTTTTTTTTTTTTGATAAGCAATGATATTCATAACTAAATAGACTCATTCATAGGTAGATCTGTCATCTGGATTGCAACTAGACCTTATTGTTTTAGTTCCATAAAGATAAAATATATGCTGTTTAAAAATGGTGGAATTTGGTTCTTATGCTGTATTTCTGTAACACAGTTTTGCCCATCATTTGGAGTAAGCTTTTTTTATACTTGATCTTTTTTAATATCTTTTAATTGGATGAAGATTCTTTACCCTTCTGAATATTCAGGTCTTGCATGCTGGTGGAAAATTTGGTGGAGCCAACAGTGGTTACTCTGTTTCAGGAGGGTTACACGGCGTTGGTTTATCTGTTGTTAATGCATTGTCAGAGGTATGTCTTTTGAACAATTTTTTCCGGATGAACGTTGCAATGCATATCTGAAAGCATTGGATAAAAAATTTGACACCTATTGATGTTATGGCTTAAATAATGACACCTCTATAGTTCATCCCAGATCCCATAGCATCCCAACCTTCCCCAAAATCGAGATAGCGGGATGGCGGATAGTGGGATGGCCGGAATAGGGATGTTTAGGAAAGCAAAATAAGCAATTTATACTATATACATATGAAGGCCAAAAACAGAATAATACACAAAATTAAAATCATAAGCTCAAAATCAATGACATAAATCTAATAAAAGGTTCAGGAATTTGTCGAAATGACCTAAAGGTCCCAAACAAAGCTACACGTCATTTTAAAAATAAGTTCAAAATCGGGTTTTAACCCCGTTGTCCCTTTCCCAGCGAGATCCCAGTGAGAAATTGGGATTTTAAACTTGGGATAGCTGAGATTTGGAGCTGGGACAGCCGGGATGGAAATCTGGGATGGGAGAGCAAATCCCATCTCAGCTCCATGAAAAAATGGGATGGGATCCCGAGATTGCGTGGGATCCCACTGGGATTGACTACAGAGAATGACACTCCTTAGCACATTCTCATTTGTCAAATATTTCAATTAAGATTAAATGTTTACAAATACTGCCATCACTTTCATATATAGTTTTCAGTTAGAGGTAGCCAGTTATGGCTAGTTATTAATGTCATCTAAAGATTCTATTTGATACCTAACTTACAGGCACTAGAGGTAACAATTTGGCGTGATGGGTTGGAATACCAACAGAAGTATTCTCGTGGGAAGCCAATAACAACTCTGACATGCCATGTGCTTCCAGTTGAAGAGAAAGATCGTCAAGGGACACGTATCAGGTTTTGGCCTGACAAAGAAGGTTCATATGATCACCTGTTTCTAGGTTATGGTTTGTTTGTTACTGGAAAGTTCAGTTTTACATATTCTTAACTTTTATTTCAACTTAACATGCAGTATTCACCACTGCTATTCAGTTTGATTACAATACAATAGCTGGGCGCATTAGGGAGTTGGCTTTCCTCAACCCAAAGGTGAAACTGTTGATTTAAGCATTGTCGTTTTTTTTTTTTTTTTTTTTTTTAAATTTCTCAAGTAACATTAATTTTTTCATTAGAAATGGTCTCAATATGGATATTCATCAGACAATTTATTCTTGTCTTTTCGTTTACTTCACATGTTTGTTGATCAATGACTGGCTCATTTAGCCATCTATGGCCAAGATTTCTACGAAAGCATATTTTTCCCTATCCACTTTGCATCTTACCATGTGTTATTTCTTGACCTTTGCAGCTTACTATTACTCTTAGAAAAGAGGATGATGATCCAGAGAAGATTCAACATAATGAGTATTTCTATGCTGGGGGATTGGTTGAATATGTTAAATGGCTTAACTCTGACAAGGTTTTGCACTTTTACCTCCATGCTTGTAGTGCATGGTTAATGTTGTCCATTTTAAGTTGTTTCCTTTTCTTGCTGCACAACTTGAGTTCACAACTGTCAGGAGTGATTACTTGTTCTCACGGCTCTTATTTGACTTTATGATAAATTAGTTTAATTGGGATCAATTGGATTTAGATTCACAATTACTACTATTGTGTTGGAGTCATGCTATTGACACAATTGGTTGAGTCTCTATTGAAAACAGCCCTGCACTTGGACCATTAGATCTCTGCAGTGTATGAAATTAATAACCTGTGGAGGATGATCCAGTGTCCTGCCTAGGGGTCTGTTTATTTGTATCTCACTGTTGGTTGGTGGGTAGCATTAAGCTTATTATTAGGTATTGTATATGCTGCACAGGATTTAATTACTATCGTTTGATGTCTTTTTTAATCGATCCCATTGCTTGTAGATGGTATTCTATGTGGCCTTATAAGGATAGCTAAAGTAATGCAATATGAATTTACCAGTGTTGATTCCGTGTATTAAAAAGGTTTTTCCTAATGTGTGCCCAAAGGCACATTTTAACTTGCCTAAAGAGGACAAGTTTGAAATATAAATTGGTTTACACATTAATGCACGTCAATTTTATAATTGCATCAATTCCCAATGCTCACTTACCCCTTTTGGGCATGTTAAAATATGCCCTAGGGCACACATTATAAAATAAAAACCCATGCCTCGTTGTTTTAATTTGTTCCTCTTGATGCAAAAACTGTTTATTATGCAGTATATTTGGATGTAATATCTCCAATTCGTTGTGAAGCAATATTGATTAATGAATTTCTGTTCCAGAAAGCTCTTCATGATGTTCTGAGTTTTAGAAAAGAAATTGATGGAATTGCAATTGATGTAGCTTTTCAATGGTAAGCCCCCCTCCTTGTTGTCCTAACTCCTAACTGCTGCATTACGTAACATGCTCTTTTACCAGGATACATATCATTGTCTCAACACATTTGGTACTTGGGTTATTAGTGAGGATTAACTAGTGAAGTTTAGGGCTAGCCTTTGATACATTGTGAATATTGCAGCTTTAAATGGACTCCTCCATTGAAAAATAAAATTTTTCAAATGGGCAATTGGATTGTATACTTTTTTGGCTGATAACTATTCATAATTCCTTTTTCAGTATGTTGATTGGTATCATTTCTTCTTTACCAGGTGTGAAGATGCATATTCAGATACAATACTGGGGTACGCTAATAGTATACGGACTGTCGACGGTGGCACTCATATTGATGGTATGAAGGCTTCTATAACACGAACACTGAATAATCTTGGGAAGAAGTCAAAAGTTATCAAGGTATTCCTCAACTATTGTTTCCTTTTCCTTTTGTTTCCCTGTTCTCATGCCCGTATGCTCTCCTGAAATAAGACTCCTGGTTTGAATTGTTTTAGTTTGATATTTTCTGATGGAATCCTGTTCTTTTCACGATATTGAATTAGGATCATGGAATATATGTCATGATGCTAGGTTTAGATGGTTTACAGGTTTGATGAGAACCATGCATTATGGAAGCACAAAGGCTTTCTTATATGCATTTCTACATGTTGCTTTGGCTATTGTTCCAAAGGGATAATTTGTGCCTTCGGAATTCAATGTTGTTCCCATTTTCTTTTTTCAGCTTTCCTCCACAATCTCAGTTTCCTCTCTACCTTATCCATGAAAAATTTGTAAAATATATTTCCGACCTGTTGTGAAATATGGGTCAAGCTTAGGTTCAAGACAGCATTGTTAACATGTTGAAACTCTAGATTTGTTGGAAGAGAAAGGGATTAAGGGAAAACTGAGGATATCTGAGACATAGAATTCACAATTCTTCACTGATTATTGAGAATGGTTCAATACATAAGTTGACCCTGTAATAACCAAGGAAGCACCGATACTTCATATTTGTCGCCATATCGACATGATACGTGTCGTGTCCCGTGTCAGACACGTATCCATTTTAGACACTTTTAACCATTTACTTTAACATTTTATATTTTTTTGTCGTATCGCTGTGTCCTGTATCGTGTCGTATCCGTATCCCGTGTTGTGTCGGTGCTTCCTTGGTAATAACCCTTCTCCTATATAATGACCTTTATACCCTTCACTGAGTGCACTACAATTAACTAATTACTTAGAACACCAAACCGCTTATTACTTTTCTACATTCTTAACCCAACCCAAATTTCTATGCATGATTCTGTTAAATGTGGTAATTTGAAAATAGCAAAAGCCCCCCTTATGTGAAATAGAAGTGCAAATGGGTTCGAGGTTTCACTGTTGCAAAACATCTTCTGTTCTACGCAGGAAAAGGATATTACTTTAAGTGGTGAGCATGTGAGAGAGGGTCTAACATGTGTTGTCTCAGTCAAGGTCCCAAATCCAGAGTTTGAAGGACAAACAAAGGTACTTCCTACTTTATCTAGTTTAATGTAGTCATTATATTCTTCCAGAATTCGATTACTCTGGAATATTGAATTTCACAGACCTTTGTTCTCTTCCTGTGTTTCATGGCACTCCTTTAAGTTTGTTCTTAATGTTCTCTTTGTTGCTAAAAGACAAGGTTGGGAAATCCAGAGGTGCGAAGAGTGGTTGATCAATCTATTCAAGAGTATCTTACTGAGTTTTTAGAGTTGCATCCAGATGTTCTTGATTCAATACTCTCTAAAGCTCTTAATGCTTTCAAGGTAGTCATCTCTTTTTCAAATTAGTTCAAGTCTGTTATCTAGACTCAGTTGCTCATGATAGGAATATCGTTTGGCTTTTCTTTATTTTTGTACTCATTTCAACTGGAAAACTTCCCTCTTGTGAATTTGTTGTGTAATTAGGCAGCTCTAGCAGCAAAAAGAGCAAGGGAATTGGTGAGACAAAAGAGTGTATTGAGATCTTCATCTCTTCCTGGAAAACTAGCTGATTGTTCATCATCAAATCCTGAAGAATGTGGTATACCTGCTTCTATTTTGTGGAACTTTTTCAGTTTTTCTGCTTTGTGGAAAGACTTTTATTTGATTCACCGTTCTGAAGTTTTGTTCCCAAGTTCAATGATAAAAAAGTTACTATAATTCTATAATTACTGTTTCACACGATTTATCAACAAAAAATAAATATACTTTGTTTCATTCTTAATTGAAATTGCTATCCAAATATCATCTGTTGAATATGCTTTCCTGCTGCTGTTTCTCTGTAGTGATGCTTGCTCATTACACAATCAGCTTAACTGCATTAAAATTTCATAGATTAAAATGATAGAGCATACATTTAATTAGAAATGAGAACTAAAGCAGGATGAACTCTATTCACGAGTTGTTCAAATGGAACTTATAAGTATTTTCAATAATCTACATTGAAATTCAATGGAAATGACTTGTACAGACTTTCTAGAGTCTAAACCTTAGTGTATTATTCATCTCTTTTGATTTATTGCTTTCTGTTAGTATTTACTGCTATCCAGTGGTGTAGGGAATAGTAGGTAAATTGCTACTGTCTCTTCAGGAATATATGCAAAATGTAATCTGCATTTGGCTTGGTGGTCTATAATAAATTTATAATGCTAGACAAACAAATGTGAGGAGGATAGGATGGGAAACAGTGAGACTGCTCGCACTAATGGGATGTGGTACAACAGACTAAAAATTATTGGTTAGGTAGAGTTGAGATTTGTGTGCTAGCATAGTTGATTCATGTCTAATTGCCTGGGTGATTATTTTGGCTTTAGCTTTCAAAGAGGTAGCTTTGTGTTTTGAATTGAAAAATTATTTGTTCCTGTATTGCAGAAATCTTTATAGTTGAAGGTGATTCAGCTGGAGGAAGTGCTAAGCAAGGGCGCGATAGGCGCTTCCAGGTAAAATATAAATTTTTGGATGAAAACTTCAAAAGTGAAACCACATCAATTGAAAAAGAAGAGCTCTTATATGATAGTTAGTTCTACTGACACTAAGAGCCAGGTCAGTTGGTAGAGTTGTGGGACATGGAGGGTTACGCACCTGGGTTCAAACCTTGGAGACTTTGCTATCTCCCCCCTCCCCTAAAAAAAGACAAAAATGTTTGCCTATACAAGAAGAAAAACAACTACATTGGCAAAAGGAGTTGTTAATATCTTGAATCATATGAAGAACATTCTTTCTTTAAATGAAGTTTTAGAATATTTACCAAAGCAAAAAAACATATATTGGAATTAAACTTAAACTTATTTCTTTTTGTCAATTTTCTTGATTTTTTTTATTTTTATTTTTTTTCTGGAGTTGCATATTCGTCTAACTGTATTTGTTGCAGGCCATTCTACCTCTTAGGGGTAAGATTCTGAATATTGAAAGGAGGGATGAAGCTGCAATGTACAAAAATGAAGAGATCCAAAACCTAATTCTTGGTCTTGGTCTTGGTGTTAAGGTTAAACTTTTTTCTTTTTCATTAATTGCTATTATAGGTGTCAAAGCAGCGAAATGGAGAAAGAGAATTATGAAAGACCTGAAAAACAAACCAATGTCAAGTATAAAACATTGCTTACACGAAGATGAAGACTCCTTAATGGCTAATTTCAAGTTCCGTTTTAATGATTTTTAATTATTTTCTTCTTTATCCAAAATAATAATTAAAAAAAAAAAAAACTAATTGATGGTAGTAATCTGCGATCCTGAAACTAATAGGAAGAGTGCCTTGCAAACAACCTGCTTAAAATTCAAAATGTTGAATTGTAATGACAATCTTTAATTGTTGGGAATTCCAAATGTAGGCCCTTCTAAAACGAAAGTTTCAATTGATGTGAATTCTGAAGTTTTAGAGCCACAAAAATGTGAAAGATAGGCAGAAAGAGAATATGGGAATTAGGAAAGCCTAAAACTACTTCAGATGTTAATGCCATGTTTTAAAAGGCAACCTGAAGAAATCCTGAATATTACACGAAGAGGAAAATGTTATTCATTCTAAAAACTGAATTGGATAAAGCCATTTCTTAATAGGATGATGACCATGTGTCAAGGTTATTTGTGATGTTCACGATACCAGTGTAAATAGTAATTGAAACATACCCGTGCTAGAAGTTCATGTCTTTAACTATGTCTACTATATTATTTATTGACTTACTTAAACACTCTTTTGTTGGTTCAGGGAGAGGATTTTAAAAAGGATGCACTCCGCTATCATAAGATTATTATTTTGACTGATGCTGATGTAGATGGTGCCCACATCCGAACTCTACTACTGACCTTTTTCTTTAGATATCAGGTAAAATTTATAGAAAATGCCTGAAAAATCTTTTCCTTTATGGAAAAGGAGAACAAAGCCAGCTCCTATGAGTAAAGCAAATTAAAGTAAAATGATCAAATTTGATGCAGTAGTTCTTTCTTGCAGAGAGCATTGTTTGATCAAGGTTGCATATATGTTGGTGTTCCACCATTGTACAAGGTTCGCCTTAAGTTTTTGCTGCATTTAAATGTTTATCAGATATTATCAAGCTTACATCCTCCTATCTTTAATAAAATAACCAGGTTGTACGGGGTAAACAAGTACACTATTGCTATGATGATGCTGACCTTAAAAAACTTTTAAGGTCATTCCCTGCTAATGCATCATACAACATGCAAAGGTTCAAAGGTATGGTGAAAAGTTATGTTGGTTGCATGCTTCTTGTATTATAATTATTTGTAGACTTGTAACAATTTTGACAAAATGAATTAATAATTGAACATTAAATTATTTACGCTTAAATATATTTTTGGTCCCTTTAAGTAAATCAGTTTTCGGTTTTGACCCCTCAGATTTTCTTATGGTTTGTATTCCTGTAATTTCATAAGTAAAATTGGCCTGATTCACTCCCCTTTTCAAACCTTCTCATATTTCTAGGGCCAAGAAAGATTTAATGAACGGTTTTAACTGAGCCAATTTCATCACTTCCAAAATGAGGATAGGGGCCCAATTAGATTCACCTTTGAAATTTCAAGGACATAACAAATTTTTGAGTTACCAAATATATTTTAAAGGACCAATAGCATATTAAAGCCAATTATTTATTAAGTAGGGGTATTAATGTTGTTGAATTTCTCCTCTTCCCATTCTGTCTTTAGTTGCACCCTAAATAGTATTCCATTCCTGTCTTTTCCTCAGAAACTATGCTCGAGAATCAAAAGTGACCTCTTGTCTGAATGTTCAGGGGTTTAATCAATCATGTAATGGTTATCTTATCTCTTTCCTCATTGCTGGGTTGTCTTGTAGACCCTTGTTGTAAACAAAAGATTAGTTTAAACTTTGAAGAGATAAGATTCATGTTTGAGTCTACTGCATTGAAAACGTTTCTGTTCCTTTTCCTTTTCCTTTTTGTTTATGTACTTTTACTCATCTCTTCGACAAAACTCGTATGCTTTCCCAATGCTGAATTATTGTTTTTCTCCGGATCAATTGTTTTACTATTTTTTCCATGATTATGCACTCCTGTATGTTGTGAAAATGCAGGGCTGGGAGAGATGATGCCTTTACAACTGTGGGAGACAACCATGGATCCTGAACGCAGGTTATTGAAACAGTTAAAGGTTGAGGATGCAGCAGAAGCCAATATTGTTTTTTCCTCCCTTATGGGTACTCGGGTAATGTTCGTTATTGCTTTCATGTTCTGTGACATTTTATAAGGTGGTATCATCTATTAGCATATTAGTTATTATTGTGGTGCCATAATCTGGATTTGTTATTTAAATTTGCATTAGGTGGACGTTCGGAAGGAGCTGATACGAAATTCTGCGAACATGATTGACCTTGATCAGTTAGATATTTGATAGTGCAAAACTATGTGGATAAGCTGAATTTCTTCCTTGTTGAACATACAATACAATATAGTCGAACAGATATTCTCTGCATGCTGTGGAGTGCAATGTGTTGTGGAATGCTGTTTCAACTTAAGCAAGGGCACTTTTTATCTTGGTGGTGGTGACATTTGGTTATTTAAAATCCTTGTTCAATGGGCACAAATGGAGCGACAATTTTTTATTTGCTGGGAAATATTTGGGAGGCTTGTTGGAGGTCTAATTTGATTTCTACGAATCTGACGTTTTTTTAACCGTTGAATGTAAATTTCATCATCTGTATAATGTTTCCTGGTTTTCTGCCTGTCACTCTTCAGCTTGTTGGGAAACATTATGTAAACTTTAGGTGTTGTACACTCCACAGGTAGTTTATGCTAAAGCAAATTTCATTTATGCAAGTGCATATTTTTCTATCCGGGCATGTTGAATTTTGTAGTTGTAATGGTAGTCATACTCATACTCCTGTACTTCGTTGCACCAAAAATATTCATGCACATCAGATGTTACCCTTCACAAGCAATTTAAGTTTATGATTTGCCTTCGTTTGGAATTCTCACCCTATCCTGAAGGTGGATAATATAAAACATGTTCTGCCATGAGTAGGGGTGGAAAGTAGTTGGACTTTCTTTGCCTGATGCATTTTTGCAAACATTTGTATATTTTTCAAACCCCTCATAGTCTCATACTTCCCAGACAAAGGTATTTGGAAGCGTTCTTTTATACGTTTGGACAAAGGCTTTAGGAGGAAATGATGGGTACCAAAAATAAAAGAATGTTTTGTAACTTGATGTTCCCAGCCTGGTTGTACTTGTTGGGATTGTGTTAGATTAGGGATGTGAATGAGCCAAAGTATTTCCTAAACTATTTGGGCTTGGTTTGCTAAATGCTCAATCAAATTAGCTTGTTTAGTTAAACGAGCAAGTTTGACCTTGGAGCTAGGCTTTTTGTTTAAATGAGTCGTGTTCAAGCTTTATAAGCTTGACATTAAGAGCTTGTGAATAGTTTGTACATGTCTATGTATGTTATATTAACATGTTGATTATAATTAAGGTATTTGGTTGTTTTAAGAAAAGTTTTAATTTTGAGTTTTTCTTTTTGAACCCCAGCTTTTGCTCGTTGGCCCCCGTTTCTTTTTTTATGGACAAAGCTGTCCTTAATTTACCGACTTAAACTAGGCGGAAGCGACTTCCCGATTTTAACAAAACGGAAACAAATAAAAAAAATTTCCGACTTCCTAAAGGCGGAATAATCCCACTTTCATTGAATCGGAAGCAAAATATGAATTTCCGCCTACATAGAGGCGGAAGACGTTAAAAAAATTGTTTTGTAACTATAGCAGAGGTTATTTCATGCACAACACACCAGAGCTGTGTAGTGTGTAGTAACTAACAATGTTTCTCTTTCAAGGGGCATGGTTTGAAGAAGAAACTGACGTGTCATAAGAAGAAGAGGGCACGGTTTGAAGAACAGTGAGTTGAGCTTGTAAGAACTTGAGTATTTATAAGCCTCTTCTAGAAGGGTAGCTTGATCCATTTTCTTGTCCCATGGCATTAGTTTTTGAAGGCAACGTGTCTTTTTGAAGGCAACGTGTCTTTTGGCATTAGTGAAAGGTGTTCAGAGAGAAACATTGCTAGTTACTACTACACTGTGGTGTGCTGTGCATGAAACAACCTCTGTTATAATTATAACAATTTTTTTTAACATCTTCCGCCTCTATGTAGGCGGAAATTCATATTTTGCTTCCGATTCAATGAAAGCGGAATTATTCCGCTTTTAGGAAGTCAGAAATTTTTTTTATTTGTTTCCGCTTTGTTAAAATTGGGAAGTCACTTTCGTCTAGTTTAAGTTGGTAAATTAAGGGCAATTTTGTCCGTAAAAAAAGAAACGGGGCCAACGAGCAAAAGCTGGGATTCAAAAAGAAAAACTCTTAATTTTTTCGTCTCATCAACTTATAAATAAATGTGCATTACAAGAAATTGATACATGTAATTAATCATTATGAAACATAGTATTGATTGGTGACATATGCAACTTTCTTTATGATGCATATTTATTTGTATGTTGATATATCATTTTTCTTATGAAAATAAGTAAATAACACCAGTTTTTTTTGTTATTATCTTAAAAAAATATATAACTAGGTGGAAAAAAAGGATATGCCACAAAGTGCATCAAAGTATAAAATATTGCTGCCATGAGGATCGAAAAGACAGAATATGCCACAAAATATTCGACAACAACCTTAGTTGTATATCATTGCAACCTTAGTTCCAAGTCACCAAAATAACTGAACAAAAAACAAAAATCACAGGCAGCCTTTCATTCTTCATTTTTCAAGGAACATTACCCATGAATTATGAATGAACATACCAATTCTCTTGCATTGACATGGAACTCACAATGGAAAACTCATTACCTTGTTCACCTCTACATGCACACAACCGTTTGTGTAAGTTCCACTCTTCTGGTTGAAGATTTATGCAAGTTCAGTCACTTTCCACGTTCACACACTCTGTCTGCCTTTGCATGATTTCTGAGCATTCTAATGAGTAAATGTTAATCCCAGAAATGAAGTTGCATCTTTTCTTTAGTCATGATTCTCATTTTTAGCATACCATTTAATTTGATGTCATTAATTTATCAAAGGTTAAAAGTCACGAGAAAAGCTTGTATAAACTTGTGTTTATTAGGCACAACCAATCAACTACTATATCTCTACCACATTAAAAATATCAAATCTGAGCAATTATTTTAATAAAATGAACATAGTTGATCAGTTGTGCCTAATGCCTAATAGGCACAATGCCTATTCAAGTTTTTTTTCCTTTCGATAATAGTGCCTATAGAAGTTTTATTCCAAAGATTTTTTTTAAGGATTTTACTTTATGATATTTCAGGTAATTGTCTGATTCTTTTTTGAACTTACTGGTGAATTGGTGATATATTCAACTTCTATTCATTACAGTGCTTTATTGTGTTTAAAGTCTCAAAAAGTTCATTTGACTAAAAAAAGGTTCATCCAACATAGAATCCAAGCTGTTTTGATTGGTTATGAAGTTTAATGAATGTGATATATATATATATATATATATGGATGGTTCAGAACTTCAGATGCTTCAATCTATTTCTTTACACTACCTTTGATTGCAATGATATACAAGTTAACGAATCAAGGAGCATGAAATTGAGCAGTTACTTACATGCTATGTTACATATCTAAGATTCACCCTTCTTTGATGAAAACTATATTAAAGAATGCCTAAACTTACGAGGTTATTCAAAAAGGTCTCTCCAATAAGGGAGCCAACCTTAACAAATACAGCAGGATATCCTATTGGAGCTTCTATCCATGCTTCACTTCCTTGTTTGGAAAATATTTTCCCTGTCCAAATATGTAGCCAACTGCTACTCTCTCCTAATGGAAAATAGGCTTTAACTTTCTTCTTTCCTTTGTCAAGCACAGGCACCATTAGGAACTCAGAACCAACCAAGAATTGCTGATAAGTAAAGTGATGGACGTGTTCATCATTAGGGTAATGGAGAAACAGGTGTCGGCATACGGGTAGTCCTTTTTGTGCAGCTTCCTGTTTACAAAAGAACATGGAAATTGGGGGGGCATTTTAAATTCCTGCTGAGTTTTCTCAATAATATAGGTAAAGTAATGTGTCAAGATAGATTTTTGAGATCACCTTCACTAGTTGAATTCGGTAAAATTTCCATGCTGCGTATATTTTTGCGGTGCGTGCAAAGTGTGAAAGAGTTTGTTTGCTTGAATAAAATTGGCTGTTGCATGCTGGTTTGTTTCCCTGCTTGCAGAAGATGGGAAAAGATCAGTAATTCATTGATTTCAAACTTTAGATAATGGAATATAAGGTTACCTTCTTTTGGCCACAAGAATTTTGCTCACCAAAATATTGTAATGTGGTATGATGTTAAAGAATGAAAACTTACATTGATGAGCAATATTCTTGCTATGGTGAATTGTATATGATCTAAGTACTAGTAATATGATAGAAAAAGAAAAATAAGCATGATGAAATGGTATGTGATATTGCAGGTATTTATTTTACTCACTTCATGGGTTCGGAACACGGGGGTGAAAGAATTTAGCTCCATCCATCTTAAGAGCAATTCTTGACTTCTTCTATATTTAACTATAGGTAAGTTTACTGTACAATATCCTCCAATGTCACTGTGATTAAAGGCATAGCCTGAAATTCCACTGCTAAGTAGGCCAACCACTGAACTCTTTATTCCATCATTTGCTTGCCAACTTACCATTTGGTCTCCTTCCCAAAAAAGCATCCCCCACTTTGGACTATCTCTAAAACCAGCCCTCATGAAGAAAACCAAGGACACTTCTTGGTCTTCCTTCACCTTGTCTAAGGATTTGCCTTTCCATTCTTCCACTAGTTCTCTGTTGATTTTGGCCCATAGTTCTGGGTATCTGTTATGAGCTGAAATAGGATCTTCTCCTGAAATGAGGGGTACAAAATCTTAGTAACAATCACTAGCAGACTAGCTAATACATGAAGTACAAGTTGTAGTCCTTGTTTTATTCTCTTTCCTTTTTCCTTTGGTCACTAAGGAAACTTTACTGGTGAGTTTTACTACATCAAAATGGAGTGTAGAAAAAGATTGGTTTCTACTTTGTATAGAACCTATACACGTGTGACTTTCTTGTGCAGAAATTGGACTGATATGAAAATGGAATGCGATATAAGTGATACATGACCAAATGAAGAATAAAATTCAGGACCCTTTTGAAGAATAACCTTTATGGTCTACATGGCAACAATAAAATAAATAAAAAAAAATTGCTTCACTACAGTCTGCCCACATTGAATGGTGGTATCTTGAGATGCACATCTTTGCATGCATATCTATTCACGGATTTAAATTGTGATTATGGTCGCCGTAGCGATTATGTTGCATTTACCACAATCGTGGAAAATTGTGGGAAAATGCATATGCAAATGCAATCGCGGTGCGGTTGCAGAGACTCTCAAAATCACAATATTGTGACCTCAATTGCAGTTGCGACCACAATTTAAAAGCGCCCTTTATCGAATTAAAGAAAATCTCATGATTGTGAATTTGTCTGCAATCGCAGCGCGGTTGCAGAGACTCTCAAAATCACAATATTGCGACCTCAATTGCAGTTGCGAACCACAATTTAAAAGCACCCTTTATCGAATTAAAGAAAATCTCATGATTGTGAATTTGTCTGAGTTTGATCAACCTTACTGAAAGACAAAAGCATTTAAAAAAGAAACAAAAAAGTTAAGATATGATTTGCTTTGTAGCTTATAACATAACTAAGTTCTAAATTTAATCCACTTTTTTTTTCTGTACTTTTCTAACGAGAAAGACCTCATGACACAGGTCAGAAAGGTTGCACTGAACTCATTTAGGGGACAAACAAGATAAGAGAATGAAAACCTGAATATAGAACAGCATCAACAGGAAGGCCTTCACCAAAATCAGCCATCCATCCTCTAACTCCATCATCCACCATTTCTAGTAGTATCTGCTTGAACCAAGTTGCTGTTTTAGGGTGTGTTAAATCTAGCATTCCTACATCAAAAGCTGTATTTGGAACCATGTATGGATTGCCTTTACTGTCTTTCACCAATATATCCAACTGTTTTGCCTCCTCAAAGAGGTTTCTCTTTTTGTTTGGCTTCTCATCAGCCTGGATAGGATCAGAAGCAAAAAGATTTATGTTAGTGACATTGTCTCAATCTATCTACATTTTCCAAGCATATGTACCAGTTCCACTACCATCATTTCAATGTACTAGAGAAAGATAAAGTTTCCAAAGCAATGCAAGGGAACTGTTAGATATAAAATCATTAACAAGCCTTTACTTAACAGCTAAAGCGTTTTTGGATTGTGATTTACTTTAGACACAAAGATAGTGACTGCAGTATTTATACTTGAAGAGAAGTGTTACCGGAGCTAGACAAGGATTGCAATACGTCATAACTTTAATATTCTGAGCGCTGAGATCTTTGATAAGCTCCTTCCATCCCCAATACCTTTGTTCATCCACTTCCCAATTCCACCAGAGCTGTGAACCAATAAATGTTTCTCTCTGCCCTACCCAATCCTGTGCATTTGTCACAAGCGAACAATGAAGTTTTGAACCAATGAAGAACTATGATAGTTGCAAGTGTGTTAGTGTGTCTTCACAAGCTTAGTTGTTCAGAAAAAGTTGAGTGAACCAAGTTTTGATAAAATGGCTACCAGAAGAGTGATTAGAAATCTGTGCAAGTATTTGCAAATAACTTTGCTCAAAATTCAAAAACAAATACACTTCAATTCTTGCAAATGGTGGGTTCAGATCAAGATTGAATAGTGTTTCTATTGAAGCAAATTGAATTGTGAATTTTCAAGAAGTTGAGTGAAACTGCAATGAGTATATATGGCTTTGAAAAATGCATTTTTGCATTTCCTTTCTTTTAGTGTAGGGGTGAGGGATTACCTGCAACCAAAATGCTGAGACAGGAACATCATAAGCCCTTAGTTCATCCCAAGTGTCACGTACAGCGTCTGTGCCGCCCTGCATTCCAACTATAGCACCAGATATTATCCACTCTGGAAGCTCAGGTAGCCTTCCAATGGTTTCTGTGAAATGTTCAATCAATTCACAAGGTGAGTTCCCATGCAATATCCGCCCTTCAACTGAATTTCCATGTATCTGCAAGCTCCAATGTACGGTAATTGGAAAATGCAAATTTTAGTTAAAGGGTGAAACAACAAGAGTTGAAATGTGATTTTTCTTATACAATATAGTATTATAATACCTCGGTAAATTCTTATTTGAGTCATTGATGAACTTAATATTCCGTTATGCATTGTTATAGTTCAATTTCCTAGCCTTATTAATCATATTCATCACTTCAATTCTTTCAAATGTTGTAAAATTGGACATGTTCTTCGTGTGATACAAAGATTTACCAAAATACAGCTCTTAAGTTTTACTTCATTTTTATAATGACTCATTCTTTCTTCATGCAATTCTCCACATCTTCCAGAATTTACCACACAATTTCAAAACCTCATAATGAAGTAATTAGCCTATATTATTTTCAGTAGCATGAGAAAGATGAACAATTTGTATCTCTTAATGTCTGTATCAATACCTGTATCTGTACTCTGTCAAGTCTTGTAAGATCAAAGATAGTATAATCATAACCTTCAAGGTAGACAGACCTCATTTTTGATGTCATGTAGAATGGAGAAGGAGCATAAGTTGTACTCCAGTCACCTCCTGCCCTGCCAATAGCATTGAAATGTTGCCATTGTTAACAACCTTATACCTTATAATATACTATATTATCCAATAACAACATTATAACTTATCATCTACTACATTATATTTTGAAGCTGGTGCTTTACACTACCTGTAACTGACCAAGTTAGCAGCTAAGGTGATAGGTTGATCTCCTCTACCAATACCTTGTTCTTGAACAAAGATAGGCACTCTTTTGCCTTTGAAATTCATGTGAGAAAACTGCTCTCCAAAGCCATAAAACCTCTCATTCTCATCACTTGCATATGTCAACCAAACTCTGTTGAATTCTTCTGATTTTGGGATATCCAAGTTCCCTAATTCTTCCTCTACGGATGAAACCAGGACAAACCCTCTTGGCCTTGAAAGGTACCAACACCAACCAAGTTTCTTTTTTCTATTACTCAGCCTCCTCTTAAAGCCAAGGTATGCTCCTCCTGAAGCTGTTGGTGATACCTGCTTTTTTGAGATGAAGTTTGGTTTCTCAACCTTCACTTGAAAACCAACCTGATGGTCAGTTTTCTGGTTGAACAAAACCCAATACCTTGCATACACAGAAGGCCCTTTTGCTTCAAACTGAATATTTGCTTGAATTCCATGCTTTTGAAACCTTCTATTCTTCTTAGTCATATTGAAAAGCCTTCCTGTGATCAACAAAGTAGGAAGCTGGTTCTCTTCTTCTGGAACCATTTTCTGGTCTAAAGATGAAGTTTCTGCAATAACCTCATGTTCCAATTCCAATTGATGATTGATCACTCTTATATCATCAATGATTTGATTATTACAAACCAAGTTAACATCTCTATCTTTGATAAGAAATGATCCTCTACTCTCTTCTACTTCTGTGTCAACCATTGCAGCTGAGACAAAAGCATGTCCTGGAATGGAAGACCATATGGTTCTATTTGCATTAGAAATATGAGAAATTGAGAGGTGCCCTCCATTGTTGGAGGTCCAAGAAAGGTGAAAATCGTTGCCAATTGAGAAGATTTGATCAGAAGGCAATGTTTTTGAATTGATGAAGAGAGAGCCTTGGACATGAGGGATAGTTGTTGAAGCAGAAGAAGGGAAAGGGTTGTTGAAACGTTTGTGGTGCTTTTTGGTTATTTTAAGGATTGCCATAACAGAATGAATGAAATATGATTCTTTGTTTGAGATCTCAGAACTCTTTTTTTAGGACATTTTTTTTAGGCTTTATAGAGTGTTTCTTGAAGACTTAGAAAGAGGGTAGAATAGTCTTCTGGCTTGTGTTTTGTGTAAATTAAAAAGGTATGTCTTACATGTGTTGCCTTCCAGAACATGAAGACAATCAAGCAACCAAAATTGATTTGTATCACAGTGGACAGTTCACAGTTTTATTCATGTATTTTTCCTGATTTATAATTTTTGTTATAATAGGGAAGGAGTATATGTTATAACCATAAAAAGTTGTTGACATTTATTTTTCTGACAATATGATATTGCAAGATAGGACTGTAGAATTTATTTTTGGTAATCAGTACTAGTAATTGAGAAAATGGATGGTGCACCAACACTGTAAAACATTTTTACACCATCAACATATCATCCATCATCCATGTGCTATTGAGCATTGACTCTTGATTAAAAGTAAATAAGATGAGTGGTGGATGATGAACCGACGGTGTAACCTAGTAATTTATGTATGATTTTTGTGTATCTTTTATTAAAGTTGGTTCTTATCTCTTAAAAAAAAAAAGGTTTGTTCTTATCTCAAACACTTGATCCATATTGATATGGAAATATTTTAGTTTCCATATTTAACATGATCAAAATCATAATATAAGTCTTTTTAATGAAATTAATGCAGTATTAATTATTATTATTATTATTTTTTTTTACAATTTCACTCATATTTATGAATGCGTACCTACTTGTTGATAGAAAGATGGTGAACGAGCAATTAATTATAAAGAGGATAAAATAGTAAAAAAAACATAAATTTAACTAAAACAAATATATTAATTACATTTCTTAATTTGTATTGAAAAACTTATGGGTACATATACTCCCTCTGATTTCAACTATAATCGAAAAAATTAATTTCATACTTAATAAAGAAATTAGTTGAAAACATTTAATTTCATAAAATTTATAAAAAAAATATATAGACTACTTTAAAAGACTTATATTGAAAATGAAACAAAAATTAAATGATATAATCACTTTATAAATAAATGTATTGAGAATAGAAAATTTATCCATAGTTGTTTATAATTGAGATGATTAATGGAGTGTTTTCTTTATACTCGTGTAAAAGTATATCTAGAGAGAGAAACATAAGGAGTAAAAGGTTGGATACTTGGACTCCAAAATACTGCTCCTTCCGTCCTTGGATATAATTCTAATATGATTAACTAAATTAACCAATTTTTTTAAGAGAAAATTAACCAATTTTCTTAATAAATGTCAAATTTAAAAAAAAAAAAAAAAAGTCTCATACAGAGAGACGGAAAGAGTAGTATGTGTGGAACCGAGTCAGCCGACCATTCAATCTGAATCTTTATTCTCACTAAACCTCAAAATTTTAGCCACAGAATTGCACTTCTAAAAAAAATAAAGGAAAGTACCGAAAACTGCATCACAACTCAGTCCCATCATAATCGTTTGTACTCCCTCCTTCTCCTAAGCATTTTTTTGAAGACCTTTTTTTGGTATTTAATATAAGTCACATTTCCAATTTCCAATAGCATTAATTACTTTTTTTCACAAACACCCCTATTTACTCAACACTTTTTAGGTTTTCAATAATAATTATAGGAGTACTTTTGAAAAATATACCAAATATTTACATTTTCAATATCATATTAACTAACTTTTTCTAAGGAAGTATACGTAACTTGTTAGTCTAGTAGTAATTTTTTGTGTGTTTCAGTTTTCCTAACTATTAATTACCAGCTGAATAAGCTCTCCAATTATTGGTCCAATAAAAGAAAAGCTCTACTATTATTGGGGTATGTATGTGCCAACTGCCAGTTATGTCACTCAATAAGCATAAAGGTCAACAAAAGATTACGAGAATAACGTTAAAGACATGCATGCGTTTGAATCTTCCCTATTCCTAACTATGAACCTTCCCACGATGTTGAAGAATGTTCCTAATATTGCACCTGGACAAGATACGAGGTTGCATTCCATTTGATGAAAACACAAACAGTTACTCCCTCCGGTCTTATTTATAAGACCCTTTTGGGATTTTTATTTTGGTCCTATTTATAAGACCCTTTTTCAATTTTCAATAGCATTTAATTACTTCTTTCCACTAACACCCCTATAAAGTCAACACTTTTTTAGAGTTCCAATAATAATTATAAGGGTAGTTTTGAAAAAGTATATCAAATTTTCACATTTCCAATGCCGCTAACAAATTTATCCACTCTCCTTGATGGGAGAAAAAAACCCCAAAAGGGTCTTATAAATAGAACCGGAGGAAGTAAGTTTTAGGCCCAACACTTACAACTGTTCAAAGTTTGTCTCAAATAACAATTCCTTTCAACTCCAAGCTAATTGCAACAATTTGAGTTCGCATTATACTATGGTTGTCTAACTTTTCCCATGCTTCACATTCTCTAAAACGTGTACTTTACTTCACAATAAGGGGAACATAATAATTCTTATTGACTTAAATCGATAATTTTTTTTAAAAAATGGCGATATTTTTATAATAATATTTTTTGTCTTGAAATGCATATTCTAAAATATAATTTAATTTTTTTTTACTTCTTAATTATACGATTTATGTATGAATAATGTTCAAATTTATATGCTTATATGAACATACTAACTATTCAATCTAATCATAACTATGTTATTGTTGAGTAAACGATCGAATCCATATCAAAGCCTGAAGAATAAACCCATCAAAACTTCAGTATCCTTATCACAAAGGCATGCTATCCTTTTAATCTTTTGTTTTTGTGTTGGGTAGGGACGTAGTGTTTGATAGCAGTTCATTTGGAGAGTTTCTATTTGAGTAGGGACGTCACTGAAAACTGTATCAGGTCTTATTATGAGGAAGATTCAATCTGTGATAACTTGAAAAATTGTACTCAAGCAAGTGTCTTAAGGGTACACGAAAGTTCAACTTGATAATAGAAGCCGCCACCTCTTATAAGTTATAAAGCTGATGTGCCTGTTGAAAACTCACAAACATGCACACACGTGACTGACTGCACCTGACATAGAAGAAAGAATTGATTTATCATATTTTAAGGAAATAATGGTTGGATGGTATTAATTGTTTATCAAATTTATCGAATCTCATCATGCTAGTCTTTTTTATTTGTCTATTTAATCAACAAAACGAAAACTAAAGGAAATAATCCATGTTGGACTCTTGTTCTATAGATTAATAGTTGCATAGATGTTTATTAACAAGAGTTGTATACATCACTTAGTATTTTTATCAAAAGTAGTATAAATAGGATACCAATGGTTTTGCATATACTCTTGTTCACTAATCACTAACTTGTCTAGCATGCCACTTTGAACAACTTTAGTTGACACCAAAGTTAAACATTTTCCATTTTGAAAAAATAAAGGAGAGATAACAAGTATTGAAAATTATGTTTCTCCCTTTTAATTTCATCAAATAATAGGTGTTTACTTTTGATGCCGGTTTAAGTTTTGCAAATAACCTTTTATATATATATATATATATATATATATATATATATATATATATATATATATATATATATATCAGAATAGGTCCTCAGAGTGCTTATGGTATGCATGAAGCTTTCACAGCATCAAGACTTTATCTGGATTTTATTGACATAGATGGAATGGAAGCACTGTTAGCTTTAGGATGGAAAAAGGCTGTGAATGAAACAGGGTATCCTACGCATGCTCACAAAAAAAAGGCTATAAAATTCTATTGATAGTAAAAGACAAGATATTACATAACAAGAATGGCCTAATGCACAAAACTCTCACTTTGTCGGATTTGAAAAGGGTAGATATATGTAGCCTTGTCCCTACAACCGATAGATGTACACAGCCTTACTCCCAAATTGAGGCTATTGTGCTAACATCCAACTTCATTTGTTTTCGATGATCCACCATCTAGATATGACATAACATTTTACAAAGTTATGCAGTAACATGTGCATATTTGTTTTTCAAACAAGCGTAGATGTTATTAATGGTCTATTAATTTCTTCAATCAAGCAAATCAAGCAAATCTGGCACAGCATTCTTCCTGAATCTATCAACAAGAAGCAACTGGTTCGCCATAATTTTGTTGGGAACTACATTTTCACTTTTCATTCTGTCCCTGATCCCATAGGCTGGACGCTTTGCATTTATATAGGCCTCTATTAAAAGTTGGTACTGCCTTGTTCGAGTAGTATAACCATGTTGTTTCATTTTAAAGAAAATAAATTCTGAATTATGGACGTCGCCCTTCTTTGCATACAGTTCCAAAATAGTAATGTAAGTAGAAAATAGCGGCTTCACCTGGCTCCGTGCCAGTGCTATCTGCAGAACAGAACATGCCTTATCCACTTCCCCAGCTTGAACATGAAGTCTCACAAGTGCATCCCAGGTCAGTGGGCTTAGGCCTATTGGGCACCCACTATCTGTCATTCGCTTAATAAGATCCTTACCCTTTGTAAGCATTTTATTATCTGCATAAACCTTCAGCAGTACCGAGCAGTACCTGGATGAAAGCTTCCATTTCTTTGACATCATCTCAAACACTGCCTCTGCTTCATCAATTTTCTTCAGTTTCCCCCAAGCTTCAATGGCAACAAGACACTCCTCAAAATACGGGTCTGACTCACATAACTTCCAAATTCTTCCCACTTCATCTGCCTTTGCCAGGTTTGCATAGAGGAGAATCAAAACTTTGCATACCCACCGATTCTTTTCCAAGTCTTCACCTTCCATCTCCTTCAATAAAGTTTCAGCATTTCCTAGAAGCCCAGCTGAGATGTAATGCCGAGCCAAAACTTTCTTTGTTCCAATGTCTGGTTCAATGCCTTCAGCCTTCATTGACTCAACAATTTGTTCCATTCCAGCAATATCATTGGACTGGCCTTTTGCGTCTATTAAGATTTTGTAAGTAAAAGGAGAAGGTTGGATATTCTTATTTTCCATCATCAATAACACATCAACTATTTTCTTCTTGTCTTTCCTATTATACATAAGTAGCAACTGATCACAAACAAATCCTGTAACAGGGAAATCCAAATCCTTCATTTTATCGAAAATTTCCTCTGCTTTCTTCAAATTGTTCTGACTGACAGAGTTAGCCAATAAAGTTTGGTATATTATCTCCCCTCTAAAAGATTCTGGAATAGTCTCAATGTAATTCTCTGCCATCTTTAGACCACACCATTTGGCAATCAAATCAACTCGAGAAGCATAATCACTTTCATCAAATTCGAGCTGCTTTTTTGACTCAAGCCACTCTGAGAGCTACAGAACCAACGAAAAAAAATATAGATAAAAATTACACTACAAAACAACCTCTTGTAAAGATTGAAGATTGAAAAAGTAATATAACTAACTTAGCAAGCAGCAAAATATTAATTAGAATGTATTTCCAGAAAACCAATAAAATAAAACAAGAATTATAACATCTATATGCAAGATATAAAACTTACTCCCTCCACGCAAGTGGTGAATACTATGAAACAGAGTTTAAATGATAAATTCAGCAAAAGGTAAACATAATCTGCAAGTGCAACAAGCGGAGTTGGGAGTTTGATCCACAAGCATGTAACTAAATCTCATCACCAGGAAAAGGGAGTAAGTATTCCATGACAAATTATGGGAGGGGGGGGGGGGACAGAAAAGAACAGCACTATGGTGAAGGAAAATAAGATGAACAGCAAGATTCGTTTTAAAAAGTACGTTAAATGGTTAAAGGTGAAGGGAACACCAAAGGCTCATGTTGTAACGGCCAAACAAGCTCAAAACCCGAAGTTAAGCAACAAAATTCCTCAAAATGAAAATAAATCTTTATCATCAACCTTCGTACCAATCCTCTGGCAGGAAGGGGGAAAACGTTTGAAGCAAGCAACGCAGCTAAAATTTGGACCATGCGCCAAACTGCCAATAGTTCTTGTTTGAAGGGTTACCTTGTGCCTACTTCAGGGAACATTATCATCAATGACATTGAAGAACTACACCCATTAAGTAAAAAACAAACCATAGTAAGTAGAAGCAGCAACCAATTTGCAATGGTTATATTTTCGATTGTTGGAATACTATATTATTGTCTTAGGTTTCTTATTACATTAGGAGTTTTATTTTGCTGGACTTATCCAGGTTGTAAGACACCTGTTCTAGACCTATATTATCAGTCTAATAATAGGAGTATAGCCCCTTTTTTTTCTCCTTGAATCAGCCTTCTGGACCTTCCTCAACCCTTTTTGACATCTATCTTGGTGTATTTGCACACCTAACCCAAACTTGCTTTGTTAGGCCTAATTCTATCTAGGTGGCTGCGCTATTTGATTCCATTTTGCAATGTTACATTGTAAGAAACTAAGAGCGTAGTCGGGCTTAGCTTAAGGGGCAGCGTTAGATTATTTTTTTCTGGTCAGGAGTATGATACTAAGGTTGGGTTGGTTTCATACTACATTAAATCATGGAAATAAACTTAAACTTATTCTTAACCTTGGTCTTTAGTATAAATAGGAGTATAATTTAAGTATTTTATATCAACACAACAACACAATTATTCAAAGGCCCATTAATTAAGGATATTCTTGCTTCCCTCTTTAAAAGATATACAGGATACACGAAGGTTCTGACTATGCCTTATTTTGCTAAGAACTCAGGTTGAGAGTTTCAGAGAAATGATATTAACAGAAACTGTACCAAACAACATATATCAAATATTCATTATCCATAAATGTGAGTAATAAAAACTTTTGGCACAAGACTTTAAAAGTTAAATTGTATAAAATGAAATTTGAAAGCAAATATAAATTTGGTCTAATTACCAGCAAAGCTCTGCCGAACATTTTACGCTTCCGAAGAATAAACATGGCCCGTGAGATCTCTTCCCTGCTCAGTTTTTTCCCTTCTTCAACCCACTTATCCAGAGCGGAACAAAATGAATGACCCGGTGGTTTATTAAAGATCTCATTAAATAGTTCTGACTCAGTCCTTCCACGACTTGATTCTTGCTCAGTTGGATCATCAGTCTCGGTATCTGATAACTCCAGCTCATTTTGTGGTTCCTCAACATCCCCCAGTTCAGAAAACCCATCCTCCAAATCACCATCCTCCTCTTTCGAGTTATTTGCATCAGCTTGTGAAGAAAGTTCACGTCTAGTCACATTAAATTTTGGAGAAGCATGCCCGGAATGGTAAAATGTCTTCAGTGACAGAAATCCACTATGCCTTACTTGAGGAGGCTCGGAGTCAAAGATACCCGGCTCATCTTCCATGCAAGTAATCGGCAATGGTTTGACACAAGAAGCTCTAAAACTATATCCCATGTTCCTACAAACAATGCACAATAAGCCCAAATTCTTACTGGTGTTAAAGTATGAAGAAAAATAAAGTCTGAAATAAAAAATGAACCAATAATGTCTCAAGAATTATAAATAAGATTTCAAGTAGAAAATATTTAAAAATAAAAAGATCTCAGAGATTAGATCACCCTTAATCAGAATCTTGTAAAGTTACCAAAAATCAGGCCCATTTGAGAAACATCTCTATTTAATTAAATTAAGATTAATTAAGGAAACACATATACTTTCATATTTGTCACGGTGTCAGTGTTGGACACGAATCCGTTTTACACTCTCCTAAATTCTTTAACATATTTATATTTCTTCTGTTGTATTCCTGTGTCCCATGTCGTGTCGAATCCATGTCCAGTGTCGTGTCGTATCATGTCAGTACTTCCTTATGCTCCTTGTAATTAAAAAAATAATAATAATAAACTTAAGTTTTGCAGTCTTGTCTATTTATATGTTCATTTATTTCTTCCGAATACTGTGAGGCGTCAAGGCCGGATCCTCTCAACTGTGTTTCTCTCATACACACGAATCCCATGATAGAACCTGGATCACATGCTTAAGGAAGACCGATACACATTGGTACTTTCTACTATAATTTGCTAAGCATAGTTCTAAATTGCGGTCCACAACTGCAATTACGGCCACAGTCACGGGAGTCTATGCAACTGCGCGTCCCGTACGCAATTCTAAGCCACATTTTCCCCACAATTCGCAACAAACGCAACCACAACCCAACTTTAAAAGCATGTTGCTAAGTCATATCATATCAGTTACTCCTTCTTTCATTGTAGTTAATGTAAACCTATAACTACGAAATACGGAGCAGAAAACCAAAACCCAAAATAAAAAAGAAAAAAAAGGAAAATTAGCAAGTTCTAAATTTATTTTTTAAAAAAAAAAAAGAAAAAAAGAGGGAAAATTAAGTAAGGGAGTAAAGTTGCATTTGAAATGGAGCAGGATAATAATAATAAGATAGAGAGAGCTAAAACTCCAATTTCATTTTGAATTTAGAGAGGAATGCATAAGTGAAGAAGGGTTAGGTGTTCTGTACCTGCTGAGAGGGAAAGAAGCTCGACGAAGAGCCCACATGGTTACGAAAACGGAGACGGGAAGCAGAAGAATTTAGACTTAGTGACGCTAGTCGGCTAGTGTATGAAATGAACTGCGAGCTTGAACCCTTGCTAAACCCTCCCTACTGGTTGTTCATAAAAAAAAAAAATAATAAAAATAAAAATAAAAATAAAAAAATATTTTCGTAAAAAAAGATTACTTGATTATTTTTTCAATTATAAATTGATCGAGTTTTGATTTTAGTCTGATGACTTCTTTTCTAGAGGTTGGTTCAATCTATACAGAGTTAAGTTATAATGGATCAATATCACAATTGGTAAGATACATGAAACATATGGTGTTAATCACGTCATTAATATAGATTTTGGTGTGCAGCAAGGGTATTTTCAGCGGATATCCGAAGAACAATTCTCTATGAGATATAAAGATTATTCGAGTGAGTTTTGTCTCTAACAATCATTGATAATTTGATATAGATTAAAACCAAATTTTTGAAACATTTAAGAATCGAAATTAATCAAATGTTTGGAAGGACTAAAAACAAAACTTTATCAAAAACAAAAACATATGGGGAGTGATACTCCCTCCATTTTATATGTATTGCATTTTAATATTATCCACAAAGATTAAGAAATGGTTAAATAATGCAAGAAATTGAGGTATTTACTATAGTTGTAATATGAAATCACTATTAAAGAGAGAGGAAGAGATAGGAGATGAAAAAGAAGTTGGGATAAATAAGGTTATATTTGAAAAAAAAAACAATATTAATTATGTATTGGGTTTGTAAAAAAAAATGCATATTAAACAAGAGGAGAAATCGTAAAGAATAATACATATGAAACGGAGAAAATATTTGTTAGTCTGTATGGTTGTACTGACATTCAAGAGTTTTTCTTGATACAGTCATTTATTTGTTGTAATTAGGATTTAAGTTAGCCGATGAGCTTTCAAGTAGTTAGTTACCTCATCGAATCCAAAAGTCTTGATCTTATGAAATATGCATAAGTTTTAAAAAATTATTAAATGATGTAAGAATTCGAGATAAATTAAAATACCTTTTTATAATCATTAATTATTGAGGAAAGAGGAGAGAGGAGATGAAATATTGAAGGTGAAAAAGAAGTATTTATCAATAAGTGTTTAGTTGGAAAAAAAATAATAATTATGTATTAGGTTTGTAAACGGTCAAGACATATGAATCAAAAGAAAAAAAAACTATATGATCAAAACTTTTGGATCAAAGGGATAGTTAACTATGAGCTGAACTAACTCACCTGTCAATTCCAATAGCTATAAGTAGTTACCTTGAGATGCAAAGTATCATATAGATTCATTTTCTACCAACGAGCTGTTGGTGCAGTAGTGTCAGGGGCTGCACTTGGTAGGGCGGACCACGGTTCGATCCCCCGCAACAACGTTGGGAGAGGAATAAAACCTTAACCCCGGGACCCCCTCGAACTGGATTAGTCGACTCAGTGGGCCGGATACCAGGGTGCAAACCAAAAATATAGATTCATTTTCCCTCATTGTTACTCATTGTAACTATCTCCCCCTCTCCATCTCTCAATAATATCTCAGAACTCATTCTTCATTGAGTTCTCTGAAATTCCTAAAGTTCTTTGAGTTTTATAATAAATTCCTAAATTTTTACATCAATTGATATCGAAACTTTCATTCATTGAAACTTGAGCTCTTAGCAACTATGGCAGATTCAACTCATACTCAAGCAATGATCCACCATAATGTTCATCAAAACACATCTAAAATTGAAAACCTCAATCAATTCCTCAAATAAAGTAAATTGCAAACCTCATTCGCCACATTCTTAGACCTATTGTTGGAATTGATGGCATTTTCATGAAAAACCTTTGTTCCACATTGCTCAATCTTTGCGAAACTTAACCATTTATATTTCATTCTTATCTACACACTTGCAAATATCTTATTAGGTTTTAGTAATGCACTTGTTGGGTCCAATACACACGCGTGGGGAGTGTTTGGACGGGCGATACGGTGTGGGTGCAAGATGTTTGAGCCCTCTTTTTTTTGGCTAACATTCTTTTTATTTTTCCACGTTTTTTACAAATAGCTGTTACAAATTTTATGGGCCATAATTTCGGCAATTTTATGTTAAGCATTATTGCAATTCATTGGCCATTATTTTTTGGTTGTTGAATGTCTGAGCCTAGGGGCTATAAGAAGCCACCTTCACTGTTTGGTTTGATATATAGAACAAAAACACTCCTCATAGCTTTCCTCTCTTTCTTTCTTTATCTGATCGAGCGACCTAACTTTGTGAGATTCCAAGTTTTTTTGCCTCAAGTACATAAGTTAGGAAACTGTTGTGCTAACCTTGAGAGCAAGAATTGATTGATATAACTACACCGTGACTATCCGAAAATCTTGTTTTAAGCGAGTGATTTTTTCCACGACACATGCATTTTCAACTATTTTTTCAACACCTATGTTACCTACCCAAATAAAGCAATTTGAAAAACTCAATCAATTCGACAAATCAAAATGCATTCAAAATCATGTACATGGAAAAACGATATTATGAGGCAGCGATTGTGGTTCACTGTCATTCATATATAACTCCAATCCATACACAGACTCGAGAAAGAATAAAGAAGCAAAGTTTAAAGGCAAAACTGGTTTTTTAATTGAATAACATAAAATTGATATCTGGTCCGAAGCTAGCAGAGAAAAGAAAGAGCAGGTGTGAACAATAGAGAACAGACAATGCATATACACGTGTAAACCTTTGTGGAAGCCTCCCATCTTTCATGGCCTTACCCTCGCACTCCATTGCCATCATTGACAGCTTGATGCCAGCTGGTCCTTCGAGCCCATCTCAAGATCTACAGGGATGAGCTCGCTCGCATCACCAACAACTTCTCATCATCGGCGACAGCAGCTAAGACCATTTTATTGTCAGGACTTCAAGGCCTGCCACTCTTGCAGCCACTCGTCACCGTTAAAAGGCAGGCAAACTCACAGCAGAGATGGAAACCCTAAGCAAGCTGCGCCACCACAACATCGTCAAGATCCTCGGCTATTCGGCCTTTTGTTTAATTGCCAAATCCAGGAAGATCTTAAATGCAAATACACTAATATGTCAAACAGAGACAACCAGTTGCCTATTCCACAATTGCCCAGATTACTCCAAATAAACGGCTAAGAGGTTCGTGCATGTACCTCTTTTCAGCAGGTGCCTATTAGATGGCACAACGAAATTAAAGAGACATAAGTCATAACTAAGATAAACTCGGATGTATAACTAAGATAAACTCAGATGTGTCACTAAGGCTATAGAATATCAGTTGACAGATAAGTGGACACGTTACATTCAAAAGGGAAGAAAAAAAAACTATGCAGTAAATTGCACATGTTCATAAAGGCAAAAGTTTTTCAAACAAACGGAGAAGACATTAAAATCCAAGATGCTCAACCTACTATATTTGACTAACAATAGTTGCATAATAATGAGTAGAAGCAACCATTACAGAAGGATCTGCCGATTTCCTCAATCAAGCAAATCTGAAACGGGATTCTTCCTAAATCCATCAACTTGAACCAACAGGTTCGCCAAATTTCTGTTGGGAAATACGTTATCAGCTTTGATTCTGTCCCTCATCCCATAGGCTGGAACCTTTGCATTTACATAGGCCTGTATTAGAGCTTGGTACTGCCTTCCTCGAGAGGCATAACCAGCTTGTTTCATTCTATAGAAAATCTTTTCAGAATTGTGGACGTCACCCTTCTTAGCATACTCTTCCAAAATAGCAACGTATGTTGGAAACAGTGGCTTCATCTGGTTCTGTTGGATTGCTTTCTGCAGAATAGAATCTGCCTTTTCCACTTCCCCTGCTTGGACATGAAGTTTCACAAGCGCATCCCAGGTCAATGGGCCTATTCGGCACCCACTATCAGCCATTCGCTTGATAAGATCCTTACCCTTTGTTACCATCTTATGATTTGCATAAACCTTCAGTAGTACTGAGCAGTTCTTGGAAGAAAGCTTCCATTTCTTTGACATCATCTCAAAAACTGCCTCTGCTTCATCAATTTTCTTCAGGCTCCCCCAAGCTTCAATGGCAGCCAAACACTCCTCAATCCGTGGGTTTGACTCACAGACCTTCCATATTCTTCCCACTTCATCCACCTTTCCGAGGTTTGCATAGAGAGGAAGTAAAGATCGGCACACCCACCGATTCTTTTTTAAGTTTTCACCTTCCATCTCCTTCAATAGAGTTTCAGCATTTTCTTTAAGCCCGGCTGAGATGTAATGCCTAACCAAAACTGCCTTTGTTCCAATGTCTGGTTCAATTCCTTCAGCCTTCATTGACTCAACAATTTGATCCATTCCAGCAATATCATTAGACTGGCCTTTTGTGTCAATCAAGATTTTATAAGTAAAAGGAGTAGGTTTGATATTCTCTCTTTCCATCAACAATAACACATCAGCTATTTTCTTCTTGTCATTCCTCTTATACAGAAGAAGCAACTGGTTGCAAACAAATTGTGTAAGAGGAAAACCCAAATCCTTCATTTTATTGAAAATTTCCTCCGCTTTCTTCAAATTGTTCAGACTAACACAGTTAGCTAATAAAGTTCGATATATTATCTCCCCTCTAAAAGATTCTGGGATAGCATCAATGTAACTCTCTGCCTTCTGTAGGCCACGAAATTTGGCAATCAAATCAACTCGGGAAGCATAATCTCTCTCAATAAACTCAAGCTGCTTTTTTGACTCGAGCCACTCCGAGAGCTACAGGACAAACAATTCATAAAATCATCTTGTAATACTGGAATATCAAAAGAGTAAATATAGCTAAAATTGGAAAGAAAAACTAACATATAGTATGCATTTCTAGTAAAGCAATCAATAAGACAAGAATTATATCATAGCTGATAAAAAGATGCCCAATGAATATCCCAATGCTAACCTATCAATATGCAAGATATAAACATTCCTCCTCTCCCACAAAGTGGTAAATATTATGAAAAAAGAGTTTAGATGATAAATCCAGCCAAAGGTTGCAAGTTAAACTAGCAGAGTTAATGTTTGATCCACATTCAAGTTAACTAAATCTCATTACCAAGAGATGGGGAGTGATTATTCCATGACAAACTATGAGTGGAAAAACAGAAAAGAACAGAACAGGTCAAAGGAAAAGAAAAGTCACAGCAACATCTTTCCAAAAAGGAACTGAAAATTCATGTTGTGATAGCACTAGGTGATGGCCAGTGGCCAAACAAGCTCAAAATCCAAAGTTAAGAGACAAAATTAATTCTCAAAATTAAAATAAATCTTTACAAACGACCTTAGAATCAATCTTCTCGCAGGAATAGGAAAAAATGTTTCAAGCAAGTAACATCGCTAAAATTTGAACCATGTGTCAAAAGTTCTGGAGAGGGCTGGGGCGCTGGGCTCATAGTATATGGAACATTTGGAACCACGTTTCAAGTAAGTAATGACCGGATACATGCAATATAATGTTAGTTTTTGTTATCCACATGCCATCGCAATTATTCAAAAGCCCTATTAGATATTGTTTCTTCCCACCTTCCATCATATACAGGAGACATGCAAGTCACTACAATTTATGCACAAAGGAAGAATAGAAGTTAAATAAGCATAGCAAGACATCTAACAACAGCATTATTTTGCACAGATTCAGAATTTCAGGGAAATGATATTAGCAAAAAGTACAATCAGAAACATATATCAAATGATTATCAACAAATATGATTTTTAAAACTTAATCTATAAGGATAATACTTAATGTTAAGTTTTATTAATTGAAATCAAATATAAATTTGATCTAATTACCTGCAAAGCTCTCCCATACATTTTGCGCTTCCGAAGATTAAGCATGGCCAGTGAGATCTCTTGTCTGCTCAGATCTTTCCCTTCTTCAAGCCACTTATCCAGAGCCGAAGAAACAGAAAGACCAGGAGCACTAGAGATCTCCTTAAATAGTTCTGACTCGGCCCTTTGGTGACGTGATTTTTTCTCAGTTGGACCATCAATCTCTGTCTCTGATAACTCCAGATCATTTTGTGGTTCCTCATCATCCTCACTGTCATCAGATAGTTCTGAATCAGAAGTCAACAGATTTTCATTTCCATCACCAGGAGGTGTCTCCAGTTCAGAAAATCCATCCTCCAAATCATCCTGTTCTTTCGTGCTGCTTGCATCCGCTTGCGAAGCAAGTTCACGTCTACTCATAGTGAATTTCGGGGAAGCGTGTGCCGAATGGTAAAATTTCTTCAAAAAAATAAGTCTACCGGATACTACTTGAGGAGACTCAGAGATACCCGCCTCATCTTCGGCACAAGTGGTTGGTATCAATTTGACACAAGATGCGCAAGAAGCTCTTACACCATATCCTTGGCTCCTACAAAAAATTCACAAAAAACAATCAGCCCAAACTCTTACTGACATTGATTCTTCACAAATGATTTTGGCAGAAACGTTATTGTCATAAGCTGAAAAATTAAAATCTCTTAAAGCTGGAAATTCGAGCTTCTTTTTTTCTTTTTTCCACATACACATTTTTAGCAAAAGCCCAACAAAACAAGCATAAGAATGTCAAAGGTGATTTTTTTTTTTATCAATGAAGGCATTCTTTAATTGATAAAAAAAAATCTCATCAGCATTAGGCAGAATCTTGCAAATTTCCCAAAAAAAAAAAAAAAAAAATCGGCCAATTAGAGAACTGTCTCTATTTAATTGATAAAAAAAATTAGCTCGAAAACCCTACATTTTGAATTCATCTCTAATTTGTTAGTAATTCATAACAATTGCTCCCTCCATTTCAAAGATATGGTATCTTAAAGGATTAAGAAATGGTTAAAGAACAGCATAAATGAAAAACAAGAGGAGGATCAAAGAACAATATAAGCAGTTAAAATGCAGTAGTATTGACGATGACATAACACACAGATGAAACGAATAATGGCTCAACAACAAACAGCAGAAAGAGAAGAAAATAAAGGGAGAAAGTTGCATTTGCATTTGCATTTGAAATGGAGCAACATACATACACGATGAATAGAGAGAGAGAGAGAGAGAGAGAGAGAGAGAGAGAGAGAGAGAGAGTTACCTGAGAGGAAGAGAAGCTCGACGAAGGGCCCACATGGTTAGGAATGGAAGTTACGAACAAGAGGGAAGCAGAAGAAGAAGCAGAAGTGTGTTGTGGGAATGGGAGCTTGAACCCTAGCTAAAACGCTTAAACCCCATTTTCTCTATTCTAACTATTTCTATTTGCTTATCAACACTTCATTTTTCTCCATATTGCATCATTTCGTTTACTCCTACCATATTTCTACTTCCCCCACTCCTCTTTAGAATTAGAATATAAGAAGGAAAAAAAAAGACTAAAATAAGGTTATTAAAAAAATTAGTTGATTGTATTTATTTTTTTAAATTTATCAAATAATAGAGGTATTTTAGGAAAGTAAATTAAAATAACGTTTATTAAGGAAATTAGTTTATTGTATTTAATTTTTTCAAATTTATCAAAAATAAATGTATTTTAGGAAAGTGGTATTGGAAATGAAACAAAAATTAGATGAGATGACAATTTTCTAGATACTCCCTCCGGTCTCATTTATAAGCAAAAAAAAAACATCATATTGATGATCTTAAATATAAGCAAAAATTAACCAACTTTCTATTCCCAATATACCCATTCTTAAAATATTCCTACAAAGTGGTTGTAACATTCAATTTTTCTATGAATTTGAGAAAATTAAATGCACTCAACTAACTTTCTTAATATTTGTGAAATTAGTTTTTTTTTCTTAAAAACAAGACCTGAGGGAGTATGTTTTAAAAATATATCATTGGAAATGAAACAAAGTTTAAAAAAATGGCTTACTTTTGCTTATATTTAATTTTTTTTTATTTCAAATTGGATGGAGTACATACTTAACACGTACACTCATTCTGATATTGGAGAGAGCATATTTGTTGCCCCCAAAAATATGTCATTCTACGTGTCACTTGTCTTGATTGGTTGAAAAAATATTTGTTTATTAAACTTTTAATTTAAAATAATAATATTTTAATCAATCATAACAAGTGACACATTTTTTGGTTCAACCAATAAACGAACTAAGCACTAACATGTTAAACCACAATTAAGTACATATAGTTTATAAACGTTGGTTGGGAGAGGAATAAAACCTTAACCCCGAGACCCCCCTCGAACTGGATTAGTCGGCCCAGTGGGCCGGATACCAGGGTGCAAACCAAAAAAAAACAACTAACTCTCCTACGAAATAGAATCATGATTTTGTTAAGTATGTAGACGTAATGGAGAGACAAATACAAGTCTAAATAGATATTACCTAAAGACCATTAAACCGTTTCATTTTTCATTATTTCTTCGTGCCTTTTAAAGGACAAGCCAAAAATAACCAATGAGTTGGCACAGCTATGAATGTTCCATCAACTTTCAACAAAATTTTGGAGTTTGTTAATAATAACAAGATTTCGGTTTGTTAATAATGAATAGATTATGCCAACTTTGTCGCTTTTTCCACCACATTCATCATATATCTTACCATTTGCATGTCCTTAACATAGTTTTTTTACAACACGCACGTACCCCCAATTGTGATCCTAATAGCCCTCTTCCGTTTTGTTGCTCAAATATTTTGATCATTTCAATATATCATCTTCATCATCTTAATGTTGTGATTTGTTTTATTGCAAGCAATGAATCACGGAGAACTAGGACGTATTTTTCAAATGTTTGATCGAAATGGGGATGGTCGGATTACAAAGAAAGAGCTTAGAGACTCATTAAAAAACCTTGGAATTTGTATCACGGAACAAGATTTGATCCAAATGATCGAGAAAATCGACGCAAATGGAGATGGTTACGTCGACATTGACGAGTTTGGCGAGCTATACCAAACAATAATGGACGAGAAAGACGAGGATGAGGACATGAAAGAAGCATTTAACGTGTTTGATCAAAATGGTGATGGCTTTATAACGGGAGAGGAATTGAGCGCAGTGTTATCTTCATTGGGAATAAAACATGGTAAGACCTTAGAAGATTGCAAAAATATGATCAAGAAGGTGGATGTGGATGGTGATGGAATGGTTAGCTTCAAAGAATTTAAGCAAATGATGAAGGCTGGCGTGTTTGCAGCTTCATTAAGTTGATGTATGTGTTTGCTTAGAGATCGGGTGTGTAAGTCTTTTTTCTTTCTTTTATGCATAGATGAATTTTAATTTGCACATAAAAGAAATAAAGAAAACAAGATGCCCTGTATGTGTAGAATATTGTGTAATCTAATTGGTTACGTTGGTGGATGTGTTGATGGGAAGTTCTCAACTTTTTTTATGGTTGATTAATTGCCTCCATATTTTCCAAACTACTATTTTTTTTATATGCCTCTTAGCTTATAGTATTTCATAATTTTCTTATCTTTAATCATTTGCATTGACGTGATTACAAGGTACTTCGTGATTTTTTTTCACCATACCATACCTGAATTTTTATTGAATAAATTTTTGCAATGGAAAAAAAATCAGAAACTAAAAAATTAAAAGAAAACATTTCACCTCCATGAATAAGAACCTTTTTACTTTAACAATATACTCCTATTACATAACTTTGTAAACATTAAAATAAGGAAAAACTAGCATGAAAATTAGTTTAAAAGAACTCAATTTTATCTACTAAAAAGCTAAGGCTAAGGTAATGTTTAAAAGAGCTTATTTTTCATTTATTTCGACTCATCTTATTAAATAAGTATTTATGTAGGTGTTTGAATGAGCTTATAGAAACAACTTATCATGTACAATAAGCTATGTTGCCTTAGTTTCAAAAAAAAAAAAAAAAAAAAAAAGGCTATGTTGCCTTATTTTCATAACCACACCGAAGACGCTTATGAAATTAAGAAGCTTATGCGATCATTTAGGCTAACCTTTCTTCGAATCCCACTTACTATGTCCACCATTACTCCTGTTTTTGTTTTTGAAAAATGATTTAGAGACCTACAAACCTACACATAAGATTATGACACTTGTTATTTTCAAGTTAAGAAAATTAAATAAAACAACTTAAATGACAAATATCAAGATCCTAATGTGTAGACTTGTGAGTAGATCTCTTTATGTTGTTTTTAGTCTCAATCATGTACAAACAAATTTTACTCCCTCCCTTCCCTTTATCAGTATTTTAGAAGTTAATACGGATTAAGAGAGTGATCTAATACTTTAATTATTAAGAGAAGAATAATGCAACTTTATTATATTATCCTTACACCACATTAATTATCCCATATTTCAAAATATTTAAAAGCAAAGTTAAAGTTTGAAAAAATTAATTAATGCACCCTTGAATTCCTAAAGTGACAAATAATTTGAAACAAGTTGAATATGCTAAAGTAACATATAAATTGGAACGAAAAGAGTAATTATTATTATCTCCTCAGTTATTAAATAATTATCACTTTCGTAAAATAAACTTGTTCTTAAATAATTACTCCCTCCGATCCTATGTATAAACCCCAAGGTTAAAATTGAAAAAAATTAATTAATGCACTTTCAAATTTTTAAAGCAACAAATAACTTAAAACAAATTGAAAATGTTAAAACAACAAATAAATTACAACAGAAAAAATAATTAAACAGGAACAAAACTTCCCAAGTAGGATATAAACATGACCATCTCTTAAGAATCATTTTTTTTTTTTTTAAATCTGTCTTGCAATCAAAAATTAAGTGCAGTCAACTCCATATCCACTATGGACCATAGTGCAAGTTTTAATGCTACCTTCGCTCTTATACATAAGTCTTCTTTGAAGATTTTTTTGTTCTTAATATAATTTTCATTTTTAATTTTCAATGATATCAATTACTTTTTTTTTCACAAACACTCATATTTACTCAACACTTTCTAGATTTTCAATAATAATTATAGGTATATTTTTTTAAAAATATACTAAATATTTACATTTTGAAAATTGGTTAAAAGAAAGATAGGAGAGAGTAATATTTAATGCAGAAGAGAATTTTAATACTTGCGGACTTGCGGTAAAGCAACTACTATCCGAAAACTCTCTTTAACTGGATTTTTAAGCATGTCTTTAGGGATCCCAAAGTAATGGAGAAGAAACAAGGGTGATGCTATGGTGCTCCGGGTTTCAATACACCGGGCACCTTTTTTTTTTATTTTCTTTTATTTTTTAATCTACTATATTAAAAAAAAAATATGTTTTTTCATGTGTATGTTTTTGTTATTTGGATTTGATTTTTTTTATTATATGCTTTCTGACACAGATAAAAAAATTATATTGAGTAAATCTGTATTACAAATTGACATATTTCAATAAATTTGCATTAAAAATCTGTATTAAAAAATATTCTGAGTAAATCTGTATTAAAAAAAATTAAAAAAAAAAAACTAAGATGTGTTGGAAGTCCCACATCGCCTGCCTTATAATATATGGCATGATTTAAATACCTGTTGGGCTACTCCTCTCATTGCCAATTGGTTTTGAGATAGAACCTTAACATGGTATCAGAGCCAGAGCCCAACTTCTTTTCGGTTGTTATGGGCCAAAAGTTGCCCTTTGTTATGGGTTAATAGATACCCTGAGCCAAAAGTTGCCCTTTATTATGGGTTAATAGATACCCTTTGCCTGGTCCGGCAGGCTTCGTTGAAGGGGGCGTGTTGGAAGTCCCACATCGCCTGCCTTATAATATATGACATGGTTTAAATACATCGCCTGCCTTATAATATATGACATGGTTTAAATACCTGTTGAGTTACTCCTCTCATTGCCAATTGATTTTGAAATAGAACCTTAACAAGATACCTTCGGGCAATAACCAAAAAAAAAAAAAAAAACTAAGATGCCCTGTGCATGTTATTGCCCGGAGGCATCTTAGAATTTCCCAAGTGAATAATACTATGAGTAATTTTACAATACATCAAGCATTTAAATACATGCAGACCGAACAAGTGCCTGTATAAATGTGCATAGCTCTTATGCAGAAGGGGCGCATTGATATTTAGGCCCTCAGACAAGAATAGTCTCCGCCACTTTAATCAGACATGTAGAGATACTCCGAATGCATTAGCCTCTTTTTGCAATAGCTCCAGCAGCAAAAAGAAGATTTCTTCTAGAAAACTGCTTCACATGACAGAATACAAAGCATCACATAATATGATTTATTCTTCAGAAAATGTAAGCCATGCATTAAAGCATTAAAGAACTTACCCGCAAAGAGGAAACTGGAGTAGATTTGGTTGGCAGTGTTTTCAGTGATCTGACTCTGCTAGCATTCCCACTTTTACTAATGAGGCAAAACTTTAAGCAATTAGTTTTTTATCCATAGGAAAGAAAATTCTTGTAAGACAATTATGTGCTACAAATATTAAACAAACTCACTTTTCTTCGGTCCTTGGAACCTTTACGCTCGTATTTACATCCCATAATTTTACAGTACAATCAGCAGATCCAGATGCTACGGTAGAACCGTCACAGCTGTCACATCCAACAATATGAGTAAGCAGTGTCAAATGTTTAGACATTGAATGCAACCTCAAAAATTTTCATTGCTTTCCTAACTATGATAAAGTTAAAATATTTCGATTGGGTTTGGGAAGCACCTGAAGGCAAGTGACCAGACACATGATGTATGACCAATCAAAGGTGTGAGACAGCGACCACTGGAGAGGTCCCACATCATGATCGTGCCGTCTTCATCACCGGATGCCATGTAGTGACCATCGGGAGATATTGCCAAAGACAAAATCATACTCCTGTGACCAACAAAAACTCGGACACATTCCCCACTCTGGACATCCCATAGACGAACTGTTTTGTCACTGGAGCCAGTAGCAATGTAGTTGCAGTTGGGATGCCACTGTACGCACTGAAAAAGATCACGAAACAATTAAACATTGCTGAATGCATATTTAAGAAGGGAAAATATTCTGCCCTCGCAGCAATATTTTAAAGTATTCACCGATAATCGAGTTCCACAAGGTGAGAATAGGAATTTTCAGGAAGCTTAATTGGAAGAATGAAATTTTGCTTTCATGCTTAAACAAAACATTTTGCTTTCATGCTTAAACAAAAGAAGCCTACAGAGGAGACTGCTACAATGAATATAATAATGGCCGAGGCTAACAATATTCTTAGAATAAACTTCTAAAGCTTTACAATATGATCATAGAAGTCAACAGTATTCAAAATGTAAGAGAGCACATCTTACTAATTGCAGAAAACCAAATATTTACAAATTGTATGAATCATGCACTTACGGGTTTCACACTAGTGGAACAAGAAAACCTTTACAAATCCAACAAAAGTGCATTCGGATACACAGAAGCCGATCAATTGTTATTAGTTGATTACCATTCACACATTAAGTATTATTATTAAGTTGAAAATCTTATAGGTTGTAGGTTCAAAAAAAAATAAAATCTTATAGGTTGTCTCAATGTCTCCCCCTCCCAATTGCGTTTTCTTCAAGAAGCCAACCTTGATCAAACTCAATGCATGCTTTGTTTTAGCGTAGCCACCTTTTTACCTTAATTGAGGTGTTACATTAAAAAAATAATCTGCCTAATCCTTGATTATAGATGTATACTCGATTAAATTACTGGAATATGAATTTCTGAAGCAATCAATATGTAAATAGAAAATTACATGAGCTAGTGGGAAAGATAAAACCTAAAAGAACAAAATCTGGAGAAAATAAGTTCAAGCAAGATAAAGGATTTTTTTTTTTTTTTTTTTTGATAAGAAAAGCAAGAGAGAGGATTGTTGGACGTTATAACTTACATCAACATCAGACAAGTGCCCTGCCATTATTCTTAAGGGCTGTATCCTGTCCATGGACCAAATTCTAGCAGTTCTGTCATATGAAGAGCTGGCAAAATAATGTCCTAGTGGACTGAACTGCAACCAGAAAAAGACAAACAACAAAGTATTTTAGAATGTACATGCAGACAACAATGTCCCAAGGGATAAACAACAAAATATCTTTTGGGTAAGGAAGAAATCACATAATAAGACATGAATTTAAATTGAAAAAATTTTCATTCAAGTATTTGTTATATTATACTATATTCATCAACAGGGAAGAAAATTTTAGAAGAAAATGTTATTACCTGAACATCCCAGACAGGGTAATTGTGACCCTTGTAACAAACAATATTGGAGTTCAACTTTGTGCTCCATAATCGAACTGCATAATAGTACATGTAAGATTAATAGTTCAGAATAAGGATCATAATTAAAACTACCGTATAAAGAAACAAAATACTCCCTCCGGTCTAAAAGTATTGTTCATATAGGTGATGCATGGGTTTTAAGAAATGATTAAATGATGTAAGAATTTGGGGTATTTTGAATATAATACCCCTATGTAGTCATTATTGAAGAGAGAGAAAGATATTGGAGGTGAAAAAGAGGTTGTAATTAATAAGGGTATAGTTGGGAAAAAAGTATAATTATGTATTGGGTTAGTAAAAGAACAGTACATTTGTAACAAAAGGAAAAAGTTATACGAAGAATACTTTTGAACCGGTGGGAATAGAAATTACTACCAAAAGTAAGAAGAAACAGATCGAGAGAGAAGATTATAATAGGATCAAGTAAACATACTTGTTGAGTCTGCTGAGGATGAAAGAATAAAATCCCCATCAGGACTAAAAGAAGCTGCATAAACTGGCCCTGAGTGACCATGAAACAATGTATACTGTTTTTTCCCGCCACTTTGCCCAAGCATTTGTTCGTTTTGTGATGTGTCATTCTCATCCTGTGACATGGCTGATGATAGCAGAATTGATAACTTGACATTTATAGTAAGAAAAACATAAAAGTAAAACTCATATTTGGGCATGTTCGAAGGCTAAAGACTTCCATAAGCTTCCTTCCGAGTTCCCACCAAACTTGTTTTGTTAAATAGCTTCTCCGTTTTGGTTTTATCAAAACTGAACTGTCATAAATTAGAGGCACGGATGTTTTAACAACAGACATGGTTTTTAAGCTTAAATAGCCCTAGGTGTTTTAGCAACTAGTGTTCAGCAGGGGTGATGAATCTCTGTCTTTAAGTAACAATCATCGCATATAAATTACAATAACATCACTTTTCAAATGGCTTCCAAGAAGAAACACTACTTGGTTCAAACAAAAGAAATTTAAAACTACAGACTTACAACTGGCTGGCTGTTGTCCAAGCTTTGCCATATCCCAAACCTGCAAATATGATTCAGAAATCCAATCACCAGGTTAGATAAAACTAAACAGAAAGAGGGTTTTCTCTTGGAGGGATGGAAGGAAGGGGATGTATAGAAAAAAAACCTTCAGCGTTGAGTCAGAAAATCCTCCAGCAACCAATGATCCATCATGGGATATTGATGAACAGTTTAAACTGTGATAGATAGGCTAAATATAAGCATTAAGCAGTAAAAGCTAAAACATAGATAACATTGTCTGAATAAGTATTAAGACATCACCCATTGTGTGTGTTGATAAATGTGTAAAAGCTAACAGATGGTAGTGAATCACTACTAAGTTGTACGCGGTTCCGTAAATCCTCAAGGATGGAAATTTCTACTTCAGTTGGGCTGCAAGAATACAAAATTATAGAATAAATGGAATGAACTAATGAAATTACTAGCTTGTGAATATAAATCTGACCCCAAATATTAGTTACTATGCATAACTTGTCATATAATAACAAAAATTCAGAAGTGAAGCAATTGAAAATTTTGTTTCATTTTCGAGGTTCAGTAACAAATATTTTGAATATCTAAATCAATTCTAGCACTCAACTATTATTGCATGACTTGATAAGAAACAAATGAGAAGGTCTTAGATTTTCCTTCAATTTGTGGAATGCCGAGTAAATTTAGAGATCCAAAAAATTATTTCCCTTCGACATCCTTTTTAATCAAACAAGAAAGGATGCATCAAGCACCAACATCACCAATCTTTCCAAATAGCCCACTTTTGTTTACAAAATACTGAAAAAAGTTCAGTTCTGGCACAAGAGTGCAAGTCCCATATTGGCAGGTGTGAGACATGGAATTCCCATTAAAGCAAACCTGTCCCTTTTCAACAACCTAGCTTTAAAGAGTGGGCTCTTCCCTCTTAACAACCCGGCTTTTAGAATTTAGAGTGTTTTTCCAATCCCAAAGTCAATTTGGGGTATTAGAGTTACATTTTTTACTCTGCTTTGGTGTTCTACTCTCATGGATGTGCAGAGAGGTTGGCAGACTTCGTTACATTCTTAGAGGGCATTTGGTTTCGCTCTCTGTTTCACTATCAAGTCAACTTTGTGATTTGACTATTTGGCTATATATATATATATATATATATATTAATCAAATAACATGAGACAAGAATCCTATCAGCCAAAGAAAAATATGCCAATCAAATCACTGTTTTTCCTTTGCAACCATTAATATTGTTTTTGAACAGTGCTACAGAAATTGACTCTATTACTCTAATTCCTATTGAAAATAAAGAGAGCATAATGCCTTCTGCTTTAATCCACATCCTATATCTAATTTGCAAAGCATATTAAATGAAGATTTGGACTCGAAGAATACGTTAAGGGCAGGGGGAGTTCTGGTTTGACTCGAGGAGCTGCAGGCACAGTGTTAGCTTCAGGTTTTGAGCTTTTCCCAGTTGCACTTCCGCTCTTGTCCTTTTTTCCCTTTTTGATCGAAGCACCTTGCTTTCCTCCTTCATTTGATCTTTTCTAAAAGAGGAGTGCGTAAAACAAAAAGTGAAAAAGCACTCAACTAATGGATTCACAGAATTAAAGAAATTGAAACGCCTTGAATTGAAATTCAAGAACACACTTTGTTATAAATTCCTAGAACTAGATTCTAGAAACATATGATACTGGATTATCCAATTTAAGCATGCAAGGAATACGACAGAGTAAGAGGTATACTTCAAAAATATATGTACCTTACTCTCATCATTATCCCCCTCTTTTGCTTCACCTTCACCTTTTTCAGAGTCCGAAAGCAAGGCCCCAGCCTTCTCCAGCCGTTCTTCCAGAGAATCTTCAAGTAACTATGGGAAAAGGATTGAGATTTAAACCAGATAATTGCTGTTTAAGCCATTGATAACTGATATGTTCATTCGAAAATTTGAATCGAGAATTCTTTTGAACCAGGGCCAAGGGTCTAATCAACTGCTTGTGCCCCGGGCGCTACCAAAGCTATACAGCTACATCTTTGTTACTCAAAAAGAATTCCCAATTCAAATTAAGCACATACTATGCATGATGCGTTAAAATTGAATTTAATACTTTCCAAGCATATATTTACCAATAAACCAATGCTTGAAAAACCAGACTGACCATTTTAGCAGTTAGAGAAGAGGGTGAAGGGCTAAAGATTCAAAGGGGTGGAGACCTTGAGTTGTGGTCAAACTGGGATTTTAAATATATAAATATGTTTAAAGGTATAAAAAATAAAAATAATTAAATAAATAAATAATTATAAATATTTTAAATAGTTCCATAGTGCATCACACCGCATTCAACAAAGTAACTTGACTAAGAACAATGGTTGCAAAAGTGAATAACTAGGATCATAATAAAAGAAACATGATCAAGATTATTTTGAACTTTGCAGATATATTGATAGACTCACCCCCCAATGCATTTCATTCTGATTTATCTGGTTTATTGCATCCTGGCTGCTTCCAGCAAGGGTCACGACCTCGGGATCATCAGAAATAGAACTAGGTTGTCCAGGAGTAACTGTATTACAAAAAAATAAATGAAGTACATGCAAAAACAAGTTCTTCAAATGAGCAGATGCAACATAAAATGAATAAAGGTACCTTGGAAATTGATGTTCTCATTGATAACAGCAAGTATAGTAGTGGATTGTGTACTGTGTAGATGTTGCAACAGAAGCTGGTACGAATACTGGCAAAATATTAACTATGTAATCAGCTTTCCCCACATATTTAGCTATTTTTATTTCTTTTAAATATAAGACTACAATGGCAAAAATCCAGAAAGTACAAAAAAAAAAAAAACAAAAAAAAAAAAAAAACCAAAGAAGCCATCTCTTTCAACAGAAAAAGAGAGATCCATTGCAGAGTAGATGAATTCTCACACCCGCATGTTGCTTCGATTAAGCCCTCGGATAAGTAACATCCACCATGATAAGGGTAAAGAACAAAAATACAAACCGCAACGAAGACTAGGGTGGAAACCATGGACAAGTGGACAACATTGTACAAGTGAACAACAACATTGTAAGCAGATCAAAAATCTTGTTAAATGCAGCATCTTCACGCAATGAAGTGTAGTATTAGGTGCAAGCACGAGTGCACAACCCAACATATACAATCAACAAACTGGATTTGGTAGCAATGAAGAGGCAGACCTCACAATATCCTAAAGCTATGAAGTGGTTTGTATTTAACTGAGCATAGCCCAGCATGCCTGAGGTGCAGCCCGACAAGGAATTTCAAGGAATTTTCTATAAAAGAAAAGGATTCAGGTGCACCCGGATTAGGTTTTGTTCATCAGGTGGCTAATCTGTGGACATAGTGTTACAATACTTTTTCTCTCCCTACAACCGATTTGCAATTTAAGTTATAACAGCATAACACAAATACACTCATACCAAACATTTACTCGAAAGTAAAGAATCATAAAAATTGTTTTAAAAAAAAAATTCATGATGATCATCATGAACACATAAGAGAAAACAAAACCCAAGGAGAATTTAGTTGAACTAAATGTATAAATTTAATGTGTGAAGTCCAAATAAAAATATTTCAACGATAGCTTAGCTGATATAGTAATCCAGGAGAATCAGGATATTACCTCACAAATCTTGATGTTGAATTTGCTCTGCCTTAGTGAATGAGCGAATTCCATTTCCTGAGTAAGAAGAAAATTGTAGAAGCATTCAATGCAAATTGCTATTGCTAATGATCCAATAACTTTGCGAAACTTAAGGCAGCAACTAACCTCCAAATGAGTAGGAGAAAGAACTCCTTCCAGCTTTCGAAGGTCGCGTGAGTGCATCATCTCGTGGTCTTCACGGAAGGCATTGAAAAAGTTCCGAGCTGAGAATATCAACCACAATCACGTAAATCAGATGAAATAAAAACACACGTTGCAATGAATTACCGCATCGAGAATTTCGCATATGCTAGTTCGAATATATTTATACCTTCCTGAACATGCCCTTTTACCACAAGATCCATGAAGCCATGGATAAAAAGCGGATAAAGCACGCGAATCAACTCATACTGCAAGCATGCAGCAAAATTATGTAATAACATTAGAAAACAAAACCGAAAAACATGCTAATAACTGAATTTGAAATGAGAAAGCAAGGGTAAGGGTGTGTGTTACCTTGTACAAATCTGGTAAAGAGTAAGTCCATGTTCTAAGTTTGCCATGGAATCTGACAGGAGCAGTTAATCAATACAATGAACATAAGCATAATAAGGAAATGACAGACACATAATAAAGGGAAATAACTGAGTGAAAGAAAGGGTTTGGTTGGGAAGATGAGAATGGTGAGTGTTGTTGAGTTGGAATTGTTGTTGATGGAAAATGTTCTCCGTTTGCTTGAACCCTTTCTTCTTCAGGTAGGCTGTTACATAACCAACTATTTGATCTTCGTCCATTCTTCTCTACCTTTTTTATTTTTTTTTTCAAAAACTTTTTTCACTTAGTACTCGCGCGGCAGATAGATAGATAGATAGATAGATAGATTGATTTAAATATTAAATAGTGAAATTGAATTGTTCTTCGTTAAGATTATTTTCGATGGATGATGGGCTTGGGCTTGGGCTTGGGCTTCTGGTCTGCAACTTGAATGACAGGATGATGGCGGTTGGACATGCGGCGGTGAATAGATGAAGGGAGGGAGTGTGAGTGTGAGGAAGGAGAGGAGAGTGATGGTGGCGAATGTGATTTCACGGTGACGGAGGCAGGCTGTTGTGTTGGTTCATGAACGAGAGAGATACGGAGGTGAGGTTCGAAAGGTGGTTTGTGGGGTGGGTAAATAATATTTTTACATGCATCATCAAAAAAAAAAAAACACATTAAATTAAATTTATTTTTTAGCTAAGACATCCAAATACAAACGTATTATAATTTTAACAAATTATAATTATAATCATAGCATATTATAATCTACATAAATATAATCATAATCTAATTTTTTTAGCTACAATTAGTTATAAATTGCGCTCTCTCACTTACTAAATTAAGTTAGTTCTTAATGTTTTATGTAAAGTCGATTTTTTCTTTGACTTTATTCATTGTTAAGCACTTCAATTCCTCACGTACCCAAAATGATAATGGTGTAATGTCTATATCATATGGGACGTTAATCCGTGACATTGTTTAAAATCATGTTGGCTAACAGCTCTATTCCTTCTTTAATGGTCATCTTTAACCTTTTTATATTCAATTTCAACTTCCCAAAATCTATTGTGCAAAAGCTTCCTCTTCTTCCTTCTTTGTAAAACTATGAATTCGCTTCCAATTCATATCTTGTTCTTCTTTTTTCTCAAGTTTTAGCCCCAAATCGAAAACCCTAACCCCGAACTAAAGCGAATGAATCAACACAATCAAAACAACATGCTCAATTTCACAAAGAATTAATTGAGAGATATTATAAAAAAATGGATCTAATCAAAGTTATTATAACAATAGTAATTTTAATTTGGTTTGGGGATAGAGGGCAAAGGGGAAATTGATATAAGTGAGGGTTTGATAGGGATTTTGATCATTGCGGGATAAGGGTGTTTAAGTAAATTTGGTCGCAAAAGTTGTTTGCAAATGAGCAATGGTGGTGACCAATGATGGTGTTAGAAACAATATTACGATTTCTTCAAGCAACAATTAACAGAATGAAATGAAGATGAATAAAACATCTTATTCATCGACTATGCATGGATGCTCTTTTTTTTTATCAATGTAAACCGACATCGTTTGATATGAGCCAATGTCTCACGTGGTGTGGATGTTACACCATCATCACTTGGGTTAACTTCACGAACTAACATGTCTAACGGTGAATAAAGTCAGTTAGAAAACTGATATTATAAGAAAACCAGAGACTGAATGGCTTGACGCTTACAAAGTCAAGGACCAACCTGACTATTTACTTGATTTTCATTCTTGAACCATCAACTTTGCCTCTCTATACTCTATGTTTTGTATTCAAAATACCAAAATTAAAATAATAAATAATTAAACAGATTGGCTGTTAGGTTTAATAGGTTTTTTAAAAAGTTTGAGCTAGACTTTTTTTAACTTATATAGGCTTTTCCAAAAGTCGAAGTCTGACCTCTTTATTAAAAAGGTCTCACCAAATCCGTCATAAGTCAAGTAATAGGCCTCTATAGGCCGACCTGATCTATTTCCATCCCTACCTAGTATGCACCATGTGGTTCATGGAAGCAACTTGAAGGACATGCTGATTTGGATGGCTAAGTGGTTAGGAGAGCTATCAAAATTGCTTATCCTAACGGGTTCGTGCCAGCTTGCAAACAACTAAGGATAAATTGAGCTAGGGCCAAAAAGTTTAGTCACAAATTGAGTACACCATGAAGCTCAAGCCCGCCTTAAGCAAGCCAGCTTGCATTTTGTTGTTCTTTTTTTATATAAAAAAAACTCTCCGATTTTAACAATCATCATTCTGTTTGAAGTTTCCAATCCATGCAGATACATTTTGACAGCTCAAGCACAATGTATAAAGGCATTTTTAAATAAATAAATAAATAAAATGGGTGAATTGCCTTAGTTTTTTTAACCTAATTTTTTAAAACAATAAATTTTATATCACCAAGTTCACAACAAATATCAAACAAACTCCAAACAGAAAAATCTCAGCCAATAATTAAGATACATATTTGAAGGATCCTAGATACAAAATTAACCTCCACATCAAAAAAAATTCAAAAATTAAAACCGCTAAAATTGTTATTTGAGTATATAGAACCTCAAAATTACAAATAAGACCTCATTATTCAAATGAACTTCAAAACGAAATAGAAAATAAAAAAAAAAACTAACACTGCTTAATCGTCAAAACATTTTCATATTCATAACCAATTAATATTATTAATTGTTGGTGATCGAATCTTCTATCAGGAAAGCGAAACCCTGGTAAACACCTATTTTCAAAACTCGAAATGATGGTAATGATAAAGTTGAGAGCTTCAAATAATAAATGAAAAAGAAAAGAGCCAAATGGAATTACACACGATGATGGAGATAACGTAATAGATAGAGAGAGAAAGTGTGTGTAAAAAGGAGAACAAAATACTCACCGAATAATAGAGAAAGAAAATTTGGGCATCGAGGTAGAGTCGAGACAACCGCGAGAGGATGTGGATCAGAGGAGGCACGATATAGAGAAACGAAGAGGTATCTAATTTATTGTTGTTTGTGAGAAAAGTTTGCTTGGAGCGAATTTTAATATTATATTTCGGAATTTCATTTATAATTCATAATTTGATTATTTTAAAATTCAATTTAATTATTAATCACTTCGTTAATTGATTCAATCATGATAATTAAATTGAATATCATTAACCAAATTAAAAATATTTATAAAAATAAAAAAATTGCAAATTATCCTAGCAACACTATGTCAGCATTCCATCTTTTGTATGAATTGTCTTCTTATATTGTGGAATAGATTTGAGCCCGTGCAATGCATAAGTTGATTATTTGTTTAAGGAGATTGCTAATAATGTCCTTATTAAAGTTACATGAAGTGAAAAAATAATCATAAATCAACATTTATTTTTCTCTCGAGAATCTCAACAAGTACATTTTCTTTTTTTTTTTGGTGGAATTTTTTCAAAGAGGTGCAAGACGAGGACTTTCCAGGAGGTCACCCATCCTAGTACTACTCTCGCCCAAGCACGCTTAACTGCGGAGTTCTGATGGGATCCAGTGCATTAGTGCTGGTATGATCGTACCTCTCAACAAGTAAATTTTCTTAAGATTACTTTATGCAAGTGCTTTTATATCTTAAGAATCAAAATTGAGCAGTTTTTTTTTAAGGTGCTCTACATTTTTTATTTTATCTTATTTAAAAAAAAAACTTCTAAAACTCATATTTTTCTCTTAACCAATTAGATTAGGAAAATGTAAAAAAGAAAACACAAAACCATGTTGTATTTTCTGTATTTCTATGCATGGCTGGTTTTGAAGCCAAATATGGTGACATGCATGAAATACTAATGCCATTTAGTAGTATGTCGCTTGATTTCATGTGGTTGCTAGTTTGCTATCTCATTTGTTCTTTTTTATCTCTGTTTTTAATTTTAGGGGACTTATAGAGTTCATGAACATTGTTAGCAAACCAAGGGAAGATAAAACTAAGGGAGGATACTTTACTTCCTGTCAAAACACACAAGCCTTATTATCTCAAACGCAGTCAAATGACTCAAATCATCAATGAGAACAAGCACCAAATAAGACAAATTCGAATAGGAGGTACCCTTGATGCTCCATTCATCATCTTCTTTTTTTAATTGCTTCATTCATCTTTCAAATGATGTATTTGTGTGTTATATAAATTTTTGGTTTCTTTTTGTTTTTTTATTATTATTATTTATTCCATATAATTGCTAGTCTTATTGTGCATTTCTTTCATACTATGTTGAGGCTTCATCTCAACATCAATTGACAATGTAAGAATTAACCCACAAGTCATACCAGTAAACCATACGCTTGGGGTTGGGTTAATTATTCTTACATTGTCAATTCATCTCAAAATCAATTGACAATGTAAGAATTAACTCAACCCCGAGCGTGTGGTTCAGTGATATGGATTGAACCACGCTTAAGCAAGGTCAGGTGTTCGAATCCTGCTTTATACATTCAACAACGTTAAATATCAGAGCCAGCTATCCCACCTATTAGAGGTGTCTACAAGCCATTAGATGTGACTACAAGCCAGCAAAGAGATTAATCAATGTGGTCGGTCATATATTTAACCATACAACATCCCAACAGAGGCAACCAATCAACAAGGTTTGATTTGTTTGTTTGTACCTTTATCATGTAATTTTGTAACAATGTGTTAGATACTTTTAAATTTTATTTTACTTTCCGTTAAGTTATTTCCTTTCTTTTATTTATGCTTTTTTTTTATAAATTCTTTTATTTATGCTATTATTTGATACTGTATTTGATTGCTCGATGTAATTTCTTAATGTTCTTAATTTTGTTCGTCATAGGGTATCAATAAGTGGGTGCAGTAATTGAAATATTGAGAATGAAGAACAAAAAATGCGCGAGCTATGTGGCCATAGAGTTCCTCTAGATGAACTAGTCATTATTTGATGTTGTTTATTATTTTTATTTTTTAGATTCAAATTTTATTTATTTCCCTATTAAAAAAATAATATCAAGCATATCGTTGTTAGATCACCATCACCAAAAATGTCTAGTTGGAGACTAGCATCCATTATATGGTCATATACAATGTATGAGTGTTATTTTGGTAACTATTTTAACTTGATTTATATATTTTGATACTCTTAACATTACTAGTAATTGAGCCCGTGCGGTCGCACGGGTTTAACGATGGCTATGATATAAAAGGTAGTAACCATGATAATCTAATCCAAGGAAATGAAACATTCAAACATATGAGCCAAAAGTAATATCACAAAAGTAACACAATTCAAAATATAAAGTGAGTAAAACATATGTCCGAAAAGTAGTATCCCAAAAGTAGCACGATTCAAACCATAAAGTCATTGAAAAGGACGGAAGTCAAAGAAACAAAATATAAGAAATGAATATCAAAAAAGTGGTGATCCATGTAACTTTTTTCTCAAATTCTCCATTATCTCTCATTGTTGGTGGAGTATGATTAGAGTGAAACGAACAACACTGAAACAACAAATATGAGGAAAAATGATTAGTGAAATAAACTACAATATAAAATGTTTAGTGGATTAAAGTTTATGTTTTTATATTATTGTTAATAACATACCTTTCAAATGCAAAGTAGTCAGTAATGTTTGCCACGTTTTTTTGCTTTTGTAGTTGAATGCTGTGGTGTTTGTATATCATCAATACCAGGAACATAACTTTCAACGATGTCACTTAACTTTTTTGTCTTTGAAGTTGTTGAAGTTGGGGTTGAGACCTCATTTCCTTGCACCTCATTCTCAAGAGAGAAGCTATCTTGCTGTAATGATTAACAATTTTAATTGATTACTATGAGTATATTTTTTAATTTTGAAAGCAACACCAAAAAACGAAAAAAAAAAGAAAAGAATGGGTTTACAACAGCAGCTCGTTTTGCAGAAGTTTGGTTGGACTGAGATTGGGTTTGGAATTCATTTGATAAGTCCGTGAGCTTTGAAAAATAAGAATGGAAATGTGTCAAACATAGAAATGGCAAGTAATTTTTAAAATGAATGAAATATGTAATGTCAAGTATATACCTCAGGTGTTATTTTGTCACGTTGGGATCCATGTTCAGTTTCAACAATTGTGACAACATTAAAATTATCTGATTTTTTTTTCAATATTATAATATGCTTTGACATCAACCACAAAGATACACTCCTTTCCGATGAGGTTGTAAAATTCTTCGGGGTATCCAAATTCATCATTAGCCTGAAAAGAACAAAAGCAGCATCAATTTAGAGAATGGAAATTGGTTTTATGAAAAGCATGTTAAGTAAATATAACAAAACACAAAAAATTACTGTAACCTTAATCATCTCATCTTTAAACTCAGTGGCTGTTTTCTTTAGCAAGTTAAAAGCATCTCTATCAAAAATAGTGAAGCATGCATATCCCACCTCATCACGAACCTTTACTTGGATCTTAAACCTAAATAAAGAGATTTTTAAAAAAGCGTTATTTGAGACAGAGCAATGTAATGAAATAGCTGTAATTATTGAATCTGGAAACCTACCTTAGTGTCATATTAGGCTCTTTGTTACATTTTTTGCACCAAATACCCATATTCCCATCACTCCTTTCTTTCTCAATGATCTTTGTAGGACATTTGTCGCATCCATCATAGCACCAATTGTTGTCTTCAATGATTTCCTCAATCTTCGCAACCACTGAATATCTCCCAGCCTTTTTGTTTATAACAAAATGCAAAGAATAGCAGAAATAATTAACAAATGCGGAAATCAACGGGAAAGAATTGACAATATAATAATAACAAACAGAAATCAACAAAGTAACCTCTTCAGTAGTTTTAATGTCCATGATATTTTTTCTAAATTCAGGATTAGTGAGAGCAATGCTAACTGTGCTTTGAGTACCATCGATCAACTGAGAAGAACGAATGGCTTGCGTGGGTGTTTGATCTTTAGCACTGAAGAGAGAAATAACATAGTTAAGAAATCACTGATGTAAAATTCAAATTATATTTCAGTATGGGAATAAATATATCCTTACCTTTCCTGAAGGACCAGTGTTTCAGGTATTGAGGGATTGAATAATATCTTGGTTGCTTCCCAAAAGGTTGTAGCAGAAATCAACCCTGAGTATGAAAGGAAAAAGAAACGTGAGGTAAATGAAAGAAACAAAATATTGTGTGGATGACATGTTTGAAAGAAGTACCTTTCCAATTTGATGCTTTTCCAAGCTGCAAAGCAATGACTTTTGGTTGTTCTGGTCCATTAAGAAAGTCAAGGACAGTTTGACTATGATCTTTAAAAAAAAATAAGACGCAAAGTATTGTTCCTGAACATGTAAAAATAAATAAATTAATAAGTAAATATCCAAATGAAATGCAGCAATTTTTATTTATTAAACGTAAGTGGCAAAACAAAGACCTCTCATCAGAAATGTTGACTATAAGTTTATGCCCAACTCCTCCTCGGTATTGATAGGGTTCAAGAGTACCATACTCCTTAACCACTCCAATAATGTCTGCAATTATCAATTGTTAATCACTAAGCATGATTTAATATTAAAGTATATAAAGCAATGAAAACACTATGTCACAAAAAATTAAAAAATACCCTTAAGAATGTCTTCAGGTTTGTCCTCCAATGCAATTTGCTCAAAAGAAACAAATTCAAATTCCGGACTTGGAATTTTTTCTCCAGATGTTTGAACCCTTGTTCCAAAATTGATGTTAATGCGATAGGGATGTTTTGTTGGACGACCTTCTCCAGTCGCTGGCACAACATCAAATCTGGAAAGCTGTATCACTGAACCTTCCTGGATATATTTGCCATGTCTTCTTATAGCATCTTGATATGTTATTAGTCCGTGTATTTTATCATCCTATGATGAGAAACATAATAATTATCAGCTTTTATGTAAAAAAAAAAAACATACACAGAAAAAACAGGATAGAGTAGAATAATTAATCATTAATATTGTTAGGAAGATCTTTCATGATAAAGATAAAACGGAAAAAAAAAGAAGAAAGAAAATAATTTTGGCAAATATGGTTCGGTACTATGGCACTATAAAATAGCATCTAAAATGAAAAATTATCATATTCATTCGCCAATCCCTCATTCAATTAATAATTTTGGGTTGTTAGTCAGAAAGTGTAAGACAAAACAGAGAACTTATTTTTATAAAATAAAATAATAAAAAGAGTGATGAACTATTAGTTAACACATTTTAAGAAAAGAAAAAGAAAAGATGTTCATACCTTGCTATCAATGAGAACCATGTTGATGCTAACGACTTTACCATCTCGGTTGCCATTCCAGCTCCTATGGACCTTTGCATGCAAGGTCTTAGCCTCCCTCCCAATGTTCACATCAGATATGAAACATAGTGCTGCCATGGAGATCAAGGGCCACCTTGAAAGAGAGAATTTGCCTTAGTGGAATTTGGAACAGAGATGTGGAACAAAGTGACATACTTCATGCATGCCCAATTTATAACTGCCATCAGTTGGACTTCGTGTAGATATTATATGGACACAATACTCTAAGTTGAGAATATAAAGAGTCTCTCTTGTAAATCCTCTGCTATTTGCTACTATTTGTCTTGGAACACAGCTGTGGAAGAGAAAAACAATACAGTATAAAATAAAATAATAAATGACATCAGTTGGACTTAGTGCAGATATTTAATAGGGTCCATAGGAGCTGTATTGTTATCCACGTTATTATCATCAGAGTCTTGGCAGAAATTAAATTAAAGATTTATTTAATCTCAATTTTTTTAAAAGTTGAGGATAAAAAATCAAAAATAGTAAAAAGATTTAGGAAACTAACAACACTACTTTTTAAGAATATTTAATATTTAATTTTTCGATGATAAGATTATTTTTAACCTTTTAACCTCAATTCTTAATCAAATGTCACCTTTATATTATTCTATACATAAACATACCCGAGAAATTATTTTGCTCCCGAAAATTGTAAAGGGACAATCTTTCTTACTTTAGTTGTGATCTTGTTCATGACTTTTGAGTCTGGAGTTAGGATATGACTATTAAAAAAATAATAATTTACATAGTCAAGGTAAAGTCATGACAATGATTTTTTTTATGGCAACGTGAAGTTGTGGTGGCAAAATTTTTTTTCAACATAAGGACACTAATTAGAGGTGAGGAGAACCCGACTCGACTTGTACAATTAATAATATAATGTGAGTAACTTGATTATCAAAATGTGAGTACCTTGTCTAAGATATTAATGTTAGTGATAAAAATTAAAATTATGGTTATGAGTGAGCTAAATCATAGAATGACAGAAACTTGATACTAAAATACATATTTGCCTTTTTGAATAGCAAGATATGTGAGAATATTGCTCTCTGCTTCTTTGTCTAGTAAGAGATTCAGAAACTGTCTTGCTTTTATTTTTCTTCTTTTCCTTGGACTTATCCTCTTATTTGTTTTTGGATAGCACATCTGCATCTAACAGTAGAAAAGCCAAGAAAAAGATTTAATTGCCTAAGGCTTAGGCAGCAAGAAAAAGAGATATGCTAGCAATTCAGAAAGAAAGAGGAAGTGGTACAAAAGACAGAGGTTTTCAAGGTTTTAAAAACATACCTCGCTCATTTTCCTTAATAACATTTGACTTAGCATCCTTGCCACCGAAAAGAGAATGAGGAAGGGGAAAATCAGATGAAAAATCTCAATTAATGTATAAACGTGACAAAAATTATATTAATGATGCAAAACAACATTCATGCACAGAGACTAACTAATTCAGTAGAATTTACAAAAGCGGCAATGCATCATCCAATAATTCCAAGCTTGCTAAATAAGGAATTACTACTTTTGGTACATGGGTCCTCATGCAACATACAACAGGAGCCAATTATACAGTGTCCTTTGGCAAAGGAAATTAGAATTAGTTCAACATGTAATTTTTTGAGGGTTTTCATAAGAATGATGACCTGTAATGGGTCATTGTGCAGCTTAATGCTTAAAGAATTCTATGCTCTGCGGTGCATTTCAATGCAGCAGAATGACAGCATCTTCAGGCGGATCTCATGAAACACCTATACTTGAGCGTTTTTTAAACCTCCAGTTTTTTTATGCATTTAATAAAAGGCCAAAAGCCCATATAACACATATAGCTGAGCGTTTTTTTGTTATCTTGAGACATCTAATAGCATATTGAAACAGCACTTTTCAATTCGTAATAACAAATAAAATTTTTTATGACCCTTAAAGGTAAACAAACATAAGGCATCAGCATAGAAAATTCACCTCTCAAACTGTAATGAATTGAAGGCGAGTTCAAGCAACCACATTTTGAAATATCTCTTTATATACCACATTTCTGGTAGTTTTGATAGGCTTTCCACTGTCATCAAGTATCAAAAACTTAAGACCCTTTTTGGTCTTTACCCTGGAAACAGCAACATAAAGCTGCCCATGAGTGAACACTGGTCTTGGCAAGTACACAATAACATTACCAAGTGATTGACCTTGACTTTTATTAATTGTCATGCAGTACGAAACTGTAACTGGAAATTGGTGTCGTTTAAGCTTGAAAGGAAGCCTTGCTTCAGAAGGACTCATATTCATGCGAGTGATATAAACAGTTTGCCCAATACTTCCACCCGACATGACCCCAGCACCAATTACATGTTCACCAAGATGTGTAACAATCAGTCTTGTCCCATTACATAGACCAGCTGCCTGATCCAAATTCCTTAACAACATTATTGGAGTTCCAACCTTCAAAGTAAGACTATGGTTTGGGATGCCAGATACTTTCAAATCATTTAATATTGCAGGTGGCACAACTTGTGTAGCAATATTGAATGGTTGACCATGAGTGTCAACACTATCAGAGCTTAAATACTCCTTACTTTCACTTGGAAGCTTATTCATGATAAAATCATTGACATGTTCAACAATCTCAAGTGTAGGCGCAAGTATGGCCCTGTCTCGCAAATAAGAAGCGTTAGTATAATTTGAGTAAAAATCAGGGAAAGCAACATTAAAAATTTCCTCAAAGGGATCTTCAAAATCCTCCAACAAAAGTTCATCAGGAATCTCAATTTCAGATTCTCCATCATTAGGCAATCCCAACGTACCATCACCAACTTTTAGCATCCATTCAGAAAATTCCCGCAACTCTTCTTGTTCAGCAGCATCACCACTCATCTGCAACCTCATATTTCTAGACAGTCTATATATTTTGCAAGAATCCCATAGATACGATGAATTGATAGAGTAGTAAACAATATCAAATCTATTTCCACCAGGTACCACCGGCAATATTTGCCTAAAATCCCCTCCTAAAACAACACACTTACCTCCAAAAGCTTTAAGATAAGCCTCAGGATTCTGAACACCTAAAATGTCTCGCATAGATCTATCCAAAGCTTCAAAACATTGCTTTTTTACCATTGGAGCCTCATCCCATATTATTAGACAGGTTTTTTTTTATTAATTCAGCAAGCAAAGACCCTTGACTGATACTACATGTAGATTCATCGGAGATAGCGATCGGAATAGCAAATCTCGAATGTGTTGTTCTTGCCAATGGAAGCAAAGTCGCAGCTATTCCACTTGATGCAACACAAAGTACTATTTCTCCCATCGACCTAAGCTTCGCGGTCAATGCTCTCCATCAAAAGGTTTTACCTGTCCCACCATAACCATTAACAAAGAAGAATTCACCTGCGAAATTTACAATTGTTAACAAAATTAATCACTAACAATGAGTAATAACAATGAATTAACGCAAAGTAAATATTACCCTTTTTTTCCTCAACCGAAGACAATATCGCGTCGAATACATTCTTCTGCTCATCAGTCATTGCTCCATACAGATTCACAAACTCCTGAGCCAGCTGATTTTTATCGAAGTTTAGTTGTTCAAGAATAAGTTGATTATTCATTCTTGATTGTTCATCCATATCCGGCAATGGCATATTTGGGAAATCTGCCAATGATTTTCCTAACTTACACAAATGCTTTTCAATCTCAACCAACCCGAAGTTCTGAATTTGCAAGTCACTATATTCAACTCTGGACACTGGAAAAATAATTCATGACAAAAGAATGATAATAAGCGGAGTTTTTGATCTTCACAGAAAATCAGTGTTTTAGATAAGAAAATTTTAACATAACTTGCCAACCCCTATGAATTAAATATCATAATCTAATAATAAACTTTAAACAAAGAGAGAAAAATATATATATATATATATATATATATATATATATATATATATATATTTGCAATTTAACAAAAGGTGCAACACATAAGAAATAGTGAAATTTAAAAAATCTATATACTTAATTTACCGGCTGCAGAAACAATTCTTCTACGGCGCAGCGACACCAAGTCTTCACATAACTCCTGCCAAGTCTCTCCCCAAACATGTTCTGGTTTGCTTACACTATTCGACATTAAAATACTTACGAAAAGAGAACGTAGCATATTTCCACTTCCCTAGTCAGCAGCTTCTTTAATTGCTTCAATAAATTCACGATCGTCCTCTAGAAGACCTAATTTGTAGCATGCCTCCCTAAACGTAGGCTGAACAACTCCATGCACAGTACGTACATCCTCATAACATTGTGGTCCTTTAACTCTGTGAAGTAACATGCTTAAATAAAATAACTCCACAGAGCTGGGTGGTACATAGATTAACCTTCCTATAGTTAATCCCTTTTTCCTTGGCCGCCATTCCATCTCCCTTCTCTTGAAGACAAATTTTGTGGGAAAATCATCATAAGTCAGATTCTTAGCTTCCTCGTATTCCTGGTTTGCTTGAAACCATGCTAGAAACATTGAAGTTTGATTGGTGGGCCGATGTATAACTTCTGCAATATTATCCTCATCCTCGAACACAACACTTTGTTCACCGGGAAGATGATACTTCAATCTCTCAACAGCTGGCTGACGATAATTGATCTCAAAAGAATAAATTCTCCACATAGCTTCACATGGAGAAACGTATCTGCAATCATAACAACACTGTATTTCATCTACTTAAGAACCAGGTTCTCCACTGGATTGTTTATACAAAGCAGCAGTGACTCTATCGCTTCCCTTGCAAACATATTTAAACAAATATTTTATGCTCCTCTATTGGTTGCACCACTCAACATTAATGTGCGATCGATATTTCATAAGAAGATAAGCGTTAAAAGGGACCGTGCTTCTATTGTCAAGCATAATCCCATTCTTCTCAATTCTTATGCTTGTCCTCCTCCTCCTATAAACAGGGTATCCATCATCATTGATAGTTGTAGTCTCTGCCCAATCTTTAGGATAATGTTTCGAGCATCTGCCATCAACCATGCAAGGTGCCTTTCGATCACAATTACCACATGGTCCATGCATCATAAATTCATTCACAACCTCGTATAATTCAGGGTTCTAATTTGGATCAGGTATTTCAGCCGAAATGATCTTGTCAATGTCTTCAGGATTCGGATACTTACACTGTGGCTGGAGGAACAACAATATGTGAGCATGCGGCAAACCACGTTTCTGGAACTTGATTGTGTAAACGACTAAAAAAATTCAAAAGAGAAGAAAAGAATAAGACATAATCAATAAGCAATAATCAATTTAAAAAAAAAGGACTATTAGAGAAAAAAAGGACTATTGTTTATAATCAATAAGCAAAATTACCTGCTTTAACCTTACCAAAAACCTTTCCAGATTTCAAATCATCAATAAATTCACGAAGTTTCATTCTAAAAACTCTAGCAACTATATCAGGTCTGTCCTCTGCCTTCAATCCCTTCTTTTTCACATGCCTTGTAATCTCCGGCCACTTAGGGTTGCAAGTGAAGATGATAAAAACGTCCGGATATCCAGCCCACCTACAAATAGACATAGCATCCTGGTAATTTTGCATCATGTATCTAGCACCTCCAGTAAAAGATGAAGGCAGCACAATTCTCTTTCTGATAGCACAACCCTCCCTCTCACCCTGGTAGACAGCATCAACCAAGCCCTTGTAAACACTTTGTCGTAAATTTTTTTGGTGAGCACGATAATAAGTTAATCTCCAACTCTCAACCATTGTATATGCATCAACCACCAACTGCTGGAAGAGTTTCCTACCATAAAGATATATAGCATTTTCTTCATCCCTTTCCTGGAACCTAAAAGACCAAAATTCACGAAGTGTGATTTTACCCTTCCGCTTTGCATCTGCTCTTGTAGACTCAAGGTGCGCCGTGTTATCAACATAACCATCTTCACCATGAGGGAAAAAATGGGGTAATGCATCGGAACATATAGAGGATGCAATTCATGGATCCTCTGCAAACGACCATCTCGAGTCTCGACTATTATATCTCGCTCAACGTTATTAATATCCATATCTCCTGGAATCAACGCAGAAACCTCATCAACTGTCGGCATATTATACAATCTCGAATCCTTACTTCTTTTCCGTATAAGCTTCAGCTTCATGTTACTGACTGGCTGCGATTGTAAAGAATCCCTTGTCATTCTAAAAGCTTTAGCAATAGGGTTATACTGATCAATCATTTCTTTAAGACCCTGAACAATGGAGTAATCATAATCTGCTTCAACACCAGAACTTGAAGACAGCAAGAAAAAAAGAAAAAAAAAGCACAACAAATTATCCAGCAAATAAAAAGCCAAAACCAAATAAAAAAGACCACATACACAAAACCAACTTAATAATCGCAGCAAAAACAAAAACAAATTATCCACCAAATAAACAATCATAAGATGAAGATTAATCTAACCTCCCAATGGCCAGCCGGTTACTAACTTCGTTTTCTGTATCGTATATATATAGTTGAGAAAACTTAGGTGGTTGTCCCTCACATGGCAGTAGAGATCCCATACGATGGTGATTTTGGCCAGAAATCCTATATACGTAACGACCTCGACCATCATTCACTGTATTATCAACTTTACCACCCATAGAGGTAAAAGAGAACATCGTATTAAAAGCTCTTATATATTTCTGGAAGTGCTTCGAAACAGGATCAGTCTCATCAAAAAACAACCTTTGAAGATACTTAGGAGGTTGAGCAAGAATCGACAGTTTCACTTTTCCTTTCGAGCAACAAAGACTGTACATAGGAACACGACTTCTTTTCTTCGGATTTACTTTCTCCTTGTACCAAAACCTTGCTCCACAATATTGACAACTATAATCACAATCACCAAGATCAGAGTATCGAGCACCATGAGAATCCAGACTTGTCATCTCCAAACACGGTTCACCTTCATCTGCAGTTCATAACCACTCGAAAATCCTAAAATCTGAATCAATCTAAAAAACAGAGAACCATGCATAAAATATAGCAACACTAACCAAAAGCTTCAAGATCATCATCTTTACATAATTCATTATCATCGAATAAATCCTCTTCAATATCATCTAAATCAGAAACTACAATACCATCAGCATGTTCGTATACATGAGCCTGTCTTTGACAACCACTACTACTACCAACTTCAAAGGTGCTCCTAACACCAATACCACCATCACCTACGAAAGTATTTAACAGAAAAAAAAAAGAAAAAAAAAACAGAATAACCTAACTGGAAATTAAATAATAAGAAACAATTTAAAAACAGGAAAATGGAAAAACAAATTAACTCAAAAGGGAAAAAAAGGAAAAAAAAGCAATGCAAAATGCAAACCTGGCAGAGAATTCAAATCAAGCCCATTCTTAACATTGACCACATCAACTTGACATCCCTCAAACCGAATAGGAGAATCAACAAAACGGCTGCCAACTTCAACGGTGCTCCCAACACCAATACCATCATCTCCTACACTGTCTCCTAAATCGTGAAAACCTGGGAGAGAGTTCAAGTCAAATCCATGCTTAACATTCACCGCACCCATCAAACAACCATCTAACCGATTTCCAGGATCAATACCAATGCAGCGAACTTCAAAGGAACCACTAACACCAATATCAACACCACCTACAAAACAATTTAGCCACAAAAAAAGTGAAATTCAGAACATGCCATATCTGAACCATTACCACAACATAGTACCTGAACCATTAACACACCCAAATTGTTGTGCAAATATCACCTGAACCATTGGCACACCCAAAACTTTGTGCAAATCTCCTAACACTTAAATTATCATCACCACCAAACAGAGTATGCATCCTCACATTACTTGAATAAACCAATTCTTCAATATGATTAGCCACTTTCGAATGAGATCCTTTCACAACACAGATTCAAATAAGTATACCAAAATACACACCACAAAACAATTATCGCATATAGAATTAACAACAAATATCCAAACCTCTTATGATATGCTTCCCTGGTGTTAGCCTCAAAATCTTTGGGGACCAAGTATCATCATTAGCAGCTAAGGAAAAATAAAAAAGAAAACACGATTACAACAATGATAAAAAGAATAAATTAACCACAAATATACAGAATGATCAAATCAAAGAGTCAACCTTCATTGAGATCAAATCGAGGTCTTTTGCATGGTCTTCCATCCTCCATTGTTCACGACGCACAGAAGCGAAGCAATAAACTTAAAAAAAAGACCAAAAAAACACATAATCACCAAACCAACACAAAAGCCAAACATATTACAACTATACTATGTAACAGAAACAAAAAAGCACACAAATTGCTGTGGTTCAGCCACTAAGAAGCAACAATTACTCATGAGACCAAACTATGAATATGCACCTTTATGATATATACTTTTTAATCACAGAAGTTGGTGATTTTTATGGGCCTTTTATACACATAAACATAAGCACAAATTAATCCTATTCTGTTAACTGCAAAGCTGAATCTAAACTTCACTGACCTATTCTTTCTCTAAATGAAATTTAATCTCCAAATAGTTAATCCACACCTTACAGCACATTCCTTTAAGGGGGGGGGGGGGGGAATCACATGACCATCAAATTTGATCTTTCATGAATTTAATTTAAACTAATTGATTTTTTTTTTATATTAGCAAAGCATCGATGACTTTTGATCATTTAACAGCTGGGTGGCAGACCACAGATGTGAATCCTTTAGTTATAGAAAAGTCAGAGCTGAACTTACTTGACATGTTTCTTTAATTACGGCACCATAACCTATCGAGTTAAATGAAATTTTACTTTCTTTTTCATTTTAAAGTTAAATCATAAGTGGGTTTTCAACTATGTAATTTACCTGATTAATGGTGCCAGGGAAGCTATGTATATGACATTCATGGAAGGAAATATCTTGACTCACTGGCTGGTCTATGGTGCACTGCTTTAGGTATTTATCATATTTACTTTCTACTTCTTGTTTTCCTTTCCTTAGTGCTGATTTCTCTGTTCTTTCGTGCTGTTTTTTAATGATATATTCCTTCCAGTTCATGTTGATATGTTCTCAATCCATCTTAAGAAGAAAGGATGTCTGTTAATTTTTACTCATATGTATTGATATTCTAGAATGCTCTCTCTTCAACCAACAACAAAAGTCAAGCCTAATTTTCTCAGGGATCCATCTTTCCTCCCTCTATTTTGTACGCAATCTTTTTTTCCGGGTCATGGAAAGTGTAATTTTGTATAAAAGAAAATAAAATTTGTAGAGGTGGATCTGGTTTGTGGTTGTACATGTGAATCTAGCTACCACATCCTTCTCTAAACTAAATTTCTTCTAAGAGCCACATAACAATTTCAGTTATGAACATCAAGAATCAACCTAGCACAATAACCTACTCGCTTCACCAAAAAAGGAAAACATAAACACAAAAAATAAAGCAAATAAACCATGAGCAGGTAAAATCACTTACTCCCAACAACAACAGGATGACAACCGAAACACCAGTACCACCAAACACAGGCAAACAATGAGTACAACACCAGCACTAACAGAGAGAGGACAACGATGGTCTCAGATCGAACACAAAAGACCGACATGAGCAAACGTGTTGAATGGGTTGAACAAATGATAACATAAGCATTAATAATAACCATGAGGAAGCTGAATCGTGCCATGGATCCAACCAAAGCACACCGAAGCAAAAAATCATATTCAATGGAGGTGGAGGAATCGGAGAACACTCGAGCCGAACAAAGCAAGAAATGAGAAGTAAACGAAGAGCCTCACAGCCCTGCTTGCCTTGGAAGCTGAACTACACTATACACGGTTGAGATCATCCTAGAACATCCCCTCTCAAATGGACGGCTCAGATCAGATATCATTTTGACCAACAACAAACAAAAAAAAAAGATAGAGACAGCAATTAAAGCTGTTATTACAGCACTTATTACAGCACTTAATATTATTAGTTAGATAATATTAATAATATTAACTAAGGCGGGAACCAATGATTAGGGAGGATTAGCGGGAGATTAGTAGAGCTAAGTAGGATTCTCCTACTTAATATTAGTTAGATTATGGTAACTTTTTCAATTTGAATTACTTAACATTATTAAAGTGATATGAATAATCATAAAAGATTAACTCCAATTTCAAATTGATTGTAAAGCAAACATCAATGATTGTAATACTTAAAATGAACAATTAAAATAAAATGATTTTGGCAACTTTATATGCACATCAATTAGTTTGCCAGTAGTTTAAATACAACCCAAAATACAAAAATAACTATTATGATTAAAATCATCTTTAGAAAAATACTTCGCATATGAATTTTTTTTTTAAATAATTTTTTGAAAGGTGATTATCTTTATGATTAAAATTAATGAGTAAATGATCAAAGTCCCCACTTTGTAGCATTTGTCAAATTGATTATAAAATTACGAGTGAAGGTGCAATTTGGTCCCTCAAGTTTTTCGACTGGACACTTTAGTCCCTCAAGAATTATAATTCACTTTTAGACCCTAAAGAATTTAAAAAATACCACTTTAATCCTTGTTTTCATTTCGTTAACTAATGTCACTGTTTCCAGAAGCACCAGAGACATTTATTGGGAGGCCATTAGCACCTGGGAATGAAATGTTACAATTTATGCCAACAGTGACAGAAGTTAACAGAATGAAAACAAGAACTAAAGTGGTATTTTTCAAATTCTTTAGGGACTAAAAGTGAACTACAATTTTTGAGGGACTAAAGTGTTCCAGTCGGAAGACTTGAGGGACCAAATTGGGTCTTCACTCTAAAATTATTGAAATTCCAAATCAATCATTGATATAAAAAAAATGCAAGTCATGTTAGTCCCTGAGATTTTGCTTCGTCAGTGGTTCGTCACGATTCGTAACGACGAACCGACATGGATTGTTAAGTGCTATAGTGGCTAACCCCTGATCTTAGGGACCAACTTGTATTCATGTACTTTCTTTATAATGTAGCAAAAGGAGGAAGATGAAGTTAGGATTTTAATTTGGGGAAAAGGTTGAAGATGAAGTTATAGTTGTTGAAATGAGGTTATTGCTGTTTTTTTAGAGGAAAAATATGTAATTCATTTCATAACATAGAATAGTACAAGTAGATCCAACGTTACAACAACAAAACACATATTTTCCATACAATAAAGACTGCTAAGAAAGACTAGATACTCAGCAATAACAACAAACTCCCTTTGGACATGAATCATCATCAACATCTAGCTTCGAACTCTAACAAGAGATTCAACAGCCTTTGTTTCCAAGATAACTATCTCATCGATACTGGAAGTAAGCACGTTTCGGCGACAAAGAATCTCAGATCTGTGGAGGTAGAGCCAATGGACAGGAGATAAAATAGAAATCTGGAAGGGAAGATCTATCCCGAATATCAGCCTTATAGTTAATTGAGAAAATAAGAAGGTCATCAGATCTTGACAAACAAACACTATACAGATGTCTTACCACACTAAAAACAAAAACCCAGATGAAACTGGGAGAAGAAAACCACACCACTTGCATAAAGGCAAGATTATTTAACCCAAATATAACTGGGAGAGAAAACCCGCACACCTTCTAAAGGAAGGGGAGGGAGGATAAAATCTCTCTCCTCTTTTACCGCTATCACACTTAGAGAAGATACGAAAACAAAGAAAGCAAGTAGAAGGGGAGAAGAGTCAAAACAAAATTTTCTTCTTAGGTTATTGCTGTTTGATGAGGCAAATTGGTCCCTTAAATTAGATGTTAGCCACTTTGACTCTTAACATTTCACATGAATCGGTTTGCCGTTATGGACTGTCCAAAATTTAAAAAACTAGACTAACGTGACTCTTAATGTTTTTTTTAATCGAGAACTAATTTAAAATATCGAAATCGCATGAAATAATTTATTTGATGCCGACAAAGTTCGAAATTGATTTGACCATTTGCTCTAAAAGTAATTGAGTTGATTAATTATTTATGTAGTTAGCAATGAAACTTTAATTGAATAAATTTCAAAAATTTAAATATGAACTAAAGGTTCTTATAATTTTCACCAGAAAAGTCAAATAATTCAAATTTAGACTACTAATCTCTAATTTTCAGATTTATAAAATCGAACATAATAATCATAATTGATAAATAAAAATATTTATTTTTGTTGATTTATTTCTATAATTAAAACATGTACCATAATTATTCATTCACATGTTCAAATAACTAGCTACATTTTTGTTTTTTTAAAAAAATTACTACATTTGCATGTTTAATTTTAACAATTACTCCATCCGGTACTAAATATAACCTCCTTTGACAAAAAGATACGTCCTTTTAAAAAGCTCATTATTATTGTTAAATACATTAAAAATATAAACATTTGATATCTTTTTTCAAAACTATCCATATAATTATTATTGAGACTCATGATAATTGTTGAGTAAATACATGTATTTTTAGAAAAAAAAGTAATTAATGCTATTTGAAATTGGAAAAATAACTTACATTAAGGACCAAATTAAATTTCTTTTACAAAGGAAATTACATTTAAACCAAAGAAAGTAAATCACAATTATTGATTCACCTTATTTGTGTAATATTCATACACAATATTATCAAGTCCTTATTAGTTTTTAACTTTTTATATCAAAGAATGAAATTTATCTTAGAAATACCAACGTGGGCGGTTGGTCAAGTGGTAACTTATTTGATCCCTTAACAAATAAGTCTCGAATTCGAACCTTGGGTATGGAGCAACTAGAGGTAGCAATTCGGGCTACCCGGTCGGGTTCGGGCTCGGGCCAAGATCAGGTCGGGCTAAAAAAAGCCCGGATAAAAAATTCGGGTCAATAACCATCTTATTAAATCCGGGAGCGGATCATCTTTTTACACTAAATCGGGCTTTTTTTAAGCGAGCCGCCCGGATGTTTGACGGGTTCGGGCTTTAAAATTTGAGTTAAAAAAGTCTGGGATCTATTCGGGCTACGTTTTAAGAGTCTAAACCCGCTTTAAAATCGGGCTTATTCGGGCAGGCTCGGTTTTTTTGCCGGCTCTAGGAGCTCGCCGGGAGACTCCTACCGCTTAGTGCGAGCTCAGTTGGGTCGGACCGAATGAGTCCGATTCTGGGTAAACCAGATCCGGGTACCGGTTGGTGTAAAAAAAAATTATCTTAGAAATAACGTATTAAAAGTTAAATTTTTACTTTTCAATATAGATTTAATTTTAAATTGCTTAAGACAATATATAGCAAAATATTGAGATAAACTTGTTAACTCTAATCAAAAGAATTAGTATTTATCATTAAAAAAAAAAGAATTAGTATTTGATTTTTGACGTTGTTTCACAAATGTCCTTATGCTAAAGGATAACAACCAAGTGACAACACCCTGAATAATAAGTCGTTGAATTAAACAAAGAGAAGAGACATAGAAATCATCACAAGCATACAATGGTACGTTCAATGTTTATATCCCAATCCCTTATTCCCACGCTTCCTCTCTTGTGTCCAATTTCGTAGATATGGTTATTAATTAACCTATTATTTTATTTGTTTTATAATATAATTTTATTTTTTTAAAATTGTGATACATGGATTAAGATGTGTATTTAATAGATTTTTTTTTTAATTTTGAAACTACTGGTACTATTTTTCTTTTTTGTCATTGACTATGTATCTCTCCATAATTAATTTTCATTCATTATTGATGGAATTGTAAAAATCATAATTATTGTTGTAAAAAAATTTATATTATAAAAAAAAATTTCTAAAAAAATTTATATAATGAAACGGATGGAGTATTGTGTCACTACATTCTTCGTTAAATCACTTGATCAGTTGACTTTTGATTAGGCTATTTCCTCTCAGCTTTGGATTTGTATCGTGGTGGAAGCTACACAGTTATTTAAATCTCTTGGTTCGTTTAAGGTTCCCATAAATAAAAAATCATCATCATGTCACATGATAAGAAATCAGAACCAAAGTTGGAAAATCAAGAAGATTGCAAGGTTCCTTCACTCTTAGATTTGCCTGATTGGACCTTGGATTGCATTCTTGAGCTCCTTTCACCACAAGATTTGTTCATATTGGCACAAGCGTGTACTTACTTAAGGTACAAATGCAGAAGTGATGATTTGTGGCAGAAAATAATCAATAGAAAATGGGGCAGGGTGCTTGGTGATGTGGCTTATCAAGAGTGGCAATGGCATACAACCAACATAAACACAGAGAGGCTCCTGTTACAGCCAAATCAGAGTGGATCATGTGGTTCTTTTAGTGGTGCTTGGCCATTTCTATGCTTTCATTCTTATTTGGAAAATTTTAGGGACTTGACAAGTTTGCTTAGAAATAATTGTTCAAAAATGTCTTTGTTTATCTGTCTTCAGAGTGGCCGCTTCTGGTTTCCTTCTCAAGTATATAAGGTAAAGACTAATTTTTTTTTTTTATTATTATTATTATGGGTATATATATCATATAATTATGATCATGTATAACTTTGGTTGCAGAAAACACAGTTGTTCTGTTATGAAGCCCTTGTTAGCTATGACCCTGAAACACACACCTTCCAAGCAAGGTACAATTAACTCCTTGAGAATAATGAAGAGATCGCCCATTATTATACTGAGTATATTTTTCCCATGTATAAAATTGAAAAACATAATATATTAAGAGAAAATAGATTTCTAATTAAGAACTACTTTATTACATGATGATTTATATTTTACATCAGGTCTCCAACTGGTGGGTGGCGACTGATCGAAAGAAATATTCCATGGGATAGATTGAGATTATCCCCAATTGAGACTTATCCAATGGGTTTTTATATGTCTAATTGTACGAATGATTTGAAACCAGGAGATTACATTGAGATTCAAAGGAGAAGACGGAAAGAAGTCCCTTATGGTAATTAATTGACGCTTAGTAGTTTTTTTAGAGGTAACCGTGTAGCTTTCTTATCTATACTATTATATAAAACAAACCCTGTTTGTACATAATTTTGTAGTTTCCCATTATACCCTCCCTAATAAGAAGAGAAGTTATACATGTCAGTTTCAAAAAACAAAAATCAAATGGGAAGGGAGCAATTTTAAATGAGAAAAAAGCAGTTCACACATACTTGGGTTGATTGCTTTACCACAACCAAGCAAAAAGAAAAAAACGATACACAAAAACTGCCTTATACTATTGTCTTCTTCTCATCTTTAACATAAAAAAAAACATGACAAAATGAATGTCGATTTATAAATATAATATTTTATGACAAACAACACTTTACAACGAAAACACGACAATAGGAATGTGGATCGACAGGCACGACAGGCACGGGAATGCTTGTCGAGACGCTAGTTTAAATAAGGAATTTTACGTTGATAATACAAAATATTTTTCATATATATATAATTTAATTTATCTACATTATCTTTCTTTTGTATGAGCTATAGATTGGTGGTTTGCTGTTGTTGGTCATTTGGAATCATGTGATCAGAACGTGAATCATTGTCAATGCCAACATAGTGGTGAGAGTCACATATAATATAAGATACTATGATCGATTTTTATATTTTCATGTTATTTTATTTTGTTATTGTTGTTGTTGTAATTGCGATGTTTCGTATATAGATCTTTGTTATCTTTGTTGATAGATATGTTGGTAGTAGATTTCAAGCAATACCACCAACAAAGTCCATGGAGAAGATCAGTGTTGAACAGAAACATGTACGAGGAACAAAGGGCCTCTGGGCTTCGTTGGTTAGGAGGAATCAGAAAGCTTTACAATGAAGAGGAGATTCAAAGGTGGAACAACCTTTCTTCATCTTAAGAGTATCCACCATTCACGCATGGACAAAACACAACCACACTTGATACAAATAAATATGTCATGCAGTATAAGATATTTCTTTCAAATTAAAATGGATTTGTTTTCATGGAGTTACTAACATGCAACCTAAAATTGGATGGTTGTTATGCAACCTTTTAGTAAATTAATAAAAAGTTGACATCTAAGACATGTGTGTCATGTCATTCCTTGAAGTAGTGATTTATAATTTTTACAATTTAGTTTAGTCCTTTGTACCTATTAGTAAATTACAACATAGATTAAAACAACAAGTGATTATAACTACAGGTGTTAAATTAATTTGCTAATAGGTACAAAGAACTAAATTAAATTAATTTTTTTTATGTTGTACTAAATTGTAAAAATTAAAAATCACTACTTTAAGGAATGACATGACACACATGTCTTAGGTGTCAACTTCTTATTAGTTTATTAAAAGGTTGCATAACAACCATCCAATTTTAGGTTACATGTTAGAAATTTCCTTGTTTTTATCACACTTTATACTCTGGTTGGTGTTCCTTTTTGAGAGGCAAAGAAAATATAAATTCATTACCAAAATAAAGGACAATCAAACATGTCTACAACAAAGGCTTCACCTTCTATAAAAGGTTTGTCAGAGGATACAAAATCATGTGCTCGAAGTTAACCTTAATAATATATCTGGTTGGTGTTCTTTAATGATATATATATATATATATATATATATGCCTGACGATAATAATATGATATTTTGGAATCTCAATTTTATTGAAGAATCAGGATTTTTATACACGTGTATTTACCTATGGCATTTAATTAAGTAATTTAGCTCTGTGGCGTGTTGAATTAGACTAAGTAGTGCATGTTTAATTTGGAACTACTTTTAAAGCTCTCTAAATGCAAAAGTTGTGAGAGGAGCTTTTGTAAAAATGTGTTTGCCTCCATCACGGAATCAAACACACTATAAGTTATTTGTTGGTGATAATTTTAAATTATTGTGTAAAAGTGTGAAATGATGTATTGATTCATTAGTGAATATAATAAAAGTATTTGTTCATGAATAGATAAATGTGTATTTTCATTTCATCGATGATAAAACACATTCTTTACTTATAGACTAACACCACTGTCGTGGCCGGGGTCCCGGGTCGCCCTCGGGGCATCGCCTACGAGTGGGGATCGATTGACCCAATATGGAGTCGCCACCGCATTTGTTACAAAAACGTGGAAAAATTATTATTAATTAAAAAGGATAAAGACGTGTCTCGAACTAGATAGATTCCAAGTTCGGGAGTCGGTTACCAGCCGGGGAAGGTATTAGCATCCCGTTCGCCCATTTGAAAATGGTACCTTAGATTGATTTTAATTAACAGACCTAAATAATTGGTTTGCCAAAAAAAAATATTTGTTTTTTATTGTTGTGCCTGGCAAGGTTGCCCTTGGTCCTACGTACCCTCATAAAATGAGGAATCAAGGCTACGTAGTTCTTAATGTTTTAATTTTATGGTTTTTATATTTTATTATAAAAATGTTTGACGCATAAAGGAAATATGCACATAACATTTAGACAAGGTGGATTTCCAAAATGCATATGATTAATAATTAAAAAAATGCTTTTGTCTTATAAAATATTTTTTACTTGTATATATTTTTATGCAGAGAGGAAGTTCAGATCTCTCCACTATATTTGGGGAAAGAAAAATCGACTTACCAAAATGCAACAAATTTTAAAACATAAACTAAAAAAAATCTACATTTTTAATTCTTATTATTTTAAAGAAAATTATTTTTATGCATTTATTTTTGGTGTGAAGAGTAAGTACAAGAGATCCCACCACTGTGATAAATTTGGGTGAGAAAAATTGACTTACCAAAATACAACCAATTTAAATAACAAATAAAAAAAACTACAATTTAAATTATTATTATTATTTAAATATTTATTATTAAAAAAAAAAGTAAAACGAAAAAGTAAAAACAAAATACTTAAAATTAAATACTACCTGCAACAAGCCAACAATGAAGTGGCGTGGTGAAGAAGAACTGCAGAGGCATGAAACAGTGCGCAGGAATTGGGCAGCAAGAGGGGACATGTGTCGCAGACTGGTTGGCTGCTGGGAAGAGTTCCGGATCTGGTGCGGCAAGGACCATATAAAGAGTTGCATCCGCGTGATTTAGGCCATACGATTGGCTTCCTCTCTTGATCCAGCGGCTAAGACTCAATGAGTGAAATAAGACATAGATAAAGTGGATACACAGTAGAAAATGAATTTGGCTAGCAACAGCCAGAGAAAGGAAGAGAAAAATAAAGTATGTACGTCAACTTTGTTTTGAAAAAATTGTGTGTTTGTGAAAATTGTGTCAAATCTTTGTTCACCTTGTATGGTGAGGAAGAGAGCTCTGTTTATAAGAAAAAATTAGGTTAGGAAAATTAGGTTTTTTCAACAGGCTTTGAAAGCCCAGTAGAATATTTCCTGATTTATTCCTCAGTTAAATCTTAAAAAAATAAAAACAAATCTGATGATAATCCCTTTAAAACAAAACCAAATTTTATCTTTATCTTCACAAATTAAACAAATCTTTTACCAAAACATTTTTATCTTATTTTTTCTGAAAATTTTTATTTTTCGTTTTTTTATTTTTCATAAAAAATACCTTTTCAAAATCTTTTTATTTTCGTTTTTTTTTATTTTTTACAAAAAAAAAATACTTTTGAAAATCTTTTTTATTTTCTATTTATTTTTCGTTTTTTTTAAAAAAAAATACTTTTTCAAAATCTTTTTTTATTTTTTTATTTATTTTTCATTTTTCAACACTTTTTAAAAAAAAAAACATTTTTATTTTTTTTTGTTTTATTTTGTTTGAGGGGAACAAAATTGGGTGTCAACAACGACTATTGAGAAATCTATTATAAATAGAAATCATTGTGCTCATCAAAATTAAATGAGTTACTCTAAACCTTGCAAGTTTCTTACATGAAAATGAGATAATCATATTTGCTGATTGAAAATCTCTATATGTTTCTATTTCTTTTGACAAACTATCCTTCTGGACACATGTAAATGTTATTCAAAATCACTTTTTCGCCTTGATAATCCCTAACTTGAGTATATTTATTTTCAACATCACTTCTATTGTTGAAGATAGATGATCCGTCAAGATAAATTTTGACACCAATATATAGCTAAAAAAAATTATTTTTTTTATAAAATATTTTGTTGAAATATTTCCCAACTAGAATTTATTTTATTGAATTTCACATCTCATAACAAAGTTTTTTCCATTTTCCATTGCATTAGGAGTGTCGATTTTATAGCTCACTAACTTCGTAATTGAGAAGTGGGTATAACTTACATAGTCCCACATGGGTCATGTACCAAATTTTAAGGTTTGAGAGTTAAAAATCTCATATTCGATCCTGAAATGCAATGGAAAAAATAAACTAATAATTGGATCAAATATCAATCTGATTCTTAACAAAATACAATGGAAAAAAAAAAACCCACTAATAAGTACGGAAAACTAAAAATGTCTATCATATTGATCTTCGAGGAATATATATATTTGATGATCATAAAACATTGCGAGTATTTGAGGAACTATAATTTATAATACTTCCTACTTTGTTAAGCTCTTTCTACATGGTGACTGGTGAGGCTTGCCTTTGCCATGATGATGAAATCCCATTACCAAAATCACCTTTTTATTGTGGGTAAAGGCTTCTTTTTTTTAATATAGCTAGCCAAATTGAAGAATTGTGCCGATACCTAGGATGAAGTGTCAGATGTGCTTGTATTTTATGTATCATAACTTTGCGAAATATACTACCTATTCATATAATAATTAATAAAATTGAATTAAGAAAAAAAAAATCCTCCACCACCTTGCTTTTTCTCTTCTCAAATACTCCCTCCGGTCCTATTTATAGGACCCTTTTGGGGTTTTTCACACCCACCAAGAAAAGTGGTTAAAGTGGTTAGTGGTATCGGAAATGTGAAAATTTGATATACTTTTTTAAAATTACCCCTATTATTGTTATTGGAACTCTAAAAAGTGTTGACTTAATAGGGGTGTTTGTGGAAAGAAGTAATTAAATGCTATTGAAAATTGAAAAAAGTCCTATAAATAGGACCAAAATAAAAACCCAAAAGGTCTGATAAATAGGACGAGAGGGAATAAAATTTAGAAACGGACAATTTGCTTGAGATCCTTTTTCTACGGTGCCTATCCCTTTATGCTTAGGTTTACACGTCATCCCAAATGCAATAAACGTTGCATGGGGTTTCTTTTAGTAAAGTACAGTAGTAATATGTAATTTGGCTTAAAATAAATTTTCAGAATATATTGCAAGTGCTTGGTTACATATGCATAGATCTAGTGCTTGATGATCCACAGATATGGAGGATTCATATTATTTATTGTAATTAAATTAATGATCAAATAGTCTATGCGACACCATGACTCCATTACGAGGACAATTTGCTCCACGGTCGTCATTAAACACCTACAGGCCCCAATGTCCAAATTTAAAGTACTATCATGGTTCATTATTACGTGGTCATCACTGCACTATAATTGTTTCCTCAATAACAATATTTTTTTGAAAAGTTTTCATAATTTGTTTAATGATTTTGATGTATTTATTTTTTTTTTTTTTGTTTACATGGGAGGTCTGGGACTAGAACCCATGACCTGAGGAGGAGAAAATCCTAAATGTCCCTGCAGCCACCAACTGGGTTGTCTTACGCGGACGATTTTGATGTATTCAGTCTTTAGGATTTTTTTGACATTAGTTATTAAGGCTAAAGATAAATAATTTACCAACAAAGCCCAACACAGTTGGTAAATAGCTGAGTTCCTTAAGCATGATGTCAAGGGTTCGATCTCTGCCGTGGGCATGGAAAAGACTTTGTTGGTAGAGGCAAAACCCACTTCGGTGATCTCTAGTCTCGGAGGGGATTAGTCTTAGGTTGTCGGCTGGAGGATACCCTTGGGGTACACAAAAAAAAAAGATAAATAATCTTAAAAAAGAAATTTTATCTTAAAAAAGTAGAGGAATTTACAACTTTAAAAATTACTAGTAAACCTAAGTTTTCAATACATATTTATTATATTTAATTTTTTTAGGTTAAGCTAAACCCTTAATTACGATAGCATCTTATTAGGGTTTAAATTTTTTTTACCGACATCCAAATCATATATGACCAAGTTATCGAGGATATATTTTTTCGGGTAATATAGTTATCAAAAAATATTTAGCATTTATGATAACTACCGTTTGAAGGCAAATTTTTTTTAACAGATTTACCAATCTTAGACATGAAAGGTGCTTAATTAAAAATTAAACTATCTCCCTTCGCTCTCTGCTAGGGTTTCTTGTCCTAGCGGCATAAGGGTTTCACTCCACTATCGATTGTGGCTTTCTTTCGCTCTTGTGGCGGAGTTTCTCTCCTTTAGTGGCTGTTCTGTGACTGGTAGACAATGGAAAAGTGGAAAGATATAGAGTTTGACGTTGAGGAGGATATCATTCTTGATATTCTAGATGAGAATTTAGCAAAGGTTGATGAGGGGGAGAAGAATACCTGGCTGGTGGGTAGAGTTGTCACGCACGACTCATTTAATGTTAGGGCCTTCAAAACTACAATGATCCAAGTTTGGAAGGTCAAGAACGGGGTGAAAATAAAGGATGCATGGAAGAACCTTTTCACTTTTCAGTTCTTCAACCAAAAGGACAGGGACATGGTGATGAGATTAAGTCCCTGGAATTTTGACAAACAGTTGCTGATGCCGAAATAGTTCGATATTAGCATGAACCCATCGGAAGTGGATCTCTCACAAGCACTCTTTTGGGTCAGAGTTTACTAGATTCCCGCAATTATGAGGACAGAAGCAGTGGCCAGATCAACAGCAGTGAGTCTCGGGAGTTTTGTTGAATGGTACTCATCTGAGGAATGCAGACTGGGAAGATCAATGAGGATTAGGATCTGGATGAATATTAATATTCCTCTTAAGAGGTGCATGAACCTAAGAAGAGGAGCACATGATGTTATTAAGATCTTCTTCAAGTATGAAAGGCTGTCAATTTCTGTTTTGGCTGTTGGATGCTTGACCATTTGCTCAAAGACTGTGAGGATAGGGAAGATGAATGCTTTGAGTCTAATTATGCAAACTTGAAATATGTCAACTAGATTAAAGCTTCACCAAGCAAGAGTACTGTGATGATTGGGAAGAAAAGGGAAGTCATTGGGTTCAGAACAAAACTGTTTAAAAACCTGATGGGGGAGGACTTCAAGGCAAATAGCACGAATCCCGAGAAGGAGAAGCAAGTTGATGTTAATGAGGTAGTCTTGTCGGTGACCAAACGCCAACTGAATAAGGACGAAGAATTCCCAGGAACAGAGAAATCAGTGGGGACCACCGATACTGAATCAAAAAAGGTAAATGAAGATGGAATTCCTGATCCCAATGAAAACAAATTGACAAAGCAACCAGCCAATGAGAATGCAGAAACGGAAAAAGGGCAGGACTTAACTGAGTTAACTCAGGGGGTTGAAAACTCGGGAAACTCAGGGGGTTCGATCCGCGTTCTCTCCGATCCGATTTGTTTTCTCTCTCCCTCCTCCGATTCGATTCGTTCTCTCTCTTCCGCTCGTCGCTGCCGCCGCTCTTCCGCTCTCTCTGCTTTCCCTCTCCAGCCAGTTACGATACTGGCAGATTAGATATGCTTCTGCTATTGAGTTGATCCGCTTTCCCTCTCCAATCAGTGTACCGTGGTCTAGACCGGACCAGACTGACTATGTTCGGTTCGGTCCAATCCGGTCTTTGGATAGAGATGATGTCTGGACCAGACCGGATCAGACCGACTAACTTTAATCGGTCTGGTCTGTGATATCCGTGAAAGACCGAACCAGATTGGACCGTTACACCCCTAGTCGCTTCTGATTTTGTTCCCCGCGCCGCCACATTAACATTAGTAATTTTGTGAGTGAAGGAATAGGAGCAGTAGTGCAGTTTTATGAGCGGAGGAACACGATTACACAAGCAGCATTGTATTAGGATTACGTTGTTTTGTTTTTAATTTTGTTTTTTTGTTTTTGTTATTTTTTTATAAGCTGTTTTTATTGAATTTTTTTTATATTTTTTATTTGTAATCATGATTAAAATAAAAATTTTCAAAATAATTTTTAAATATCACACATAAATTAACATTTAAGATGTCGTCTAATATTGTGGCGAGGGCACTCCGTCCAAGCTTATTCACCATATGAAGAGAATAAATCTTAGGAAGACTCAACCTAAAGAAAGTGACACCTGCCATGGCAAGGGCTAAATTATTGATAAAATTAAACTACACTCTTAATTAAGCCAAAAGTCCCCTCGCTTAATTACATTTCGTGATAATTGATTCAAGAAATCAAACTTTTGCCGTGTTTCAATAAGTGAAGAATGTAAGAAACTTTTCATTTTGGTACTATCTTTATTTTCAACATTCTAGTCTACTATAAACTTAGAAAAAGTAAGTCCACTATCACTTGAATCATTAAATGTTTAGTTTTTCTATAAAAATGCATTTCTCTTAGTCTCTTATCCTCAGCCCTTGAGAAAATTCAATAAATAATAGTAGTCAAATTTGGGATTTCTTATTTAATAATATATGGTTTTCTTTTAGGACCCGGATTCTCCAATTATTTGGTTCCCCCACAAACTCCTTGATTCTAATAAACCATTCATCCAACAATTCAATTTTTTTTTAAATGTTCCAACAATTCAATTTGGTTGAATGTTGATAAGAAAAATTCTAAATAAGGGTTTGCTTAACCTCAACCCTAAATGTTGAGGATAAAAAGGTAAAAGTAGTAAAGAAACTTAGAAAAAGTAAGTCCACTGTCACTTGAATCATTAAATGTTTAATTTTTCTATAAAAATGCACTTCTTTTAGTCTCTTATTCTCAGCCTTTAAGAAAATTCAATAAATAATAATAGTCAAATTTGGGATTTCTTATTTAATAATATATGGTTTTCTTGTAGGACTCGGATTCTCCAATTATTTGGTTCCCCACAAACTCCTTGATTCTTATAAACCATTCATCCAACAATTCAATTTGGTTCAATGTTGATAAGAAAAATTCTATTTCATTCAATAAAATGGAAAATAAGGAATATGGATCGAGAACACGGCACATCATATTGAAGAGAGAAAGACATACTTTTTTTACATAAAAAAGCTCACAATGTTTGTAAGACCGGAATAAAATATGAGTGTTTGTCATTTAATTTTATGTGGCATATTTTAGGGTTAGTGAAAAAACTAAAACTTTAACCCAAGTGGATTGCCCTAATGGAAATTGACTGAATGCTTAGGGCTTGAGTCCCAGTGAGGCAACAATACTTGGGGAGGATCCATACCGTTGAGTCAAAGACTCGCACAGTTCGCGGATCCAAGATGGATTAGTTGGAAAAAAAAAACGTGAAGCCCAAATTAAACACTATCTGGTTTCAGGAAAAAAAAAACTAAAACTTTTTAAATTTTCAATTCAAAATTTTTAATTAGTTTGATATTTTCTTACCAATCCAAAGAGGAGGAATAACATTTTCCTCGTAAGACACATGATTATTAAAAAAAAAAAGCTAAATTCGTATTTTTCTCTCAACAACATTATATGTTTTCTTTCTTTTGTAATTAATTGGATAGATCCTCTACTTTGTTGTTGCAACCTTCTACGTCCCAATATAGGTGAATAATGTAGATAAATATAATATATATGTGTGTATGTATGTGTGCAAGTTATTTGTCTAAAACAAATACGTATTACAAATAAACGAACTGTATAATTTTAATTCGGTCATAGTCTCGTATGTAGAGTTATGGATGTACCAACAAATTGTATTACATACAGGAGGGTGGTAGTTAGTTGGCCTAAAAGAAGGTCTTAGTAGCGATATGATCGAGAAGATACGTTTAGTTGAGGGCTGCTACCATTCAGGAATAATAATAAAGCAGCCACTCAAGCCATCAACATTAAGAAACTTCTTATAATGAATGAACCGGGCTATCGATAAAAATGACTAATTACTAACGGGTAATGATTTTTATTATTTAAAAAAAAAACATGTGTTTACCAAAAAAAAAAAAAAAACCTGTAATGATTTTTTTTTCTTATTACTAGTATGTTGTGAAAACTAATTTATCTTTTAAGCATAAGATTATCGAAATGCGTTTTGTCGTTATTAACAAAAATCACTTTAATCAACAAATATTTTTTTAAATAATTAAGTGACATATAGAATGTCATATTTTTTGGGATAAAAAATATATTGTCCATTTTGATATCATCCACCATATTATCACTTAACTGACGAAAGAATCATTTTAAAAAATTTGAGCAAAACTCAAGAACCTAAAACATTAAAAAAAATAAAAATTTCAAAGACCAATTCCAAAATAGTATATATCTAAGTTTAGAAACTAAAAACTTAAATAACCATTTTTTTCCAACATCCATTTAAAAAGTAGGGGTAAGTTTTTGGAATGGATGTAGAATTTGTGTTTTGGATTTAAAAAAATGCCAGGTGTTATTATATTATTGGAGCAAGAAAGTAGTTATTCTCATCATGGGAAGAATTAATTTAATTTAATTTATTTTATTTTATACTACAAAACAAATTTATCCCAAACTCCATTAGATCATCCACATCCATGCAACTCACATAAATCACTAAGTCACATTATTAGTTGCTTAAATGAGATCAGCGGCATACATAAAGCTACTCAACTACTATTATTTGACCTCCTTCATTCAACTCTCCAAAGTTTTTTAAATGGACCCAACACACCCTCTTATATCTTTAAAATTAAAGAACCATTCTCATGGGATCCTTTATGAAGTAACTGTACCCAACATACACATACGAGCAATAATGTCGTGTAGGCACCTTGATTCCTGCCAAGCAACGGTTCCATTATTACACCGTTGCTCCGTTTGTGCTGCTGCTAATTTTGTTTTCAACATATCACACGGATCGAATTCGAGAAATGATCAACTTATTATAAGGACCTAATCCAAAACAAAAACATAATGGCAACTTTTAGTAAGGATTAAAAGTATGAAAAATGATGTCGAGGAATAATCCGTAGAAATATTTTACTGACTTAAAAAAATCTTAAAACGCACGGTATTATTTTTAAGAATTTTTTTGTCGATCTTAAGCTATCACTAATTGATATATTTAGTTTGTTTTTTATTTATAAAATATGTTAAAGTAACTTATATTTAACCATATTAATCCTCTTAATAATAAAGGGATTAATTTGGTGGCAATTTCAATCTTTAAGGAATAACATGGCAAATTTCTTTATAAGCCTAAGTTTGTAACACCATATGTTTAGAGGACCAAATTGACTACTTTATTCTGTCCATAATATTAGAATTAGTTTAGGATCTTATTTTGTTTTTTTTATATGCACCTTATCCATTTTATTTGTTTTATCACGAAATTTTTTGCCCCACTTTAACCCATGTAGTTAATAAGTGGAAAATGGATGTGTAATAGTTAAGGGTAAATATAAAAAGGTTTTTTTAACCTATATATGTATGAGATAATCAAACATTAAAAATAAAAGTGTAAAGAAAAACTAAGTAATAATTTCTTAATTTAATAAACATATCACTTCCATATAAAATCTTGGTTTTTCATAGTATAATTAACCTATGAATGCGATGCATAAGTTAGAGAAAATCTAAAATGAAAATATATGGGTCTTGCTAACAAGATCCCTAAGGGCACTTGTTAACGTTATTACATATCAAAAAAAAAATCCTAAGTCTACATTCACCACTTTCTCAAAAACATAAAAAATCACATTTTTCAATAACTTTTATCTATAATTATTTCTTTAATAAGTGCCCTAAGGGCATTTGTTAGCATTTTCCATTATATATTGTTCTAGTAGTATCTAATTATTTAATACTGTACTATTAACAACTTTAACCGATTTATTATCCGAGGGAATATTATCTCAATTATTTTTGCCATTAATTATATGCATTAGTATGTTATGCTTTCGTTTCATTATGTTTGGTCTTTTAGGTTTGTGCACACAGATTAAGAAAGTACTAATTATTGTAAGTATCATGTATAGTTAGTCCAAAATGTCCCTATTTAATCCTTATTGAAAATTGCAGTAGTATTTAATTTTTATTAGTAAGTGTGTCCATTAATTAGAGTATAATGATTTAAAGTTGAGAAAGATGATAAAAGTAGAATTAATGAGGAGTAAGAGAAATGATTGAATAAAAAATTAAAATTGGAATATATATATATATATATATTTGTGTATTAAAAATGTAAAAGACCAAACATAACGAAACTAGACTCAGTATTGAAATTGAAATTCTACCGGCATCAAACAAGGTCTATATTTTAGCCTTTTGGATATGCAGTTGTCACTAATAAACTGGAGTAAATATTGGAAAGAGAAAGAGAGAAGTCATGCCCATCATATGGTGTCTGATATTTTAAATTTTTAATATCTCAATCCCCAATTATTTTTTGCCACATCATTAGCATTTATCTACTATGAGGTCTTGTCATTTTTACATCTTAAGCAATTAAAAAGTTATAAAGTTGAACCATGAAAGTAACATTATTGTACACTCAACAAGGAAAGCAACATTAGGCATTTGGGATAATAATGAGTGCAGTTGAAAACAAAGTTTAGGGACATTGGAAACATCATCCCATACAACAAAGCGGAGGAAGAGGTCCCGTGTCCTTTGCGCAAAACATAGCAATAAAAAGTGTGTTTGGTATGATAAATTTATAGTTTATCTAATAATTTTTAGCTTATACTAGAGTTGTTTGATGAACAAAAATAAAAGAAGTTTATATCTTTCAAAAAATAAGCTTATAATTTTTGAAAGCTAACTTTTAGAAAGCTACATCAGGTAGCTTTGAGAAAAAAAATAAGAACTTTTAATAAATCATATATCAATTTTACCTTTTTTTTTATTAAATTATATTATTATTTAATCTGACCCAAATTAATATTACCCGCCAAATTTTTTACTCTTTTCCCTCATAAAGCCAAAAACCTAGAATCCTTCCAAAAAACTAAAATTTTTTATGGCTATGTTTATAATTTATTTGGAATATTTTTGTTTTAATATAAAGTGCAGTAATACTTAACAATAATTATTATGAATATTATAATTTTTTTATCATTTATATTTATATGAATGAAGTATATGTCTTTCTCTGTAAGCTAATAGTGTAGTATTATCGTCATTGAAACATGAATGTCAATGCTAATTATTATTCAACATACCCTTCAACATATTATGTATTTTTTAGTCATTTAACATGTTTAAATTAGTTGCACAATAATTTTGCCAAACAACTCTAATTCAATAAGTTAGCTATACAGCTATAAACTCACAGCTATAAATTAGGCTCACAGTTATTAATTACAAGTTCACAACTATAAGTTAATTTTGCCAAAAAAAAATATTTGATTTTATAATGTCTCAATCAGTTTAAAGGACGCAATTTTGGTTGTTCGGTAGGGACTTGTATTGATTGATACACCTGCAATATCCATTATCTGGCTCTTTTGAGTGGTGCTGCAGAGTTTGGTGGAAGTTAGGCAAAGGAAACAGCTACACACTTTTATGGCACACCCCTTTGTAACAAATCACATTGAAACAACATCCCCATAAAAATAAAAATATAAACGCTACGTTACGTATTTATCTCTTATTTTATTTTTCAATTTTAAATTAGTCCCTTATATTTTTTTGGTATCATATTGGTCTCTCATATTTCTATATGCTATCAAATTGGTCCATAAGTCACTATTCATCCTACGTATTAACATCATATTGGTCCACATTTACAATGTTGGATAGAGAAATAACACATGTGCGTATCTTATTGGTCCATATAGCATGAACAATAATTCAGAGACCAAAATGATGGTGAAAAAACAAGTGAAGAGCCAAAAAAATGTAAGGACCAATCTGAAATTGAAAATTAAGATAAGAGACCGAACACGTAGTTTAGCGAAATAAAAAAAAACAACCCATCATTCATTTTAATATATTAGTCCCTTTCTTCTATTCTTTTACACAAAGCATGCCACATTGAAAATTCACATAAGGTGAATTGTTATTTTCTCCCAAACAAAAAAGAATTATATAGACTTTATATGAATTCAAGTGGGCCCCACTTTGCATTTATTTCATAGTCCACAAGTCATCTAAGTTCATATTTTTTTATTATTAATTTCTTCTTTTTAAATAGCTGTGCTAAGCTTTTGTTGTTTCAATTTTGATTTCTCTATGCATTTCTCCAATTATTGGTGTCTAGCTAGCACAAACCCACCCTTAGATTCCATCTTGTTATTCCAAGAATCAAATCATATAACATATGATTAAAACAAGTGACTCTATATGATATCTAATGGTTCTTTGTTTTGAATCTTGATTCACTATTTCTCTTTTTAGTGCCATCATCATTGAAATCTAACCAAACATAATGCTTTGTTTCCTTTCCTCTCAAGAACTCACCATCAATCACTCACAGCTGCCTCCCACTGCCATTACACACATAGCTTCTTTTATTTGTAGGGATTCATTGTTTGTATAGGTGCCAACTCAATTAAGGAGCATCCTTGATGTTTGTTTTGAGTTCAATATGGAAAAGTGTTTTTAACTAACCAGCTGTAAAAAAAAAGCCTTGTCTGTTGTGTGGTCTACACAACTCCTTCTCTGAAAGCATTGCATTAAGGCACTGAGCTAGACAGAAAAAATCACCTCAGGCCTAACCATTACTCTCATCTTCCATTGGTTGATCTTTGTTTTTTCTTTTATTTTTTTGTTCTCTTAAAGAGAAAAAAAATCATTTTCTATGACTTTCATCTCTGTTGCTCATCCTACCAAACTCAAGTAGACCCTTCTCATATAAACTTCCAATCATTTTTTTTTACCAATCGAAACGACAAAGACTAAAATCTTGTAGATTGTGGAAGCAAGGCCACTCTGTCGCTTATAATACCCGAAACCTCCAATCCATTTGCAATGCTCTACTTCCTTATATCCTTTGTCTCCTTTGTCATTCTCTCTAAATCCTTCACCACTAAGCCAGTAAATGAAGAAGAGAATGGCGGAATAAAACTAGTGTCAACTTGGTTTTGGAGGAATCTACCAAGTTTATTACTCTCTAGGCTCAAGAAAGGAAGCATTATTGGTTTTAATTTTTCTCATTTTTCTCTTAGCATGTCATTGAAAAAGAAGAATCAAGTATCTAAAGTAGAGAAGGGAGAAGAGGGAGGAGGAGGGGACAAAGTTTCTCTCTTGGATTTGCCTGATTTACCATTGGAGTGTATCCTTGAGCACCTTTCACCTGCTGAGTTATGCAGTGTGGCAACAGTGTGCACATCTCTTAGGGATAGGTGTAGAAGTGATTACTTGTGGAGGAAGCACATGGAGAGGAAATGGAGTAAAGTGATTGGTGATGCTGCTATTAAGCAATGGCAATGGCATGTAGCTTCAAGAAATAAAGACAATATGAAGAAGATCTTCAATCAAAGGAATGAAAAAGGAATATTTGCTTCACTTTATGGTTTTGGTCCCTTCCTTTGGATTAGACCAAAATCACAGAAGGTTAGAGAATCAAGGAGCTCATTACCTGATGATTCAATCATGGCTTTGTATCTTTCTCTTGAGAGAGGGAAGTTTTGGTTCCCTGCTCAAGTCTATAACCGTGAGGTAATTGATTGCTGTTAATAATATTATCAATATTTAGCTTAGTAATTCTGCTTTTTTTGGTTCTTTATGTAATTGTTTCACACTTAACTTTTTTCAGAATGGTCATGCTGGATTCATGCTCTCATGTTATGATGCCCAACTCTGCTATGATTCTAGAACTGATACTTTTCAGGCAAGGTATGTTAAAAGGTTGACTCATTCAAAGTTGAGCTTAGTTACCACTTGGCAGTTGGCATTCTACTTATCTGTCTAGTGTCTACCTGCCCTTGTATCCCCTTTGATTAGATTTTGAATTTTTACCAAAATCTCAGCAGTATATAAGCTTTGACAAAATCAATTCTTTTTAGAATTAAATAACTTGGTTTGAATATGTTTTTAGCCCTTTGATTTTGGTCCTCGGTATTAAAAAAATATGCATCAAAAAAATATGTTTTTAGCCCTTTGATTTTGTTCCTCGGTATTAAAAAAAAGAGTGAAGGGAAACTTTGGTCCCTCAAGTTTTTCGACAAGGACACTTTAGTCCCTCAAGAAATTTAATTCAGTTTTAGTCCCATGTTTTCCAAAAGTACCAATTTAATTCCTCATGTTTTCTAAAAGTACTAATTTAGTCCTTCAACGAAGTGGCTAACGGAGATAAGACAAAGATTAAATTTGTACTTTTGGAAAACTTTGGGGACTAAAAATGAATTAAATTTCTTGAGGGACTAAAGTGTCCCTGTCGAAAAACTTGAGGGACCGAAGTGTCCCTTCACTCTAAAAAAATGGTTTTGCATCCTTAGAAATTTTGAAATACTTACTTTTGATCCTCAATATTAAGTTGTTTCTCTTAAGTGTTGGCATGTTTAATGGAAATACCTACTTTAGAGACAAAGAACATAGTTAGTTAAGTCAATAATTTAATTAATTTGATGTTACGTTAAGCTCATCCCTCTCATAACATATTTAATCTTGCAGGTACTCACCTCATGGGAGATGGACAACTGAGGAAAACATAAAATGGGACAGGTTGAGAATGCCACCAATGGACACTTCTCCACATGCTCTTCATATCTCTGATTGTTTAGAGGACTTAAGACCTGGAGATAATATCGAGATCCAATGGAGAAGAAACAAAGAGTTTCCTTATGGTATGTCTCATCCTTGTTATGCACTATTAAAACTTCTGTTTACATCAGAATATCAATGTTTGTGATGATTTGGACTAATGTATAAACTATATCTCCTGTAAATGGTTGAATCATATACTTTAGACTTTAGCGAAGATTGAAGAGCAAATATTCATGTTAGGCGTTTTGTCATGATATATTTGATTGTCTCCATGTACTAACTTTTAATGAATATTTTATTATTGTAGGTTGGTGGTATGGTGTGGTTGGTCATATGGACTCATGTCAAGGGCATATGAACCACTGCCATTGTCACAATGATGGTAAAAGATTCTACTTGTCCATTTCTTTATCCTATGCAATTGAGTTTTCAATTTTTCATGGTATAGTATCATGTAACAAAGTAACAAACAATGTTCTTATAATACCTTTAGAAGTTCAAATTATGGGCATAGTAGGATTTGGGCTTTCATCATTTGGAGAAAAGGTAAATACTATAGAAAAACAAAAAATCATATTCATGGACTCAGAAAGTCGGTTAACAATGTTGCTGTTAAGGTGAAAAAAAATAAGCTACTATAGCCTTAGAGTTCATTAGTAAGTCATTTATACATAATCACTTTTAGAACTGCTGGTTTTACACAAATAGAGATATAGAGTCATAAAGTATAGATTCCCTCATCTGGCTATGCACTTGTTGAGCTAATTTTCTAAATGAAGTTTTAAATGATTAACTCAAAACTATACATCAGTACTTCAAAAAATGATTGTTATATCAGTATCCTATACAATACATGCCATATTAGATTCTTTGATACTTTTCAGATACTTTGTGTATATATATTTCAATTATTTTATATTTTATTCATATTAGCGATTCTGTGTCATATCCGTGCTTCCTATATATATTGAAAATAAAAAGTGTTGCTGACAGATATGGTGATATTGGAGTTCAACCAGTACACCCCTGGTTCCATTTGGAGACAAACCATGATAAACAGGAAGCATCATAGAGAAGAAGGGAATCAAATAGATGGTTTTTATGGAGGAATCAGGAAGCTTCAAAGTAATGAGGAAATTACAAGGTGGAAAAACCTCTGGCCAACCAAAGTTGTGGAATACTGATAGCTTAGAAATTTGTAAACTAGTTATTAGTCCCCCCTTTAAAAAAAAATGTGAGGGACTGAAGGATCGGTTTGTCATTTGATGATGTCATGATACCAATATAGTTATGCATGGTTCGTCCTGGTTAGTCACTATTTAGGTTATTTTTATGTTATTTTTATTTTTATTTTTATAACGAACCTGGTTCATGTTATTCGATACGTGCAGTTGGTACGTAGGGCAAATGTGTGAAACACATAATCATGGATGTCATTGCTAACAAAAGGCATGGATGTTAATATTTTTAGATGAGGGAGCACAGTGGATGAATTTTCACAAACTCTGTAACATGGTTACCAAGACATAGATAATAGTGTATAAGTTACAGTTTTCTAATTTTCATTTTTCATACTTGCTTTACTTGTTCTTTTTTGCCTTGTACTCCAAGAAAAACATGTTTGTAATAAGCAACGTAAGAACATAGCAATTATGCATAGGGAAAATTCATCAGTTACTTAAATGTTGTGGCTAGTTTCACAACAACGTGAGGAGAAATTTGGGGGAAAACATACATAGCGTGTGCAGGTGATGGTTGGAAGAAAATGTGGGGTTAAGTTAGCTTCTGGTGTTGATGCAGATCTAGATTTTTTATGACAATGATGGTGATGATGGTGAGTGGTTGTTGGCAACAGTAATAGGTACGGCGGTGCTGGTGGATAGTGGGTGATTGTTGAGCTTGAAAGAGAGGGTGGAGTAATAAATTAAACTTTCATGGCTCTTTATAGCAAAGAGCAGAGCACATCTCCTTTCGCATAATGAGTCTCATGAAACAGGTGTGTTCAGATCAAAACAGATAAAAAAAATCATAAATTGATAAAAAAAAATTGAAAACCGAAAAAAACTGAATTGGTTTGAATGTTTTTGAATTGATTAATGGAAAATCGATTGGTTTTTGGTTTAGTTCTAAGAACCGATTCAGATCGAATTGGACCCCTAGTTCTAAGAACACATTGGATTGGACTTAATACTTACGCACACACCGTACATATGGACAATATTATATCAGTTTGCGCTAATTAGAAATGCCAACAACAAAGATAGTTACTTTTATGCATATATGTTTATGACCAAATAATAATTAATTTTTATAGAAATTACATAAAAGTTTTAATTAAATTAAAACCGGACAGAACCAAACCGAAATCGTATGTTTTATTTTGGATTGGACGGTATCGAATTTAATTTGATGCTGTAATTAGACCGAACCGAGTCACATATATATTTTATCATTGGATCATATGGTTTTTTTACCTCAAATCCTTCGGACCGTGAACACCCCAACATTTCATGTTCCACTTGTTGCAATTGATTAAAAAATAAATTTTTTTCATCTAGTCACACTAAATATACATGGAGTGACATTTTTTAGGATAAAAGATTTTATCTAAGAATATGCATAATGGATAACCATATTAGTAAAAATAAAATTACACTTAGAATATATTGCTTCTTCACTAGTGATTGATACAAGCGACATATTCACTTCTTTATAATATAGACTTATTATTTATAAATTGATTTTGTAGACATATATCATTACTCACTAGAAAATCAACAAGTTAGTTAAGTAACATAGTAGGTTGCAAAACCACCCACCCTAATTTCTTCTAGATTTTGGACCAAACCATCAAAACCAGATATTGTTACTAAATTAAGAATGTAACTACTTAGTTATCGTTACAATTTTTTTAATAAACGATTTTAATTTGTTAAACTCGTATATTTGAAAAGATTTTTTAATCTATTTATCTAATAAATAAGATAAATAAACATGAGAAGTAAATTTTTATTAGAAAACTAAATATTATTTCTTAACAAATATATATTATTCTCATTTGAACTTTTTTTAAAGTTAATTTACCTTATTTATCTTGTACATAGGTTAAGAAAGATCGATATTGAAATGCTAATTATCAAGTTAACTACTTAATGTGTTATAAAACATCAATTCTTAATATAAAAAATTACTTTTTAAAATTGTTTTTCCTCAACTCATAGGATTAGGGCTAATAAAATTTTTAACATTTTAGTCCCTGAACTTAAGTGTTCTTTTGAAATTGGTCCTTAAACTTTTTTTTCGATGCTTTGGGTCCCTAAACTTTGTTTAATTTTGGAAATTGTCCCTTTGTCACTTAAGTAATGATATAGTCGAAGACATGTCACGTCACTAACACAATATTGATGAGTGACGTGTTATATAGAACCACAGGACACTACATGATTTTTTTTTATTAAAAAAATAATTTCTTTAAAAATGATTAAAATATTCGATTTTCTTTAAAAAATACAATTTTTAAATATTTTTAATAAATTTGATTTTTTTAATTTAGAAAATTCACATGGCATCATATGACATGTTATTTATCGATGTAGTGAAGGTGACATGACATATCCTTGACATATTATCACTTAAGTGATGAAAGGTCAATTTCCAAAATTTAAGCAAAGTTTAGGGACTCAAAGTATCGAAAAAAAGTTTAAAGATCAATTTCAAAAGAACACCTAAGTTCAGGGACTATAAACTTAAATAAGCCAATTTTAAAATAATATCTCTTATGCAAATTAATAAAGTATTGTCTACATGTCATATTATGAATGAGTTTTTGTGGTTTAGTATGCAAATTATAAAAATAAATCATATGATTTTCGTCATCAAAATGTATTATTACATAGAAAAGTCTATTCTTTCGCACAAAAGTTTGAAACAACTTAAGCATCTCCAACATCCAAATTCTTTCTCCTCAGACTTCTAAAATGATACAAATAGTATTTATTTGAAAAAGATGATTTTTCACCTTTAACCATGTTTGTAACCTTTTCGATAGATATTCCTCCCTCGTCAAACTTTTCTAGAAGATTCTTAGCAACTATTCTCTCTCTTTTTTTTTTTTTTGACGACACTGAAGATTACTCGTATTCTTTGGGCTCACGGTGACATAATTATGATCTTAGCTAAAATTGTTCATAACCCATTTATGTCTCTAGCATTTTTGAAACCACAAGTGATGCTTTACAATTATTATTTTTTGGAGTGCAGCACATTTTCTTAGTTCTTCCCATGTTGGAGTTGCATTTTGGTTTGTTGCCACTCTTAACCATACATTGACCTTCGTTAGAACATAGTACTATCCAAAACTTTTCCTTTGTTAAACGAGTACAAATTCCAAAACCCTCTTTTTTAGAAAATGGTGTGTAGAATAATTCTTTAAGATCCTCAAGAGAGTTGAATTTCATTCCAATACGAGGATCAGGGTTGTGATGCCTTCTGGCTTGACATATTTAGGGTCTTAGGCAAAATGAAAATAAGAAGTCCCTTTTCATAAAAGGAAGTTGATTCTCTAACCTCCTATTTTGGGTTTTTGACCCCCCTTTAATTCTTTTTCCCAAAAATATCCTTTTTCATCTTCTTCTTCTTTCTTTTTTCTTCACCCCTTCTATCATCATCTTCTTCTTCTTCTTTTTTCTTTCCTCTTCAAACCCCCCTCCCCCAATCTTCTTCTTCCTTCTTCTTCTTCTTTTCTTCTTCTTCTTCTTCTTATTTTTCTCTCTCACACACTCACACTCATTCCATTTCCCTCACTAACTCATCCCCACACTCACCCCCAAACTCACCCACAATCACCACCACTCACATACTACACTATTCTTTTTTTTTTCGTGTAAAAAGTGCCCTACGTCAATGTCGAAGCGTACGAAACACGTCGTACGCCTCGACAGAGGCGTAGGGCTTTTTTTTTCCCAGTACGTCAAGGCCTGGGCGTACGCCTCGACATTGGCGTACTGGGCTTTTTTAGCCAAAAAAACCCGTACGCCAGCCCCCTGGAATATGTGTAAAGTTGACAATTCTACACATACTCCAGGGGGCTGGCATACAGATTTTTTTGGCTAAAAAAGCCCAGTACGCCAATGTCGAGGAAAATACACGTACGTCCAGACCTTGACGTACTGGGAAAAAAATTAAAAAAAAAAGCCCTACGCCTCTGTCGAGGCGTACGACATGTTTCGTACGCTTCAACATTGGCGTAGGACACTTTTTACATGAAAAAAAAACAGAATAGTGTAGTATGTGAGTGGTGGTGATTGTGGGTGAGTTTAGGGGTGAGTTAGTGAGTGTGTTTGTGTGTGTGAGGGAAATGGAATGAGTGTGTGAGAGAGAAGAAGAAGAAGAAGAAGAAGAAGAAGAAGAAGGAGAAGAAGGAATAAAGAGAGAGTTGAAGAAAGAGAAGAAGAAGATTGGGGGAGGGGGGTTTGAAGAGGAAAGAAAAAAGAAGAAGAAGAAGATGATGGAAGGGGTGAAGAAGAAAGAAAGAAGAAGATGAAGAATGATATTTTTGAAAAAAAATTTAAAGGGGGTCAAAAACCCAAAAGGGGAGGTTAGAAAATCAATTCCCAAAAAAAGTTTCAAATTTCAAGTAAATTTTTTATAGTATAAAATACTAACGATTTTCACAAGTCTAGTCATTAAATGCAATCAACAAGATTATATGAGCTACAGATATAATAACTTAATAGCGTGATATTATAAAAAAAAATATACAAAATAACAAAATAGGTACTTAGAAGTAGGCTATCCTCCATGACTTGCTCGAATCCTAATACTGAAATAATAAGAAAAAATGTTAATTACCATGTAGTAAGCGATCCAAATGTGATTTTACAAGTTTGTCTCGAGTTCTCTTTTTTTTCCTTTTTTCGCATCCAGACAAATATTTTCTGGGCACCATTTTAAAAAACAGGACAATTAAACTAGAGAGTGATCAATAACACCTAGCATCTAGAGAATTCGAGATTAAGAGATAGGGGCACCAATTACAAATAACATAATACAAAGCAAAAAGAACAAAAAATTAAACTATTAAGGTACAATACTACAATTGAAAAATTAATTTATGCTAATTTATAAATTAAAAATATTTCTAATTTTTTTATATAGATATAGATATTAAAAAAATTTTGGGACTCCTAATTCTCTGAGTCCTAGGCCTGCGCCCTACTTGCCACCCCTCAGGGCCGACCCTGAGGCCTTTGACACCATGTTGCTTACTTCGTGATCTTCTATGGCGTTAATAGAATAATTTTCTTACACCCTCGACGTCTATGATTTATTGTGTTATTGTTCTTATCATGTGAAATCCTAACTGATTTTGGCATGTTGGATTTAGTTTGAATTGATGGCATGGGCGATGCCATTTTGTTGATGTTCTAATCACGCAATAGTCAGAGAGAATAGCACACCGTCAATAATATGAAGAGTATGTGGAGAATTCAGCGTGAGTGGAACGAGGAAAAAACAGAGATAGGTTTTAGGAAGAGATGAAGAAGACTTGGTAACTAGAGGCCACGTGATAAGTTTTAATGAGAATCATAGATGTATGTGTATGTGAAATAAAAGGAGAGGTTTTGGTGTAATTTCTTAGTTTAATTGACACCTGGTGTCATTAAGCAATGTATTACAATTATTAATTTATGAAAATGAGCACTTTTTTTAGTTTTTCCCATTTCATTAGATTAACATATTAGTGTAAAACTTTTCCTTGGTTGAAGAAAATGTGTATAATTTTTGGACATTCTCAAAGGAGTCAAATTATTCCATACCAATACAAGGATAGGAGTTGTGATACTTTTCAATATTAGTTGCATGTGATGAAACAATAAGTAGAATATCTTCTAAATCAAGTAACAACATGTCAGTTACTTCACGATCTTCTATGGCATTAATAGAAGAAATTTCGATACCCTCGATATCTATGATTTTATTGTGTTGAATGTCTTAACATGTGAAATTTGAATCAACTTCGATGTATTGGGATTTTTTCGAGTTGATGGCACAAAGTATAGGTTTGTTGATGTTCTGCACCAAGTGTAGTATCCCAGCCGAAAGTCGAAGATTAATTCCTTCCGAAACGTAGAAATTATCGAAGTGAATTTTATCTCTACCAACAAAATCTTTTCCATACTCACGACAATTCCTGACATCATGCTTAAAGAACCTAACTATCTAACAACTGTGTTAGGCTTTATTAATAAGTTTGTTGATGTTCTAATCGCACAGTAGTGGTGGTCAGAGGGAATTGCACACCTAGAAGAGTTCAATGTAAGCAGGAAGAAAAAGAATAATTCGGCGTGAGACGAAAGAGAAGTAAAACATAAGAAGGTTTTGGGTAGAGATGAGGAAAACTTGGCAACTTAGGGTCATATGATAAATTTTAATGAGTCATTAGATGTAATTGAAATAAAGAGAGAGAAATTGGTACTCCCTCCGGTCCAAAATATAAGCACCTTTTGACCAAAATTTTTTGTCCAAAATATAAGCACTTTTTCTAAAATTTTACTAAACTAACCCTATTTAATACTCCATTAACTATATTTGTGTGAAAAAGTATCATTTAAAAATGGGTGGGAAATAATTTTGGATTAAGAATTTAAAAATCAAAAGGATAGATTGGTAAATATACCCTTAAAACTTACAATTACAATACAAATAACTAACTTAACCTACTTTTCTTAAAGGGAGAGCTTTTGGTCAAAAGGTGCTTATATTTTGGACCAGAGGAAGTATAATTTATTAGTTTGCCACTTGGTGTCAATGAATCATGACTAAGTGATATCTTTCGATTATTAGTTATGAAAATGAGCTCTTTTTCTTAGTTCTCCCATGCTGGTGTTGGATTATTCTTCATCGCCACTCTGTACTCTATGTTGACTTTCAGTAGAACATTAGTGTGCAAAACTTTTTCTTACTTGAACTCTTTAAAAAATAAAGTGTTGAATTTTTGGACATCCTCAAAAGAGGTAAATTCCATTCCAAAATGAGGATAAGGTTGTAATGCTTATTATTCTATCCCGATGATGCTATGAATTCTTTATGATGGGGTTGTGATCAACTGCCACCGAAAAGATAATAGAAGTTTAGGTATCCTTACTACTAGATCTCTCTTTTTAGGAGTGTGGATGTATATCGTGTATATTCTGTGTATTTGAGTTATGGTTGTAGTTGTGTGTATTCGTCCTCTGACGGAGGGTGATATATATAGGGTCTTCATGAGGTGTTAGGCCTCGTGTATTTCTCCTGATAAATTTTATATTTTCGAGGATAATCTTCGTGTGATCTTATCTTATTAAGATAAGCGGTGATCATCTATAATTATAAATAATATAGCATTTATCACCTCTAACTATGTTGTTATCTCTTGAAGATGGACTTTGTGATTAAGTCTCGTGATTTACTTGTTGGTCACGTCTATATTCGAGCTCTTTCAAGCATGTCTTCATTCTAAGCCATTTGTTGTAGATCGATTGAGCTCGGTTCTTGCCCCAAGGTGTTTCCCATAGGTCACCGTAAGTCACTTTAAGGGCTATCACGTGGGATAGACTTCCCTAACTCACGACAGGACCACAACACTTATCAACATTAGCTGCTTGTGATGAAGCATTGTCTCAATTAGTTTCTAAATAAGGTAAGATCAACTCAATAAGGTTGTGATGCTTATCAACATTAGCTTCGTGTGATGAAACATTATCTAAATTAGTTTCTAAATCAAGTGACAAGAAGCCAACGTAATTGTGAATTAGTCTCATTCATGTGATGAAACATCATCTAAATTAGTTTTTAAATCAGGCGACAACAAGTTAGCTACTTCACGATTTTTATTTCATTAATAGAAAGAACTTTCTATACCTTCAACATTCATGATTGAGCTTTTCGACACGAAGCTCAAATTGTTTCGAGATACTCCCTCGATCCCTTATTGTATGACATCATTTTGGTAGAATTGTCGTCCCTTTTTATAAGTCGTTTTAGAATATCTAGGTGATATTAATGAGTTTATTCCAAATACATCCCTCATAATTGCATATGGTTGATAGAGTAATAATTATAATAGAGAGAAAAATGAATAGAGTTGTAAAGTTTTAAATGGGGGTAACTTTGGAATGACAACATATTTTTTGATATATTTGAGAGTAATAATTATTTTTCTTAATCTGCGTGAATTAGATAAAAGTAACTTATATTAAGAGACAAAGAGAGTATCAGGGTTTGTTTCACATAATGGTACTAACTGCGACGTGGCTATGTCAATGCTCGTGATCACGTGAAATTTTACGTAATTTCTAATCAGTTAATGTGAGTTATCCAATGCTCCTGCTCGAATTATAAGCAAAACTAACTAATTTTATGTTTATTAAGGAGGTTAGTTGACTGTATTTAATTTTCTCAAATTTATAAAAGAATAGAGGTATTTTAGGAAAGTTGAATTGAAAATGAAACAAAAATTAAATAAGATAACAATTTTCTAGGATGCTTTACGAAAATGACATTGGGAAAATTGGTTAATTTTGTTTATATTTTTAACCAAAAAAGATACTAATATTTTTTATTGCTTATATTTCAAGTTGGAATAGCATGTGAAATAAGTTGAGAAGATTAGCGTAATTATCAAGTTGACATTCTTGTCAACCGATGGATACTAATCATAAATACTAAATAAAATAATAAAATAATAATAATATAGTAAAATTCAATATAAACTAATATTCCACCATTAACAATAACATCACTGAGAAAAAAACTTGAAAGAAGAAAGAACACTGTAGAAGAGAAAATTTTCTCGAAAGAAAACTCTGAAAAGTTCATAACTTTCTTCTTCACTGCCAAGATGAACGGAGGCCCATCTGGTTTCGGTACGTTAATTATCTCCTCTCGATCTTATATTCTTCAATTTTACCCTTTTTCATCACAAATTTTCTTTTTTATATTTTTTATTTGGTGACAGTTTTTCTGTTGTCTCCAATTTCGATTCATATTCAAATTCAAATGGTTATTGTAACACAGCAAATGCTCCTGTTACGAGGGCTATCATCATTGCCTCGACGCTCTTCACAGTCTTCTTTGGGATCCAGGGCCGTTTCAACACTCTGGGTTTGTCTTATCAGGTTTGTTTTCCTTAAATTTTTTATTTTTTCTATAATTAGGTCAAATGTGAGTTTTGTTTGATTGATGTTTGATTTTACGGATGTGTTAGGTTAGTCATTTGGTTTTCAAGTTTGATTTTGATCCTCTGGGTTTATTTGAATTGCTTCTTAGATGTGATTTTTTATTCATTAGTGATTTGGATTTATTTTAAGTTGGATGATGATTATTTTAGTTTTATGATAATGAGCTAGATTTTTTTTTTTTGGTTTCCCAATATATACACCTGCGCAACTCTAATCCTTTCAACATTGTCGGGCCCTTTCGGGATAGTCTCCGAGCGAGACCTCTTACATTCGGAAGAGTTGGGGGATCAAATTCCCAACCACTTGTTTAAGTAGTAACAGATCCCTTACTGTTTTTTTAAGGATGTTGATAATGAGCTAGATATAGATGTACTAGTCTATATACTTCCTCCTCCGCTCCCTTATAATGTAGCACGTGGATTAAGAATATACATGTGTCGTTTTTGTAGTAAATCAATATTCCATCCGGTTTCAAATATAAGCAAATAAAAACATTTCATTTGGGGTCTCAAATATAACTATATAAGCAAAACTTAATTAACTTTTTATTCCTAGTACAATTATTCCTAAAATATTAATGAATTCGAGAAAATTAAATGTACTCAACTAACTTCCTTAATAAGTATGAAATTAATTTTTTTTCTTAAATTTGAGACCGGAGTGAATACTTATGTTACCTATTTTCCCTGTTGTATCAATTATGTTATTTATTATAACAATAAATGTGGTGGGAAATTAGGACAAAGGCAAAAAGGAAAATTATCCTTAAATGTTAGGTTTTGTAGAATGACAGTTATTTAGGAACAAATTATTTTTGCTACAAGGACAGTTATAAAGGAACTGAGATACTATATGACAGGTTTGTGTTAACAAGTGGTCTAAGGGCATTGTATATGAAATACAAAAGATGGAAACTAGCATCGAAAAACTTAGTTCAAGATATCTCGATATGTGGAAACTTCATTTTTCAAGACAATGTTTCCGGTTTCTCTTCATTAACCAATGGCCTCAGGGGCACTTGTTAATATTAATATTCCTCTATATGATTAGGATATAGTAGAGTCATTTGATTCATGTAGTTGATCCCACCCGGTGAGGATAATCTCGGTTGTTGTCGTTTTTATACAATAACGCATTATCTGGCATGATATGACATTTTGTCTCCTCGCACACAGGCAAATACGCCCAAAATTGAATACAACCTATATGTTTTGTTCGGCTATGATCTAAGCATTTGATCCCTATGGAATTCTGCTCGAGCCATGGATCCCATTGCAGTTTGGCAGTGTTGAGACTTGAACACTTGAGATGGGGTTTGCTATTCCATCCTATATCTGAATCCCGACTGTCTCAGCTCCAAATCCCAGCCGAGATCACAGTTTCATAGTGGTATCTCGGTGGGAGAGGGACGCTGGGGTTAAAACCCCATTTTGCCCTCATTTTTAAATTGGTGTGTCCCTTTTTTTGGGACTTTTTGGTCATTTCGACAAACCCCAAAACCTAATTCGAACAAAAGGACTTGGGTGAGCAGTTCTCAACCCATTCTAACAACTGGACTTTATGTGGGCAGCTCTCAATCCCCAAACCCTTCCCTTTCTGGCAACTGGCTCTCTCTTTCCGGCAACGTGTTCGTCTTCCTCTTGTTCTGCTGGTTCTGCACCTTCTTCTTCAACCCTGAAATCTTGCCAGCCATCAGCCATAGCATCACCTCATTCACCACCTTCCGAGCCATCAACCTTCTTCTTCACTGTATTAATTTGAATGTTTAGAATAGACTGGAAGTCTTAAGTCTAATACTTAGTACTTACTTTTAAGCCATAGAGAGGCTTAATTTCTTAAACTTGTTTGACTTATATTAGAATTTGGAGCTACCCAGTGCTTAACTTTTATCAGACTTGAGTTATTCATTTTGAGCTTATGTATTTAATTTTGTGTATATTTCTAATTTTTAGCATTTACATGAGTATAGTATAAATTGCTTACTTTGCTTTCCTAACATCTCCATCCCTCTATCCTGTTTTTGGGGTTGGCTGGGATGCTTTGGGACCTGAGAATGACTACAAAGGTTCTGATACGTCTACGAAATGATACCTAAGAAGACTATTTGACACCTGATGATGATTTGCACCGCATCAATTGTATAACATTAACACTTAAAGGGCTGATATTTTGTCTTCTCTCACATTGGCTTGAATATGAACATGTTATGCATTTACCATGTAGTCTTATTCTTATTCTTACTCTGTACTCTTTCTGGCAGGATACTTTTGGAAAGCTTCGCTTTTGGAAACTGATTTGGTCCTTATTTTCCTTCTCATCAACACCCGAGTTGATGTTTGGTCTGTATCTTCTATATTATTTCAGGATCTTTGAGAGACAGATAGGCTCCAACAAATTCTCAGTAAGTAATTTGTAATTTAATATTCATGAGTTTGTAAGGTGTCTCGAACCCCTTGGTATACTTTCAAAACCAAGTTCTTTTCATTAAAAGATTACGATATAGATTGATTAGCATATGATTTGTAAAGATTGATGCACTCCATCTTCGCATGCAATTATTAAACCATCTATTTCATTTCCTAATTTCACACCATAGTATGACAACCTTGCATAACAAGAGAAAAAATGTTATACTCTCAGTGAATGGTTTTGAAATATCTGCATTTACCCTTTATGCAGGTCTTTGTCGTGTTCTCCGTATTAAAATCACTACTATTTGAGGTCATTGCTGTAGGACTCTTGAAAGGTATTATTCTCAATGTTGGGCTATTGGTCCTTGCCATGCCTTTCAATTTCTTAGAATTTGATTAATGCCTGTATGTTGCACATTTTCGTGAGACATTTTGCTATACCTTTCTGGGTGCGCATATCACCACTTTTGTGTTTAGTTTTCTTCTTGACTGTTTATAACGTGTTTAAGTGGATATACCAAGTCCTTTCAAAAAGAAAAAAAAGAAAGTGGATATAGCAAGGGACCTCCTTTGCTGAACCATTTGCATGATTAATTTCATATGGTTTGCGTGGTTACTTATGAGGGACTTCTAAAATGGTCCCTTGCTACCATTACTATCATGGCGAGGAATATTTTCCTTTTAGAAAGAGGCTGGGAAAAAATAACTAAGAAAAACCGTCTTAATGTAAGCCTTTGGTATCTTTTCAAAAAATATTCCATAACAAAAGATGAACTGCATCTTTCACCTTTGGAAAAAGTTCCTCTAATGGGAATTTGAGGGTAAATTGAACAAGGCTGTATCCACCCCTGATTAGCTTAAAGTGAATTGAGATCTCCTTTCACTTATTATGGGTGGATACACTCACTTAGTAAGTGTAAAGTGAACAAGTAAGGGTGGTGTATCCACCCCTGATTAGCTAAAACTGCATTGAGGTTTTGCACTCACTTATTGAGGGTGGACTTAGGTTGAAGTATTGAAGTCCCACATCGGTTCAGAATTCAAGCTGATAGGAACCAAGCTAGGACTCACAAAATAAGTGCAGAATTTGTATTACTTGTATCGGAAATGCAAGAGTACAGGTGATGAAAAGCAAAAGGAATAATGCTGAAACTGAGAAAAGGAAATATCAGAGAGATCCTTCTCTGCCCTGTGACTGATGTCACCCCAAAACCACCAATCAATTGCCTGCTTATTCCCCCACCTTCTCTCACTTTATATTCTGATCCTAACCAATTTGCCACATAGGCAAGTTTTACGAATTCCACTCTTACCCTTTCCCACGTTGGACATGTGGTGTCTATCATAAGCCAAGAGCCATTTGCAATAACTTAGGCAACCCCCTATGAGGTAGCTTTTAGGGTGAACTTTGGCTCAGTTATTCTAATAATAATCGCGGACCATGTGCTTCCTGGCAATAGTATACTTTTTTGGCATGCTGAATGATATGTATGGCCTGCCTTCTTTTATAAGGTGTCAGATAGCCCATACATATTATATAAGAATTGGTGGAGCAGTTTGGTGTTCTGTTATTCATTACTTAAGATATCATTGTGTGGCTAATTGTATGTGGCTTTGCTTACTTTCAGATATGGATTACAGAATAATTTAAGTAACTTGTGTTCATGTAATTCTTACTCTGAAAATTGTACGTTGAATCTTTGCAGATCCTACAACAAATCTCGTCGCTCCTGGACCTTATGGCCTTATATTTGCTTCATTTGTACCCTTTTTCTTTGACATTCCAGTTTCAACAAGATTTCGCGTATTTGGTTTCAACTTCTCTGATAAGTCATTCGTATATCTGGCCGGTATTCAGGTGAAGTATATTATCACTAAATGTATGTGTATATTAAACCATTCAGTTTCTGAAAGCTAATTTACTTCATTGTAGCTTCTTTTCTCATCTTGGAGGAGGTCCATCTTACCAGGAGTGTGTGGCATCCTTGCTGGTTCCTTGTACCGTTTGAATTTCTTTTATATCCGCAAAGCAAAGGTAATTTTACATTTTACCATCTTGAGTTTGAGGTTTGTTTTATGATTTGTTTTAGCAATTATGTGTCACTGTCACAAAGCATTCAGAGTTCCTGTAATTTTTTTTATCCTTTATTGTGGATGCCAGCTATCTTGGATCAAGGTTCATTGGCATTGGTGTAATTCAAATTAATATTACACCAATTAAATAACATTTGTAGAATGAATATTTCTTTCAAATTCACTGTTGGATTGAAAAGTTCCCATAATTCATATCAATCTTATAAATTTTCTTATTAATTCAAAGATTATTTCGTATTTCATCTGTCCATTGGCATGTCTTAAGATTTATGTAAAATATATTTTTCAAACCAAACTTCACACCAGCCATTTGATCCCTCACTAATCTATCTATATATATAAATTAGTGCTGATTCCCTCCATTTACTCCACCCCCAAAATTATCCCGCCTCTTTAACACTCATGTCGACCCCTCTATTCTTTACTTTAACACATAACACATTAACACATTATGTTGCAAGGGACATGTGTTTGGGAGCCAAAAAAATTACTCCGTCCCTTACTTTCGCTCTCTCTCAGCTCAACTCTCATTCCTCTCTCTTTGTTTTTTTTTATTTTTTTATTTTAATAAATCTAATAAATTAAAAATAAATTTGCTTTGGATTTTCTGTGTTATTTATAGGTACATGTTTTTGTTACTTGCATTTGAATTTTTTTTATTATATTTTTCCGGACACAGGTAATGGTCAAAACAAGTAAAATATAAAACAAGGGCACTTCTACTATGCACCGGTTTTTTGTGCTCCGACTCTTTTTTTACTTTTTTATTTTAATAAATCTAATATATTAAAAAAAAATATGCTTTGGGTTTTCTGTGTTCTTTTTATGTACATGTTTTTGTTATTTGGATTTGAATTTTTTTATTATATGCTTCCTGACATAGGTAATGGTCCATACAAGTAAAATATAAAACAAGGATGCTTCTACCATACACCGGTTTTTGTGCTCCGGCTCTTTTTTTTATTTTTTTATTTTAATAAATATAATATATTTAAAAAAAATATGCTTTGGGTTTTCTGTGTTCTTTTTATGTACATGTTTTTTTTATTTGGATTTGAATTTTTTTTATTACATGCTTCCTGACACATGTAATGGTCCATACAAATAAAATATAAAACAATGGTGTTTTTACCATGCACACGGTTTTTGGTGCTTCTACCATGTTTACATTATTATACTTTATTTACACTTAAACATTATTCATATTAAAATTCCTCATAAATTAAAAGTTAAAACTAATATTAGTTGTAACTTTGTGAAATGTTTTATCAATACATTAAAACTAATATTAATTGCAACTTTACGAAACATTTCATCGATTTCGTATTTCTCCCGTGCATGGCACGGGGTTGGGGGCTAGTGGTTGTTTAAATTTTCAAAAATTTGGTGGGTAAGTTGGACATATAGTTACTTATGATTCAGCAGCCAGATTGATTCAAGTCACTTATTAATTTGTATGCATGTATTTGTATGTATATACACACACACACACACATTATAATCATAAAATGTTAACCATTTGATAACATACATGTGGCCGTTTAAAATTCCTAAAATTTGGCATTCAATATCAACAATTAATTGCTTATAATTAGTGTTAGATTTATTTAAGACACTTTCTATATTAGGTTACATGCATAAATACATTTTAAATGTAAAATATTAATCATCTGATCTCGTAATTTTTGCTGTTTAAAATTTGGTGTGCATGCTGAACACATTAATACTTATATTTTTTAATGGTCATGTAACCAAATTTGCAATCAGATATACACTATATTAGACAACAGAGGTGAGGGGATAGCAGTGGAATTTTGAAAAACGTGCCAACATGGCAAATTAGTTAGGATGAGAATACAAAGTGGGACCGGGTGAGGGCGAGGGGAAGGCAGGCAGTTATTCGGTTAATATTTCAGGCCATTTGGCTATTGAGGAAGCAAACCCGAGTTTGCAGGTTTTCTATCCTTTCCTTGCTTATTAAGTAGCCAGGCCCCATTTTTCTTTAGTAAATGTCTGGTACCTATCAGGCTATCACAGTTCTTCTAGTATTAGTGTGGACATTTTCTTAATTATGAGCAGCCACTGTCTTGATTAAGATCAACTGGCAGTTTTAGGATAGAACTCTTCAATTCTTTCAATGTATATTATAACTTTGCGAATCCATCTTGATTCTTAATAGTTTTTATTCTTGTTTTTCCTTCTTTAATAGTATTTTATCCCAATAATTTGAACTTAACATTAAAAATATGCAGTATGGATAATTATACTGCAAGTGATTACCAGGAAGTTATTGTTATTACTTGTTTGTGCTTAAGTTGTCCTACGTTACAGTTCCCGGAGTTCATTGCATCATTCTTTTCACGGATTTCATTGCCATCTATGGGGAGTCCACGTGCACCATCAACAAGGAATGTTGCAGGGAATGTACCATCCTACCCAGGTCGCCAAACAGAGGCAAGTTTTACTTCATGCCTGAAACTCTCATGGTTTGATTTGTATAACTTAAGCAGCTACATGTTTATGATTTTAGTGATTCAGTTACCTTTTTACTCAGCGATAATATTAGCAGCTTGGTGTATATTTATCAATCTAATAAATGCGGCTGATCCCCTTTCAGCACATGCATATTAATATAGGCTTCAATGCAGCTTCTGTTCCATCATTTGCTGATGTTACTCTGGTTTTTCTTGTTAAGTCAGTGCATTATAAGCACTTCTACATAATACTGATATGGAAATTTTCTTTGCCATGGTTGATTGGTTGTATTCAGGGGAAATTACACTCAATTCCCTTGAGCTTTGACTTAGTTAAAACTGGCGTCCTTGTTATTTCAGAAGTTACACTCACTTCCCTTTTAGGGTTTATCAGTCTTCTTTCCGTATCACCCTTCAGAGGAGGTGAGTGTACTGATACCATAAACTTCAAGGGAGGTCAGTGTAACTTTTGAAACAAGGGGGTGATGGATGTAATTAAACCAAATATCAAGGGATATCAGTGTCATTTCCCCTTATATTCATGACCACTCTAATCCATGTCTTAGCTTTATTTGATTGTTTTAAATGAAATTAAATGAAGCAAGATGATTTTTTAACTCACATGCGGTTCCCTTGGAAATTGTATATTGATATAAGTTTGTTTGAAAGAAGGGGAAAAGAAGCCACAGCCGAATTTTGTTTAAGCCACAGGTTTTGTCGAAAAGTTTGTCATGCAATTAGATGTGATTTATGTAATTGCCTTCTTCACTGTGAAAATTTCTTGGCCCTTGAAAAATTCCGTAATCTGTATTCTGTGTAAAAAAAAAAAAGAGTGTTTAGTATTCTGTGCTTTTTCACCATTATTTTCATTATTTTTGGCTGACACAAGAATCGCCTGCTGGTTGCAGAGAAACTACCCTGCTCCGATTCTCTCTGCGGTAGAACCATCAGAGGACTCAATCACTACCCTTGTTTCTATGGGCTTTGACAGGGATTCTGCAAGACAAGCGCTTGTGCAGGCCAGAAATGATGTCAATGTGGCCACAAACATCCTACTAGAGGCACAGTCCCACTGATTCCAAAAATGTTCTCTGCATAAATGAGAGTCAGATTATTCTGAATTGATAGATTGAAGGCCAATGCTGAATTACTGAAAATGAGTAATTATGATGTGAGGATGTTTGTGAACTTCAGGCATTCATGGTATCATCCTCAGGGGTTCCTCAATTTAGGGATCATTTTTTCCAACCTTAACTTTGAATCTTTATTAGATTTACATTTCATGACTTGTATTAACAGTCGAACGAGAATTAGGAGCCTGTACAAATATTAGCAGCACCATATGGAAAGCATGCTTTAACATTCTATGAAACATGAACCACTTATCTGTGGTGGCTGCTTCTTCTATGCAGATTGTTTAAAGCGCTTGGGACACAGTTACATGAAGTTATTTTTTGTTAAGTTCCCACCCCCACCCAACCCAATAAATTTAAGTTAAAAAAAAAAAAAAAAAACCTCTTTTAAAAGCAAAAATAAGCCCAATTGGCACTCATCACCAATAAGTAACTTAGTTGGTAAAGCTTCGGAACATAAAGTGCGAGCTTGGGATTAATCTCTGGTAGCTGTCTCATTTTTGCCCTTTCTCCTCCTAGCCAAAACTTCACCTTTGAAAAGAAAATTGCATTGCACTCATGCCAAGAGGAAACTTGGAAACTAATTCTTAATTGTAATACAACTCTAAGGTATCTCTAATATCAGTAATATGATTCTAATTCTCTTTGCTCATCATTTTCATGAGAGCCAGTGTGCATGTTGCCAAGTAAAATGTCACGGGATGTGATTAGGGACTTCATACCAATGAGGTCTCATGGTTTGAGCTCCTATATGAAAATCAAATAATGTGATCCCTTCTTCACAACTCAGGATTAGTAGTATGCTTATGCATTTGGAAATTTAATTAGCACCCGGTGAGACTATTGGCCATATCAACTAACTTGTTGTCCAAGTGTCTAGGAACTATCCCTGGCAAATATTAGGCAGCCCTTAAATATATTGTTTCCAGTCTATGAAAGAAACAAACAAAAGAACAACTAGCACCTAACAAATCCCACACGAGTTGCATCAACAAGGAGCTTGGAGTGTAAGGCACGGGGAGCAGAATCCCGGATTCAAGGCAAATGCCATTGCTTATGCCATCGTTAGCGAACTAATCCGCTACTTGATCTCCTTCTCTCAGCATATGCTGCATGGAGACGTTCAAGTTCAATGGCAACAACATGCGAATAGCTGAAACCACAGCTACGTGATTATGGTGTACAAATTTTTTTTATCGAAGATCAAACATAAAGCAGTAGTGGAGTCACAAACTCAGAATGACAAAGTAAATTGTGAATCCTTCTCTTCCAAGCAACTGAGTAACACCAAGGTGGAGGGCATTCCCAAATCTCTAAGGTTTTGTTTGGTTGCACGAAAGAAAATGAGAAGAGAGAAGTACAGAAGGGAGATTATAGGTAGAAAATAAATAAATTTTATAGTTGTTTGATGTGAGATAAAATGTGAAGAAATATGGGAGAGAGAAAAGTTTAGTTTTCTTTCCTTTTGTTTGTTTGAAGAAAAAAGTGAGAAGAGATAAAATAACAAATTTGTCAAAAGACAACTATAACATTGTTTTATTTAATAAAAATAAATGTATTTGTCAAAAGGTAAGGGCGTTTTGGTATATTATTCAAAAAGTGATGCATTGGAACACGTGAGGACAAACTTCTCTCCATTCTCTCTTCAACGGGACGGGGGAGAGAAAAATAATTTTAGTGGATCCTACCTATTTTCTCCCCTTTCCCCGTATTTTTTCCTCAACCAAACATGGAAAAATCCATATTTTCTTCCTATTTTCTCTTCTCCCAAACTCTCCTCCCCAAAATCCCCCAAAACCAAACAAAGCATGCTCCTTAATAGATGTTGAACTCACAGGAAACTCTCCATTCTCCAATAATACCATGAAATGATAGATGAATGAGACAAAGAATCTCCTAGGAGTTCACATGTAAACCTTTGAAGATATGTTTGTCCCTAGCCACCCATAACTTCCAAATTGCCGAAGCAAGCAAGGTTCCCCGGTTATGAGTACAAAAAGAGCGTGGCAAATATGCACAAGGATGAGAAATCAGGTTCCTTGTCAAAACGGAGATAAAGCCAACGTTTGAGCAGCCAAAGGGCACCCATGAAAACAATGGTCTTGACTCTCAACAGCAGGAGGACAATAGGGACAGTAAACGAGAAACGTGCCTTCTCACCCTTGTTTCATTTAAAGGCAAACATTCATGCAATAAGAGCCAAATGTCGGGGACCCTGAGCTTCAACACCCAACTGACCCTAGTCCCTGAATCATCAAGTTTGATAAACACCAGCATGCTGAAACTGTTTATACTCTAGATGAAACGGTTAAACTAAACATGAAAATTTGACGCCCACGAGGCCAACCCGTTCATCGATGATTATACCTTATAAGCAACTAGTTGAACTTCAGTAATTTGAAAACACAATTTTTTGTTTATAGTCTTATGACACATTACACAATTAACAACTCATTGAATATTGGATCTATATTGCAACAGGGCTATTAACACTTCCAATTGATTAGTCGTGTTTCCCACAAACCTATCATAATTTTAGTTTTCTACCTTACAAAATTATGTTTGAACAGTGAGGAGCGTAAATAGATATTCGAGAGTACCAATAGCCCTAATCAGGTTTTAACCGACAAGACCAGAGATAGTAAATGACTGGAATAGCATAAGAATGAAAGGCAATGAAATTTGTTGGTATTTATGCCAATTCTGGATTTATTCATACATTTTGAATTTTTGATAACAATGAGACCCTTTGATCGACTTCATCTTGTAGCCATGTAGGCAGTTTTCTTCACACCCAAAGAAAGTAAAAGCAAATTAATAATTTATTTTTTTAAAAAAAAAGGGCATAATGAAGAACACCTTTTTTTTTCTTCCGTAGCAAAAAACATCATCCATTTGATTAAGGTGAATCGTGAGGGAAACATGGCCTAATATTGTAAACCCAACTCATGCCTCACCATTTACTTGGAAATGCATAATCCAATCTCCAGTTATAGCTCCTGAAAGTAATTCTGGAAGAAGCAAAAAGAAGTGCAAGACTTCAAATCTGCAATCCCCCCCTATACAACAACTGCATCGGGTTCAGCCTGGAAAACTTGAGCAGAATGCAGGTCCAAGGAACAAGACTTCAATTCTTCTTTCTTAACTTGATTGGCAGCAGATCAGCATGGAAAGCTAGAGCATAATACAGGTCCAGAACAACGAAAAGAATATATGTGGCATATGCATATAAAATGGCATAACAAGGGTTACAGAGGGCTTATATCTACCCGGCTTTTGTGGAGTTGAAAAGCTGGGGTTATCCAGCTTCCGCAGCTGCATTGTATGCCTGACCAATTGAAGTATCCCAAACGGGCATCACAATGAGCACAGGACAGCTTTCCCTCCAACGCGCCTTCCTCAACTGAGCGATAAGAGATATCAGTAAAAACACTTCGCACTTTATAAAGAAATATGGCTACACCAAAAAACCTATATGCATATATATAGAACATTCTGTCCAAACCTATATGCATACTGAATATGATGACCCATCTACTTACCAAGATGACCCATCTTATACACTTCATATCTGGTCGAGAAAATACCATCCAGTAATGCAAGGCAAGAAATGTTTTGGTAATTACACAGCAAATTGTATATAATACCACTCTTATAAAAAATTAAGAGAACATTCTGCACCAAGGTGCAATATAAAGTCATAGCTGTTTGGATAAACAGAGACATCGAAGTATTGTAGTTAAATGTTTTCTTACCAGCTTTCATCCATTTTAGAGGCTCAATAAATACAGATGAACACTCAGATTCATTAGACTTGTCGAATGGGTTGCCGCTTCTCCGCTTGTTCCACCCGAAGGATGCCTCACCCTCACCGGGAGCATGATCTACCACATGTTCTTGCAATGCAACAACCCGCCGACACTTCATACAGCGATATGCAAGTCTACGATTATTTTCTACTTTGGTAGTTTCTTCCGCGCCTGAAGAAATTTGGACAGGCATGCCGGGGTCTGCACCAAGTTTAGAACCGTCTATTCCCGAAGATTGATAATTATCACCTGAAAAACATTAGACAGACATTTCTTTCCTCCTCAGGTAACATAAGTAGTTGACTTCATTTTCCATGTTCATAGTAGAAACAAGGTTTTTTGAGTACAAAATCATACATAATATCAAAATAGCTGCAGGTAGAAAAAAGTTACCATGAAAATTGGATACAAGGTAAGAAGTTTGATCCATAAAATTAAAAGGAAACGAGGCATTACCAGATGAGCCATATTATCATAGTTTATTTTTATAACCTCAACCTTTTTTTTCCCATACCACTCCCAACGAAAAGAGAACATAGAATAAAACATTGAACGAAAACAACATTATGATTAAAGTTGCGTTACTTTAAGTTTGAAGCAAGTGAATGCGAATCATGATTACGATAGCCTGATTTAATCTATGAGAGAGAGAGAGAGAGAGAGAGAGAGAGAGAGAGACTAAAATCAGTTTTTCTGTTATTGATAACCGAACTGTCAACTAACTACAAGTTGATAGTTGCTATTTATAGCAACTGAATAATGGTAAGACAACTGACAGGTATAGTGCCTAGCCGCTTCTAACTTAACACTAAGCTAACCAACTTTCTTATAAAGTTACATATCCTAATATTCTTCCTTGAATGACTGGAGAAAGGACCTAGCAGCTGAGAGTTTTGCTGTCATTTCTCAAGATTGAGTTTGTCTCAATTTTGTGGATCTTGTATTTGATAGGGCTTCGGTTCGGATATCTGCAATCTGATATTCACAAGGCACATGCTCAACCAATACTTTTTGCTCATGACTTTCTCTCTGACCCAAAACAAAACAAATCAAGCTCTATATGCTTAGTGCAGTGGGAATGAAGTACTGGATTTCTGGAAAGCATGACAGTACTGAGATTGTCACAATAAATGACAGGAACTTTGGTGTTAAAACCAAGTTCCTGCAGCAAGCTCTGAATCCATAGCATTTCTTCTGCTTTGTTGGCTAAGTCTCTGCACTTGATTGTGAAACCCATTCTTTTTTCCTGGACCACCAGGAAACCAAGTTAGGATCAATATAAATGCATGATCCTGAAGTTGACTTTCTGTCATATGGATCAGATGCCCAATCAGCATCACAATAAGCAAAGAGACTGAGAGGAGAGTGACTATAAGTAGGTCTGAGTAACACTGTAACAGGCCATGATCAACAATGCCAGAGAGATACCTTAGTACCCTCTTAAGAGTCTTCCAGTGTTCCTCTAGAGGATGAGTAAGAAATTGACATAACTTGCTGACCCTATCGGATATCCCAGGTTTGGTTGTGGTGACATATTGTAAGGCTCCAGCAAGGGATCTGTAAAGAGAGGGGTTGTCAATGAAATTGCTTCCTGCCTTAGTTTGCAGCCACCAACCATAGGAGTAGGTTGTCCTTTTAGCTCTTCCATATGAGACTTTTCAAGTAAATCTCTAATATATTTAGATTGAGTCAGTAAGAAAGAACCAGTGGGAAGGTTCCTAATTTCTATCCCAAGAAAATAGTACAAGGCACCCAAATCTTTTAGAGCAAAAGCTGTGTTCAGTTTGGAGATTAGAGCCTTGATAAGAGAGCTAGATGTACCAGTTTATTATAATATCATCTTCATAGCATAGGATAAAGCGTCCGTTTAAGCCCATTTACTTGATGCAAATTCCCACAGAGGAGTTGGGTAACAGGTTGTCTTCCTCATCCGCTTCTCAGTTATTGTTAATGGGGAACTTAGGTATTGGCTTTAAGGTTAGAGAAGAGTTAGACGTGGAGACTCTCTACTCTTTTGGTTGATGTGTTGAGAAGGATCATATCTAGATCTATGGAAAGGGGAGTCATAAAAGGGGAGTTAAAAGGTATTATATGTTGATACACGTGGAATTTTGGTCTCACATCTTCAATGTGCAGATGACACTATTCTCTTCTCGGAGAATGATGAAGAGAGCTTCGCCAATGTCCTGAATCTACTCCTGATCTCTCTAGTTTGATCAGGACAACAAATTAATTCAAGTAAATCAGGGCGGGTTGGCACCATTCATGTGTCCAATGATGAGTGGGGCATTCTAACTTCTTTGGTTGGTTGTCGAACCCTTCAATGGCCAGCGGTCTACTTAAGTATCCCTTTAGGAGGAAACCTAAATGCTCTCTCCTTTTGGGATCATGTGATTTAAAAAGTTTCTAAACAGCTGGACAATTGGAAGGGAGCTTACTTCTCTTTAAGTGGTTGAATTACCCTCATTAGTCTTGTTTGGCTAACATTTCCCTCTATTATCTTTCCCTGATTCATATACCTGCTCCTAACTCTAGAGACTTTGATGACAATTAGATAAAATATTCCCATGATCTTTCCCTGTTTCATATGCCTGCTCCTAACTCTAGAGACTTTGTTGAAAATAAGGTAAAACAGGTCAAGACTTTGTGGAATTGAGCATTACTTGCCATTTTATGGTGCATGAAGCTCAGAATTTTCAAGGTCTTTCATTGTCTTTAAATATGCTTGAAAAATTAAGGGGGATTGCCATTTCATATTGCACCGAGATTGGATTGCCATTGATCTATCTTAATTTTTGTGCTCCGTTTCTTCATTCTCTCTGTAATTTCCTTTTCATTTGTTTTGTTGTGGAAGTTGTCCCATGCTCCTTCCTATACGCTCACCAAGAACATCCAAAACCAAGGTATAAAGATAAAAGCTCAAAATCTAACCCTTGGATTAACACCTAATTTTCTGCGTCAAAATTTGTTTCTAAGCTGACCGACCATACTGCTGAAATTGGATGGGGGAGCGCAACTCTAATATCAAGCCCAAGATTCCTCCTTTCTAAAAAATTTATAATATGAATGGTGCCTCTTGATTAATTCAAGAAAGAAAGAACGGGATAAATAAATCAATAATCATATCTAAAGTGATTTATAATTATAATGGTAAATTGTAATAAACTAATTTAAGCTGAAATTAGTTTTATAATAAAGTGTAATTGTACTATAAATAAAGATTTACGTTGGAAAAAATGACATAATGCCAGCAGTGCTCAAGAAAATGAATGGATTGACCAAATTTAGTCTCCAGCGGCCACTCACAACTTAAGCACACCATGAAAACTGATGAAACAAAACAATAGGGAGATTGAATTAATGGAATTTGACTAATGAGATTAGTGTAAGTACAAGAGCAGAACTCCCCCAGCCAGGGAATGACTCTCAAGGCCCCAAGATAAAAGCTGAAAATTACATCACAATGTGAACCAACCCCTATGTTGAAACATTCCCTTTTAATCAGATCAAATCCCCTTTCTCTATCCATAACTGACTTTCCCTCCCTCACACACTCCGCACACACCTTTCCTCCTAAATCCTAATAGGCCTTGGGTTCAGGCATGCAAGAATATATTTGCAAGGCTTTCTTCGTTGGCTCAGCCTCAGTGATCTGAATTGAATTTGTATCCACGGTTCTATCAATAACCATGATATTAAGCATGTCTTCTATACTCCCCATAATCTACCCTACTGCCACTATATTTTGGGTGGATTCCATCACACACCAAAGAACCCTAATTCTGGCATAAAATTACCATTAAAAAGTTCGTAAGGAAAAATAAAAGTGAGTTCTGTCATTCCTATGATGACACGTGACAAAAAGTAAGAGGTGTATCAAACACCCCAAAAAAAATACAAAGTGTAGCATAGCAGACACCTATATTTTTTCATATCAGTGGAAATAAATTGTTCTAACAAATAATTATTGTCTCTCTATTCTCTGTCATGTCATCATGAAACTTAAGAGCAGGATATATAAGGTACAACAGCAACAGGGGAGACATGGAGATGAAACCATACCTAGTATTTTCAAACGAAAGCGCTTGTATATAGGGCTAGAATGATCAACCTTGAAGCCCATCTCCTCAAACATTTTTAACTAAAATAGGAGAACAAGAAAAAATAAATAATTTAATAATTCAGGTTGGTAGCTATAGTAAGTTATAAAAGATATCTGTGCCATCGTATAAAGTGACCTTTCATGGCACACCTGCTCTAAAAAACCATCATTGGGGCAAACAAATTCACAGCTTTGCCTTAGTGATTCAAGGGCATCTGCAGGCATGGGAAAAACATAGAAAATCAATAAAAAATAATAATATGTAAGTTTGAGAGACAGCTATCTTTCAATTATTCTAATTTCAAAATTAAAGAAAAAAGGAATTTAACCCATATGAAAAAAGATACTCATATTAAAATGATACTGAAGAACTTAAACAGAGTATTGGTTCACACCTTCTTGAGATAGATGTTCGGTTCGCATCAAATATGCTGTAATAACTGCTGCACTGCAAGGAATACACACAAAGAATGGTTCAGAAGCTTAAGACTTGGAAAGTAAAATCATAATGCAAGAATGTTCAAGAAAACTTCTAAGCACAATAATCAGCATAGACACAAGATTATTAAAGAAATTTCGCAAGTCTTGGCAGGGCCCACTAAAAATATATTTTTGTATCTATCTCTGGGCTCCGAATGAATTTTTAACAAGCAAAACCACTTGGAAGCATTCATTCTCCAAATTAACCAAAAGACTCTATCACAGTAACAAGTGGGAAATTCTTAGTTGGTTTAGAACCATGGTCACCCACACGTAATAAAAATAATCACCCCTTCATTTTATCTTGCTGATCTATTGGTCGGGACCATGAGAAACGTTGTACCAACCATGGTTGTTAAACTAACGAATTAACTCTTAAACTCTTACGAGTTTACAATTTTAGGTTACAAAATCGAGTTGACTTTCATGTAAACTTTCTTTTTGTTAAACTCGTACGAGTTCAAGTAAACTCTAGTAAAATCAGTGAACTCTCGAGTCGACCATTTTACATTTACACATTGATTTGGTCTCAAAAAGTAAATTTTTCTCGTTATTGAGTACTAAAGTTGAATCACGTATATCTTACAAAAATATATAACAGGTTTATAAAGCTAATTTAATTTTTAGTATTATTTTTGTACTGTTGTATCAAGCCATAAAATAAAATAAGTGATCGACTAAAAATCATATAACAGTTGAGGGTAAATATTGAGTTATAATTATACTTAGTATTGTTATTTGTTTTATTATAATGTCAGAATTTTTAAAAATAATGTTGGAGAATACTTTAAGCTATGTTCATGTCTCCCAGAATATGTTATTAACTACTCCCTCCCTCCGTCCCTAAATACAGTATAAGACCTTTTTGCAACTTTTATTTTTAGTCCTATTTATAAGACCCTCTACCAATTTCCAATGACAATTATTTACTACTTTCCACAAACACCCCTATTTACTCATCACTTTTCAGAGTTCTAATAATATTATAAGGGTAGTTTTGAAAAAATATATCAAATGTTTATATTTCCAATGTCACGAACTAAACTAACCAATTTTCTTAATGGAATAAAATTTTCCCAAAAGGGTTTTATATTTAGGAATGGAGGGAGTAATATTTTTGAGATAGCTAAACTCTTACGTGTTTACAACAAATCGAGTTTACGATAATTTAACAAAAGCATTTACAAGTTTACTTCAATTCTCGAATTTAACAACCTATCTACTACCTCCATCCCTAAATATAAGACTTTTTTTAAACTTTTATTTTGTCTCTATCTATAAGGCGATATACCAGTTTTCAATGACAATCAATTACTTCTTTCCACAAACATCCTGTTTATTTAATACTTTTAATAATATTAATAGGGATAGTATTGAAAATGAAAATCAATATCAAATATTTACATTTCCAATACCATTAACTAAATTAACGAGCGTGAAATCTATCAAAAGGTCCGATATACAGGACGGAGGAGGGAGTAGCAACTACTAATAATTTCTGAGAGGATTTATTGCATGACAGCAAGTTGCATACAAATCTTTAACTAGAGTACGGAATTCATAATCGATTATATTCGTATTGAATTGATACCTTCTGGAAACACCAGCAAAACAGTGAACCAAAACAGAACCTTCCTTGCGACTCCTCTCAATGAAATCGATGCAAACCTCCAAATAATCCAACAAATCCTCGTGCTCCACATCCCTAAGCGGAACCGCCATCCGCACCAGCTTCAAGTCCTTACCGGCGTACTCCGACGAGTAAAGAAGCTTCTGAGGCGACAAGGCGGTGTTGGAGCCGTCATCGGGGGCAGAGCCGACGTGGACCTTGGCGATGTCCTTGGTAGGGATGGTGAGGCCGGTGCGCCACTCGGAGAAGAAGGAGATGGAGGCGGAGCTAAGGACGGAGAGGATGTGAGTGATTTGGAGGGAGGAGGCGTTTTGGAGAATCTCCGCCGCGTCGGTGATGTCGCCGATGAAGAGATTCTCTCGGACGAGGTAAGGCATCAGAAGTTGATTTGGTTTGGGATTGGATTTAGAATTATGAGGTGATGATGGATGGATGGAATCAAAATTAGGGAATGGGAAGAATTGATTGTATTCTGTTCTACTTCTACTACTTCACTCACTCCAATCAAATCACTGTCAATGCTGTTTCTATTTCTTTTATGGCTTATTTATGGTTTTAGTGTCTAAAATTTTAGTGTGTTTTTGTTTTAGTTCCTAAAAATTATTTTGATCAATATTAATCCTGAAATTTTCAAATATTTTGATTTTGATCTTCGTCAATGAAAAAATATGGTTATTAATGTGGCTAGTAGAACACTACATCAACGATCATGACGTGATATAGCGCCAAATAGATTGCATAGACGTGAATGATACAAATTTATGGACGTAAAATGTTCGAATACACAAAATGAATTATTGCATGCGCAAAATTTTGTATTCACATGTTTCTATCATCCATGACATACCATACCGCTTACTAGAACCACCTCATTAAACATGATTGTTGATTGTTAATATGGTGTTCTGCTCATCAGCAACAAATTTTTTTAAATGGAGGAAACCAAAACCAAAATATTTAAATATTTAAGAACTAGTTTCGATTAAAAAACTTCTAGGAACTAAAACTAAAACACACTAAACTTTTAAATACTAAATGCATAAATAAGTCTTTTTTCCTACTCCTTCCGTGTTTGAGTATTTGCATGTTTTTTTTTTAACCAACTAAGATGGGCATAGGTGGTGTTGTGTTACTTAAACAAGTGATTGAGAGTTCGATCCCCAACTCTTGCAAAATGATCGAATCGTACTCAAAGAATTAATCATCATGCTCGCGTTGGTGGATACTTGAGAGACAAAAAAAAGTTTTTTTTTAATGAGGAGGAATTAACAATTGATTTTTTAAGGTTTTTCTATTAACTTCTTTTTTAAAAAAAAAATATTATTAATTTTACACTATTACTCGTTTCACTTTCATTACTCCTAATAGTATGGAATTGAATCTAATTATTTAGAACACTCATTTAATAAAAGTAGTTTAGAAAAAAGAATTAAATATATCCTACAAAATATAAATTGACCCATATATATGAATAAACAATTCTTCTGAAATATGATCTACATATTGGTATTCAAGGAGTATATTCAATATATTAAGAGTCAATTTTATATTTTTCAATATTGATTTTACTTGCTTAGGTTATTTATCTATTGCCAATTTATCTACTTGCTTAGGTTATTTTTCAATGTTGCTTAGGTTTCGGTTTGGTTTAGTCCGATTTTAATTTAATTAAAACTTTTATATAATTTTTATAAAAATTAATTATTTTGTCATAAACATAGATTTTTTTTGCGACAAGTCATAAACATATATGCATGAAAGCAACTATCTTTGTTGTAATAAGCACAAACTGATATAACATTGTACATATGTGCCATGTGCACGTAAGTAATAAACTTAAGAGTGTATTTTTGTGTATATATTTATAATTAAAGGTCTAATTCGGTCCGAATTGGTTTTTAGAACTAAAACCAAAAACCAATTGGTTTTTCAATAATCAATCCAAAAACATCCAAATAATTTCGATTTTTTTTGTTTTATTTTGGATCGGTTTGGATCTGAACATCCCTAGATTAAAATAAGGGATTGTTGGTTTAGGCCGTGGTATATTTTTTTAATTCTTTTCTATAAAGTTGTATATATGTATTAAAATCGAGAAAAATAATATTTTCACACCTTATTTTGAGGTGTATAAGATTTAAAAAAGAAAGAAATGGAAAGATAAAAAAGAGAAATAATCATTGATAATATTTTGTAAACGAGATAGAAAAAAAATCAACTATAAGATGCAAGTACAACTGTCAATTCGGGCAGGCCCGGCCCATTCGGGCCAGCCCATTAGGGCCACTAGTCTTTTCGGGTTGGGCTGGGCCGACCCATTTATATATCGGGCCAACCATTTTGCTAGCCCGGCCCAGCCCACTAGTTTTTCTGGTTGGGCTGGGCTGGCCCATGGGCCAATAATAATATCATTTTTCGATAAAAATAAAAATTATTTATAACCAAAATAAAATTTTATAACATTTTCTTTTGATTAGGATGTCATTATTAACTATAAAAATAATAAATGAAAAGACAAAAAACTCTATCTCATCTTAATTTTATTATTGTGTAATCCTATTCAATAATAAAGTGTTATAACATATAAAAAAAATTTAAGTTCGTCCCAACCGGGCTGGCCCAGCCCATTTCGGGCTGGCCCGTGTCGGGCTAATGATTTGTCGGACTGGGCTGGGCTGGCCCAAAAAAATTCTGGCTAGAATTTTCCCTGGCCCAGCCCATGTTTTTGTCGGGTTAAATGGGCCAGCCCATCGGGCCAGCCCATTTTTGACAGCTCTAGATGCAAGCGAGAGTGTAAGAGGAAAAAAAAAAAAACTAAGCCAGTATATTTTTGCTCAAGCAAAAATTTAAATTCGAGTCTGTGTAAAAAAAAATTACATACTTTGAGACGGATAACCTTGTGTGAGGACGTCCCCTGCTAATAATTAATGATATTTCTATCATGCAATCTAAATTTGGATGGTTGCTATGTAACCCTTTGTTAAACTAATAATAATTTGTCACCTAATACATGTATATATGTTATGTCATTGCTTAAAGTAGTCAAAATTGATTTTTTGCAATTTAGTCCAACATTAAAAACTAGATTATTTTTTATTTTGGACTAAATTGCAAAAATTAATTTTGACTGCTTTAAGCAATAACATTACATACATGTATTAGGTGACAAATTCTTATTAATTTAAAAAAGGGTTACATAGCAACCATCCAAATTTAGATTGCATGTTAGTAACTCCCATAATTAATATAGCTGACACAATGATTCAATTTGAGTTCAACCTATATTATAAATATCACTGGCTTTAAAAAAACCTATTCAAATAAGTATCAAAACCAATTTTGACTCATTTTAATCAAGTTCGAGCTATAAACTAGGTCCCTAGCTTTTCATAAAAACAAGGTCCAATATAGATTTAAAAAATGCAATTTCAAACAAAAAAAAATATAGTTTTAAAAAATGGCATGCTACCGATTTGTTTGATCATAACCTAATCAGGTAGCATGATTTAATACCTTTACATGCTAGTCACTAATGGAAGAGGTAGGAATGACAATGGGTCCGGGTAATTGGGTACTCGGACCCAGACTCTTCATAATTTAATGGACTCAGATCCATCCCGATCCACGTGGGTACCCGTTGCATAATGGGTAGACGAGTCTTCGGGTGTTCATACGAGTTTTGCGGATACTCATTATCAATTTTTTTAAAGAAAAATTTATTTTTTAAATTAATTTCTCAGTCTTTTCTGATAGACCGAGGGATCCTTAATACATCATTACACACTCTACTTAATATTAATCCCTACCACCATTAAACACTGCAGACATCAAAGAAATTCTCTCATTAAACACAAATATAGTCTGAATATCTCATACCCGAACTCAGACCTGTACAAAGCGGGTGCCTAGACGGGTCAATTCTTTGGACCCACAAATCTCTTTTTTAGACCCAGAGCCGAACCCGTTGATGGTACCCGCGAGTCCGGGTCCAATTGTCATCCCTAGAAAGAGGACATTGTATTTGTATAAAGGGATAAAAGATGTTAAAAAAAAATTAAAATTCAATATAAATCAATACGTTTATATTTATTTGTTACATTTCACAATATACAGTGTTGGAAATAATTCGATATTGCATTAGAAAATAAAAAATAAATAAAATACAATACAAATTTGTATGATGAAGGCATTATCGGTTGTAGACTTCAGCTTCCAAAAACTCTTAGACTTCCATAGCTTCTTTGTAAAGATTGTTGATATTGTGATTAACTCTTCCATATAGTTTATGGTCTGAGCTAGGCGCGACAAGGAAAACTGTCCTTAGGATCTATCCACACACCGTAATGATTCCCAGGATTCAACCAACTCTTCTATGTTTGTCTCTAACACAAACATAGGCTACAAGAACTAGCATTACTATTGTTTCTAATGTAACCCCGGATCAATAAGTAGAGGAATACAAATAAATAATATAAACTCAAGTACTCAACATATTTTTCATGTCTTTGTCTATATATTATGATGCATCTTATCATAATATATAAATATAGAAATCCGTTGGCACAATACTACTATAATTTCTGCATAAAAATATAATAACTACTATACAAAAGTAAATTTTATATATACACCAACCAACCGGAACAAAACTTTTATAACGTTAACGTAAAGAATAATTAATACTTCCTCCGTTTCACTTTAAGTGTCTTTTTAACGTCAAAATTTTGTTTCAAAATAAGTGTCTTTCTACCAAATCTAGGCAACATTTTATACTGTTTTTCCTTATTTACCCTTACATTTAATGTTGTTTTAGTTTTGAAATTTGTAATACTAGTAATGATGCATTGACAAAATAAAAATATTAAATAGGGGTATTTTTGACAAAATACACATAAAACTTACAATAATCATCATAATCAACACTTTCTTAATCTATGTGCAAAAGTCCAAAAAGACACTTGAAGTGAAACGGAGGGAGTATAATAATAATAAGGGTCTTGTTAAGGGCACTTGTTAAGGTTTCTAGTATTGGAAAAACAATTATAGATGCACACTCTTTCATGTCTCGATAATACAAAAAACCACATTTTTCCACAAGTTTTTACTCTTTTTAGCTTTTTAACAAGTGCACTAAGGACACTTGTTAACATTGCCGAATAATAATTAATAGGAATAAACATCCAATTTAATAAAAATGAAGTTTTGTAACCACCCAAATTAATAATTAATAAATTCAATTTAAAATAAATATTTTTGAAATAATAAAATGATATTTTTACAACATATAGGAGTGTGTGTATATATATATATATATATTGGTTTTTTTATGGGTTTGTATACAACATTCATTAAAAGTAGACGAGTTTGCATACTCATTGCTTGATTAATGGTAAGTGATATTTTTTAATGGATGGACATAATAAATGAACTACTACTACCTAAGTGAACTGCATGTTCAAGTGAAACAGGAGCACGATAGAAAAAATTTTATTTGAAGTTTCGCATTTTTTTTATGTGTCGTTATACAGTACTCATCCTTTGAGTACATGAGTACAGATACTCATTGCCTAAATCTATAGCTAATGTTCATTTAAGCCATTGGACAACTAAAATTGATAGATAAGAGTATAGCGTATGTATGTATACATCTGGTTAAATTGAATGCACCATAGAAAATGGTCATCTATACGTTTTTTTTTTGGTAAACTGTTTTTTTAATGATAAATTCTCCTAAAATAATGACCTTAAAAAATACATTAATCACATTTTTTAATATTTTTTTTCTTAATATAGATCTCATTTCTAATTTTCAATGCAAAATTCTCAGCCCTTGTAGATTTTATTTATTTATTTATTTTAATTTTTTTAAATATCCTATGTATTTTACTTTTCACAAATATATATTTTTTTATTCAGATTTTTTTTTATTATGTACTCCCTGACAGAGGTTAAATTTTTTTTTCCTTGTTTTCAAATTTAGTCATTTCAAAAATATTCTATGTGCATTCTTCTTTGGTGATATGCACTCATTTTTATAATTTGAATTAAATTTTTTTAGTCTCTGTTCTGAAAAAAAACTATATTGAGTTAAAACTGTATTCAAAATTGACATATTCTAATAAATCTGTATACGAATATGTGTAAAAAATATTCTGAGTAAATCTATGTTAAATTTTTTTTTAAAAAAAAAGGTCATTATTTTTAGGAGAATTTATCATTTCTTAAAAAAAAAAAGTTTAAAAAAAAACCTACAAATGACCATTTTCTATGGTGCACTCAACTTAACCAGATGTATACATACATCATGCTCCCATCCATCAATCTCAGCCGTCCAACGGCTTAAATCCACATTAGGCAATGAGTATAAAGGATGAGTATTGTATCCTTACCTTTTTTTTATTTCATGTATTGGGCTGTACCTTTTTTTTCCTTGAATTATTTGTTGAACCGTAGGCTTTTTATTTGGAGGTCATGATTTTTTTTGTATCCAAAAATATGATGTGAATTTTTTTAAAAAAAAAATCAAAAGTTCAATAATCTACTATATTAATATATATGTATAATTAAGAATTTAAATAGCTAGTATAATGATTAAATTAATTTACAGAGATACAATTGACACTAGTGTTAATTTATGTTATGTGGGTGCTTTAAAAAAGTGGTATGGAAAATGAAAAAGTTAAACTAAATGAAATGATCACTTTATAAGAATATTTTAGAAATGAATGTGTGATCATTTTAGTTTCAACATTTGTATTTAGTCAACATTTTGTAGACTTCCGATAATAATAATGTGTTATATATACCTACTTAGTAAACACTTTTTGAAGCTCGAAACTTTCAATAAATTAAATAATGTAGGAGCATTCTTGTAATACTTCTAACATCCTTAGCTAGGCAACATCTTGTAGAGTCTCATTGATGATGATGATGATGATGCCCTTATGTCACATCAATGTTAGTTTTATCGAAATATTCAGACAAATTATTAGAAAATGAAAAATAATGTCAGAATTTTGAAAAATTCCTCGAAGCCACCAAGCCCAACAAAGGCTAAGAATAATGGTGGTGTTTCGCCAATGGTGAAGCAATCTAGCTTACAATATGGTTGATCGATATGGACAGAAATGACAATGCGATAAAAAATATTGATTAGACTTTTGATCGGAATAAATAACATACTAGTTCCTGAAGAACTAATCTACTCCCTCTGGTATGAAATATAAGAAAAAAACATACTTCTTTTAGTTTAAAATATAAGCAAAACTAACTAATTTTCTTAAATATTATTTTATTTTCAATGCTATTTTCCTAAAATATTTCTAGAAAATTGGTATCTTATTTAATTTTTTGTTTCTTTTTCAATGCTACTATCCTAAAATACCTCTATTTTTTTTTTATAAATTTGAGAAAATTAAATACAACCAATTAACCTTCTTAATAAGCGTGAAATTAATTTTTTATTCTTATAATTCACACCAAAAGGAGTATAACATTTAAATCTATACTCGTTCCTGAAAAACCAATATTAACAAAAATCTTTCTCTCATTCTTTCTAATTTCTTTTAGTTACAATATTGACTTAATAATTACGTTAAAAAAAAAAAAAAACCAAGAAGCGATAAATAAGTAAAAATGACATTGTCTATTTGGCCCCCCACCGCCCACGTGCCCTAGGTATGTAGAACAGTCGAAGGAGTTTGCTATCCTTCCTTATGCCTCCGGATGTGGGCCTGTTCTAAACTTTCATCTATGAATTATTATTATTTTTTATTATTATTATTCCATGATGAACTTATACAATCACATCATCGAGTTATAGACTTAATTCATGATCGATTTTCTATGCAAATAATTTATTTTTAAATGTTTTGAACAAGATCACGATCTTAGAATAATCTGCATATAATATGGGTAAAAACTGAATCATGGAAAGTTGGACAATATAGTCAATTTATTTGTATGATAAACATGATTGTGTATCATTAGCATATCACTGTCATTTTATTACTGTACGTTGGTACATGATTAAGGAGTTTGTGCCTAAAAATATATAGAATTTGTTTTCATTTATGATTTAATGTGTTTATTTAAAATCATTCGATGGTCAAAGACCATGAGATAGACTTTCTCTATATTGCAATGTATGTGGAGAATTTTCGGTGGAAGATGGTCATTATCATGGCTTCCTTGTAACGTACGTAGCAGTAGTATAAATAATGAACAACTAGCTAGAGACCATAGATCATGGAGCAATTTGTTTATTTGAAGTATCAATCGAACAATGCATCAGAAATTTGAAGTCCATGTGAATTTGTCACTACATGATCAGCATCTCGTGTTTCCTTCCAAGACAGTTCATGTGGGGAGTCACCAATAGTATGTATGTCCTTTCTCCCATTAGGCGTATGACACGTGTGTGTCCACATCAAGCTGCCAAATTGGATACCACTACTCTTCACCAATAACTAATGTTATTATTATCTCATAAGATACATGTAGCATGGTTGGATTCACGTTTGGGAAACTTCAGAATCACGTTTAACTCAACGTTATTAACTATGAATTTTGGCTATCAAAATAGTGTTTGAGGAGTATACTAACATAAAACCAAACATATTAAATATCGTTAACAAATAATTGATTTAATTTCTTACACACACATATATATATTATATATATATATAAACTTTGTTGATTAAAGTAATGTTCAATTTAATAATTTCTACACCTAGAGAAAAACTGGTTTTCAGCTGTAATTAAGCACGAGGAACCCTTAATGGCTTAATGTAATGTTGTTATTGGTATGATTTGGATGCACAGTAGGAATCGAAAGATTCATGGTATGGTACGAATGTGTGATGAACGGATTGGTGCACATCTTTGTCCTAAAAGTGCAAGTCCTATTCATTAATTAAACGTCAAGTGATGAAGGGATAATCCTCATCATAACTCATAAGTTTGTACCTAACTAGGGTCCCAAAACTGAGTACTATTACTACTATTATTTATTCTGTCATCATGGAAAAGGAGCCAAATTTCATTAGACATATGGCTTTCGGTCACTCAGGAGGTTTGGGAAATGGGAATCCACCTACGCTACCTTCCCTTTTTATTTGTTGGGTTATGCTCATAACATCATTTTTATAGTGGACATCATCAAAATCTACCTATCATCTCTCAAAGCTTTTAATATTCATTATTCATTATCTCAATTGTAATAACTAAAAAGAGCTCTTTGGTTAATTTTCACCATAAGTCCATAACAATAGAGAATGTTCAATTTACATTTTGAGTCGTTCTATAGGTTGATATCCTTTTTAAATTTTCTACTTATACTTCTAATAACCATAACTATTAAATTTTTATTTTTTAGAAATGTCATCAAGAAAGTCGTACATTATATTATATACTTCTACGATGAAAACAACCTTAATTTATTATGAGACTTTTTGAACAACATGTTTTGTCATTTCCCATATTATGTTTCATCAAGTCTTTCACAATCTCATTCTCATCACTATATTTCTATTTGCTTCTCCATTCTCCTTGATATGCAAGATCACCTTAAAATTGTTGAAGATATTGTAATAAAAATGAATATATTTGAATATGATTACATATATTTAAGTTGAATAATATACATAGAGAATTACTAGTACAACAATAAAGAATGGAAAAATAAAGATAATTAAAATGACAATGATAGCAGGATGAGACGCTTGTTCGCTCTCTTTAAGTTGATCTGTACCACCACGCAATATCATTATTCTTTTCTCAACGGATGCAAAGGTTGTGGCATGTCCACCCTCATATACAACAACTCAACTATCACCAATTTAGTATAAACAAATTCCTACAATTAACACCTCTCTATTTGCCAAAAAAAAAAAACTATATATATATATATATATATATTGTAAGAATAAACTCTACGCTAATTAGAGTTAAATTACAACCGAATCATCTACTAAAGTAATTTTACAAGTTGACTGATCAAGTTAGTTATTTAAGCTGCTTATAATGTGTTGCTTGAGTTTGAAGCTTCTATGGAATTGGAAGTTGACATGGATCTTATTATTATATTTACATCTCCCTTATTTCTGCATGATAGATCCAAATTACTTCAAGGGCGTGATTATGGCCCGAGATTACTATTTTTTTGCATCCGAGGCAGTAAAAAAATTTAACGTGCATCTTATCTAAACCTGTATTCCATATACTACATGGCGCGAACTTCAGTGCACTAAATTTTTGGTAAGTGCATGATGCACTTATTTAAAAGACCGGCAATACCCGGTGTAAAATTTAATTGAGAAATTAAATTTAATATTATTCAAAAATATAAAACTATATTTAATATTATTCAAAAATAATAAAAAAATTCTGCAATTTTTTTTTAAAAATCTGTAAAATATTTTTAAAAAAAAATACTGAAATTTATTTTTTAAAAAAGTCATAAAAATATAAAAAACATGCAAAATATTTTAAAAAAATTCTGAAAATAATAAAAAAATTCATAAAACTATTTTGAAAAAAATCTGAAAAATACTTTTTAATAAAATCTGAAAATTTTATTTTTTTTCGTTTTTCTATAATCTAAAAAGTAATAGAAAATTCGTAAAAATAATAAAAAATTCCTAAAAATTATAAAAAATTCTGTAAAATGTTATAAAAATTTCGTAAAAATAAGAAAAGTTTTTTAAAACCATTAAACTATTTTAAAATTTTTAAATGCAGATTTAGTTTATAAAATTTTTAAAAATAAAAATAATATTTTCATATTTTTTTAAAAAATATTATACCAATTTTTTAAAAATATATTTATGAATTTTTTATTATTTTCAGAATTTTTTTAAAAAATATATTTGCATGTTTTTTTAAATCTTTCTGACTTTTTTATTTTCATAATTTTTTATTATTTTATAAATATTTAAAAAAAAGAAAAACACTTTTTTCATAATTTTTAAAATATTTTACAGATTTTTTAAAAAATTTCTGAATTTTTTATTATTTTCTGAATTTTTTATTAATTTTAAAAATATAAAAAAATAAATTTCAGTATTTTTTTAAGAGTGAAGACACACTTTAGACCCTCATGTTTTTCGCGTGGGACAATTTAGTCCTTAAAAAAATGGAAAAACATTTTAAGTCATTGAAGATGTTGAAAAGGAGACACTTTGGTCCTTCCATCAATACCGTTAACGCCATCCTTCATGAACGTTAACATGGGTATTGACGGAAGGACCAAAGTGTCCCCTTTTCAACATCTTCAAGGATTTAAAAGTGTTTTTCCATTTTTTGAGGGACTAAACTGTCTCACGCGAAAAACATGAAAGACTAAAGTGGGTCTTCACTCTAAAGTTTTAAAAATAAGGGCAAAATATTTTAAGTATGAGTACACAGATTAAGAAAGACTCCCTCCGTTCATATATATAAGATCCTTTGGAAGATTTCACATTCATTCAGAAAGTTCATTAATTTAAGTTAATGGTATTGGAAATGTAAATATTTGATATATATTTTCAAAATTAACTCTATTAATATTATTAGAAAGATAAAAAGTGTTAAATATATATGAGTATTTGTTGAAAGAAGTAATCAATGATCATTAAAAATTTGATAAAGAGTCTTATAAATAGAGACAAAATAAAAATGTCAAAAGGATTTTATATCTAGAGATGGAGGGAGTATTGATTATTATAAACTTTATGTGTATTTTATCTAAAACGTGTGGTAGTTTATAGATGATAAAAGTATAATTAATGAGGAGTAAAAAAAATGATTAAATAAAAAGTTAAAGTTGAAAAGAAGAATAGATTTATGCATTAAAATTGTAAATGAACAAAATATATTAAATAATAAAAAAGGCATAAATACCCAAAAGTTAACAACGGAGCCACGGAGGGAGTAATAATATTATTGGAGGACATAATTGTAAATACAAATTCTGCCTTCTATAAATACTAACTAGTTATGCCGGTCATCAGGTCACCAAAAATTGAACTTTACACACAAAACAAACGAGTGTACTATGCACTCAACACAACTCTGGTGCATTGAAGAATTCGACATACTACATACTCAATTTTACTTCTGCTTCAACTAACGGAAGTCATGCAATTCTAAATTAAAGCTTCCTTCCATAGATCTACTTTCCTGCCCCAACTTTGCTACAAGCACCATGTCATTTTCAAACAGAATACACTGAGACTGAATCACTAATTAATGTATATTTTTGAGTAAAAAAGACATCCAAAATCAAGGAGAAACCATAACATGTTTTTCATCGTTTGACTTGACATATGCAAATGGATCCTACATTCCCATGTGTGTGCACTTTCTTTACTTTCAATCAGTATTCATGCCAGACTTAGCTTGTCAATTATCTAGAATTCAGCATCTACTTTTTTCAAACTGTGACCAATAACTGGTCTGTGTTAACAAGTGACTAGACTACTAGAGTACTTTTTTTTAAGGAATCCAAAAGAAAGAAATTTTTTTTTTTTATGAGCCAAAAAGAAAGGATTTAGAATTGAAAAACTTAATCCAGCACTATATATCAAAATTAAAACCATCAATTGTCAAGACAAAATTTTCCTTTTTCTTTTTCCCAACCTGTTGTTAAATTTTTTTAACCATTTCTTTCTAGAATTGGTGGTGCCAACCAGTTTCATAATCTGTCCCATCCCATATATCAGCACTCATACGTGGCCTATTATGCACGAAGCTCCAAACATAGCTTACCACACGGATTTGAGTGCTCACGAAAAAAGAAAGTTAGAACAATTGGTAGGCAACACTAAGCATGTTATAGGATTCGAAATTTGCAAAAAGTTACTCAGCAAACACTTCACATGCACATGTATTATTCATAGTCTTATCAGAGTAAAGCTTTTGATTAGTCTGCATTGCACAAATCAAAATCTGCCACTTTATGCAATTGTCAACAAGTGTTCAAGTAATGGCCTGATATGCTGCTAGGAAGGCTTAATAAACCTTTCAAGGTGAGACAGGCAATAGACAGCCACGAAAGGTTACATCACAGGTGTTGGGTATGAGTTAGTCCAACCAAAATGCTCTTTTGACATCTCCAATCGAACACTATGATGTTTCACTTTTGTGGGTCTTCTGAAATGAAAGGAGTGAGAAAAACATACATAAAAAATGGTACAAGTGTAAGGCAAATAATAGAACTCTTCCAATTGATAGATGAAAAGGAAAACAGATATACTCCATCTCTCCCTCCTTGATATAAATTACTTTTATCTGATTCACACATATTAAAAAAAAGTAATTATTACTCTCAAATTTATCAAAAAAATATATTGTCATTTCAAAGTTACCCCTATTTAAAACTTTACAATTTTATTATTACCCTATCACCCTCTATGTAATTATGAGGGGTGTATTTGAAATAAACTATTTAATGCTACCTAGATATTTTTAAAACGACTTATATAAAAAGGACAAAAAATCTACCCAAATGGTGCCCCATAATAAGGAACGGAGGGAGTAATAAACTTTAGTAATAACTAGTACTCCCTTCAGTATTATTTGGAAAACCCTTTTTTAGATTTTTCTCTCACCAAAAAAGGTAGTTCAATTTGCTAGTGGCAATGACAAGGTAAAAATTTTATATACTTTTTCAAAACTACCCCTATAATTACCATTACCATTGGGACTCCAAAAAGTATTGAGTTAATAGGGTGTTTATGAAAAAATAATTAAATGCTATTAGAAATTGAAATAGAGTCTTATAAATAGGACCAAAATAAAAACTCCGAAAGAGTCTTATACATAGGATCGGAGGGAGTAACTACTGATTAGGCTGAAACCATAATAGAGTTTGGTATGCATGAAGTCCAATTTTGGATGAAAACTCATACATACAATCAAGTGTTCAAACATTAGATAAAACATTTAGTGGTCAAGTCAGCTTCACTAGGAGATAAATGCAAGCATTTAATGAATAAATGAAATTTTAATTCTAAGGAATATCACAATTTACATGAACTAAACAGCTTCTCATTTCCCCTTACATAGAATTCCTTCCTAAAGACTTCAGGGGTATGCAAGTATTTCAACTTCGTGTGGAGTACATAGAAATTGTAGTAAATACTAGTTCTAGATGTCAACATGGTTCATCTGCATTGTAGACAGGTATCTGCCAAGCTTTAGTGTTCTTTTTGGGATCATCAGTGAGGCTAAGATCCGTTTCATCTTCCTTGAATGTTCTAATGAATGTTTTAGCACCCATCATTATTAGCCTCTCGATCATGAAAAGTTGGTAATTGTTCTCAATTAAGGGGTCCAGAATGTGGCTGTAATTTGATGAATATGCCATTTTGTACCTGTAAATTTGAATCACCATGAACATAATGTTACAGTAATTGATTTCAGCCAAAAGCTTTCCTCCAAATATATAGAGTATAATAAACCTTGTTCATTAATTCTTATAAACTAGACCCCAACCCCGTGCGATGCACGGGAGAAATACGGAATCGATAATACATTTCATAAAGTTGCAATTAATATTAGTTTTAATGTATTGATAAAACATTTCACAAAGTTATAATTAATATTAGTTTTAATTTATTATTGAATAGTTACGAGGAATTTTAATATGAATAATGTTTAAGTGTAAATAAAGTATAATAATGTAAACTTTCTTGTTAAAAAATTGTTTAGGAAAGAGTCAATTAATATTATTCTTTACGAAAGAGTCGATAAATTGGAGTCGATTAACATTCTTGTATGTAATATTTTTAAATTAAAAAATTCGCTTTAAAAAAAAGTGAATAAAAGTGTTTTTGAAAAAGAAGTAATTAATGGCATTATAAATTCAAATCCAAATAACAAAAACATGTACATAAAAAGAAAAAGAACACAGAAAACTCAAAGCATATTTTTTTAATATATTAGATTTATTAAAATTAAAAAAAAATAAAAAAAGAGCCGAAGCACCAAAAACCGGTGCATGGTAGAAGCACCATTGTTTAATATTTTACTTGTTTGGATCGTTACCTGTGTCAGGAAGCATATAATAAAAAAAATTCAAATCCAAATAACAAAAACAAGTACATAAAAAGAACACAGAAAACTCAAAATATATTTTTTTTTTAATATTTTAGATTTATTAAAAAAAAAAAACCGGAGCACCAAAAACCGGTGCATGATAGAAGCACCCTTGGGCAGGAGGGAAGTCAAAATAGGAGGGAGTAGTTTAAAAAAAAAAAAAAAGGAGGGAGGGAATGGGCGGGATCTTTATGGTGGGGGAAAGTTTGCTATTTTATATATATGTAGAATATGTAGATAAAACGGATTTTGTATATAATGAAGTGATCTTAAGCTGTTTAATCGAAGAACAAAGTGATCCAATCCGTGATCCACCAAAAAAGCATATGAAAGATATTGTAAGGCACAATTGAAGCGCAAATAAAATTTGCCTCAAGAAATCCAATGCGCGTTCTGAGATACAGGCAATTATCATACTACAACTATTGCATTGTTGAACAAATCCAGATGTAACCCTAAATAACACACAAAATGGAAGTCCAGAACATAAATAATGAGCTTATGCACATTCCTTAGATGGTTCCTGTCAAATACTCTACTTGTCTATAACATCAGAAAATTTAAATGATCAACTCCATCTAGCAATGAACACAAGTATTCTACTTCCAAACTATTTAACATCATCTCTGCTGCCAAAGCAAGAGGTGCAAGTTTTCTCTATTTAATGGAAAGGATTATGACAATGGCATAATTCAAGCAAGGTCATCAACCTAGGTTATAAATATAATTGTCGTTTACTTGTCCATTAGAAAGCCAAATCATCCATAACATGATAGATTTTCTTTATCAGAGATGGTGCAAACTAGACTTTTCAATGCAAGATACCTTCAGCAGTTTCATTTTTCTAGGAAGACATATGCAGATGAGAATTAATAAGTATAGTTACCTAACAGAAAGTGGTGAAAAAAATCCCGGAGTCCTTTCATTTGAAGCAATGAATAAAGTTCTTCCAGCAGGGACCCACTTTGCGATTCTGCAGAGAATAAACTCCGGTCGTGTATCCCTATCAAGGTGAGGATGCAGGGTCCTCGGTACTCCAAATCTGTCCTTCCTGGTCTTTATTTTATCCCCACGGCGAACATGTATGGCATCATAGTCACCAAGGAGTGATCTAACCTGCGAACAAGAGTCTGGTCAGAATTGAAGAGTGTAAACTTTTTTATTGATGCAAAGCTAGGGCATTAACTTATCCAGCATTTTACAAACAGAATCACGATAACTTTTTAAAATTTCAGAATAATATGTAGAAGGTAGAAAGACTCATCTATATTAGCGGCATAAATAAACTTCACCAAACTTGTAACAGTTATCCTCAAGTATCTGTATCCTACCTATTACTGCAATCTAAAATATACCAAAATATAATCCATCTACAAGACTGACCCTACTCAAGGACTTCCAGACTAAAATATCATGTACCCAAGGAAGATTGGAAAAGAAGATGATATTTTCGGAGAGCAATTACATTAATTTAATGTATATGAATTATGAAAGCCCTAGTCCTCATAAAGGAGCAAACAAAAACAGCCAGTTGCTCAAAACCCTCACTGATTTTTGTATGAAGCATGAAGTCATAATGTCAGACTACCCATTATCCCAACCCTCTCTGACTTGTATTTTAGCCATTGCAAGTTCTCTCTGATGTCCTGGTCATGGATGTTTTGAGGTATTGACCATAATGACATGCAGAGGGCTGAGACACTGGGCAGCCTTGTTCCATTCTACACTGTTTCTTTTTCCTTGTCATTCTTTACTTTTTCTATAATAGAGGATGCCTTATCCTCCTCTCCCCTGGTTGCACTTCATCACTAGGGCTGCTTAGATGAAATATATGTAAAGTAAATTTACTACAACATCCTGGAGGAGCATCTAAATGAAATATACAAGAATGCACACAAAGAGGAACCTAAACAGTAGCATGCAGCCTAGAGCTGCTTTCAAATTACCCATTTCAAGAAAAACTTTAAAGAGACTAAGTATCAAGTGGACCTTTTCTGCTGCATCTCTTAGTTTTCGTGCTGACATTGAGGGTAGAAATGAGTATGGCAGCATTATAGCACTTCGATTGTTTCGATCCTTGCATTCCATAAACCTGAAGCATCATCATCATCCACATCTCAGAAAGATGGACAAATTTCAGTAGAAACTATGTGTATATGGTAATTACACACGATAATACTCATCACATTCTCATATAACAAGCAAATTTAGTAGAAGTCCTCTTAACTAATAGAATTAAAATACAACAAAGTATATCAATTTTCTAACAATATCAATTCAAGGGCACGATATGCAACTCACCTTTTGCAGTGCATTGTTGTACAAACTCAAAAATTAAAATCAACCACTTAGGGCATATTTTGAACTCATCAGTCAAACTTATGAGGTGTACCATGTAGATGAGTACATCACTTTAATATTCAGGAGTTCCTCTCAACAAAATTCTCTCTCCCACATAAGATATAACAGTTTCATTAGCAAGAAAATAGAGGATGGAGGATGAGATTGGCTGACCTACCAAGAAAGAGGGCTTGCAGTTCTGTTGATGAGCAACATATCAGAGTAATGACTATTTTCTTTAAGTTCAACACGGCTAACTCCTTGCACATGTGCAGCTCCTCTGCCTCCCAACTTCATGCTTGTTGATAGAACATGATACCACTCTTTTGAGTTGTCAAAAATTGCAGGGACGGTCTGGGATATGAGGTCTATGTCATACAAAGAGTTCATGGCACAAGAACTCGCTGCCCAACTATCATAGAAAAAAGAGCTAGTTAAAGAATTCTGTAAAATCTAAAGAAGAGTTTTGATATATACTCCTAAAACATCTTCCTGATAAATCCTCCTTATATATAACCTTCCTTGTACTTAATTAGGGAAGCACTAAACAAAAAAGCAAATGCATTTAATATTTCACAACATAAAAAGCACTCAATACATTCTTCACCGTTCAGTATTTAGGAGGAATATTATAATGATTGATTAGGAGGACTTATATAAGAGTATGCTATATAGGCAAAAAAAAATGCAAGAATTTTTGGCAAAAATCAATAGTGGTCATTGGATGAAATAAAGTGGTAAGGACTACTCATATATCAAAAAGATACACCAACTCATCCAGTCAAAAATTCTGGCTATCTAGCATTTTTTTCTTTGTAACAAATGCATACGCCAGTGGTAAATAAGGGAGATCTGCATCCAATAAATAGGCTAAAACCTTAAGACAATGAGTCAGTAAAATAGTATATGAGACTTTCCATTTCTTCACTGAATCCTTTCTTAACCAATCAGGTACAACAACACTCATACTTAAAGAAAACATAAGTGAAAGTGTCGAAAAGAACAAATCCAGATACAGAGACAGTGACAGGAAAACCACTAACCTTTCTTCGGTAGAAGTAGTAGCATTGGCAGAACCGCGATGAAGGATCCCTTTCTTATTATGTATCGGGTTAATACACATCCTCGACGGCATCACAAAAGTCCTGACAGCGCAAAAACCAAAACACGATGCATCACATCTCTCAAACACAAAGAACCCCTAACAACACACTCTTCTCAACATATTTCCCCCAATTTCACAATGGACCCACTAAATCACACAAGTCCACTCTCTATTCAATTATTCCGCGCACTAAAGAGCATGTAGCTATCGTGATGATTCATCCTAGTACTCTCTTCGTTCCACTTTAATTGTCGCTTTAGAACTTTTCAGTTATTCCATATTATCAATCGCTTTAAGAAACGAGAGAAATTCTTCGATGCTCCCCTTTTTAAATGATATTCATGCATCCCTTTTAATTTTTGTTGATGAAAATTCTTTTTTAGCTTTGCTTTTAATCTCAAATTTCATCTGACTTTTAAACTACCGCAAATAGTCTAATACTACCCACCCTACTCTATCACCGCTGTCACCATATCTAGATTCAAATACGATAATCGTTCCACCGGTGTAACAACATTCTTGACCTCAAACAACATTTCAAAAACTGATGGTAGATGTCTTCAATAATGAAAATCTTAATCCGTGTGCATTACCTTAAACGACAACAATTAAAGTTGAGCAAGAGACATAGAGAGAGAGAGAGAGAGTAACATAAACATATTACTCTATTATAGTATAGTAGGAGTACCTTCGAAGGAAGAGGGCTTCTTCGAGGGCGCAGCGGAGGCTGGATTCCTGATGACCCAAGCCCTCGCAGGAGTCGCAATGTTTGCCAGGGCAATCGATTCTATCGCCCCAGTATAAGTACTTGTTACGTGTTTCGATTCGGGAATGGGAATCGGAGGAGAAGGGGTTGGTGGAAAGGAGGGAGGAGAAGAAGAAGAGGATCGCAATGGCGGTTACTGCTATGGCTAAGACCAGAATTCGGGATCTGTTTGGTTTTGTTGCTTTCACATTCCAGTTTCTGGGAATAGTTGCCATTGCAAGCACAATCCCTCTCTCTTTTTTTTTTTTTAATGGCTATTCACTCATATCATAACTAACTAACTAATTACCACGACTAAACTCCCCCGTCGCGGCCACCTGCGTCCGTGGGCGGTTTACGGTGTCGTTCAGATCTTCTCAGCTCACCGCATAAAACATGCAAAAATTCACAATAGTAGATCTAATTCAGAATTTGTCATTGGATATTTTAGGCACAAATACAATTTTGAATTTTGATTTCAACAATTTTACTTGTTCCCTGTATTAAGTATTATTTTTTTTTTAAGGTCATAGTATTATTTATTTCTCATATTATCGGAAAAGCAAATATTGATAAATGTCTTTATGCATTTGTTAAAAAGTAAAATATAATTAAAATTCATGAAAAGTAGTATAATTTTTTGTATTTTCGAAACATGAAAAAATGCATATTTATAATTACTTTTTTCAATAAGTAATATTCATACAAAAATACAATAAGTGAGTTCTATCTATATATACTTTTTAGATTTCTAATAATACTAATATGGGTAATTATGAAAATACATATCAAATATTCACATTTCCAATACCATTAACTAAATTAACTAACTTTCTTAATGAACATAAAATCTCTCAAATGAATCTTATACGTAGGGACGAAGGTAGTAATAATTGTGTTGATTTTCAATAATTTTTTTTTAAAAAGATTTTGCTAACTATTGCCTTAAGCAATGTTTAAGTAATACAATAAAAGAAAATCAACATTGGCAAGTGATATATATTAAATGAAGTGAAAGAAAATATTGTTGGATTTTTGAGATTAACTATATTTTATTAGTTTACTTAAACATTATTTTAAGGACAATTATTACCAAAATCATTTTTCTAATATATCTTTTTTTTATAGTTATTAATTTTTTTCATGACTTACATAATACTCTTCTTGTCTTATTTATAGTTATACAGTATTTAACTATACATGTAGATGGAGGAATATAATTACATTTCTTGAAACTTTAAAAAATATATTTTAACATTATAATTTTACTTTCTTAACTTGCAACGAAGATTTCACAATGTATTAGTATTTCACATTAAATGAACAAAGAGTAAAAAGGAGAAAAAAGTAATAAATACATCTTAAAAATATAAAGCGACTTATAAATATGACCAAAGAACTGTTATAAAAAATGATTTATAAATAGGATCGAAAGGATCCAGGATTTTTAAACCGTGGGGGCGAAATATAAAAATTTATAATAAGATTTTTTTAATTTTGGCCTTTATCAACTCTTAGCACCGAGAATAAGAAGTTAAAAACAACATTTTTTTATTAAAATATTAAAAAATTAATATTTAAGAGATAGTGAACGTAATTTTTCAAAACATTTTTACTATTTTTTAACTTTTTTATCCTCAATTCTTAGCAAATCCTTAAAAATACACTCATTCGTTCCATAAATATAATCCTTAATAAAGAAAGGTGTATAGAAGTTAGTTTTAAAAAAAAAAAAGGTGCATAGAAATTGTATTTTATGAATTGTGATTAGTTAATCAATGTCTGATGCATTAAATAACAAGTTTAATAATTGATTGATATGAAAGACAAACCATTAAAAATATGTTCCTTTAAATCTTATAATTTTTCAAAAATTTATTATCCTTGTGAGACAGAATGAGTAATATATATTATAAAAAAATGAATTACTAGTGTGATTAAATTGATATTTGATCATTACAAAATGTGAAGCATATATAATATTCATATGACAATAACGATGATAAATTTTAAAGCATAAAAAATCCGAACTATTATAATTATTGCTTATAAGTTAACAATTTTTGACTTTGGAGTAACTATTATAAGTGGAAATTTAAAATACTAGAATATGTGTTTAATAACTTCAATTACACCCAAAAAAAATCAAACAGTAACTTTATCTTTGAAAAATAAAATAAAACAAAAAAGCTAAGAAACATGTTGCTAGAAAGTCTAGAAACTGTGATTTTTTAGTTGCATGTGGGGGCATCATTCCACTAAACTATAAGCCAAAGAGAGATATGTGTCTTACTGGAAAATATATGAATAGTATATATATGTATATTTACAAAAATAAAAAAAGTTACTGGGGGCACTTGCCCCCACTTAAATACATGTGGATCCGTCCATGATCGAAAGAAGTAATATTGAACAGAGGTACTCATAAAACTAGCGTTTATCACACTCCTAAATTTCTAACCGGAACAGATGAAATTTTTTTGAAAAAAAAAAAAAAGAAAAAAGGCTCATTGCGCATGAGGCTTCTACCTTGTGGGATAAAGGAAAGATAGATGTAAGCAATGCCTTACCTTCACAAAGAGAGAGGCTGTTTTTAGGATTCAAATTTGTGACTTCTTGGCCACTAAGAAACAACTTTACATATGATCAAGGCTCACCCTCTGATCAAAACAAATCAATAAAATAAAAAATTTGTTCAAATGTGACAAATAAATAAAAACCGAAGGAAGGAGTGGCTATTGGTAACTTTCGTCCACCATCAATTTTTTTTTTTTTTTTTATAATTTTAGTCCTTAAGTTTCTTACTTTATTAAAAATGAACCCTTTTGTTGATTCCCAATTAAAAAACCAATGAAAATGTTGGCATGGCTAATATCACAGTACCATTAATCTCATCAACATATTATAAAATAGGAGAAGTTGAGGGCATTTTTGTCATTTTCATTTTCCCTCCTTCATCTTTGCTTTTTCCTCCAAATTTGTTTGTCCGTGCATCGCACGGGAATAAATATTTATCTTAAGTTATTTTTAGTAAATTTTTATTAGTACAATTTGGATTACACATAAATATAAAATTGTCCGCAAACATACAATTTGCATTTCGATATTATTACAATTTGCCCGGGTTATTAATGATCTTTTCAAAAGGAAATAATTTGAATCAAATATTGACATAAAAAATATATAATGCCTAAACGACCCGTCATATGATAATTAACGAGAAAAAACGAATATGATGTTGTAATTTCAGAAATTCTAATACAAACAAGTCATAATATAGGCAAATTGGTATTAAACATTTAAACAGAGCATCATTATGAATAATAAATTTTAATTTGGGTACAACGGAAAAAACAGATATATAAGTATTAAAGATGAGCTATAATTTGGTATAATGATTTAGCTTAATACAATCAAATATTTACTCAGTCGTGAATTCAAATTTAAAAAAAAATCCAAAAATTTATACAATATGTTGTAATTTAAATTGTGAAAAATAATGATGCGTTATTTTATACTTTAGACAATATACTTATTTACAATTATGAAGTTCTAATACAAGCAAGTAATTTGAAAGTTCGAATCTTATAAACACTAATTAATTAAAAGTGTGAAAACAAGTCTTATATTTTGGGACAGATGTAATAATAATGATAATGATGATGATGATATATATGGTAAAAAAAATAGCTGTATTTGGACTTGCAAAACAAATTACTAACAAAATGCATTTGAAATAATGGATTAAATAAAACAAAAATAAAAAATGAGTTGGATTTTTTTTAATATAAGAAATTATGTTGTTAATTAAAATTAGAAATCGCATAGTTGATACATTATTAGTTAATTTTTATTAATGAAAAAGTTGGTAGCTGAAACTAGATTCAAAGGTTAATGTTTATGACTATTCATTTCTAAATACATGTAAATCATTTTTATAAAAAGTTCATATTAACTTATTATTTAAAAAGACATATTTCCAAAATCTATAATCAATTTTTTTTAAAAAAAATAATTTTAAACCCGTGCGATGCACGGTTAAAATTACTAGTTTATAAAAAAAAGCATTAACATAACCAATTATTACAATTTTAATAATTAAAATGCTCAGAAATTTACTATAGGTTTTTGTAATCCTTGTATTCATGTATATGATAAATAATCATGAATGGTAAGGTTATATTGAAAAACTATGGTGCACTATTTTTTCATAAAAATTTACTTCTCAAGTTTATTTATCTTATTCATATGATGCATGATTAAAAAAAAATCATTTATTATTACCTTTAGTAGTTAGTTTTTGTAAAAAGGAGATTTACTAAACAGTAACACTCCTAAATAAATGATTTTCAAAGTTTTGATTGAACTGTTCGTACTTAGGCATAATAATATGCACCAAGAAGTGTGTAGATTATCTAATAAAGATTTTCTAACTTAATCAGGGCTCTTGGTTTGATTTTTTGAAAAATACTTGGTACGAAAAGTTTTATTGTCTATAATAATCCTATTCAACTCAAACAAAATTGGCTCTGATTGAGAGAGGATACATGTAATCTCGAAAAACAAAATCACAATAATATGCTTACACTACATTATATGAGAATTATCATTATCATCAACCAATCTGCGTACTAAAAAAAATTTGGTGGGTAATATTAAAAAAGTTTTTCAAACTTATTTATACATAATATAAATAAGAGTTTAATATTTGTACATTAATAGTGTAAATTTTTTTATATTGTCAGTGCATCATCCACCATCAATATACAGTATTTTTATTTATAAGTCAATCATAGCTAAACAATCAACGGTGGATAATATACTGACAGTGTAAAGAGTAAGAGTCAGTGCATACACTATTTTCTCTATAAATAATTATAAAAAATAAACTTGTATTGATAAGTTAAATCAACGTTCTTTAATCAATTAAGTAAATTATTTTCCCATAAGCAATTACCTTTTTAAGTTTTTTATCAATAAAATTACCCTTTTAAGTTTGTTTATCATATATATGTGGTTCATAACTTAAAAAATTAAAAAAAAAAAAAAACATTGATGATGCATCATATATGTCATAACTAACACGTTGACTTAAGCGGTGCAATATGAATTACTATGATTGATTGACAGCAAGTTTGTTTAACACTCATTTTCAGTTCCGTCTAGGATAAAGATAGAGACATAGAGTGATGGTTGATTATACTACTACAAGAAATGTGTGCAAATTTTGAACTGATTGTTGATATCAGCAAATTGATACAAAAAAATTCAATAAGAGTGAGTTGTTTAATCTTTTGCCTATTCACTCATAAAGGATCGACTTGCCAGTTGCCATGCTTTCTCTATAAATAAAGAAATATTGAGGCATTGAAGTAACTGCTTTCTGTTGTTTGTGCCTGAATGGTCTTCTCTTGACAGCTACTACTTGGTTTGGCATTGAAATTGGTGGCATTGAAATACTGCATAAACTTGAAAACTACTCCTCCTATTCTATATAAGAACATTTTGGAGTTTTTATTTAGGTCCTATTTATAAAACTTTTTTTCAATTTTCAATAGCATTTAATTACTTCTTTCTACAAATACTCATATTAAGTCAACACTTTTTAGAGTTTCAAGAATAATTATAGGGATAGTTTTGAAAAAGTATACTCCCTCCGGCTCGAATTATAAGCAACAAAAAACATACTACTCTTGGTTTAAAATATAAGCAAAACTAACTAACTTTATTAAATTTTGTTTCATTCCCAATACCACTTTCCTAAAACATTCCTAGAAAATTGTAATCTTAATTAATTTTTGTTTCATTCCCATTACTACTTTCCAAAAATACCTTTATTTTTTATAAATTCGAGAAAATTAAATACAATCAACTAATCTCCTTAATAAGCGTAAAAGTGGTTAAAATTGCTTATAACTCGAACCGGAGGGAGTATCAAATTTTCGCATTTCCAATACCACTAACAAATTTATCCACCTTCCTTGGTAAAATTGAAAAACCCCAAAAAACTGGAGGGAGTATGGACTTTCTAAAGTTATTGTCATTGAATGCCCACAAAGGTACGTCTCTATTTGATAGTATTTTATAGTTTTAGACATTCCTAATCATATAACATCTTTTTTTTTTTTTTCATATCCCCGTGCACATGTCATAGTCTTACACCAACAAAATATGTCCCAAAGCATAAGTATGAAAAAGGAGAGTTAGCCAAGCTAATAATAAAAAATAAAAACCTGTAAACTATCAAGGAATTCACATAATTGGGATGAGTTTATTGATAAGTGCCATGGGTACACAAAGGACAAACCCGAAAACACAACTCATTTTTCTTAGAAGTTCTGCTAGTCCTAAGTACAATCTGTGCTCTACTTTCATCTGTACAAGCCTCTAACTCCAGCACCACCAACCTTAAAAGAGAGTGAGAAATAGGGTGGGAAGAGGGTTTTGTGTTTGTAGAACTTTGGAGAAAGAGGCTTAACAAGAGATGTTGCATTTGCATATAGCTTCATTAGCAACAAACTCCTATTAAGTTATAGCCTTTTTGGCTTTCTGAAGCTATTTTTGCAATCAAGATGGAGTTTGCTCATGAGTCATGCATTCAAATACCATCAAAAGATTTATGGTAAGAAAATTTAATTGAAACCATGTGAAAGTTATGTTCTCTCAAGCCTTCTGAAACGTGCGTGAAGAAACTCCATGAAGCAGTCTGACAAATCCCAAGAAACTAAGCTTCCCGTCCGAGTGTCTTATCCAATCTTGGAGTACCACATGAACAGGTACTGAGGGGCTAAGTCCAAGTTCCTGGAACAAATCAAGTCACAAAACTTAGTACCATTGTGCATGTTAAGGAAAAAGGAGCAATATTGCTGACCAAGAACACCATTTAAGCATCAAGTCATGTTCATCAAATGTAGAGAAAGATTAAAGAGGAAAGCTAGGGAGCATTAATTGGAAGGACTTGAAAAATAAATTCATTAGAACCAAAGATTTGATAACCACATGTCCATCATCCATTTATGAACTGAATTAACCACCAGACTTGTTAATAGGTCCTTTGAAATAATTAACTTGATTTACAGGTCCAATGTTCTTATTCTCCCTTAAAAAGTGGGAAAACAAAGATCTGATGGCATGGTACATTTAATGCTTATTTTTTGGTAAAAATTGCTTCTTTTTTTATTTTTCAAAAGCTATTTCAGGGACCTTTGCATTATAAGCTTTTTTTAATGCAAAATATTTTAATCCAAACACACGTATATATGGTACACTATATCGTATATTGCATCATGTGTTGGTAGTTAGATAAATTAGTATTGCACAAGAGAGTGTACCGAGGCAAGCTCTTCAACCATTATTGGTCTATTTCCATCCTTTTCAAACAGCTCGTAGGCACTCCTTGCATGTTGCTCCCAGCTCTCCATTCCCTCTAGTTGATGCACACTTATAGCAGCAGCACAAAATTCCTCAAAATCTAACTTCCGATATTGGATTGAACTAACCTGTACCATGAATAATAACAAATTCACTTTCAGGTGAAAAAGTTTGTTAATAGCTGATATGATAAGTTAAAATTCTTCATGGAGTTACCATGTTCACATAATCCAAGACCCTTGAATCCTTTGAGGCATCGGTGGCACTCCTTAAAATAGCCTGCTAATATAAATGTTAATAGCATGAAAGTTATTTGAAGAAAAAATTAAAAAGTACAATAACTTTTGACATGTGCTGACCGTCTTGAAGTTCTGCATAGAGATTTGCCCACTTTTGTTTGGCCCTAACAGAGTAAATTGTTCTTTGAGATAAGCTAGCTGCACTAGCGTTAATGTCTTTGCAAGAGCCTGCCAAAGCGACAAAAACTTTAATAAGAATATATCCATGTCTTCTACAGGAATTACTGAGGGCTAAACAAGAAGCTTAGGGGGTGTTTGATTCGTTTTCTGTTTCCAATTCCAATTGATGTTCCTTCATTAAAGTTCGAAAGTCGGAGACTAAGTGAAAACAATTAGCATTTGATTTTGAATTAGCTTTCACACAAACCCTAAAACATAACATGCATACTGTTTCCTTGCAGCTCATTAGTGAGGTAACCAAAAAGTAGGACATATGTCATAATTGATGAACAGCACCATTAACACCAGATGAACTTTAGCTAAGTATCTCCAAATATAAGTACAAAACTTAGGTAAAGTTCTTCATGCTTGTGGTTATGTTCACCAATAACGCATAATATGTGCATTATTATTATCTTCCAGCTCATGAAAGAACTAAACAGTATAAAACATTATGTTTTCATTGATAAACATCACCATGAACATCTAAAGAACTTTACCTAAGTTATTTTCTTATAATAAAATAATGAATGATCAGACACAACATCACATACCCCTAATGCTGTTTTGCGTAAAGAAGATGAGCATATGTAAGCTTTAATAAGCTTGGGGATTATCATATCGAAAGGTATCCTCATATCATCACAATGATTTGCCAGCCACGGATGACCTAATCAAGAGAAAGCATGAGATTATACAATACGAATGTTAATACCATAAAACACTACCAATAGGAAACAGAACACATACTGAGAGCCTGAACTGCGGTTAGTCTTTTACGATAATCCTTGTTCAACAGCCTCTTTACAAAATCAATTGCATCCGCTGATAAAGAAGGCCAAGGACCTTCATCAAAACTTGGATCTGCCTTCAAAACAGCCCGAAATATGCCAGATTCTGTGCGGGCCCAAAAGGGTCGGCTTCCACACAAAAGAATATAAGCAATTACACCAATGCTCCACATATCTGCTTCAGTTCCATAAGATCTATGCAAAACTTCTGGAGCTACATAATACGCACTTCCCACAATATCATTCAACCTTTCATCTGCAAAAACTTCTTATTGTTAGCCCTCGTAATTTTAAGTTTCTGCCGAAAATATCAAAGACTATGCAGAGTTGGCAATAGATCTGACCTGGCTTTACATAGTCAGACAGTCCAAAATCAATGGCCTTCAGCGTGGAATTATCATCCTTAGAAATAAAAAGAAAATTCTGCAGCAGAAAACTAACTTTCATTGATTTTATGATATATAAATAAATTTTACAGTTTGTCATTCAGAATGGTGATTAACCTACAAAGGATGAAGAACACATAAAATAAACTCTAATTGCATGTATTTACTCAGTAATACATTTACTCTTCCGCTGGCAGTGGGACAAGAATACTGCTTTCTTTGGAAAGTGTATCAGATACTTTTGAAAATAAAAAAAACCAAGTAATATCATACAATAAATGGAATAATCACACCATGAGAACACCAACAACAAACAAGTTAAGTCTTTTCCAACTAGATGAGATCTCCCCAAGAGTCAGCTCAAGTGGTAGAGCTACATGACATAAAAGTGTTAGACCCGGGTTCAAATACCGGTGGCTGCACTTTCTCCCCCTCCATTGAAATAAAATTAAAATATTTGCCAATTAAAAAGAAAAGGCTACATGGATCAAACGTCGCAATTATGTTCCTGCAAAAATCAATTCTTCAGAGAGTTCATTTTAATGTAAATCCTTTTCGAAAGCTTCACTAAGAGCTTTTCTTGGTCTTCCTCTACTGCTAATAATTGGGTTTTCCTCCATCTAATCAAGTCGTCTAACCAGCGTTTCTAGTGGTCTTCTTCCCACATGTCCAAATCATCACACTTTTCCGCAATAGTATCACACTCACTTTTCTCTAATACATTCATTTCTGATTATGACCACTCTCCAATGCAACAAGTGTAGAAGAGATGAAAATGTTGCGTTGGAGAGTGTTGAGAAGAAGACCACTCTCTAAATTCAACACTGTTTATCTTGTTTGTCTTATGGTTATGAGGAAAAATTTGCCTTTAGCTTAAGGGGCACCTTTCGATCACCAATAACACTTGAAGCCTTCCTCCATTTCATCCAACCAGCTTGGATTCTGTGATTTACATCTTCATCAATTTCTCTATCATTTGTATGATAAATTTAAGAGGCCTAAACTATGTGATTTGTGGTATGGTATGCTACAACTAAACCGAGAGAATAACATACAAAAATACTACTCTCAGTCTCTCCCTGCGTCACTACTATCTATATGTTTGATATAGAGAATCCAGTGCAAGGAAATAACAAGGCTTAATGACACCGATCAAAAACATTGAATACTTATGCAGCTTTGCAGCTTTTAATAAGAAAAAACTACATCAGAGTGTAACAAAGTCATCCAATGATCGGATTAATCCCAAAGATAAAATAAATAATGCACACTTTCCCAGCCAAAAAGGCAAAAACAAATGAGCTTAATGAGATAATTACCTCTGGCTTCAAATCACGGTGAACAACACCCTGTAGGTGACAGAAAGCTACGACACTTAAAATCTGAATCATAACAACCCTGGCATCCTCTTCTGAGTACTTTCCACCCCTATAGATAATTAAATATGAGCCGATTAGAAACCAGAATGCCTCTTTCTACTTTCTTCTGTTTTGTGGCACAGAAAAATAGAAATTGGAGAATATAGTTACCTGGAAAGGATCTTATCCAGAAGTTCGCCTCCTTTGCATAACCTGGATAGCATAAGATACAGTACAGTGTGAGCTCCTAATATATTGACTCAATTAACACCTTCCTGATTAATCAATAAAATATCTCCAAACAATCAGCATTCTAATTGTAGTTCCTTGGAACTAAAGTAAAGATATAAGGAAAGTCATAGGTCAATTTGTATAAGAAATTATGTCCATTAAAGTTTTGCTTTCTTCATAAAACTCATTCAGCTTAGGATTATGCTAGCAGTTTCTCAACAGGAAAACAAGGATGAAAAAGGAAATATGCACTTACTCCATAACTATATAAACATTGTTGTCATCTTCATAAGCTTCATAGAATTGCACCAGATTCTTATGTCCAGTCAGAGCTCGCAATATCTTCACTTCTCTCCTTACATCCTCTATAGCAATTGCTGTTGTCATCTGCCAAACATCGCCCATATTCATAAGAACAAAGACCACGCTGATGATTTTCATAATTAACAGCCAAAAGAAAAACTGCTAGAATCCTTTGAAATATCACAATCATATATATGTGTATATATACATACATACATATATATATATATGTATGTATGTATGTATATATATATATATATGGACCCTGATTTTGTTAAGCAATTTGAAGCTGGCATGTATTTCATCAACAAACAGCTTTACTTAAAGAGACTTAACAACGTAATCAGAAAACAGCCAAATCCATAAATGTAACAAAAAAAAGGTGTTATTCAGTCAATAGCAATAATCCATCATCAGTGCAGTGATAGTAAAATGACCAACAAATCTACAAGTAGCACCATTAACTACTTCCATGGCATGAATTCACAAGAATACACAGAAGATTATATCATACCTATAACTAACACAATTATGATGAAAACAAATTAAGTACTTAAATAGAAACTACCTTAGAAAAAAAAAAACATGTAAAAGTAAGGACAAAACAAGTTCTAAAGCATCAAAGAGTAAACCATTGAATCCGGTCCTCGAACAATCATGGTATCCTCACAGACGCCTTTAAAAGTTCTTTTTGCTACCAATCAAGTCCATGAAGAAAATTTACAAGGACTTAATTGGTGACAAAAAATAAATAAAAACTTTCAAGGACTAGAGAGGCAACACCATAATCTTTGGAGGACCGATCCGAAAGCTCACTCAAACATTAAACATGATCATTAAGAGACCTTTGATTTTGGAATGACTTTGACAGCAACCTCCAGCCCCTTGAAGCTACCCTTCTTTCCCTTAGCAGAGCACGTGTAACCGAAATGGCCACGCCCTACCTCTTCACCAAGCTCATAATGAACATCAAACTGCTTAGAAAACCCAAAGCTCTTATCCAAACCAACCTCACACTCACTCCCCTCAGGGATTGTGGCCTCATTAGGCTTCACCGAACCATGGCGCCTCGCGAGCAAAGCCCTTATGTGCTTTGCAGGCGAGGGTGGAGGGAATGGCCTCTTAAAGAGGCGCAGAGGGGTTGAACTCACACTTCTTGAAGGAGTGGAGTTTGAAGAAGGTGAGCTCTTGAAGAAGCTTGGCAATGGGCTTGGACTATAAAAAGGGAATTTTTTTGAGGACCTTGGTGGGAGTGGTGAAAGTGAAACCTCTTTGTCACTTGAGAATGGTTGTAGCTGTTGTTGGTTTTGTTCTCTTTCTCCTTGTTGTGAGGTTTCAATTGGTTTTCCATGACACAGTCCCATGAAAACAGAAACCCAGAAACAGAATTAGCACAAGTTGAGGAAATGATCAGAAAGTTTGAATTTTGAAGGATGGAGGAACCAAATCAGTGAGGGTTTTGAGGAAGGAAAAAACAAAAGGGTATGTTGTTTTCAGCAGAAAGTTCAAATTTTTAGATCAGTTTGAAGGAGAAGAGGCAGTGAGTGAGTGAAGGAACAAAATTGGAGATGTTTTTGAAGGTTTTAAGGAAGATAAAACAAAAGGGTATGTTGTGTTATAACAGAAACTTTCGATGAACTTGAGGTGTGTTTTGTTTTGTTTTTTTTTGTTTTGTTTTGTTTTTTTTTTTTTTTTTTGCTGTGGTTATCAGTGATGCAAAGAGAGGATCAGAACATGGATTGAATTGCAACAAAAATAGGAAATCTTAATAGGGAGATTTTTGGTGATTTAAATTATTATTATTGAGGAAAGGAAGTAAACTTTCGTGAGTAAGCAAAGAATAGCAGAGAAGGAAAAACCAGCTAGAATTCACCTAAAGAAGAAGCAATCTATGGGAAGAAAATGATATAAGAATATAAATGGAAGAATTAATAGAAAAAACTTTGGTTAAAAATATTCCAACTAGAATGAAGGAAGGAGAAGGAGGGAAAGAAAAAGATGAGAAAAGTGAGGCAAAGATAGATGCTTAGCAGAGTCTGTAAGTAAAAGAGAAAAAGGGAAGAGAACCAATTCTCCTTTTTTCTGCTTTTTGTTGTAACCAGCAAGCCTCTTTATTTTCATTTATTTATTTAATTTTTTCTGTTATCTTCAGAGTAATGTTATTATAGAAATAGTACTACACTTTATTGGAGGGGGAGTGTTATTTCTTCTCAAATAATAATGGTGTGTGGGGTTGGTTTTGGATCCTTCCAGCCTGTCCTTATTGATCCCCCAAAAAAAAAAAAAAACATTACTTAGATGTATCCATTTCATTTGAGTATAATGTTAATCACATTTATTAAGAAACACTCTCTCACCTTGCTTCCACTGTCTTTGTATTTAGCCTTTGAAGTTTGACCCTCCTTTTGTAGGCCACTGATCTGAAAGACTGTCTTTTTCTGCTTTTTCTTTTTTAGTTTTTTCATGGTAGGTCTATTTTTGTTGCCAATTAGTGACTTGAGATCTGAGAACATTTCAAGTTAAGGGGGAATTTAAAGGTGAAAGTAGATCAAATTTGATGATTTGTTATCATAGCATTTCTTTCTTTTTCTTTGTTGTTAATGCCTGACATGATCAGGTTGAAACCCTTTTGAGTTTTCTAAATTTTTTTTTTTCATTACTTAATACTTATTATATATTAATATTACTAATGAGTATGTGAGAAGTAACAAATGGAAATGTTCTCTGTGCACTTGCCATAAAACTAGAGACAATCCCTACCTCATATGGTATTATGGTTTTATCTACTAAAGATACCAAAAATTAGTGGTAATGTGTTTTTGCACATTTAAATGTTCACATCAGTTTGACACATTTGATTAATAATTAATAATGACTCAATTATTGGTTCATAAGATGTACTTGATTAGCAGATTATAGTTAAGAGATCATACACTACACTATGGTAAGGGTGGTGAATTTTTTATTTGCAAGAGTATTTTTCAAATTTACATTCCCTGTCTCCAGCCGGCAATATACCTACCATATTTTCAAGTTTTGTTAACTACTCCAGTTAGTTAGTTTGTAGAAATTTTTGTTTGTGTCATGTCCAAGTCTTATAATGCGGGAGATTGATCTGGTTTTCTTCATCAATTGACATACTGAATAACAACATAAATAATTTTGGTATCATAATATGAATGGGAGTGACTTGGTCATCAACTCATCATGGTTGAAAAGAAATGCCATGATATTTAAACATATATTTTGGTGAAGGGGATTTGCTGGATTTGATTAAAGTTAAATCATGATTTTGGTTCATAAACTTAGAGGATCTCCACCCATGAACGTAAATTTCGTTCATAAATGGATCTCACATATTATTTTATTATTTTTCACATTTTTCCATACTTTAAGAACAACCACATTTTCACTCCACCCATAAACCTACTTTTCGTTCATAAATGGGTCCACTACATATTTCACACGCATAATATTTTATTATAAATATAACCACAATCCACTAACCAAAATATTTATTCAAAATATTTTTCTACACATATTCGTATACAAATTTATTAGAATATGTCAATTTTGAATACAGTTTTTACTCAATATAGTTTTTTTAGTAAAAAAAATTAATCCAAATCATAAAAACTAGTGCATACCAGTGAAAAAGAATACACATAGATTATTTTTGAATTGACTACATTTGAAAAAAAAAATTAACATCTGTCAGAGAGCACAGATTAAAAAAAATTAAATCTGAATAAAAAAAATTATAAATTTGTGAAAAAAAAAATACATAAGATATTTTTTTAATTTACTACATTTGAAATGAAAAAAAAACGAAAAACGAACGGCTATGATCAAATGCTAATTAGATAATGAATTCTGAAAATGGGACAAAGGTGGACATGCTCCACTTTGATTAGCTTTTCATTCAATGTATTGTATTAGTAGCCTTGGCTAATCGTTGCTTTTGTAGTGGTGAGTGAGAATCCTTTGTACTCATTGAAATAAATCATATATTAATTAAAAATATATATATATATATATATATATATATATATATATATATCATAATAATTGAGTCTAACCAGTGGAGGCTGGCACAAGTGGAAGGGGCTTGTGTCCCTTAAGTATGTGGTCGCGGGTTCGAGTCGTTCCCGAGGCGCATGTGAATGGAGCAAGCCTTACTGGGAGCATCGCCCCCGAAAGGGCCCGACCGTGGTGCGAGGGATTAGTCACCCAGTTGTGCGGGTGGATACCCTGGTTCATCCAAAAAAAAATAATTGAGTCTAATTTCATTCCAAAAGCTAATTCATAGGGAAATAATCACTCAAAATATTAAAAGTGATTCACTGTTTATATATTCGATCAATGTGACACTTAATTACATTAACATCTATAGCTCTATTAGCTATGATCAAGTTCTTAATCTAACAGTCAAAAATCTATCTCAAATGTAAATTTTCGATCTCAAATTATTCATTTGATTCATATTATGAAATTCAGTTTGATCAAATTTATTTTCTCAGTAAAATTGATTTGATACTATTGTATTTTTTTTTTTAACAGACCTACATGACAAAATATTGTTTCAAGTAAACAATCCCCCTCTTTTCTCATCGATTCCCTTGTACACTCTGTATGTAGTCTGACTTCAACCAATGTATATACTTGTATTTAATAATAAGGTTCTACATCACATAGATGGTCCCAAAATGCATGTGTCACATTATTTGACATTGTTGGTTGCAATTGAGTTAAGATGCATCTTGCTTCAAAGTTGGTGCAGCTACTTTTTAAGCTCCAATATAAAGACTTTAGAAGGATCAGTGGTTGACAAGCTAGAGATAGAAAGAAAAAACGATTGCAATCAAAACTTCAAAGATTCACTGTCTTTGGTAAGCATTGATTTATATATTCTTACAAACTTTAATTAATTCCTACTATAGTGCTAGTAGTAGTTGGGGCTTTCTTTACCCCTAATAATATTCACTTTTACTATCATTACTACTTCTTTTGATCGTGTATCTGATTCCCATGATCATGTACATTCATCATATGAAAAGGTTTAAGAATTAAGGCTTACATAACTCAATTTAGCATATCCAACAAACCAAACCAAGATCATGGCATTTGTACATTGACAAAAAGAAACCCAAATAAATGTATAAACATCACTCATAACTACTTATCTTGGTAGTGCAACTTTTTGGGTATCTATCAAGCATCAAATGCACTTTTATTTTTTCGTGGTAAAAGCTCTGACTGGCCCAAAGCTTTTAGAAAATTTAAATTCCGTGTTCGCCATTTCTTGCCACAGCAAACAAACTCACAAAAGGAAGTCCACTAATCTTCACAAAGTTAAGAGGAATAGCATATGTTCCATGGGCACAAAGCTTTTTACTCCTTTCTTCTCTCTTCTCTCTTCTTTTTCTTTTTTTTTTCTCCTTGTCCATTTTGCTATTTTTCAAGAAAAGCACAAATCTTTCAATAATTATTACTATTCTGTATCTTTTTCATGTTTGAAAACAAGGGGTTTGTTAAAAATAAGAATGTCCTAAAAAACCAAAGTTTTTGGAGCATAGGTGGCTAGTGTTATAGAATTATAGAATTATACAATTATATAATAATACTATGGTCAATTGACATAGGTATAGAAGCTACAATATAATTTAATAAAAAAAAGAAGAAGAAGCTAATATATTGCCGTATGATGAGGCTTGATGGTGGCAAAAATTAAGTTTCATTATGACTAAGTCAGGTTGTCATTTTCCAACCAACACATGATTGTTTTTGATTAATCATATACCTGATGTAAGGTATGCATTCATTAAGTTGCCCCGATGGATAAACAGAATCTTGTATACACCAAATCAAATTTATGTTCAACAGAAAAGAAAATGATACTCCTACATTTTAATTTGAGGTATATATAGCTGATGTATTGAGAAAATTAAAGAGATAGAAAGAGAAAAAAAGAAGAAGTAATCGATAAAATGGAAGAAAAAAAAAAGAGATAATGCCCATATGTGAATGTAAGAAAAATATAATTTTGTAAATATATAATAATTAAATCAAAATTATGCTAATAACAACCCATTTTCCCAATGGATAACCAAACTGCTCTATCTTTCAAAATAATCCAAACCATTTCTATTTAAAAAAAAAAAAAATCTAACCGTTATATAATATTAAAGGTCTTATTAACAAAGGTTTCTTAAATTATATTTTTATTTTGGTTCCATCATTACTATTTTTATTTTAAAGGTCTTATTAACCAAGGTTTCTTAAAAAATCTGAACCATTTCTATTTTTATTGTCATTTTGATTCGATTTCTATTGTGGGTATGGAAAAAACTTTGTTGGTAGAGGCAAACTCACTTCGGTGGTGATTTATACGCTTCGAAGGGGATTATTCTTCGGCTATTAGCTAGAGGATACACTTGGTGCACACAAAAAAAAGTCTTATTAACAAAGGTTTCTTAAATTAAAAAATTAATTATAAATATGTATTACTTAGTGTTTTATAAATCTTAAAAAATATATAAATTTTTCAATAACTTTTATTGTATTTGATGATATTTCTTGGCATTTGTCTAATAGGAGTAATATTAATAGCAGTATAGTGCACATTTTGCTTAGATGACTATATAATAGTAGTATTATAAATTTATAATAGGAGAAAAACACCTAGCTACATTGAGATATGCGTTGCTTATACTCTCTGATTCTCAGGTTTTTTTAGAAAAAAAATAAAAAATTATAAGATTTTATTCTAATTTTCAATGACATTTAATTAATTTTTTTTCACATTTATTTCACATTTTTTTGAATTTCATTATAAATTTCAAAGGTTATATTTGAAAAAATATATCAAATATTTATATTTGCAATATCAATATACGTACTAATCGTGTAAATTTAAAAAAAAAAAAAACTTATACATCCTTCAATTTTTATTATTAGTCATGCATATTTTACCAATCACATATATTAATAAAAATATTTGGTTTTCTTGATTTTGCAAGAACAATTTTATTCTCTCAAATTTACTTAAAAAATCCATGCTTGATAATAAACTTAAAAAATATAAATAATTTGGAAAAAGCTAAAAAGTGTTATTAGGGCATTGGATAAAAAAGCAAAAGAGGTAGTTTTATCTTGAAAAATGCTGAATTTAAAACATCGAGAACTAATAGATTTAAATTTCCAATACACAAATTTTTCCTTAATGAATTCCATAAACAATACATTTAGACCACTTGTTAGTCATATATACGCCCATACCCAAATAATTAAAGTCTTTAAAACAAACAAGAGAAATTCATGGAATGAGTACCTTAAAATTCATATGCAAATTTAATGACTTTTATGCTCCTATTCCGATATGGTCAGCTTTGACCACTCGTTTGCTCAAATAATTTTTTTTTTTGTACTCCCTCCGTTTTAATTTAACCGTTAGATTAGAAATTTCACACAGATTAAAAAAGTCATTTAATATTTCAATTTTGAAAAGAATTACAATATTAGATAAATTTACTATAATATCCTCAAAGTACATTAATTATCACTCATTTCACATATTTTAACACATTAAATACAAGGTTAAAGTTGGAAAAATATCAATTAATACATCATCGAATTCCTAAAGCGACAAATTATTTGGAACAAATTAAAATGGTTAAAGTGACAGATAAAATAGAACGGAGAGAGTATTATTTAGTAATTATAATTAATTATAGGGTGTTTCTAACGAGTGTCCTGACATTTCTTAAGATTACTTTCATAAGAAAAACAATCATAAGTTAGCATTTATTTTTTCTTTAGAATTTCAAAAAATACATTTTTCAATACCTTTTATTTACTTTTAGTTGTTTATCAAGTGTCATTGCATTTGCCTTAATCATTTACATAAATTAAAAAAAATAATAATATTTGGGTTTACTTAACCTCATCCCTTCCCTTAAAAAAAAAATCTTCTCCGTTAAAACTAAGAATAAGAAGTGAAAGAGTTAAAAAAATAATAAAAATAAAAGTCTTCGAAAACCAACCTACTAAATTGTAAAGTATTAAACATTTATTATTCCCATAAAAAATATTTTTTTTAGTTTCTTACCCTTAACCCTAAGGTTCAAATTAATAAAATCCATAATATTTTTTCAATCTTTAAAAATGTTACACTATAATTTTATTCTTTTAATTTTAATTATAAATTTCATTAATTTATTGTTTTACATTAATGAATAAATTATAAATAAGTGAAAAGAATAATAATTATCTCATAGAAAATAAAAAAAAAATTATTTTAGAAAATGACTTATAAATAGGATAAAAAATAATAAAATACAACTCATTCCTATATTACAGTAATTCATTTTTAACTAAATTATAGTAAAAACCAATAAAATTAGTTGCTCCTTAAATTCTTTATTAACTATCTTTTCTTTTAGATTTTTTTGGCATATTTAAGTTTTTAGTTCCTGAATTTAGGTGCTCTTTTAAAATTGGTCCTTAAACTTTTTTTTAACGCTTTGAGTCCCTAAACTTTGCTCAAATTTTGGAAATGGTCCTTTCATCACTTAAGTGGTGATATGATCGAGGATATGTCACGTCACTTTCGTCACATCGATAGGTAACGTGTCACATGATGTCGCGTGAATTTTTTAAAATTAAAAAAAAATCAAATTTATTAAAAATAATTAAAAATTGTATTTTTTTTAAAGAAAATCAAATCTTTTAATAAATTTTAAAATATTAAAAAAATCATGTTGTATCTCGTGGCTCTACATAACATTTCACTCGTCGATATTGTGAAAGTGACATGACATGTCCTCGGCTATATCATCACTTAAGTAATGAAATGACTATTTCCAAAAATTAAACAAAGTTCAGGGACCCAAGATATCGAAAAAAAGTTTAAGGACCAATTCCAAGAAAGCACTTAAGTTCAGGGACTAAAATGTTAAATAAGTATTTTTTTTCTTTTTACTAGTGCCATTTATAAATTCAAGCGTATAATAATGTCATTTTCGTGTTTAATAGGGTAATGATTTACGGAAATAGTACTAGTAGATAAAAAGTAATAATTACATAAAAAATATAATGGTATGGAAAAAACATAATTAATTTTTTGAAATCATGTTGTTCCAAAAAAAAAAGAATTATTGAAATCAAAGTAATCATTACATATTTTACTAAATGAGTTTTTTTTTTTAAATAAGACAGATAAGTAAGAATATAAGAATAATTATCTTGATTTATAACTTTTAATTTTTACTCTCATTCAACAGGGATTTCATACTCAATATGTCTTATGAAGTTAGAAATTTTTTGAAAAGTTAATAAAAATAAGGAAAACTGCATTTAGTGCATTGTATACAAAATAGTCAATTATCAGAGTAATAATTTTATGCATGTTTCTTTTCTTTTTTTGGTTTACATGGGAGGTCTGGGACTAGAACCCATGACCTAGGGGAGGGGGAAATCCTAAGTGTCCCTGCAGCCACCAACTGGGTTGTCTTACGCGGACTAATTTTATGCATGTTTCAATAGCTATGCGATTTCAATTTTTTTATTTACTATCATAATTTTAGTTTGGGAAAAAATATTTTATGTTTTTTGTACTAACTTTTTTGGGATGAAGGTCAAAGGGAGTACTCCCTTTGTCACATTATCTTAGTAAAAAATGTAAAAAAATTTGTCACAAATTAAAGTAAAAATAATAAATAAAAAATCTTAAAGATTGTGTATTATATTTATGATTGAAAATAAGTAAAAAAAATACACATTTAATTAACAAAAAAAGTAAATATGATCGATAATCTATTTATTTTTAAAGTCTTATTGTTAGTTTCAATTCTCTAAACATTTATGGAAGATTAGTGTCACATATATTAGTTGTAATGATATAAAAATTTGTGTAATAACAATTTGTGATTAATAAATAAATCATGCATTACATTGAAAAGATATTATCTTCTTTCCATTGACTAATTTAATTGATCATTTTTTTGTTGCTCACCCGATTCCCTATATACTACCTAGGTACATCCAAATTCAATCAGAATCACGTGTCTGGTTATGGCAGGTGAGTCTCCAAACATGAATTTTCTGCATCATCGAGACTTGCATGCCTTAAGTGAAACCGACCCGATTATCATTCGTCCCAACCCATGTTGGTGAGTAATTTGATCTTTAACAAGATAATGGGAGAGAGGAACTAATTGATAGTATCAGAAGTAACAAACTTTTAATTTAATCTCATTTTGTAAGTACTTCAATTTATCCAAGTAAATGTTCATTAATCAATAATTAAAAAAAAACACAAAGATAGTTAAAAAGAGCAAATATGATATTAAAAAAAATGTTACCTAAATTAAAAAGTGACTTATAAAAATAATTATCAAATTTTTTTATGATATTTGATTTATAATAATAACTTGTTGATGTGGGAAATTCTTCAAAAAAATATATAATTAGTATGTGAAATTATTAAAATTATAAAAAAAAAAATTTATAAATATATTATCATGTATTATATAAAAAAATGTGTCAACTATCTTTTGTAAATTATTGTAACAAGGAATTCATAGAAACCGGTTTTATATCTTTTATATTATTTTATGGTATAACCGTATAAGGAAATGAACCCATACGATCTCTGATAAGTTTTTTTTTTTTTTGATTTACATGGGAGGTCTGAGACTAGAACTCATGACTTGGGGAGGGGGAAATCCTAAGTGTCTCTGCAGCCACCAACTGGGCTGTTTTACGCGGACGATCTCTAATAAGTTTTGAATAACATATATATATATATATATAGATAGATAGAAATGCTTATTATACCAAAAAAAAATATGAAATTACTAAACATATGAAATTCATTTAGCAAAATCCATTTTGTTTGCATAAGGATACGTTTGTATGGAGATACTTTCCGTTATTTCTCTCGAAATTTCCTTTCAATTTTTCTCATTTGATAATCATCATTAAAACTGATTCGTTATGACTCATGATCTCGAGTTTGCTATTCATCATTCGAGTGAAGGATTTTTTTCTTAAGTGTCTTAATTTAATCAACGTAGTCCAAAATTAAAAGGTAGTTTATTCGGTCCGCCGCAAAAGAGTGGATTTTGGTGCCGTTGAACGGTTAGCCAATAAAAACAAGTCATCTCATATAATTAGTCACATCATCATATTTATTATTAAGGAATCCAATTTTAACTTTCACATTTTAATCATTCATATTTTAAGTAACTTTTAATTAATTTAATTAATTTAAATCAAATAAAATATTTCCTTTTTAATTTAAAAAATAGGATTGGATTTGTTTCTCCATTCTTCATCACAAACGCGTTCTCCTTATACGCAACAGCATTCAACAATGTTACACCATCACCAAATAGGTTTTCACCATTCTTACTATTCGAGATGGTGCTCCTTCCTCTTCTCTTCCAAAACCTTCATAAATTCATTTAGATCCATAAAAAAAAATATCATTCATAAAAACATGTATAAAAATGAAAAAATTCCTCGTTTTATAGGCTCATCGTATAACAGCTTGCCTTCCACCAAGGACTTGCAGCTGGTTACCATATGTACTTAATTAGGTACAAACGTCTAGGGCAGGAATATTTATCTAACACTATTAATCGAAGTCATTATGAAAGTAGATCATCAAAACGTCAAACATTAACCTAAAGAGAGGATCTCCATATAACAAAGATACAGAGTCAAGGAAGACCCAATAACGTGTTGGTGATGAAGAATGGAGAAACAAATCTAATCCTATTTTTTTATTTTAATTTTTTAAATAAAAAAAATATTTTATTTGATTTAAATTGATTAAATTAATTAAAAGTTACTTAAAATATGAAAGACTAAAATGTAAAAGTTAAAATTGGATTCCTTAATATAATAAATATGAAAATGTGGTTAATTACATGAGATGATATGTTTTTATTATCTTACCTTTCGATGACACCGAAACTCGTTCTTTTATCACAACAAGAAGCTCTCAACATATTATTATATGATTGACCAATTGAGAGAGACATTATTGCAACACAAAACGGAGTTTACTGTTTTTTTTTTCTTAAGAAAAGAAAGGTGGAAAATAAAGCATGTACTTTGCTTGTATTTCTCATCTGCTCTCAATTTCAGTGTTGACTACCTTTCTTTGATAACAAAAACGAAGGTGGTGATGAATGATGACAGATTGACCGCGATATATTCAATATAAATCTTTTACTCCATGTTTGTTTATGTGTTGGGGACATGATCACATATTTGCAAGAAACTTTTCCATGTAGCTTTCATATTTGAAGGTGCGAAAACATAGTTCTAAACACACATGAAACTTGATCTAAAATCATTTTTGACCTTCACTAAAATTATTGTATAATCACAAACACCGATCATGCTTCCAGTCGTTATCTTAATTATTATAAGGATTGAGATAACAAAGGTCGAAAACAAGACTAAGTAACAAGTGTGAAGTTGTAACAAAATATTCATATTAAAAGGTGCTACCGAATCACTTTCTTTTCAGAAACTTTTGGTTGTTGGGATGAAAATAATACACACAAGATGTATACATGTGGTTATATTGAAATTATCAAATTAAGTGGGGGCAATAACCTTTGGGCAATCTCGCAAAAACCTTAAAAACAAAATATATATTCTCCTAACTATATACCTATGACAATTCAAAAAAAAAAAAAAAAAAAAAAACTATATACCTATAGATTTGGCAAACTTTTTCCTAGCTATGATGGACATAATCTTACATGAAAAAAAATTATTTTTACATCTTATTTTCTCACCAAAAAAAAAAGATAAAAAGAATGTATTGCAATATATGTTTTTCGTATTATTTTATTGTGTGAAGTGATTTTAAAATAATATTACAAAATTGCTACATGATGCCTCAAATAAAAGGAAAGGTGAAATACTCCACCAATCATGCATGGGCAATTGGCCATCATGAGCCTTTATCTATAGTGGATGCTGTTTTTGCAAGACAAAAAGAAAATTCTTATTCTATTTGATGCCTTCCTACAATGCTCTCCACCTTTGTTTCTTTCCTTTATTTTTCCTCTCTTCTTTTTCTTGAGGTAATAGAATAAAGCAGCTGGTATTCAGAATGATAGAAAGAAATTAGTGAACTACTTGTTCTCCCGGACCAAGCAAATAAGTGAATATAGCTAGAGAGAATTAAACACTTAATTAAAGATAGAGAACCAGTATTAATTCCGTTAAGGAATTAAAAATTTATTTATTTTTTTTATGAAGATGGGGCCACAGGCCCAATTAAAACCCTCTAAAAAAGAGGGTGGCTGAAAGATCAACAAACAACGTAACTCACGCATTGGAAAGAAAATCTGGTACAGCATCATATATATACAATCTAATTAAACAACACAATCAAAGCATATATATCCATTCCTAGCCAAAGAGTCGGCGATAGAATTGGCTTTCGTGAAAACATGTTTTCAAGTAATAATATTTCCTAAAGGGAGAATCTGTCTAATGGCTGCAACAAGTGACGCACAAGGTTATGTTGGCAAGCACTGCACCCCCTAGCACCCATCATCAAGCAACTTGATAATTTACATGTTATTGTTAGATGGAGTAGTATTAAAAATACCACGTTGCTACTTATTATTTTGTTATTAATTAGTAGATAATTTGAGTGCTAGCTGCTGCTAATCAGTAGTAATTCACTTGAGATGTTTATTTATGCCAGGGTCAATTTTTTATTTATTTTTAGTAATCAACAAATATATTTCATCAAAGACAATCATGTTTGGGTATTAAATATTTTTAACGCAATTACTCCTTCCGGTCTTGATTATAAGAAAAATAACTAATTTCACATTTATTAAGAAAAGTTAGTTGAGTACATTTAATTTTCTCAAATCATAAAAAAGTAGACTACTTTAATATATAAACTTACATTGGGAATGAAACAAGAATTAAATGATTCAACCACTTTGTAGATATATTTTAGGAATGATTGTATTGTAAATAGAAAACTAGTTAAATTTTACTTATATTTAAGACCATTAGTGAGTTTTTTTTTTTTTTTTTGCTTATAATCAAAAGCGAAGGAAGCACATTATCATGAATTCGAACTCAAAAATTTTAAGTTAAGTACTTAAGTTAGAACAACCTTGCACCATCCTTTATTACAAGCTAAGGATAGAGGTAGCTAACTAAGTTTTGTTGAGTGTTTATAGAGTTGGTTTAAATTAGGTAATGGTAATATTAACTAGCAGTTTCTTTAGGGTTACTTATTAAAAATTAAAAAAGAATTAGTAAGTTTATAGAGGAAAGTGAGGTTTTAAAAGTTTTGGGCAACAATGTGTTTAATTTCTCAATACAAGCTTATATATTTTTTTAGAGTAAAATATTACCAATCTATTTGGTTCGTTCTTCAAATTAATCTTTAAAAAAACTAGTTATTGAATTTAAAAGTTTAAAATGACCATATCATTTTTATTTATTTTTTTAAATGACCATTTCATTGAGCTTCTTAAAAACTTATAATTCGACGTCATGTAAATATTACTGGACCAAAATTTGCATTATATAATAATCATTTAAAGTTTTAGATATTTAATTTTACAATGTTTTTTTTGGAAGACTTTGTATATTTAAAGTGAGCACTGACCATCAACAAAGCCCAGCACAGTTGGTAGATAGTTGGGTTCCTTAAGCATGATGTCAGAGGTTCGATCTCTGCCGTGGGTATGAAAAATGCTTTGTTGGTAAAGGCAAAACCCACTACGGTAGGGATATACTCTTGATGTACACAAAACAAAAAAAAGGGACCACTAACCATTGTATATTTCTGAAGTATCGATCTCTATTTTTTAAGTTACTCGTAGTTACTAAAAAAGAAATAAATAGTACTTCTTCTGTCGCTACATATAAGACATTTTTTATACTTTTATTTTGTCCTTATTTATAAGATTTTTTTGTCAATTTTCAATGATCATTAATTATTTTTTTCTACAAACACCTCTATTTATTTAATATTTTTTAGATTTTCAATAATATTAATAGGGGTAATTTTAAAATTATATATCAAAAATTCATATTTCTAATACAATTAACTAAATTATATATTCTATTTTTCTTAATGAACGAGAAATCCACATAAGAATCTTATATTCAGAGACGAACAAAATACTAATATAAAAAATGCATTTGTTAACGCGCAAGAACATGGGGGAGAACAAAGTGGTGGTGGAGGTGGGAACTCTCCAATGCCTTGGGGAATGTTATCGAGTAGCGTGCAAATATATTATGCAAATATATTGTGCAAATATATTATACTCTCTCAGTTTTATATGTAGTGTGTTTTAAGGTTATGCACGAATTTTAAGAAATTGTTAAATGATATTCCCTCCCTTCCTTATTATTTGTCAATTTTTGGAGAGATTTTTTTTTTCTTTTTATATGTAGAATTTCAAAAGTGTAATAAATATTGTTTTCCATGTTTGCCCCTATTTAATAAGTCTTGGTTTACGTAAGTAGTAGAGAAAAATTAATGATTATAAAAACGGAAAGGATATAGTTGAAAAAAACATAATTAATGTATTGAAAATCTAAGTAATGATTAGATTTCTTAAATGACGTATTTTGTTGAAATATGACAGATAAATATGAACGAAGGGAGTATAAGGATTTGTTGTATTTTGACTATAATGCCCCTAGATAATCATTATTGAAGAAAGAAAGGTATTGGAAGTGAAAAAGAGAGTGTAATAAATAGGGGCGTGTTTGGAAAAATGGCATTAATTATGTATTGGGTTTATAAAAGAACAAGACTTATGAAATATAGTACAAATACTAAAACATTACATATGAAATGGAGGGAGTACTTGATTGTAAAGATGGCAAAATTACCGGATCGACGGGTAATATTCGTAAAGGGTTGGGTCTGGACCCGTAAATTTGATGATAATTGTTACTCCCTCCGGTTCTATATATAGGGCATACTTAACCGTATTCCCCGGATCAAAGAAAGTTGTTAGTTTTGTGAATTTTATGAGAATATATTGTAACATTACAATTTTACCCCCTCTACTTTACTTCGAAAGTTCGCATTCATTAATCAATAACAAAAAAACATAGTTAGTCAAAACATTTAATAAAGGCAAAAAAGATAAAAAAAAACAATTAATGATCCATAAGAAATATAAAGTGCCCTATATATAGGACCAAAGATTTCTTCTAGAAGGTGCCCTATATATAGAATCAGAAGAATTATTATTTTTTTCCCTATTTTTTTATTTTATTTTATTTTTTAAGATTGTGGGTACACGTAGATCAGTTGGGTATTTATAGACTCGTTGGGTATTTTCCCAGCGGGCAACCGTCCAGGTCTGGTAAGTCTAGATCCAGATTTACATAAGCGGGGCAGGTAACGAGTAGCGCCTATACGAACCCACTCAGACCCATTGTCATGCCTACTATTTATTTTGCATTATGGAGCAGAGAACACTACCCCCTCCGTCCCATAAGTTATAGGAATATTTTTTTAGGTCATTGTACACAAATTAAGAAATGAGTAAATAATGTAAGAATTTGATATATTTTGACTAAATCACCTCTATCTAAGAGGAAGAATAATAATAAATGTATGAAGATTATGTTGAAGAGAGACAGATAAATGGATGGTGAAAAAAATGATGTAATAAATAAGGGCATGCTTGGAAAAAGGGTATAAATAAGTATTAAGTTTCTAAAAAGACATAATTTATTAGAAAAGTAAATTTACTAAATGAACATAACTTGTGGGATGGATCATGGAGTACCTCATTTCTAAAATATTCCAATTTAGAATATAAGGAAAAAAAATTAAAATTACGTTTGTTAAGGAATGAAGTTAGTTGATTGTATTTGATTTTATCAAATTTATCAAAATAAAGGTATTTTAGGAGAATAGTATTGAGAACGAAAAAAAATTAAATGAGATAACAGTTTTCTAAGTATATTTTAGAAAAATAGCATTGAGCATGAAACAAAATTTAAGAATGTTAGTTACTTTTGCTTATATTTTTGGGTGTTGCTAATAAATGTCCTTGCCCTAAGGGCATTTGTTAAGAAACAAAATGGGTAAACAAGTATTGGAAAAATATATATGCTAAACTTATCATTTTCAATGCAAAATAACCACTTTTGATTGCTTAAACAAGATTAGCATTTTCCTATATTTTAAACAAAAAGAAGTGTGTTTTTTCAAATGGAAGGGAATAGTATCTTATATCTTATATATAAGTTCCTAAAGTTGATTTACAGGTAGATTAAAAAAATTATTGTAGCTGTTAGCAATTAGAGCCGACAGAAAAGCACGACATGATCAGGTTAGTCCAAATAAGCACGGCAAATTTTCGGGCTTGGACAATAATTTTGGAGCACGAATTATACCCGTGATTTTTTTAGCACGATTTGCAAAGGCATGAAACACAACCGGGCTAACACGGCACGACATGACAACCCAATTTATTTAAATTTTTTATTTTTATTTTTAATTTGCTGAAGTTTTTTTTGCTGAAAATGGAAAGAAAAGAAAATGATCCACTATACTATAAAATGCTTATTTACTTATTTAATAATACATATATGTCATTCAATACATATAATCAGTGCTACTACCAATTATCAGCTATTATCATACGTGTGTAAATATATATATATATATATTTAAATTGTTGCTAGGTAGGCACGCAAAAACACGAAACACGCACGGTAAAAGATCATTTTTGAAGCATGATTTTAAGCCGTGCTTTTTAGGCACGGCACGGTCAAAACCCGAACCCGAACCAGGTGGACACGAACTAGGCATATCACGAATTGCCACCTCATCAATCAACGATATTGGAATTGATAACATTTGATATATTTTCTCAAATTACCCCTCTAATTATTATTGAGACCTTAAAAGTATTAAATAAATATGGATATTTGTGGAAAAAAAACAACTAATGTCATTGAAAATTTGACAAAGTGCTTATTAAAATGATCAAGGCATTATTAAAAGTAAATAAAGGGAGTTGAGGGAGTAATTGACCATTTAATAGAAGATTTTTCGTGGGTACCCTCTCGAAAAAAAGGGTTTGCGTAGCCCAATAAAAAAGTGCGACATGTTTTTTTAAGCCATATCAACTAGGCATATTTTCATTTTATAAATTTTGTAATTAACTCCTTGGGTTATTTATATAAAAATATTATTTTTACCCTAATATAATTTATCCAAAATACCCTTTGTTAATTTTTTATTTTTCATTACTTTTTCATTTGATTAGTTTTCCATTACAAAACCACCCTACATTTTTCTTCTTCAATCTCATGGTCTTCCCCTGGTTTTCTTTAGTATATTCATCCTTCTTGTTTCTCCGGTGTTCATTCCCAACCCCCGTTCTTGTTCTTCCCAATATATACAGGTTTTCTTCTTCCTTCACCACCTCTGCTCCTCTTCTTTCCAATGAAAAGGAAGACAACAATTTTGTCAGTGGTGACAACGACAAGGGGTTGCTATGGCAGCGCAACGAGTCCGAGTAAAGTTTCAACGAATTAGGGTTGGAATGGGGACGAATTGGCGGTGGTTGGGGTTTGAATTAGGGAAGCAGTTTGACTGGTGGCAGTTAATTAGGGGTGCGCTAAGGAAGAAGAAGAAATGGCAGAGATGAAAAAGAAATGGCAGGTGCAAGTGTCAATTAGGGAGAGAGTAATAAAATGATTAAATACATTAGTTACTGTACATAGAGAAAGATAAAAGAGGAAAGTATTAAAATAATCATTGATTTATTAAAAAAAAGTAAACATTGAAAAATAGAGTAATTAATTTGATTGAAAATTAAAAAATGAACTTATAAATTAAAAAAAAAAATCATCAATAGAGACTTATAACGTATTTGGATACGCGTTTCCGAACTCCAAAACACAAAAGCCAGAGGGAGCTTTGTGAGGAACGTGTATTTGAGAAGTTTAAATGCAAAAGAAACACAGGCTTATATTAAAAACTGACGAAGTAATTAGCACCTAATGTTTGCTTTGTAAGATTATTAGCGCCCGTTTGGATTGAAAGTGAAAAATCACTTTTTGCGATGAGAAAACACATTTTTTTTGGACTTCAATTTAGAAATTATGTGAAAATGAGGTTTGCAAACGCCAAACACACATATGCTTTAAAAGCATGTTTGGTTATTTTACAGAAAATCAATTCTGATCTCAAAATCATGTTGGAGCAAAAATAACAGTTAATAGAGTTGATATTCCGGAATTGATTCTGAACTAACTAACCGCAGAACCAAACATACACTAAGTTGCCTTGCAAATTGCCAAATTGAATTTGAAAAGTTGGATACCCCTTTTTCAGGGACAATTAGGTTTTATTGTTTGTTTTGGATAAAGATAAAGATGCTATGTTTTTTAAAAAGATTTTATTAATTAAGCACGTAAAAGTGGTTATTATTTTTTTGAAAGAAATAAAAGTATAACTGTTTTGATTTAATTGATGTATCATTTTCAAGAAATAATAATCACCTTGAAGTGTTTATTCTCAGCCCTAAAGGTAAGGTTAAGAAAGTCATTTTTAAAAGGCTTATTTGAGTTTTTAGCCCCTGATTGGAATTAGTTCTTAAACTTTTTTCGATACTTTGAGTCCCTAAACTTTACTCAAATTTTGGAAATGGTCCTTTCAACATTTAAGTGGTGATATTGCCGAGGATATGCTACATCACATTCGTCATATCGATAGATTACGTGCCAGATGATACCACGTGAACTTTTTAAAACAAAAAAATTCATATTTATTAAAAATAATTAAAATTTGTATTTTTTTATAGAAAATCGAATCTTTTAATAAATTTTAAAATAAATTATTGTTTTAATTAAAAAATCATGTAGTGTCCCGTGGCTCTATAGAACACGGCACTCGCCGATATTGTGAAAGAAATTATTATTACACAATTGTGCATGTTTGATATAACTGGTAAAATGAGATTATGTTTATTTTTTCTGTGATTATAATCTTAGCTATAAAAGATAATTAAAAATATTATAATCTGTTTATGTTTGGATATCTTAGCCGAAAAATAAATTTAAACTAATCTGTTTTGTTTGGATAGTGTAAAAAATATTATTTTTATATAGTAAATTATAAGAAAGGGTGTGATGTGACAAGTAGGTAGTTAATGTGATGGATATAAAAAAAATAATATCCCGCTGTTATGAGGGAGCTTATAGATTTTGATTATTTTTCCAAAAATATAAGCTAAGATTATAATCTATATTGCAAACAAACATACTACTTATGATTATTTTTGAAAAATAAGTTAAAAAAATTAATCTTCATCTCAACCAAATATGCACTCTCCGAGACCTTTGATATGCTTGTCTTGTATCCCATAAATAAGAGTCATGTTACATTGTAAACTTTTTTTCCAAGAAGAGAAATGCTATTTCTCCATTGTTCTTTCTATGGAAAAAAAAGAAGTAAAATTCATTAGATTATGATAAGATGAATTCAACTATGAAACCAATAATGTCAAAAAAAAAAAAAAACTATGAAACCAATGAAATTGAATTAAACTGAACTAAAAAACAAACTTTGGTTCAATTTTATAGTTCGGTTCGATATTTTTTAAAAGTGAAATCGATTCGATTTACGGTTTTAACTTTTATAAATCACATGAACCGAACCGAACCAAAAACTAAATTTAAGTAAGAAAATCAGACCTAGCTTCTTCTTCTTCTTCAGTATCGCGTTTCACTGTTTCTACCTCTGGTTCTACTTTCAAACTCTCTCTCTCACACGACCTTCACTTAGCTTCAGCACCGTCAAGCGCCAAAGGTCCCTTACGACTCCCTCGTTTCAGTTTCACCGCGACAGGTCGGAGACTTGCTTTGGTGAGCACCAATTTCTATTTGTTTTCCAAATATTATTGTGCAATTGTGTAATATTTAGAACTTTTTCATATCTTATGATTGGGACAAATGCTTGGTTATGTTTAAAATCAATTTGGTTTGAGGATAAATGATTTTAGATGGTGAGTGAATGTGGCTTTTGTTAATGTTCCAACATTTTTGCTAAGCAATACCAAATAGATGCATTCTCTTTGCAAACAAAATTTCAATGCTTGTATTTTCCTTTTTTTAAAAAAGGCAAGCATTAATATTGTGTTCTAGTTTTTTGACCCCCTAGTTAATTAGTTGACCCCCTTATTTATGTAAAAATCCCATAATAACCGTATTAACTTCCAATAATCCCAAAATACCCCCTCTTAAAAAAAACAAATTTAAACAACCCACGCTTATATATTTTAACAAGCACGCTGAGGGTTGTAAAATTTAATTTTTATAAAACTCGCTGACCCTAGCGAGTGTTATAAAATCAAAATTTTACAACCCTCGTTGACCTCCTGCGAGTGTTATAAAATTTAATTTAATTATAAATATAATTAAAATTTTATAAAATAATTAAATTTTATAACACTCGCTGGGGTCAGCGAATTTTATAAAAATTAAATTTTACAACCCTCTGTGCCCTCAGCAAGTGTTATAAGAATTAAACTTGGGTCGTACTTTTTGGCCCCATCATTACTCAACAAACCCCATTTTATTCCGCCTTATACAAGGCGGACGTGCAAATTTTCACTTTCCGCCTCTTATCAATCGGTATGTTTCCGCCTTTCACTAGTCGGATAAGTGAAAATTTGCACTTTCGCTTTGTATAAGGCGGAATAAAATGGGGGCTGGTGCCTGGTGAGTAAAGTGGTGGGGGTCAAAAAGTAAATGTCTTAAATTTTATACCACTCGTTGAGGGTTCAGCGAGGGTTATAAAATATTTACCACAGCATGCCTGTGATCTCATGCATGTCTTAAATTTTATAACCCTCGCTGGGTGTTCACGAGCAACTTATAAAATTTAATTTTTATATAACTCGCTGACGAACATGCCTGTGATCTCATGAACATGCCCATGATCTAATATTTACCACAGCATGTTTTAACAGCGAGTTTTGTTTTGGGCCTGGCAGGTGGAGTAATCTCATGAACATGCCCGTGACATTGAATTCGTCTCAAAGATTCCGAAATTTTAAAAAATGGAGGATGAAGAAGAATCTCCTCAGAGTATGACCACTATTTCTCGTCACTGTTTCGGTGATGATTCTGAAACCGAAAGCCCAAGCTTTTGCATCTCCATCATCGAGGTCCTCTCTTAAAATTTTTTTATATTATAAAAAAAAACTAGCATTTACTATAAGCTGCAAGAAAAATAGCCGAATCACTGTTTTTTTTAGTATAAACAAACAGTCCCATATTCCATTGTTTGAATATTTTGATTCAGAATATGAAGGAGGAGTATGGGTTATTCGTGTGGCTCGCTGGGGTCTGCGGAATCTTTTCTTCTAATGCCGTGGAAAAAGAAAAGATTCCTCTTTGCCTCTGAAATCGCATGCTGTAGTTTATCTCCCTCTCCCTCTCGTAGGTGCGGTGTGATAAGTTTTTTTGAATGCTTTTATTTGTTGTTATTGTCATCCTGTTGTAGCTCAAGTCCAGTACTGTTAGCTTCAACAGTCCGTGTAAGTGTGTTATGAGTTGTGATCTCATGTTATTATATATATACATATATATATATATATAATTATATAGTCAAATTTTAATTTTCTAATCTGGACGAAATTATACAGTGCTAACTTTTCATTGGGAGGAAATAGTTGAGTTCTCAATGTACAGTACCGTACCATAATTGCAATGTTTTGGCAAGTAGCAAGAGACAACGAGTTTAACTTAACTTTTCTTCATACCAAATATTTATATGACCATGACCCTCCATGATGTCGAAAAGGGCCAGGTACAAGTCATGAGCACAGTCATATTATCCATACTCTTTAAACAAATCAATTAATTCATACTTCAGAAGCAAACACAACATTCCAGGGACAACCTACTAATTCAATTTGATTCCATGAAATTTTTAATATTACTTTCAACTCACTTCATTACTAGGGGTACAATTATTATTCGCAACTAAATGGTCTACATTCCAGGGAGATTTTATAAGCATTAGGCCTTTTCTATGAAATAGTCTGTTTTTGGCCCTTTCTGTAGTGATATTTGAATAAGTCCAAATGGAACAAGCACATTTGGAATGTTTTCTGTGAACCTCACAGATGCAAGGAGGTATTTTTTTGGTTTGCTGTTATTTCGGAAAAGTGGTGAACTTTATCTCCTCAGTTGCAGTTGCAGTTGCAGAGAAGATGCGACTTTCACTGGTGTCTACTTGCAATCTGTCTAGGATTGTTTCTTGAAAACCTTTTTTTTCCTTTTAGAAATTTCTATACTTATTTAGAATGTAATCTGTTTAAAATGTATTTGTGAACCTTTGTATTATTGTTGGATTTTTGTTGTGGCACTGGTTGTTGGATAATTTGAGGCATGAGGCCATTTAGATTTGAGTCATGGTACTATTTTGTTGATAGTAATTCAGGTTTGAGAGCTTGTGGATTTGTCTAGTGTTACTGTTGTACTTGCCCCTTTATCGTGTCTGCGTTATTAATTTATGTATGCATGGTTGCATCTAAAGATCTCCTTTTATGTGCTGGTGAATAATTCAGTATATTTCCTTCAGTGTTTTGAGATTAATGTCTTTTGAATGAAATAAGATACAGGGTTTTTGTGATTGCGGCTACGGCTGGCTTGATTAATTGACTGTTGCATCTGTTGGTTTAGAAATTATGAATAAAATTGCTGAAAGACCACTTAACGGGGGTGTAGAAGATGATGATGAAGATGAAGCTGATGATGGCCTTGAAGCCTGGGAGAGAACTTATGCAGAAGATAGATCATGGGAGTCTTTGAAAGAGGATGAATCCGGACTTCTTCGCCCCATAGATAACACAGCCATTCAGCATGCCCAGTATCGTAGGCGTCTTCGTGCCCTTGCTTCCTTAGCCGCTACTGCGCGAATTCAGAAGGGACTTATTCGATACTTATACATTGTTGTTGACCTATCCAAGGTATTCAATTTATTACTTTACAGCTTGTGGGAATATAAGATTTTATACTGGTGTTCAGTTGAGTTTTTAATCATTTGGCACAAGTAGCAATGCTCTGGTCACTAGAACATCGAGTTTCAGTGGGAGGAGATGATGCTTATGTTAGAAAACCTCCGTGAATACACTTGTGAAAGTTGAATTTACTTAATTTTTTCTTGGCTGACATTTCTTCAATATTTGTAATACCTTTTAAGAGACCTTTATATTTTGAATTTTTATCATTTGAAGGCAGCTTCAGAGAGGGACTTTCGACCAAGTAGGATGGCTGTTATTGGCAAACAGGTTGAGGCGTTTATTAGGGAGTTCTTTGATCAAAATCCACTTAGTCATGTTGGTCTGGTGACTATAAAAGATGGGATTGCTCATTGCTTAACAGAACTTGGTGGCAGTCCTGAGTCCCACATTAAAGCTTTGATGGGTAAACTGGAATGCTCCGGTGATGCCTCCCTTCAAAACGTACTAGAGCTTTTTCTTGGTTTTCTAAATCAAATTCCATCGTATGGTCATCGAGAAGTTCTGGTCTTATATTAAGCTCTTAGTACATGTGATCCTGGTGATCTCATGGAAACCATCCAAAAATGCAAAAAGAGTAAAATAAGGTGCTCTGTCATTGGTCTCGCTGCTGAAATGTTTATTTGCAAACACCTCTGCCAAGAAACTGGAGGAACTTATTCAGTGGCACTAGATGAGGTCAGTTTCTTGATTTTGATGGAAGCCATATAGCGCAAATACAACTTGTCCTCCTCTATAAGAATGAATTAAGTTTTTGTGAACAAGCAACCTTAATCTAGACAAGTATTTAGAATATCACTGGTCACCTTAGAATAGGTCAACATTTTTTTAATGTTAGTTTGTATTTTTGATGAATGTATGCATTATTTAGTTATGTACATCTCATGCAGGCCCACTTTAAAAAGTTAATTCTTGAGCATGCACCGCCGCCTCCAGCAATAGCAGAGTATGCTACTGCTAATTTAATTAAAATGGGTTTTCCACAAAGAGCAGCCGAGGGTTCTGTCGCAATTTGTACATGCCATGAAGAGGCTAAAACCGGAGGGGGATACATTTGTTCAAGATGCAAAGTTCGTGTCTGCGAGCTTCCCACTGGATGTCGCATTTGTGGCTTGACGCTTATTTCTTCACCTCATTTAGCGAGGTCATATCACCATCTTTTTCCTATAGTGCCTTTTGATGAGGTCTCTCCACCATCTCAAAATGATCCAAGAAACAATTTCTCGAACACTTGTTTTGGTTGCCAACAAAGTCTTCTAACTCAGGGTAAGTTTCTGTAGATAGGTAGTCATGATTGAATTTCTTCATACATTTTCAATTTGGCAATGCATAATTTTGTCATCAAGGCTGACATTCTCTGTCAAATAAACTCATATGTCACTGCTTTAACTTCTTTAAGGGTGAAATATTATTAAAGATAGCAAATACATCTGTAATCTCTTAAGTTATTCCTTAGAATTTATTCTTCCAGATATTATGTAGAAAATTCATAAATTAGTAATGGAAGTAATTTCATGCGATGTGTGTATCCAACTTCATTTATTTAGTGGATCTTATGTTAAAAGGATTTAGCCACAGTAAAGGACATCAGCGACAGCCCTATCGAGTATTAAGATATGGAGTTGGCTTTCAATTTATAAATACATACCTGGGAATTGAACATTTAATATTGTGCATCGTAAGTTTACAAATAGAATCTATAATATCTATTTGTGAAAAAGCACCCAGTTAACAACAGAGAATTGTAATATATTAAGGCCTACTAAATGAAGACTGTTCTGGTTCTGTTTTTTGAATGCCAATCAAACTCTTGGTTCTGCATTATGCTCATGGAACAATGTCTTAACCTTGAATTCTATATAATATGATATCATTGCATTATACTAAGGAATAATTTGTGCCAGACATTAAAGCTTTAGCTTACAAGTCATCATGATGAAGCATTTATGTTCTCAGGATAGAGTTGATGGTAAAATTATGCAACTAGCCCACATTTGAAAGAACCAGGGCTGCTTAAGGAACACAGACAAAAGTAGACTCTATTAACATGTATGCATTAAGCATGCTACATACAATTACGAAGGAATTAAATTTTTGAAGGAACATGATTTTAAGTGATTGGTCATATTTGTGTGAATATATGGCAGAATTTGTTGACTCCTTTTGGTCAATGGTATTTATTTAAATACATGACATATGCTGTAACTCAGGAAACATACGTGAATTGGTTTTTGCTACACAAGCGAATTGCTGAAACTCTACACTAGTATCAGTTAATGCTGTAATGTTCTTGTTATTTGTCTTCTCTTCCAAATAGTATTGCATGTTAAATATGTTCTTGCTTAATTCTCCTAAAACTGATTGTGTCTCAGGAAACAAGCCTGGACTTTCTGTTACTTGCCCAAAATGCAAACAACAATTCTGCCTCGATTGCGACATTTACATTCATGAGAGCTTACATAACTGCCCAGGCTGTGAGAGTTTTAGGCATTCCAAGTTAGTAACTGCTGCACAATGATTTCCGATTTCCATCCTTCAGCCCTTGGCATAAGACTGCACTGTCTCCCTCTTGTTATCATATTGCATCCATTCAAAGTGACAGACTAACATTATCATCTGCTCATAGATCACAATGGTTTTGGCCTTATGCTAGCTCATAGTCAATTATTCCAAGTGGATAACAGAAGTGAGACTGATATTGTTCATACTATGGTGAGATTTTTTTCTTCTCATTTTAGATTGCAATGATTTTTGATCCTTTTCATCACTTAGTTTTTTGCTGGAAATTAAGGCACATGTAACAATACCCTCTTTTTCCCTCCATGTTAAAGTTGAGCATGGATGTTTCCGATTCTGTGAGGATGTTTGTTTATGTCTAATTTAGAAGCGAGTGGTAAAATCTTGTGAGCTCGTTTTATCTTTGGGATGACACCACTGTTCTTGGTAACGGATACATTTTGATGATTAAATTATCAATGCAAACATTATACAAGATGTGTTTTGCTTTTAGTAAGCACTGTTGTGAACTTCCAACTCTGGTTAACATGTTTCGCAATTTTAGTATTAGTATTTTGTCCAATGCAACATACTTTGAGTAGAAAACATTTGTTGTAGAAAATAACTTTACGAAGAACCTTTTGTATCCAAAGTTGTAGTTCTCATTTAACTGTTAAAATGGCTTCTAAAATAACTCCATGAGAACATGTTGTCGCAAGCTTTAGACACACTAAAGCTATAGCCTTTGAGCTCATAGTATAAATGTATTCTATCCTTTGAAAAAATAAAAAAATGTGTGTTATAGGCTCAGCACACATCTATGTTTTAACATGCATAACAATTTGCAAAGAGGATCAGCACGAATATAGGGTGAGTTAGATATGCCAAGTAATGAGAGATAACACGTCAATTTTAGTGAAGTAGACAGTTCTTTGTCCCCGGATTGTTGCACAATTCCACAAGGATCTTTTGTCCAGTACAAGTCTATTTACAAAACGAAATACCGGTAATTTTTGTCTTATGATGTCTTTGATTTCTTAGTGACCGTAAATAAACACACCCATATTATTCGCATTGTGGTTGTATGGGTGGCTAGATTTTTATCTGTGTAAGGATGGGATATTTACAATAGTGGCAGGAATGATTGCAGAGAGCAAGTATGTGTGCCTTTGTTTGTGAGATAAAAAGATAGGTAAATGGCAGAGGCATATTCCATGTATGGCATATTTCACTATTTTGCTGGGTTGCATGATAGTTGTACGGGTACGGGGTACGACAATTTCTAAAAAACTAGGGTATGGGTACGTTTATATATATATAATAATAATTTATTTTATTAATATAATTATATTTAAATTTAAAAAAATGGAAAAAAATAAAATCAGTAAGGTAAAAATTAAGTTAAAATTAATAATAAACGCTTAAAAATTATTTTGATGTAAAAATTAAAAAAGAAAACATTAAGTTCAAATTAATAATAAACACTTAAAAATTAAAGATTTTTCAAATAGAATTAGCTTACTAGTTACTAACAACATTACCATATTTAAAGAACAAGCTTACTCAATCAGTCAATTAAAGATGCAACAAATCAGTATTATACTATGATAAAATAAGCGAGCAGCACGACGAGCGAACGACAGAGAGGAGGCAGAGAGGGTGCTTCGAGAGATAGAGAGGAGGCAGAGAGGGTTTGCTTCAAAACTCAACCCTAGGATAAGATTAAGATGTCTAAAGTTGTGAATAAAAAAAAGAGTGAAGACCCACTTTGGTCCCTGTCGATTTTGCACAATACCAATTTGGTTCCTGACAATTCATAATATCACATTTAGTCCCTCAAAAAAAATATTTCATACCAATTTTGTCCCTAACTTTTTTTCCATACCAATTTCGTCCCTCAATATTTTCTTCCATACCAACTTGGTCCCTCAATTTTAAGGACCAAATTGGTACATCTGAAAATCTTGAGGGACTAAATTGATATGAAAAAAAGTTGAGGGACCAAATTGGTGTGGAAAATTTTTTTTGAGGGACTAAGGGTGTGTTTGTTTTGGGTGATTTTGGGGGAGGGGATTTTGGGAGGAGAGAAAATGAGGGGGGAGAGAAAATATGGCGGGTCCCATAAGAAAATATTTTCTCTCCATTTTCTCCCCAATAGAAGAGAGAATGAAGAGAAAACTAGAATTGACATGTAAAATTACTCATCTGTCCTTCATTTATTCATTTTGTTTGAACTTTTCTTGTATTTTTTTAATTTTTTTATTTAAAAAAATAAAGCATTTTTATTTCAATAAAAAAACTGTTTTTTAATATTTTGGACTTGAAATTTTTATTATTTAATAAATAATTGAATTAAAAAAAATTGGTTACATAAAATATACATACATGTGAGAAAGAAAAAAATATTTTTATTTCTATTTTGTAAAATAAGGGTATAGTCGTCTTTTGATAAATTTATTGTTTTCTCTCTTCCCACTTTTCTCTTCAACCAAACAAAAGGAAAGAAAACTCAATTTTTCTCTCTTCCCAATTTCTTCACATTTTCTCTCATACCAAACAACCATAAAATCTACTCATTTTCTCACCATAATCTATCTTCCCTATTTCTCTCTACCCATTTTCTCTCTTCTCATTTTCTTTCCTACAACCAAACAAAGCATAAACGTGGTATTATGAATTGTCAGGGACTAAATTGGTACTGTGCAAAATCGACAGGGACCAAAGTGGGTCTTCACTCTAAAAAAAAAAAGAAAAAGAAATAAAATTTTTCAATTTTAGTGGTGTTGTGTCGTACCCAATTGGTGGGTACGGTACCCACCGCGTATCCCGGCGTACCCAAATATCTACCCAAGTTTTTTTTAAAATTTTTTTTGTTCGGGTACGTACCTGTACCCAAGCCGTAACCGTACCCAAAAAATACTCGGTACGTGTACGGCTCCTAAAACGGTGTACCCATGCTTCAGAGCTATTTTGGTATAAAAGTTTCAACCTAATGGAAAATCTACTATTTTTCACTTTTTGCAAACGTGATTCTAGATATACTTTAAAAGTTATTTTATATAATTGTCAAACATATTGTCACAAATTTTAAAACCATTTACCTCTCCTATAATGATTATGGAGGCTCCAAAGTAGAAACCAAACACGTAATTTGTGATTGTGGAGGGAGAATGTAAGGCAAACCAAGATAAGACGAACAATGGCATTGGAGACAAAGGGATCGGAAGCAGTGAAAAGTGAGAAGTATAAGCATCCAGGGTGAAGATTGTTCATGTTATTCAAAATTTTTAACAATTTTTAAGTGATTTTTCTAAAGTGTACCTCAGGGCATATGTTAATAAATTTATATTGGGTAGGTTTACTTTAGAAATTGATATATTTTTACAATTTATGTGCATTGATTACATCAGTTATTGATGCAAATTTACTTGATATAATTTTTTTAAGATGTGCCCTAAAATGTTTAGATATTGTATATATAATTGTTGTGGATAATTGCCCTGCTGATTACTTGAAACAGATTTGAGAAAAGATTTATTTTTGAATTTTTGCTCTCGGATTAATTGGTTCATATAATCAATTAATTGGTTGATTTAATCAATTAAATAAACCAGTTAATTGAGAAATCAATGTTATTCTTTGATCCAAACGATTTCAATACAAAAATTCGAAAATTAGTCATTGCACCATTTACCTATTCATCCCCCTCTAGGTAAAAATCTTGCCCATTTATATTCCAACAGAAGAAAAAGGGAAAAGGATTAAGAATGGATTAAATAAGGGCATTGATGCCATAACCAAGACTTCTTCCAAATCATTTGCTCTAAATACCAAATGATACAGACTATGTGGGCGTGGTTCAAAATAACGATGTTTCTAGGATGGATTTATGCTCAAACTTGGATTTGAGTTTAAAGAAAGGAAAAGGAAAAAAAATATAGTGAAACCAACACCCTTTATTTTTATAAAAAATACTTCATATAAACTAATACGATGTTTCTAGGATGAATTTTTTACACTGTCAGTATATCATTTGCCGTTGATATGTTAGTGATGTTTGATTTATAGGTAAAAGTAATGCACATAGATGATTGGTTTTTCATCGTCATTATAAAAAACTTTACACTCTCAGTGCACGTATATTAAACTCTAACTAATATAAGTTATTGGCTAAAAATAAAATATATTATGCTTCATATACTTCAACTTACAACCAATTGAATAGCTTTGGCAATGTACTAGCCTTTAGTCATCTAACATCTTGCAAAATGTTGTTGGCTAAGACGTCCTTTTGGGGCGAGTTCTCATCACTTTTCCAATCTCTCCCGAACTGAGATGACCTCATTCATTGGCAAATCCAAATTCGCAAGCAATTTGGCTTCAGAAGGTATGTTAATTGCGATTTTTCCCTAAATCAAGAGACATGGAAAAATCAAGAAGATGAAGCAATACTAGTGTTTAAGGTCAAATAGTGATTTGAAGAAAAGATAGAGGAACTACCATAAATTATAGAAAAAAGTTGCAAAGTTGGAGTTTTGTTTGAATGTTAGAGTGGACATGATGTGAGAATTCAAAAGTCTTTATAAAGTGTACCTCAAAAATAAGAGCAAAAGGATATTTTAAGTAATATTTATGGCAGTCACGATTATTGAGGATTGCGCTAGTCATGTCCTAAAAAATAAGAGCAAAAGGATATTTTCAGTAATATTCATAGTTTTGTTATGATATATTTCATTGTTTTTATCCCCTTTGTATCTTAGTATTTGTTTTTCTATGGTTTTTATATTAGTTTATTACTCCCTCCGTCCCTAATTATAAGATCCCTTTGGGAGATTTCAAATCCATTAAGAAAATTGATTAATTTAGTTATTTGTATTGGAAATGTGAACTTTTGATGTGTATTTTCAAAATTACCCCTATTAATATTATTGAGAATCTAAAAAGTGTTAAATAAATAGAGGTGTTTGTGGAAAAAAAGTAATTAATGATCATTGAAAATTGGTATGAGATCTTATAAATAGGGACAAAATAAAAATGTCAAAAAGGTCTTAGTCCTATTTTCCTTATGTAATGCACTTTCTTGAGATGTACTAAGATAAAATTGCTCTACCCTGACGTAACCGTTTCAAGAGACAACATGTTTTGGGAAATTTATTACCCTAATGGATGTGACTGGATTTGGGATGTTCTTTACAAAGTTTATTTTGACAAACGAACTACTTTATAAAAATGGAAGAAAGAGTTTCAAAACGTGATGTTGGTAACATCTCGATTTGGAACTTGATGCGTGATGTGGGACGTGAATGAATTATTTTTATAAAGAAATGTTTTAAAGAGAAAATGTTTTACGAGATGAACTCATGTCCATGTCACCAATGTAAAAAATAAAAAATAAAAATTTCCCCAGATTTTTATTAAATGAAAGATATTCAAGTTACTAAATCGGGGTGTTACATTCATGAAGCTTCTTAATTTCTTTAGCTCTTTGTTCAGCGTCAGTACTGAAGTGATCCTTGGTAGGACAAGGAATCAGGTCCAAAGGAATGAGAGGTCGAGTTCCAAATACAACTTTGAACGGGCAGGTACCGGTAACCTGGTTGGATGAGTTGTTGTAGGCGAACTCAGCTTGGGCAATAACAAGGTCCCATTGGCGAATATTTTCACCAACAAAACTTCGTAACAAATTACCTAGTATTTTGTTCACGGCTTCTGCTTGTCCATCCGTTTGTGGATGATTGACACTGCTAAATTGCAACCGAGTACCCATCTTCTTCCATAGTGTTCGCCAAAAGTGGCTGAGGAATTTGACATCCCGATCTAAAGTGATGGTCTTTGGGATTCCATGGAGCCGAACAATCTCTCGAAAGTATAAGTCAACAATGTGAACATCATCATCATTTTTTTGGAAGGGGACAAAATGGGCCATATTTGAAAAACGATCAACAACCACCATAACAGAATCTTTATGTCTTTGAGTTCTTGGTAGTTTGAGGATGAAATCCATGCTGACATCTTCCCATGGGGCAGCTGGTACAGGTAAAGGCATGTACAACCCAGTGTTTTGATTCTGTGTTTTGACCAAATGACAAGTTCGACATCGTTGGATATGTTGGGTCACATCCTTCTCTAGTTTGGGCCAGTAAAAGTTTTCCTTGATGAGCTAGACAGTTTTGTCTCGGCCGAAGTGTCCTGCTAATCCGCCATTGTGGGCTTCTCAAATGATGGATTCCCTCAAGGAAAATTGGGGAACACATAAGACATTGTCCTTGAATAAGAAACTGTAGTGACGACGGTATCTTTGAAAAGACTGTTCTTCAGTGGACTTCTAGATAGTTTGGAAATTTGGATCATCTATGTACAGTTCTGAGAGAGTCTCAAAGCCGAAAACCTTCATCTGCAACGTAGATAGTAAAATTTGGCATCGACTGAGTGCATCTGCAACAGTATTATGTCGTCCGGCCTTGTGCTTTATCAGAATAGAATAAGCCTGCAAGAACTCAATCCATGTTGTCTGCGATTAACCTTCTGTTGAGAACTGAGATGCTTGAGGGCTTCATGATCAGAGTAGGGATGAATTCTTTAGGAAGTAGGTAATGACTCCAGTTTTGTAATGCGCGTACGATTGCATAGAATTCTTTATTGTACGTGGAATACTTCAACTTGACATCGTTCAGCTTCTCACTAAAGAAAGCAACTGGACAACCTTCCTGGCTTAAAACTGCACCAATACCAATGTTAGAAGCATCGCAATTAACTTCAAGTACCTGGTCAAATTAGGGAGTGCTAACACAAGGGTCTTAGTTAAGTGCTCCTTAAGTTGCTCAAAACTTGCTTGAGCTGATTCTGACCATTGAAATTTGTCTCCTTTGATGCAATCAGTAAGAGATGCTGCTATGGTGCTGAAGTTTTTGATGAATCGCCGATAGAAGGATGCTAAGCCATGGAAACTTCTAACATCATGAATAGACTGAGAGTGGGCCAATTGTGGATTTCCTCGACCTTGCTTGGGTCCACCTTGATACCGTTAGCAATAACAATGTATCCTAGGAAAATTACTTTTTCAGTTAAGAAGGAGCATTTTTCCAAGTTGGCATAGAGTTTTTGTTCTTGTAGAACCTCTAAAACCTTTTTGATATGCTATAGGTGCTCTTCTCTACTCTTGCTATAGATCAGGATATCGTCAAAATAGACAACTACAAGTTTGTCAATAAAAGGTCAAAGTACCTGATTCATAAGTCACATGAAGGTGCTTGGAGCATTGGAGAGTCCAAAGGGCATGACCGTCCATTCATATAATCCGTCTTGAGTCTTAAAGGCAGTTTTCCATTCATCTCCTAGACGAATCTGAATCTGGTTGTATCCACTCTGAAGATCAATCTTTGAGAAGATTGTTGCACAATGCAACTGGTCTAGCATGTCGTCAAACCTTGGTATCGGAAATCGATACTTTATAGTGATCTTGTTGACGGCTTGACTATCCATGCACATCCTCCATGTACCATCCTTTTTTGGAACTAATATCACAGGAACAACGCAAGGGCTCACATTTTCCTGAATTAGTCATTTCTTCAATAAGCTTTCAACCTGTCTTCTTACCTCGGCATGTTCTTGTGGATTCATTCGACAGGCAGGTTTATTTGGAATTACAGCTCCTGGCACAAAGTCTATGGCGTGTTGAATGTCACGCATTGGCGGTAATCCTGGAGGAATCTCCTTTGGAGCAACTTCTGAGAATTCTGACAAAAGTTGGAGTATCTCTGGTGGTAGATCTGTCCCATGGTTTTTTCAACCAACAATAAGAACTCTAGTTGATTGACCTCATCTTTTGGTATCTTGATTTGATTTTTGGTGACTAGAGATACCAGCTGAGTTTCCTTCTTGTCAGGGCTAAACTTACCAGGTAGCAGGGGAGTTAACTTGATTTTGACGCCATCTTTAATGAAGGAATATGTATCGGCATATCCATCATATTGTGCTCGTTTGTCGTACTGCCATGGGCGTCCTAGGAGGAGATGGCCGACGTCCATAATGATAACGTCACACCAGACTTCATCTTTGTATCTCTGTCCAATGGAAAATGATACAAGGCATTGTTTGGCTACCTTGACTTCATTTCTTTTATTGAGCCATTGTAGCTTGTATGGATGAGGATGAGGATGAGTTGGCAGCTTGAGCTTATCTACCATATAGTCTGAGACAAAATTTTCACAACTACCACTATTTATGATGACGTCACAGATTTTACCTCGAGTGGTGCATCGGGTGTGGAAAATATTGTGTTTGAGCCATGGTTCTTCTTTCACTGGTGCTGTGTGTAGACTTCGCCTGACTACAAGCAGCTCTCCATTATTTGCTGGCGTGTCTTCTTCATCAATACACAACAGCTGCTATTTCTTCTTCAGGTTCTTCTTCAGAAAGTTCATATGCTTTTCCTTCAATAATGGTGACAACCTGATGGCTGGGGCAATCTGAGGCTATGTGTCCAAGGCCTTTACATTTGAAGCATTGAAGAGTTGTTTTGGATTTTGATGGGGGTCCTAAAGGGGTATCTTTAGTGGCTTGGGCTTTATTGGTGGTGTGTGGGTGGGTAGCTTGTGTTTGAGTTTTGTTTAGTGTATATGGTTGTGGGGTTTGTGATTTTTGGTTGCAGAAAGGGTTGCGAGATGAAGAGGCTTGAGGTTTCTTGGAGAGTTGTTTCTCTATTCGGATTGATAGACGAATTACGTCTTCTAAAGTCCAATGTTGTTGCAGTTGGACTAGATGAGCAACTTCTGTATTCAGTCCTCCAAGATACCGAGCTATGGTTTGCTCTTCCTTCTCGTGGATGTCACATTTCATTATCAGTTTTTCAAATTCCCTAGTGTATCTTCCATGGAAAATGACCTCTGTCGCAAATTGTGCAATTGAATAAAGTTATCTTGGTAATAATGATCAGGTAAAAACTTACGTGTTAATTCTCGATGCATCTTATCCCAAGACTTGATCTTTCCTTTTCCTTCTCTTTCACGCTTCTTTTTAATATTTTCCCATCATATGGAAGCATGTTTTTTAAGCTTGATTGTAACAATTTTGACCTTTTGAGCATCAGGGACTTCTTTCAGTTCGAATATTCGTTCAATGGTTTGCAACCACTCAACGAACTCGTCAGGTTGGAGTTGACCTTCAAATTCCGGAATATCCACTCCAATGTTGTCGCTCCAAGATCGTTGCGATTGTGGTCGACGACTAGCACTAGTTGAGGAATCACTGACATCGGATTCACCATCTAATCTTCTCCCATGTTCTTCCAATTGTGCTTGTTGTATGTTAACAGTGGTTTGAAGTTGTTGAATTAATCTCCTAATTTCTTCCATTTCATTTTCAGAAACGTTTCTTCTTGGAGGCATTTTGTTTCGGTGATGGATGGGTAAGAGGGTAAGGCTAGGGAGATTGTATAGAGGTAGTGGAGGGTCAAATAGTAATTGGAGGGGTAAAATGGTTAATTCTGGGTGTGTAGGGGTAATTTGCTAATTTAAGAGGATCAGGGGTATTCAGTAATTTGGGTGGTCTAGGGGTATTTTGGTAATTTTGGATGTCTAGGGGTATTTTGGTAATTTTGGGTGAAAAGGGGTATTTTGGTAATTTTGGTAGTACAGGGGTATTATGGTAATTTTATAAAGAAGGGGTATTATGGTAATTTGGGTGGTCTAGGGTTATTTTGGTAATTTTGATGGTACAAGAGTATCATTGTAATTTATAAAGAAGAGGTATTATGGTAATTTTGGGAAGTAGGGGTATTATGGTAATTTTCAGAAAGAAAGGGTATTTTGGTAAACTTATGTGGTTCAGGGGTATTTTGGTAATTTCATTTTTGATTTTTTTATAGAAATATCAGGGGCAAAATGGTAAATTTGAGGATAGGGATAATTTGGTAATTACCTGTGTTGCTGACGTAAGGCTGATGTGGCGCTAACGTCAGGTCATCTTCTTCCTTTAGCTGGCGCATGGACCTCCGGTGAAGGCGCGTGTGACTAAGTTGGGAAACGCGATTTGGTATCCCAAGGTTTTGAGACCTCCTGAACACTTCTACGGGGTTGGTTTTTGAAGAAAATGCTTCTAAAGTGGGTTTTCGAACTTGGCCGAGGCTAACTCCGGCTGGGAAACTCACCAACAGCTTTTCTAACAAAAACGAAGTGTGATGTCCTAGACGGTAAGGTCCTCCAAGGGTTAGGGAAGAAGACCTTCGAAGGAGCCTCAGTCCAGGGTTTCTGTGTGATGTTTGGTGGGAGTCCTCTGGTGGCTAAGGGGAGAGCCAAGAAGTAACCCTAATCACTGGTGTGTGTGAGTGACAATTAGGGTTAGAGGACGTACCTGAGCCCCATGTAGTACGGAGCTACTTATAGGGGAGGGGCTGGTTGCCCTAATGGGCTTGCTTGAGGCCCAAGTAGGGCCAGCCTGTACTGAGCTATGAGTGGATGAGTTGTCCTTGTGGATAAGGTGAGACACGTCATCCTGTCCTTGGTATCGGACTCTGAGGGAGGTGTCGGACTCTAGGAGGTGTCAGACTCTGGGTGGTGTCGGACAAGGATATCGGACCTAGGTAGGAGCGTGAGGTCGGCCCGTGTCTGGTATCTGTTCGGCCGTTGAGCTTTGAGCTCGGCCAAGCGTACAGAGGGCCTCCTGGAGGGTCCTTAGGTCTGTAATGTGGGCTGCGTGGAGCTCGGCTAGGCCGAGTCCACCACATAAGCCCCCCAGCTCGGTCAAGGCTATTTGAGCCTTGCTCCGAGGTCTTGGTTCAGGTCTTTTCCCCAAGTCCACCACATAAACCCCCCAGCTCGGTCAAGGCTATTTGAGCCTTGCTCCGAGGTTCTAGGGAGTTCGGACGGCATGCTGCCGATAGTTGGATCCAGCTGTTTATGACGTCCTTTCACTATGACGGGGCAGGTTTGACAGCTGTCCACTCACTTGCTCCGAAGTGATGATTGCTTTTTCCAGATTTGACACGTGTCAGAAATCGTACCTAACGAAGCGTCGCCATTATTGCGACGTTGCTCAAGGTCCGTGATTCCAGCTATTTATGCGCCACGTGTCTCATTGTGTGTGGCCTCATGTTGGGTTGGGTCTTTTCGCCAGGCCCAGATTTCAAAAATTGAGGGAAAACGGTTTCTCTTCTCCTACTTTGACCAAACTGTTCGTCTTTCTCTTTCTACCAGATACTCTTCGAAACCGCTCCCCTTTCCACTTGAAACCGTCTGAAATCGCACCATTTCCAGTGCTTCTTGTCGAATCTGCTCTGTAACTTCTTCTTTCTTCTCTTCAACACCAAGTTATTCTGTTTTTCTGCTGCACTTTCCTCTCTCCAAACCCTCAACAGTGAATCTTGTTTGATCTTGCAAGCTCTCTCCTCCAAGTTTATATTCATCAGGTATGCTTATTTTCTCATTTCTTCATCTTCGTCGTTTCTCTTCCATTCTTCCTGTTTTGCGTTTTACATGGGAGGGGTTAGTAGTTCTGTTCTTTTGTTTCTATGGACTGGGGTATTCTTCTTTGGTTTTGTGGTTTTGATTTTGGGGAATAATGCTGGGGTTTGAGGTTTTTCTGGGTTTGGATGTTTTGATTCTGGGGATCGTTCTTGGGGTTTTGGCCTTCTTTGGGTTGGGCGTGTTTTGGGATTTTTGGAGAGTTTTTGATTCGTGTTTCCTGTTTTCATTTTTCAGAAATCCAAAGGAGTAGATTGGGTTCAGTATGAGTAGAGAATGGTTTAGGAAATGGGCTGGGGTAGTCTCCCTGTCGTCTAGCAGTAGTGAGGAGGAGGACGGCTCTTCCTCCTCGTCCTGTTCCTCCACGGAGGTAGACGAGGCGCTCCGTTGCCGAAGGGAGTATAGGCGGAGATATGAGAGACGGGTTCTGGAGGTTGATCCCGTTGAGGTAATCTATCCTCGGGACTGGGAGGAGAAGAGAGAGTGGATACGACAGTACGCCTGGGCCGAGTTTGTTGACGGTAGGGAGCGTGCCGACTTCGAGAGGATGGAGAAAGAGGGGATGTATGCATGGGGGGTACCTGTGGTAGAGGGGAGATGCTCACCTCTCGGAACTACTTCGAGGGGATTTTCTGGGGGGTTATTTTTTGTAACCCGTAGGACTAATACCGAGCTCCCCTGTTCTTCCACAGGTACAATGCCACCCAGGAAATGCGTCAGTCGACCTGAGCTTTATCCTGCGCCGTTTGATGCCGACCAATACGAGTGGGTCGACGTGGAGCCCAAAGGAATCCAGTCCCGCCTTTGTTCCGAGGACCAGCTTGCTGAGGTAAGGAGAGCCGTGTTGCCTTGCCCAAGACGCCACCGGGACCTCTTACGAAGTACTCCCCTGTTCGGCAAATGACAGGATATGCAGCCGAACTGACGATAACTCCTTCTTTTATGCCGACTTGATTCACAATCTCGGAGTGACCCTCCCGTTTACCGATCTGGAAATGAGGGTCTTAAACGAGCTTGGACTGGCTCCTTCCCAACTTCACCCTAATACTTGGTCGTTTCTTCGAGCATTCCAAAGGTACTGCGGAGCCCGAAATTTGGTATGCACTGTTCGGCTATTTTTGTGGATGTACAACCCGTTCGTCAGCAATAAGGACGGGGTCACTGGTCGCCTTTGGGTATCGGCTAAGGCCCGAGCTCACTGTGGGCTGTTCGGCATGTTCTCCGAATCTTGGAAACATTTTAAACTGAGATTTTTTAAATACAAGTACGTTGGAACGGGGCTACCTTGGTTTCGGTCCGAGACGGGACCGAAGTTCCCTTTGGAGTGGACCCCCGAGTTCTTTAATCGTCATACCAGCACGCCGCAGAGGTGGTCGGGCGTAACCCTGGATGCCGACGAGTCCGTGACGGCCCACCATTTTCAGACCAAATATCGTGCTCGGAAATTCCAGCTTGATATTGGCGTTTTCATGCAGTGTCCTGACAACGAAGTCTTGACAAAAATTGGTAGTTACTTTTGCTCTTATACTTGTACATTTTCTTTCAGCTTTCTTATTAATTCCTCTTTATCCTTTTGTGTTTGCAGAAGAACATTGGTCGAACATGTCGTCCATGGCGGTGAAGGCTGTGCTGGATGCACGGAAGAGGAAGAGGTCCGAAAACCCTTCCAACGAAACGGTGGCTGCGGAGGTCTCCACTGAGACGACCTCAACCGATTCCGCTCCCCTTCACCCAACTCCGCCTGCAGTGATCATAGCCCCACCTCCTCCTCAATCTCCGAGTCCAAGCGCTGAGGTAGTCCTTGCTGCAGGTACTCCGCCCTCAGAAGCTGATGCTCTTTCGAGACCGCCGACCACCCTCACCAAAACCTCGGTCAAAGACGCTCTCATCAGGATGTCGGGGGCTGAGTGGAGAAAGAAAGCTGAGGATATGGCCTGTCAACTGAAAAGGGCCACAACAATGTTTAATGTGCTGGCCGAAGTCGCTGACGATGTGGCTGATGGAGTGTCACCGGCCAAGAAGAAAGCTCGGTCTGCTATGGCTGCCGAGGTGGAGGAGTTGAAAAATGGTAAAAACGCCGCTGAGCAAAAACTGGCCGAGTTGGAAGGGAAGCACCGTCAACAGACGGAAGAGCTTCTAAAAAATCACGAGGAAGCTTTGGCCCAAGTGAGAGCGGACGCTAAAGAGGCTGGTCGGCAGGATGGCCTAGCTGAGGTGGAGAAGGTTAGGACTTTGCTGAAGAGAAGGGCTGCTCAAGCTCTCAAACATAAGGTAGCCGCATCTGAGTCAGACTTCAATCTTGAGAGGGTGATGAGCAAAATTTTTACCAGTGCAGTGGAGCAAATTCTTCATCTGAACCAAGGGCTCCGCATTCGGTATGTCGGCGCCTTTGCCGGGTTCGGGGTGGAGGATGGGAAGATGGTCGATTATGACCAGGATGGAATCGAGGTTGACCTGGACCAGCCCGAGGAGAACCTTCCCAACCCCTTGATGAAGAAGCCAGATAAAGAGTTCGACCCGAGCTCGGTTGTCCTTTCTAATGTTGAGGATGAGGCAGCGTAAGTCCCTTATGCTGGGCAGCTTGTGATTTGTCTATGTTCTTTTTTGTAACATGTTTGACAATGTTGGGTTGTATTTTGCTTTATTGTGTACAACATTTTATTTTTATGCAAGTTCTTTCTAGTATTAACTTGTTGCATGTTGTTATATTTATGCAAGTTTTTATTCTAACTTGTTGCATACGTACTATGTCCGAGGTCGGAGTTATGCAAGCCTTTTCTTTAACTTGTTGCACGAACGCGAGTTTTTCTTTACCAACTCGTTGCATGTTTATTCGTTCGACCTCGGATCCGAACTGCGATCAGTTAGGTGGTCACCAAAAAGACTTTAAAAAAGAATGCAAGTGTTTGAGACTTGTCGCATATTGTAACTTTTATGCAAGTTCTTGTTTTAACTTGTTGCATATATACTGCGTCCGAGGTCGTTTTTAAATAACTAAGTAAAACTAATTTTGAGAATACAAGTCCTTTACCAACTTGTTGTATTCAGGCCTGATCGGACCTAAAAAACTTGTACCCAAGACATTGGTGTTTAAAATCTCGTATTAATAACTCGGATAAACTCGGATGACTCAGTGAGTGCAGTAATCTTATAAGTTTTCCTCTGAATAAAGGTACTGTATATAAGTGCATACGGTTGGGATCTCGGATTCACCCGCCTTAGCCGAGGAGGGTGTCCTCGTCCCCGATGTAAAAGAGGTTGCTGAGTGAAGTTATGTGAGAACATTTCACAGCAAGCTGTGCTTTACCGGGTGTCCCTTGTACACTGTGCATATGAGCCGATCTTATCTAGAAAAGGTTGGTTGTGCATAGCGCCATGCAACATTTAGGTGGCTAGTGCTAAATGAGAAGCTAGTACGTACGTATATAAAACTGTGGCACTTGAGTATGAGCAAGTTTGTACTTTTCATTAATTGTAGTCATGAGTACATTGCTTTTTGGAAAAGTGGATATCTCACAATGGGAATGTAAAAACATGAACAGAATTTAAAGGAAGCAAAATTTAAAATGAGCTTGAATTTGAATTTCTTAGATGAGGATGTTGATGACTGCCGTTGATATCTGAGGTAAACCTATTTGAAACAGGTTCTCAGTGTTGTAAAGTCTTGGGAATCCTTGAGCTCGGTTCTTTCGGAAATTTCCCAGAGTATGTTTCCAGAACGCCTCTTTTGGGACTTCCCGATTTCGGGCTTATTTCCCGCTTTTCCGGTAGTTAAGATCGATGTCTGCTCCTCGGGGCGCGAGGTGATCAGACTCGGACAACCCGGGTTGTGCCGTTTTCTTGTCTTGGTCGGCTAGCTCTTCCATTGCTATCTTCCTTTGACCAGGAGCAGCTTCTCGGATTTCTTCTGCTTTGTGATGGTCACCCGAGGTGAACTGATAGGAGAGGCTGTCGAGATTGTTGGTAATGTTGCAAAGTGGGAGCTTTTTCATCTTGAGGCACCAGAGCTTGGGAATTTGAAAAACTCGGCTTGAATAATGGGCAAGAAGTTTACTTCGGCTCTCAATTCGGAGCTGTACCGAACGGAGGGCAGGGTTATTAACAGTTAGAGAAATGAGAAAATTCTCCCCCTGTGGGGGGTTGGAGAGGACTGGAAAAGAAAGGAGATTTCCTTTAAATGCATCTTGGATTTTTTGGGGAAGGTTGGCATTCATGATAACATCTTTGCTTGGGGCAGAGGTGAAGGGGGGGATTACCACCCATTCTTCATGAGGAAAGGACCTAAGGATATCTCGTTCGAACTGAACCTCGGCCAATAGAACTCTTCCCTTGGACAATGTCGGATCAGTGAACTCTTTCTGCTTCTTTTTTACCTCCCGTAGGCTCGCATTGTAGCAGAGTCGGGCTTTCACCTGGTCAACTTTGGCCGTAACAACCTTGTCGTCTGACCCGACGAATTTCATTGCCAAGTGTACTGTTGAGACCACTGCCCCAAAAGCTTGTAGGCAGGTTCGTCCCAGTATTACATTGTATGGGGAGTCAGAGTCAACCACTAAAAATTTGATGATCTTCGTTCGGGCCGAAGGCTGGTTGCCTAGGGTCACCGGGAGATGAATGGCTCCCAGGGGGCGGATTGCCTCACCTGTGAAGCTGATGAGATTGCCTTCGAACTGAACGAGGTCGGCGGACCTGAGCTTCAGCGCTTGAAAAGTATGAAGAAAAATAATATCGGCCGAGCTTCCTTGGTCGATGAAAACTCGGGCGACTTCAAAATTGCCGATTAACGTCGTTATCACCATTGGATCATTGTGATCCGAGATCACGTCTTCCATGTCTTGGTCAGAAAAAATGATAGGGATGTTCCTAGATGGCTTTTTGCCAACGGGTTTGTGATGGACAGCGAGAACTTGGTTGACGTACCTTTTCCTCTCTGCCCTCTTTTCTTCGCCACCAGCGAAACCTCCCAAGATAGTTTCAACTCGGAAGTTTTCCGGTGACTTGTCTAGATCTTGTACCACAACCATGTTTACTCGCTGTGGTTCTTCTTCCTTCTTTTCAGGGGACGGGTCGGCTTTGGCTTTTCCTTTATCGTTGTTTGGGGTGCGAGACCTTCTTCGGCCCCGTCTTTCCACTGCTTCGCGCAATTACTGCTGCAATTTGCCCCTTCTCACCATATCCTCAATGACATCCCGAAGCCATGTGCACTGATCGGTATGGTGGTCGTACTCTGTCTCAGCTCGGCCATGTCCCTTGGTGGCTTTCCAATAAGTGAATCTTTGAACCCTCCTTCGGCCAATCCTTGGGTCAAAAGGAGGACCGCCACCTCGGGAGATAGATTGGGGACTGAGCTGGATTCGCTGTGAAACCTGTGCTAGTATGCACGTAAGGATTCTTCTGGTTTCTGCGTCACTGTAGCTAGTGTGTGGTCCGACCTGGGTTGTACACAGCTAGCAGTGTATCTGTTAAGGAAGACCCGCTTCATTTCTGCCCAGTTGTTGACAGAATTCTTGGGAAGTGTTGAGTACCATCGGAGGACTGGGGCCTGGAGGGTCATAGAGAAAGCTCGGCACTTGAGCCGATCTCCTCCACCATGAAAGTTCACAGCTCCCTCATAAGAAAGGACATGCTCCTGAGGGTCTGTGAGGCCATTGTATCTGGGAATATTGCTGGGCCCGAGGTACCCAGGTGGTGGTTCATAAGCCATGACGGCTGGTGTAAAAGGATGCCCAGGGTGGGAGTCATCCGAATCAGGTTGCTGCTGGTCAGAGGGTGGTGTAAGTTGTATGACGGTTGTGTGTGGTGTTGCAAAGGTTTGAGGAGTTAACGAAGGTTGCGGTGGAAGAGGTGGTGGAGGGGGTGGTGGAGGGAACTCATTTGGGGCCGGAGCTTGAACAACAGCTCGTTCAGCCAAACGCTGCATAGCAACTTGTTGGAGATCTGCGATAGCTTTACCTTGCTGTTCTACAATTCTCATCTGCTGTCTCATCAAGGATAAGAGTTCTGCATCTCGAGAGAGCATAGACTGTTGAGAGTGGGAACGATGTGTTGTGCTGACAGAGTGGGCACGTTCGCCACGGTGGCGGTGCTGTCCAGTGTTGGTTTCTCCGAGCTCAGAGCGTAACTGTACGCGCCGACCTCCGCCGTGAAGCTGTGTTGGATTTGTAGTGTCTCCAGTGTGGATGGTGTAAGGTCCACTGTGGGTATGGGTGAACTCTAGTGGTGGAGGTGGCAGTGGAAACAGAGGTGGTGGCGGGGGAGGAGGTGAAGGTGGTGGTGAGGACCTCGCTGCCCTATTGGCTTAGAGATGCAGGCGCAGGTCCTCAGTTGACGGCACCCTCCTTGGACGCCCCCTCCTTCTCCTCTGGACTGGTTGTTCCTCAGACATGGTAGAATTTCTGGGAATGAAGTTTATCTTTCCCCACAGACGGCGCCAATGTGATGTCCTAGACGGTGAGGTCCTCCAAGGGTTAGGGAATAAGACCTTCGAAGGAGCCTCAGTCTAGGGTTTCTGTGTGATGTTTGGTGGGAGTCCTCTGGTGGCTAAGGGGAGAGCCAAGAAGTAACCCTAATCACTAGTGTGTGTGAGTGACAATTAGGGTTAGAGGACGTACCTGAGCCCCATGTAGTACGGAGCTACTTATAGGGGAGGGGCTGGTTGCCCTAATGGGCTTGCTTGAGGCCCAAGTAGGGCCAGCCTGTACTGAGCTATGAGTGGATGAGCTGTCCTTGTGGATAAGGTGAGACATGTCATCCTGTCCTTGGTATCGGACTCTGAGGGAGGTGTCGGACTCTGGGAGGTGTCGGACAAGGATATCGGACCTAGGTAGGAGCGTGAGGTCGGCCCGTGTCTGGTATTTGTTCGGCCGCTGAGCTTTGAGCTCGACCAAGCGTACAGAGGGCCTCCTGGAGGGTCCTTAGGTCTGTAATGTGGGCTGCGTGGAGCTCGGCTAGGCCGAGTCCACTACACGAAGGGCGTAGGAAGCTAGGGAACCTTGCTCTGATTACCAATGTGGCACAGAATGCAAAGGGAAGAAACTCTCAAAAAGAGAACACTCAAAATGAGCTTTTATTTTTTTGTACTTAAACTTGATGCCTTGAGCTTACATTTGAGGCTTTATTTATAGCCTTCATAATGCTTAATAATTATACTAAAATAATGAAAAGTAAAAGAACAATAATGAAAAACAAAGAAACTGGGGTGGTTGGCTTATTGCTTGTGAGTGGGGTGGTTGGATCTTAGTAAATTAGAGTCCAAAATCATCAAGGATAAATCATCCAGAATCCCACACGATAAAGGAAAATTGTCAGCAGATTTAGAGTCCTGATCATCAGAGAAACCTAGTTAAAGAGGAGGTTATCCAATCAATATAAATATAGACCTTTAAGTGCATTCATTTTAGATGAGATCTCTATGCTAAATGCATATCAAATTGCATATAAGAATTACGTAGTCTTGAGTCCCCAAACTGCATCTCCGAGTGTACGCACGACGAAGTTATCCACCTTGCATGCCTCAATCTTTTCTATTTTGTATATCCTTGTTATTTTGGGACCATAACTACATTATTGGTAATATATAGGTACAATTTTAGTAATAAAAATTATAGTCAAATTTAAAGTTTGTGGCTAAAGGAGCAAGGGATTTCTAATGGTTTAACAACCAATTACCGAGAGGCAATAACATATATTTTTGTTAGTGTGTTAAGTTTATGACGAATTTTCGAGGGATTAAAAATGTATTTTGTAACAATATTAGTGGTAAAGTGCCACAGTTTTGCAATGCGTATTCTATTGCAAAGTGTGGTTCGATCATTAAATTGTAGTGACTTCAATTTAGTGACAGAATAATTCATTGTATATCCCTCTCTAATAGCTTTACTGATAGATTTGCAAGGGATTTTTCCGTCATTAATTTATACACAAAGTCAAACTTCTCTCCCCAAGTTTCCAAACATTCTCCTCATACACATATAGATTTTTTTTTTGCCACAAAGATAATAATACATAGATATCCTTTTTTGTTTGTAAGCATCAATGTATATAAAATAAAAATTTGTTCAAATTTTTTAACGAATATAAAGCGTGAACTCATAATGACTCTTTCAAGGAATTCAATAATAGAAAAGAATAATGTTATCGTGTTTTCTATCTTAGAAAAATCAACGTTGAAAATTTGTTTATAATATGCTAATATGATAAATAATAATTTCATTTGTTTCTTATTATTCAACCATGCAAAATATAAAAAAAAATACAATATGATAGAAAGTAATAAAAAGAAATAAATACTAATTGAATATTACAAGAAAATTATTATAAAAAAATAGAGAAAATAATACGAATTCTTCATATTCATTTTCATTCTTCATATATCATAAAGAAGTAGATTTGGCGCCAAACTTTCCTCTTAGTCAAAGATTATGGACCATATCATAATTTTTTTCTCAACCTTCCATATTAGGATTCCAAATTTCAATCACACTAGATTATAAAACTATATTCCCTTCTGTTCTCAAAAACAATGCACCAAGATTATCTCTTTAGTGATAATAAGAAAAAAAGAATATTTTGATGGGTGATCAAAATTCTTCAAAGATGAAGATTATCTGTGGTAAGAAAGTTGATCTACGTAAACTTTCTTACGATGGATTTGACCTGATAAAAGCTCTCAAAAAGGTCGGGTGGATACACTTTTTCAACATGGATGAACAAGTTTATCCAACCCAAGTTTTAGATTTTTGGGAAAATGCTGAAGTTAGAGATTCTGTGATTGTGTCCGTAGTTGATGAACAAGAGATGTTCATTACTCGAGATTTGTTGGCACAAGCAACCGCTTGTGAGAGCATTGGAAAAACATACCATAGGGGCTGGGAAAGAAGCTACTCTATTGAAGAAATCAAGGAGTGCTTGTGCATCAACACAAATGAGGAAGAAATGACGCCAGAAAACTTGAAGAAAGAAGTGAACCTGCTGTACTACATTATCACTCGATGCGTATGCCCTACGGAGGAAAGGAGAAATGAACTTGTTTCAGATTTTGAGAAGTTCTTGTTGTTCCATCTTGTCAAAGGGGTAAGGATAAATTTGAATGCTACAATATTTAAGTATCTAGCCTTCGCTATAACAAATGAGTGGAAGACAGAACTTCCATATGGAATGCTTCTTACAAAGATCTTCGAGGAAAACGGGCTTGATATGTCAGGATTTACTGCCTCCAAAACGAAAGGTGAGAATATTATACTTATCTCTAGAAAAGAGAAACTATCCTCTTCTGATCTTGTTATATCATCCACCTCTTCTGGTCCTAATCTTAACGGTGGAAACAATTCTAGAGTTGTACCTAGAATTACTCTAAAATTTCCTGGTATGATTGAGGGATCAAAAGGAAAAAGTGTTGCTGCTAAGGGGGAAACTATCAAGAAGGACGAGAAAAGGAAATCAAGTGCAAATCTTTCCATTCCTAAGTTTGGAGAGGCAAGCGAAAATCCAAAGACAAAAGATGACAAAGAAACCAAAGAAAAAGCTCTGAAAAGACAAAAGTTAGAAAAATTTGAGGCCATCGAGAATCGCCTCACCAACATTGAGGCTAAACAACAAAGTCTTATAACTTTTGTGGAATCGATGCATGCAGAAATGCAAAATCAATTCAAGTTATTATCCGAGATGATACAAAAACTCTCTTAACCATTCTCCTATGGCCATGTTGACTTTTTTTTAATGTTATTTTTAGTATGTTTCTCCCTGTGTTTGATGTTCCAAGGGGGAGAAATAATTAAGACTTTATGTTTCATACATTCCGTATTTTTTAGTTTGTCAAATCATAAAGTTGTTTGTCACCACAAAAAGGTTAAGATTATTGGGGATTTTGTGTAAATCTCTATGTCCGTTGTACTCTTCAGTTTTGATGTTGACAACCTCTTTTTATGAATTAATAAAACCTCTTAAGTTTACCAAAATATCTTGTTACATGTGCAGACACTTGTGCGATCAATTTCACACCTTGATTATGTCTAATTGAATGCATCTATCAAAGAAAAATGATTCAAGAAAGATCAACTAAGTGCATGTTTGGTTTTGCGGTTCTGCAATGCCAACACTACTAACAATTGCTTCTGTTCCAACGTGATTTTGGGGCTAGAATTGATTTTCGGACGGATAACCAAACATGCTCTAAGTTCATAATCAACATAGAGGATTAAGCCAAAAGAAGTGTATAAATGGAATCTAACATTCCTAAATTTGAAAAGAGAAGACATTGGCCAAAATGTATGAGATACTCGTGACAAACCATGAGACGCGTTAAATGAAAAAAATGAAGATGAATCTTATCAAAAACAATTCTTTGATCAAGTCCACCGCATGGATTTTACCTTTAGTTGGCCATATGTTTCCTTTTTTATGATCCTATAAAAAAAATCCTCATCTTCTTACTCACTGGCATCACTATTAGTGAATATTTGTAGTACTAACATCAATTATCATATTCCCTCGGAAAATTTACCACTTTGGGTTCCATTTGGAAACTATTTACCAGACTTGGGAATTGTTCTGTTCAGATTAGACAGAGGACCTTGTTAAGGATTTTTGGTCAGACAAGAGGAAACTCTTGCTCCTATGTACCCGTTCGAACAATGTTATGGGAATAAAGACTATATAGTTCATTTAGGCACATAGATATAGAGCATGAGGGAGATACACACATCTTCGTGTTGTTCCTAAGAGTGTTCGCCAATATGATCCCTACTCTGAAGAAGGTCGTTTGTGGGATTGTATCACCTGAATGAATGATTTGAGCATGCTGTTTTGGATCCTAAGGTTAAGATTGTCAGTATTGTTTAGCAGTGACCTTCGTGATGTTGTTGAGTCTCAATGGTGGCGTTGGGATCAACTACTACCGTGAGGATAACAGGGATCTCGGGTAATCTCTCTGCTTTGATTCTCTTTGAGGAACGTTAGTATACTTTGTTATACTTTCTGCTTAATAAAATTTTGGTGTTGTGTTTGTATATTGGTTGTGTATCCAACCCCTACTTGAGGCTAGTATTTATAAAATCAGGATGAACAACTTGGCCTGATGTATTTATTTAATAGACCTTTTATCTCTTAGCATAATCTTCGTGTGATCTTATCTTATAAAGATAAACGGAGATCCCTTATTATTGTAGATAATCCAATGATAATCTTCTCTGATTGAGTTGTTTATCTGTCTAAGATTGATTTCAGGAAAAAGTCTTGTGGCCTATCTGTGAGTCAGGCGCATATCCGAGCGCCTCCAAGTTGATTCAAGTTCTAAGTCCTTCATCATAGATCGTTGAAGCTCAGCTTCTTAAGTTAAGATCTTCTTGTAGGCCATTTGAGGGTCATCATGTAGTGTAAGTATCTTTAACTTGCGACAAGTTCGGAACATAAGTCCTTAGATCATTGCTCTAAAATGAACTTTGAGCTGCTAACTATTTTGAGACTAGATTAGCCCCAGTTTCGAATTGAGTCCCAATGCATTAAATGCAAATCAGAGACATCACTTCTCTTCCATGCATATTCTCTGAACATTTTCCCTTTAGTGACATGTTTACTGATGTAATAGGAACGCATTTCGAGGAGCCTCTAAATCATTATTAACTTTGAGGGTAACACTCAATCTCCGTTGTTAATGTTCTTAAGCCTTTGACATCAATGGTGAGTTCATCACTGCATTTCGACCAATCTATTGAGTATACTATGTCCAAATAAGCTACTAGGACCAAACTCCTAGTGATTTCCATCTGCTCTGATGCCACTGAAGAATGTGGCTACAAGATTGTAGCACCGTCTACCCAAGAACGGATTTGTTCGAGTCAAACAGACATTGCTTTCCCTCATTTCTTTATGATGTGCCAATGTCTCTTCGTGGAATTCAAGGTAAGTTTTCCCTTGTTAGAGGTCCAAATCAAGGTGTTGAACCGCTTGAGAATAGCGCCCTCACAACTGCATCCTAACAGTTCAGCCATCATACGAACCATGGAGAACTTTTGCGTCCAATTTGGTCTTACTTTGACCGTTAATCTTTCATCTCTTCAAAGTTCTTGCCGTGAAGGTTAGGGTTTTGGCGTCCTTCAAGTACAAAATTAGACATCCCTCATTCATCCCCTGCCACTACAACAAAAAACATTTTTAAGACCACTTGATTAAAACCGGTTCCGTGTGGAACCGGTCTAGTTATGGCCATTTGTTAAAACGAGATTGGTTCATTTGTATAACCAGTCTGAAAATATATTAATTGAACTCGGTTTCGGTGCGGAACCGGTCTGGTTCTTCTACTGAACCAGTCTGGTTTAAGCGGTTTTATTTATAAAAAATAAAAAATTAAGCGGTTTTATTCATTCTCTCTTCCCATCCGAACTCTTCATTTCTCTCTCCCTCCCTTTCCAGCCATGGCCTCTTCCGATCCGTTCACCGACCAGAACACCGTCTTCCATCTAACTGAACAAGAGAGTCGAATCAACTCCCTCCTCTTTTTCTTGCTTTCTCTCTCAAAACCATTATGCTCAATTTCTTCGCATCAGCCTTCTTCTTCCTCAGTGGGTGGCTTCTGAATCGCGATTCGAATCCCAAACCCAAAAAAATTCTTCCCTCCTCGGTGTGTGGCTTCTTCTTCTTGTGCTTGGTGGTGGTGGCGATGGCGAGAATCGAGAATCGAAGCACTGGCTCTCGCGATTAGGGTTCATCATCCCCGCTGTTGTTCGCCCTTTATTCTCCCAAGGTACTCCCTTCCTCATCAACTTCTTCTCATCCTTATTACCTCTCTGTACTTTATTTTTATTTTCATTTTCTGCGATTTTTTGTTTCTCTCTGTGACATAATCTTTAAACCGAAACGATGTCGTTTTGCGTATTTTAACTCATTTTGCAAATGCGGACGAAGTTTCGTCGAAGCATCTTTGTTTAGGTTTTTGCCATTTTTGTTATATCCTTCAAGATGAAACCTTATAGATGTGTTCTCATAACACTCCACGCACGAAACCCTAATTCGGAAATTAGGGTTCAATTTTTAGGGTTTTCCTTTTCTTTTTTTTTTTTGTGTGTGGTGATAATTTGTATTTGATGGTAATTAGTGCATAAATTTCGCTATTTAACTGTTTTCAAAGGATTATTATTTACTATTGATTGTTGAAAATGAATAATTTGGAGATGTGAAAAGAGTTTGGTATTTCCTCTGTTTCTTCCCCTTCTGAGAAATTTTCATTTTAGTAGCTAATTAGTATTCTGCATAATGAATTTCACTCTAGCTAATTAGTATTTCCTCTGTTTCTTGTGATCATTTATTCTATATATATATATATATATATATATTTGTTTGTTTGTTTCCATAAGGATCAACATTTAATACTTACGTGATCATAACAAGAATCTTGACAAGCGCAAATGTCTTTTGATTGCAATGGATGCGGCCTTTGGTATGGAGTACCTGCATGGAAAAAAAAATAATACACTTTGAATTGAAAAGTGGTAACTTGCTTTTGAATCTCCGAGATCCACACCGCACAATATGCAAGGTTAAAATTTTTTATATTGATATGTTCATATTTGAAATATTGCTCTGGTGTATCCATATCTTGTCTGCATGCATTAACTTATTTTTATATGTACGAAGGTAATCATTTACCACACTAACTTCCATATACCAATGTTCTAATCAATTCAATGTGATATGTCCAGAGAAGAACATGACATTCAATGACCTTGTTCTGTTGTTTTTTTTTTAAAGATGATAGCCGAGCTGGTTTTGTTTTGAAGGAACATGATGACATATATTGATAATTTAAGGAAATTAACTCATCAAAAATACTATTATTTGGAATGGGAGGGATGTCAAATTTTAAGATGAATGTTGATGTTAGTCATTGGTTGAGTATTTGGGAAGCGTAATTTGGATAAGATTCCGCATTATTAATTTAAAGTTTTAAACTTGCCTTCCTGAGATGTTAGGGAGCTAACAGATCTCATTTTTACAGGTTGTGGCAATCAAAATTGTTTCCAGAATTATTATCTATATTGAGTTCAACTAACTTATATACTTTGCCTTTCAAATTGTGTGTGTAGATTTATATTATCAAGAGCGTACAGATATAGATTACAATGCTATTATACTGAAACGTTTAATGGTCAAGATGAATTTAGCTGGTTTTGTGGCATGATTGCCTAGCATGTGAGCCTCTAGGCTTACCCACGATATGTTCAAGGCATTTTAATATTGCATGAAGGATCCAGAAATATTTAATTTGCGTATAGGATGCTTTTCCAATCATTTTATTTAGTATTTGTGTCATTTTCTCATCTTATGTTTACTAGTTTGATGATTTTAGTAGAAAAGATAGATGTCTTACGTTCTTCTGCTGTTTAGATGAGCTTTCATTCCTAATTGAGAGGGTCTTACCATAAATATTCCAGGTGGAAGATTTCTACAGTACCAGAGTTGGATTACCTGGATATTTAGTTTCTAGTAGTTGGTCTGATATTGAATAATATATATTGAGGTGGTCTTTGTGGCTTTGTCTCTTTTCTTCATATTTATTAAAACTTATGTCAATCTCATGTATGTTTCTAATCAAATTTAAGAATTTAGTTCAAAGAACCTGTTAGTTTATGCATTTTAGCATTTGGGTGACCCTTTTATCATAATATACTTTTAATTTTGTAGGTTTGCAGGCTTAGGATACAACAACGAATTAAAAGTGCTGAACTTGAAATTTTGAAAGAAGAGCAGAAGAATGGACTTCCTAACTTCCCTTCATTCATTCCATTCTTGCCTCCTTTGGTAAGTTTCTTAGAGTTAGTTCTTTATTATCTCATTTATGCATTTAATAACTAGTCACTAGTGATTGCCATTGTTGTTGATGATTATGAAGTAGTATTTGCTTCATTGCAAGGGTTTGGCAACCAGTAATTAATACATATTATTGCAGAGTGCAGCAAACCTCAAGTAATATCACGCAACATGTTATTCTCTGGAATAATTCTTTTTTCCGGTCTCCTTGCACCCAGTGTAAGATTTTGATATATTTTTTGCATTTAGTACTGTCTTTTCAAGCATGTTTATTATATGAGTATATCAGTATATGGGCTCAGGATTCTCATTTGCTAGGAAATTCAAGTGTTGCTTTGTTCTCCTTATAATATTCTATTGATTATTGACTTGGAAGCTTGACTATGTTTACTTATTATTTTATGGAACATTACCTTTAATGTGAATCTATTGGTTGCAAGAAATATATCATCCCATATGGTTGCCATCTATTTGGTGCAATGCTCGTGACCTTTTTAATGAGGTTGAGGGATTAGGAAGCTGGGTTGCATTGAGTTTTCCTTCTTTTCATGATTGTGTTATGTTTTCTTTTGTTTATGTTGGTAATTCTTCTTTTTCTTTTTCATAATTCATAATAAACAAAAATGAACATGGATTCCTTGAGTTTTACAACTTTCAGTCTTTCAACTCCTTTGTTTTTGTGTCATTTCGCAGTTGGAGCTTAAGCTTGGAATACGGGGAACATCTTATGCAGATTTTATTGGAAGTGCTCATTTGCCTATGAGCTATATTGGATATATGTAATTTTTTTTGGCAATTTATTAAGAGGAGTTCGATTCTACATATAATGTGTAATTGCCAAAGGTTATATATTTACATAAAATTCTATGGTGCAATGTATTTGGTTTTGATCTTTACATGGAAGAATGTTTTTGCTTCTAGTTTTTAATAAAATTTTATTTGATATATCTTTCTTTTGCTATATATATATATATATATATATATATAATTATGTATTGCTTCTTGGCAAGAATTTTAAATTCCTACGATTTTAGTAAGTGCTTCCTTGCCCTTTTATTGTTTTCTTCATTTTTCCTATTCACAATATGTATTTTCTGATTATTTGTTTGGTCCAAACTTCAGGATAAGCTTGCCAGGCTGCATCATGGCCAAATCCGGGTTGCTAAGTTCACGGCCTGGCTAGATGAGACGGTTCCTACTCAGGTTGATGTTAAAAATAAACTGAAGGTTGCTTCTATATTGATCTGACAGGAGGTCGTCAAAGTTTGTAAGAAGTTTCACTCTACCGAAAAATTATAAGAAAAAAAAAAAAGAGTGAATTACCACTTTGATCTCTCATGTTTTTTAGATGAGATACTTTAATCCCTCAAAATGTGGAAATTCACTTTTAGTTCCTGAAGATTTTTTTTATGGAACATTTAAGTCCCTTCGTTCACTCCGCCAACTGCCTCAACTACGGACTTAAGTGTCCCGTAAAAAAATCTTGAGGGACTTAAGTGTTCCATAAAAGATCTTCAGGGACTAAAAGTGAATTTCCACATTTTGAGGGACTAAAGTGTCTCACCCAAAAAACATGAGGGATCAAAGTGATATTTCACTCGGAAAAAAAAAAGAAAAGTATTGTAAAAATTGTTATATTTTATAGAAGTAGTAAGCTAAAATAACGAGATAATTAAGTAATTTTTAACTAAAACAAATCAGATATTTATCTATATATATTTAGACTATTCATTTCGTATTGTTTATTTATTAAGATTAAAATTATTATCTATTCTTTTCGATATGTAAAGTTAGTAAAAAAAAAACAAAAAAAATTTGTCCGAAATTAAAATTAATATAGTGAATAAAAAAATTTGAAATTGGATATTATTTTTTTATTAACTAATTAAAAAACATATATTAAATTTTTATTTGGTGATTGGTTGATTTAAAAGACATCATACTGTATTAAAAACATGTTACTTTATTTTCTTTGAATTTTTAAAATTCATTACTAACTTATTATTATGAGACCAAGGGACGATAAATTACTTACAGTACAATGTCTGCTCTGCCAGTTTGTTGTTTTCTTTTCATCTGCATAAAAATATCATAACATTTGCTGGGAGAGATACCTTTTGATTTTTGTGATGAAGCAAGCTACTCTCTTTCTCTCACTAGTCACTACACCTTTTTCCTTTTTCTTCTTTAAAAAGAAAGATTTGGAAACACAATCTTTCAGTTCTAGGGGCAGAAACCCCCCCTGCCCGATTACAAACCCTTTGTCATTTCACTGTCACAAACACACTGCATTGTAAGACAAACCTCAGCATCAAATTTGAGCTATCACCATTCACCAGCATCATAGCCATTCCAAAATCCAGTTCCCAACAAGTAATATTCCTTCCCTTTCCCATCCAATTCCTTCTTTAGAATCAGTGCAATCTCAGTAAGAAAAACAATTACGTGAAAAAATTTGAACTTGGAGTATATTTTTTTTTACGAAATCAATCTACAAATACTAATACGTCATACATAATGTGACATGCGATATAAGATAGTACTTTACTATTCAATAATCGGTTAACAAATAACATGCTTTATTTTATGAGTCATGATAAATCAATTTACAAAATCAACCTACAAACAAGCCTACATTATAAGAAAGTGACAAATGTCACTTGTTAACCAATCAATTATAAGCAAGCGGCACATGTCACTTCCTCTGTGATGTAGGCATAATTGTAAATTAATTTTGTAGGTTCATTCAACATTTTTCTTATTTTTTTAGTGTAAATTGATTTGTAGACCGATATATAATTGCTCAAAAATAAAACACTGATGAGAAAGAAAGGTACATAAAAGCGAAAAGAATATGCCATTATTTTATGTAAGCTTGGAAACTCACAGAAGCATTTGCTTTAGCAGAAAACATAGACTCCTTGAATTTTTCTTCACTGTCACAAGTCACAGCTTGCACATCACGAAAACAAATTGCATTTCTTTCTTCATTGCCCATCAGTAAGATTCTTAGTCTCCTGTTTTTTCTACTTACATGCAAAACTATATGTAAGCTCAGATGCAAAAGATTCCAATTATTCAAACATCACATAAGCCCTAGATATTATCACTTTGACCCTGCATCAACCCGGCTATATATTATCACATAATAACCTTAATCATTCACCTTTGCATTTTAAATGTAGAGCCCCTGCCATTTTGTTAAAGCATATATATGCATTTTATGTTTAGTTCCCTGCAAGTTACAAGCTTTAAGAGAAAATGGAGAATGCACCGATAAAGGTTCTTTACACCATTAGTGTATCATCCATTCTTTATCTGTGTATGATTGTTGACTTTTCGATTAAAGTAATACAAAAGAATGATGGATGATGAACTGATGGTGTAAAAAACTTTACACTGTCCGTGAATACCCATTAATCTCTTATTTTAATTTCTATATATGTAATTAGCTGAAAAGATTAATGGGTGCGCACTAATGGTATAACGTTTTTTTACACCATCAGTCCATCATCCACCATTCATTTGTATTACTTTTATTTGAAAGTCAACGACCATACACACGTAAATGGTGGATGATGCACTGATGGTGTAGAAACTTTTACATTGTCGGTGCACCATTTATTTTTACTGAAATGTTCAATGATGATACCGTACATAGAGATGACACGTTGCACGAGAAGATGGCAGGTGATTATTATGCTCCCTTCCTAAATATAAGACTCTTTTAGGAGATTTCACATCTATTAAGAAAGTGGATTAATTTAATTAATTGTATTGGAAATGTGAACTTTTGATATGTAATTTCAAACTTACCCCTATTAATACTATTGAGAATCTAAAATGTTAAATAAATAGGGGTGTTTGTGGAAGAAAAAAAAGTAATTAATGATAATTGAAAATTGACAAAGAATCTTATAAATAGGAACAAAATAAAAGTATCAAAAGGGTCTTAAATAGAGGGAGTATTTTGTTTTGATCACACTTTTAATGTTATAAATACTTATGTTAGAATATGATCGGTGGTCAATGGCATAGGAATGATATGTACATGTAAAACTTTCTACACTACTTTTAACATCACTATACAAGCTGATCATCACAAATATATGCTTATAATGCACTAATTGTATTACATCCTTCCCCTCCAATTATTGGAAAATTCATGTATTGGTTAGTTCCATTTTTTATTTTTATTTTTTTTAAATTTTTTTCAATTTCATTCTAAAAGTAGTTTCTTTTTCAAATGTATCATAAAATCCATTTTTTTCATCGTAAAATTCTTTTTAAATATTTTCATTATGAAGTTAATGATATCAAAATGAAAGTTGAGAGAATTATGAAGAAACAAAAATCTATAGGTAGAATAAAATTGAAAAAAAAATTAAAGGATGAAATTGAAAAAATGAAAAATAATTTAAAAAATCAAAACTTGGATTTTTCCTATCACATAATACACTGACTTTTTTTTTCTAAGTAGTACTCCCTCGGTTCCTTGACATAAGTATTTCTTGATTAATTTTTTTCCTATTTATAAATCTATTTTTTAAAATTTTAAATAACATTAATTTCAAAACATTTTTATTTACTCAACACTTTTTAGAATTTCAATAATAATAATAACAGAGATAATTTTGAAAAAGTATATCAAACGTTATCAATTTGAATATCATTAACAATAGTATCAACTAATTTCTTGGCGACTTTTTATGTTATATTTATAAGTATTATTTTAAATTTATAATAACACTAATTACTTTTTTTTTCAAACATTTATATTTACTCGACAATTTTTTGAGTTTCATCAATAATAATAAAATATAATTATATATATATATATATATCAAATATTATCGATTTCAATATCACTTAGAATATTAACTAATTTTCATAATAATATTACATGACTATATTAAGATAATAGAGGCAGGACATTGCAGTAGGAGAAATGTATGTCTTAGTACATACACTAGCAGCTAAGAAATTTTCTTAACTAATTGATGATTGATGATTAATTAAAACTGACAATGCAATTAAGAAGATCAGATAATGAAAAATGAAATCTCTAGCTCATTGAAGTCTTCGGTGGTCCAACCCACGACGCCGTTTCGACCTATCACTACCACTCGAGTTAGAGCGTTCCAACAGAGACTTAAACGAGTTCTGAATGAAATGAATGGATTCAACACTGTGCTCTTTATCAGCAGCAACTACAAGAACGTTGCGTGTTCTTCCACCAAGTGTCACCATTTCTGCTTTCAGTGTTTTCAGATGAAGAGAGTTGAGGATTTCGATGAGGTCGGGGATGAGGTCTGAGCGATCCTCGCAGCATAAAGAGGCCTTCAATATCAGCCTCCCGTCGCCGGAGCCGCCGGCGGAGAGGATGGTGATCTCGTCGGTCTCCGATGGAAGGGTTTGGAGGTCGGTGATGGAGGATGTTTGCTGCTTCAGCTCTTTCACTCGCTGGACCACCTTTGCAAGTAGTGAAGCCTTGTCTGTCTAAATAAATAATAAAATTAAAAAATCAACAATGATAATGGAATTTCCCATGATATTATTAGATATATAGTTGAGTGAAATAACAATTTTATTTATGATGTTGTTTTTCTTTTTACACCAAGGGTACGCTTTAAGCTGATAGCCGAAGATTAATCCCTTTTAAGCGTAAAATCATCGAAGTGAGTTTTGCATTTACCAATAAAATCTATTTATGATTTTTTTTCATTGCACCATGAGAATTAATTCTTTATTTTATTAAAAGCAAAGTGACTTTATTTGCCAAACTCAATCTTATGCACTTATTGTTAAGAAAATGTGATATCTCTTTTCATAAGCTTTTCCAAAAGGCTCATTGAAATATGAAGTCAAAGAATATTTAACTCTCATATTCATATCATCATATTTCACTATATATAATATAGAAATAGGAACTCCATTCATAAATATTAGCACATGACGCGACTTATGGATTAATCCTTTTTATGAGTAATTATTTTAATTTTTAATGATGTTAATTATTTTTCTTACAACTATCTTTATTTACTAAATGCTTTTTAAAATCTCAATAATAACTAGCTATGATAAAGGCAATTTGAAAAAACTACCAAAAATTATCAATTTTAATGTCATTATTATAATTAACTAAATTTCTTAATGAAAGTGAAAAGATACCCAAAAACTTATATTTAGGATTAGGAGGTAGTATTTGTATTACATATCCCTAGCTATAAGGTTGTTCTGTATATATTAATCTATAATTGTGAGTTAAGAATGAAAGTGAGTCCAAGTAGTATATGGTGGATAGATAAATGATATATACCTTAGAATTACAAGGGAGAAGAGTGCGAAGCTCGTTGAGATGAGAATTGATTCTTTCCCTTCTCCTCTTCTCAGCCTCCTTGTGATTCTTCATAGCCGCAAGTGCTCTATCTTTCTGAGAGATTGCATCAGTAATTTCTGACAACTCTAAGGGATAATAATTATTATTATTATTAGAAGAACTAATACATAAGCTTTGATGCATAGTGGTTGTTGTTACTGAAGAAGAAGGTGGTGTATTATTATTGAAGAAGGAGCTGTTGGTGCTGGCTAGTAATTGGAACAACTCAGAGTTCTCCATCCCAATCATCTGTTGCTGCTGCTGCATGATGATAGATTGATAGTGATATATATATATAGATAGATAGAGAAAAATTACTTAGAAAAATTAGAAGAGAGAGGGCCTAGTAAGTTGTGTGGTGCATTTTCAGATTTTATGGTCGTGATGAATGTGAATGTGAAGTGATGCTTATGATTGCACTTTTTGACTGACCCCAACTATTACACTGTGGCTTGTGGAAAATTTGAACATCAAAGTCTATTGGACTTGCTACCTTTCGGTGGCCATTTATATTTGTTTAATAAGTATTTCTGAAAAATAATATATACATATTCAAATGTGGGGGAAAACTTGCATGGATATAGAGGTAATATAAATAATTAGATTTCATTAAGTAACTCTAAAAAGGGTTTTACTGTTTTTTTTATCAGCCTTTGAACATTATGTGTCCATGCAAGTTGTTATGAGAGAATTTTACCACACTGATCAGTTTAATTTAGATTTAAAAAAAAAAAAACAGATGTGTTAAGCTATAATCGATGACTAAAGAATTTAAAATTAAAAATAAAAGAAAAAAATTGTACACTAGAGACAGGACTTTTGAAAATAAAAAAATTAAAAAATAAAGAAGTCGTGCACAGGGCCACGACTTCTATAAAATTAAAAAAAAAAGTGAAATTGCGCTTCACTTCTACAATTTATCCAAAAGAAAATAAAAAAAAAATAAAAGAAAAGGCAAAGTTGAGCACGTAATTTTTTAAATATAAAAAAAAATTAGAAGTAAATTATGACTGCCATCCACAATTTTCATTGCACCGGTAATATTTAAAAAAAAAATGTACCAAAATACAGCAGTAATAAAATGAACAAACTACACCAATATGATAAAATTCCCTCTTTATGATGAATTATGTTCATTATTTTGTGGATAAAATTTGTTATCTATAGTGGTACTGTAATAGTAATCAATTTACTTGTCAGCTTCTCGCCCATCCCGCTCTTTTGATTGGTCTACACTTTTTAAGCATGTTTCAAAAGGGTCCACTTCGTGACAAATGATCAAAATGCCTCTATCATAATTCATAACCCTCATGCTTATTCATATCAGTGATGTTCTCGATCTTGAACACCAAAAGTTGGACATCAATAATATGCATATGCTAGTGTCTAATGCTTTTTCTTTAAGTACTTTAGAGAAATGTGTATAATAAATAAATAAATAATTGTAGAAGCGAGATACATAGGATTGTGTGATGTGTCAGATATGTATCAAAATTTTAGTGAAAAAAATAACTTAGTTCAATTCTTATTATATATTCTTTCCGGTACTTGTTATGATTCATAGTTAAGTATTTTATAAAAAATTAAGAAAGATAGTTATATTTTTTTAAAGCCTTAAAAATGTAATTTAGTATTATAATTTTACTTTTTTAATTTGTACTGAAAATTTCACAAAAGTATTGTTTCACAATAATGAATAAAAAAATAAATAAAAAATAAGCAATAAATATCTCTTAGAAAATACAAAATAATTTATAAATAAAAAATGAGAATTCTTCTAGAATGTGACTTAGAAATAAGATAGTAAAAAGAATATATATATATATATATATATATATATATATCTTTTTGTTATGTTTTATATTTATATGGATAATCATGGCAATCTAAAAACTCTAGTCTCACCTCTCATACTATAGGGTTTCAATTTTTTTCCTTTAAAATATAAATTGAAGTTAGGCGGAATGATGTATATAGGCCACAGGTCGTCACTCTAATTTGGCACCGCTGGCCTTGTAAATAAGCTCGAATCAGATTTTTTTTTTTTTTCCAAATGACTTTAATATATGACCACTGAAGCATCAGTACTCCTAAACTGGTGACGTACCCGTACCCGGTACACCTTGGGTACCGGTACACGTATCGTACTCCTGGGTACTTGTAACTAGTATGTTAAGGTATATTTTAGGTGTGGATCTTACCAATAATGTAATTTTTGCCTTATAATATATTTCTTAATGTTATAATCAATCTTTCGGACTTATATCTTGACTTATTTTGAGCATCAGTATATAATTTTACGATATTCATATGCTATTTCAATGCCAAAATCATTTATTTTCACCTTGCTTATATATATTTATTTATAAAATTAGTATTATATTGTCGTACCCGTACCATAATTTTTTAGAAAATGTCGTACCCCGTACCTGATACTGTACCAGTATCCGATACCGTATCCGTATTAGTGCAACATAGCATATGAGATTAATAATACGAGGGGGATGTAGCTCACACGGTAGAATGCGAGAGGTACAGGAATTGATACTCTGCATCTTGATTGTTTTTAAGTGGATATTGTGATACATATTTTATTTATTTATTTATTTATTTTTTGCATTAACATATGAGCGGGTTTATATCAGGGGACATAGTTAAATAGTAGAGCGCTAGCTTAACATAAGAGACTGAGGGTTCGGTACACCACACATTCATAAGATGTTACTATCTCTGTCACTATACGTAATTTTTTTTTTTTATTTCACATTTATTAAGAAAGTTACTCCTAATAATTTAGTTAATAATATTGGAAATATAAACATTTGATATGTATTTTCAAAATTATTCCTATTAATATTATTGAAAATCTAAAAAATGTTAAATAAATAAAGATATTTGTGGAAAAAATAATTAATAATCATTAAAAAATTGGTATATGGTCTTATATCTAGGGACGGAGATAATATTGTTTTTCTCTCTAAAGGAAAAATTGTCATACATGTTTAATTATTTTTCTGCACTTTCTACATTTAAATAAAGAGAAATAGTATAATTACTCAAGCTGTGCACGAAATAAAATGGTAATTTAAAAAATTCACGAATTTAATAAATGATACAAAACGGTGAATGAAATTAGAATAAACATAAATATGATTTACTATAATAACTAAATATAAAATTTCAATATACTCTTATATGTAAACTCATTATCCTTAAATTGAATATATATATATATATATATATATATATATATATAAGAAAATAATTTTTTTTAAATTTTTTTATCCCGCTTTACATGGATTGCAAAAATTTAATAAAAAATTAGTATAAATTAATTAAAATTCTATTAGATTTAATATAAGAAAATATACATTCTTCGCTCATCATTCAATCTTCTCTAATAAAAAAATGATTCTTTTTCATTTTTAATTTATTTTTATTATGTTTTCATACTTTATTTATTACTATTTTTTATCAATTTCCTTAACTATAAATACACATTCTCAACTTTTATCACTTCACCTTGAAATTTCAGATTCAAAGTCAAACAAAATTGATTTAATCAATTTATTCCATCAATCAAGCATACATTCTTAAAACATAAATTGAATTTTTTTTAAAAAGCAAAATTCAACTTAATTATTAGTTCTTTCTATTTTTTGGTTTTCAATAATAAAACATACTTATGGTCATCTATTAACTCATCTTTGAAAAATTGTGAAAATAATGTCTTATTATATAAAAATTCATGAATGTTGAATAAAAGTTTTATGTTTACATTTCGTGTCATACAAATGATAATTAAATAATAAAATTATTACTTAATTAATTTGAATAGATAAAGAATTCAAATAATATTTTAATATCATTAAATAATAATTTTTAACATCATTAACTCCACTCTAATAAGAAAAAGATCGTTATTTAAAAAGGAAAATAAAAATTTCCTTTTTTAATATCTTTTACCTTGTTAAATTATTTGAATTACATTTTCATAATTTTTATTTTTATTAGTTTGATAATTAAGAATATTAAAAATATAGATATTCATCTTAAACCTCTTAGCTTATTAACTCATCTTCATTGTTTTGATTAAAATTAAAAATTAATTAATGCATTTATTCTTTCAAGGAAACACATATTACCAATACAAAAATTCAACTTATCTACGTATGTTTAAAAAAATAAATAAATTTACATCACTGGACTTTGACTGAAAAAAATATATCTTGGTAATCCATTTGTGGACTTGGACAAAAAAAAAGCTGATAAATTAATCAATACAGTCATTACAAAAATTCTTAACAACTTGATACTTCTTTGGTCCGATTATCCTAGTACAAAAAGATAAAAAAAAATTTGTCACAAAGTAAGGTTAAAATAATAAATCAAATATCTTAAATATGGTAGGAGTATATTATATTTATGATTGAGTAATTAGGAAAAAACAAAAAAAAATTATGTGATTCATTAATAGTGAAAGAGAATAATGATGAAAAGATGTATGTATAATTTTCACTATATAAAATATTGACATTACCAATTACCAAAATTCGTCCATAATAACCAAAACCCGTTGGAAATGTTATTTTTCCAACGAATTTTCTGATGGACAAAAACCATCGGTGAAAATGGCGTCGATCGAAAAAGTTTTGACAGAATTTTAAAACAGGCGAAAATAGTGACGGAAAAAACCGTCGAAATTGTTTTATTTTGGACCGAAAATCCGTTGAAAACAACCTAAATATTTCATAAATTACCGATGAAAAAATCCGTTGGAAATTTAAAGAAAATAAATTGAAAAAAAATAGAGTAAACCAATCCTAGGAACTCGTATTGTTCGTGCAAGATGTAAACCAATCATATAACATAACTAGAATGGAGAACAAATGTTTTTAAGCTTACAAAATAGTATAAACCAACAATATACTCCTTTCAACAGAAAAAATATTACAAAAACAATCTTTTATCGCAGAATAATCTCACTTCTCCTTAATAGTCTTCATGACCTTTGCATAATTTGAAACAGCAGCTGGATCATCTGGATCAATGGTGATCTTCTCATGCTTTAATAGTTCCATGGCTGTCTCATATTTGTTCTTCATCAACTCCACAAAGATGTTCTTCATCAATCATCAGTATAATTAATTACATAAAATTAAATATAATTAAGAGTACATTGTAAGTAAAGAGACATAAGAGGAACATATTTATACTAAAGATTAAACCACGCACTTTCACCAAAAAAAAAAAAAGATTAAACCACGCATTTCTTTTTATCTTTTAGATAAAGGCAACAAAAGCTGCACTCATACAGGGTTAGAAACAAAATTAAAAGTCCAACTACTGGATCAAATAAAGAAGCAGATGACATTGTGTCTCACTTCAAATTGATTAACAATTATGCAAACAACTACATACAAGCTAAGTGCAATGATTAACTCAGTAAAGAAAAGCCACTGTGACATCAAGGGCAAAGCAGTCACAAGACTAATGAAATTTTTCCACCATGATGAATCAGACTACATCAGTAATATCACATGAAAGAGTGACCAACCTGCATCCAACCTTTCCATTGTTCAGTGAGCTGGCTACTTAAGTAAAGTATGGATTTCGCAGTCAATGGTGACTTGTCGCGATGTATCTTAAAAGAAGTTGTTCTGTCCTACTTGAACTATATCCGATCAAGTGGCCAATTACTCTACTTGTTGTTTGTCAGACGTAAAAAAGGCACTTTGAATACTAAAATACCCTTTTTTTTTTATTACTTGGGTGTTTGTGTGTGTTTGTGTGAGCAAGTTAGGTACATACCTTCTTGTCTTTGCCATGCTTATATAGGGCATACCCGCTTTACCGTTGCATACTACCCTAATGATGAGCTAACATGATTCCTCACAAGAGCTTTATGGCGGGTATCATAACTGATGGAATCCCAAGCTCAACTGTACATCTCCAAAACGGTTTGTTGGATTTCTTCACACGTGCTCCCGGTATGATGACACTACTATAAATAAGGCTTTTAAAATCGGCCTTTTAAACTCGGTTACTATAAAACCAAGTTAAAAGAAAAAGCGGTGACAAATTTGTAAATAAATTCTCTTTTAAACTCGGTTGTGCATATAACCAAATTAGAAAGTATTTTTTAACTTCGTTGTTAGAATGATCGAGTTAAAAAGTCATTCCATAACAAAAAAAAATTAAAAAAAAATACTTTTAAACTCGGCTCTATGATGACCGAGTTAAAAAGTTTTTAAAAAAAATTAAAATAAAATAAAAGACTTTTAAAGTTGGCTATATAACCATCGAGTTAAAAAGTCCTTTTAAAAGAAATAAATAAAAGAGTTTTAAACTCGGCTTTATAACCACCGAGTTAAAAAGTCCTTAAAAAAATAAAAATAAAAGACTTTCCATTAGCTCTTGTTGAAGTTCAGCTTTCCTCTTCTACTCCTCATAGTTCTTCTTATGTGTTGCCTCTTCAATTGTTTTTTGTTTCCTTTTTTTTGTTTGAGCTTCAAACATCTTCTTCTTTAACTCATCCTCAGCCTTCTTCTTCTTCTTTCTTTTTTGCCTCGACATCCAACTGAGCTTCTAGTAATTCCTTCTTTCTTGCTTCAGCAAGCTTCTTTTTCTTCAAAGCTTCCATTCTCTTCTCTTCCACTTTCTTCTTCAGTATTGGATCATTGATTTTCTTGCTTCTTGTTTCCCCTTCTTTCTGGCTATCACCTTCAAGTAATCCACTAACAACCTTCCTTACAACTTCATCAAACTTAGCCATGTATGCATCTTCACCCTCATCTTCCCTGTCCACCACAACATCAGTGTTGCCAGTAGGTGTGTGGTCATAGTAGATGTGGCACACACGTCCAACAATTCTACTTGCCTGCACCATTTGCAACAGGTCCTTATCAGTTTCTAATGCCCTCAATCCCTTGGTCATAGACTTTTTTGGAACTAACCACAACACTTTACACACTGACTTGTACCCTAACTCCTTGTAATAATCCTTACAAGCTAAAACATCCAGCTCATCTTCATCAATCCCACCCCACTCTGACAACTTTCCATTGATATATGATGTCTTCCCATCACTGTCCTTGTAAAAAGTACCACCATGGTGAAACTTCAAGTAAATCATCCTATACATGAACAATACTAACAAATCAATGAATCTACACTGGGACCCACTAACAATATACAACAAGAACAAATAATAGGGACAACAGATACACCACATGGACCATATACAGAATAAAGAAGGTAACCAAAACAAGGAAATCATTGAAAATACTCTGACCACAAGGACATAAGCAGAGAATAAAGTAATAACCCACAATCTGACATTTATGTAAATAAACAACAATATGATGAAAAAAAACATTTTAAGAAACATGCATAACCTGCACGAAACCCTAATCACATATATTGGGAACAACAATGCATATTTTCAAAAATTCATTCAGGGTTAGGGTTTCTCTTACCTTTTGAAGCTTCCTTGCTGATGAAACGATGGAAATTGCACTGATAATGTTATTTGCTTCAATGTTTGCTTCCTGAGATTTGCTTCGATGTTTATGGAATTGGGGTTTGGTTTGGTATCGTTCGTTTTTGAACTTGGGGTTTGTGCTTTTGAACTCGCATATCACTTGGGTTTGGGTTTGCTCTGGACGAAATTGATCGACGGGCTACAATCTTAGGGACTAAATTGATGTTTCGAAAAAGTCAGGGACTAATTTGATCGATGGTTGCAAAGTCAAGGACCAATCTGACTAATTACTCTATTAAAAAAATATGTAATGCAAAATACAATATTAAAAACGCTTAAATATTTTTTTGATCTTTTATCTTATTTTTAGGTTTCAATATTATCCTTTATCTATTAAAAAAGTCAATTTACTCCTTCGTGTTTCTGACATTTATCAATTTCATCATTCTGTCATGATGATATTAAATTTTCATCGTAAGATACTGATTTTGTCATAAGTTTCTTATTTCAGTCACCAAAATTTGCATTTTCTCGTTGAGATCTGCATTTTTCATCATATTTGACACTTTGATTGATAAAATTTCGATGTCGTTCCATTTTTAGAGTGAAATTTCACTCATATTTTTGCTTTTCTTTGCTTTACAAGTTGCAAATTATGGCGATAAAATGCATATTTTGGTGATTAGAAAAGGAATCTCATGCAAAATAATATATTATATTTCAGTGAAAATTTGACATTGTTGTGACGAAATGATGAAATTGACAAACGTTAGAAATATAAAGAACTAAATTAAGGACAAAAAAACTTTTATTTTAAACTTTTTGATTTTAAACATTTAATAATTATCCGCCAATTTGTTTTAAATAAAAAAAAACGGTTCCATTAATTTGTGGAGGAAATATCTTTTTCATTATTTATGATATCATATATCATCATTACTTATGTGATGGTTAATCATTATTTTTATTTATTATTCCTTACTTATTATCATATATCATCATTTTCCTCTTTATTTCCTTTATTTTTTTTTAATTGTGAAAAACACAAAAATGATACCTAAACAAATTCTTTATGGCAAAACTTGTCTTTTTTTATACAATTGATATTAGTGGGTTTTCCTGTTTCGTTCCGTGAGTAGTTTTATTTTTATAAGCTTTCGGGCTATATGTGACATGAAGCAGCCCAATAACAAGTATGTACCAATTGAAGCGAAATGAGAAAGATCACCATAGGAAGGACTTTTAAGCTTTGGCGCCACACATGTACAGAAGTTGAGGCACTCTTGTTCTTGTATCGTGCCAAAGAGAGCATATTAACGAGCACAACCCAACAAAGGTGTGGCCAAAAAGGCCCGGGGATACACAACGAGCAATTATTAGATGGTATGAGATCACACATTGCAGGATTATTTATATTTTGAATTTTTTAATTAAAAAATAAAGTGTGAATGGTGTTGGACCTGTTAATCTAGAACTAACTAATAATATTCCGAATCTCCAAACAAGACTCTCCAAGTTCGAAAGGTCGATGAGTGAGTTAAACACTAACTTGATACCTAGAACATGTTTGACTCACAAATAAAGACCCAATATTTAACGAGATAAGAGCGGGTAGGATAAAAAAACAACGGATTGTATATGCTCTTGTAATTCATGCTAATGGCAGGACATTCATATTCTTATAAAGTAACCAAATCGGACCTCACATGTGTGGTGTGGTCACGCTTCCAATGCCAAGATTAGGCAAGTAAGAAATAGAAAGAAGGAAATGGAGTAAGAAAAGAAAAGAAACAAGGAAGATGAAGAGGACATGGAAAACAGAAAATCAGACTGCCACACAAGAAGATATTTGGGTTGATAATGATGCAAATCAAGCTGTTCTTGTCTAGCCAAATTAGGACCTATGACAAATTGCATTGTTAGTTTAGTTTGACAAAAGAAAAGTCTAGGTCTAAGCATCTTTATCCTTATGTTGATTGTGTATTGAGGTGATGGTCCTCTTTTGTCTACAGGTAGCATGGTATTGTTCACGATGTTGTGATATCTGAGTATGATAATATGTTGTAAATAGAGTAACGATGCGGGAAAAGTTTTATATGTGGCAGCTCCTTGATGCTGTATTTATAAAGCTTCAATAACCGCCATTGATGAAATTGGATTTCCTTGCTAATCACGTCACCTTTTTAGATAATCTTTCCTTCATCTTCTCAGTTTTTGATAGATCAGATTATCGATTTTTCATAAATAATACTTCATCCGGCTCGAATTATAAGCAACAAAAAACATATTTCTTTTGGTTAAAAAATATAAGCAAAATTAACTAACTTTATTAAATTTTGTTCATTCCCAATGTCACTTTCTTAAAACATTTCTAGAAAATTGTAATCTTAATTAATTTTTATTTCATTTCCAATACTACTTTCCTAAAATATCTCTATTTTTTTATAAATTTGAGAAAATTAAATACAATCAACTAATCTCCTTAATAAGCGTAAAAATGGTTGGATTTACTTATAATTCGAGCCGGAGGGAGTAGCATATTTATCCCTGATTGTTGATATATAATCTTGTTGAGCTTGAGATATTTTCTTAGATTTATCTCTAATATAGGATTAACTACGTATCTTACTTATCTCCTGATCATACTTAATATTGGAATAAATCGAGGTATCAATAAACTATGGCAAATGCTAACAAGTGTTCTTGGCCGGGACACTTGTTAAAGACCTTAATGGAGTAAATAGGTATTGGAAAATGCATTTTTTTGATGTTTTCGAGAGGATAATAAATAAGAACTTATGATTACTTTTCCACTATTAGTAACCTTAACAAGTGCCCTAAGGGAACTTGTTACCAAGACCCTTAAACTATTAATGCAAGATAATGACGTGGATACGAGTTGCAATAAGACCTTCGTCCGAGGTTCACAAACCAGAGGTACATTGTCATTTATTGTTATCCTTTTGAACCCCAATAAGGTCGGTTCCGAGTATTGGTTCTGGATGGCCCCTATGGTCAATTGAGCAGCCCCGATCATATGTTGCTTAGATATACCATTCAAGTTACAAACTACTTCCTAAGTCAACCTAGTTCGGATATATGGGCTCACAGGAAATGATTGTTGATTTCTTTCGCATGTCTAATATAAAGTTTTACCTATTGTACTTGTAGTAACCCAAGTCAAGATGTAGCAACTCTAAAAACCACTTCCAGTTATCCTTGTTCTCCACATCCACAATTTCATATGCAATTAAATAAATGTGATTATTTGCATCTTGTCCCACAACAGACAACAATTTCCCACCATATAGTACCCTTTCAAAAAGGCACCATCCAAGACAATTAAAGGTCTACAATCAGCCTTGAAACCATTATTGAATCTAGCCAAACAAATGTATAACCTATGGAATTGTGGATTTGCAATAGGCATAGGAATTGTCTCCATTTTCATAGTGGATTGATCCAGGAATAGTATTTATTAGCTCATGGCAATAATACCAAAGCCTACTTGCCATATTGCTCTTTTTCATTCCCTTCTACCTCTACTATTGCCTTTACAATTGCCCTATACATCTTACTATTATATAAAACAACATCATACCTCCTCTTAAAATACTTCACAGCTTCCCTTTGTTTAAGATTTGGTTGCTTTATTAGCTTCTTAACCAACTTTTGTGAAACCCACTCCCTGTTGGCCTGCCCAACCTTAAATCCCCTACAGCATGTGTGTGTAGAATCAAAGGTCTTCACTAGAAAATTGTTGCTGACATTGCTTCATTCACAGTAAATCTCCCACTTGCAAAACTCATTCTTGCACTTGGCCCTTGCCCTTTCTTTATCATTTTTGGCCCAATAAAAATCCCTAAATGTATATTTTAATCTTTTACTACATTTTTAAACTTTTCCAAGGTAGCAAACTCTATCCCAACTTCAATACTAACCTTGCCAAAAGAGGCATGTTCATTAAATTGTGGGTTAATAGCCTTGGAATTAGCATAATCATCATTGTTTACAGGTGATCTCAACGCCTCAGACATCCATGTTTTTTCACCTTTGTCTTCATTGCCAACTTTTATATAGCGCTCCCTATGACCAATGGGAAGCACCCCTTGACTCTCCCCATCATTACTTGCATCTATCAGTTCAGCAGCATTTATCACTTAAGTCTCATCTTCACTTTCACTTGCACTGCTCCAGTCACTCTCATTGTCTTCAATTTCATGCAGCGCAACCTTTCTCTTATCCTTAACCTTACCCTGCTCCTTCTTCAAATTGTGCTCCACAACCTTGCCCTTGCATTTGTTTTTTACATATTCACCTCCTCAGCCTTGCCCTGATCCTTCCTTAAATTGCCCTCCACAACCTTGCCCTTACCCTTGTTTTTTGTCATATTCACCTCCTCAGCCTTGCCCTTCTCTATTGTCAAATCCTGTTCCACAACCTTGCCCTTGCCCTTGTTTTTTTTCATATTCCCTGTCAACCAAAACAACATCTTGTACATTAGGGGTAACTGTAGGTGTGTGTGATTATAATAGATGTGACCCACAGTTACAACAATTTTACTTGCCTGCACAATTTACATAAGGTCTTTATTAGTTTTTAATGTCTTCAATCCCCTGGTCATAGACTTTTTTGGAACTAACAAGAATATTTTGAATTGGTCACTGACTTGTACCCTAATTGCTTGTAGTAATCCCTGCAAACAAAAAATCCAGCTCATCTTCATCAATCTCTCCTTACTATATATATATATATATATATATATATATATATATGAGACCATTCCATTGTTATATGTTGTCTTCCCATCACTATCTTTATAAAAAGTATCTCCATAGTGAAATTTCAAGTAAATCATCCTATAAATGAACAATAACAACAAATCAGTCAATCTCTGTTGGGTCCCACACACCCCACAAACAGTATACACCAAGAATAAACAATAGGGGACCACAGATACAGAATAAAGAAGGTCACCAGAATAAGAAAATCATTTAAAATACTCCATGGACCACAAGGACACATAAAGAAAATAAACTAACAAGCCACTATTTGAAATTTATGCAATAAACAACAAAAAGATGAAGAAAAACGATGCTAAATAACATGCATAATCTACACTAAACCCTAAACATGGATATTGGGAACAACAATGAAGATTTTAAAAAGAAAATTTGGGGTTAGGGTTTCTCTTACCTTTTGATGCTTCTTTGATGATGAAACGAGGTGATTGCTGCAATAAGGTTACTTAGCTAGGGTTTGGTTTGCTTCAATGTTTCTGAAGTCGAGGTTTCATTTACCTTGGTCACTAGAGAGTTGTGGGATTACTTCTCTGCAATGGAGTTTTTTAGCTTTGGGTTTCTTAGTTGAGGTATATGAAAGGTTAGGGAAGGGGTACTTTTGTTTGGCACCAAGACAAAAGGTTAGGGTATGACATCGTTTTGGTCATCGTTATTGTCCATGTATGCATTCTGTAACGGCACAATGACGACAACAAACGGCAGGGACTAACGTGCTCTATGTCTTCTTATCTCAAGGACGAAATTGCAATTTCGCATATCTCACGAACGAAATTGATTGATGGCTACAAAGCTAGAGACATATTACTCCTTTTTCAAATCTATTCCTATAATTGTTATTGGGTTTTATAAAGGAGTATTGACTTCATAGGAGTATTTTTGAAAAACAAAAAAAAATAACTAAATGTTATTGAAAATATGAATAAGAACTTACTCCCTCCGATCGTATTTATAAGATCCTTTTGGAGTTTTTATTTTGGTCCTATTTATAAGACCCCTTTTTAATTTTCAATAGCATTTAACTACTTCTTTCCACTAACATCCCTATAAAGTCAACACTTTTTAGAATTCCAATGATAATTATAGGGATAGTTTTGAAAAAGTATATTAAATTTTTACATTTCCAATGTCACTAACAAATTTATCCATATTCCTTGGTAGGAATAAAAAAATCCCAAAAGGGTCTTATAAATAGGACCAGAGAGAGTATAAATAGACCAAATTCTTTTTCCTAAAAAAAATTTACATATACAACCTATGGAATTATAGTCTTGTTGTTTTTAGTTGATGTCAAATATTGTGAACTTGAGATCCAATCTCTATCCCACTTAAGCCGTCGACCAATTAATTCCGTTTTGATGACACCAATTATATTAGCGCCTACCTCACTACCGTTTACTTTCATTCTTTAATATTTAAATATGAAACATGGATCTTAATCCTCTAGAATGTGAGTATGTTGTTACATGGAGTAATCTTTTTATAAACACCACATATTTCCCTTTATCAGTTTCTCTTCACGGTCTTCGCACTAATACCAATTTCTTCTTTGACTTTACAGCTCCAACCAGATTTTCTAATCACTAAAATATGAATGGCTTGCGTACTTCATCCAACGTACCAATCCATAAGCTCCACCTGCTAAACAAAGTCGATCATTACATTAGAGGGAAATTTTAAGATGCTACGAGCAATAACATGCATCGGCATCTTAATTTTTTTTTTATTTTTTTTAATTTTTTTAATATTGATTTACTATGAATATTTTTTAATACAGATTTTTAATGCAGATTTATTGAAAAATGTCAATTTGTAATACAGATTTACTCAATATAATCTTTTTATCTTTGTCAAAAAGCATATAATAAAAAAATTCAAATCCAAATAACAAAAACACATATATAAAAAAAACACAAAAAATCCAAAACATTTTTTTATAATATATTAGATTTAAAAAAAAAAAAAAAAGATGCCCGATGTATTGAAACCCCGAACACCATAGCATCACCCTACATTAAAACCTTAATATAAGAATCTTATGAGATTTCTTTTTTAACATTTAATTACTTTTTTCATAAATATTTATATTTATTTTACAAGGAGTAATATTTTCTTAAAATCTCAATAATATTTATTTTGTCGAAGAAATATATAAAATAGTAACATTTTCATTATTAATGACGATATAAACTTTCCCTAAAAAAATGACGATATAAACTAACTTTTTTTGTATATATGAATTTTTTTAAAAAAAATATTATATTAAAAATAGAAAGGAGTAATTATTATAAATAAAACATGAAAAAAAAATAAAAACCTTGAAAAAATAACTTTATATTTAAAAAATAAAAATTTAATACTTTATCAATTATGAATTTAATTTTCTCATATGTATTTACTTTATTTAAATCCCTTATCACCAATCCTAAATTTTGAGATTAAACAAATATACTCCCTTCGTCCCTAATTATTAGATTCATTTAGGGAGATTTCACGTCCATTAAGAAAGTTGATTACTCCCTCCGTTCCTTTTTATCTGTCGTTTTTTGAAGAGATTTTTTGTTTCTTTTTATTTGTCGTATTGAGGATTTCAAGAGTGTAATAAATGTTATTTTCCATGTTTGCCCCTATTTAATATGTCTTGGTTTATGTAAGTAGTGGAGAAAAATTAATGACTATAGAGAGAGAAAGGGTATAGTAGGAAAAAACATAATTAATGCATTGGAAATTTGAATAATGATTGGATATCTTAATGGACGTGTTTTGTTTGAAATATGACAGATAAATAGGATTTCAAAATTATCATTATTAATATTATTGAGAATCTAAAAAGTGTTAAATAAATAAAGGTGTTTGTGAAAAAAACTAATTAATAATCATTAAAAATTGATATGAGATCTTATAAATAAAAACAAAATAAAAGTATAAAAAAAATCTTATAACTAGGAAGGTTGCGAGGATAAAACATTAGAAACAGAGAAAAAGGCAGAGGGAGCGTTGTGGCAAACTGGCAATGACTTAAGTGGCACACGCATGTGCTGCACATTCTTTGAAAATCACTAAAAATACATGTAAACCAAACCGGTTTCATCATTATATTCACTAACTTTTGATAGTTTATTTGGCTTTTCTCACTTGAGCTAATCAAAAGAGATGGAAAAAAGTTTAAGGCCCTTTTATTTATATATAGCAGCATGACAGACATTGCTTGTCTGCTATGATTAAGATTGGTGTCACACACAAAAGCACTTTTTAGTTGATCACTTTCAGCTATCATTGTTGACTAAATTTGAGTGGAATTACTCAATTGAATATTAGTACTGTATATCACACCATCGCATATATTAATATTTTCTTGTTTGTTGTTTCAGGAATTCAGCTCTGCTTTAACAGAAAATGCGGCCTTTGATGGAAAGTGAAATCATGCAAAATCATTAAAGTGGCTTTTTTGAGATGTAGGTATTATTACTGAAGAACAAGAGGTTAGGCAGCAGCAGAAATCTATTGCTCCGTCGGTTATGAGATATTTTTGACATTTTTATTTTGTTTTTATTTATAAGATTTTTTTGTTAATTTTTAATAATTATTAATTATTTTTTTCATATACACCCTTATTTATTTAATATTTTTTAGATTATTAATATGAGTAATTTTGAAATTACATATCAAAAGTTCACATTTCTAATACAATTAACTAAATTATTCCACTTTCTTAATGAACATGAAATCTTCCAAAAAAATCTTATATTTAAGGACGAAAGGAATAACATGTTTGAAAACGCACAGTAAGATGTCCAATAAGAGTTTGAAATAATGTTAAATGTAATTTTTTAAATCCATATGAGAATAATTTTTGCGTTGAAGAATCAATTTTGACCCAATATATTGGGATGCAGTTGATGTTGATGAAAATATTAAACAATACTTCCTCCGTTCCTAAATAAGACTTTTTTGACACTTTTATTTTGTTTCTATTTATAAGACCTTTTATCAATTTCAATGAGCATTGATTACTTTTTTCTACAATCACCCCTATTTATTTGACACTCTTTAGATTCTCAATAATATTAATAGGAGTAATTTTGAAAATACATATCAAAAGTTCACATTTCCAATACAATTAATTAAATTATTTCATTTTCTTAATAGGCGTAAAATCTCCCAAAGGGATCCTATAAATAGGGACAGAGGGAGTAATACTTTTTATTTTCATAACGAAATGAACGTTCATTTTGGTGGAAAATAATAAAAACAATAATTATGAAGCTTTTCCTTTTCATAAAATGTAAATATAGTTCATAATACACTTTTATTTTTTAGTTAAAGGGATGTTCATAAAAATTGTGGCCGTATATTATTTGCCAGAACTTGAACTTTAGCTTTTAACAGAAAAAACTAATTTAGGGTACTATACTTTTTATTTACTTAAATTCACATTTTTTTATAAAAGATATCTTTTATAAGGTCTTTTAATCCGAGTTTAGGATAGCAAAAACTTAAAGTTTGTTTCGTGCCCAAAATATGATATGATAAAGAGTATAATAAAATGTAAGTAGAATAGTTCTTATTCTGTTTAGTGTTTGATATGCACTAAATAACTATTGTTTTGATATTGTGGTGACTGGCATTGACTATAGTGGTGATGACTAGAGGCTATGAAGTCAAGATATTTAATTCTCCTTCTTTTTCTAAATATAAGATTCTTTTTACATTTTTATTTTATTCCTATTTATAAGACCTTTTACCAATTTTCAATGATCTTTAATTACATTTTTTCACAAACACCCTATTTATTTACCACTTTTTAGATTCTCAATAATAAGTATATATTAATAGGGGTAATTTAAAAAATACATATCAAAAGTTTACATTTCCAATACAATTAACGTAACTAAATTTTTCTGCTTTCTTAATGGACGAAAAATCCAAATGAATCTTATATTTAGGGATAAAGAAAGCATAACATGAATGCGATAGGACACAAGCAAACGGATATCAAACTTTTTGAAAAATCAAAATACAGTAAGATCACGTAGGATTCAATGATTCATTAACTCAAATATATATATATATATATATATATATATATATATATAAAAGAAAGGCTTATCTATGTTTTTAGTCTCTGAAAGTTCAGCGTGTTTTTGTTTTAGTCCTTATAAGTTATTTTGACCGGGACTAGTCCTTAAATTTTCAAACCTTTTGGTTTTGGTCCCCTCCGTTTGTAAAAATTTGTTATTTGTTTGTGTAGCTAGCGGAACATCATATCAGCAATCCATGTGGTCTGAAGTGAAACCAAATAGGTGATATAACGTGGATGATACAAATCCACGGACGCAAAATGGTCCCGTACGCAAAATTTTGAGTTCATAGGCCTGAATCATCCATGTCACATTATCTATTTGGCGCTACCTTACACCCCGTGGCAGCTGGTGTGGATTTTCGTTAACCATGTGGACAAATAACTGATTTTTTGTAACGAAGAGGACCAAAACCAAAATGTTTGAAAAATTAAGGAGCAGTCCCGGTTAAAATAACTTCTAAAGACTAAAATCAAAACACGTTAAATTTTTAGGGACTAAAATCATAAATAAGACAAAAAAAAATTACTACTTATACACACATACAAAGTCCTTAATAAGAAGCTTAATTGGTAAACATGCAGGACGTAAAGTGGAAGTAATGGGGTTCAACTCTTGTAGATACACTATTTTTACTCTCCATCGCATCAAAAACTTTTTCTATAAAAAATAAAAAAAAAATTATTAGAAAACATTGATAATTTCATTAATTTATCTTTTAGGATATAACTAGAATGATCATCATTTACAAAAAGATATTTTTGAAAAAAAAAAATCTATGTCCATATTACAATGTATTCTTCCTCTCATAATAACAACAAAATTACCTTTAGTAAAATTTTATTTAAAAAATTATTTGAAAAACTTATTTAAAATATTAAAATAAGGGTTTTTTTAATCTCAACTCGTAAGGCGGAGGATAAGAACCTCAAAATAGATACTCTATCTGCTCTCTATTATAAAAATAAAAAATAAAAAAGTAACCAAAATTGAACTTATTAAAAAAATTAATTGAATGCATTTAATTTTTTCAAATTCATAAAAAATATAATTACTTTAGGAAAATTTGCATTGTGAATGAAACACAAATTAAATAAGATCACCACTTTCTATGAATTGTATTGAGAAAAGAAAGTTGGTTAATTTTTTCTTATATTTGAGATTAAGATAGATATGTCCTTTTTTTCTTATATCATAGACGGAGGGAGAACATCTTATTAAAAAATTAAATACTTAATCTTGTTATTTTTTCTAAGTCTCTTTTTCCAATGAAAATAATCTACTTATAAGTTCTTATACTCGACCTTAATATTAGAGTGAGGTTAAAAAAACTCTTAAAAAATAAAAATATTAATAAAAGTACATTATAATTATTATTTTGAACAAATCAGAGAATTTAAAAAAAGAATTAAAAAATATACGAGAAGCAGAGAGATTTTTTTTGTGACTCGTATCATTTAATCCACCTCGAATCCTCGAACTGTGTGAGTCTTTGACTCAACGGTATGTATCATCCTCAGGAATTGTTGTCTCACTGGGACTTAAGCTTTTGATTTTGAAGTCCCTAAGTGCCTAGCCAATGATCTAAGAGGTTTGGGAAATCAATGATCTAAAATTATGGTGAGATGAATGATGGAAATCATCGATGTGATGTTTTTGAGAGAGAAAAGTGAGAGAAAAAAATGAAGATAAAGATTTTCCTATTTTATACGGTACTCTGTATTTTTGAAAACACATACTTTAATAAATGTAATCATGATTTAGATTTTCAATACATTAATTATGTTTTTTCTCGCTATATTATTCCTTTTCTATTATCATTAATTTTTCTCTGATACTTACGTAAACCAAGACCTATTGAATATGAGTAAATATGAAAAATAACATTTATTGCGTGCACTCTTGAAATCCTTAAAATCACAAATAAAAATGAACGAAAAATTTCTAAAAAAAGATAGATAATAAAAAACAGAGGTAGTAGTAAACATTAAAATTGAAGACTTAATTGTATTTTTGGTCCTAAATTTTGTTAATTGACGAATTTAGTCTAAATACTTTAATTTGGCTAATTTAATCATTCAATTGTCAATTTATGATGATTTCAGTCATTCCATATGTCTAACAAAAGTGCTTAGGTCCTGGCACGTGTTCTTATGTTAAATATGGAAGGATTGAAAACATCACAAATAATTGACAATTGAATGACTAAATTTGGCAAATTAAAAGTATGGGTCTAAGTTCCCAAATCAACAAAATTGGGGAACCAAAAATGCAATTAAGCCAAAATTGAAATATTCATATTATCATATACTCCCTCCGTCTCTAAATATTAGACATTTTTAAGATTTTTATTTTGTTTCTACTTATAAGACTTTATGCAAATTTTTAATGACATTTAATTATTTCTTTTTCACAAACACTTTTATTTAGTAACACTTTTTAGATTCTTAATACTCCATTCATCCCTATATATGAGAACGAACTAAAATCGAATCATTCTTATTTGATTTGTCTGGTCTTTAATATTTCTTGAATACTAGACCGGACCAAACCAAACTTTACATCCCTGGTATTTGTGGAAAGATATAATTAATTTTCATTAAAAATTGGTATAAGATTTTATAAATAATGACAGAATAAAATTCTCAAAAAATGGTCTTATATTTAAGGACAAAGGAAGTATTCCTTATCAACTTTTAAATTATATAGTAGAATATAAAAGAAATACTCTATCCATAACTATTTATAAGTCACATTTTATAAGAATTTTTTAATAGATTTATAAGTCACTTTATATTTTCTAGGAAGCATATATTTTTTTTTAACTTATTTGTCATTTGTTCATTAATGTGAAATAATACATTTATGAAATTTTTAATGCAAGTTAATAATGTAAAATTTTAATATTAAAATATTTTTTAAAGTTTTAAAAAATTAACTACCCTATTTAATTCATGTGATAGTATAATTAAATAGTGTCTTGCTAAAAAATACGATAAGAAAAAACATATACTCCCTCTTTCTCTAATTATAAAGTCCTTTTGGATAAAAAATATTTGGTTCTAAATATAAGATATTCTTGTAATTTTTTCCAAAATTACTCTTACATCTAATCATTGTAGTTTAAGTTTTTGTGAGAAGAAATAAATAAAATTGTATTGAAATATGAAATGGAGCTTGTTTAATGTTGTAAAAGACTTGGAAATTCATTCACTGCATTAAATATAGATGATTTAGTATCTAGGAATTAAATTAATTATTGAAAAATGAAAAAATTTATTACTCCCTCTGGTCCTATTTATAGGGCATACTTAACCATATCACACGAACCAAGGAGAGTAGTTAAGTTTCTTGAAACTTTAAAAAAATACTTCAATATTACAATTTTATCCTCTTAATTCGTATTGAGAATATCACAATGTATTATTTCACATTAATGAACAAAGGGAAAATAAGAGAAAATAGCAATAAATGTCTCGTTGAAAATACAAAATGACTTATAAATAAGACCAAATAATTCTTCTCGATTGTGCCTTATAAATAAGACCGGAGGGAGTATGTTCTAATAATTGTAGAGGGGAAGAACATATTAATTTTTATATAGAATTCAACAACATTAATGGAACGTAAAAATGCCTAAGAGAGCCTTATAATTAGGGACGGAGGTAATATAAATGAATGGTGGATGATAGATCGATGATGTAAAAAACTTTACACTGTAGGTGCACATCCATTAATCTCTACAATAATAACTTTTCTCTTAAAAAAATTTGATATTAAGGGATTAAGGTAGTGCTAATATGCTACTCCTTCCGGTCCTATGTATAAGCACATTTTGAAGACTTTTTTTGGTCCTTAATATAAGCCCACTACCTTCGTCCCTAATTATAAGGCCCTATTGGAAGATTTCACGACTATTAAGAAAGTGGAATAATTTAGTTAATTGTATTGGAAATGTGAACTTTTGATATGTATTTTCAAAATTACCCCTATTAATATTATTGAAAATCTTAAAAGTGTTAAATAAACAGGGGTGTTTGTGAAAAAAATAATTAATGCTCATTGAAAATTGATAAAGGGCCATATAAATAGAGAAAAAATAAAAGTGTTAAGATGACCTTATAATTAAGGATGAATGGAGTATATTATTTTATAAATCCAATACATAATTAATGATATTTTCCCAAACACATCCTATTTATTATCCTCTCTTTTTCACTTCAAATACCTTTCTCTCTCTTAAATAATGATTATATAAAAATATTATAATCAAAATACAACAAATCCTTAGATCATTTAACTATTTTTTAAAACTTGTATATTACCTTAAAACTACCTTAAAACACACTAAATGTGAAACGGAGAGAGTATTCATTCCCGTGACAGCCGATAAGCTAGGCTATGCAGCAGAAGAACCATAATAGCCCTTTGCTGGCTTCAAGTCCCAACAAAACTCAAACTTAAAATTTGAAAATGGTGGACAGCTTGTGTGACCTTCATGCATAAGCTGTAAATGCAATAAACACCAAGCAGACAACCCAACAAAGATTTCTGTTTGGTTTCCCCACTTTTTTCTCTAAGAAAAAAAAACATGTTTGCTCAACTTTACATGTCAATTTGCATTGTATATTTAAATTTGAGATTCTCAATCTGTTTCATGCTCCTTTTGGCCATAAAAATAACCGACACTCCTCTCTCTATCTCACAATATGGTTAAAAAAATTCAAAAGTAAAAAAATTAAAAAAATTATATATTTAATAATTTATGTAACACAACAATCAATTTAATACATTTTGCATGTATTAACCAATCATAATTTAAAGTTTACAATTTCTAAATTTTTCATTAATTATTTTAATTATAATTTAGGAGAAAAAATTTAACCATTTCTTATCATCTTCATGGGCAACTACAAACAAGTTTCATTTCTCTTTTTTAATTAAAAAAAGCAACATATATAGAGTGGGGTCCATAGTAAAAAGGGCATAAAATGCCAATACAAGTTTCCTAGTAGTCTATAGGCCTAAAAACATTGTCTTTCTTCCAACATCACCCCTACCATTTCTCACTAACTTGGCGCAATTCTTTTTCTTTTTTTTTCAAGCGGAACTTGGCGCAATTCTAAATTGTTAGATGATGGCAAAAAAAAAAAAATACCCTATATAACAATTAGGACAAAAGGGTGTCATCCGTTGCAATTAGTCTTTTTTTTAGTTAGGTTCCTCAACTAGCTTCAAAGCCCCAGCAAAATGTAGTAAACTAGAGTAATGGGTAAAGCAATAAGCATCCCAAATATAACCCTGCAACAAAAGAAGCCAAACCAAAAAAACAAAATTTAGACATTTAAGAATATAATTGTTATAGTGGGGTAAAGTCATAATTTGTTACACTATCTAACCCTTTAGCCAAGTAGAGGCTCTATGATGAATTATAAAATAAACTGAATTGAAGAATTTGAGTTCAAACCCGGTGCTTAATATGTCAGGATGAACGTTGTATTCCTTGGCAAACACAAAGGGCACAATCCCTTGAGGCAGAGCAGCCTGAAAATACACACAAAAATACATTAGACAATAACTCTAAAGTGATAAAACTACAAAACAAAGTAAACAGCACTACTACTACTACTACTTATTACCATTACTAGTAATAGTAATAATAATAATTTATTTTTGGAGACCTGTTTTTACCTGAACAATAGCAATGTGCAACAAAACTCCCCTTAGTCCTACAAGGATTGAGGCAACAGCCATGACTGCAGGACCAGTAAGGAAACGAACTGCCATAGCAAAGGAAGCAACAGAGTTTCCACAAGCAATAATCCTTGGCTGCAATGCCATGAATAACCCTGCAAATCCACCAAGAAATTCAAATTACTACAAGTCCTTAGGACCATAACCTTATAATTAAGGGTTATGCTTCTTTTCAAAAGCAAATCACAATTTTTCGTAGTAAGATATACCAAGGCTAAACATTGCCATGCCAAGTCCAGCATTAGATAAGATTGATATTGAGCCAGCAACAATTGCAGGCATTTCAATATTCCACCTACAACATAACATGTTACATTAAAATCAAAACAAATGTTGTACAACAATAACACAAGTATTGAAACTTTGACTAAAATAGAATTAAAAATAAAAGTGATAATTGCATACCTGAATGAGATCAAAGACCAAGTGAGGCCAATGAGGCTAGAGTAAGTGTTGGGATTCCGAATCAGCTTTCGCCACACCATGATCAAGATGAGTCTGGTCATAACACTAGTTGGTGGCATGGCTGTGGGTTTGGATTCACCTTGAGCAGATTTGGGGTGAAGCTCAGTTGTAGAGCTTGAACCAAGCTTAGAAAGCACAGGCCCTTCCTTATCAACCCCATTAGCCACAGTTCTATTTCCGAAGCTAAACTCATCGTGGCCAAACTCATCATAATCTGAATAGCAAGTGGAAAAATAATGCAAAAACCAATGAGAACAATAGAAAATGACATAACCTAAACTAATCATTAACATTATTGATTGCAAAAGAGACCAATAGTAGATACAATTGGATTCACTTTGAGAAATATAAGGAACACAAGAGCCCACACTGAAAGAGAACGGCCACAATACTACAAACAAAGTCTAACATAAACCCCACCCCACAACTTTTTAATCCCAACAACCATTTATAGAAGAGACAAAAACAAGATGCACACTTGCATCAAACCAGGTAAGTCCAACAACATTAAATGACTAAAATCATGTCAAATAAATATCCACATTCTTCATATTTTAACAAAAATAACCATCAAGTCTACAAACTTTGAAAATTCAAAAACAAACAACCAAAACTTGCTTAGAAAGTCAAAAGGGGTAGAGTTTTAAACCTTTGTGAGAACAGGAATATATGATAAAATTATAGTTAAATAATTCTACACATTATTCACTCATACTTAAACAAAAATAACCACACTTCGAAAAATCAAAAGACAACTGCTAAAAATAAATTAAAAATCCATAAGTCTAAAAAATGTCAAAAAGATAAATAGAGTTTAGAACCTTTGTGGTGAGCTACCCCACCAAGCTCATTTCCATAATCACCACCCCTGAAGACATGGATTCCACCTTCTGAGACAGGAGAAGCACTTGAACTCCAAACAAACATATGAAGATCCTTTCCACCATCACCACCATTACCCTTCTTCTTATTATTAGAACCAGTCACAGGTGAAAACATCCCATTATTTGGAGGAGCAGGATAACCATTGGTCCTAGAAAAATTACCATTACCACCACCAATCTCTTCATCATAACCCAAGTTCCCAAAATTAGACCCTCTAGGACTCACACCACTCATGTTCCTCCCATTCACCATAGAATAAAAATCAGTATGATTAAAACTTGACCCTCTAGGAGTAGGGTTCCTAGAAGACTGAAGTGAGTAAATCTCAGCATTGGTCAAGTTAGAAGCCCTTGGTGTAAGAGAAACACCAGAGTTAAGCCCTCCATGAGTTTGCCTAGAGAAAATCTCAGACCTTGAACTAGTTGACTTTCTCACAGTCACATGAAGCTTCCCATCTTCACCAACCTCAGCCTCAGTCTGAAGAGGCTCTTTCCCATCCAAAGACAAAACATCAGAATCAACTTTGAATGAAACAATAGACCTAGCAGTCTCTGGAAACTGCTCCCCAATCAAAAGCCTTGCACCCCTATACTCAAACAAGAACAGCATCAAAGTGTACCAAATGATACACTGAAGAACCACAATCTGAACCATGAGGGTGCCAGAATCATCACCATACATGCCCTTAAGCAAAGGGATACCCATGACAAGTGTGTTAGGGAGAGTGGAGAGTGAGAAGAGTGTGATGGACCATTCCAAAGAGCCTCTGGAGCTGAACCTTGACCAGAGCGAAAGGAGCGTCAAGACTATTGCTTTTTGCAATGAGTCTGCAGCTATGAACTTGTAGTTCATCTTGTAAGGGTTGTTGGTGGAGATGAAGTGGAATGAGAGGAGAGGAACTGCAAAGAGTGCTACGAAGCGGTTGATGCCTGAGCACTGGTCAGGGCTGAAGATTTTCCACCATTTCACTGAGCCATATGCAAGGATCATGGCTACATAGAGTGGAACAACTGCAGTGAGGACATGGTACAAATCCAAAAGGCTTATCATCTTTCTTTCTTTGTTTGTTTGCTTTCTTCAAAAGAAAGAAAAAAAGAGTAATAGTCTCTATGACTTGAAACAAAAGTATGGGGTTAAAGTGGTGAAAAGGGAAGGGGTTTGAGGACTAAAAAAGAGTTAAGAGGCTTTGGTGATGGAAAGGAACCAAAGAGGGTTCATGTTTTAGGGAGGAGTGGCCGGAGTTGGAGAGGGAAGAAGGAGGAGGAGGAAAAAGTGGAGGGGGAATGGAGAAGGTTTGGTTTATGGCATTTTAATAGTAGCAGTCAAGAATGTAAAAGTTTAAGGCTTTTGTGATGCTTTTATAAGTTCTTTCTGGTACTACTGCAAAGCCAACACTTTTTCTTGTTAGGCTCTGTTCGGCAACACGAGTTAGGAGCTTTTTAGTTAGTTAGGAGCTTTTAGATTTAGTCAATAAGCTATTAGCCTTGTTCGGTGAACACAAATTAGAAGGAGCTTATAGCTTTTAAAAAGGGAGCTTGTAGCTTTTAAAAGCTAGCTTTTAGAAAGCTACTTGAAGTAGCTTTCAAGAAACTAAACTAGCTTTCAATAATTCATATACCATATATACCCTCAAACAAATTTTAAAATTATTTACCTACCCTTAATTATTAATTATAATTTAAAAATTGTTATAATAAATTAATTAACTACATAATTAATAAATAAAGAAAATAAACTAATTTAATTAATTATAATTTAACCATTTCTATACTTTATTTATTAATTAATTAATTAACTATCTATTTAATAAATAAAGAAAAAATGAAAAAAATAAAATATAAATAATATAATGTAGTATGTCCTTTTTGGTCATTTAATAACTTTCAGCTACATCAAAAGCTAGTTTTGCCAAACAACACTATTTCAAATAGTCAGCTAAACAGCTACAAGCTCATAGCTACAAGCTCACAGCTTCTAGCTACCTTAACAGCTACAAGCTACAAGCTCACAGCTACAAGTTACAAGCTCATAGCTACAAGCTAGTTTTGCCGAACAGACCCTTAGAATCATTTTCTTTCCGGTGTATATTTTTTTTTTCGGAGAAATTCACTTAAATAAAAAAAATGGTTAACTTGAATTACGTTATTGAAAATTCGAATATTTGAGATTTTTTTAAAAAATAATCATGCAATTATGATCGAAACTCTAAAAAATATTGAATAAATAAGAAAGTACAATAAAAAAGTAATTAAATATCATTAAAAATTGGAATAAAATCTCATAAATAGAAAAAAAAATTAAACTGTCACTCTAGTTCATCACGAGCTTTCATTTTAGCTCTTGATTTTTAAATAATTCCTTTTTAGTCTCTCATTTTGAAAAAAGTTACTCACGTTAGTCCCTGACAACGTTTCCGTTCATAGACGTTAACGTCGCCCTTAATTTATAATATCGTTTTTCATTTTAGTCCATAACTTAAAAATTTTAATTCACTTTAGTCTCTCACTATATCGTGTTTCATTTTAATGCCTAACTTAAAAAATTTAATTCACTTTAGTCCATCGCTATAATAACATCTTTCGCTTTTCTCTTGTAGCGTGACTATCATAAAAACATTGACTGTTCTTCTCGCTATTATGTTCTTCTTGTTATTATAGTGAGGGACTAAAATGAAAAAAAATTTAAGTTAGGGGCTAAAATGAAACACAATATTATAAATTTACGGCGACATTAACGTCTATGAACGGAAAACGTTGTCAGGGACTAACGTGAGTAACTATTTTCAAAGTGAGGGACTAAAAATGAATTATTGAAAAATCAGGGATTAGAGTGAAAGTTCCTTACAAAGTGAGGACTAAAGTAACAGTTTAGTAAAAAAAAAGGTACAATTTGCAAAAATGTCTTATATCATGGTAAGAAGAGAGAAATAATAAATAATTTTAAAATATTGTTTAAAGAAGGATGATGAATGAAATTATCTTTAAAAATACGATGAGTTTGAAGTTTCAGAACTTTGTGACCTTCATATCATAACATTGGCAAACAACACAAACATAATCTGAATGACCATTGTTACCGAGTTAATAAGCTGAATTCTATTTGCATAGGAACGATTACTAATTGACCAACACTTCAGCCTGACAGCAGTGATCAGATCAATGACTAGTTGGCAATTCAATTTATAGCATGTTTGTTTTCGATTAAATTCATGTTTGGTTCTGCGGTGAGTTAACCTGAATCAATTTTGAAATGTCAATTATACTAACAGTTGCTTCTACTTCAACGTGATTTTGGGACTACAATTGATTTTGGAACTCATATCCAAACATGCGGTAAGAAAATCAATTTTGTCCCCAAAATTATGTTGAAGTAAAAACAACGGTTAATAGCGTTGACATTCCAGGATCGATTCTGAACTAATTCACCGTACAACCAAATATGCACATGCATTTAGTCTATTTAACTAGAGAGAGGAGAAACTCAAGATATGTAATGGGAAAGCTTCTTTGCTCAAAACTTTTAGGCTAAATTACTCATTTGGTCTTTTACCTTATTTTTCAATTTCAAATTGGTCCCTTACGTTTTTTGGTTTCAAATTGGTTCCTTATGTTTCTTTTTGTCGTCAAATTGGTGATTGAGTTACTATTCATCGTACATGTCAATATCATATAAGTCCACATATGATGAATAGTGACGCGTGTGCAAATCACAGTGGTCCCACATAAGATGAATAGTGACTTAGGGACCAATTTGACAGAAAAAAAACATGAGGGACCAATTTGACAGAAAAAAAACATGAGAGACCAATTTAAAACAATAAAAACGTAAGAAACCAATTTGAAATTGATAAATAAGATAAAAGACCAAACGAGTAATTTGGCCAAACTTTTAACATGCAACAGCTTAGATTTCAAATTATCTGCCAGTCCACCAAAGAACATCTAGCTCTTTCCAAGATAAGTTTCTAGGCCTTAAACCTTTGAGAAAATATGAAGCTATCCATTATAACATGCACCGAAAGATTATGAGCCTTTCAAAAAAAAAAAAATCAAATAATCAACAAAACATAAGTTTGATATACCAAGTTGTTTGCATCGAGGATTATATTTACCTTTTCTGTTAATTTCTGATTTGATCTGTCTAATTAACATTTCCATTACCAACACAACACCATAGGAGAGATTGGATCTCCTTGCATGAACTCTCTTCTATCTTTAAAATAACTAATAACACCTTTATTCATTACAAAATAAGTGATATTTCTTTTATTTTTTTCTTAAGATTCTCTTCTTATTTGTTAATATCCACGATTAAAAAAAATCTAAAATAAAAAGTGAGATTGAATCAAACTTAAAATAAAAAGTAAGATTGACTCACAACCGATTACAATTTTAAAATTGAATATGTGCATCTAGATAATTTTAACAAACGCATCACCAAACATTCACAAAAATTAAGTTGTTCTATGTTCACTTTTTTTAATCAACTTCTTATTGTATGTAATTGTAAGTCCAAATATTTGCATGATAAAGTATCTTATAAATTCGAGCTCTCACGACAAAGATTCAGGAAATAAAGCAATATGTCAAGTGACATATCAGGTTATTTATTGTAAAAACTAAAAGAAAAATTCTCCCAACAATTTGATTGTATTCTTTGATATTAAGCTAATGTCATTATCTCCATTATTTAATCATTCAAAATTTTATCTCAAATATAAAATGTTATTTTCTTAGCTATTTGATCTATTACAATTCAAAGCTGAATTTACTTTTTTTTTAATATTATTCAAGAATTCACAATTATTTAATGAAATAATGTTATCAAATATTTTTCCATCAAATTATATAAAGAATAAACAAATAACTTGTGTCATTGTACGTTATAAAATTAAAGCTAGTATTCCCCAGATTTAAAATATAAGAAGAAAAAAAAAACATAGTTCTTTTGATTTAAAATTTAAGCAAAATTAACCAACTTTATTAAATTTTGTTTCATTCCAAATGTCATTTTCCTAAAATATCAATAGAAAACTATTATCTTATTTAATTTTTATTTCATTCTCAATATTACTTTTTTAAAATACCTTTATTTTTTTTGTTGGAATTAATGACATTGACACTATAAACCTTAGTCCTACATTGGCCAATTTGTAAAGAAAACTTAAACCTTTATATTTCATTCTTCTCTACACACTTACAAATAAGTTATTGGGTTTTCATGGTAGATTTGTTGGGCCCAATACACACGCGCAGCCGCCGCTCGTGCGGGCGGGTGCAGGGTGTTCGGGTTCGGGTCCTCATTTTGGAAAGTCACTGGCCAAACGTTTTTTTTTTTAATTACCCACGTTTTTGAATTTGGCCATTGCAAGTTTTCTGTGCCTTTTATTGCAGCAGTTTAAGATAGGTCATGATGGCAATTTATCGTCCATTAATGTCTGGTTGTTGGGTGTCTGAGTCTAAACCCTATATTTTGGTGCTTCCTCTTTCTGTTTCTAATATAGCAATTCGACCCCTTTCTTCTTCCTCCGTTTCTCTCTTCCTTCTCTTTCGAAAGCGACCTAACTTTGTGAGATTCCAAGTTCTCTGTTTCGAGTATACGAGTTAGAAAACTATTGTGCTAACATTGGGAGTAAGAACTAGTTGGTATAGTTGCACCTCGGCTATCCGGAAATCTTGTTTTTAATGCAGTGAATTATACCACGATACAACCATCTTCAACTTATTTTTCTAACATTTTTTATAAATTTGAGAAAATTAAATACAATAAACTAACATTCCTTTTTTTTATAAGAAATCAACCAACATTCTTAATAAGAGTAAAATTAGTTTTTTTTTTTATAATTCAAACCGGATGGAGTATTGTTCTAATCCTAATATTATTAAAGAAAAAAATTTGACTATAAATTATCTTTGTACCATACTAATTAATAAAATAAAATTTACCGAGATCATCTTTAACAATAAAATATCTACACGTAAATAACTTACTATACTTTTAGTCAAAATCAAAGGAAGGGGGAAATGAAAAGTAATTTTTACGAGAGGGAAAGGACCAAAACAGCATCGCTGATAAAGAAGGAAAAAGTGGAGAGTTAAAGGCAAACCAGAAGAGCTTCTAAAGATTCTCTTTGCTTTCTGCAATTTCATATGCTGTCTTGTAGCACATGAGATGCAAAATAAAAACAATGGAGATTAGAAAAAGAGAACCTTTAAAGAAAAGTTCTTCAGTCCTTTGCTGGATTCATTTTATTTTTCTGTCGGGAAAAAGGAAAAGAAAAAGGTTGCAATGGAAATGGTCCCTTTTTGGAGAATGCAAATATTTGAGAGTAATATGTTAAATTTTCCAGATTTTGATCAATTTAACTTTTGAGTTCGAAATTGGTCCATAGATAAAAAACATTGAGTTATAATAATCCTAAAATTAATGGCCATAATAAGTGATTCTTAACCTGGAATAACGTAATAATCAAAACGATATCATTTAAGCAAAATAAAAACAAGAACTGTGTTCAACAAAAAAAAAAAAAAACAAGAACTTTTAACTATTGGTCAATAATTTTTGAGATGATGGACATTGATTAAATTAATTCATGACTTTGTGAATTATTAAATGGTTGCTCATCAAGACTCAATGGAAGTGGATTTGCAACAACATGGATTAATTTACATTTTGCAACTTCGAAAATTAATTTGAAATTTTCATAATTTCAAAAACTAATTTCATTTACATCCATGGAATAAAAAACGAATCTAACATATTAATCAAACCTCGGATATTAGTTATTAGGGAGCAACATTTAGGTTTGAGATTCATACTAAATGCCCTTTTATTGGAAGAAATATTTTCCAGAATTAAACGTACGAATCCATGTGACTTTGGTTGATATAGATTAATCTTAATAATTTACGACAACGAATTATAGTTAAAATAATTATTCTTTTTTATAAGCTAAGGTAGACTTTTCTTATCTAAAAGCTTTTGAAACACCGAAATTATCACTTAAAAAGTAGCTTTTTCACATGCTCAATCCTGAGTGATCGAAATGTAAGTTTTTGGATTTAAAAAGTTGGTTAATTTTTTTAATTAATGACATAAGAATTGATAAATTTTGATAATATTTGTGAAAAAGATATAATTAATGTCATTAAAAATTGAGATAATAACTAATAAAAAGTATCACACCATAAACTACTTCAAATGCTTATGAGTATTTGAGAATATAAAAGAGGATCTTACTGCTTGTTAAACATTTTAGAAGTAAAAAAAAAAAAAAAAACATCGCAAGTCTCAATTCTTTCTTTTATCGATACCAAAAATGACACTTTTCAATACATTCAAATCATTTTTAGTTTCTTAACAAATACGGGTAACCATTTCCTATCTTAAAGATTGAGAGGTAGTTTTTTCCATAGCTTGATATTTTTTTAAGGTTTAATTAAGTTTTACGTCAATATAAATATGATTCATCATTTTGATATAGGGCTTTGAACATTTTTTTTTATGGTTTAAGTTTTTTAAGTATTGAACGATTAATAAAAGTCATTTTGTCCACTACCAACCATCTGTTAGTTGCTGACGTGGTTCACAAAAGTCCACATCAGCAGGCCACATACACAAGTACTACACATGACACCACATGTTTCCAGCTTAGTCAATGCATCTTCCTCTTTTATGTATCACCTCCAAAAAAAAATCTGCTCATCATATCATTGATCTTGTGGTGAAAACTTAATGAGAGTCTCTATTCCTGCTCTTAAGTGGCATGTTTCTTTCCATCTCTTTAACTTCTTCCAAGCTCTAGCTATCTCGCACATACTCAAAGACCTAAGTTTTTATTTGACCTCCCAACCAAAGTAGGAAGTCCCAAATACTTCTCATGTCTTTCCACAGCCTTTATTTCAAGCACTTGCTCAAGCTCAAAAATGTTGAAAATAAGTACTTTTTGGCTAAAGAAGAGTTCAAACTAGTTGAGACTAACACATTGGCTAGAATTGAGAATGTTTGAAATCATTGGTGCCTCTTCTCTTGTGACCCTAAAGAACATGATATTGTCACATGCAAATGACAAATGCGAGGTTAGCTGAAGGAGCAGTATGAGCCACTTTTAATCCGCTTAAAGATAAATTAACCCGCATTCTCCTTACATAGAGCAGATATAACTTCACACAGATGATAAAGCGATATTATATATAGAAATAAAGAATCTCATTGTCTCAAACTTCTATTAGGAGTGAAATCATAACAAGCATAACCATTCATCATTGTAGAAAATGAAACCGTAGAGATACACTTATATATCAGGTTCATCCAAGACATTCCTAGGAAAGCTTATTTTTTTTTAAGGCAAGACATAAAAAGGCCATTCCAATATGCTTTTGATATGCTCAATTTAATGCCCATGTGCCCTTTTTACACCCTTCTTTTTATTTCTCATAAAATAAAAACATTTAAAGGCAATGAAAACATTATTGGTAATTATTACTCTACTAAGCAAAAAACCACTTTGATGCTCACTAATTATATTGAAAAAAAAAATTCAACATTCAATTGCTATAGTCGTGGGATTTTAATTTGAATGCTTGTTAGCGTCATGCATCCATAATCACACCCCAAAATCAAATTATATTTTGGTGAGCTAGGTTGGTAGGTTGGTAGAAACAAAAGACATGTAGGAAGAATATATAATATAGACAAATTTGCATGAAAATACGAAGCACATGTATTAAAATGAGCAATAAAAATGATAAAATATGTAGAAAGAAACAAAGAAGAAGAATATTAAGCAACAGCAAGAAGAGACAATGGAGCGAGTGAGTGGGAAGAATCCAATGATAAAAGGACAATTCTCTCTGTCTCTGCGCTAGCTTAGGTAGCTATGTATCACAGGAAGAGCAAGGACAAAGAAAAAGCACAAATCACTTGCAAACAACACATTGTGCCATGCTAAAGTAGCAAAAGCATCCCAAGCCCTCAAACGGTGGAATGAACAATGAAATACTTGTAGCATCCCAAAAAGAATCTCATACTTATAGACACCTCTCTTTCTTCTCGTGCAAGTTCCTTTGGCACGCTGCATGCGTCACCATTCAACTCATTTTTCTGCTCCATCCACTATGCAAATGTATGTGTTAGACTTATAGTATATAAAATCAAAAGGTAGTAGTAATTTATTAATTTATCTCAATTAATTTTGTTACTCGATGGTGTATCTAGGGGCTAGGGCTAGATGTGGGATTTTATAATCTTTATTGAAAATGTGTTTTGCAATGATTACGCTATATCTTCCTAATGTTAAGATAAGTCTCACATCGGATGAGAATACGGTATGACCAATGATTATAAAAGCTAAAGCATCCCTCATCCTCTGTGCTAACTTTTGGGGTTGAGTTAAGCCTAATCTATTACAGTATATATTTGTCATACGGTAATGATTATTTTGTATGTAACACATGTCAATATAATATGATTGAAAGAATTGTTAAGTTGATTTGTTATGAGCATATATCATTTTTCGTATATTAATACATTATTCATAATAAAATAATTTTAATATTGAAAGTAAGTATTAAATGAAAAAAGAAACACATTATTATATTGACATAAAAATATTCAAAACTATCGACAAAACCTAATACACCTGGTAGATGATTGAATTCTTTATGCATGAATAAAATGTTAGGGGTTCGATTTTTGATATGTATATAAAAGATTTTGTTGTTTTAGATAAAAGGCTTAATTGCACATTTGGTCTTCTAATTTGAACTATTTGGCGAATTTAGCCCCCTTCTTTTAATTTGACCAATTTAGTTCTAATTTTCAATTTGTGATCAATTTAATCCCTACGTTAAAATTTCCAGTAATAATGCTGACGTGGCTAACTCCTGAACACGTGCCACAAGCTTATTGATCCTCGCTGGATTTTTTCGATAATTAATTTGTTTCATAAATAAAATAAAATATAGAATAAAATAAGTAATCTCTGTTTTACATAATCACGTGGAACTAAGAATCAATATTTATCTGTATTTTCTTTTATGTATCAACTTAACTAGAAGAGTTACGAAATATAGAGTATCAGAATATGAGTTCAAATCTTGATGATGGTGCATGCTTTTCCCTTTTTACCTATAAAAAAAATTGAAAAAATTATTTTTTATTATAAAATAAAATATCCTTTTAAAATAAAATTAACTTCATTAAATTACTAGAAATGAATTACATCACTTAAAAAATTACGCAAATTTTGATGTTAAACCCTATCCTCAGTAGCAAACATTGCATGTCTAACAAGACTATGTGTTATCAAAATGCCTATCCTAAAAGTAAAGAAAAAAAATAACAAAAAAAATCTTAAAACTCCCAAACTCTTCAGTCAGATCTTCAATTTCAAAATTAATAGCTTCAATTACTTGAAGAAAATCACTTTCACACTGAATATATTTTTATACCTGTACAAGAGCTAATTCCATGACAAATTTAAGAGTAGTTGCTTCTTGAATTTTTGAAGATAATAATAATTGCATTTTATGACTATCACAAGCGAAGCTCAAACTAGTTTCATATCACATGCAAATACAGTATTTAAGATTTTGAAAATACTATAAGTTTTAACATGGAAAATAAAATATTCTACGATTCACGAGACACAGTAAATTTCTTCGATCCTCAATAAAAAAATTTAAAATATTTTAGATTCTGTTTATAAGATTAAATTTTAAATTTTAATAATATTTAATCACTTATTTTTCTAAATATCTTTATTTATTCATCACTTTTTAAAATCTCAATAATAATTATAAGAATAATATTTTAAAAAAAATATATCATATATTAAATTTTCAATGTTATTAACAATTTTTTTAATGAATATGAATTTGTTTCAAATGATATTAATTAAATAACTAACATTTTTTTAGTACAGTAAATAGTACTGTATGAATTTTGTTTCAAGTGATTACTAGTACATACTCCCTCAGGCCTCAGGTCTTGTTTATTTAGCAAAAATAACCATCAGCACATATATTAAGAAAAAATAGTTAGATTCATTTAATTTTTTCAAATTCATAAAAAAAAATAGACTAATTTAGTAAACTTGTATTGAGAATAAAACAAAAATTAAATGATTCAACCGTTTTATAAGGATATTTTATGAATAATTGTATTGATATTATAAAGTTAGTTAATTTTTGCTTTTACTATATTTAAGACCACTGATAAAATGTTTTTTTTTTTTTATGATAATTGAGACCGGATGGGGTATTAATGTTGTTTGTATGCTCTCTTTTCCTAATTATACAGTATACAGAAACTAGTAGAAAATCTCAAAATCCCAACGAGTAACGCATGCAGCATGGGTAGTTGGTAAAAGTAGAGAGTAATGAAATGAGATTGGACAACCGGGAAAGTAGAGGGTAGTAGGTGGACTGCTTTAGAGGCAGCGCAGCAGAATGTTAATGGCAGGCGGCGGGGCTGAAGACATTGTAATAAGTCAAATATAGTATTAATTGCGTCAGCCAGCTATCGGGGCTGTGATTGTCATTTGCATTCTGAGTGACGGATGTGCTGAAGACTCAAGTATTCGTACTTTGTTTTGTTTAATGGAAACTTTTTTTTTTTTTTTGGTTACATAATGGGAACTTTTTAAATTTGTTTATTTACAGGCAAATACTGCTACTAATTAATTTGGCATTTGAACTATATATTGAGAAATGTTGAGTGAAAAAATTATTTGAATAATATTAAAAAAAACAGAAAATACTGGGTTAAACCATGTTTAGAAAGAGTCTTGAAATCTGAACTTCATGTTTTAACCGGGAATCACATTTTTAATATGAAAAGTCAAAAATATCATTTATTAAAAAACTGTTGGATTATGAACCCCATGAATTATCCATGAATCTCATTCAGTTTTTCTCCAAAGAAACTCTAATCAAGTTAGAAATATTCTTCATAATTATGTAGATTCCTTTCCGACGAATAGGTCTCGAAAAAAACTTAACCAAATTCCATGAAATTTTCGGAAACCCTGAGTAGAAAATTACTATTTTCGAGACTAGATCGTCGAAAATCATTCTAGAAAACTCGTTTCTTTTTTCTTCCTTCACAAAATAGGAAATAAGAAGTGGGAGATGAAATGAGAAGTGAAAATGAAAAGTGGAATTATATGAGTTTGAAATGAGAAGTGAAAGAAGAAAGATGGGATTTTGAAAACAATGTTTGAAAAGGTGGGATGGGATTTTAAAAAATAAAGAATATTTCTGGAATTAAAAAAAAAATCCTAACTAAAACACGGGATTCAAATTTCAAGTCTGAATTAAAAAAAAATGAAATTCCTAACTAAAACATGGGATTCAAATTTTAAGACTCTTAAGAAAACCATTTTTTAGTCGTCCACGTAGTTGGTTTGGCCCACAAAATCCTAATACCTCGAAAAGCAGATTTTTTTCGTAAATATGATTTATGCTTTGTTGATGTGTATTTTGGTTTTTCTTCCTTTACATTATTCAAATACTTTTTCATTTGTTTAAAATAGGCATGAAGTTCAAATACTTAATTTTTTTTATTCAAATTTAGTAACAAAACTGTTCTAACAATGTTAGTATGTCACAATTGCATTTTCATGCACTTGGATTCGAGATATCTAAATAAATTAAAATAGTTTTGTACTAATTGATCTACATGCTTAATGTTATGTTATTATTTATAAGTTATTTTTTTTAAATTTATTTATTTGTATTAAGAAAATTAGTTGAAAATAGTTACTCTATCAGCCCAAAAATTTGGTTAAATTATGAAAAGTCAATAAAATTAAAGAGACATATATTTAATGTTTCGTCTTTCAAATCAACCAATCGCAAATTCAATCATTTAATGCATTTTTAAACGATTACTCCCTCCGGGTTGAATTATAGTAACAAAAATAACTACTAATTTAATACTTATTAAGAAGGTTAGCTGACTGTATTTAATTTTATCAAATTTATAAAAAAAGAGGTATTAAACTAATTTAAATTTGATTGGATAATATAATTTTTATATTTTTATTCACTATTTTAACTTTGTTTTGGGATAATAATTTTTGTCATTTTCACTAATTTTTTGGGATGGAGTGAGTAATATTTTTAAATTTATTAAAATATATGTCAACACTCCAAAGTTACCCTTATTTAAAATAAAATGAAGTACCAACTTAGTCCCTGATATTTTTTCAGTGTACTAATTTAGTCCCTGAAAAGTCATAATTAAAATTTAGTCCCTTAAAAAAATGGTTAAAATTTTTAATGTTCAAAAAAGTGGGAAATCCATTTAAATTTCGTAAAAAAAAAAAAACTCTTATAATTCCTTAAACCCTTAGCAAAAATTTTTATACTAGTAATTTACCTGTGTGATACACGAATCTTAAATTTTGGTTATGCTGTTTCGATTTGAGTATTAACTTTTTTTTATTTATTCGATTTGGACGGTTAAATGTTGGCTTATTTATATGTTTAGTTCCTAAAAGTTCAACGTGTTTTGGTTTTAGTCCCTATAAGTTATTTTGACTGGGACTAGTCCTTAAATTTTCAAACATTTTGGTTTTGGTTCCCTCCGTTAGTAAAAATCTATTATTTGTTTGTGTAACTAGCGGAAGATTACATTAGCAGTCCATGTGGTCTGAAATGACGCCAAATAGGTGATATAACATGGGTTATACAGATCCACGAACGCAAAATAGTCTGATACGCAAAATGGTCCCTATGCAAAATTTTGAGTTCATAGATCTGAATCATTTATGTCACAGTACCTATTTGGCGCTACGTCACACCCCGTGGTAGTTGGTGTGAATTTTCGTTAACCGTGTCAGCAAATAACTGATTTTTTTAATAACGGACGGGATCAAAACCAAAATGTTTGAAAAATTAATGACTATTACAAGTCAAAATAACTTCTAAGGATTAAAAACAAAACATGTTAAACTTTTAGGGACCAAAACCATAAATAAGTCTAAAATGTTTATCATTGTGTTTAATTTTTCTTTATGAATAAAATGACTGGTTTATTCAAATCCAAATACAACAATTTATTTAGGAGAGTAATAAAAGCTTAACCCCGGGATTCCCTGAAACTAAATTAGTCGACCTAGTAGGCCGAATACCAGGATGCAAAAAAAAAACACTTAATTATAATTGTGATTTTAAATGATTAAAAAAATATAAATATGTAATAATCAAGACTATTATAAAAAAGTTATTAATAGTTGCCCAAGAGAGAAAAGCTTGATTATTTCTTTTTTTTTTTTTTCCACACCGTTTTTTAGGGGAAAAAAGAAAAAGAAAATGGAGTAGCGAAACAAGTGCGTTTTTGTCACGTTTATAACACGCAAACCTTCCTTAAATCACAGCCCTGTCCTTTTCAGTGTCTCCCAGAGCCTCGACACACTCTCCCTCCTCTGATAACTCTGGTCGACACACGTTACAGTCTTTTGCCATTCCTTTTATCAACAAAACGATGGGAAATTCCAACCACAACAATTTCAAAGTTGAAAAACAAGAAAATATTTAAGGCTTTTTTTGGTATACGAAAGAAAGTAGGGAAAAGAGAAAAGTTGAGTTTTTTTTTTTTTTTTTGATTGGATGATAAAGTGAGAAGAGAAAAAAAAAAATTTATTAAATGACAACTACACCTTTGTATTACATAATAGAAATGAATATATATATATATATATATATATATATATTACACATGTATGTATATTAAACACAGGCAAAGATTTTTTGTTTACTTCAATTCTTTATTATTATTTTTTTCAATTAAAAAAAATTTTAAAAAGTAAATGAGTGAATGACAATTGAGTAATTTTACATCTCAAATTAAAATTTTTCTTCATTCTCTCTTCAACCGGGGAGAGAAATTTTTTTGATGGGACTTACTCACCAAGTTTTCTCTCTCCTTCCATTTTCTTTGGTCATCTATACAAAAGTAAACTTTGTTTTCTTCTTGTTTTTTTTCTTCCCCACTTCTCTCTTCCAATTTTTTCTTGATCCAAACAAAACATAAAGGATGATTCAAAGATCTTTAAAACACTACTCCCTCCTGTTTTATTTATAAGATCATTTTGGGGTTTTTCACTCCCATCAAGGAAAGTGGATAAATTTGTTAGTGACATTGAAAATGTGAAAATTTGATATACTTTTTCAAAACTACCCCTATAATTATGATTGAAACTCTAAAAAGTGTTGGCTTTATAGGGGTGTTAGTGGAAATAAGTAATTAAATGCTATTGAAAATTGAAAAGAAATCTTATAAATAAGATCAAAATAAAAATCCCAAAAAAATCTTATAAATAGGATCAGAGAGAGTAATTAAGTGAAGATTTTTAACATCCCTAACTCCGTTTCCACTTTTACAAGTTTTTATCATTCTTATCAAATGACCCTTATTTGTACTTTAAAAAAAATCTATTTTTTATTTACACCTAAAATAAATATATACCTAAAACTTTCACAAATGCTTCGACTCCAACCTTACTGACAAAGCTTTGAAGCTGCATTTCTCCTGGAAAATACGCTTGGAATGATAAGCTTAGGCAATTTTTTTAGTATATATATTAATGAGTATGCACTAGTTGTGTAAAGTTTTTTACACCATCAGTCTATCATCCACCATTCATTTGTATTACTTTAACGTAGAAGTCAACGACCATAAATGGATGAATGATGGATAATGTAGTGATAGTGTAAAAAACCTTTATACTATCAGTGCATTCTCCTTTTTTCATATATATATATATATAGAGAGAGAGAGAGAGAATTGTTAACATTTAAGTTTTTATAAGTAACCAAGACTTACATCTAAAATTAACATATCTTAATTAAAAAAGATTGACAACATGTTACTTGTTTACTATATATTGATTAATAATAATTAACGAGTGTCAGTATTTTGTAATATAAATTGTTTTATAAATTGATTCACATTAATAATGCATGAGTGTGACATCATAGTATTATCGGCGCAAGCAAGCAATGAAGCATTGATGGATAATAGATACTACTACTATAGTTGCTACTCTCAACAGATCTATAAGTGATTAAAGCCGAAAATTGTGGCATTGGGCAACCCCACTGCCTCACTCAGCTCAGCCCTGAACTCTCTCTGATCTGAGAGCTCCTTCATGCATTCCAAAATCGAAATGCAAAAGCAAGATACTACGCTTAAAAATAGCAAACTTTTGGTATTTAAGTGGGGAAGACGAAAACATGCAACGCTCTCCGTCCAATCATCGAACCCGGCAGCTCATGGCCCAGTTTATCTTTATCTTAAAAAAAAGCTGAGAAATATATAATGCACCAGCAGATCTAGATTTAATAGCACACCTGTCACACATGTTAAATATTCTACATGTATGTATTAGTAATTATCTTCTTTGTTAATTCACGTATAAAATATTACGAATTTTACAATATATTCTCATAGAATTCATAAAACTAACTACTTTTCTTGGTCCGAGGAATATGGTTAAGTATATCCTATATATAGGACCGGAGGGAGTAAATATTATGGCAGAAGAGTTACACACTTACATTCATATCAACATGCAGCACAATAGATAGCTAAGTTTCTTAATCATGATGTCAATGATTCGATATCTGTTGTAGATATGAAAAATGCTTTGTTGGTAGAGGCAAAATTAGCTTCGATGATCTCTATGTCTCGGAAGAGATTAATTTTCGGCTCTCGACTGAAGGATACTCTTAAATGCGCGAAAAAAAAAAAAAGTTACACTCATAATTTCATATTTTAAAACGCATCAGTACACCCGGTCTACGAATATATGGGTAAGGTTGAATGGTAGTTTGGTGAATGGTGATGTATAGTTTTAATGTCCACCGTTTTTACATTAGTGGATGGTTCCACTTATTTATTGCAAACATTTGTAAATGTAATTTATATACCACCAATAAATTCTTCGGAAGCAGCAGATTAAAAGTGGAGTGCTTAATTTTTAGTGGACCGGTTGGAGAAATTTAAAATGGGCCTTATAGTATTGGACTCACTAACACACTAATTGATTAGGGATTTAATTTTCCCACCCTCCTAGTTGGGTTTTTGACCCCCTTACATAAAATTCTTTCAAAATTACCCTTTCCTCAAAATAAAAAAATAAAAAAAAAACAAAAACAAAACGTGCAGCAGCATGTTACATAACATCCTCCTCCCCTCCCAAAACCTTTTCACCTTCTTCTACTCTTTCTTCTCGTTCAAGAATGCGTCTCTTTCTTTCCGAGGCCGTCATATGTTGTCTTCTAGCTTGAGCGCCACTATCCGGAACAACATTCTTCCCTTTCGTATTCTTGGGAGCCATGACTAAAATAAAAAGCATCATAAGTAAAAATAAAAACAACAAAATTATAATAAAAATAAAAACAATTAAATAAATTAACAAAGACGCTAAACACAAATAAACAGCAACTATGCAATAAATTACCAGATTTTAAACAATAAAAAAAACCTTACGCCTGGGAAGTGGCGTAAGAACATTATTTTTGTTCTTACGCCTGGGAAATGGCGTAAGAACATTATTTTTGTTTTTACGTCTGGGAAGTGACGTAAGAACATTTTTTGTTCTTACGCCTAGACAATGGCGTAGCGCCAAAAATTATGTTTTTAAAAATGTACGCCACCGTCGAGGCGTCCAGAAACCTCAACAGACACCGAACACATGCAAGAAGAAGGAGAAGAAACAATCCATAAAAATCAAAACCAAACCCTAAAAACAACACCCATGACCTACCCCACAATCAATACTACCCCCCACATCATTACATTAATCCTTATGTACATCTGAACTTTCATTGCAGAAAAAAAACGAATGAAAACGAAAACAAAAGAAAAACCGAATGAAAACGAAAAGAAAACGTACCTTCACTGTTGGAGAAGGCGAGACAGTGAGTGAGAGAGAGAAAGACTGAATGCGTGTGAGAGAGAGACTGAACCGTGAGGGAGTATTTTTTGGTAGAGGGAGTAGAGGGAGGGGGAATTGAAAACGTTTTCAGGAGAGGGAGTTTTGTTTTTATTTTTTTTAAAGAGGGAGGGTAATTTTGGAAGAATTTTATTGGGGGGGGGGGGGGGGATCAAAAACCCAACTAGGAGGATGAGAAAATTAAACCCCATTGATTAATTTCTAGTTTAATTTAAATTTTCAGTTAGTGTAACTTCCAGAATTTATAAATTTTTTTAATTTAGAATATATTAATGATAATAATATTAAAAGTATTACTGTTTGTGTTTATTTTATAAGTCATAGTGTTTCCGTTTTTTTATAAGTTATATTTATTGTTTCTGTTTTTTAAGCCATAGTGTTCTAATTAAAAAATAATAATTTTACATTTTCATACCATTTATTGCATTACTTATAATTATTATTATTATTATTCTGGATTAAACCTAATTAGTTAGAACAATCATTTAATAATGATAGTTAGCTGAAAAAAGAATTTGTGGATTAGTTGACCTGTAAATATAACTTGGTCCTTTAGTTGATGCAGTATAGTAGTTAGGAATTGGTTCATTTAAACAAGTAACTACACGAGTTAATTAAACTAGGAAAATTGTCCCGTGCAATGCATGGATCTTAAATTTCGCTATTTTTCTATGATCTCGAGTTGACATGAACTTTGATATAAATATAAAAATTGAAATATCAAGTTAGTGCTAAATATATGAGAATTCAAATATCATAAAAAAGTATATCCATAAGAATATAGGTTTTGGAGTTTTGAAATTCTTGATTAAAAAATCAATTATTGAGCAAAAGATAAATCTATTTAATTTTTACTTTAAAATTCTTAATAAAGATATATTAGAAAAATAAATATAACAATAATATTAATTAAAAAAATGAAGAATGTGAATAGTCATACGGGTGTGTCAGTGTCCTCACTCATATCTTCATTTTCTTAATCCTTTTTCTAATCCACCATTGGTGTTTTTGTTTTTTTTCGTAAAGACTTTTGGCATCTCTTATTCATTAGACTATATATCTATGTGAAAAAATATGTGTTTTTTTATTCGAGTACTCATTTGTATATTTTTTTATGATGTATATTTAGAGAGCCTAATGAACATCAAAATCAGAAGTTTATTTTCCAAAATTTTTTGTACATAAAAGTGTTTGAAAATATGTATTAAATAGATGGAAAGAAATGAGAAGAGACAAAGAAATTGAAAGGGAGAGAAAGGAAGGAAACCAGAAAAAAACGAAAGAAAGAAGATGAAGAGAAGTGTGTCTTTAAGAAAACATGATGAACAATTATGATTTAATCTAATAAAATATGATGGATGACTTAGATTAAAAGACACAAAACACACACTTAATGATGAATTTAGGAGAGAAATACAAAATTAGGAGGGAAAATGGGTGTTTTAGGAGGGAAATCTTTTTTGCCCTTCTATACTTCTCCTATTTTATATTATGTTGATGATAGTTAACTGAAAAAAGAATTTGTGGATTAGTTGTGTGGCGGATCGACTTCTCCTAACCCGCCTTGCTATCCTTTGCTAGCCTTGAGCACATGATTGTGGACTAGTACTCAAACCCTTCCTAGAAGGTGGGGGGTACTTAGTGCTATGATGCTTAGTGCTATGCTTTCTTTCTCCTAACTCGGCTCGAGACTCACAAAGTCTCGCCGAGCTGGGGGGCTTATGTGGTGGACTTGGGAAAGGGACTCGAACCAAGACCTCGGAGCAAGGCTCAAATAGCCTTGACCGAGCTGGGGGGCTTATGTGATGGACTCGGCCTAGCCGAGCTCCACGTGGCCCCCACTTAGGACCTGAGGACCCTTCAGTAGGCCCTCTGTATGCTCGACCGAGCTCAAGGCTCAACGGCCGAACAGACATCAGACACGGGCCGATATCATTGCTCTCACCCCTCTGTGCTCTGGGCCGAGCTCAAGGCTCAACGGCCGACCAGACACCAGATACGGGCTGACCTCACACTCCTACTCAGGTCCGACGTCCAAGTCCGACACCTTCCCAAATCCGACACCAAGGACATGATGACGTCTTCCCTCCTTATCCACAAGGACAGCTCATCCACTCATAACTCATTACAGGCTGGCCCTACTTGGGTCTCAAGCAAGCCCATTAGGGCAACCAGCTCTCCTATATATATCCCCCTCTCCCTTGGGGCTAAGGTACGTCTCTCTCTAAACCTAAGAACTACGTGTGGCTTGATTCCCCTCTCATGGGATACGTAGGACCGGGGTCACCCTCGTCAGCTGCAACAACCCTCAAACACCTCATGTGGTGCCTCTGATCTTGGACATCACATTGGCGCCGTCTGTGGGAAACGGTAAACTCCGATTCCCATCCACAAAAATAAAAAAATAAGGAAAAAAAAAGATGAGAGAAAGGTGCTCTCATCCCCTTCATCTTGATCGATACAGCACCTAGGCTGAGGGGCCGTGCGGCGATGGCGTTCTTCCTCTTTACCTCTGCTGCTTTGGGGAACGGAGGGCGATGCGACGTGCTTGACCAGGGGCGATTCCGACACGGTGAGACCGACATGTCTCCTCTCCTCTCGTCACGCACCGAAACCAAACGCGCCGCCTCCTTCTAGCGCCACCGTCAACGCTGTTTGGTGAGGACAAAGCTACAACCAAGGGACGCCGCCACAAGGCTGGGCGGATTCACGAGCCATCGGCGCCGTTTCTCCCTCCTTCCACCGCATCGCTCTCTATCTCTCTTTCCTAGTCGTCGTTCATCTCTCCACCAACACGTGAAGAACCGCCGCCTCCAATCACGCCCTCACTCCCTGGGAACGGTGGCGAGAAATCAAAGCCCTCAGCCACGATCTCCACCATCCTCTTCAACCCCCAACGACTGCGAACGTGGCTTGTCCTTCTCCGCCACCGCTGAAACCACGAAGATCGTGTTCTGTTCTTCTCGCCGCCTCTATTTGCTGTAGCCACAGTCACCGCACCGTTGCGGCTGAGCTCTTCCAAGGCGAGGTGCTTACGCCGCCACCTCATCTCATTCCTCCGTGCTCGCCGCCGCTACAAGCGGCGACCCCTGCTGTCGACGCCGTTTCTGCTACCACCGGGGTTTAACCGCCGGAGCTATTCCCTCTTGGCTGCCGCCGCTGCATCCTGTTGGCGTGGGAGATGCAGCTCTTGCTGCGCTAGGGTTTCAACCCTAATGGGCTGATGGCCCATTCCAAAAAAAAGGGCCAGCAGGCCCAATATATATATATATATATATATATATATATATATATATATATAAAAGGCCAGCAGGCCCAATATATCAAAAAAAAAGCATCAACAATTATCTAACGGGCCAGCAAGCCCAGGTTTAAAAAAAAAATCAAAATCAAATCAAAGAAGAAAAAGAAAGAAATAAAGAGGAGAGGATCGGGCTATCAACGTACCATGGGCCCAACAACTCAATACTCATTCCTATATCAGGGTAGTGTTCTGTATCAAGCCTTGCAAATTATTTTTATTATTACACGTCATTATTTTGATGCATGATTTACATTGGTCAAAAATATATCTTCGCCTGTTAATGTCATCAAATATTATTTACGACAATCAAACTTTATCACATAATTCGAGTTTATTCTTCTCTCCTCGGATTTACATGATTTCGAAAATCATAATCCGAGTTTACCCTTCTCTCCTCAGATTTACATGATTTCGAAAATCATAATCCGAGTTTACTCTTCTCTCCTCGGATTTTCAAGGTAATTTCGGAAGACTCGCACAGTGTTTCACACTCGAGCCGATCTCTTAATCCGAGTATGACGACTATTCTGCTAGTTTCTCTTGCTCGACATCACACTAAGGAAAACGGAGGTCGGGCCTCAAAGATCGACAAAGCCCATTCGAAAAGGACGGACTGCATACTCCTAATCCAACATACTTCAAACTTCAACCCGACATCCCTCTCCTCACCTGAATCAGGGAAGAAATCCTAGTTCCCATGTTATCTTCCAATCTCATCGCCTTTCTATGTGTTTACTTTGCATGCTTCTTGATATTGGTTTACCTGGTGCACTATTCTGACATGTGCTGTTAATCCTTGCTTCTTTATAGTTTCTCTACTCGGTGCTTATTATTTGATATTCTACATGTTGCTACCTGACGTACTGCTGAACAAATTGCTTATTTGATCTTCTTGCTGTTAAATGTCCTTAAATCTCTGTCTCTTCTGTTGTGATAGTATGATAATATTTGATTTCCGTTACCTCTCCTGTTGTCGTTTTTCACGAATTAAATGCTTTCATCTGGTTTGTTGACATGTTTATAAATGTCTTCTGTTATGGAGTGTGATATACTTGAAATTATGCATCTTTTTGTGGACAATGCTATCTGGTTGAACAATATCTTAAATTTCAGTATTTGCCGCTTTCATATCTGTTGCGTATGACCTGCTCAAATCATCCCGCTCTTATGTCGGTGTTTTATTCTCGCCTGCCAACAGTTTTCATTGTTGTTATTTAATGATCATGAATTATCGCAAAGTGTCAAAATTAATGCCGATCACTGACTATTATTATTTTACATGTAATGTAAGATTCTGGAGAATGATGGTCAAGAAAAGGGAAGGCCGAGGTGCTACGGTTATCTCTATTTTGAACGAAGCCATCTTACGATCTCTATTCTCATCTCGGCTTGGATCTTTGTTGGATGAACTGCTATGTTTGCCTCTATTATCTTATTGGCCCCACTTTTCATCTCGGCTTGGACCTTCTTTGGTTTTCACAGGACCACCACGGCTTCTCGAAGGTGAACAATTCCAAAGGCATATATTATTTCTTAGTTCATGCTTATTTATGAGCTCGGAGATTCTATATTTTAAATTGCGCGGTTTATCGAAAAGGGAGGCCGAGCTACTATTATTCTCTTTATTTCACGTTTATATCTCACCTGCCGAGCTGCTATTATTCTCCCTAATTCATGTTTCTATCTGATCTGCCGAGCTACCATTATTCTCTTTAAATCATGCTCCTACCGAGCTGTTATCATCTCGACCCTACCTTTGTGGTAGAACGGTCAATTCATGCTCCCACCGAGCTGTTATCATCTCGACCCTACCTTTGTGGTAGAACGGTCAATTCATGCTCCCACCGAGCTGTTATCATCTCGACCCTACCTTTGTGGTAGAACGGTCAATTCATGCTTCTACTGAGCTGTTAGCATCTCGACCCTACCCTGGTGGTAGAACGGTCAATTCATGCATTCACGCATACGGTTATCATCTCGACCCTACCTTTGTGGTAGAACGGTCCCCCCTGTCACCGTACTTACATGCATTCACACATACAAGTCGGTACTAGTGCTACAGACAGTGCGTACGTACAAATCCTCTCATTTAGCATTAGCCACCTAAATGTTGCACGACGCTTATATACTGTGAACATCTTCTGAGATCGGCTTATAAGCTCAGGGTACAAGGGACACCCGGTAAAGTACAGCTTGCTGTGAAATGTTCTCACATAACTTCACTCAGCAACCTCTTTTACACTGGGGCCGAGGATGACATCCGAGTTCCCTACCGCATTCACTTATATACAGTACCTTTTTTAAGAGGAAAACTTATAAGTTACTGCACTGGTCAGGGGGAGTCGTCCGAAGTCAAAGGTTTAGACAACCACATCCTATGTGCAACAACCTGCGTTGGAAGTTCACTATCCTCGGCGAACAGTGCAGGATCCGAGCTCTCCTTACCGCATGCAGAGCACAACCCTCATCGGGTCTAAAACAACGATCAAAAATCTCTTTCTCCTTCTCGGCAAGGGGGGGCAGGCAGGTTTCCAGCCGATCTATCAACCTCGACATTGTAATCCACCAGCACGCCGTCTTCAACCCTGAACACCTTGAGGTGAAGGTCGGGGTTGAGGATATTAATCGACTCACAGCATTCCCGAAGGTGTCAAAGATGTCGTCTGCCGTCTTCTCTAGGTCAGAGAGGCATTCTCGGCCAATATTTTATGGACTGCACTTTCTTCACCTCTGCATTCCTCTTCGCCTTCTGCTTTGATAGAGGTCCCCCGTGAGCCTTGACAAGCTCGTCGGTTCGCCTACAGCTTGGCGTTTCCTAGGCTCTTTTGCACAGACACCACGACCTTGCTCGGCGATTCCTTGCTTTGTATGCTTGCCCCTAGCGCTGTTGTTCTAGAATCAAAGGTTTTGAAAAGTAAAGGGGAGAGACACTCCCGACAACTCGCAAGATTTGGTCCGACTTCTCGAATTCCGAGGAACTCAGCAGTTGCGGTTAATTTTAACAGCATGGATGAAGAAATTAGCGCTACTTCTCTCCCATCCACAAGGAATCTGTTCATATGACTACACTCATAACTTCATCACCCCCATCTCGGAGCATCCCCAAATCCATTCTGGAACTCCCCCCGCGGGAACTCGGTTCGAGATGTTCCTTACCGAGCTTGTATCTCGGTTAGAGATGTACCTCACCGAGCTTGCTCTCGGTTCGAGATGAGTCTCACCGAGCTTGTACTCGGTTCAAGATGTTCCTCACTAAGCTTGTACCTCGGTTAGAGATGTACCTCACCGAGCTTGCTCTCGGTTCGAGATGAGCCTCACCGAGCTTGTACTCGGTTCGAAATGTTCCTCACCGAGCTTGCACTCGATTCGAGATGTACCTCACCGAGCTTGCACTCGGTTCGAGATGTTCCTCACCGAGCTTGTACTCGGTGCGAGATGAGCCTCACCGAGCTTCTGGCAGATCCCCCCGCGGGAACTCGGTTCGAGACCGGGATACTCTTTCAGTTTTATCATCCGAGCACAAACGAGCACTATCAACCATCCGCAACACTCTTCCGAGCGGAAGGCCACGCCTGCAAGCATGTTTCTACCTCATCACCAACTCAGCACTGATCTGACGGACGCAAAAAGGACCTCAACTCGGCACAGAATCTCTACGACTCTTCCCGAGTTGGGGGGCTTATGTGGCGGATCGACTTCTCCTAACCCGCCTTGCTATCCTTTGCTAGCCTTGAGCACATGATTGTGGACTAGTACTCAAACCCTTCCTAGAAGGTGGGGGGTACTTAGTGCTATGATGCTTAGTGCTATGCTTTCTTTCTCCTAACTCGGCTCGAGACTCACAAAGTCTCGCCGAGCTGGGGGGCTTATGTGGTGGACTTGGGAAAAGGACTCGAACCAAGACCTCGGAGCAAGGCTCAAATAGCCTTGACCGAGCTGGGGGGCTTATGTGATGGACTCGGCCTAGCCGAGCTCCACGTGGCCCCCACTTAGGACCTGAGGACCCTTCAGCAGGCCCTCTGTATGCTCGGCCGAGCTCAAGGCTCAACGGCCGAACAGACATCAGACACGGGCCGATATCATTGCTCTCACCCCTCTGTGCTCTGGGCCGAGCTCAAGGCTCAACGGCCGACCAGACACCAGATACGGGCTGACCTCACACTCCTACTCAGGTCCGACGTCCAAGTCCGACACCTTCCCAAATCCGACACCAAGGACATGATGACGTCTTCCCTCCTTATCCACAAGGACAGCTCATCCACTCATAGCTCATTACAGGCTGGCCCTACTTGGGCCTCAAGCAAGCCCATTAGGGCAACCAGCTCTCCTATATATATCCCCCTCTCCCTTGGGGCTAAGGTACGTCTCTCTCTAAACCTAAGAACTACGTGTGGCTTGATTCCCCTCTCATGGGATACGTAGGACCGGGGTCACCCTCGTCAGCTGCAACAACCCCCAAACACCTCATGTGGTGCCTCCGATCTTGGACATCACAAGTTGACCTGTAAATATAACTTGGTCCTTTAGTTGATGCATAGAGTAATTAGGAATTGGTTCATTTAAACAAGTAACTACACGAGTTAATTAAACTAGGAAAATTGTCCCGTGCAATGCACGGATCTTAAATTTCGCTATTTTTCTATGATCTCGAGTTGACATGAACTTTGACATAAATATAAAAATTGAAATATCAAGTTAGTGCTAAATATATGAGAATTCAAATATCATAAAAAAGTATATCCATAAGAATATAGGTTTTGGAGTTTTGGAATTCTTGATTAAAAAAATCAATTATTGAGCAAAAGATAAATCTATTTAATTTTTACTTTAAAATTCTTAATAAAGATATATTAGAAAAATAAAACTAACAATAACATTAATTAAAAAAAATGAAGAATGTGAATAGTCATACGGGTGTGTCAGTGTCCTCACTCATATCTTCATTTTCTCAATCCTTTTTCTAATCCACGCACCATTGGTGTTTTTGTTTTTTTTGTAAAGACTTTTGGCATCTCTTATTCATTAGACTATATATCTATGTGAAAAAATGTGTTTTTTTATTCGAGTACTCATTTGTATATTTTTTATGATGTATATTTAGAGAGCCTAACGAACATCAAAATCAGAAGTTTATTTTCCAAAATTTTTGTACATAAAAGTGTTTGAAAATATGTATTAAATAGATGGAAAGAAATGAGAAGAGACAAAGAAATTGGAAGGGAGAGAAAGGAAGGAAACCAGGAAAAAACGAAAGAAAGAAGATGAAGAGAAGTGTGTCTCTAAGAAAACATGATGAATGATTATGATTTAATCTAATAAAATATGATGGATGACTTAGATTAAAAGACACAAAACACACACTTAATGATGAATTTAGGAGAAAAATACAACATTAGGAGGGAAAATGGGTGTTTTAGGAGGGAAATCTTTTTTGCCCTTCTACTTCTCCTATTTTATATTATGTTGATGATAGCGGAAAAAAGAATTTGTGGATTAGTTGACCTGTAAATATAACTTGGTCCTTTAGTTGATGCAGTAGAGTAATTCACTAGTACAAATATGTCATTTCAGACCGGTTCCGCACCCCATTTCAGACCGGTTCCGAACCAGTCTTAAAAGTGGCGGTCTTATTGCAATGCCTTTAAATGAGACTGGTTCTGAACCGGTCTCGTTCCCAACTAAAGAGACTGATTTCGAACCAGTCTGAAAATAAAAAATTAACCAGTCTCTATTAAAAGATGAACCGGTCTCATTGAGTATTTTGAACCGGTCTCATTTAAACTAAGAACCAGTCTGATTGAGTGATTTGAACCGGTCTGAAAACAAAAAAATAACCAGTCTCATTGAGTATTTTGAACCGGTCTCATTGAGTATTTTGAACCGGTCTCAATTATTTTTTTTTTCTTTTTGAACCGGTCTCAATTAATTTTTTTTTTGCTTTTTGAACCGGTCTCATTGAGCGTTTTGAACCGGTCTCATTAAAATCTGAACCAGATCTGAATTAAATTTTTAACCAGTCTCGTTTGATGTTTTCAACCGGTCTCAATTAAAAAAAAACACATAAATATATAATAAAACTAATAAATAATAATTATCTAGACATAACTAGATTCTAAAATTATATTATAAAAACCATGTTATATGCATATCTAGTACAAGATTGATCAACACAAGTATATAACACTATGCCTAGTAAAACTAACATAAACTACACAAAAGTCTTATATCTAGAGCGATAAGCTGCAAACTATCCCTTCCTGAATCAAAAATGCATCATTCTATCTTCTCCAGCCATCACATCCTGCCTTCCTCGATCCAACAATCTATCAAGATAGAATATAAAAACATATCTGCAAGTCAAATATGTAGCTTTCCATGGTAAGAAGAAACATAAAATTTCCAAATATAGATCCAACGTATGTAATATAAAACAATTCCTGCAGCCACTTAGATTCCATTTGAAAACTAATTTACCAAACAGATAAAAACACTAACAGCAGCCAAACCAAAAAAAAAAAAAAAACTAACAGCAGATCAGAAAACAATAGAACAAAAGCAGAAAAGAACAACTTCTGCATCCAACTTCGGTTGAGTCATTGAAGGTATTTTTCTTGTCTCAGATCAACTTTTGTTTCAAGTTTTTAACACACACTTGAGACCAACAAAACAATGAAAAAAAATTTATAATTTTCTTCCAAATTATAAGCTGAACCAAAAGCAACCTAACAGACAGAACCTATGTCAAAGTTAACCAATAGGATTCAGTAGTGTCTCTTTAAGGGAGTCTGCTGAATGAGTTATAACTTTAATGTTCTATATCACTCAGAAGATAGTCAAGGAGAGGTTAGAGAGGGATTTTATTCTCTCCAGGGCATCTCATAACCCTTCATGCTCATAAAAGATATTTTTAATATTTTATTTTCCAATCTTGACTCTATACAATTAAACACACAATAAATCTTGATGTCATGAGAGATAGAAGAGGGATTTTATTCTCTCTGGAATACTTCAGAACCCCTCATGCTCATTGTAGATCTTTTTTATATTTATTTTTAAATCTTGACTGTATTCAAGTAAACACACCAATGAATATATTTCTACTACATGCATAATGGCTAACGTCTCAGTTCATAAAAACATGAAGTGCAAGCCTTAGCAAGAATTTTATTTCTAGATGACTAGGAATTAAAAAATAACATCAATATGGTGTAAGAATAGTTTGATCTCAGACCTCCCGGCGAAGAAGCAAGTTTAGAGAACAACAATACCCAAGCAATTCTTATCAAGAATCTGCAAGTTTACAAGAAGATAATTTAGGGAGGAAAATTAAAAACTAAACAAATATAAGTATGCAAAACAAAACCTTGAGCAAAGATTGTAGTTCATCCATACTACCTTTAAATATTGCAGAAGGCCTGCATAAGTCCTGCATAAGTCCTGCAGTTGAACCTCAGGTAAGCATGATCTGGACTTTTCAATTGTCCCTGCTGATTAGAGAAAGCGGACAAATCGAAGATGAATGATTCCGAGAATTAGAAAAACATACAATTCTATAAAGAATTTATGCAGAAAATACCTGAGAAAAGTAACTTTTATCATTCATCATGAATTCAGTGAAACTAGCAAAGTAATTTCTCAAGAATTCAGAAGCTTTCCTGACAAAAGTAGATTTTAATATTTGAAGTAATTTCTCTTTATCCTGTAGGTGTAGAAGAAAGAACCAAAAAAAAAAAAGATGACTTTTAGGTTCTACACATATGGCCCATACCAGCGGCAGTCAAGGGCATGAGCCAAAAATCATAGTACTCACACATACAGTGTCTAAAACCAATAAGAAAGGAAGAAACTAATGAACTTTTTTTTTGAAAATAAAACAAACATGACTATACCATGAACAATTTTGTTTCCTAAATTATCAATAACATTCTTTACCAAATATTTTGAACAAGTGAAAAGTAAAGCAAAGAATATACAGCTCGCATTTTTGCAAAAGTAGGATCGATATTAGGCACTTCAAGACCCTGCATCGCACTTATCAACCACTCACATACATTTTAAAGCTTTTTCGGTTCATCAAATGAATCTCCTGTCAAACATGCTGAATACTGCACCCATTGAAACATCATTAAATTAAATACCAAGCTAAGTAAGTTCACCAAACTCAAACTACGATAATTCACAACTCTAAGGCATAACTCAGAAGGAATACTCAGTGGCTCTAGAAGCTTATCAAGCTCAATAATGAGAGATCTTTGATTTACTGATTGCATTTCCAACTTATTATTTCAGATTTCTATCTAGACATCAAAAAAAATATTGAGACAAAATAAGAAGAGATCATTAGTTTTTTTGATAAGCAAAGTTTTTGACCGGGAGGTGAGATTTAGCCACCAATAATCCACTAGAAGATATCATCATTATTTATATTGTTTTGATAAAAGAAGACATTCTTAAATAAAAAGAGGTGATTTCAAAAGGATAGGAGATAAGAGATCCTCTGTAAAAAAAAAGCCAAAACAAACCGAGATTGAAGTCAAATGAGGTAAAGCTATCCAATCTCTAAACATATATGCTAGAGGAGCCCATGTAAAAAGATTGAATGTTATACTGAATAGAAGTCAAATGCCTAATCTTATCCCAATGAAGCTTCTCATTCAAAGAAGAGGGAATGACACTTCAACTAAATGCACAAAAGAGTTGGATAGATTACACATTGCTGCAACTAGTTGGCTTCGTTCCTTCACAAGTTAATTTTTGTAATACTTTAACATCCAAAATAATGCAAACTATATAACCTAGGGAAGCAAAACTAAAAATCTCATTTAAAGATAAAAAGGAAAACTAAAACGGAAAATCTCATTTTACAGTTTTAATGAACTTAGAATCAAGATAAAAAGGAAAAAGAAACTATTTCATTTTATTTTATTTTATCTATACAAAATACAAGAGATGGATATGATATCCTCCACGACAATGACATGAAACAAAAACAAAACTAGAGTTCCAAAAGTACCATAAATCTCTACAATCCCTCTCCATATCTAACTCTTAATGAGGCCATGGGCTAATTGTCAAAGAGATGCCATATATGCAAGTCTATCCCCAAGACAGATCAGAGGTTGATAATATTCTTGAAAAAACAAACTTTCACTCTAACTAAATACAACAAATACCAACATAAACAGTATGCTGCCATAAAGTCTTTTCCTCTTTATTCCTGCCAAACTCTTTGAAGCTAACCAACAAAAATTGCTCTAAATTATGAGGACACAACAAAGATTCACCAAGGGTACCATTGAACCAATTACTGATGTAAGTGGAAGACTGACACTTGAACAGTATAAAACCAACTTGGCAACTGTTTCAAAGCCAGAGCCGTACATAACACATAACAAGATAAGGTTTTTATTTTCATAATTTAGTTTTCCTTATACTTACCTTTATCATTTTCAAATCACTCTTGGTATTGATTTTGGAAAAGTAAATTTAACATACAAATAAGTGTAGGTTATCAGTATAACTATATGAAACCATTATCACTCTAATAATTGCTGCCATTCTATGTGCTGAACCATATTAAACATACGATTATTCAATTACTCAATTATAGGTATCTACAACACAGTCTTGTTTCTAGTTAGAACTTTAAGAATTTAACTTTTCTTGTTTTATATGTTAACAGAAAGCCTACAAATAGAACTAATATTTATCTACTAATACATTCTTGCTTTATTAAAAAAAAATTGTAATGTCCCTGCCATAGTATGGTTCAGTAAGCATTTGGTGTCCAAATAGTCTTAATCTAATCATGCAATGTATGTATTGGTGAAACATTTTTACTTGTTACCTTTCTACCTTAGCTTCCACGGATTATAAAGTAACAAGAACCTTAAAAGATATACTAGAGGAAATCATTTAAACTATGGACATAATGAAAAATAAGAAACAACAATTACCTTAGAGTATGAAGGAGAGGAGCGATCGATGGGTATGAAGGAGAGGAACGTGATGGCTGGGCAGCAACGATGAAGGATAGGAACATGGTGGCTTCGATGGATAGCAACGATAGCAACGATGGTGCGGACAGAAACGACGGAGCGGACAACAACGGCGACAACGATGGACAGCGAAGAGAGTGGTGGTTTCGATGGGGAGGAGAGAACGAAGAACGATGAAGATGAACTAGAGGGAAGACGAATGATGAAGAATAACGAAGAAGATGAACTAGAGGGAACAGAGAGAAGACGAACCGGAGAGAGAAAGCAGAGGAGACGGCGGCGGAAGGAGAAGAAGATGAACTCAGAGGAAGGAGAGGAAGAATCGATTGTTTGTGAGGGAAATGGGAATTTTAGGTTTAGGGAAGGACTTTTGTCCGTGCAGTGCACAGGGGCTCATTAATATATCTTTTAGACTGGTTGTCTAAATGAACCACTCTCATTTGAACTTAATGTCAATTCCAGACCGGTTCAGCACGGAACCGGCCTTAATAAAGAGTCTAAAGAGACTGGTTCCGTGTGGAACCAGTTTGATTTGTACCAGGGATTTTAACAAAAGACCCAAAAAGAGACTGGTTCCGTGTGAAACCAGTCTTATTTAATATATTTTCAGACTAGTTATACAAAGTAACCAGTCTAGTTTTAACAAATATCCATTTAGAGACTGGTTCCGCACAGAACCGGTCTGAATCAACTAGTCTAAAATGTGTTTTTTGTACTAGTGATTAGGAATTGGTTCATTTAAACAAGTAACTACACGAGTTAATTAAACTAGGAAAATTGTCCCGTGCAATGCATGGATCTTAAATTTCGCTATTTTTCTATAATCTCGAGCTGACATGAACTTTGACATAAATATAAAAATTGAAATATCAAGTTAGTGCTAAATATATGAGAATTCAAATATCATAAAAAAGAATATCCATAAGAATATAGGTTTTGGAGTTTTGGAATTCTTGATTAAAAAATCAATTATTGAGCAAAAGATAAATCTATTTAATTTTTACTTTAAAATTCTTAATAAAGATATATTAGAAAAATAAATCTAACAATAATATTAATTAAAAAAATGAAGAATGTGAATAGTCATACGGGTGTGTCAGTGTCCTCACTCATATCTTCATTTTCTTAATCCTTTTTCTAATCCACCATTGGTGTTTTTGTTTTTTTCGTAAAGACTTTTGACATCTCTTATTCATTAGACTATATATCTATGTGAAAAAATATGTGTTTTTTTATTCGAGTACTCATTTGTATATTTTTTTTATGATGTATATTTAGAGAGCCTAACGAACATCAAAATCAGAAGTTTATTTTCCAAAATTTTTTGTACATAAAAGTGTTTGAAAATATGTATTAAATAGATGGAAAAAAAATAAGAAGAGACAAAGAAATTGAAAGGGAGAGAAAGGAAGGAAACCAGAAAAAACAAAAGAAAGAAGATGAAGAGAAATGTGTCTCTAAGAAAACATGATGAACGATTATGATTTAATCTAATAAAATATGATGGATGGCTTAGATTAAAAGACACAAAACACACACTTAATGATGAATTAAAGAGAGAAATACAATATTAGGAGGGAAAATGGGTGTTTTAGGAGGGAAATCTTTTTTGCCCTTCTACTTCTCCTATTTTATATTATGTTGATAAGAAGTGTAACTTGTGAATTAGGCATTGGTGCATAAAAACAATGGTGGAGCGTTCATATAAGAATAACTTGTTTGATTATTGTTGGATTAGAACACTAAGTTATGGATTGCTTGCTTAAGCCAAAAAAGTAACTTGTGTATTGATTGACATAAAAGGGTGGATTAATGGATTAACTGACCTATACGTACAAGTTATTCGATAGATGAACTAGAACACCAAATTGTGGATTCGTTGAAGTGGAATGGTAATTGGAGGATTAATTGACCTATAAATATAAGTTAGTGGATTAGAGGTTTAATGCCTTTTTTTAACAACAAAAATAGAAGAATTTTACACTTTGACTCATTTTACTTGGATTACTTCTCTTATTATGAATTGAACTTAGTTAACAAGAAGGATAGTCTAGGAACGTCATATACTAATAATATTAATGTGTGGATTAATTGAACTAGAGGGATTTTCTAATTTGCTGAAATTTCTAATTTCGGTAAAAGCTATTATTTTATGTACAAAATTTATTAGGAAAATTACAAATTTTGGTAATTATGTATATATGGATTATTATTAGTTAGAGAAGTCATAATATAGGAAATGTAATACCGTGTGATTTGTTTTCGAGATATTGTTAATAGAGAAAATATTAAATAGTTTGTACAGTGTAAAGGTTTTTTACATTGTCAGCACATTATCCATCATCCAAGGGTGTATGGTTATTGACTTCTAAATAAAAGTAATGCAAATGAACGGTGAATGATATATCGACAGTGTAAAAAACTTTACATTGTCAGTGTACACATATTAAACTTTTGTTAATATTAGAAAATTTAAAAGTTGTCGAAATGGTTTAAAGTCGCAAAAGTTTAGTAAAAATGGACAAAAGGACCCTATGATGTCTATAAAACTTAGATATATTTTATATAAGTATTTTTTTAGATAATTATAAAATCTTTTAAGGCACATCGAGGTGTTTTGAGTGACTAACTATGCAAGAAATAAATATGGTTTCATGCATGTGCTTAAAAGAACTAAGTTTTGAAGGACACAATTCCTCTTAATCTCATCCATTCCGATCTTTATAATTTGCTCCCTGCAAATAGGAACAATTTTGCATTTACCCTTTACAATTATTGTCATGGGGTTTTATATTTTATATGGGTATATTGTTAGCTTGCAAAAATCATAGACCAAATCCAAAACATTACTGACCGGGTCGGGTTTGATCCAAATCAATGATTGAAAACGTTTGTGCTTATCCGACACATCATCATCGTCTTCTACATATGTTTCCCTCTAATTCCTTAACCATACTCATCCCAAACTCCATTTAACGTTCCTCTAACATTTATTGCTTTCTGGGTTTCTTAAAAAGTTTTAAATTTTATCCTTTGTTCTGTTTCCATTTTTCAATTGCTAACTCAGATTGTGTTGTTAACTCAATGATTGCAAAAATGGGTATGCTGCATAAGATCATTAAAAAAGAACGGTTTTTGAATCATCAACCACCAGTTCTTATGCAACTTGTTACTGAGTTCTCAAGCTGTGGTGGTACTACTGATAGAGCTAATGGAGAAGAAGAGGAAGAATCTCTTGATTTTCCACAAATTTGCAAGTAACCTATTTTCTTTAAGCTTCTGCATTGTTTATATCTGAGATTGTTTGTTTGAATGTTCCATTGATAGGGAGATCAATTTTGTGGATTCTGCTTTTAGTTTTATGGTTCTGGTTGGTTTATGTATGAGATGTAATTGTTTGAAGTTGATGTTCTCTTGAATTGGATTGGGTTCTTTCTTTGTTTGTTGTATTTATTAATGCTTTGTATGTAGCCAATTGAATGATTTCTTATTGAGGTGGACTTGCATTTGCATATTGTTTGGATTGAACTTAATTAGCAGGGTTCACAATCATAATTCAGTTTAGAAGTTAAATTTATGGTTTAGTTTATTTAGAAAACTTGCAGATGCTGCTTTGGACTTGGATTGTGAAGTAGGTGCTGCACACAGGAAATATTAGTTAACATTAGTTTGTAGTCATTCATATTGTTATTTGAAGATGTTTCTTGGTAGAAGCAGGATGAGTTGATTATTTTCTGATTTTTCACATGGTTTTGGGGCTAATCGGCTCAGGGATGAACTTTATGTATGACTGTATTCTTTCTTCTGTGTGTTTTGGAGAGTTATGAGTGTTGATATATATGAGGTATTTGGTCACCGAGTAACACACAAACTAAAGTGTTATGTATGAATGTTTATCTATGGATGTTTATTTCATCATTTCATGTTGCTGTATGGGGATGATAAAGTTCTGCAGTTTATTGAAGATATATATACCTGTAGAAGTACTCAAATAGATTTCTTATGGGTTGGTTTTACTCCTTGCTGATTGAAAGAATTATGCCAATTTCTCAACAAAATAATGGTCACTACCTTGAATAATGTGTACTTTACATTCCTTGTCTTGAATACAGAAGGGAAATTACAAAGACAGGGGAACTTGGGAATGCATTTGACAAGCACAGTATAAAAGATTTCTCTCGGTGCCTGAACTGGACTTCAAGGCTGAATGATTATCATTCCGGTGCCTACGACTTAGGAAAACGTCATTTTACATCTGATCACAATGATAGATGCACGAAGGAGTTCTCAAGTAAGGTGCAATAGATCTTATGTATACTTTTTCCCCCTATGTTCAAGGAAGGAAGACACAAATGGTTATTCTGTTATTTAATTAAAACAGCCATGTTGAACACATAGTTTTCTTATAAATGAAAAAAAATTCAGGGCTATTTTTATTATAAATTTCTGTCTTGTACATTTAACTATTATGTATTATGATGTTTTTATAATTGCCTCTTATTGAGTATTTCCTTGCTTCAAATATATATATTTTTTGTTCTGATTGCTTCATTGTTGAATAATTTGCGATTAATAATACAAAATGTTTCAGCTTCTTAAAAGTATTCCAGACTTTGTAAAGATAGTGGAGGTTGGTCCAAGGGATGGTTTGCAAAATGAGAAGGCTATTATTCCTACTGCTGTAAAAGTTGAGTTGATAAAACTGCTAGTTTCTTCTGGGTTATCTGTTGTAGAGGCGACAAGTTTTGTTTCGCCAAAATGGGTACCGCAGGTAAGAGTCTATTTGGTTTTCCTGGAATCAATCAATCATTTTGTGATTTTCCCCTAATGATTGAAATATTCTGGTTCATCATTATTTATTTTCAAAATACATTTTCTGCCATCATGACGGTCTGTGTCATGGGTTAGGAGTTTCCATCTGATTAAGTAGGGCTGTAGTCCAATGAGTGTTGAACATCTACTGGATATCTGTTTGAGTGATATTGTAATATAATAAGTCATTTGTGTGTGGGCTGTATTGGTACATATTTGAGCATTGGGTCTGCAGGGTTCATGTCTAAAAATGTCAGTAAACCTTTCTGTTTTAATTACTGTGAGCCATTGATTAGCTGGACTGTGGATAAGGAAAATAGGCACCTGGATATATTAAGACATGACGTTGGATTTTGCGTCTTCCCACAGTTCTGTTAAAGAAACGCTTGTGCTTGTTTGTCACTGTTATACACTTATACTGAAATATACTTGTGTATGTGGATGTTTGAAGTTTTAGTATGCTAGCTTTTTCAGAAACTCAGAGAACTTGTCGATTTTTCTTTAAACGAAATCTCCAACTGCTCATTCCTTTAGAGTGTGTTCAAACTTTTTTCATTCATATAACAATAGGATGTGATGTGTTGCGAGTTCACATAGTTTAGTTGACTTTTCCCTTCAATTTTTCATAGAATCATGTCTTAGGGTTGAAGTTTTAGTCTAGATTCCTGTTGTTTTCCAAAATTGCATTTCAACTTTACACATTTTGCAAATCCAAAGTTGCCTTGAATCACGTGATCCTCTAATCTCACATCGCTGTGACTAAATTCAGTTGGCAGATGCAAAGGATGTATTGGCTGCAATCAAAGATGTTGAAGGTGCTTGCTTTCCTGTCTTAACTCCAAACCTCAAAGTAAGACTTAACAGTGAATGGTATAAAATATTATTTGATTCAGAATTTGTGGATAGAGTCGATAGACTTCCTGATTATCTGAACCCCTTTCTTTCAGGGTTTTGAGGCAGCAGTTGCTGCTGGAGCTAAGGAAGTGGCTGTTTTTCCTGCAGCTTCTGAATCATTCTCCAAAGCAAATCTCAACTGTGGCATTGAGGATAATCTTGCTCGTTGCCGTGATATTGCTTTAGCTTCTAGAGACCTCTCGATCCCAGTTCGCGGGTATAGTTTTGATTATTATCTGTCAATATCTATAGAAAAGGATGGAAAAAGTTCAAACTAAAAGGTTACTTATATGTATGGTCACCAACTGGCTTTTCAGCCGATCCCACCAAGTGAGACTAAGGCTTGGTTGTTGTTGTATATGTATGGTCATTGAGGAAGCATCGACACGATACAGGACATGGACATGGCCTGACATGGGACACGGCAAAAGAAATATAAAATTTAAAAAGGATGGTTAGGAGTATCTAAAATGGATACGTGTCCTACACGGGGCACGATACATATCCAACATGACACAGTGACAAATATGAAGTGTTTGTGCTTCCTTGACGGCCACTTATTCTATTGTTCTCATTTTGATTTGAAAAAAGGGACCTTTTGCTTTTCTAGTAATATTAAAGCATCACTTGTCAGCTATGAAATGTTTCCCACTTTTCCCTAGATTTATGTGGTCGTCAAAAGGATGAGCACTTTAGAGATCTATTAGTGGAGGAATAACTTCTTTGCTGAAGAACCTATTGCCCATTGGCATGTTGACAGTTTCATTTATGTGTAGCAACTATATTGTTTTAATGACAACAGGTCAATCAGAAGGTTTTTATTTCAAATTCATTATAAGTAGATGCTGATTTCCTTTTTTTAAACAATTTATGATGGTATGATCATTATCAGACTATTGACAAACCATGATCTCTCCACATTAAGTTTATTCTTTGTTGCTTGGATGACGGCATGGCATGAAAGATGATTTCAATTATAGAAATGGTTTTTCAGATAGTAGAATGTGTCTCTGAACAATTTTAAAGCAGTGTTCTTTTACTCTAAACTTTAAATTTCAAATTCATCATAGAAAAAATTATATAGAAAAAATTATATGATTATTCATGTTACTGATGTCAAACTTCAGATATATATCGTGTGTTGTGGGATGTCCTCTTGAAGGATATGTTGCTCCGGCTAAAGTAGCATACATGGCAAAATCGCTTTATGAGATGGGTTGTTCAGAGATTTCACTAGGTGATACAATCGGTGTTGGCACGCCTGGTAATGTTTCTTTCATTTGTTACACTTATGTTTTATGCATTGGTTGCAGTACTGGTATATATATATCTGACCTGTTATCGACTATGGATCTTATTCTTGATAATCTGACTCGTTTCTTTAACCATTTTCTAATGGCTCAACATGAAGTGGATCCCGTATATTGAAAAAAATAAAATCTTAAAGTTCCATGTTAAAGGTTATTGTAGACGTTTTCTAGAAATAGTTTCCTTTTTTTATTATCTGAAGAATGAATTTGTTGAGTGGTATTTTCTGAGGAACATGATGATATCTCTAAGGAGATTGGGATCTGTGGTTTGAGAAAGAACATTGTTCTCTCTGGAAGAGCCATTTTCTTTTTTAAATCTTGTTACTTTGATAGAAGTTAATGGTGGTTGGAACTTGGAAGTTTCCTATCAGCTCTAGTAATAAACAAGAGTGCATGTTAGATTAACTGACTGTCTGTTTGTCAAAGCTTTCAGAAGTTTGATACACAGTAAAGTTGTAATTAATGAGTTCTTTCATTTATCTAAAGTACTTGTATGACCTTTGATGTTTTACAGGTAGTGTGATTCCAATGCTTGAAGCTGTTCTTGATGTTGTTCCGGTTGATAAGCTTGCTGTCCACTTCCATGATACTTATGGTCAGGCCCTTTCGAATATTCTAATTTCACTTCAGGTAAATGATACTTTTTAGATGCTGATATTTTTATTGGTACACCCTGTTTGGATTGTACTCCATTTTTAAGTTTCTATGCAAGTCTAGTGTTGTTCTTTTATACTTTTCCAAAATAACCACTTGGGGAAGATTTTTGGATTTACTCTTATCAAAATGGATAACCTTGGTTCTACTCTTGTCTCTTATTATAAATGATAATTTATGTGTTGTGTTGGGTCTCTAGATTAACTTCCCATGATAAAGCACTTTATTGGTGGCATCCTGATTGCTTACTTCTTTCTGCCTTGCAAGATAATACTTTTTTCGCAGTCTAAAGTTCTTTCTATCTCTCTATTTATAATTCATGCTAAGACATGGAAGTGCATGTACCACTATTTTATTATAGAATGATAGAAAGGATGAAAATTCGCAAAAATTTCTTATGTTGGTAAACCTGGTAATTTATTTTATAGATGGGGATCAGCACAGTGGATTCATCTGTCTCTGGTTTGGGGGGTTGTCCATATGCCAAAGGTGCAACAGGCAATGTTGCCACTGAGGATGTTGTTTACATGCTGAATGGAATCGGAGTGAAAACCAATGTGGACCTCGGAAAACTCATGCTAGCCGGGGATTTCATCAGCAAGCATTTAGGACGTTCTTCTGCTTCGAAAGCTGCAACTGCCTTGAGTAAAGTCATGGCTCATGCCTCAAAACTCTGAGTTACTAAATGCTAGGTCATGCATCCACATAATAGGTAAATTGTTTACCTACTGCATTGCCCGTGTAACTGTGTTCATAAGTTGTCATGACTACTTAGAGTATGTGTATGTTGGTGTTCGGAAGCACCGACTCTTCACAATAGCTCGTCAGGTCTGTGTGAGACACATGTCTGCATACTTTTGAACACGTAACCTTATTCTATAACATTTTATATTTCTTTTGTTATATCTCCGTGTTCATATCATTTCGTATCTGTTTCTCATGTTGTATCTTTGCTTCCTTGGTGTTCCTTCTCTGGTAGGCTCAGCCTTATGGTTGTTGAACATACAAAGAAAGAAATAAAGAAAGAAAGAGCTAGCATTCACAAGCATATTCTTAGTTGTGTTTGTGTTCTTAGCATGTAATTCAGAATGAAATGCGGAGTAACGAATATGCAGAAGATATCCAGTTGCAACATCTTTATCATCTTGCACACATTTTTATATTAAAATAGTTTTAGAATTAAAGCTCTTCTTGTTCTCATTAGATTCCTTATTTCTCCTTATTTCTGAGTTTTTTGTGTTATCCTCTCCGTTCCGTTCGTAAATATAAACATTAGTTTTCAACTGTCTTTATTCTTTTTACCATCACTTTATCTATTTTACCTATAAAATTAGTTGATTTTTTTCTTCAAGAAATACCCTTCACAATTTCTTTTAGTCAACAAATATTTAATGCTAGACTTTTAACATCCTTTCCACTCAACAACTTTATAAAATTATTACTAAGTTGAAGTGCCATAATAATAATTAAGGACACTTGTTAAGGTTACTAGTATTGGAAAACAAATTATAAGCGAGTATTCTTCCATATTTCGGGAATACAAAAAATCATACATTTCCATGCATTTCCACTATATTTAGCTTCTTAACAAATACCATTAGGACACTTGTTAGCATTTCCCATTAATTAAAGGCAAATATGAAAATACATCTTTAATACTCCCTCCGTCCCTAAATATAAGATCCGTTTGGGATGTCACGTCCATTGAGAAAGTGGAATAATTTAGTTAATTGTATTGGAAATGTGAACTTTTGATATGTAATTTTAAAATGACCCCTATTAATATTATTTGGAATCTAAAAAGTGTTAAATAAATAGGGGTGTTTGTGGAAAAAATTAATTAATGATCATTGAAAATTGGCAAATGGTCTTATAAATAGGGACAAAATAAAAATGTCAAAATGATCTTATATTTAGGGACAGAGGGATTAATTAACAAATTTGATACTCTACCATTATTCACTGATATGGAATATGCCTATACTCCCTTTGTCCCTTAATATAAATCATTTTTACCTAATTCACGCAGATTAAGAAAAGTAATTATTACACTCAAATTTATCAAAAAATATGTTGTCATTCCAAGGTTACTCCTATTTAAAACTTTACAACTCTATTCATTTCTCTCTCTATTGTAATTATTACTCTATCACTCAATGCAATTATGAGGGGTGTATTTGGAATAAACTTTTTAATACTATTTAGATATTCTAAAACGACTTATAAAAAGGGACATCAATTTTACCAAAATGGTGCCCTATAATAAGGGACGGAGGGAGTAATCAATAACAAATTTAATGTTTTGACTATCCTCGGTTATTTTTTAATTATGTTTTGTTGTAACAGCGTGTGTTTGGTTATGGATATGAGATTTTCCTCATGGCCCTTACTTTTTATGTTTCTTGCTTTTGAATAGTGTTTTTATGGGCAGTTTTAATGTCGGTGAGGACATATATTAACCGGCTGGAGGGAGTCAAATATGGATTGAAGAGCAATAGTAGCCGGTTATTATTTTTTTAATTTGTAATAGTCTTCTTCCTTACCCAACCAAAGAAAATCCGGTTTATAATCGATCCCAAAGGTTTAACTTTGTAGATCTGGATTAAAAATTACAATCTGAAAAACAATATTTGTTTTAGACTGTCGCCATTTTGAAGGTTTTTACGAGAATGATGATGTCGATCTGCCAGCCACATAGTATGAATTCATCTCAGCTGAAAAGGTTGATGGGCAGATGTTAAAACATCTGTCACCTGTCAGTGCTGTGGTTGAGAGTTGAGACTCAAGTTCAGCCTAGAGACGGGGATGAAGTTTAAGATAAGAAGATGGCTCCCCAAATCGCGACCAACAGCAACACCACAAACCTTACCAGCACATCACCACCAGGCTGCCGTTGTTGGGCTCTCACAATCCGCCAAGCCACCCACATATATAAAACAAGGATATTATAAAAAAATTATTAAGACTGATTTTGTAAAAAAAAAAAAAGTATTAATCAAATTTTTTAATCGTTAGAAATATTGGCTGATTAAAAAAAAAAAAAAACCGGCAACTATCTTAATTTAGAATTAACCAAATGTATGTTTTGCAATATCAGTTGTATAGAAAAAGAATGATAGCAAACAACTCAGCAACCACATTTTTTTTCCATCACAGTGATCGTGCCATCAAAAAGATTTTGTCCATTTTTTATTATTAAGTTAGTTACAAACAAATAATTATTTTAGCGATATTTATTGGATGGGTAGTTACAACTCAGAAACAAAGGGTTGTATTAATTGGATTATGTTTATGTATTGGATCTTCTGGGAAAAAAATATATTTTGTTTGTTGGCCCAAAAGATAACCGGATTCTATGGCACATTCTCTCATTTCCTATTAAAAATATTCTTTTAATTACAAATACATGTACATGTATTTTTACCTGTATAGCACTTACCAGGTAAAGGATCTCAACCCTCCATTATATATTTTGTCAAGATCAGTGGCTCAAACCAATGGATCCACCGCACCACATCAAACGTAGCCTGTTTTTATGTCCATAATTATCCCATGACCATGAGACTAAAGAGTGATCTTTGAAAGAAATTCTTAGGACGATCAAGCAAAAATACAACCATCCTTGAGATGTTGCTTGCTATCACAAACCCTATCAAGGCATGCTCCAAGTCTTTTGGATCCTTCACATGCTCAAATCTAACACAGCAAAACAACATATCAAACTTATTGTGCTTTGTAGAAAGAAAAAGTTGCACAAGATCACCCAAACCAGAGAAGAATTTCCATAAACATATATGACCAGCATCACCAAGGAAATTAGTGCTATAAAAGGATACCATCCCATCCTTAGATGAAGATTTGCCATTCCTCAACTCCACCCATTCTCCAACCTCAACATATGTTTCTCCCTCATGCACATTCTCACTTCATCTCTCTATTTTAAGAATTATATTTTTAGTAGTGTTTTGATTCCAAGTATGAGTTATGTGGGTAAAACAAGTGTGATTCAAAATGTGATATTTAACCCACTTATATGTATTTTATTTAGCCTATTATTTCAAATTTTTTCGTTTTATTGGGTTCCTCCGTTCTTAACAGGCATAATGTTTAGTAGATTTACCACTTGATAAGGATAGAGTTATCTTAAAGCTAATTTGCCTTTAAAATGATAAGTGAAGGTGCACCAAAAATTCACTGTCAATTTCAGAGAGATATCTTTACTTACTTTACCGACAAAGGGTGTGTTTGATGCAAGGAATTGAACAACATAAACATATGCATGTTATATAACAACACAACTCAACACTACACAAGTAACTGAGGCATGCATATCTACAATAACTTTTCCAATATTTTATTAAAACGTAGTGAATTTCAATTCAAGTGTTCTATGTTTATTTATCTTAACCAGGCCCAAGAAGATGAGGTGGTTCTAGCATAACTCGTACAATTTTGCTCATTTATTGTTCCATTGAGAACAGCAGTGTATATAGGAATCTTTTTCTGATTCTCAACATCTGATGTCATGTAGCATTCTTTACTTGAAGAGCACATAAAGAATCTCACTAAGTCACTCACTAGTAAAGTACTGAGTTATTGTAATACGTAACAAACACAAGAAAGCGCGCTGCATATCCCATGTCATCACATCTGAAAAATCTTAGTGCCCTGCTTTTAAACAAACCCTTTTAACAGACACATTAATTGTCCATTTAAGATGAGCGGTAAATTATACCTAAGGATCTTCTTAACTTGAGATTGAAGATAAAAAACTAAAATATATATTATACATGCTTGTATTGAGAAAAAAAAAAGCACTTATATCAAAGAGAAGCAGTGAAATGATATTTCAATATATAATTTTTTATTTTGACTTCTTATTTTCGATTTTAAAAAAAAATAAAAAACCTAGTAGTAGTTTATATCCTTGTTATGTTTTCTTCTTCCTACCTTGATTTTCTCCCAAACAAAGGATATGTGTATATATCTTTGACAACAGATCAATTATAGTAGTTGGGAGAGTTGTTGATGGCATCAATAAGGCAGTTATTGCATGCACATTTGCATGAACTTCAATCTATGCTGCTTCATTATTAAAACCACCTTTAAATGCACTGAGGAGTTTGTCTCCTTAGATTGTTTCGCGCTTACTAGTATATGTCTCAATCGTCTCACCCTCATAGACGTACGCAGTGAAAATCTTACAGTTGATTGGTGAAACATATCAAGAACCAGCGGAAAATATACTAGTAAAGAGGGGGAAGTATAAAGGGCACTACTTCCATGCAATCAAATTTTGGATGGTTGCAAAACAATTCCTTAGTGGACCAATGTTTGTTTGACAAATCAGCTAATCTGAGTTGACATGGCAGTAACTTAGAACTTCATTACCTGACGTGTCAAACAATCCTTGGTTTATTTAAGGGATTGTTGTGCAACCATCCAAAATTTGGTTGCATGGTAGAAATATTCTAGTATAAAACTTGTCCTTGGCCCCTACTCTTTAGTTCTCGACTCCCATTTTCTTTTATGAAGCTTAGTAAGAATGTTTTCCTACGTTTTCGAGTCGGAAAATGTATTTTTTGAATACTCTTTTAATGAAAAATCCATTTTCAAAGTAGAAAAATGCATTTTTTGACTCGAGAGTGTCGAAAAACATTCCGATTGATGAACCCCATCGAAAAAATGGGGTTGAAATCTAAAAAGTGGGAGATGAGGAGTAGTTCTTGGGAAAGTAAAACAACTACTATCAAGTACTCCCTCTTATCCCAAAAAAATTGAGAATATACAGTTTTAAGAAATGGTTAAATGATATAAGAATTTTGGATAATTTAACTAAAATATTCTTTTGTAATAATTAATTATTGAGGAAAGAGGAGAGAAGAAAAAATTGAAAGTGAAAAAGAAGTAATTATGAATGAGGATATAATTGAAAAAAATATAAATAATTATATATTAGATTTGAGACTAGAGGTGACAATTCGGGCTACCTGGACAGGTTCGGTCCGACCCGGTTCGGGCTCGGACCATGATCGGGTTGGGCTAAAAAAGCCCTGCTTAAAATCGGGCTTCCAAATTCATGTCTAAACCCGCCCTATGCGAGTAGCGGGCTTATGTGGACCGGCCCGACAACTCTTTTTTTTTTAAAAAAAAAAATTAAGCAAAAGAATTTTCTTGTGAACTGTTATTTAATTTTCTTTTTTAGGACATGTTATTTAACATGGTCCATATATAATATGGATACGGAAAGAAAGTTCTTAAATCTTTAAGATATATTATCCATAAGAAATTATGAATATGAATGTGATGCGTTCATTGATGCCTCCATATATAATTATTAACATGGAGTAGCAAAAGAATTTTCTTGTGGATTTTGTATTTACCATTTTAATTAGCGGGCTTATGCAGGTATTTACTGCATTATTGTGAGTTGGGACCACTCATATTCATAATTTCATATACATTACAATAGTACTATATTGGATTATTGGAATGGTGTTAGTGTTACCGTGTTGATGGCTTCACACTTCAGCCTAACAGTAGCGTGTGTTTGGACTTTGGTGCAACTGTGCAAGTGGGCCTTGGTTTTGGCCCTTTTTTTTTAAATGGCTTATGCCTTATGTAGCTATTTAAAATCACTAAAAAAATTTTTAAAAATTATATATATATATATATATATATATAATTATATATAAATCGGGCTTTCGGGCTAGCCCGGTTTAAACCTGATACGGGCTCGAGCTTTTGCTGGCCGGGCTAAAAAGATCCGGATATATTTCGGGTTCAAATTTTGGTATATAAACCTGGATATAATGTGGGCTTATTCGGGTCGGCCCGGCCCGACTCTATTTGAGACAATGGTTCTATATTTTGTGTTTGCAATAGTTTTGAGTGTGAAAATATAATTTGCAATGACTTCCGTAAATGATAAAGATGGTGGTGTGAAAAAGAAAATGTTGAATGAGAAAAATAGGAGAAATAAAATGTGATACTTTTTATATTTTTAATTTTAATAAAAGATCGAATTTTGATTTTATTCTTTTGATTTTAATCCTTCCAAAAACAAATTTTTCTTCAACCCCCTTTAAATTAAGTTTACTTGATTTTAGTCCCAATTGCCACATATTTTTGAGCTGGCACTACTGTTGATATGATTTCAGTTAGTCTATGCCAACCTTTATTTTTGTGTATAACATTTAACCATTTCTTAAAAGCAAATTGATAATAGTTGACATAGATATTGTTGTGTTAAACCATAACAACTATAAATGTTAACGCACGCCACATGCTAAAAGCAAATTGACATAGAAAAGTAAGGACCAAAATGAGAGAAAAAAATTGCGAGGATGAATACCAAATTCACGTATATTTTTAGGGACTAAAATCATATTTAAGGTTTAACACAAAAATAGTTTTTCATCCTTTGAAAAATTAAGTAAAGAAAATAGGTGGTACATTAATAGTTTCTTTTAGTCTATTATTCATGTGTAAATAGTCATTGTTAGCCGATTGAAGAGATTCATGCAATTGACAAGAATGATATATGGGAGTTCACAATACTTCCAGAAAGAAAAAAGTCTGTTGGTGTCAAGTGGATATACAAGACAAAGTACAATTTAAATGGAGAAATAGATCGCTATAAGGTAAGATTAGTAGTGAAAGAATACAAATAAAAACTCGTTATCGATTATTTTGAAGTGTTTGCTCTAGTTGTTAGATTGGATACGGTATTTATGATTCTTTTCATTGTTGCCCTAAATAATTGTAAGATTTTTCAAATGGATATTAAGTCTGCTCTTTTGAATGGTTTACTAGCTTGAAGAATAAGTTAATGTAGAACAACCACCAGATTATCAACAACAAGGAGAGAAAGATAATGTTTACAAGTTGAAGAAAGTACTATGTGGATTGAAGCGAGTACCTAGAGTTTGGTACACACGTATTGACACATACTTCATCAACAATGGATTTCATAGAATTCCATATGAGCCTCTTTTTATATGTTAAAATAAAAAAAAAAAGCTGGATATTTCATTGATGTTTATTTGTACTTGGATAATTTGATCTTCACTGACAATAATTCAAAAATTTCTAGGTGAATTCAAGGAAAACATGCCCACACAATTTGAGATAAGCAATATTTGCCTAATGTCATGTTTTTTAGGCATTGAAGTGAAACAAACAAATGAAGGAATTTTTATCTCAAAAAAATATGCAGTAAATGTTTTGAATAAATTCAAGATGGAGAGTTGCAAATCTATGATGACACCTATTGAAGAAAGACTAAAGCTAGGAAAATAAAGTAGTGGTAATATTGTATGTGAATTCAACAATTTTGAAAAAATTAGTAGGAAATCTCATGTATCAGTAAATCAAGTAGCATATATTTTCAAGAAGCCACTCAAAACCAATTTGTTCCTAAAGTTGAAAAATATGCTTGAAATAACAAAGCTTAGTTTAAGAAATGTAATGTGAGATAATATTTTAAACCAAGCCTCTAGAGTCTTTGAGAAGTGCACCACCTAGATAAGTTTCAGCTTGTTTTATTTTATTTTATTTTATTTTTTCGAAATCAGATGGTGTTTGGGTTTCTCATTTTTTGTGGCCTAACTAATTCACCTCGGATCCGCGGACTGTACGAGTCTTTGATTCAACGGATCCTCCCCAAAAATGGTTGCCTCACTGAGACTCAAGCTTTTGACCCTGAAGTCCCTAAACGTCAAGCCAGTTTTCACTAAGGCAATCCACTTCCGTAAGTTTCAAGTATTTTACTTAGTTTATAAGATTTCTTTACTCAAAGCAATACTACGGGCAAAGACTATTTGCAATCGTCTTTGACTAGCCGTCGTCTTTGAAAAGCAATTTTGAACAGTGGCAATTCAGTTTTGACTCACCGTCATGCAGGAGTAGTTTAATCTAATGATTTTTTCTTTTTACGAATTCCTTGCGGAACCACCGATATCTCCAAGAATATTCTTAATACCAGGGAGCCACTAATTCGGAGCGAGCTGCGTGGTTGACTCTCTCAGCGGGATGTTTTAAATGGGAATCGAACCCAAGGCTACTAGCACCCTTGTTCCATTCCCAGGATTTCAGTTGGGGCCTTACACCAACTGAACCAAACCCGACTTTTTTCAGTTATTGGGAAGCCTATATGAAGGCTAGTCCATATAGCCTATGTAATATAACTCAAATGAAAGTGAATGTGAGAAATAGAAGAATAGAAACTCCAACGAGTTTTATTGCTTGCATGTTATGTGTTTTATAAAATTAACTACTCCGATTTATCATGCACCAGCTAGCTTTTTTTTTTAATTTTTTTATTTTTTGTTCTAATACAGATTTACTCATAATATTTTTTAATACAAATAAATTTCTAATATAAGCTTATTAAAATATATCAATTTTTAATACAGATTTCAATATAATTTTTTTACCTGTATCAAAAAGTATATATTAAAAAAAATTCAAATTCAAATAACAAAAGTATGTACATATCAATAAAACAAAAAACCCAAAATATATTTTTAATTTATCAAATACATTAAAAAAATTTAAAAAAAAAACGGATGGAGCATCTTAACAAAACTCCACCCGGAACATAGAAGCATCACCCATCAATAAAAGCTGACTTTTTTGAGTGAATAATTTGTTCTTTTAACATAAATATTTTGGTGAAATTAAATTTTGTCTTTTTGGATATTTTATGTTTTTTTCTATAACATCTAAATTTCTACAATGCATTTTTATTTTAATTGCCAAAAGAGATCGGAGATCTAAGATTATAAGGACGGATGTGTATTTGATGCTAATGAAACTTGTATTAAGTTTGACCTCATCATCAGGATCGCTATATGTATCGGTGGATGCCACTTTAATAACACATAAAAACTCGTTGCATCATTTTGGTAAAAATAAAAATTTGGATGGATTAAGGAATGTACTCTAACTTTAAAAAAAAAAAAAAGATAAAAGAAATTGTAAGATAAAATTTCTTGTGTGTATTATGTGTCCAAGTACTTTCCTACCCACAACACAATCCATATGCAGGTGCCAAATAGAGAATGATATCTACTATATTTTTGATATAGATATGGACCCTCCTCTCCTTTTCTCTCTTTGTTATTGAAAAGAGTAAAATGGATCTAATCTTCCACCATTATATTTCTATTCATAGGGAGAGGTTTTGAGCACTTTTAATTATTGTATCTTCTATTTACATGCATTCGCATCAATTAATGCTAATTTCAGGAGAAAAAAAACAGTTTAAATTATATAGTTGATTAGTAGAAAATGTAGACATGCAATTCAAATATAAAAAATCCATTCTCTTTTAACTCTCAATTTATTGAATATTTCATTTTATTTAATACTCACTAATTTTTTCAACAAAACAGATAAATATGTTTACAAAATCAATCTACAAATCAACGTATATTTTTATAAAAAATACCATGTGTTATAATATAAACTTTGATTTATATTAATTAGTTAATATATAAGTACCACATATCATTTTTTAATACTCCCTCCGGTCCTATTTACAATACCATTTTGGCGTTTTTCACTCTCACGAAAAAAGTGGTTAAATTTGTCAGTGATATTGAAAATGTAAAAATTTGATATACTTTTTCAAAACTACATCTATATTTATTATTGGAACTCTAAAAAAGTGTTGAGTTGTGTTTGTGGAAACAAGTTATTAAATGTTATTGGAAATTGAAAATGGATCTTATAAATATGATAAAATAAAATAAAAATCCTAAAAAGTCTTATAAATAGGTATAAATCTATTTATAGATTAATTTATAAACCTACATATATCTTTTTTTTGTTTAAATTCTCAAGCTCTAGCAAGTTTCATTCGAACAAATCCAAATAAAAAAGTGCATTGTCCTCTTCCACATGCACTATCAATGCTAGCTGCTTCATTTCATTAAAGATACTCAAATGGGGCTCTCTGAGTGTGGAACCTTTGCCTTAAATGCCAGCCTTGTCGTGTACATTTATGCTTGCTGTGACATTCTGTTGCCGGGAAAATGACTTCACATGCTCATCGTGAGGTGAATTTTGCATTTACTCATTCTAGCTATTGCGTTTCTCAGAATTGCATATTTTATTGTTAATTTCCTCCAAGTACTACAAGTAACAATTACTGTAACAAAATTGGAATTTTTTTTTAGCATAAATAAATTCTCCACGTTCAGCATCATATGTAGTTCACCGCATCCATTTCAAGATCCAGGTCCAATGCGAATGTTATGTTATCCATATTTATCTCTTAGTTTGAATGTGTCCTACTCCTTTGTATATATAGATAAAGAGAGAATAAACGTAACATCAAACTAATCACTTTAGAAATATACGTCATCAAGCTAAGGTGAACTTTTTATTTATTCATCGAAACATTTTCATACACACAACTCAAATCAAACATTTATATAGTGATGGTGGGATTTAAATTAGGGTTTGCTAACAAGTGCCCTTTGTTAAGGTTGTTAAAGGTGGTAAAACAATCATATGTTGGCATTAATCACTTTCTCGAAAATATTAAAAATCACATTTTTCTATACCAAAATACTATTTTTAGTTTCTTAACAAGTGTCCTAACATCTTCCTTTAGATTATTCATGCATGCATATGCAATAAGAATTCGAATATTAAAGAAAATAACTGTTATAGATGATTGTAAACCAGAAATAAAAAAGCCGATCGATCTAAAGTTATCTCGAAATTAATTAAAACTAAATTTATTATTTAAGTGCATTAAATGTCAAATTTGGCTGTTTGTGGTCTCTCCATAATTTTGATATATTTTCAGCCAGACAAAAATTGTTCATACTGCACAGAAAACTGCTTTTGAATGATGAAGGACAAAATATCTGCTCTCAAAATAATTGTATAGAGTAAGAAAATAAATAACCCTATTGTTATATTCAAATTTTGGAACCATGGAACCTTGAAATCGATATTCAAATTTTGGTGACAAAAATATTTGCCTATAAAATAAAACCCTGTTGTTATATTTTGTTGCAAACAGGAAACTGCATTCGAGGTTATTATTGTCTCTTTTGATGATTCTTTGAATGCAAAATTGCAAAAAAAATGTTTGAAATAAAAGGAGTGGTTGAGTATATATACTCATATCTATATCTATATGTATAGAAGCTAATGATTTTTTTAGATTTATGCTTTTTGCAAATAAATGATGTTTTCAGGGATCTATCACTATTGATGAGGTTTTTAAGATTGATTCTTTTCGAGATTATGGGGTATCATTTCCCACTGGATATTTTTCTTAAAAATCCAATTTGAAATTATTAGTACCAAGATTTTATTCCTAAAATTTTAGTTGGTTCACAATTTCAATTGGTTCACAATTTCAATTCAGCCATTTTCCTTTGTAGCTAATGTTTTTCATCCCACTAATTAAGTGGATATATGGCTGTCAAAAGGAGATTTCTTTTAAGAAAATAAATTTACAGTGGGGCCTAGCTCATAATCACGAAAGAGAAATTAAGATGACTGGACGGCTGTGGACACTTGATTCTTACTCGGTTTCATGATTAAAAGTGTTGATGCAGGTTGAAAATTTTATGTAGATCCATGGCTCAAAATTCATCTCCACAATAATCACACTATATACAATTATATACACGTAAGAAAGAGTATACTCCCTCCGAACTTAATACGGAGTATAAGATTTTTTCAAAGAATTCACTATCAAAGAAGCCGACTGTTAATAGTAGTATTAAAAATATAAATATTTGATATATTTTTAAAATTATTTTTATAATTATTATTAGAATTTTAAAAAATATTAAATATATAAAAATATTTATGAAAAAAATTAGTAACTAAATGTTATTAAAAATTAAAATAAAATATTATATGTAAATAGGAAAAAGAAAATTCAAAAAAAGGTCTTATAATAAGTAGAAGGCACCTGTTTGTTTTTTTTTTTTTTTTTAAATCTGTGGATGAAATTATATATTCACCAAACTTTGCTCTCCCCCACCATCAGACATGTATATTGGCACAACTGCACAAGCTTGGTACATTAGTTTTTGGCCTTTTAGCTGCAGATGTAAACTTTCATACTGAAATGGGTGAGCTGGTATGTACTGAAGGAGATAGTACTATATATTATAGACTCTAGTTTTTCAGATAATGAAATTGTCCATGAGGTAAGTTTTTATATATTTAGCTGAAGACTAAGGTCTTTGAATGGGGAATGAAATCTGTCACCAAGGAGAAAATGAGGAGATTTTAGGCAATGGAGATCAGAGGGTTAGTTTTTGTTTCTTTAATTTCTCATTTTGCTGATGAGAGAGGCTTAAATTTAAAGATATGCTCAAACTTATGAATAATTGTGAAATTTTTTTTATAAGCAATTGTGAAAATCAAGATAGCATAAATCCATGCTCCTAAGTCAGAAAAAGAAGCATAATAAAGTCAAGAATCAAGATAAACATTCAATTGTATGAATGTGTTTTCCCATTCCAGAAAATTCAAAAGGACATGAGTTTCATAACAATGTAAACACACACATGGAATGATATGATTATTACACCATTCATTATAAGATGCCTTAATATTGAAATGGCTTAATTATGTCAAAAGTCGCTGAAGTTTATGGTACTTTTTTCAGGTACCCTTATTCTTTTTTATTTCAATGTCTGACTTTTGGGTTTGTCATATATCTCTATAACCAATTATGATCAATTTTGGTGACATGAAACATTAGAATCCTAATCAGACGCTGGAGGTTGGTCATGTGGTGCCGCGTGATGTCACACGGGCGAAAACGACCTCTCTTTTCAATTCTTTCTTTTTTTTACTTAACTAAAAATATAAAAATATTAAGTTTTTTAGTTTTTTTATTAAAAAAAAAAGATCTTCTCACACGGGGTACTAGGCGCCTAACCTTATGTGCCCCTCTAACCAGGATTTTGATGTTACGTGTCAGCAAAATTGGTCAGAATTGATAATAGGGATATATGACAAACCCAGAAGTAACTTCGAAGAGTCAGACTTCGAAAAAAAAAAGAATAAGAGTATCTGACAAAAGTACCCAAACTTCATGGACTTATGACATAATTAAACTGATTGAAATTTACATGCGGTCTATCCATACACAACACTTTCTTCTATGTGCCAGTAAGCCTTAGCTAAATTTGGAAAACTTGATGATGTCTATCAGGAGAATCTTGGAATAAACCAAAAGCCAAGAGGACAAAGGAAGCATGCAAATAAACTCATCCATTCCCTGAATCAAAAGCAGACCAATATTCACTCACACCAACTAATTAATAATAACCCCATTGATGGTATTCATGTTCAAGGGTTTTTTTTTAATTATTATTATATAATCTCAAAATTCTTCATATATATATAAATATGATTTCTTCAAAAATAGTCTAACTTTGTTCTCTCATCAACATTATTACATAATCTCAAACCTAAATTTTCATATACATTTGTAATAAACTTACTAGAAAATAAATACTTATAGAGCACAAATAATGCTCTTCAAAATGTAATATAGAAAATTGAAAAAATAAAAATAAAAACAAAAAAAGAGAGGAAAAGAAAGAAAGCTAGGATTGAAGACACAAGTGGATTTTGGATATGTCTCTGCAGGTAACTTATCTGTTATGTAGAGGATTGGGACCAGTGTAAACTTTCCTCTTCTCTGCATCAAAAACTTGGTCATCACCAACATTTTTATTATCTGCACTTTTCCCTTGAAGTCCAACATGGAATTTTGAGGATTTGAGCTCAGAAGAAGAAGAAGAAGAACCACCTTTGAATCTGTTAAATCTGGCTTTCTCATCAGCTGTGCTACATGGTGTAGTAGTGCTCAATAGTAAGAGCATAAGAAGGAACAGAGATATGATCCAAAAAATCATTTTTTGGTTCTTGCTCTTGAGACAAATCATTGCATGGGATGATACAATACAATACTACACTACAAACTGCTTCTTTAATTTATCTTAGCTTATTCCTCTTGATGGTGTTCCTTGATGAGAGAGGTGAAGCCTCTTTTTTTGTTTTGGTTTTGGTTATGTTATCAAGAAAAGAAGCCTTTTGGGGTTCTTTTATCTCTTACCTTTAGGGGTTTGAAGAAGATCGAGGAATAAAGTCAATGGAAGGAGAGAGAGCCAAAAAATGCATAGAACTTGGTGCCAAGTTTCCTTAGTATATAGAAATGTTTGGTACAGATTTCAGAGCCCAAGTTTTTTTTTTTTGTGATGAAAAAAAAAACTCAACTCTGGCACCAGAACAGTTAGAGAAAGTAGAAGGCAGAGAAAGAGAGAAGAGAAATAAATAATCGGGTTGGTGTAGACTGTAGAGTGAGGGTGGGAAGGAGTAATAAGAAAAGGAAGTGAGAGAGATGTGGGATTTGAGTTTCTTAGGCTGAAAGCTTTTGCAGCAAAGTCCCTTTCTCAATCTTAATAGGGTCATGTGGATGAATTATTTTGTTAATCGATTTTCCATTGTCCAAGTAATTTTTAGTTTCTCCATTGACTTTTCACTTTTTATGAATTTCTTTTTTTTTTTTTTTGGTTTACATGAGGTCTGACTAGAACCCATGACGTGGGGGAAATCCTAAGTGTCCCTGCAGCCACCAACTGAATTGTCTTACGCGGACCAATTTTTATGAATTTCGTTTCTGTTGAAATTACACAATTGATTTTGATATCATGTTTTAAAATGTGCCCACATTGCATTTAGTGAGATTGTGGTCATTGATCATTGCATCCATTGTGATACATATTGCCATCTTTACAATGTAAAATTAAGTTATGATTGCACAAAATACAAAAAAAATAAATTGAATAATTCTGAAATAAAAAAAAATAATTTCGTTAATAATAATGAAGTAAGAAATTCATAAACATGTAGTAATTAATTTGTGATTTAACTAAATCTTTAAAAAAACTAATAAATAAGATAAAAAAAAATTAATACATAATAGGTTATCAAATAGATAATTAATTTTTTATGTTGCTAGATACTCCCTCCTATCCTATATACAGGGTATACTTAATCATATTGACCGGACCAAGGAAAGTGGTTAGTTTTGTGAATTTTATGAGAATATATTGTAACATTACAATTTTACCCACTTGAAAAGTTCACATTCATTAATGAATAACAAAAAATATAGTTAGTCAAAACATTTAATATGAGCAAAAAAAAAGAAAGAGCAATTAATGATGCATATGAAATATAAAGTGTCCTATATATAGGACCAAAAATTTCTTCTAGAATGTGCCTTATATAGAGGACCAGACGGAGTAATTAGTTACCAAATAAATAATTGATTAGTGGATTAATTGAATATAAAAAAATCTCAAAATTTAATAACGTAAACCCACTGCACTAACCCAACTTCCTTCTTTTTCTTCTTCTTAATGTGTTTTTTCCTCTTTGTTACTCACCCAAATTTCTTCCTCATAGTCATAGACCTGTCACCCCATCTCAACTACTTGCCTTCTCCATTTGTGACTCCGACCCAATCAACCACTTCCTTTGTTCGCCTCTGACCCTATCTTTATCTCAAATTCTTAGCCTTTCCCTCTTTCATCACATCTCTTCTTCTTTCAAATTCAAATCTTCAAAGCATGATGTATGTGCCAAAATTGATGAAGGTTGAAGGTGTATACTAATTAATCAGAACAAAAAAAGAGAAATGGGTAAGGGGTTTTCGATGACGGATCTATGATGGCCGAACAAAAAATAATGATTAACGGTGGTCATGGCTTTGCCATTTTCTTTGCTATTTTAGTTCACACCGCAATTTTTATTTTTTTGGTTTACGATGGAAATTCCACCGTTCACATTGACGACTCTGATGGGCAACCTCGCCTCCAGGTCATAGAATGCAAACTGCCCGGAGGAGGTCAACCACTCCCGAAGGAGCGACAGACTCATACCGCCGAGGTGAGATTCGAACCCGTGTCCTTGCGGACCAAGGACAAAGTCCCGAGCCAGAACAGTATAAAATAAATTAATTTTGAAATTTTTGGTTTTAAAAATTACCCAAAGCATTAAATTTGTTAAATTCTATATAATATTGATTCTTGTTCATGTTGTTGATTTTTTTAAGCAAGAGATAAAATCTTCAAAAAGTTTATAATTGTCTCAATATAAGAACCAATTACTAAGAGATGAATCTTCAAATGATAGAAGATTCGGAGGATAATAGTCGTTGTCATGTAATTTTGTATTGGCATCCAGTTTCCCAATTCATAGTTTTTTAGAATGCTTGAGGTTTAGATTTTTTTTAGTGAAGTACCAATTTCATTTTTGATTTTTCTTAATGTGTCAATTTAGTCTTTGAAAATGTGTAAATATCAATTTGGTCCCTTAAAATTTCTGGACATTCAACTTGGTCCCCCAATTTTTTTAACTATAGCAACTTGGTTCTTCAATATTTTCATATTTTAAGGATCAAATTAGTATTTGTAATAATCTTGAGGGATCAAATTGGTACATCCGAAAATTTTAGGGGATCAAGTTGGTATTTACATATTTTCAAGGACTAAATTAGTACACTGAAAAAACATCAGGGACGAACTTGGTACTTCACTCTTTTTTTGGTTAAACTCCTTGAATTGGTTTTATTATTGGTAAAATTATTAGATTGATCTTTTAAATGATTTTTAGGTTAGTTAAAAATAATCTTCTAAGTTTTTTTTTTTAAATAAGTCCCGTACATTGTTGTCGTCCAATAAATTCATCCTTATGATTAATTTTCTTCATTAAGTAACACATGTCACAAGAAAAAAATAAAAAAAAAATCATTAAACAATTCTTTTTAACATGTGGAATTATTTGTTAAGCGACACATATCTCTTAATGGATATGATTGATTCATTAAACATTAACAACTTATAGGACTTCTTTCGAAATTTTTTTTATAAGGATTAATTTATAACCTAAATATAATTCAAGGGACTAATATAATAATTTTGCTTTTATTATTTTATTAAAGGTAAATGGCAAGGGGGTCCAAAAGAGCTCGGGGATGAGAAAGTTTTGAAAGATAGCACTGCCCAAGTTTAAATTCACGCCTCTTGATAAATCTTTGAGTTCTTCGCTGACAAACCAATGGCTTAGCTGGATGGCGGTCTCATTTGACCTTTACTTTTTTTTTCCTCGGTGGATAATTGTTGATTATTTTTACTTAATATAACAAAACGTAAATACATAACATGTTATTGCAAATGACTAGGGCATATCGAAAAGCCAGCTTTAAGAAGGAAGAACTTGAGAAAACCATTGAGAACATACATGATTAAGTCAAAAAGAGGAGGAATAAACTTGTTTATTGGATACATTAGTCAATAACATTATCACTCCTATATAAAGAAAAGTGGTTCACGGTGGTTCAAATATGATTAATTGATGTCTATTACATCATACTAGGAAAATTTCCCGTGCAATGCACGGATCGTAATTTTTTGCTTTTTTTTTCAAACATTAAACATTAATTTTATTTACATGTGACTATTTGTTTAGAGGAGGATAAATTTATTAATTTTCGGAATTGTATTTTATATGGTATTTTTTTAATTATTACAAATTTATAATGAGAAAAAAGATTTATGAACAGACAAATTTATTATGTAATCAAATCGGAATACAATACTTATAATTAGATAAAATTGAAAAAAATTTTGAAAAAAATTTATAATATGTGAAAATCATGAATATTTTAAAAACATTATGAATAACTGTTATTATTTTTTTCCGTTTTTTTTGGTGGGGCAATTATGTAATATAAAATTGGTATAATATATAATGCACAAACTTCTGTCTATATATTAAGCAAAATGTAAATATTTAAATATGTCTTTTGTCACACATTTATCATTATCAGGGAAAAAATCATAGTTATTTAACACATGTTGAAGTGAAAAAATATATTTGTAATGACAAATAAAAACATGTCAAATTGAAAATTAAAAATGTAAATAAACCAAAGAAATAAAAGATTATAAAATTGAGATAGTTGAGAAGAAGTCTCATCTTACCTGTCGCCCACTTGTCTGTCTACCATGAGGTTGTTATTTGAGACCCAAAAAATTACTCATGAAACCGAATCTCATTGTTTTTAACTACTCCATTCGATCTCTCATATAAGACTCTCCTGGGAAAATTTAAGACATCAAGAAAGTGGATCAAGATTGTGAGTGATATTGAAAATTTAAATATTTAATATATTTTTTCAAAATTACCCTTACAATAATTGTTATTGAGATTCTAAAAAGTGTTAACTTAATATGAGTATTTTTGAAAAAAATTAAGCAATTAAATGTTATTGAAAATTGGAATATGATCTTACAAAATAAAACCAAAACTTTTTTCTAAAAAAGTCTTACGAAGGATTAATTAATTATGAAAGAACTATTAAAAAAATATGAAAAGATGAAATTTTGTTTTTAATAGTCTAATTGGAGTATTGAAATCGTAAATTTGGTGTAAGAAGTTTGAAAAAGAAAATGAAAGATTGTAAAATTGAGCTAGTTGAGAAGAAATATCACCTTACTTCTCCGGTCCTCCCTTTTAGCCTTCCATATATCTTGTATCCAAAGACAAATAATTGTGTATTAGCAAAAGAAAAAAAGTATTGGACAACAAATTGGCAAAACAAATTTGTTGAAGATAGAATGAGAGGTTGATTGCTTAGCAATTAACCTATTGGACGATTAAAAAGATAGTAACTGCCTGCACTAAACAATCAAGGCATTAAGCTAAGCATTTGTTAAATGTTTTTTTAAATGCAATTCAAGGATTGAAATAATTTGTTAACGTATAGGTATGTTTAGAAATTAGAAAGACATATTTTATAGGAACATGCATATAAAATTTCATTTCACACGTTAATGACATATTTCTTCACACGTTCTCTACTTTCTTTTTCTTTTTATATATAAAAAATTACATTTTTTCTAACTTAATTCTAGGCCGACAATAATGATAGATTTATCTATTCTCATAGTTTAAAAAAAAAACAAAATCATACTATTTCATAAAAAAAAACATTGCAATTTAATTTTCATGAATCAATGTCACAATTTCACAAAATCATTTTCACTATTAAGAGCATTTAGTGTTTAAGCTTTTAGTGTATAATACAAATATCTTACAATTTCTTTTTTTAATGTTTTTTTTTTTGGAAAGGATTTTTTTAATGTTCTTAAAAGCAATAATGTGATAGTTTCTTTTCTTTCATATTTCCGTGCATTCATTTATACATTAAAGCACTAATGCTATAGTTTCATTTCTCTTATACACCCGTGCATTATATTTATTTTTTATATCTCACAATTTTTTTTTCTTTTCATTTCTATTATTGCTTATTAATCTGTGAATAATTAAAAAAAATTGATATTTGTCACGAATGTTTTTCATGAAATTGCTATTATTTGAAATTTCAAATATATATTAATAATTCTTTGCTAAAATATTTTAGAAGTATATAATTTTTATTTTTATTTTACTTTTATTACCACATTTAACGTTAAAGAATATTCCCCTTTTCTTATATATTGATAGATAAGTAGGTATAAAAGATAGATAGATTTACCTAGCTAATTTTGTATTAGTTATTTTTATTGAATAATTTTTGGAGCTTTTATTGCTTAGGAGGAGTGGGAAATATTATTGATATAGATAGATAGATTAGTGAAGCTTTTTTAGGAAGTCAAGAGAGTGTTGGAGCATTAAAGAAGATATTAGGAGGGAAAAACAATACTTAGGAGGATCATTGGAGGGAAATCATTTTTGCCCTCATACTTCTCCTATTTTATATTATGTTGATTACAGACGTGGTATGGATATGATTAAATGGCCACAAATGATTAAACACTATGCATGTAAAATAAGTTTAAGATTAATTTAATGGTTTGGAATTCGCAAGTGTGAGATATGTTTCTAGTTGATATATATATATATATATTATATATATATATATATGACCCATAAACTCACAGGTTTAATGTTTTAGGTTAAGATATAGTGTTTAGCCTAATTATTAAGAATTTCTTAACTAAAACCCATTATTTTAAATTCTTATAGTAAATGCGCAAAGAAGAACGGCAGTGTAACAATGACTAATGTGATTTAGATTATAGCTTACTTTTTTTTTTTTCCGAATTCCTTGCGGAACTACCGGTATCTCCAAGAGCACCTTTAATATCAGGAAGTCTTTAAGACTAATCCGGAACGAGTTGCGTGGCTGGCTCTCCCAGCGGGTTTTTTTAGTGGGAATCGAATCCGGGACTACTAGCAACCTTGTCCAATTCCCAGGATTTCAGTTGGGGCCTTACGCCAACTGAACTAAGCCCCGTTGATAGATTACAGTTTACGTTTACATACAAAAACAACTAATACAAAGCAATAGTTATCCTTGATAATAAACCAAATCCCAAATACACCCAAAATATCTCACAATATTTTTTCCCCGGTGTATACACTCAACTCTCACGAATATACAAAGGAAACCTATGAAGAAACAAATGTTATTCTATGAAAGATAAATGAGATTCTACAAATTAAAACTATATATATATATATATATATATATATATATATGTTTGTTGTTATTGTTGTTGTTTTGTTTTGAAAGAAAAGCTACAATTTTTATAAGGCAAAACTAATATATACTAAGTATAGCTTCAGAAGAGATGATTTTTTCTTTAGCATAGAAAACAAGAGACCAAAAAATAATGAGAAGAGAGAAACTCTCTTTGTTTCTTTCATTTTAAGCCAAATTAAGCGTAAATATATCATTTTATTAGATTCTTCCTCCTAATAAGTGGTATCAAAAAAGTACATATTGAATAATAATAGATAAGTTGGAACATATGCTAGAAAACAATAACAATGCAAGTATATGAAACTCTTGAAAGGAATGTAACTGAGCTTTTTTTCACATCATCATACACTCGAAAAAGTTTCCGCTCAAAGGAAAGTAACATTTTGTTAAGGATTCACGCTTGAGGGAATGATTATTAGAAATTTTCAAGTGTATGTGAGTATTAGTAAAAAAAAAGGTCATACATTTGATGCAAATAGATAAGTTGAAGTATATCTATGTGATCAAACTTATAAACTCACTTCCTTAAAATTTTGAGCCAAAATATGATGTTAAGCTCACTTATATGAATACTCTATTGGGCTCTAATGCTACTATCATAAATTATACCATTCCAATATTTAGAAATTTATTATACAGCTTTCCAGTTTTATTTAATTAGTGAGATAGGGAAGAAAAACAAGATAGTCAAAAGTTTTAGCCTAATATGATAGAAATTTAGGAATGGGACTTAATATAATGCTGACTGGTTATTAGTGAGAAGAAAATTGAAACGTGAAGAGGATGTCATAGCTTATAAATGAAAAGAAGAAGAAACTGAGAGACAGGAGCTTGATGTGGGCCACAAATTAAAGAGGTAAGGTGTGAATTTCAGAATGCATATACGTGATGGGTACTTTCTTACTTGAAATCATTATGTTCTTGTTCACTTTAATCTTTAGAAGATCAGTAGTTCAGTACATGAAAGTCAAGGAATACAGTTTATGATTTTTGCACCTCATCAGCCAAAATATGAAAAAAGTAGCCAATTAAACTTCTTGATCTGAAGTTATGCCAATTGCCAAAAGGATTCATGAGATTACAAATCCACATAGGTTATATATCAGGGACAATTATGTAGGTCTAATTCGATCACTTAGTTAATTTATCATATGATCTTCCATTAACAGGATCTCATAATCATTAATGGCGACACCAACACATAATTAGGCTTTTGAATTTTATATGTTATCTTTCTTTTTTTGGTATGTACTCTTTGGCCAGTACCACAAGTCATGTTCTCAAGAGTTCAAGAAATCCTTGAGACTAATCCTGCATGAGGTCGCGTTCCTATGCCTCTTCCAGCAGGGTGTTAATCTTTATAAGTATAGTATTGTCAGGAGAAAAAAGATTGGAGTCAATCTTTATATTCTTTCAAACGAGTAATATATTAAATTCGTCTATAATTTCATAGGTATCAATCAAATTACTCCATAAGATTATGGAAATTTCAACTTAATCTCTAAGATAGTGAAACATAAGTCACATTAATCTTTATCATCATTAGCGATCCACAAATTTAGGAACTAATTTGATAGGCGCTCAACTATGTTTAAAATTTTGCCCCGCCCAAACGACATCATTTTGACCATTTCGTTAGCTTACATTAAGGACCACTAACTTTCATTAGCGTTTAGAGACTAATGTGATTCACTTTTTTCTATCTCAGGAACCAATTTAAAATTTCGAAAATCTCAAAAACTAAATTAATAAATGACCACAAAGTCACAAATCAATCTGACATATTACTTTTTTTAAACATATACAAGGAAAAAAATAAGTATCACACCTAATTTGTGGTATAAATTATTTGATCGATTATCTTTAAAAAATATATATTATTTTATCCATTATTCTCATTTGGCAACATACATGGATCTTATATTTACTTCTTTCTATAATGTGGTTAAATTTTTTCTTTTCTTAAATAGTTGAGACGAGTGGTAAGCGGCTCGATCTCGCTTAAGTAAGGTCTCGGCTCCGATTCCTTATGGATGCAGAAAATTCATGTTGGTAGACTCACCTGCCATAACCAGACACACGACTCGGGTCGGATTCGGATGTACCTATGTATTACTTGGGGAACTGGATGAGCAACAAAAAAACAAAAAATACTCATCAAGTTTTAATTTGATCCTTTATATTTCCTTCGTCTTATATGTAAGACTCTTTTAAGAAAAATAATCTAGTCTTATTTGTAAGACCTTATTCCAATTTTCAATAATATTTAATTAATTATTTCCAAAAACACCCCTATCAAGTCAACACTTTTTAGAATCTCAATAACAATTATAAGATAATTTTGAAAAAGTATATTAAACGTTTACATTTTCAATGCCACTAACAATTTTAATCTACTTTCTTGGTGGATGTGAATTTCCCCGAAAAGATCTTAGATATAGGACTCGAGGTAACATTTAAAAAGAAACAATGTGGTCTTCAATTCTATATTTCTAATGTTTGTTAATTTTATCTTTCTGTCATAACGATGTTAAATTTTGATCAAAATATACTAATTTTAGTTAAAGATTCCTTTCCAATTACCAAAATTTACATTTTTTAGTTGGAGTTTTTATGAACAGGTTTGATACTTTGATTGATGAAATGCCACCACTACCGTTCCATTATTTTTTGGTAAAATTTCACCCACGTTTTTGTTTTTCTTGTTTTGAAGTTACGTTGAAGATTATGCGAAAGGAATATTTTTTGACAAAATCAATATATTTCGTAGAAAATTTAACACCGTTATTATGACGAAACGATAAAATTGACAAATAATAGAAACATAGAGTACTAAATTGATTTTTTTAATGATTAAGTATAAAATTGAAACCTAAAAATAGTATTAAAAAAAATATTTCAGCTTTTTCTTTGCGTTTTCAACGTTAGGATGTGAGAAATTTAAAAAAAAAAACATTTTTAACACACTCATATCGAAGATATGTTTAAACTCATTAGGGTTGGAAATACAAATTTTTACACTTCTTGTACTAAAGTGTCGGAAATGAATATTTCATAAAAACATGGTTGGTACGTAATCTTGAATCCATAAGGATATTTAGTGATTTTAATTTGATTATCTGCTTCAGTACATTCAAACAATATGCAATTTTGAGTTCAGTGTCTCGTGTTACATTTGCTAAATACCTACTTGGTCGAGCAGTTATGACCCATGACGTGCGAGTGAGCATAAACATACTTCGAAGAATAGGAAGGAACAAAAAAAAGTATTACATATATGTGGCTTGATTAAGTTTTTAGTTTATTAACTTATGTATTTTTTTAAAATTGATTTTTCAAATTTTTTTTAATACTTTGCGTTCTTGGATTTTGCTCAATTTTTTAAAAATAATCATTTCATTACTTAATAATAATACAATCAACAATATGTCATGTGACATTCACTACATCAATAACTAGTAATTCTAACTCAATTTTTGCAATCTTATACAACTTACCCTGATTTTAACTTGAATAATTGAACAACATTACTATCATTTACTATCGGTTTGTGTGGCCCATGAATATAGGCAACAAAATATTATCTCAGTAGTGATAAAAGTAATATACTCCGATAACTTCGTTTTTTATTATTTTTCTTTTTTTTAAAAAAAAAATTGTGTTTTTTTTTATTTGTCCTATTAAAAATTTTAAAAGTGCAATAAATATTGTTTTTCATGTTTAGTATTAATGAAAAAAATGAATAATTATAAAAAAAAGGATATAATAGAAAAACAATTAATATATTGAAAATTTAAATAATGATTACATTTTTTCAAGCGTGAATTCTTTTTAATGGAACATATCAATAGGAACCGGGTAGTCTTAACTAGTTATATATTTTTATTTTTATACAAATTATATAAGATTGAATTGATAACAATGAATTATGAGACATATTTGCTCACTTCTTAATGTTTTATAGATTACTTGTTGGGAAAAAAAAATACCTTTTAATCTTGACGGGGACATAAAAATAAAATATATAGGAAAACAGAACAACATGTGGAATTTTTTTTTCAAAAAAAAAAAAAAAACACAACCACGATTGTTATCTAAAAACAAACAAAAAAAATAATACTATGTGAAATTTTTTACGTGAAAATTTTAACAACACTTGACTCTCCGTCAACACATTGATAACCAAAGCTTTGCAGTATCTAAACTACATCTCACAATACTCTTTAAATATAAGAAGAGAAAACAAAGTTAAATACAAACTTAAAACGTTTTTAATTGCGGCAAGTTAAAACAATGAATTTGAGCTTAATGTGTAACCTTGACCTTCTTCTTTTATTCCGATCCTACACAATATCAAACTTATTAAAATAGAATATTTCAAGAAAAACATATGTAGGTAGGAATTGGTTTATTTCTTGATAAAATGATAACGAGTGTTTGTTCAACTCAGAAACGAACTCTTTTTCCGAATCATGTGTAATTTATCCTTCGTAAGGCTGGCATATTTTAACCTTGAAACAAGGTACTCTTAACTATAAAAAAATTAAAAATTTGTTAAATTTATGCAACCGTATGCCAGCTGATTTTATGGATGGGACTATTTTCTTTATTAAATAAAAAAGTTAGCAAGAAGCAAGGATAACATTTGCTATCCCATGTGTCATTTTACGTGCAACTTCATTCTTATTTATCAGAAAATATTAAATTAGCAAATATTTAATTTAAACTTAATTTTGTTGATCACGGAGAATTGAGAATAAGTGATGCACATTGAGACAACAAACATCATCCCTACAACAAGTAAATGTGTAATAGAATGATCTCTGTATATAAGTGTTACTACTGTAACACAACTTTTGAGTTGTAAAAATTGCACACTATTATTTGTACCCGTGCACAAGGGTTGTTTTAATTCTTGCTTGCACAAAGGACCCATCATATGCACTGGAACACTGAAAAGCTAAGGGTGTATCCCATATTAAAAAGGAAATGCAAATAAAAATATTTAAAGGATAAATTTCTCATATAATCACATGAAAGAAACGCCATTTGACTTCAATCAAAAAACAAAATAAAAGAAAAGCCATTTGACTTCATGAAACCTCATTTTCCTAGGAAATGAAGCCTGACTTTCTAAATTTCTTTAATATGCAACATTTTCTAATTGAACTTTGATAAAAAAAAGGGTAAATATTTAGATTAAGATTTTTGCTTACCAAAAAAAAAAAGATTTAGATTTTAACTTTAAGTAGTGGCAAGGCAAGTGAAAACAGAAGAGACCATTGTTTTCTCTTTTTCTTTTCATCATTATTTTGTTCAAGCTTCCATTAGAAGTTGATATGAGATCCCATTACACAAAGTTACTTGTGTGTGTACGTGGAAGTGATCAGAGAAAGAAACACAAAATATGTTGAGATATCAATGCTCTCGTGCGTAGAGAGTGGAGAGAAGAGTAAGGGAGCTAGAAAAGGTTAAAGGATGATAACTCAATACCTACGTGTATGCCAAAGTCATAGTTAAAATGTCATGCTCTGCCCCTACATTTTATTGGTAGAGGGTTAGAGAAATAATAATGCAGGGGCAAAGAAAAAAAATGTGAAGCTGCATGTTGCTCATTTTTACTTGTCACAAGCTATTTAATTTTTTTTATCGCCAAACTTTTTTATGGGGATGGAGAAGTGAAAAAATGTGCGCTCTCAGAAATCAAATTAAACTTAAGTGCTCACATTTTATGATCCATAATTTTACCAACTGACTTACTTAGTGAAGATACAAGCTAATTAATTATTTATGTTCTGTAATATGTTCTAAAATCAAAACAATAATTCATAGTTTAGAGACAACTAATTTTATGTGTATAGAACAAATTAAGTGGAAGCTATGTACATTCTTCAAAACTCTAATTGAAGAAATGTCACATGATTAAGCAGCATATTGTTTTCTATTGATAATTTTCAATTTTGAGTGAAGAGTTGTTATCCTTTTATCAGCTTATGTTTGTTTTTAACTATTAAAGACCCACCAGCAGCTCATTTTGGGTGCTAGCTAAGAGGGCCTAATGAGCTAAAAGATGGGGATTTTTTGGAAACGTTATTGAGTGGCATCTGCTTTGGATTGCAAAAGGCAAAGATGGAATGCATAAATGGAGAATGTCGTTATGAGTACAAGCGATATGATTAAAGAAAAGAATTCTTTGCTCCGCAAGCAACTAGGATTTCACACTTTTTGGTGTTACATTTTGCTTTTTTGGCTCTGTTGCACCTATCCCTTCGGTCAAAGACAAACCCCTTTGCCCCCTCTTATCATCATTGGGACATAACTGCTACATGAAATTTCTCATTATGTGCTTAAAAATAAAGCCACCATTCTTGATTGCTAATCAGTAATCATGCTCATAAAGAGCCCATATTGCCTCTATGCCTTTTAACAAATTAAATGAAACTTTGGCAAATTACCATGCATACTTAGTGTAGTACCTGTATGTCTTGCTGTTAAATGGTGGAAATTTATATATGCCTAAAAGGCTAAAAAATATGAGTATAAATTCATATGAATCAGTCACAAATTTTCAGCCCCTTCATATATTTCATACTATATTGTTAAAATTCTATCTCAAAACCAATTAAAGAACAATGAGATGCTTACCAAAAAAAAAAAAAAAGAACAATGAGAAAAGTAACATACACAAGTATTTAAACCATTCCACGGGCCGGCAATACATGACATTCAACGTATATAAACCTTTTAAGAGGTGGAATCAACTGAACATTGATTAATGTAGCTTCTCAAGCAATCTAGACGAAGATATCATTAGTCGAGATTGCACTGTATTACTTGTAGAAATGGATTTCTTCAAGGAACCTCATTTTGTAACAATGATATTTGTACAATTCATAGTGGTATTTTCTTAGACAATTTTTGACTTTTTAAAATAAAATACCGATACTTTATTTTATAAAATAAAAAATTGTCATAAAGATTATACATATATATAACATGACTCATAATTTTACCTTAGCAATTCAATATACTTAAATTAAGTATATACCTCAGTCTTAGTTGTGATACATAGATTTTGAGTTAATAGTTATTATATCTCTCAAGAATATATTTGACACCAATTTAGTTTTTGAAAGATTTTGTCAATTTATTAAATCTTTAAGGATCAAAATGGCATCACATTAATTTTCTCGTCCATAAATATGTTAGTCTATCTGTTAAGTGACATGTGGCACAATCTCATTGTTGACTATATGCGTTGAGAGAAATAACCAATGAAATTGTGCTACATAGCACTTAATTTATAGACAGAAATTAACGTGGTGCCAATTTGATTTTTGAAGAGTTAAAATTAGGTTGCATCCTACTAAAAATATTCTTAATTGACTAACAAAATCTTTACAAAACTAAATTGATCTCTTAATTGACTAGCAAAATCTTTACAAAACTAAATTGATCTCATGTGTATTATTGGTTAACTCTTAGATTTTCTTTGAAGATTACATAATATGAACATTTTGGTTCGTTACTTTTTTCTGCATAATACAACAGCCATCAATACATGAAGCAAAATGATTGAAGTCAGGACGGTACTATTAGAATCATCAAAAAAGAAAACTAATAGTACTAATTAAACTAGTTAGGTTAAAGGTGGTCAAATCACCCATGATTATAGCCAACCTGTTTGTGATTAATTCCACTTCCACTTTATTCCTAGCTTTTTTCGGTCAGTTAATGTGGCTTTCTGAAAAACGTAAATACGTAATAATCATTATTATATTTGTAACTTGGTTTGCTCTTAATTAATTAAGTTGGTGTTATACAACTTATACTTATTATACATTAATTGTTAGACAGCAGAAAAGTTTTCTGACAGGAAATTAGTTAGTGTGACCAATAGTTAAAATAAAATGTTAGAAACCCCTCAACTTTTAGAGTTCATTCCCATCCATATTTCAATTTTCAAGTAAGTAAAGAAAATCTCAACTGTTCAATAATTTATATTTATAGTATAATAATGAATTAAATTTTGGTTAAAAAAATTGATGGCTGAAAAAATGAACCGAAAATAAAGAAAAGAAAATGGAAAATACATACCCAGCCATTATCAATACTTATTATGTATTTTCGACATCAAATACTAACAATACAAAGCTTATCATCAAATGATTTTCATGAAAAGCTTAACAATACAATACTTGATGCACATGATTGTGGTTCCCTTTGACAAACTCTTCATAAAAGGTGGGATCTTGCTCTATGATACTCAGTTAATCTTTTTGTTAATAAATTTTTCTTTGTTTGCTGTCAAAAAAATGATTTTCATGAAAAGACAATAAAATGAGACTTTATCACTATTATCACGTGGCACAATTAAAAAAGAAAGAAAAAAATAAGTAATTTTGGTTTTTTTTTTAAAAAAAAAATAACAAAATTGGGGTTTGAAACCAAGTTCTCAGATATGTATTTCAAAACTCAAATAAAAATTACTATTACAGTCATTGCTAAGTAAATAAAGGTAAGTAAAGGTGAATTATTTCCTCACAAACTCATGGAGGCATTTGGGAGGATTTGGGTTTCTCTTGGGCCAATCTTCAATGGTCACTAATGGCCCAACAATCTTTGTACTCTCCCAATCAAAAAAAAAAAAAAAAAGAGTAATGGAATTCCCACCCCAACTATTATCCCCACATCCCACTTAAACAGTAAAATTTCATTTTTATCCTTCATTAAATTTCCGACTCGGGACTCTCAGAATATTTTTCCGAGAGGTACCTCTCAGAAAATTGAAGAATTTTCCAACAGGTACCTCTCGGAAAATTGAAGAATTTTCCAACAGGTACCTCTCGGAAAAACTTTGTCATATTTCAAGACATACTGACACCTTCTATCGAGAGGTACCTATTGGAAAATTCTTCAATTTTCCGAGACACGTGTGTTGGAAAATGTTTTTTTGGCCAATTTCTAAAGAAATATCTATAAATACTTAAAAGTAAATTGATAAACACTTGATCATAAAAACCTGTTCATAACCATCTTCAATAAAAATATCCATAATTCATAAACCATTAAACGCCACACATCCATTGCACAACACTTTTTCATAAACACAAATAAAAAAAACAAAATGATCCATAATCCATAAACACAAACCAAAACAATAGTCCATAAACACAACCTAAATCCATAAATGATAAATAATCTACCAACAGAACCTAAAAACAATCCAAGCATTTCTACCCTTCTGACAAACCACCACAACCTGTAAAAATGTCCAATTTCGCTAAACGTTTTTCATCTGGTGTCTTCCTTTCCTTCTCTGGATCTGGAATGCTTTCTCCCTTTTTACACTTTCCTTTTCTCTTTCTAGCCGCATCATCGGCTATGTGTCCACTTGAATATTTTACCTTGATATGAGCTGGCAACTATCAAGCAATAAGGAGAAAAGGACGGTTATTATAAAAAAGCAGTCAAGAATCATTATATGCGTACATGACAGAGCAAAGTATGCATACCAATTTAAGTGACCCAGTGTCAGGATCATAAAAAATACTAGAACAAAAAATATAAATATATTTCACATCGTATAGAGCCTTGAAGATACAAAAACTGAAATAAGTTAATATAAAATCTATAGAGCAAGATACAAAAACTAGAACGAAATTTCAAATATATAACAACAATACACACAAATAAAAAAGCAGCTCACTTAGCAGTTAACGTCTAGCATGGATGACTCGGAAATAGCATTTCCGACATCCCCGAGTCGGAAATTGGCATTTCCGAGACTGGTCTATCGGAAACAATCACAACACCGATGCCGAAACAATAACACACAATAACGATCTGTAACACATACTAATACAATAACCTACAAATGCAACTACCCAAAACACAAAAACTAACCTATACAATAACCTACTAACCTACACAATAGCCCTAAGATGATGAAATTGGATACCTAAAATAAGGAGACCTAAACTCGAAAATCACGAACCAGAGAAGCAAACCAGAAGAAGATCGATCAGAGCAGAAAACATACCTTTAAGAGGAGCCAAACGTCACAAAACAGATGGGAAAACGAACCGAAGGAAGACGTACTGAAGGAAGGAACAACGAAGACGAACCGGAGGAAGCAAACAACGAAGATGAAGCCACAAAGATGAAGACACAATGATAAAGTAGAAGAAGGGGAAGATGAACCGTATGTGAAAGGGAAGAAGAGGAAGATGAACAATTGAAAAGAGGGAGAACCGTATGTGAGAGAGAAGAAAAGGAAAATTAGATTGAAAAACACTTAGGACTATTTTGGTAATTTCTAGTATCAATTTGGGGTGTGGAAATAATAGTTGGGGTGAGAATTCCATTACTAAAAAAAAAGTAAGGCTTTTACTACCCCACTTGTGATTTGATATACCTCATTTATTTTTTTAATTTCAATTTTGTCCTTAAAGAAAAACTTGATTTAGGATAAGTCACCAACTAATTAAAAATATGGGTCATGACATAGTTCACGACCATACACTTAAAAAAAATTAGCAAGGTCTTAACGTATATCTCACGACAAAAAAAAATTAATAAAAAATTATGTCAAGCTTGTGAGGTACCCAAAAAATTATACTAACAAATGCGGTAGCATGTTGTGAGAGTGCATTAGACCTGTGGTAGTGATACACGATGTGCACACGAGTAGGGTAAGGATGGGAGAACCTTTCTCGCAAGATTTCACTGGAAACTTGTTGTGGCATGCAATCTTTGGTTTATGTGAAAGTCAATCCTGACATTGAGATAAGAGATTAGAGATTAGAGAAGGACTTGGAAAGTTCACTTAAGAATTGTTCCTTACGATGCAAAATGATCAGTTGTGGAGTGATGAGTGCGCAGAGCTAATGCATGAAGGGATGGAGACAAAGAACCCAATATCAGTTGTGTTCACAAGTCGGGGTAGATGGGATTCAATGAGATTGATTTTGGTTGAGGTAATAACACTTGGGTTCGATGAATTTTTTTGGGTCGTGACATGACTTGAACATAATTTTCAATTTTTTTTGTCGTGAGGTATATGTTATGGCTCTGATAACTTTTTTTAAGTGCATAATTGTGATCAATATTTTTAATTAGTTGGTCATGATTTATAGGTTACGATTCATTTTATAGTTTATACTATTTTTTTAAAGGATAAAATTGAAAATAAAAAATAAGTGGAGTGTATCTAATCATAAATGGGATGACAAAAATTATTAAAAGAAATTTCAGCTTTAACCAATATGGATTTTTTTAGGGCGATCGTTCAGGGTCCAAAAAAATTTAGGGGGCCATAAATATTTTTTATAGAACTTTTATTTAAAGAAAAAAAATAATAGTTGCATGTTTTTTTTTAATTATTAACGGTTTTTAGCATAATATCTTAATTTATTTTTTTCATTTAATGAGCTTTATTTTAATAACCTACTCCCTTCGTTCCTAAATATAACACCATTTTGAGAATTTTATTTTGTCCCTATTTATAAGACATTGTACCAATTTTTAATGACAATTAAGTATTTTTTTCTTCTAAAAATACCATTATTTACTCAACATTTTTTACATTCTCAATAATACTTATAAAGATAGTTTTGAAAAAAATAAAAATAACAAATGTCAATATAATTAATTAAATTAATTATCTTTCTTAATGGACGTGAATTCAACCAAAAAAGTATTATATATATGATCGAAAGGAGTAAGATGAAAAATGGTTTTTATTATCTATTTTATAAGAGCTAGTAACATATATATTCAACGATTGAATTGAAAAATTTTATAATGTATAGAAAATTATTTGAAGATATAAATGATCAAGACGATTGGGTTAGAAATTAGGATCCATTGATCAGATGTATCGTTGACTTACACCTACTCAACCGATCCTAATTCTTAACTTAATTGTCGCGGCAACTCACAAAAATGTTTAGTAAACACCAATTTTTATATAAAAAAAAAATAATGTTATTACATGACAAAATGCTTATTAAAAAAATCAAAACACTCTCGTTCTCCTTGCTAATCTTAAGAAGAAAAGGGAGTAAGTTTCATGAATTTGAATCATCTAATTTCGCCATTAAATTCTTAACTCCGTTAAAAAAACGTATAAAATAATTTAAAAAATGAGCAAATTGTCACTTTGGTTCTTAAATTTACATAGCATTTTCACTTTAGTCCCTGAAATTAACAAAAATGCTTTTAGGTTTTTGACTTTGTAAAAAGTCATTCGCGTTAGTTTCTGCCCATATTGGAGTCCAGTGCTTACTCTCCTTCTTCTCTTTCTCCAATCTACTTCTTTGCCTAGGAGGTAAAACACCATTGTATGCGGTCAAGCTCTGATATTTGCATCATTATATAGCACCTAATCTCCTCCAACATAGTCAATATTGGTTGCCCCCTTCACTAATAATCTTGGCATTACTTCCTATAATGCAGGAATCAACCCCTGAAAAAAAAATCGTAATTCATTATAGTCCCTGAAATAAATTTAAGTAATTCATTTTAGTCCATGAAGTTCATTCAATGAATTCATTTTAGTCCCTAAACTTTAATAAGTTATTTCACTTTGATCTCTGATATATAGATATCAGTATCAATATAAGCACATAACACAAAAACGACGTCGTTTAATACCTTCATCAACCACATTATCACTTCGTCAACATTCGTTCGTTAAAGGAGGTAAGGAACAGAGACTAATGTGAATGACTTTTTACAGAGTCAGGGACGTAAGAACATTTTTGTTAATTTCAAAGATTAAAGTGAAAATGCTATGTAAATTCTGGGACCAAATGACAACTTATTTAAAAAAAAAACATATATCGGGCACTAGTTGTGCCTTCATTTATCGTTGGACAACAGATCGTGCAAAGTGAGTAAAAAGAGAAGTAAAGTGGTGAGAACATTCTAGAACCCCTTCTCCAAGATTAATTTGCAACATACATAAACCCTTGCCCAAAACCCTACCACCCCAGCAGCCATAAACCCTATTCCTGAAGAAGAAGAAGAGAGAACTCTCTGATTCAACACTTTGTTCCAAGGCAAATGGCGAAACGTTTGATTCCTCTGTTCAATCGTGTTTTGGTTGAGAAAATCGTTCCTCCTTCCAAAACCAACGCTGGTATTTTGTTACCTGAGAAATCCACCAAGGTTACTCTTACTTTCTTTCTTACTCATTTTTCTTCTAATTCATTTCATACCCATTTTAATTCATCCTTTTGGGTCTTCCATTTTCATCTCAAAATCTCATCTTGCTCTTGTTTTCTTCAATATGTCCCTTACTTAATAATCCCTTTTTGTTCTTCCTTAGTATTGTTATTTATTTTTTGATTTGTGATTAATGAATGCTTTATGCCACAAATTTATTGTGACATATTATACAAATGGGTATATACTCATAAGTCATATGACTCTTAACCCTATAAAGTTCAGCTTAATGTTGACTATATGATATTGGAAAATGGAATGTTGAACTATTATATTTTACCTGAGATGAAATGTTGCTAGTTTGCTACCTAATAGATGTTTGGTCTGTTTTTGAGGTTGTCTTTGTTTGGATTAATGCTGGTGCTCTTTAGAGAATAATTGTTTTAGTATATTTCCAAGAGATACTCTTTTTGAGGGAAAGAAGTATTTCAATTGCACTCTAACATGACCGGAAAATGAAAAAAGTTAGAATTTTGCATCTCCCTTTGAGGCATAACGAATTTAAGGGCAGGTTTGGGTATAATGGTAAGTTAAACTTTTCCAACTAGGGTGATTAGGTATGCCAGTTTTGTTGTAAACTATTTGTGTGTTTTGCATAAAGGATTTGGAAAATGAGTGCTAGAGCTTTGAGTTGTTTGCTTTTTTTCTGTATTCAGTTTTCAGATCCAATGAGTTCAGAATTTAAGTATTCTAGGTTTGAAGTCTTTTCAACGTTTAATTTTACATCTTGTTTAGATTGTTAAGTGATAGTTTATAACTTCAATAGTATATTGTGTTACATTCTTGCTTTGCTGAAGTCCATTAGTACATTATTTGAGCTGGTACTTATTTTTGTTTTTATGTTTTGTTTTAGCTGAATTCTGGAAAAGTTATTGCTACTGGCCCTGGCATTCACAGTAAGGATGGGATACTAATTCCCGTGTCCGTAAAGGAAGGTGACACTGTTCTTTTGCCTGAATATGGGGGAGCTGAGGTGAAGCTTGGCGACAAAGAGTATGTATACGCTTTTTACAATATCTTTAATTTGTCAGTTGTTTTTTACCCTCACACAATCCTTTAATTCGATCATTTGAAATGTCTGTGTCATATCTGATGCGACAGATGTCTTTTTTTAAAGCTTATCTGTTGTGCATTTTGTTTATTAAAACACCAAACTTTGAAAGGGGGCTGTGATTACAAAGAGAGAGGCTTGAGTGGGATTTCCAATTCGATGGCTACACAATGAGTAATGATATGTCATCCTCTACAGTCCGAGGTGCCGCCAAACCCTTTTGTCCAAAGGATTTGGCTTTGGTATCTTTGATTTTCTTTTTCTCCTTCTATTCTTCTTTTTTTTTTTTTTTTTTTTTATAGGCAAGTACTTTTTTTCTTATTTTTTAGTTATCCCATTCCATTTCCATCGAATTGGGTTTTTATTTCCCACAGTGACAGTTCCATCAAAATTTACACTTGATATGAGCCCAACCCATTTCTTTTTATTTTATCTTTTTTATAAATTAATCTTTAATTTTCTTGGTTTTATTTTTTAATAAAATTTGTGTATGAAAACTTGTTTAATTGTTGGGAGTTATTTGCACCGCACTGAGTGTAATTTGCGCGAGGAAACATTTTGTTTTCTTTTTGAGGCCTCGGTGCACACAGAGAAAGCCTGATTACAATCTGACCCTTATTTCCGAGGAACATGTTTCTTTATTTTGTTTATAGAACTGTTTATTGGAAATATGATCAGCTTGTTGTAATTGGGAAGCGGCCAGACAACCGTAGGGATGGTATCCACAGATGTTGGGTTATTCCACTCCCACTCGTCTACTGATTCCATTCCACATTTTTTTGCCTTAGTAAAACTTATTTTATCTAAATACCACATGTTTCATGAACCTATTTCTTTTTATAATTTAATCTGTTTTTTTTAATTATTATTTTTTTTTAAATTGTGCATGAAAATTTGTTTAATTGTTGAGTTTTTTGCACCGCACTGAGTGTAATTTGCACGAGGAAACATTTGGGTTTGTTTTCTTGTTGAGGCCTCGGTGCACACAGAGAAAGCCTGATTACAACCTGCCGCCGCTTATTTCGAGGATCATGGTTCTTTATTTTGTTTTCAGAATTGATTATTGGAAATATGATCAGCTTGTTGTAATTGGGAAGCGGCCAGACAACCGTAGGGATGGTATCCACAGATGTTGGGTTATTCCACTCCCACTCGTCTACTGATTCCATTCCAAATTTTTTTTCCTTAGTAAAACTTATTTTATCTAAATACCACATATTTCATGAACCTATTTCTTTTTATAAATTAATCTTTAATTTTTTTAATTTTTTAATTTTTTATTTAATTTGTGCATGAAAATTTGTTTAATTGTTGAGTTTTTTGCACCGCACTGAGTGTATTTTGCACGAGGAAACATTTGGGTTTGTTTTCTTGTTGAGGCATCGGTGCACACAGAGAAAGCCTGATTACAAACTGCCGCTTATTTCCGAGGAACATGTTTCTTTATTTTGTTTTCAGAACTGTTTATTGGAAATATGATAAGCTTGTTGTAATTGGGAAGCGGCCAGACAACCGTAGGGATGGTATCCACAGATGTTGGGTTATTCCACTCCCACTCGTCTACTGATTCCATCCCACATTTTTTTCCTTAGAACAACTTATTTTATCAAAATACCACATGTTTCATGAAAATGTAATAGTAACTTATCCAATTTTAACGATTGATTCCAAGTTTTAATCTGTTGGGTATATAAGTTTAATAGGACCAGCGATTGCATTTAGCAAGGAAATTATTTCTTTTCATGGAAGCACAAGCACTTGAACTTTGGTAGTTTTGCCTACATGATGCCTATAAGCTTTATTCCCCTGTTTGAAAATTGAAGCCCTCGTTCATGTCTGTAAATCCTGTTAAGTCTGATGTTTTTCATTAATCGTTAAAACAATGCTGATTCGTCCTTATTGAAGATGGAAATGTTATCTAAGATATTGCATGTCATTGTTTGGCATTTGCCTTTGTTTGATGGTTCATATGTGAGCACTACATTGGTTGAATATGTGAGTGTACAAAGTAAAAGTTATAAGTTGGCAAAGTGAATGAAATATTTAAGATGGATTAATTAGTTAATTGTTCATCTTAATTGCAATGTCCTCTGTTTGCCTAGTCTTAGCTGACTAGATTGTATTGCTTTTTCTGTAGGTACCATCTGTATAGAGATGATGATATATTGGGGACCCTGCATGATTGATGTCCTAGTATTTGATGGGGTGGACTGGAACCCTGCTATAGCAATTTATGTGTTAGGTGTTCTGCCATTTGAGCAGTTTCTTTCTGTGCTGATTTTTATGTGATGTCTACAATCTGCATTTTTATCATGAAGCTAAAGACAACTTCTTTTGCCTTTTGACTAAATCAAGAATGCTTTTTCTGCAACAGCTGGGTAAACTGTTTTATTGCCTATAAAATTTTCACTTTGCATTGCATAGTTCTTTTATGTCGAGCAGTTAAAAGCATTCCTTTGGCTTGAATGTTCTGTTTTTATCTGTTTCATGCTGCATGGTTGGGGTCTCAGGATGTGGATTCCAATTTATATATTTTGTTGAAGTGAAACATGAAATGCATTTGAACTGAATCTAAGAAATTAGAGACTACACCCTCGTTAGATAATGTTGAGAAATTAAAGCTGCATCCATGTTAACAGGCATATAACCAATAAGTTTATTAGTCAATGTGAAATTTTGACGAATCTTCAATGACATGGGTTTGGTTCACTGGTTTTATTCGTTCAGAAGGATTTTAACTTGTTGGCACTATGTATCTACTTGTACTTCTGAAGATGCTTTTGGTAGAGCCTTCAACTGAAATGCTTTAATTAGCCCAACTGATCTCTCTGGTTGAGAAAAGGGGGATTCATGAGATGCTCCTCTTGTTATTGCAAATGTTAAGATGTAATCATATGCTTGTGTGGAATCCATCCTGCAACTTGAAATATGGTTGAGTGAAACAACCATGTTTAGATTGTACTGGAACTTTTTATGCAGCTAGTGAATTCCTAGTACCACTGACATGTATTTCTTCAAACCAAGCACTATAGGCCATCAACCAATTTCCCTGGCTAATATAAGAAGGGTTTGTGTTTCGGTTAATGGGAATAGTGAATCATGACTCTGGTCGTTTTGGACTGTGTTGAGATTCAAAATTCGTTCTATTTTAGAATTTGGAAATCTTTCATAAACTTATATTATCAACACTTTCTAAATTCTCTATTCTTACCTTCATTCCATGTTTCTCACTTTGAATTAATTTAAAATACTTTAAATTATGCATTTAATCCTTTGTCCAAAAGACACCCTCAAAGAAGTGGTGGATAGCCTTTTGCAGTATTATTTTGTACTTAACATGTAGGTGGAATTGAAAAACATCAATGCTTTAGTGGTTCACTTCAGGCACCGGAAAACTCTTGTAATTTGGATGTTTGTGGGAAGTATTTCTTATATTGTGCTCTCTTTCGAATGAAATCTTTCTTATAAAAAAAAACGTGGTGGATAAATGGTTTGAGTCCTGTAAATGCCGTTGTGTTGAAACTTGATAAGGAGAGATTTGATGTGTTTAGTGATCTTAGAAGAGTTTAACAAAATTGTCTCTGGTGGATGAATGATTTATGTGGTTAAAAAAAAAATGGTAGATAAAGGACGCTAAAACAAGGTAGAAAACAAATCATTCATCTACCATTTTTAAAGCACATAAATCATTCATTGGTAGTATACGTCGATAGATTTAAATAAATCATTCATCTACCATACGAGTACAGATGGTAGGATACCTGTCGGTAGATTCATTGCTAACACATCTAACACATTCATTCATCAACTAACTTAATAGGGGTATGACATAGAGTAGACCAGGGGTTCTTTCAAGCCAAAAATAAAAACAACTATACATGAAGGGGTGGGTAAGCAAAAGGAGCAGCTATACTCCACTAGAATACCCAAGTCTCTCAACTATAAAAAAAGAGGGTTTTTATTTTGTCACACCAAGGTTTTTGGATGCCATCCCAATTATTAAAATAATACCCATTATGCCCTTTTATAAAAAAAAAAGTTTTGACACGGGTCATAGGGGGTACTTACGACCTGCAGGTCATAGCACCTCCTTACGACCATTTTAAAAACTAAATTTTGACACGGGTCGAAGGTCGTAGGACCTGCTTACGACCGATTGGGTCGTAAGGGGGTGCTACGACCTGTAGGTCGTAAGTACCCCTACGACCCGTGTCAAAACTTGTTTTTTAAATGGTCGTAAGGGAGTGCTACGACCTGCAAGTCGTAAGTACCTCCTACGACCCGTGTCAAAGCTTGTTTTTTTTTAAAGGGCATAATGGGTATTATTTTAATAATTGGGGTGACATTCATAGATCTTGCCATCTTGGGGTAATAAAATAAGAGTTTTACTTTTTGAACCCCGTTGTTTACTCACCGGCTCCCATTTTTTCCGCCTTATACAAGGCGGTAGTGCATTTTTCCGCCTTATACAAGACGGTAGTGTAAATTATCAGTTTTTTCGGCCTCTTTCTAGGCGGAAAAATGAAAATTTTGCACGTCCGCTTTGTATAAGGCGGAAAAAATATGATAATTTTACACTACCGCCTTGTATAAGGCGGAAAAATGTACTTCCGTCTTGTATAAGGCGGAAAAAATGGAGGCCATTGAGTAAACAAAGGGGTTCAAAAAGTAAAACCCTAAAATAAAAACCCTAGCTATAAAGGCCAAACAAATGAAAAGTCCATTTCGTCTCACCCACGTGATTTTGTAGTGTTTTCTGTTTTCTTGGGTGTAGGGCCAGTTTCCTATAAAAAAAAATACTCACTCCGTTTTTAAATATGAGACCTTTTTGACACTTTTATTTTGTTCTTATTTATAAGACATTTCACCAATTTTTAATGAGCATTAATTACATTTTTTCACAAACACCCCTATTTATTTAACACTTTTTACCTTTCCAATAATACTAATATGGGTAATTTTGAAAATACATATAAAAAATTTCACATTTTCAATATAATTAACTAAATTATTCAACTTTCTTAATGGACGTGAAATCTCGAAGGGATCCCATATTTAGTGACGGAGGGAGTAAGTGTTTTTAGAATACTCATTTGTTCAGAAGTCAAATATAATTAAAAGTCATAAGAGAATGTGTCTATATATATATATATATATATTTGAGATAATAAGAGAATGTGATTTTATATTTTCTTCAGATATGAAAAAAACAAACATATGATTATTTTTTCAATGCTAATAATCTTAATAAATGCCGTTGTTGTAAGCATTTATTGCTATTTTTTTTTATTTGGCCTTTGTCCATTAATGTGAAATAATACATTATGAAATTCCCAATATAAGATAAGATGGTAAGATTGTAATGTTAAAATATTTTTTTAAAGTTTCAAGAAACTTAAATACCTTCCTTGATCCGTTCGTGTGATATGGATAAGTATACTCTATAAATAGGACAGATATTAAGTATTGGTACTTTATTAATTATAACGTTCGTTACAATTAATATTATAGCTGGTTCATTGGTTGGATTGTTATTAGACTTCGGTTAGTGGCAACACATTCTTTGAGTACTTGTGAACCATTAACTCATTGTTTCAACTTATTGGGATGAATAGTACAGTAGCACTTATGTTTTCTATCTCCATTCATAATTTAGATAATAGTTGGAAGTGGCTTTCCTTCCAGAAATGCTTTAATTAGCACAAGTGATCTCTCTGGTTGAGAAAAGGGAACTTCATGAGCTGCTCCTCTTACAGTGGCATATGATAAGATATTGTCACCATATACTTGTGTCCATCCTGCTACCTGAATCATATACCACGCATATAAAAAGTTTATTAGTGAAATGGCGGTGTAATATTATTATTCAAGCTTTTATTGATTTATTGCATTTCAAGTGCTATAACCTGTTTCCCTTGAAACCAAGCTCTATAGGTCACTGTTGTATTGAGTCCAATTTCCTTGGCTAGCCCGCTCACCAGAGATCGTGTTCCCATTAATGGAATGACCGAATCCTGATCCCCACTGCACAGCCAAAAACAACTTTATGAAAATGTTATGCCTAGATCATGCATCATGAATCTAACTCGGAAGTTCCAATAATTTCCAAGTCTTAAGCCTTAAGAGTTGAACTCCAGAGAGTGACATTTGTTTTCTCATCATTTTACGGATTTATAGCACTACAAATTAGTATTTCTATAAACCCAAAAAGTGTGACACGGAAGTGTTAGTTGTTGCTTGGTGTACATATATATAACAGAGTTGAGATAAATTATGGTGCGGTTGGTAGTTGATGTAAAGAGTTAACTAAATTTGGATGATTATTGAATATAAAAAATACAGTTACCTGTACACTAGAACCCGTATGCCAAATTTAACAAGCGACCCAAGAATAGGAATGGTTGGTATCTCCAGGTTCTGATAGTCATAATGGAGAACTCTGTTAAAACAAAGGTAGCTAGTAGTTAGTCTTATTATCAGGGGATACATACATACAAGTCTAAGCAAGCCCGATTAATTAATAGACATGTTTAGACTCTCGAAATATGACTCAAATAGATCTGGAGCCTTTTTTGGCTCGCTTTAATAAAACCAGAACTAGTCGAACTATGGGCCAACCCCCTAATAATATCACCTAAAAACCCTGCTCGAACTATTTAAAAAGGTGGTCTAGGTCTGGCTTGATGATTTTTGGTCCAAATTTCATCTTGGCCCTTTTTGGACCTACCCGATCATGGTTTGAGCTCGAACCCAACCAGGTAGCCCACATTGCCATCTCTATGGTGAACCCGTGGCGATGTCATGTGTTTTGTTTCTACACTCATGATACTCAATTCTATAAAGAGTATAGAATTGTAATTATGAGGCTTAAATGTGAGAATTGAATTTCTGCATTTTTAGATATAATCTAATTCCATGGAATTAGTTTCGAAATTGTGACTCGAATTCCAAGTGCATAACTAATCATCACCAGAATTTCAATTCCACACCCCAATTTCATACTCAATTCTATGCGCCAAATGAATACTAAGAAAATATAAAAAGTATATTAAGTCAAAAAAATTTATTTGTAACTAGATAAATAAATAGGATGGGAGGTATTACACCTCAATTTTCCTTTTCTTTCCCTGTAAATGTAAATATCTGCTTCTCTATAGCCTCTAAATTGTACGCCATCTCTTAAGAAAATATTCCTTCAGTTCTTTATTAATTAAAAACCAGTTTTAACTAAAATAAATAAAGTTAGTTAATTTAATAAACTTTTCTTATTTAATAAAAAAATATCAGTTTAATACAGCATTACAATTTTATAGTCATTTTGTAATTAAGTATTAAATGATGGATATCCATTGTGGCATGTTTTCTTATAGTGAATTTGGTTGTTGAGAAACTATGTTAATTTCAAAGATAGCCCTTTTGACTATGTTGGGTTGATGGATTTGACAAAGGTTTACTCTTGGAGTTAGGCAGCAAGTCTTGAAAAGATTTCTATCACTTTTACTGATTGGTGTAATAATCCGTCGGCTTGTATTTTTTATTCCTAAAAAGTTGTTGTAATGTTAGTCTAGAATACTATTAATACTCTCTTAATAAATTACTTTTTGACTTATAAAAATGATGGATATCCTTGCAGCCACCAATTTTTTAATTTAATCTATTTATATATAAATAAGTAATGATAATTAAATCATTTAATAAATACAAATAAAGAATTGAAAAATGCATGTTGCATAAAAATTATAAAATAACTTGTGATATAAAAATACTCTTTAGATGATGGTTTATAATAAGTCCCGGAGAGAGCAAAACTTACGTGCTGCAAGTTGTCCATTTAGTGACGCCTACTAGCTTAGCATGGAGAGCTTCCTGCACTTCTTTCTTATTCAAGTATGTGTTTAACTTATCTTCCACACAAACGTCTGGCTTCCCTGTCTCTTGCTGTAAGAGTAAAGAAAACAATCAAAATAACAAGGACAACAACATCAATAACAATAACTTAATATTATTTTCCAGGAAAAACCATTGTTATTCCTCCAAAACGATAATATATATGTGAAAACGAAGCTGTTAACGTTTGACAACAAAATAAATGTTTATATATAGGCAAAAAGAATACACTAAATTTTTTGATGTGGGTATTGACACTTACGTATTTGCCTATCCTCTCAGTCGATTTTAATTTTATAAATTTATGGTTGATCAATAAATAGCATAAATAAACATTTAGAAGTACGAATAATCCTATTTAAATCGAATTTTTGGACACTGAAATTGTTTGACAATTGTATTTTTTTTTTGAATTCCAACAAAAAGACCCTATATTGAATCATATGTCTAGCCACAAATCATATCTTATAGTGTTTATATCCAAATAGATCCAAAACAAAATCAAAAACTGATCTAAAAAACACAGAAAACCGACTAAAACCTAATTTTTTAGATCATTTTAATTTGGATTGCTTTTGTAAAGAATCGATTAAATCAGATCGAATTTCCGATTCAATCATCAAACCGACTAAATCCAACCGAACAACATATCTTACCTTTGAAATATTTATTATACTTAAAAATAACATATTTACATCCTGTTATGATTTTTTATATAAAATGTTCAAATTGAATACCTATGTCAAAAATTAATTCATTAAAGACAAATTTGGTAATCATTCTAATCTCGTATAATTTTTTTCAAATAAAAAAATTATTTGAAGCGGATATAGTGGATATCCGAACCAATTACAAAGATTATTCCTTACATTAACAACTATGAAGAAAGAATGCACAAAGAAAGACTCGTGCACCAATCTTCAAAAGAAACCTTCCTACCAACAATATGAAAAAATTAATCCCAAGACCAAACCTTATTTAAATCTTTTTTTTCCATGACCGGAGTGTCCACCGCTGACCTCGGTGACTAATATCCTCGCTGACTTGTAGGCACCTCTAATGGGTGGGACAGCTGGCCCTGAGATTTAACGCTGCTACATGCACAAGGTAGGATTCGAACACCTAACATTGCTTAAGCGTGGGTCAATCCCTATCACTGAACCACACCTTATTTAAATCTAACAATGCAACAAGGTTACAAATGTCGTTATTTATAATAATAAAGTTGTGAGTCAACCAAGTGGACCAAACAACCACAATCCAAAGTAAAAGACCCAAACCAAACGGACCAAACATGGTAACTTTTTTATTGCATTTGTTGAAAAGAATACGCTAAAAGAATATTTAAGAGGATAAGCCTAAAAAAAATAACATGATGGAAGTTTAAATGACATGAGGATAAGCTAAAAGAATAATTTTTTTTTAATTTAAAAAAAAAAACTATATCAACTCATTTATAAATTTTTTTGTGACAATTTTTCAAACATTTAAACTATGTAATTTTATGATGGAAAAATTCATATAATTTCAATGATTTATGCATTTCGAAAAGAAAGATAATGTATGATGGGCTCTGCTAGGGTTTCTTCAAGCGAACGTGGTAGAGATCTATCCTCGGTTCAAGAGGATGATCTCAAGAGACGGAGCTTCAAGAAAGTTAAAACGGGGGAGGAGGCTCTTGACACTCTAATGGAAGAGGGGATAGACTCCGACAAGGCTATAAGTGCTGATCAAATGAATTCTCAAAGTTCCTATAGAGATTCATTACTGAAGAACACAAGTCATGTTTCTGCATGGGAAGTGCATGAAGTGGATAATGAGGATCTCCCTGAAAACAAATGGTACAAAGAAGTCCCTGAAGAATGGTGTAAACGTTGGAGAAATTCTCTCATAGTAAATGTTCTAGGAAAATGAATCAATATCAAAATTTGAAGAATGGTGTAAACCTTGGAGAAATTCTCTCATAGTGAATGTTCTAGGAAAAAGAATCAATATCAAAATTCTTGAAAATAAGCTCAATCGGAGTTGGGTTAAAGATGGCTCTATTAGGATTATTAAAATGCCTAGAGGATATTTTCTTGTCCAATTTACGGCGGAGGACGACTATCGCCATGGTCTCTTTGAGAGCCCATGGGAGGTTATGGATCACTACCTCATCGTTCAGAGATGGAGATCTCATTTCTTACAAGGGGAGCACCTCAAGAGGAAGATCGCTGTTTGGGTTAGACTCCCAAATATTAACATGGAACTGTTACATCCAAGTTTTCTGAGAAAAGTGGGGTCTAAGATAGGGAAAATGGCACAATGCTCAAAATTGATCAAACCACATCAATTCAGTCAAAAGGCAAATTTGCTAGAATTTGTGTGGAAATTGATCTAATGAAGAAGTTGGTTCCTCGTGTCAAAGTCTTCGGGTTGGAGATTAATTTGGAATATGAGGGTCTTCACCTTATTTGTTTCAACTGCGGTAGATATGGTCATAAAATTGACACTTGTTCTGAAGTTTGCAATTCTTCTTCACTGGAAATTTCAACGCCTCTTGCTGCTGCTGGTGACTCCGAGAAGGGCCTAGACAATAACGGTCAAGTAAAGATCGTTGAAGATAAGGAGATAATTATTGACAAGATTGGAATGGAAGAAAAGTCTGATACTCAATCTGACGAAAATAACGTCCTCATTAATGCTAGTAATTCTATTTCAGAAACTTCACATTTTGGACCCTGGATGCTTGTTCGCAGATCTCCAAGATATAAAAATAAAGGATCTTCTTCTTTAAAAGAAAGCAATCACGCTACTATATCGGGGTCTCGTTTTATGGCATTAAATAATTCTTCAGAGGTTGAGATTGAGGAAAAGGCAACTCCACATGGAAATTCAGAAGAGGCGCTAAATAGTAATAACAAAGTGGAGGCTCATGGTACTGCTAATAAAAAGGTGATAAGAGTCAAGAACCCTTTGGCTGGTAAGAATCCTCAACATAAGCCCAAAAACCCTTCTAAAGGGCCCAATGGAAATGCTAAAACCCAAACAGATTCTCCCAAGCCCAAACAAAATATTGTTATGCAAACTAAGCCTAATATGCCGACAAAAGAGCATCATACGCACAGGAATAAAAATGAAATGGAGACTCTACACAAAATGCGAATTCTCCAGAAGCAGGGTATTACTGGTCTTGAAAATTCCATTACTTATGTTGTTCTCCCAAATGCCGAAGTGGTTGATTATGCTCAACTGCAGAGAAGGTGGAGTACTGTCCTCAATCCCAAATCATTTCTCCAGATAAAGCTGTACACAGTAAGAACGCGAATGGAATGGAGGTTGATGCGCCACCTTATTCTCCACTTGGAACGGATGTGCCCAAGAATGTTTTTCATTTTGAAGTTGTGGACCTGGACGATCAAACCTCAAATATGTGTCAATGATTATCCTCTCTTGGAATGTCAGAGGTGCTGTGGGTAGCGGTTTTGGCAGGTATTTTCGCAATTTAATTGTTTCTCAGAAGCCTGATATTGTGATTATTCAAGAACCTAGATGTTGTGGTTTGAAAGCTCGAAGTGTCATTAGAAAACTTGGATTTCGTAAATCTATAATTAGTGAAGCTTCTGGTTACTCTGGAGTAATATGGATCCTTTGGAACAATGACTCCATTTCGATGCAGTTGATCAGATGTGAAACACAACTCATTCATGTTAGTATTAAAGATGGTAGTTTTAGACCTTGGTTCCTTTATGCCATTTATGCTAGTCCCCATGATGAGGAAAGAGGTGCTCTCTGGAATTCAATTTCTGAAATTAAACAACAGCTTGTAGGAGACTGGCTTTTAATTGGTGACTTCAATGAAATATCTAATGCGAGAGAAAAGAAAGGGTCAGGTTGGTGGTCTCTTTACTTGGAGAGGTGCTCTCGTGCTGGGTATGACCGCGTTTACAAGAGACTTGATAGAGTTTTATGCAATGCTAGTTGGAGAACTCGCTTTCCGGACGCTTCGGTAAAGGTCCTGGTCCGTTCTCACTCTGATCATCATCCTCTGTGTCTTAACCTTGACCCTCCCAATGGTAACAGGTTTGCTCGCCCCTTTCGTTTTCATGCTATGTGGTTAAGTCATTCTGATTTTGATAATTTTATGCAAAAGAACTGGAGAAATGACACTCTTTTAATTGAAGCCATTGATGGTTTGGTACCTAAATTAAAAGAATGGAATGAATCTACTTTTGGTAATGTGTTCCAACGTAAGAAGGAACTCATGGTCAGAATTAGAGGAATTCAGGTTTCTCCACATTATTATACTAATCCTTTTTTTTGCTGAAATTAGAGATTGACCTGAAGGTGCATTTGGATGAAATCCTGAAACATGAAAAATCCCTTTGGTTTCAAAAATCTAGAAAGGAATGGATCCTGGGTGGAGACAGAAACACTAGATATTACCATTCTCGCATTATTTCTAGAAGGAACAAAAACAAAATTCTCTCTTTGAAGGATGAAGATTGGAACTGGTGTTATGAAGACTATTCCAACCGCACAAGGGTTAAATCTTTCTTTGAAAATCTTTACATTGAAGAAGTTTATGACAGACCTTCTCTTAATTGCAGCATATCCTATCCCTCAAGTCAACTTCACTACAACAATCTTAGTTCTCTCCTCTCTTTGGATGAAAATAAGAAAGCGTTGTTCTCCATGGGCTCTTTTAAAGCTCCAGGGGAAGATGGCCTGCCCGCGATCTTCTATAAACATAACTGGCATTTATTACAACAGAGTTTTGTTGCTTTTATAAGGCTTGCTTGGCAAAATACTGAAGTTATCCGTGCTATAAATTCTACTCTCCTTGTTCTTATTCCCAAGGTTGATACTCCTCAAAATGCTTCTCAATTCAGGCCTATTGCTCTTTGTAATGTTGTTTATAAGTGCATTACCAAGATCATTGCTAACCGCCTCAAACCTTTCATGAATGACTAGATCTTTCCTCATCAAGTTGGTTTTGTTCCGGGCAGAAATATCCAAGACAACATCATAATTGCCCAGGAACTGGTTCACTCTATGAGAAATATGAAAGGAAACAAATTAAAAGCTTTATGTCCATCAAATTTGATCTCGAGAAAGCATACGACAGACTCTCATGGGATTTTATCAAAAACTGCCTGATTGAGCTGAATTTACCTTCTAATATGATTGCTCTGATTATGAACTCTGTTACTTCAACTTCCTTCAAGTTACTCTGGAATGGTGAAAAAACTGAGCCTTTCTTACCTTCTAGAGGCGTTAGACAAGGCGACCCGCTGTCTCTCTTCCTCTTCGTTATCTGTATGGACAAGTTGGCGCATATGATAGCTGAAGAAGTTAACGATGGTCATTGGGTTCCCATTAGAGCAGGTAGACATGGTCCTTTAATTTCCCATCTTATGTTTGCCGACGATCTTCTTGTTTTTGCAGAAGCTTCGGTGGATCAGCTTGGAAAAATCATGGATTGTCTGGAAGATTCGGGTTAAGCTTGGGACATAAAATCAATGACTCAAAAACCAGCATTTTCTTTTCTTCTAACGTCAACAGCTCGGTGGCAAATGAGATTGTTGATCGTAGCGGTTTTAAATGGAGCAAAGGCATAGGAACCTATCTTGGTTCGATTGATCATGGTAGTAGACGTAAAAAGGAAAGCTTTAAGCCCCTCATTGATAAATTATATAATAAGCTTGCAGGTTGGAAATCTAGCTACCTCTCCCTTGCGGGAAGAACTGTCCTTGCTAAAAGTGTTCTTGGCTCTCTTGCTAACCATACAATGCAACACTCGTTCCTTCCTATTTCTGTTTGTAATGAAATAGAGAAGGCCCAAAGGTATTTTGTGTGGGGTTCTACTCAAGAGCAACGCATAATTCACCTTGTTAACTGGAATACCCTTTGTCTTCCTAGATCCCATGGAGGTTTATGTTTCAAAAGATTGTCTACTTTCAACGATGCTTTTATTCTGAAGCTTGGGTGGGGTATTATGACTAAGCCTAATGCTTTATGGGTTCAAGTTCTCAAAGGCAAATATGCTAGAGGAAACAATTTACTCAATACTGCGACTAGTGCTAATCGTGACTCTATCTTGTGGAAAAGATTGGTGAAGCTCTGGTCGTGGATTACTGACAATGTTGATTATCGAATTGGTAACGGAAGAGGTACCTGGTTCTGGAAGGATAAATGGATAGGAGATAATATAATCCAAAAAGATTATGCAATCAATCCTATTGATGTTTCTAATGAGATAACTCTGGTATCTGACATGTTGGATCAAGATGGTAACTGGGATTTTCCAAAAATGCACAACCTTATAAGCACTTCCATTTTGGAAAGGATCGGAACTTTGCCTCCTCCTCATTTTGACTTAGGGGAAGACCAATTGGGTTGGAGTGGTACTGAAAATGGCGCCTTTACTGTTAAAAGTGAGTACATTTTGCTTTCTAAAGAACAACATACGGTGGAATCTATCCCTTGGGAAATTGCTTGGAATACTAAATGCTTAGAGAGATGGAAATTCCAACTCTGGAAAATAGGTCATGATCGTCTCCTGACTAATTCCAGGAAAAGCAGATGGGGTCTTGGTTCACCTGACTGTTTTCGCTACAGTGGAATTGAGGAAACGGTAGTCCATGTCCTCCGTGACTGCCCGATAGCTCAAGACCTTTGGAAAAGTCTTATCAGTACTGCTGAATTCTTTCCTTTTTTCAATAGTGGTCTGATCACATGGTGTCGCAAGAACATTCTTTTAGGATGGGGATCCTTCACTACACAGGAGTGGAGGATTTCATTTATGTGCTCTATTTATTATTTGTGGCAATGGCGTAATAATGCCATAGCTGATATTAACTTTAATTATCCTATTAACACTAAACTTTTCATCTTGCGACAGGTTCAAAGCTTGAGGTTCCAAGACAACAATCATGTGATCGAAAGGGTGGAATCTTGCTTCGTGCGCAGGACAGCTCCTCCCGAAGGCTAGATAAAACTCAATATAGACGGTGCTTCGAAAGGCAACCCAGGAGTGGTGGGATGCAGGGGAGTCTTCCGTAGCTGTTCTGGCGTGTGGTTACTCGGATTCTACAATAGAATTGGTATCGCAACTGCCTACTCTGCAGAACTCTGGGGTATCTATACTGGTCTTAAGTTGGCTTGGGAAAGAGGATACAAAAATGTCTTGGTGGAATGCGACTCTCTTTCCATAGTTAATCAACTTATTGTATCTAATGCTGGAAACATTCAGCAGGAAACTAATTCATTAATGAAACACATCCGCCTCCTGCAGCAAAGAGACTGGAGAATTCAGTTTTCCCATTCTCTCCGAGAAGGAAATAGATGTGCAGATTTTATGGCTAACTACAGCCTTGATAAAATTACAGGATGTCAAGTGGTTGAAGACCCTCCTCAAGCCTTAAGGAACATTCTGTTTCATGACTACTCTGGGGTTGCTTTGCCCAGAGACTATATTTTAGTTTAGTTGTTTTCTTTCTGTTGGGCTTTTGCCCCTTTGTTCACCCAAAAAAAAATTATGTAATTTTTTTCTCTTATGTTATTGATTGATTTTTTTTTTAATATCTTTCATTTGAATATATCGTTTACAATATAGAACAATTCAACCTTCTACTTTGTTATTCGAAATACAAGTTTAATATACCAACTTCATTAACTACTAAATTTGAATTTTAAATAGCTAATAAATAAATAAATAAATTGAACCAAACCAAGCCAAACCAAACCGCTAGTATTTTTTGGATCAAATCAGATTGGATTTGATTCTTTAACCCAAACGATCGCGAATCAAACCGAGCCGAACCACAATTAATTTTCATATTGAGATTGAGTGACTTTTTATCTCAAAATCTATCCAAACCGAACATCGTAACATCAAATTTAAAATCATATATCCATAGAAAAATCATGGGTTTTCTTAAATTCAGCCCCTAGGGTTGAGGATAAAAGCTTAAAACTAGATGTATTTCATTGAAAAAATAAATATAAGTCTTTTTATTCTATCAATACAACACTTCTCAATGAAATACATCCACTTTTAGACTCTTATTCTCGGCCCTTAAGGCTAAGGTTAAGAAAACCAAAAAATCATTTACCTCCAAAAGTGAGGAGAATAAAAAGTGTGGACAAAGAAAGGAAATAATTAATATGGCTATGCAGGGAGAACAGACGAAGCTTACCAATTGATTCAGCACATAAGCTTGTTGACCAACCGATGACAAACAAACATCGAGAGTGACATCATAATAATCAATGTAATTGCTGACCTCATTCAGCAGTAGTTTATATACTCTCTCACAAACCCCACCAAGATTATTGTTTATTTGAAGTTCTCTCCTAATTTGAGAAAAGCTGCAGGCATAGTTGAGGACTCCAAAAACTGAATCTGATATCAGTCCATGAGACCAAAGGAACTCTGCTGTAGAGTTGAAATCAGTATTAAACTCCAGAAGAGGATTCCCAATCTGCATATATCAACATATAAATGTACGTAACCAGTTATAAGTTGATCAAATGATTTCTTGTGTTTTAAGTATTAAAGAATCTGCCTATATATGTTCTTGTTGCGTTTAAAATAGGCTTAATTATGTCACAGATTCCTGAAGTTTTGGGTACTTTTGTTAGATATTTTTGTACTTTTTTTTCAATGTTTGACTCCCCGAAGTAATTCTGAGGTTGTCATATACCTCTAATACCAATTGTGGCCAATTTTGATGACATGTAACATTAAAATTCTAGTCAGATGCAAGAGGTTGGTCATGTGGTGGCTCGCAATATCACATGGACAAAGAATACCTCTCTCTTCAATTCTCTTTTTTCTTTTTTTATTTAACTAAAAATATAAAAATATTAAGTTTTTTAAATTTTTTTTTTAAAAAATCTTCACTTACGGGGCACCAAGTGCTTAACCTCCTTCCGATATTACATGTAAGCAAAATTAGTCAGAATTGGTAATAGGGGTATATGACAAACCCAGAAGTAATTCGAAGAGTCAGACATTGAAAAAAAAAGTATCTGACAAAAGTACCCAAACTTCAAAGACTTCTGACATAATTAAGCCTTTAAAATATTTAATAATTTTCCTATGTACTCACAGCTATCCCTTTTAAATTGATCTTAGTCTTGGTTTCAACAATAAGTTTGGCAAGTTGTGGAACATAGTGACCTGCAAACAAGTGTACATTAATTTGTTACACCGTTGTAATCTCAAAACGAATAAATAATTTATATACCTCAAGTCCTCAATCATTCTACTACCTGCATAGCTTTCTCCGGTTATAAAGAACTCGTTATTCGAGTACTCTGGGAATTCAGTGAACCAGCGCTGAAGGAAAACGAGATTATCCCATGCTGTTCATGAATGAGATCATCATCAACTTCTTTAGACGTGTCTAAGAGATAACAAGTTATTAAATCTTCCTCATTTAGGAAACTATGACAGTATGATTTTTATTTATTTTTTGTTACTATCTAAATTTAATTATGCACATATGAAATGTAATAACCTGTAATTTCATCTGTCACTAAGTTATAGAAGGATTTATTGCTAGAGTAGGAGAAACCAACGCCAGCCGGTGATTCCAAGTATAACACATTTGCTTCTATAATGTGATCAATAAGCAATATTAGGTAAGAAAAAGAGAACATTTTAACCTCAAAGATAAAAATAAAAAACATAGGATGTGTTGATCGAGCTGCTGGATTTATAAATTAAATCACCTCTGTTCCAACTATAATCATTTCTTAGAAGACCATTTTCACCCGGTGCAAAAGGACCATGCTCAATGAAACCTCCAACACCAACAGACGAACAGCCAGGACCTTCAAAGGTCAAAATCAAGAAAGCATTTAGTCTAAAATGGAAGATACCAAACAGTGATTTAACACTTCTATTAATTTTTTGCGAGTGTGCATAAAATCAATTGTGATAATTTCTTATATATAAATACATACTTGTCGAATTCAAATAAGGCTTAATTATGACAGAAGTTTGGGGTACTTTTGTCAGATATCCTTATTCTTATTTTTTCAATGTCTGCTCTCCGAAGTTACTTCTGGGTTTGTCATATACCCCTACTATCAATTCTGACCAATTTTGCTAACACGTAACATCGGAATCCTAGTGAGAGGCACGAGGTTGGTCATGTGGTGTCGCGTGATGTCAATCCTTTCTTTTTCTTTTTTTATTTAACTAAAAATATAAGAATATTAAGTTTTTTAGTTTAAATAAAAAAAAATCTTCGCCCACGGGGCACCACGTGTCTAACCTCCTACGTCTGACCAAGATTCTGATATTACATGTTAGCAAAATTGGCCAGAATTGGTAGTAGGGGTATATGACAAACCCAGAAGTAACTTCGGGGAGTCAGACGTTGAAAATATAAAAATAAAGGTATCTGACAAAAATACCCAAACTTCGAGGACATATGTGACATAATTAAACCAAAAATATATATGTGCACAACAAGATACCTCCATTTAACCACAGAACTAGTGGCTTGGAAGCAGGGTCTACTTCTGCTTCAACAAAGTAGTAGAACAAAGCTCTTTGCTGTTGATCATCCACGGCAATATAACCAGAATATTGCTGAAAATTCACAAATGGTTGTCCTGGCAAACTGCTTATCTTATCATATTCGGGAAGTGAACTCACCTCCATAAGTGTCTGAGCAAGAACAACAATTAATATTATTGTTGCAATCTTAGTATATGTGAGAGGTAACATGGCCGAATGTGAGAAGTTGTTAATTAGTGTAATCAGGAGTGTGATGATGGTTGAACTCAAAGGAATATAATGAATGTAAAAGTGATAGTCATATTTAAGGATTTATATTGATGTGCACAATGGTAATTGCTACTCCATTATGATAATATGATTTTCATAATTATTATAATTGCATCGTAATTGTAAAATTTTGTTATGTTCCTCTTGTATTTTACAATTATATCATAGTTTAAAATGGGTGAGGCTCCTACAAAGTGTAATTTGCATTTCATGGACTAAAATGTATATAAACTAACCTAGACAAAATTTTTATATAAATTCATTAATTACAATATAAATTTTTTAATTATTTATCAAATTCAATGATTGAGATCGTTGTACATATTAGAATTAGATAAGAGAAATCACTTGAAGATGAGAGAATTGATTCAATTAAGAATTAGACCCTTTGACTTTGATTCAAGTGGAGAGTATGAATTAACGAGGTTAAGTGAACAATAATATAAATAATATGACATCATGTCTTAACCCAAAATCTTTAGACATTATGTTTATAGATCTTTCTACTTATATGTTATTCAACTTATTATGTTCTAGTTAACGTAGGATTAATTTATTATTTTTCTCTCTCAAGAGTACTTTAACTCACCTGCTTAAAACCATCCTGTGGCATGAAAACAAAGGGTGATGTTAACATGGAGAATGGTTATTTTCTTGTGCATGTTTTACATAGAGTCGGCTTTTGTTTTCTTATCATGATGTATGCCTACCCAATTAAAATTTAAGGACCATTTCCACATTGAATTGAAAATTTCAATGTCAAAGAGTGTAATTTAAGTAAAAGCAAAATGCAATAAAAAAAACAGAAATTTCAATTACTCTTTAAGTTTCAATTCTTTTCGTGATTATTTAAAAAAAAAAACAATGTATTAATTTTTTTTAACAGCAAAGAAAATTTATCACACCACCAAAGGTCTATCAAGCATCATAGTACTACACCAATGCCCCACCTTTTTATGAAGGGTTTGCAAAAGATACTCAATCATGTGCTAAAATAGAACCAAAATAATCAAAAATTACACATGAATCTTCTTCACGAGATTGTGAAGGAAAGTTACAACCATAAAATCATTACATTAGGATGCCCCCTTAATCTAACTACCATACAATAACAATCTAGTGACACCATGTCTATCTACCAGGCTTAACTAGGAATCCTACCTCCTAAAAAACCTTGAGAGAAAAAATCCAAAGGAAAAAAATTCAAAATGTGATTGGCTTTTTTTTAGGATGGTTATATTTTTTTTGGTTGAACTTTTTAAGTAAACAACCTTAGCTTGTAATTGATACAATAATAATAAGAAAATGAATATTTTAACAATTTTGTTAAACTATTCACATATCAATTAATAACAAAAAAACAAGAATAATATTAACATTATGAGTTATTATTGTTATAAAAAAAATTGATTGCAATTTCTTTTGACATTTAAATCAATTATTTATAAGCACAATCATGAAATGCTTTACTCAATTAATTTTCTACATTATGTATCTATTCACATTCTATCAAGCCATTTTTCTTTTATGATCAATTAGTCATGTTGGTCAAGCTATATTTTTTTAAAAATTTTCACCATTAAATTTTATAAAGTATCACCCCACTTTTGTCATTGATCACTTTGTTTTTTTTATCGCATGTTCATTTTTCACCAACAAATTAAATTTCACGTTTCTCATATTTTTCCATTGATGTTTATTTTAAAATCAAAACATTTTATTTTTAAATTATAGCCATCAATTCGCTTTTTTCCTTTTGTTATTAATGGATTATGTACACTTATTATTTTTTGTTAGCTCAAATGGTAATAGGCAACATAAAGTGTTACCACATACACCCCGGTTAAAAGTTAGACCTCATCATTATTAGAAGTTCCCTCCTTTACCTATTTTGTTCTATACCAAACATATAGCATATAGCAAGGTGATATTGAAAACAAAGTATACCATGTTCATTGTGTTCATATTTAGACAAATAAACAAAGTTTCTCAGAGAAGAAGGGTTTTTCCCTAGATTATCAACACATTGTTAACTTTTACTTATAGGGTTTTTCGCTATATATATATATATATATATATATATATATATATTATGGTTTAACACTATCCTAATAACAAAGAATAGTTGGTAAAGATCTTGTACAATAAGCAGCATCAATCGAGGTGTATTAAGCAAGAACATAATAATTCATTGGCATATTTGAGAGACCTAAAAAGATATGTGTGAAGCTATCATATTAACATAAAAGTGGGCATCTACCAGCCCATTTGTCTATTGATGAGTAATTTTACAAAGTAAAGTGAATTCAATTCATAAAAAAAAATGTACACGGTGGTGGTACTGTATATAGATTAGGCATATAAACATATAATAATAACTTATGGTTATATTATCCTTTCTGATTTATCTCTTAAACAAATTGATATAATTCTAACATACAAAAAAGATGTAATATTTAGATAAGAAGAATCTTATCCTAAGTTCCTAACCATGTAATACTCCCTCCGGTCCTTATTATAGGACATATTCTAGAAGGTTTCTTTGGTCCTAATTATAAGACGTTTTATATTTTCTATGCATCATTGATTGCTTTTTCTCTTTTTTGCCCTTATTAAATGCTTTGACTATGATGTGTTTTTTGTTGTTCATTAATGAGTGTGAATTTTCCAAGAAAAGTTGAGAGGATAATATTGTAATGTTACAATATATTCTCATAGAATTCATGAAACTAACCAACTTCCTTGGTCCATGTGATATGGTTAAGTATGTCTTATAAATAGGTAAATAGGACTGGAGGGAGTAGTACATAATATCTACCATGAGTTAATGTTGTAGTTTGACAACCAATACTCGCTCCTCAGCACGAACAGCCTTTAGGAAATTGGTGCCTTTAGGACTCTACTTTTTGGCAAGTGGATGTTCTTTTCACTAATCCTCAATACATTTCACATGATGGTTACTTGGAGAGACATTGAACATTGAACCGTGTTCCTTATAGCAGTTTATGGTAACCCGGAAGCTCATAAGCGTCAATCGCTCTAGAAGGATATCACTTACATTGCTAATACTATAAATGATTCATGGTTATTATGGGTGATTTTAATGCTATGCTTCATAGGCAATAGCGAATTGGTGGAGAGGCCAACTCTCCTACGAATGAGTGTCACCTTTTTCAGAACTTGGTGTATTGTCAGCTTATTGGTGGAGGTAATATTGGTTCTTAGTTTACTTGGAATGGGGCTGCTTGCATAAACGTCTTGATAGGGTTTTTATGAATGTTGATTGGAGGTTAAAGTCCATAATGTGAATGTTCATCACCTTGCTCCTTTCAAATTTGATCATAATATAATCCTCCCTTTTCATAATATCAAACGGGTTTCCCATCATGTGGAGGTTGTGGATTCATTAGCTAAGCACGCATGCATGGTCATATGTTGGATGCTCCTAGCCGTATTTTTGATGTTATACCTTCTTTTATGAGAAAATTATTGTTAAATAAGTTTTGAATTAAAATACTTTCCACATTGATACTTGCATTTATTTAGTGATTATGTGAATCTTTTATAAACTAAAGTTTGTTCTATGTGGTGATGTTTTGAATTTCATGAACTTATTGTGTGATCCTTTCATTTGGAGGATTAGGTCGGTGACTATTTTCTCTATATTTTGAATATCACTGGAACGAAAATCAATATGATTTCAAAATACATGTTGGGCAATTATTTATATTGGACTTACTTCAAACTCGAGAGGGCTGAAGTGAGTTTTTAAAATATTTTGAGAAAGGAAACCTTTTCGCTAAAAAAAATTGTTAATATTACAGTTTACGAAAATAAGTTTGGAAATGTGTAAATGATGGAGTTTAAAATCACATGTTCTCAAGTAATGCTTTTTAAAATAAAATCAGTTTAAATAATCAGATTAAATATTTTTAACAATAATATAGAATAGATTTTTTCAGTAGTTTTTTTTTTTAAAATGCAATATTAATTCTTTAGGATCACGTAAAATAAAATTAATTATTTGAAAACATTTAACCAAAAACAATTAATTATTTTCAAATGAAAATAAAATAAAAGAGTATTTGAAACATCTTTTATGAAGCAAAAGATTAAAATCATTTAAGGTCCAAATCGGTCCTTGAAATTTTTATCTTTATTAAAATTAATTCTTCAAAAAAATCTCAATGCAAAATAGTCATTGAAAATTTTGCTCAAGGGACAATTTGATCCATGAAAAAATAAAGTCAACAAATAGTCCCAAATTTTCTTTCATTAGATAACTTGATTCTTAAATTTTTTAGGTGGACAATTTGATAGCCACCAACACTAAATCGAGTGAAGGTAAAGATGACAAATTAGGATACCCGTCAGATTTTGGTAAGCCTCGTTTAGGCTTTGGCCATGACAATGCCTGAATATAATTCGAGTGAGATTTTTATGTGATATTAACATGTCAGTCAAGAGCATGATCTGTTTGCTTATAGGGGTGGGATCAGACCTATTGGTTTTAAGTGATGTTAAAATTTCAGGGACCAATTTATCTTGTTGAAGAAAACTTTTGAATTATTTAGTGGCTTAATTTTTGCAGAAATCAAGTTGTCCCATGCACAAAATTTTCTAATATTATTCTGAAACTTTAATTTTTTTCGAAAATCAAATTTGAAAATGTAAAAAATTTCATTGACCAATTTAAACCTTCAATGGCTTAATAAACAGTAGCAATCAAACTATAATAAATATATAACATTATAGTATTGAACATCAATAAAATAGTCTATAATAATGTAAGAATTTTTTCTGGTCAAACCTGCTGGTTTGTTATAAATCAAATTTTAAGCTTTAACCCAATCTATTTTAAGATTTGATCTGACCTAATCTCAAAGCCCATATAAAAGCTTAGGGATAGTAATTTAGTTTTTGCATTTTTAATTATAATCTAATTACATGGAATTGGCTTTAAAATTGTGGTTCCAATTCCAAATGCACAATCAAACACCATAATTCTAATTCCAAATACCAATTCTAAAATATCAAATTGCATGCTCAATTTCACGTGCCAAAAGAAAAGTTGTTTTCTAAAAGGCTACGTATTACTAAATAAGTAAATAGTTGACTATAGTTCGAGTTGATATCCACTACTTGACAACTGGTAGATGTATATTTATTTAGATCCTGTAGAACTAATTTGTCTTCACAATCAAGTCACCATTGAAAGCATAATGAAGAATTGAAGAAATTTTGTACTTGGCGATTGTGTTTGTAAAAAAAAGATTGAGAATTCTGATGTACTTTTATCACCACAAAGATTTTCCACCTCCCAGGGATTGATGTATTGAGTGTCTGAGCCAAAATAATTGAGAAGTGAATCATTTCAAGATCTTTTGGAGACATGACAAGTACCAGAATGTTTGCGTTCCACAATAAGTAGGAAGATTACGTATCTAGTGGGGACATATAAATTTCCTCATACCAGTGTTGGTAATTAGTGTGTTCACACAAGATGAGGGGGTGGCCAGAAATAAGGTTAATTTGTCATCCCTTGATGGCTCTAACAAGATCCAATGGCAACAATGATACTGTAAAACTAATAAGAAAAACAAAATCGATCCCATGTGATAGATACCGAATAATATAAGAAAATCAAAAATAAAATTATTAAATTATTCTTTTAAGTTGTTTTTTGAGTTAAAAATTAATCTTTTAAGTTTTTTTTTTAAGAGTTTAATGGGTATGCACCGTCGGTGTAAAGTTTTTTACACCATCGGTTTATCATCCACCACTCATCTGTTTTACTTTTAATCAAGAGTCAATGCTCAACAACACATGAATGGTGGATGATGTATTGACGGTGTAAAAATGCTTTACACTGTCGGTGCACCGTCCATTTTCTCTTTTTGTCAATATATTATGTTAGTTGTTGTTATCTAATAAATATGTTATTTTCGTTAATTTTTTTTGTTAATTGACACATGATATACTATAATTTTTTTAAATGATTAAACTATTTTTTAATATGTTTCACCATTCGTTAAGTAACGCAAAAGATAAAATAAATATAATGACGTACGTATTGGTTGGTCCACTATAACTTAAAATATTTATTCGAAAAAAATAAACTTAAAATACTTATTTTTAACTTAAAAATAACTTAAGTAATGAATCTAATAGTTTTGCCAAAATCAAATATTTTACTCGTATTAACTAAAGAGAAAAGGATGACATAACTAAGTGACTTAGATAGTTAGACTCGTATTAATAGAATGTATTTATTTGCTGTGTATATGAAGAGCTGCAATTTAGATAGGGTTAAGATAGGTTATTATGATAGCCATATAAATATTCTGATTTAAGGGAGCTGAGGTTGTGTTATGATAGAGTAGTAGTTTAATGTTATATCGGTAATTAGTTATGGATCGATGGTCAAAAATTATTCCTTTGTTCCTTGTTATAAGTCATTCTTATTTAATTTATACATATTAAAAAAAACAAATTATTATTTTCATATTTATAAAAAAAATATGTTAACATTCCAAAGTTATCCTTTTTTTTAAATGGAATAAAGTTACTTTTATTTAAAACTTTAAAATTAATTTCGTTCTTTTTTCTCTTTATTGTAATTATTATTATTATATTACCCTATGAAATTATGAGGGGTATGTTTGATATAAACTCTTTATATTATTTAAATATTCTAAAACTCATAACTTATAATTAAAAAAAAACCTTCAAATATGTAACTTATAATAAGAAACAGAATGACATAAAGTGGGTCCAGTGCAGAATAATAATCCAAAGGAGCAGTAATTTAAGAGAACATGAATCGATGTTATATATACAACCAGACGAGACAATTCTACAATAATTTTTTGGTTTAACAAAGTACTGATATTTTGTTTTATAAATATGAAAATTGCTGTAAAAGTTATTGCATCCGGCCATACAAATTAAATATCATTTTTATTCGGATGGGGAATCACCTAGTAGACAAGATAAGAGGATATGCTACAACTTTAGTAAGAACGACAAATGACGAGCATAAGAGAATCGAACTGTCTAACATGGAAAACTTCATTCCCTACACCCTATGCAATAGAAAGGAATTGAATTGAATGAAGATATTCATCTTCATATTATCTTTGTTCTGTCCCTGTGAATTCCCGCGCTTACTTCCTCAAAATGGATATATTGGCTATAAACCAAAGAAGTGTCCGAAGTGTTGAGTTCAACAAATTGACCGGCAATGATATATATATATATATATATATATATATATATATATATATATATATATATATATATATTATAAGCTAAGTGGCCGACTATGATATCTACTATGAGTGCAGTAATTATTTGGAAGTGTTGGAACATTTTGGTTTGGATTTCTATTAATTAGTGTGCTTTGTTTTAATAAAAACAGGTTAAATGGATAACCTATGATATTTTCCCTTCATACTTATATGATTATTGATCCATTTATCATATCTGGTGTTTTTTATAACAATAATATTACGTGTATATCCAAAAGTAACATTTGGATTTACATCCGCTTATATACTCAGATATCAATTTTAAATGTACATATAACATTATTTGTTTTATAAACAAACTAAGGCAAGATCCCACTTGACTCTTAAGTCTTAACTTTAAGATCGCTCACTACTTCATTATTTCTTCATGTATACTCTAGAATACGCGCTTCCACAAATTAGTGATAATACTTTTATGTGATTATTATTCCTCTACTTTGATATGTTTATGGTGTTATAATTTCTAGTACACATCCTATAATTACTAAATGGTATTCCTACGAAACTTAACTTAAGGAAATCTAAGTGGATTGCCGTAGTGGAAATTGGCTGGATGTTTAGGGATTTCAGGGTTAAAAACTCGAGTCCCAGTGAGATAATAATTTTTGGGGATCGGAGGATCCATATCGCTGAGTCAAAGACTCACATAGTTCGCGGATCCGAGGTGAATTAGTTGGGCCACAAAAAATGTGAAGCCCAGACACCACCTAGTTTTTTTTTAAAAAAAAACTTAACTTAAGTTGAGGTAGAATTCAACTAGATGGATGAGTTTATGGTTATTAAATTTTCGAGTTAATTAGCTCTTGAATTTTTATAAATTTACGTTTTTAAGTCACAAAAATGGATTGACACTCATGTAAACTCTTTTTCGAGTTCAAGTAAACTTTAATAAAATTAATAAACTCCCGATTTGACTCTCGAGTATTCAAGTCTATATTTATATTAGATATTGATTTGGTCTCAAAAAGTAATTTTTTTTATTATTGTCTGATATTTATATTGTAATATATAATAGATTTATTTTGTATTATTGAATCCCACTATAAAATAAAGTAAATGATCGACTAAAAATCATTTAACAGTTGAAGCCAATATTGAGTTATTATTATTATACTTTATATTTTTATTTGCTTTATTATAATATTTGAAATTTTAAAAGTATTTTTTAATAAGACTTTTAAGCAGGCCCGGTCCTAACCTATCTTGGGCCCTAGGGCGAAATTTTTTTGGGGCCCTATTAAAAAAATTTATTAAAAATAAATCAATTAAAACAGTATATATTTATATATTTAATTAATTAAAACAATGATAACAATCAATAATAAAAATATGTATTATATAAAATAAAGTTGAAATAAAATAAAAAAATTTATTAATTAAATAGGTAATTAAAATTGTTTTCATGTTACTTCTTCCGTCTTTGTATATAATATCATTTTGGTTGAATTCACGTTCATTACTAAAGTTGGTTAATTTAGTTAATTGTATTAAAAATGTGAACATTTTATATGTTTTTTTTTTTCCAAAACTATACTTATAAGTATTATTGAGAATCTAAAAATTGTTGAGTAAATATGGATGTTTGTGGAAAAAAGTACCTAATTGTCATTGAAAATTTGTATTAGGTCTTATAAATAAGAACAAAATAAAATTCTCGAAATGATGTTATATTTAGGGACAAAGGGAGTAAGTTTTAAAAATAAAGTTCATAAGTTAACCTATTTATAAGTCAAGTGAGCAAATAAAAAAATAAATTAAAATATTATACTAAACTATTAATAATTGAAAGATAAAAAATATGCAATTATTAATTTTTTTTAAGTATAAGTACTATTAAAATAATTTGGTTTAGATAATATTTAAAAAAAATTAAATTTTGAAATAATTTGGTTTAGATAATATTTAATTACTTATTTATGTGATTTTTGTTTAATTTTTAATTTTATTATGTATCTATTTAAATTTATATTTTATGAAAATTAGGATAAATAGACTCAATTACTCAAACAAATCCAACCTGAAATTCTAAGTATGGATTGGGTTGTTCGGTTTTTCCACTCAAATATAAAGCAATCTGACCCAATCCAACTTAATCTATTTATGTTGAGTTGAGTGCTAAACCTATTCCAAAACCTGTAACACCCCTCAATTTCCTCGCATGGTTTTAAATTTTAAAAAGAGATTATTTTTGAGAAAAGTATTTTTCAAAGAGTAATTTTCTTAAATAAGTCTTTTAATCCCTGTTTTCCAAGTGGTAAATGAAATAAAGTTATGAATTGTGAAATTTATTTTGAAAAGGTGAATTTCTTTTAGCAAGGAATTGTTTTATGAAAATGTGTTTTGTTGTGCTTGAATATTTTTGGGTGCAATTATAATTTCTATGCATGAGTAATTTTATTGTTTTCTATATGTGCATGTACGGTTTTTACATGCGTGTATGCTTAGGATTTAATTAGTGAATGAATGTATGTGTTAGAAGGATATGTGTAGGAGCTAGGCGTGAAAATAAGTGAATGTATGCATGAATGTGTATGGTATATGTGTGTGGAATTATGATGCAAATGCATGAATGTAGGTGTAGGTGTGTAACGTGTAAGTGTGCATGTAAAGGAGGGTGTGCATGAAAGTGAGTATGTGTAAATATGTGTGTGTGCCGCGTGTGTGAGTGAGTGTAGAAAAGCCTAGGATTTTCCCCTAAGTGTGGAGGGCAAGTAACTAAATACCAACTAGTTCCTAACTAAACCCTAACCAAGAGGTAGAAACCCTAACTAGATCAAAGGAGGACCAAAAAGTCAACAACCTAGGATGAACCCTAAGCCCTTATGTCTCCCACTTTGTCTCCTTGAGGAATACTAACCTCCACCCATGCAATTTTAGAGGAAGCCGAAATTACCCCTCTTTCTTGAGCCTTGGCCGAATTGCATGAAGGCTAAAATGGGAAGCCATGAATTTTTATATAAGCCTTGGCCTTAGCTTTGTTTCACCCATTCACTCTTCATTTCTTCACTTCCTTCGTCTAAACACCAACACAAACACGTGTTCTAAGAGCTCCTCAAACTCTTAGACAAAGAATTAGAGAATAGAGAGAAAAAAGAAGAGGAAAGCCGTGAGCTAGGAGGGAGAAGAAGGAGAGTCCAAAGCCAAAAACTTAGGAATCCTTGAAGATAAGACCTTTTCTTTTTGGTATAAACCGAAGACCTAGAAAGTTTAGAATTAGTTCTTGATCTTGTAATTTTATTTTCTTCCTTTGCATGTTTAATTTTATGCACTTATGTGTAATATCTCTTTTAACCATGGACTTTTTAGACCTTGATTAATTTATAATAAGTGTAAATTATGAGTCGGTTGGAGATGTTTAGGATAGATCTTAATGTTTTTCATAGTTGATCTTTGTGTTCTTGAGTCAAATCTTTTAGATCTAAAGTTTTGTTTATGATCCTTGTGAGTTTAAAGTAATTCTCTTTGCATGTTTGATTTTTATACTTGAAACCGTGAAGTATGACATGTTTAAGTGTTTATTTGATATTGCATGTTGTTTATGTTTGATTTTTCATGATTAAAACCATAGATCCTTGAGTGTTTATGTGTTTATTTGTTTAATCAATGATGGATCTAAAATTGTTTCTTGATTTTTGGTCTTGCATGTTGTTTGCAAATGATTTTCATGATTTTGAATCCTTGCATGTTTCGGTTTTAATTTAATCTTGATGAAAAGCTTTAATTTGTGTTTGATCTTTGATTTTTGTGTTGATCTTGACTTTGTTTTAAATTTTGTAAATGATTTTTGAATAAAAGCCTTTGCATTTCTTTAAGTGTGCCTCGGTTTTGACCTCTTTTCCATCTAAAATGATTTTGTTCCCTATTTGTGTTCTCATGTTTGAATTCATGACTTGACCTACATGAATGATGTGCATGCATGTAAGTGTTTAACCTTTAAAAAGTTATTTTTATGATTCCTTGGAAAATAAATTGAAAATGTTTATGTTGATCTATGATTTTTATCTATTTTGTTGGAAAAGCATTATACTTGATCTTGCATGTTAGTTTTCATGAAAAAGACCTTGTTTTCTTTTGTGTATGTCTCGGTTTTAGAGGAAAACTAGGGAGATAAGCTTTCAATTAATTCTCTTTGCATTAACATGAATTAAGTGATGATTTTATGCATATGGTAATCGGTCATGTCTAATTTAAGGTTCATGCTTTTCTTTTTTTGAGAACTTGTTATATGCTCTATGTTCTTGTATGATTATGATTGGATTTAAAAATGAATTAAAGTTTGATTATTTTTCCTAGTTGTAGCTCACGGGTTTGTTAATAAAAAAAAGAAAAATAATTGTGTGGTTTTGTATATTTGATGATGCATGAATTTGGTTTTCAATTGTGCAAAGTGTTTCGGTTAGTATTCTTTTTTCATAATGCTAGGCTAAGTGGGTTTGAGAAATAGTTGTGTGTTTAAGTGAAATCATGAATGTGTGTATTCGGTTTTGTGATTTTAAGTATGCTTAAGTGCTTTTGTTCTATAAAAATGAATTGTTTTTGAAATATATTATGTGATTGAGAGATTGAATTAAGTGTTTGATTGGTGAAATGTTTATTTGGAAATGAATGTTTAATTTAATAATTGATTAATTGTTTATGTGCTTTGATTTATCAAAGTATGTATTGACCGTGTGTGTGTATGCTTGATTTAGAAATTTATTTGGTTTGATTTATTTGAGTTTGTGAAATTATGTTTGTGATTTGTTGAGTTTTCAAAATGTTAATATTGATCTAAAGAGTTTTGAAACAAAAGGAGTTTTTACGATGTTTTCGGGTTTTATAAAATTGATTTTTGTAAAGTATTTCTTTGCTGTCCACCTTTATTTAAAATTGTTTTCTTGATTTCTAAATTGTGTTTACGAGAATCAAGGTTTGGTTTTCAAAAGGTAATTGATTTTAAGAAAACCCGGATTGAAACCGGTGAATTTCTCGGTGTTTTTGAAATCGGTTAAGGTGTTATCCAAGACGAACCAGCCACCTAACCATTTGATTTAAATTGTTTTATTTGGTGTTTACAAAATGATTTTGGAATGTTTAAAGAACTAAGAAATGTTTAAGTTATTTTAAGAAAATGATTATGTTTTTCCAACGAGGAATGGAAAAGAATTTTCTTAGGGAAGGTTTTTAATGAAAATGTGTTTTAATTAATCCGAGGAATGTTACAGACGAGGGATTAAGGCAGTGGCAGCAACCAAAGTCAGAGAGGAGACTGTGTTCATCTAATCGCTGGACCTCAGGTGAGAGAGTAGCTTTCCTAAGACACCGTGGTAGTAGGTGTTGTATTGAGACGTTCCGTATCAGCTCAAAGATCGGAACTTAGTGGTTTTGCGTCAGTAGTATAGTGGCAATTGTGTGTTTTGTGTGGCCACTTATACGAATAGGACAAAGACCACATTATTGTGTGTGTGATGTGTGATGATGTGTTGATTATGTTTGTTTATTCATGTGGATATTGAATTGTTGGTGTGAATTAATATTGATAATGATGGTAAAAGAGATTAAAAGTAAAAGACACCAAGAGAAGAGATAATTCCTATTGGGCTTAAGTCCTTGTGGAACAAGGCAGCCTTACCCTGAGAAGACATTGAGAGTGGAGATAATGCTAAGAGACGGTGAGATGCGATTGAAATTGTGTAACGATGTGTGTGAGTGAGCCAGAGCGAGGAAAGAAAGTTGAGGTGATATTGAAAGTGCAATGTGATGGGAGAGTGAGGTGTGAATCTTTTGGTTTTGTTTTCTTGGATTGAGACTGGTCTGAGTTGAGCTTGCTCCTCCACTAGCTCTCAAAAAGAGAAAGTTTTGTGAAAACTTTTGAAATGAAATTTTTGAAAAGGTTTTCGAAAATGGGATTTTGGGAAGGACTTATAAAAAGAATTTTTGAAAAGAGTTTGCGAACGGAATTTTTGAAAAGAAATTTTGAAAGGGGTTCCCAAAAGTGAGATTTTTGGAAAGAGCTTTGAAATTTTGAAAAGGGTTCCCAAAATGAGAAAAAATTTTCCAAATAGATTTTCTGAAAGAGATTGTGAAAAAGAGATTTTTGAAAGGAATTTTGAAAGGAGATGTGAAATGAGATTTTGCTATAGAAAGAGAGATTGTTATGAAAAGGTTGTTTGGAGAGAAGTTGTGATGAGATTCAATTGTGGTTGTGATTCCGCTTTGTGCTAAGTTTGAGTTATGAAAAGTGATGCAAAGTTAGCGGTCAGGACTCATTGAAGGGATGTACGAAGGGTGAGCTGACCATTAGGTTATTAAAGATAAAAGCTTTTAAAAGACATTAACAGCGAACGCGGTGAGGTATGAGAGTTAACCCGAAGTAGTGGAGAGGAAGGAACGATAAGTATCTGCTAATACTTAGGACGAGATTGCATTAGGGGAGGATGATGACGGTGATACGTCAAGAAGTCTAGAGTACTTTTCTAGGCGGAACAATTCCACAAGTGGCGCACTAACGTGGTGGGGACTGGGTCTAATGCCGTGGCAAGTTTCGCATGATCAGCTAGAATTAGTACTGTCGCCCCCTAGATTGCAAATCGAGAACAGTGAGAGGAACTGGAGTGGGGCATTGTGTTTGCCGCTAAGAGCGTGCCTTGTTATATATGATATTATTTGAGGCTGGGCCTCCTGGTCAGGGACCATTTGTTGTGTGACAGCTGTCGTGCCCGCACGGTAAAGGTTCTGTACTCCTGTTTGCTTCCGACTAGGTGGATGAATACCGAGGAGATGTAGCCTTGAGATGTGAGTGCTAACTACGAACGGACGCGTGCCTCGATGATTCTTCAATTCCCCTTAATCATCGATGGTTATAATTTAATAAGACTTGATAAGAAAATAAGTATAATTCAGAAAAAGTAAAGTTTGTGAAAGGTTGATGATAAGATGGAAAGTGTGAAAGAAGGGAGAGCTGAACCCCCCCTTGAGAAGGGAAAGGAAAGAATTGAAAGTTTGGATGTGAGAATGAGAAAGGAATTGAGAATGAAAGATGTTGATAATGAGAGAACTAATAATAATAAGATGATAATGAATTGTGATGTTATGTTTGAGTGTTGTGTTGTGTGTGCCTTGTTGTACTGTGTGTGTTTGTCTTGATATTCCGCCTGCGATAAATCCACAACGTCGACGACTTGTCGTTCGGTTCGCTAACTCTCTCCTGCCCGTTGGTATATCGGTGCTTCTGATATTCCAACGCGCAGATGGATTATTGTATGGAGATCTCAACCTGGATGAAGCATGGATGTGGCTGGAGACGTACCCCATCTGGCTGGGTATGGACTGGTGAGTCGCAGATTGTGATTCCGGACCCTGAGCATCGACTATGTGGAGCTGACTTAGGACCACTGCTAGGACAAGTTTCTGTCCGAGGATATGGAGACTATGAAGAGAAGCTGCGCTGTGAAGCTCTGAGGAATTTTTCTGCACTGACAAGGCTGCAATGGGTGCCAAAGAATCGTGGGCAAGCTGCAACTGGGATGGCTTCATCTTCTGGTGTTAAGCAAGGACGTAAGAAGGAGGATCATGAGCTGCACCCTATAGTTTTTATTAGGAAGAGCCAGAGGTAGGGTAGATTATTTTAAAGTTGTTTGTAAGTGTGAAACAAAGGACTCTCTTAGCAATGTATCACTCTGGTAACTGTGCCCTACTTTTATTTTGTGAACTGGCCAAACTTTTGTTTTGATAAGAAACATAAACTCGTTTTGAAAGATGTGGAAGTAGGTTTTACGTAACGGCCCGGTTTTCAGGTAGGTGCGTGAACGTGCACCCACATCGTTTTATAAAAAAAAAAAATTGGCCTCATATTTAGCAACCTTTATTATAAACGATGATTATTTTCGGGTGGTGAAAATCGGGGCATTACAAAACCGACCCAACCCAACTCGTTACGCTCGTCAACCCTTTGTTCACCTTATCATTAAACACAACAGAAATTCATTCACAACTCAGAAACCATTGAAAGAAACAAAAAGGAAGGAAAGCCAAACCCTTAACTTAGAAGCCATTGAGGATAAATTTTGTGAATCGAGGCTTGGTGTATGCGATTAGGGGTTAGGGTTTGTGATATGTGGAAGCATTTTATGATTCAAACAAGTATGAGGATGTGAGATTTTTTATTTGGGGCTTTAGATTTTTCGATTTTGAAAAAGGTTGAAAATGATGTTTTTGCAATTGGATGAGGGATATATGTGATTAAAGCCTTTGGATTAGGTGTTAAATCATAAACATGTTGGATAAGGTGAGGTAGATTGGCTCATGAGATAAGGCGTTAGTCATTGTGACAATTAAGAACCCACATGGATTCCTCGATCGTCCACCACAAAAAAACGGGCAAGTTGCGACGGTTATGGAGGTCTTTTGCAGCGGTTTTAACCGTCGCAAGATATATTTGCGGCGGTTCTATAACTCACGTAGAACTGACTGTCGGGAATCATATTTTGCAGCGGTTATGACAACGGTTGTAGAATTTTGACGCAAAATTTGCGGCGGTTCAAAACCCCCGCAAATTGCAAATATGAAATTCCATTAAAAACAGTTACGACAGTTATAACCGTCGCAAGATGCCTATATATTTTTATTAAACAATTGCGACCGTTATAACCGTCGCAAGATGCCTATATATTTTTTATAAAACAATTGCGACAGTTTATAACCGCCGCAAGATGCCTCTTTATATTATGAAAACAATTGCGACAGTTTTAACTGCCGCAAGATGCCTATTTCTATTTCCAAGTTATTTCAGCTGTATCTCTTCACTTAATGAAGTCATCAAAATGAGAGTGGAAAAAAAAACGGCTTTACAAGGAAACTAAAGTACACCTAGCTTTTGCAAAGAGGAAAAGGAAAAAAAAATTAAAGAAAACTCTCTCAACCTACAGCATGCATGGTACATATTCAGTAAACTAAAAAAGAAATCTCATACACATATTGATAATTTTCCTTAGCATATATGCCTTTCATATTTAAACTGAATAATATGCACCATTGGCCCTCATCCCCAAAACAAGAGCAGGTTTCCCTCTATATTATGAAGCATTTATTGCTTAGGTATGTAACGATCATAACCATAAAGGATTAGAATCTTACAAATAATAGAGGTTGATTATTCAAGCTAAAAATGGTAAACATTATTCCTTGGCAAACATCTGTTATTACTTATCTATTTTGATACATCAACACCACCCACAAAAACAGTAACCAAACCTTGCAGGTCCGATCCTCTGAAGCTGACACTATAATTGCATTAGCCCCTCCATTGCCAATCACAACATCAGTTACAGGCAGGGAGTTCTGTGAAAAACTATGCATATAAAGATTACTTGCTTCCTGACTTTTCAAATCATCAAATATCCTGATACAATGAATCATGAAATGCAGAGTAGTTAGCACAGCTAGTAACCAAGCAGAATATTATCCTAAGAGATAAGAACTTGATACAGGTAAAATAATGAGACAAGATGAGTGTCAAGTACATGAAGAGAGACCAAACTCTAACACAGCCATCTTCAGAACCAGTTATCAGCAATGAGTCATCTTCAGAAAATACCAGGCAAGTAACAGGTCTATAATGAGCATGCCACTTCTTAAGCAATCTGCCAGTATCAACCTTCCAAGTAATGCATGAAACTCAGTACAGTACAGTAAACAACAATAGAGAAACTAAGTCACTTTCAATTCATTATTCTGCACTACCTAACAACAATAATAACTAAGTCTTTTCTTACTAGGTGAGATCAGCTACAAGAATCAAACAAAGCCACAATGTTCTATCTTTTATTACAGGAAGTAAACAAGTTTAGGTGTCATTTTGCTTGGTAAGATGGTAACAAAATTATTAAAAAATGTAGGCTTAAGCTATCTAGTCAGCGGTATTCTACTTTAAAAGAGAAAAATTAAATACAATAACCAAATGTCATTAGGAAACAATGGCACAAGCCTAACAATGGCAAACCATCAAAAACATATAGAAAACAGTCAAGAAGTACCTCACATTGCTATTAGAACTTGAAGGCTATGAAGCCCTTGTCCCATCCCTGAGTTCCTGCAAAATGGACTCAGAAATTTACAAGCTTAGATTCAAAAAGACTTGATTCTCTTGATAACCCTACAGCAAGCACTATCTTTATGTAATATTAAATTCTAGACAAATTAGAAAGATATACCTTAAAACTCGAAGTATCCTCTGAAATGTCTGCACACACTGCAAGGTTTCAAGGTTCCAGAACTGAGATAGCAACCAGTTAGAGCCTGCAAATCAAATCAGCAAATCAAAACCTTCAATAACATTGCTCTTAAAGAGTCTTAATAAGCAAAGAACCATAAAAGGATTAGATGCTTATGACAGTTTTATGATACATATGAATACTTACTCTTATTGTGTTGTCCATTGAGTCAAAGTAGAGTCTATTAGCTCCAACAACTAATGAAACAACACCATGGGAATGACCTGTAAGAGATGCAGTTGGCAGTTAAATTAAACTTCCAAATTGAAATCTGAGAACAGTACCTAATATTTTAGAGAGTCATGTTGTTGTAGTGTCACAGAAATATGTATAATTACATAAAGATATTTGAATTCATGAATCTCCCAGCATATCACAAGTAAAAAGGAAGAGCAGGACAAAAGATCTCTATATTCTATAATGTTGTAGCAATTGAAATGTCTGCCACCAAAAGACATAAACTGATAAACTTACCTCCTTGGAAAATTGGATGATAGAAAAAAAAAAGATTGTAGAAATATCTTCTTGTGATGTCAGTTGAGTAATGCAATTCAATGATAATCAATAAAGCATATAAAAACGTTGTGCTGGAAAGCTACTCAATTTGAATCGAAAATTAGTTTCTTTCTTAGGAGCCCTTTTAACTGCTTCACGTTGCTGCTTTGCTTCATGTATTCTCATAACTTGAGATGGCAAAAAAAAAGTATGCTCCTTTGTCATACCTGTCAGAAGTCCAAAATTCGGAATGAGGTGTTTGATTTCTTCTTATCATTCACATTAAACAATGAACCGGTAAAGTAATAAAGTGTTCAATTTCTTATTATGATTCACATGTTGCTAAGAAAGTTGTTAGTTATATTCAAGTCCAATTAACTAAGCAAACATAGAAAACAAAACAAAGGAGCTTCAGAACAGGTTGAAGAACAAATATATTTAAAGAAGTCAATTCAGTACCCTGTCCAATTAATAAGTGGCACCAACATTGGCATGTATGAGATGACCATGTGCCTGGCATGTTAGTGTAATCACAGTTTGGTGTTAGCAACAGGGTCAGAAAATATTGAATTTATGCATGTACTAGAAAATATGCTGCTAGAAATACAAAATATTTGTCACAACAAATGTGTCTAAACTACTTTAAAAATGAGCATACAACTTCAAGTACAAACAATGGCCATATTTGAACCATCTTGGTTCTGATTTATGCAGAGGCATGCTTGAATTTGCAGAAGGACGCCCCCTAGGAAAGTCGGGCTTGCGCTGGCTGAAAATATTAATTTTATTATTAATTTTTTTATTAATTTTATTAATTTTTTTTCTTCCTACAAACCTATAAATTATTCAGAACTTGGATGATTTGTGGGTAGGTGTGCATCCAAATCCAATTCCTCCACTCCATGTAATTGTATTTTACCTTTCTCTCTTAGCATCTTAATGATTCAATAAAACTTTGCTTACATCAGATTGGATTGCAAACCTAAAGAAATCAAAGCACTTATAAAGGAAATGGATGAGAACCTGATGGTAATTAGTATTCTCCTTCTTGTCGCCACCGTCTTCAGTCACCGTCTTCAATAGAGTTACGTTCAGTCCTTGAGAAGCCTACTTGTTCTTCTTCTGCTTCCAATGCCGACGATGACGATCGCTCTCCCTGATTTTTAAGCAAAGGAGTGGCAAGTAAGATGTAGCTTCCTCAAAAGAGAATGAGTAAATCCAAATGACTGAACTTATGAACAAATGACTGGTTTGGGCATTTTGTCAAGTACTTTAGATGCATTCAAATTAAGTCTAAATTAGAGGAAAATAACAACATATATTAGTCACCATTTTAGAATTGAAACCCTAAAGCACAAACTCTAGGACCTAAAACCAGAAATTGAATCACCTAAAATCAGCAATTGAATCAAATTTTGAAACCCTAAAACTCAAAAATGCAATCAATTAAACTCATACTTCAATCAATTAAAAGCATAATAAAATAGTCATCTTCATCGTGAATAAAATCTAAATAAATGCTTGAATACAAGAGGAATGAAGGGAAGACATACCGAAGGTGAAGTAATAGACGAAGCTGGAACCGGATCGGAGCTTAAGTACAAAGATGATGGAAGCTGCAACCAGCAGAGCTTGAAGGAGACGAAGGTGAAGACCGGTTAGAACAAGAGAACGAAGGGGAAGATTGGTTAGAACGAGAGAACGAAGGTGAAGCGGTCCTTATCGGAGAGAATGAACACTGAGTTTTGAAGCTGATTGGTGTACGTGCGAGTGTACGTGAGATGTTGCAACTTGCGACGGTTTAAAGAACCGACACAAAATCAGGCTCTCAATCAACCACCGACGGCGGGTTGGAGAACCGCCGCAAATTCTCTGCCACAAACAACACCTTTTCTTGTGGCGGTCACGAATCACTAGCGATGAAAAAACTAGAAACTAAAGTGACACAAATTTTTATATATCCGAAACTAATTTATAATTTTACTAATAATATTAAGAACCAATTTATTCGAAGACTATAAAGTCAGTCATCACAAAATTGATTATTTACTCATTAAATTAAGAATACGGTCTATATATTATTAGAGTTAAAGCGCCTAGTTTATTTATTTTTTAATGGGTGACATACACTTATTTGTGTTTATTTCAATGTCAACAGAAGTATTGTGGTAGTATTTCTTATACCATACGGTATCAATAAAATTCATTGTTTGCTGAGAAAAAAATTATACATCTTATAAAACCCTTTAGGAAGGTCATGCAATATGGCTTCCAACAATTTCATAATAGAAATCTCAACTGAAATTGTTACAATCCATAGCTTTTTTGTTACAAGCAGCATAAAATTTCTGCACGTTCCCTAAGGTACATTATGTCATTTTAAAAACACTCACCCACGCACAAAAACAGACACAAAGTATCGTAACACTTTAATCAGAGAACCTTCCCCTTGACCAAATATTCCATCTCATTATTAGAACTTTCTCTTTATTCTTTTGCAACCATTTTCATTAGGACCATACTAGATATGCTATATGCTTTATCTTCTCCCTTAAAGTTTCAAAATTCCTGGTTCCTTGCTCTGGAATAAGTTAAGACTGCGTGATCTTCATTCATTACCCGGGTTAATGCACAAATCAATCCCGTAAAATAAACCAATTACTCATAATACTCAAGAAAACACAGATACCACACAAAACACACAGATAAATTAAAGTAATACACAAAACCAGTTACACGGCAAAACTTAATATTAAACCTTTTTTTGGAATAAGACAAAATTTCTTTCGAAAAAAAATACAAGAAATACTCCTCAACTTAATATTAAACCTAATAGAATATGGTTAGAACTAAAAAGTGTCTGTCTCAAGATTTTAAATTTGGACCTACGATCATTGCACATACATGAAACGCCATAGTGTGTAAGGTATATTGAAATAAAGTCGCGAAAGTGCAATCGCAATTGCAACCACATTTGCATGTGATAATCCATAAAATCAAGGTTTTGGTATGTCTCCAAAATCACGACTGCGACCTCCACCGCATCCAACACAGACACAGCTATTGAAGTGTCTACCCTAATGAGAATAATTACTCTTGAACAAATAGGTGCCCAACCTTTCAACTGGTATTGAAGGACCACAGAGAAAGAGAATCTTCCAGCAAGAGTGGAAGAGTCCATATGTATCTTACTTTGTACTCGAGATAGAATGGGTGATAAGATTCTATAAATTGGTGACGAGGTAGATCTTCAACCATCTCTTTTTCTCCATTTGAGATTCCTTGAATTGAAAATTTAATTTTGATGCTTTTTTTTTTTTTTCAATCTCGCTTATCGGTCCATCGTAACAATCTAAAAATATACTTCCTCTCCTATTATATACTCCTTCTCTTTCACATTATCTGTCACTTTAACCTTTTCAGCTTATTCCAAATTATTTGTCGCTTTAGGAATTCGATGATGTATTAATTGATTTTTTGTCACTTTAACATTGCATTTAATGTGTTGAAATATGTAAAATGAGTGATGATTAATGTATTTTGAGAATATATATTATAGTAAAGTTATCTAATACTAATTCTCTTGAAAATTGAAGTATTAAATTATTTTCTTAATCCGTGTGAAATTTCTAAAAGTGACAGTTAAATTGGAACGGATGGAGTAGTACATAGAGCATTATTTTGGTAGATTTTTTTTTTCCTTTTTTAAAGTCATTTTATAATATTTAGGTAGCATCAAAAAGTTTATTCCAAATACACTCTACATAATTTCATAGGGGTGATAAGATAATAATTATAATAAAAAATAAATAAATAAAGTTTTAAATTGAGATAACTTTGAAATGACAACATATTTTTTTGATAAAGTTAAGAGTAATAGTTAATTTTTTTAATCTATGTGAATTATGTAAAAGTTATTTATAATAACCACTACTAGAAATTTGTTTTTTAGTGACCGCAAATTTCGGTCACTAAATAGTGATTTTCGGTCACTAAAACTGTTAGTGACCGAATACCCGCAGTCACTATAAGTGGCGTCACAAACTATTTAGTGACCGAAAACAAATTCCGTCACTAATTGGTGACCGAATAATTCAGTCACTACCAAATAAAATTCCGTCACTAAATTGGTGACCAAAATGGAACCGATTTAGTGACGAATTTATTTGATTTAGTGACCGCAATAATCCGTCACTATTAGTGACCGCATCAGAACTATTTGATTTAGTGACCGCAATAATCCGCCACTATTAGTGACGGAAATGTTCGGTCACTAATTATTGACAGATTTACGAATTTTAGTGACTTGCCAGTTACTATTTCCGTCGGAAAATCTGTCCAAAATGGCCTAAAAATAGCTGGAATTTTAGCGACGGAAATTATTATTTAAAAAAAAAATAGAAATATTGAATAAAAGTAGTGTAAACCAATCCCAGCAGAAATTACTATTTTATTTCATACTTGAACTTGCTTTCATAATGCCATAGAAACATTATAAGAATCATTATTACATCAAAGACAAATATAATCCAACTTCCATCTATCACATTCCTCAAAATAGATGAAAATAAAATCAACTCTAGACCTAAGAAGACTACCGCAAAGCTTAGCACTATGGTGATGTTTATCTGCCATATAAGAAGCATAACCCCTAGCAAAGCTTAGAATTACGGTGATGTTTATCTGCCATATAAGAAGCATAACCCCTAGCTCATCGATGCCTGAAAAAGGACAAAGGAACAAACTAAAAACAAATACATTTTATAGTTTACCTATACGTGGATGATAAATTTCACAAATTAACGGTGGAGATAGAAGTAAAGAAATTCAAAAAAATTCATTACCATATGCATTTCCAATCTAAAGTAGAATGAGCACAAATTGAGCACGAGCACCTGACATGCATAGAAAACCATGCCCAACCCAAAGTAGAACGAGCACAAACTCCTCCTTAGTCGAATTGCTCATCTATATTAACATCACATTCAACCAAATCATGATAAGAATTTAAGATAGAAAAAATTAAATGTAGGAGACATAGGTGCATCTTATATTTACAGGTCTCAATTTTATCATCTTAGCAAGTGAATTGTGAGTGAAGAGGATTTTCTTTCACATTTTCAACCAAACACTGCTTTGTAAAATAGCAGTAAGAGTTTGGAGTGTATGGTCCTTGCTCTAGTCTACCCTTTGGAATAATGACCAGGCATCACCCAAGCACAATCTTGGAAACATACAATGTATGATATCTATTAAGAAACCTGAACAAAGATTTTTTATGATATAAAATTGAATGAATCTTCAGTCTGATTGAAAGAGTAAAAGACGAGGAATAGTGGGTTTCTTTATTGAATATAACTCTCAGCCTCAGAGTTTAAGAATGGAGTACCCAAAAGTGTGGAATAAAAAATAATACCTTGTACACCTCAAGATTTTAACAATCTTTTAGTCTCTCCTACCAAATTCCAACTAACCAACTCAATGTCTATTTCCCTCTCTCCTTTCTCCTCTTTATATCACTTTCCTAACTAACAAGCTAAAATCACCTCTAACAGATTCAATAATGCTACAATTCAGTCATATTCTGCTACTTCTACTAATATAAATGAGATGTATTCATTTAAACTAAATTCTTCTGCATCTTATCAGCAAGTAATTGTCTTAAAAGACATTGAAGAAGTACTTACTGCTTGATCACCTTGCTTGTAGTGTTCAACAGATCTTGAAGCAAATCCATCTAATACTTGGCACCAAGATTCATTGTTTAACCATCTAATCACAAAAGATCAAAAGAGATGCACAATAAAAGTTTTTGTGATACTACATACCAAATGAAAAAGAAAAAAAAGAAAAGGAAAGGAAAAAAAAACACTTCAAAAGTAGGATTGGAAGCAAAAGTAGTCTCTCACATCTGATAACAGTAAACAAATTAGGAATTTAGGATAACATGCAGATTACTCCCTAGACTGCAAACAACAAAGATGATTAACACTTGCTTCGGTAGGAACCAAGTTGAAACCAGCACACCAATTAGTAGGAACCAAGTTGAAATCACAGAATAGAAAAGCAAAGAGTACTTTTCAGCAAACACCATAAGCCATCAGTGAACATCACCTTCCTATCCTTTCTTATAAGATCAATTCAATATTGAATCCAAAAAGCAATGATAAATAAAAAAAAAAGAAAACTTTTGTTGTATTTATAACTTGTGGCAAACAAAAAAATATTCACCTCTCCAAAGCCTCAACTTAGCTATTATACTTTTGCTAGCAATGCCAATAGGTCCCTCTGTACTGAAAGCTTTACCTGCATCAAAAAAATAATTCACATATCATGTATTCAGCATATAACAACAGAGCAGGTTATGTGCACTTAGTAATTAAGATCAGACATGGATTGAAATTTAATGGAAACTCACCATTTTCTATGCCTCAACAAACAAATGAAATTATCTTCCTAATAAAATAATTACTTCATTCCTTCACTTTAGGATGAGTATAAACTGTTCTATACAGATCAGCTCGAGTGGCAAACAACTTATGGATGGTAAGGTCTACAAAATAACACTGCCAAATGAAAGGGGCAATTAGAATATCCAATTGAAGTAAAAAGTATTAAAAAAATGTTTGAGAAATAACACTAACAATCCTTAGCACGATAACAAATCTCATCATCCAAAACCCTCATGGTCTCCAACAACCTGCAAGTGAATTACAATTTATGATGCTAGAAGTGATATATAACCTCTATAAGAAAACTTATCAAAACCAAGGTTGTTAAACTTAAGAGTTCAGATAAAAATGTGTAATCTTGGTAAATTTGATTCTTTTAGTTTGCATAACTCAAAAATAATTATTTATAAAATACATCCTGGTACCTAAACATAGTTTAATAGCTTATTCATAAATCATAATTGGTATTCAACATTCTAACTCCATAACATAGCAAATAAAAACATTTAAGTATAAACATAACTCAACTTGCTCATCTGTTATATTTAGTCAAGCACTTTGATTATTTTGTAACTTAATAAAACAAATAAAAATAATGGTGTAAACATAAAATTAGCTTTATAAACCCATTATATAATGAAAATCAGCTTTATAAACCCAATATATAATGTAGAACATACGTAACTCAACCCAATTGAAAAATAGCAATCAAGCCAACCTCACTAACACACACAACACCAAATCCATCCCTTGTAACTAATAATCAATCTATCTGGACACTTTGAAAACAAAAGCTTCCTAAGAAAATCATTCAATAGCACAAAACTTACAAGGGAACAAAAATAACTTTCACATAATAATAATAACAACATGTTCTCATAATTTAAGATGCATATATTGTTGGTGAGTGAAAACCCTAACATAATGACAATAATAGAGGAAAAAGGGGATAAATATCTTACCTAACGAGCTTAGCCTCAGCAACGACCACATCTGGGAGCAGCTCTATCTGTGTTCAAACGTTGGTGGTTAGGGCTCCAGGCAAACCACATGAATTTAAGATCCAAAATCAAGAGAGAACTTGTGCCGAACCTGAGTGAACTTGAGCTAGCCAGTAAATCAGGGAGAAAGAGGAACAACAATTACAAATATACGAAGAACAAACTAGCAGTCAATAATTGAATCAACTATGTTAGAACTCAAAAAGGCAACAAAAAAGGTAAACAAAAGAAGCAGCTATGACCGAGAGTGAGAAAGGAACTCACCGAAGAAATGAATGAAATCGAAGGTTGAAGCTTAAAGAGTGAGATGATTCTCGACGTACGGTGATGGGGGTTCTCGACGCCGCCGTGGGATGGGGAGAGAGTGAGAAGGGAGAGTGAGACGGGGGTTCTCGACGCCGCCGTTGCCGTGAGCCAAGGGTTCTCGATGAAGGAGGGTGAGAGTGAAGCCTTAACCAAGAAATTGACGATGACGATTTAGGGATTTAGGGATTTAGAGAGATTGATGAAGGAGAGAGGTGGCGGTGGTGGTGAAAGAGGGAGGTGGCGGTGGTGTGAGTTCGATCGATCTTCTGCTTCTGCTTCTGCTTGAGTTGAAAGAGGGAGTATAAGCTTCTAGTATATGCTTCTGCTTGAAAGTGAAAAAGAGTAGTAGCGGGAGTGGTGAAAAAAATTCCCGGTCTTTTCACGAAACAATAGGGATATTTTGTGACTGAAATTTTCGGTCACTATTTCAGTGACAATTTTTTTTTTCAATATTAGTCACTAAATCGGTTACTATTTGTGACCGTTTTCATTGCGGTCACTAAATCGGTCACTATTTGTGACCGTTTTCATTGCAGTCACTATATCGGTCACTATTTGTGACGGGTTTCCTTTTCGGTCACTATATCGGTCACTATTTGTGACCGTTTCAGTTTCGGTCACAAATTTGGATCACTAATTTAGGATTTTCTAGTAGTGAACGGACAGAGGAATTATATTTTTTTATTGAAAAACTAAATGTAAATTTTTTTTACTACTTTCAATACAAAAATTTTCATACTACAGTATAAAAATTAGGGTCTCGCTAGAAGTGCAATTGTTAAGATTACTAGAAAAAAAAATTTAATCATAACTCCACCATATTTTATCCCTCAGATATATATCTAAAAAACACATTTTCCAACAACATTTAAATATATTTGTATGCATAACTAGTACCCTAAAGACACTTAGTAACATTTTCCTAAAAATTATCATCAATTTTAAAGACTGTGATTAAGAAAAACTTAATTTTAGGATGGGATGCGGTTATTATTGGCACTTTTAAATACATATTCATACTAATCACTAATAAATCATACTTTTAATTTTTTATTTGGAGAAAATATTAATGGGTAATGCATTGACAGTGTAAAGTTTTTTATATCATCAGTGCATCATCCAACATTCATTCGTTTATGGTTGTTGAGTTTTAAATTAAAGTACAGTAATATAAATGTATAAATGAATGGTGGATGATGGACTGGTGGTGTAAAAATTTTTACACCGTCACTGCATATCCATTAGTTTTTTCTATTTGAGTTTAATATGTATGCATTGACAGTGTAAAGTTTTTGATACTGTCGATATATCATTAATCATTCATTTGGATTACTTTTATTTAGAAATCAATGACCAAAACCCTTACGATGATAAATAATGTGCTGACAATATAAAAAATATTTACTCTATCAACATATAAATTATTTTCTCTTTTTATTTTACATATACATTGACAGTGTATGTGCATGATTAATGATTACTCCCTCCGGTCCTATTTATAAGTCACATTCTTGAAGGATTCTTTGGTCCTATTTATAAGTCACTTTGTATTTTCTAGGAAGCATTTATTGTTATTTTCTCTTATTTGCCCTTTGCCCATTAATGTAAAGTAATACATTGTAAAATTCCCAATGCAAATTAAGAGGGTAAAACTGTAATGTTGAAGTATTTTTTTAAAGTTTTAAAAAATCTAACTACCCTCCTTAGTCCGTGTGATATGGTTAAGTATGCCCTATAAATAGGACCAGGGAGAGTATAAATTTTTTTTATAAGCATTAATGATTATTAATGAATAGTATCAATAGCCATTGAAGAATGTCGACATAGCCCCACCCCTAATTTTAAACCAATCATCATGGATAACCCCGTTACCATATATTTTGTGGCTCGGATCAAGAGTGGTCATGATCGATAGCTGCAACTTGAAAGTGAGACAAGATTCACTTTAGAAATTTCCTCTCTAGCTAGAAGTCTAGAACTAACTTATACTCCCTCTTGTCTTTGTTATTCAGTATACTTAATTGAATTACATATATTAAATAAAATAGTTTATTTTATTATTTTTAAGAGAAAATATTATAATATTACAATTTTACTTTTTCAATTTTTCTTGAAAAATTCACATTCAATATTGAATTAAAAAAAATATATGATCAAAGCATTTAATAAGGGCAAAAAAAAAATAAAAAATAAATGACCTATAATTAGGAGCAAAAAAATCTTCTATAAAATAACTTATACTCCCTCCGTTCACAAAAAAAAATATGTATTGTGTTTTAAGGTTATGGACGGGTTTTAAGAAATGATTAAATGATGTAAGGATTTGTTGTATTTTGACTATAATGTCTCTGTATAATCATTATTGAAAAGAGAGAAAGGTATTGAAAGTGAAAAAAAGAGTGTAATAAATATGAGTGTGTTTGGAAAAATGTAATTAACTATGTATTGAATTTATAAAACAACATGACTTATGAAACATAGTAGTACAAATGCCAAAACAAGAGGGAATAATAAAAATAGAATGAATTAAATGCGAAGAAAATAGTAATAAGTGCTCTAAAAGTATTGGTTAAATAAATAAAATAAGTGATTTTATGCAAAGAAAAGTCACATTTAACTTATTAAAAATGCAGAATTTGAATTTTCGATCAATGTTAACTTTATTGTTTTATATTCTTTAATAAATGTCATAAAATAACTAGTTAATAAGACCCTAATTATATTCCCTCCGTCCCTAAATATAAGATCATTTTGACACTTTTATTTTGTCCCTATTTAATTTATAAGACCATTTACCAATCTTCAATAATCATTAATTAATTTTTTTCCACAAATACCCCTATTTAATTAACATTTTTTAGATTCCCAATAATATTACTCCGTAGGGGTAACTTTGAAAATACACATAAGTTCATATTTTCAATACAATTAACAACAATTATTCAACTTTCTTAATAGACCTGAAATTTTCCAAACGGGTCCTATATTTAGGAAAGAAGGAAGTATATTACAACGGATAAGAGGATTTCAATCCTTCCATTCATTAGATGTGTTGATCTTCTACAGAATTCCCACGCTTCAATGTATGGATTTATTTTACTAGTATACAAATGTTTAAAGAATTACGAGAAAGCACAATTATAAATGATAAACCATAGTAATTAAACCTTACATGTATTCTTATGACGTTATTACAACTGCAACTTAACAAACTGATCAAGGTACTGTATTAACGGTTTAGTAATTTGACTAATGAGTAACTAATTAAAATTGTATATCGATCAATATTTATATATAAACATAAAGAGTGAAGGATCAATTTGGTCCCTCAAGTTTTTTGACTGAGACACTTTAGTCTCTCAAGAATTATAATTCACTTTTTGTCTCTAAAGAATTTAAAAAATATCATTTTAATCTTTGTTTTCATTCCATTAACTACCATCACTGTTTCCGTTGACAGAGTAGCTTACGTGGCTGTTACTTGGCATCTGATTGGGGTCTAACATTAAAACGAGGTCGTTGCCTTCTTCAACTGAAAATAAAAAAACTCAAATAAGTCCCTAAAGAATTAAATTGTACCAACTAAGTCCCTAAAGAAATTGACAAAGTACCAAATTGATCCACAAAAGTGAGAAAACGCACCAACAACACTAGTAATCTCCTCGCTGCAACGACGTTGTTTTAATGTTAGACCCCAGTCAGATGCCAAGTAACGGACACGTAAGCTACTCTATCTGTCAACAGAAACAGTGACAGTATTCAACAGAATGAAAACATGGACTAAAATGATATTTTTTAAATTCTTTATGGACAAAAGGTGAATTATAATTCTTGAGGGATTAAAGTGTCCCGATCGAAAAACTTGAGGGACCAAAGTGGTCTTTCACTCAAACATAAATAAGTAAATTTATTAAGATAGTATTTAAGAAGGTTTTTTTTTTTTTTGAAAGGTAATATATTTAAGAAGTTAGAACTAGTGTTCGAAATTAAAATAATATAATAAAGTTTATTATTTCAGCAACATAATTCATAAAAGGATATGACATAGTGGTAATTGATGCATTGAAATACTTGAGGGTCTCAAGTTTGAATACAAGTGGATTTTTTCTTTTGAAAATTAAATTATTTAACATGAAAAATTATGGTTAACTATTACAATATTGGTCAACAATTTGCCAATTAGTTCACCGGTTTAGGCCGCGGATTCAAAGTAGTAAAATAGCACATCCGATAAATAAGTCAATTGGACCGGATATGAGTTTGATAACAATTGTTTTTGAGTTAGCTTACTTGATTAAGTTGTGGAACATAACAGTGAAAGTTTTTGGGTTTAAATATCAAGAAATGTACTCCATCTGTCCCAAAAAGCTAGTAAATTTTTGAAGATTAAAAAAAAATAAGAGAACATGCTATTAATGCATTGTCCCCAAAATCAACCAATTACCAAAGCAAATATTTAATGCATGTTTGCTTAATTAACTAATCATAAGATATACAAATGCAATTTCAATTTTTTTTATTCACTATTTTAACTTTAATTTGGGATAAAAAATTTCTTTTTTTTTTAACTAACTTTATGGGACGGGGGAGTACAATTTTCCCTCTTCCCTAAAAATTTTGGAAAAAAAAAATTCCTATAAAAAAATTTAAAAAAAAAAACTAAACCATTCATATGTCTCTTAGAAAGTGAGAGATGATGTGAATTTCATTTACAGCAGCATATTTGGTTACATTTATATTTTAAGAAAAAAGGTGCTTTCCTTATAATGATCAACAAACTTGAAAAAATAATAATTTAGTTATGGATTATTTTTTGTTAGCTCCCAAATGAAAAAAAACAATATTTATATTAAAATCTTTTTTTAGCAAACAAATGTATAAGCACAAATAGAATCCACTCATAATCGAATAATTTTAATAGATTATAAATATAATCTGATATCATGGCAAAAATACTTAGTTGTATGAATTATCATTGAATTTCCCACAATTGCATCGATCTAAAGGACTAAATTGGACGCACGAATGTCTTATCCTTTTCAACTAGTAACCATCCCTTATCATTACAGCATCATAAAGATATTCAAGGAATTTTGTACCATATAAAGTTTAAGTCCAAAGTTTCTATATATAAGACGTTGCAAAAATATGGAACATAGGTTTCGGCTATTTGTGAAGAATATACCACTTTGACGCCTAAGCCTACTTGCACGATATATTGAAAAAAGAAAATAATTCCATAGGGAGGGAGCAATCTAAACCAAGTTGATACCTATCTATAGCCATGGTATCACTACGCCGGCCTCTAAAATATGATGCTTTTCAAAGCTTTAGCCTTAGCTTATTCCAAAATCGAAAATGATGCTGAGGGTATTGTTTTAGCTTTAAAAAAAGGATCCTTTTAACATACAAACTGTACTAAAGTTTGCACAAGTACAAACTGCCTTCTGCACCGTTGAGAAAACAACTGGCATATCAATGGTTGTGAGTTAAAGGCCACCCAATAAAATCTGTTATATACAAAAAGCTCCTCTTGGACACCTAAAAAAATTATTTACTTTATAATATAAGAAAAAGTTAATTAATTTTTTTAAATTTTGTTTTATTCTCAATACTACTATTTTATAAATATTTATAAAAAATAGTTATCTCATTTAATCTTTATTTCATTCTCAATATTATTTTCCTAAAATATCACATTTTTTTATAAATTTAAAAAAATTCAATACAAACAACTAATCTCTTTAATAAGCTTAATTTTATTTATTTTTTAATATTAGAATTTGGAAAAAGTAAAACTAAGTAAGCTAAAAACAAAAAAGAGAGATGAGTTTGGCTGAGGAAGACAATGTGACAGCACCAAATAATACTCATTCAGATGACAACAAGAAGAAAAAAATGAATTCATCAAAAAAGATTAGTTGAATGAATTTAATTTTCTCAAATTATTAAAAAAATAAATATTTTAGGAATATAGTATCGTGAGTGAAACAAAAATTAATTGAGATAATTCATTTAAATAAGAGTATTTTATAAATGATAGTAGTATTTAACGACAGAGTTACTCCCTCCATTTCGAAATAAGTATTTTTTTTAAAGTTATAGTCCATGTATTAAAAACTGTAATTAATATGATTATTACAGTTGAATTTGTGATATTTACCTAATTTGTTATTTATCTCTATTTAATAATTATATTCTTTTGTCCCTAGATATAAGCTCTCGAGATGATCTTTCACACGAATTAAGTAGGTTAATTGATAGCATTTGTCATTTGATCTTCTTTTTCAAAATTAGCCTTATAATTATCATTAAGATTCTAAAAAATGTTGAGTGTATAGAGGTGTTTGTGAGAAAGAAGTAATTAATATCATTAAAAATTGAAATATAAGCTTACAAAAAAGAAAAAGAACCAAGGTAAATCCACAATCTGGTGCTTATATCTGAGAAAAGAGGGAGTAATTATTTTTCCTGGTTGTTGACTTTTATTTTTTTTTGGTTTCTCAAGGTATCCATCCACGCAACTGGGTGACTAATCTTTTCGACATTGTCGGATCCTTTCGGAGGCTAGTCTCCCAGCAAGGCCTCTTACATTCGTAAGAGCCGAGGATCGAACCCCTAACCACTTGCTTAATTAGCAACAGATCCCTTACCATCTATCTGTGTTACCCTCCTCTGGTGGTTGTTGACTCTTTTATTAATTAGGTAGGGATATAAAAATAATAATTAATGTTGCATTTCTTTTCTAAAGAGATAATTAAATAAAATCAAAATTTTTTCCCTAAAAAGATACTTATTAATTAGGTAAGTGATATTTAAAATGTAAATATTTGGTGTAATTTTTTCAAGACTACTCCTATAATTATATATTATTGAAACTATTAAAAGTGTATATGAAAAAAAAGTAATTAATGCCATTAAAAATTGGAAATAAGACTTATATTAAGGAAAAAATCTTCAAATAAGACTTATACTCCCTCCGATCTTTATTATAAGTCCATTTGATTAATTTTGACATCTTTTAAGAATGTTAGTTAATATTGTTAGTGGTATTGAAAATGTAAATATTTATGTATACGTTTTCAAAAATATTCCTATACTCCCTCCGTTTCACTTTAAGTGTCTTTTTGGACTTTTGCACATAGATTAAGAAAATGTTGATTATGATGATTATTGTAAGTTTTATGTGTATTTTGTCAAAAATACCCCTATTTAATATTTTTATTTTGTCAATGCATCAATACTAGTATTACAAATTTCAAAACTAAAACAACATTAAATGTAAGGGTAAATAAGGAATAAACAGTATTAAATGTTGTCTAGATTTGGTAGAAAGACACTTATTTTGAAACAAAATTTTGATGTTAAAAAGACACTTAAAATTAAACGGAGGGAGTATTTATTATTAAGAATCTAAAGAGTGTTGAATAAATAAGAGTGTTTGTGGAAAAGAAGTAATTAATGTATTAGAAATTGGAAATGATACTTATATTAAGAAGTAAAAAAAGTATCCTTTAAAAAAAAGAAGTAAAAAAAGTATTCAAAAATGACCTATATATAAGACCGGAGGAAGTATATAAAATCAGAATGAGTAATTTTTTTTCTTATATTAGAGAAAAAAACAATTTACGTGTATCAGAGAAAAAGGCAGCTCAGTTGGTGGCTGGATGGACATTTAGGATTTCCCCCTCCCATGTCATGGGTTTTAGTCTCAGACCTCCTATATAAAAATAAAAAAAAAGGGACCATACTTTATTGGATGTGTCTTAGATTGCAGCCGTTCATATTCCAGTATTTTCTAAACCGTCCAAGAAACAATTTGTATCTGTGCGAACTTTTGTACAGTTCGTATGTTAAACGTTTCCTTAAAAAAAAATGTAACTATGAAATTTTTAACGTAACTATGAAATACATAAATGAAATTTTTTTGCTTGTTAAAAAAAAAAAACTGTGATTTTTGTGAACTACTCTATTTTATGTAGCCCACATACAATTTTGAGTTTGGCTATAATTATTATATAAAAAATGTTCAAAATTCACTATTGAGTTATCGTCAATATATACTCCTTCGTTCCTATTTATCTGTCATATTTCAAACAAAACATACCCTTTAAGAAATTCAATTATTATTTAGATTTTCAATACATTAATTATGTTTTTTCTCACTATACATTTTCTTTTTCTGTAATCATTATTTTTTCTTCACTATATACAAAAACCAATACCCTATTAAATAGGGATAAACATAGAAAATAACATTTATTACATTCTTAAAATCACCAAAAAGACAAATAAAAAGAAAAAAAATTCTAAAAAGGAAAACATTTAAATAAAAACGGAGGGAGTAGCAAATCTACTCAGAAATTATTAAAAATAAAGAAGTGAAGAAGAAAAAAGTCCAAGACACTAAATTCAAAACTAGCTATTGCAAAAAGGAATGAGTAATGGTATCTTAACGAGGGAAATAGATTCTCTAACATAATGTCAGAGGAACATAAGTACAAAATCACTAAAATCTAAAATAAGAAATCTTAGAATTTATTTTAGATTTTAGTAGTTTTTACACTAATTTTCCTCTAGCATTAGGTTAAAGAATCCAAATCCCTTAACGAATTGTTGTGCGCAGAAGAAGCAAAAGAAGTATGATGAGTATAGCGAGGCGAGCTGAACCGAAAGTGGATAGTTCTACTCGGCTCAATTAAGTTCATAAACTGTTCAATTCATTTTATAAGTTTGAAATAATTTAATTCATTTATTTTAATTCACTGATTATTTGTTTTTCAAATACATTATGACAAAAAAATTTATATGAACTTCCTCCGTGATTTCTATAGTCTTATAAAATAGATTATCTAAAATTTGGAATATAAAAATCATCTACTAATAACACGTTTTGTATTATTCTATTTCTTTTCTCTGTTTTTTTTTCGAAAAAAATTCTTATTATTATTTTTTTAAAATATCTTACATTTTGATAACAAAGTAGACCTACGTTCAAAAAGATATCAAAGTAGACCTATGTTATTTTTCAATTCAATCATTTGTTTTCCATGAAACCATTTTAAATCTCAATTAAATTTAGGGAGTGGGTTATATAAAAGTTAACAAGTATCTTTACATGTTAAAGGGGGTAAAAACTAAAATGTCACTTTATGAACAAACGATTCAGCTAATTCTAGATCAATTTCTAGATCAAATCCAACTCCTTAATTCAAATTAAATTAATTAACGATTCGAGTGTTCAATGAATTTCGAACTATTCAGCTAATTCCCGATATCTATTTGTAAAATTCAAGATAGAAGGAATGGCCGCAATTAATTGAATTTACAAGATTTAGCTCATCAATCTAGTTGCTAGTAACTCTATCAAATACTGCTTTAATTCTTTTATGAATCTCTCGTGTCAAAAAGCTTCTCCTTATATTTCCTCCCTAACTCTGAAAACCTTATCTTCCATTCTTCCTGCCTATAATGGCACACAAAGTAGTACTCCCTCTGGTCCTATTTATAAGACCCTTTTGGGGTTTTTCACTCCCACCAAGGAGAGTGAATAAATTTGTTAGTGGCATTGGAAATGTGAAAATTTGATATACTTTTTCAAAACTACCCCTATAATTATTATTGAAACTCTAAAAAGTGTTGACTTTATAGGGGTGTAAGTGGAAAGAAGTAATTAAATGTTATTAAAAATTGGAAAGGGGTCTTATAAATAGAACCAAAATAAAAACCCCAAAACAGTCTTATAAATAGAACCGGAGGGAGTATTTGGAGAACAACTCAAGGTTCTGATTTTATCATACTTACATTGCAAATTTATAACCATTTTTAGAAATAGTGATGGTTTTAATCACGTACGTGCTGTCTTTCTCTTGCCCATGGCGTCATGACCAACCACATATAAGTTAAAAAGATATGATTGTGGATTAATGTGTTGGAATTAATGGCATTCTCGTTTTAATCCGAGCAGATAAGCAGCTTGAATCGAGCAACTGAGTGCATTGGTGAAGAGCTTGAACCGAGCAGCTAAGCGTGAATCGGTTTTTAACCGATTGTAAGCCGAGCTTGAACTAGACGAAGATTAGTTTTCGCTTAAAGCTTTAGTCGAGCTTAAGTCGGCCGCTTTGCTGTGAGCTCGTCACCTAGCCCAGAGTGATGTAGCCGAGCATTTTCGAGCTTAGGTCGGCCGCTTTGTTGTGAGCTCGTCACCTAGCCGAGAGTGACCTAGCCGAGAGTGATCTAGCCGAGCATTTTCTGTTACCTCGTAAACCAGCCGAGCTTGGTCTACCCAAGCTTAAGCATTATTTAACCGATCTTGAGCTCGGTTTTATGTCTGTTTGAATCTGAACGTTGCATTCTTTATGGGACTTTATTTGACAGTTTCAATTAGGCTTTAATAGAAATTTATTATTAGCCTTAATTTCTTGTCTGATGGGAGGTTTTAAACCTAAAGATATATAAGTTTGTTCCATCCTTCTGGGTTAGATATACGCTAATCATTCCCTTCTTCCTCTTTGTTTTTTCCACTTTTCTTTCTTTTCTGAAAAAACGACCTTACTGAGTGAGATTCCAAGTTTTCTGCCTCGAGTGCACGAGTTAGAAAACTGTTGTGCTAACCTTGGGAACAAGAACCAGGAATGAAAATTTGGTTGCAGATGTTCTCAATGAAGGAATGAAAATGTGTGAAATTCTGCAAGCCAATGTTTTGCTGGAGAAGTTTCCCCCTTCATGGAGTGACTTCAGAAATCATCTCAAGCACAAAAAGAAGGATTTCAATTTGCAGGAACTGATCAGCCACATGAGGACAAAAGAGGCAAATCGTCTAAAAGATAGGTATCAAAGTGGTTTAAATTTTTCTAATGCTAACCTCGTTGAATCTGGTGCTGGCTCTTCGAAGAACAGGTTCAAAAATCAGAAACAGGGAAAGCATCAAGGACCGAACAACAAGCAGAAGGGAAACAATGCTGCACTCAAGCCGAGCAATGCAATCCAGAAAAATAAGGAGTTGACGTGCTGGTACTGCCAAAAACCAGGACACAAGGCCTATCACTGTAAGGCGCGTAAGAGAGCCGAGAACAACAACAACAATCTGAGGCAAGCATTGAACCAGTCGGCGCCGAGCCAGTCGCGTCCTCAAGCAAATCTAGCCGAGGAGGATGAGCCGATTGTTGTTGTTGTAGAGGAGGTGAATGTGGTAAGCAACATCACTGAATGGGTGCTCGACACTGGTGCAACTCGGCACATATGCTCAAACAGAGAACTGTTTCTAGAATTTGAGGAAGCAACAGATGGTGATATAGTCTACATACATGGGCAACTCGACAATTGCTGGAGTATGTGGTAAAGGAAAAATTCTTCTCAAATTAACTTCTGGAAAGACTATAGCTTTGAACAATGTGCTGTTTGTGCCATTTATACGTAGGAATTTATTTTCTGGTGCATTACTTAATAAGGCTGGTTTGAAAATTGTTCTTGAGGCTGATAAAATTGTAATAACTAAAAATGGTGTTTTTGTGGGAAAGGGGTATTTAAGTGGTGGACTATTTGTACTGAACTCTTCTGATATCAATAATAATTCATCTTCTGCTTATATCGCTGAGTCTTTTGATCTTTGACATAGTAGATTAGGACATTTGAATTTTGGTTCTATACAAAAATTGAGGAATATGGGTCTGTTGCCTACTTTATCCGAAAGGAAAAATACTAAATGTGAAATTTGTGTAGAAGCAAAATACTTTAAGAAAACGTTTAATTCTGTTTCTGCTCGGCAAACCGAACTTTTAGAATTAGTGCATTCAGATTTGGCAGATTTTAAAAGTTTGGAAAGTCGAGGTGGAAATAGATATTTTATAACTTTTGTAGACGATTTCTCAAGGTACACGAAAATCTACCTTTTAAGATCAAAAGACGAGGCCGAGCAAACATTTTTGAGATATAAGGCAGAAGTAGAAATGAAAATGGAATTTCATGAATTCTCGACCCCTTATACCCCTGAACAGAATGGCATTGTCGAGAGGAAAAATAGGATTTTGAAAAATATGATGAATGCTATGTTGTTATCTTCTGGTATGCTTGCTAATTTTTGGGGTGAAACAGTTTTAACTGCATGTTATGTTTTGAATAAGGTACCTCATAAAGCTTTAGATAAAACACCCTATGAAATGTGGAAAGGTTTTGCACCTAATATGAAATTTTTGAAAACGTGGGGGTGTTTAGCTAAAGTTGGGTTACCTGATTTCAAAAGGACTAACGTTGGTGCTAAAACAGTAGATGTTGTTTTTATTGGTTATGCCTTTAATAGTGTTGCTTACAGATTTTCGTCTCTTAGTGATCGTTCAGTCACAGAATCTAGACATGCTGAATTCTTTGAAGGTATATTCCCTTATAAACAAAAATTAATTTCTCAACATGGTAGTTCTACTTCCTAAGGTATTTCTGTTGCATCTTTAGACTTAAGTTTTTCTCCTGCTATACATGCTTCTAGTTCAAATAATGATGAAAATGTTGTGATTGATGAACCTAGAAGGAGTAAGAGAAAAAGAACAGAAACTAGTTTTGGTCCTGATTTTATCACTGCTTTCTTAACTGAAAATTTTGATGTTGATCTTTTGTCTGAAGAATTTGTTTTTGTTTATATCTTAGAAGAAGATCCCAAAACTTATTCTGAAGCGATAAAATCAATAGACTCTAGTTTCTGGAAAGATGCTATAAAAAGTGAATTAGATTCTATTTTGAGTAATCATACTTGAGAGTTAGTGGAGCTGCCTAAAGGTTGTAAACCCATTGGTAACAAATGGATTTTTAAAAGGAAAATGAGAACTGATTGCTCCATAGAGAAGTTTAAAGCTAGACTGGTGATTAGAGGTTTTACTCAAAAGAAAGGTGTAGATTATTTTGATACTTATTCACCGGTTACTAGAATTTCTACCGTGCGTGTTTTAATCGCTTTGACTGCCACTCAAAATTTGATTATACATCAAATGGATGTAAAAACTGCGTTTTTAAATGGCGATTTAAATGAAGAAATTTATATGGAACAACCTGAGGGTTGTGTTGTGTCTGGAAAGGAAAATTTGGTTTGTAAACTCAAAAAATCTTTGTATGGTTTGAAGCAAACACCTAAAAAGTGGTATGAAAAATTCAATAACGCTTTGTTGGAATATGGTTTTTCTGTTAATACCTCTGATACATGTGTGTATGCAAAGATGTTTGACACTGAATGCGTTATAATATGCTTATATATGGATGATATGCTAATTTTTGGTACGCATTATATGTAATTAATGAAAACAAAAGATTTTTGAGTTCAAAGTTTGAGATGAAAGATTTAGGAGAAGCTGATGTGATTCTTGGAATTAAGATCAATAGAAATGAAAATGGAATTTCTCTAAATCAATCTCATTATGTTGGAAAAATATTAAAGAAATTCAATAGTTTTGATGTTACGCCTGTAAGAACTCCATATGATCCTAGTTTTCTTTTGAAGAAAAATTCTAGTGATATAAGTGTGTCTCAATCTGAATATGCAAGAATTATTGGGAGTTTAATGTTTCTTATGAATTGTACTAGACCTGATATTGCATATGTTGTTAGTAGATTGAGTCGTTACACTCATAACACCTAGTGGATATCATTGGATAGCCTTACGACATCTTTTAAAATATTTAAAAGGAACTATTGATTGGAGTTTGCATTTTAGTATGTTTCCTGCTGTTCTAGAAGGATATTGTGATGCAAACTGGATAACTTAGAATGATGAGGTGAGTTCCACCAGTGGTTTTGTTTTTACCTTAGGTGGAAGAGCCATATCTTGGAAATCAGCTAAACACACTTGTATAGCACGCTCAACTATGGAATCAAAATTCATAGCTTTGGAGCTGACATAACAAGAAGCTGAATGACTTAGGAGTCTCATGGCAGACATACCTTTGTGGGGGAGAACTACACCAGTTTCACTGCATTGTGACTCTCAAGCAGCGATTGGAGTTGCAAATAGTAACACTTACAATGGAAAGAAGAGACACATTCGTGTCAGACATGGTAGTGTTAGGCAGTTAATAGAAAATGGTGAAATATCTCTTGATTATGTAAAGAGTGAAAATAATTTGGTTGATCGCTTAACAAAGGGACTACCCAGGAAAGTTGTCCTGGATTCGTCGAGGAGGATGAGCCTTTCGCCTTGAGATGAGGAAAATGTGGTGGATACCCTTTTAACGGTTAAACGAAGCCACATGAGTACTATAGTGCATTACATGATTATCCCTGTGACTTAAGTAATGCTAGGTATAATAGATACATAGCCCGAGTGTTTGGGTGGTGTTTTGAAAGTAAGAATTAGATGTATCTATTAATAAAATCTGAATATATGGTACATAGCTCGTTAAATTGAGTGATGCTATAGAGACGCATCTGATGTACTTAATAAAATGATTAAAGATATATAACCCTTAAATGGGTGGTGCTATAGAGACGCACTTGATATATCTATTTAAGTGAGTGGGAACTTGTATGAAAGACTTAGGCAATCTTTCAGAGACACTCATATACTATATATCCAAGGTTTTCGGTTTATAACAAAGTACGTTGTTATAATTGGTTGTTTAAATATTACATCGCGAAATCTCACAAAGTTTAAGGTTATGTGCGTGTTATGAGGGTCTTAACTAATTAAATTCTATAAAGTCCAAGGGAACTCCACTTTATAGAATATAGTTGTTGCCTCATATCACTACCTGTTAATTCAAATCCTATGGATATTAACACTTAAGCATAAAAATAACCTCAGGTCGTTTTTCCTTCTCTGATCCTTTCTTTTCTTTTCTTTCTTTGTGACTGCCATTAGTGGGGGATTGTTGGAATTAATGGCATTCTAGTTTTAATCCGAGCAGATAAGCAGCTTGAACCGAGCAACTGAGTGCATTGGTGAAGAGCTTGAACCGAGCAGCTAAGCGTGAATCGGTTTTTAACCGAGTGTAAGCCGAGCTTGAACTAGATGAAGATTAGTTTTCACTTAATGCTTTAGTCGAGCTTAAGTCGGCCGCTTTGCTGTGAACTCGTCACCTAGCCCAGAGTGATCTAGCCGAGCATTTTCGAGCTTAAGTCGGCCGCTTTGCTGTGAGCTCGTCACCTAGCCGAGAGTGACCTAGCCGAGAGTGACCTAGCCGAGAGTGATCTAGCCGAACATTTTCTGTTAGCTCGTAAACCAGCCGAGCTTGGTCTACCCAAGCTTAAGCATTTAACCGATCTTGAGCTCGGTTTTATGTCTGTTTGAATCTGACCGTTGCATTCTTTATGGGACTTTATTTGACAGTTTCGATTAGGCTTTAATAGAAATTTATTAGCCTTAATTTCTTGTCTGATGGGTAATTTTAAACCTAAAGCTATATAAGTTTGTGTCATCCTTCTGGGTTAGATTTTCGCTTTCCTCTTGTCTTTCTTTTATGAAAAAACGACCTTACTGAGAGAGATTCCAAGTTTTCTGCCTCGAATGCACGAATTAGAAAATTGTTGTGCTAACCTTGAGAACAAGAACCAATCTGAGTAGTTGCACCTCGGCTACCTGAAAATCTTGTTTTTAAGGCAATGACTTTTACTACGACACAACCATTATCAATCGTTGAATATTTTCTCACATAATGTTCCTTACTTATAGGTATAGAGGCCAAACAAATGAAAGGTCCAGCTAGTCTCAACCCACGTGTTTTCTCATAAGGAGGTTACATGTATCATGCTCTAATGAGGCGTGACAGAACTTAACAGCAATCGATAATACAGAATTTTTATCTATATTCTATATCATTATATATCTTACAATTTTTATAAGGTTAAGTATCATATACTTTACCTCATCAATCTAAATAATAATACTATTTGTACTGTTATAATTTACAGTTGATTTCAACGCCTACCTACTTGAGAAAAATGTGAGAAATAATAAAAAAAAAAACTGAAACACATTTCATTCTTTTTAAAAAAAAGAGAAAATTGTAGAAGTTAGTTGTAAGTTGCAGTAGTACAAATAACATAAATGAAATCTAAAACTGTAGTTAAAGTTGTAGAACTGGTTGCATATAATAAATAACATTTTTAATATATTTATCTCTAATTCTCTATACTAGTCTAACTGGTTCTGTGCTTGCTTCATGGCAATGGCATGAGGTAACAGCAAAAGACAAAATAACAGATCATAGAGGATGTTCTTTATATACATAACAGCATAGTATTTGCTGGTACATGATGTATTCTCTGAAAGTGTTTGGTACATAAGAACTATATAGGAATAATAAAAGTATAATTGGTGTTATTCTCTTTTCAAATTTCTTCCTATTTCTTACCTCACCTGCTGCAAGTTCCTATAAATGTTGCAATAATTTGGATTATTTGACCACTTGCACGTTACATGATTTTCAGATTGCCTATAATGGATCATACAGTAAATGAAAAAAGTGTGGTTAATTATCATATTCTCTGTTGTTTCCTGCATGGCTATTACAGAATAAAAATACAGTGTATGAACATAAGGATTCCCTTGCTAAAAAGTAAAGTAACAAACATTTTCATTTATTTCTGCCATCTAAGTATTCAAAATCATGCACAAATTTTATCTGAAATAGAGTGATCAGGGTAAGAGTATTAAGTAAGTAAAAAATTAAAAACACGTGCCAGTTGCCACAATAATTGTACGGACACAACAACAACTGTCCCAACAAGTCTTTGTATGGTGTTCTGGACAAAGTACACAGTTACAAGATCACCTGCAATGATGAAATCACAATGATCTCTCATATGCGGTTGTAATTTTTTTTGCACAAGATCTTGCGGTTGTGTTATGTATATGTGGAAGTTTTTATATCAAATAACAATACTTAGCACAAACTTACACTCACAGCTAACCCATGGTCCTTTAGGAAGGCATAAGATAACACTTTGGTCCCACTGTAATGTTGCCATAATGGACCAGATTATTCAAATACATCACATAATTTTTGTGAGTAGCTTTTCTCTTTTATACTTCCTAGAGATATTCGTGGGATGAGTAGCTAGACAATAGCTAGACAATATACCCACTAGCTAGATATATATTGACATAATATATAATATATAAAGTTTAATATTATGCATTGTTAAATCATAAAACTAAAGTCAGTGAACATTGGTCTTGTACTTTGCCTTTAAAACTTGGGAGGATTTTAGTCCCAAATTCGAATATTGGTGACTGCATTTGTGGTATTAGAGGTATTTAGACTTATATGCGTATTTAAGCCTTTAATTTATGCCTAGCTCTTTTGTTAATAGGCTCTCATTGAAAAATTAAATTGCAGCATAAATATTAGGGTCTTGCAAATTTGTTAAGGTTTCTAAATTTAGAAAATTAATTATAATTGTACATTACTTCGTGTCTCGAGAATCTAAAAAATTCATTTTTCAATAATTATTTACTTCATTTGGTTTCTTAACAAGTGCATCAAGGGAACTTGTTAGCATTTGCCAAAATATTATTATACCTATGACTATTTATTTTTTTGGTCTTTGACTAGTTATGTTGCAGCATAGCTTTGAGACTAACAATTTGAACGTCTCATCACATAATGCAGGTAAAGTTTGTCTCTCAAAACGCAATTCACTTTCGATGCAAACAACCACTTTTAGATAAAATGTTATTAATTTAAGGCAATTACTTGAGCATAATTGTTAAAAAAGGAACAAGTTTTAAGAGGTTGTGTAGAATTGGGAAGATTGAGAAGACTCAAATCGTAATGTGAATTCAACCCAAAAACTAATTAGTATAATTTTTAAAATCGGTTGAAACACCCTTAACAAGTAGTGATGCAGATTCACTATATTTGAGCTAGCTTGGACCCACTCAAGACCCTATAGGCATATGAGAATAAAATAAAGATAGGCATGAGCCGACCTTGCAGATAGCTAGGGGGTTGTGCATACGTTCTTATGATCTCAACCACATCCGAATTTTACTGTTTAAACCAAAGAGGATATTTGTGTCCAATTGATAAATTGCTTATATCTCCTAAACTAAAATGAATTTCAATCTATCAAAGTGGTTTACAGGTATTACTTTGTTCTACCTTTTATCAAAAAGTGTGGAGTTTTCTTTAGCTCTTAAATCCAAAAGCTTGAAACTTAAGAAAGTAAATTTTTAACTTGAATGATAAAATATAAAGCACAAGTAGGAGAAGGAAGAGGAGGAAGCCAAAACAGATAATGTATTTGTGAAAGATATAATTTGTGATACTTTTATTTAGTTTTTATTCAATTTGATACTATTATTAAGTTCTGATTCGAATAATAATTAGGCTTATTATTACACGATTCTGTATTGATTGTATAAATAGGATTAATCTCTTGTACATCCTACAATGTGTCAATATTACATTCCTAAAATCAAAGTCTCATTCTAACCTTGTTGATCTTTCTTTTTTAATTTTAAAAGTATTGAAAAGTAAGTCCTATCTTTTCATGCTACTTAATTTTACTGTAAGAAGATACTGATTCTCCCATATTGCTGCTGCTGCTGCTCAACTTCTTGGTCCTGCTAATTCCGTGGTTCCAAAGGAGACAAATCATAAAAATTCTACTTCAATTTTGGCAAGATTTTAATGCCAACTGGCACTACTCCACCTCATACCTTCCCCTTCTCCTTATAAAAAGGAGCAAGCATTGCCACCCCTCTCAACATATCAGCAACTACTCTTCCTTGAGTCCTATATTCTTTAACTCATCAATTTCCTTTTCCTTTTCCTTTGAAACCTTAAACCATTCTCTATTATTACCTACCTGCAATGGCATCAAGCTCAATGTCAGCCTCTGGATCATGGAGTGCTAAGGACAATAAAGCCTTTGAAAGGGCTCTAGCTGTGTATGACAAGGATACCCCTGACCGTTGGTACAATGTTGCCAATGCTATTGGTGGGAAAACTCCAGAGGAAGTGAAGAGGCACTATGATCACCTTGTCCAAGATATTAAGTATATTGAGTCAGGGAGAGTGCCATTCCCAAATTACAAGAAAAATGGAGGGTCTGATGATGAGATCAAAAGGTATAACACCCTTTTTTTCATATTAACTAGCTCTAAATTTGTTGCTTCACATTCCAAACATGTTGCATATTAAACAAGGCAATAATAACAACACTTTCACCTTTCAGGTTTAGTACTAGTACTAGAACTTTTTTCAACTTGAAAAGTGTCGCTCCCAATATACGCGAAACATTTTCGATTCTAACACTATGCAGTATACACATTCCACAACATCCAATAAACTCTGCAAAGAATCAACTTTCAACAAGAAAGCATAAGTTTTTTTTTGCAATAGTTAATTATTATATTTATTATTGTATAATAATCAACTAACTCTGCATTATGCAATTACCCGTTTTACCTTATCTTCCTCAATCTAATATTTTATTGGCTATTTTATTTCCCCTGCAGGCTCAAGAACCTGAAGCTCCAGTGACCCATAAACTGCAATCTACATCAACAACAAAGATGCCCTGATTTCAATATACTATTTATCAACCAACAGCTTTTCCAAAATCCTGCTAATATTACATGGTTTTATGTAATACATAGTGCTAGTGCATAGTAGCATTAGACTATTAGTCATAATAATCATCATAAGTTCCCTCATTACATCTTAATGTTTTTTACTTTCTTGTCGTTGGAGCTGCAAAGATGAATCAACGATTGTTTTCTTGTCCAAAATAAATAAAAGTTGAAATTTGTGTTTAACTATGATCATATTGTATCGATTATCTTATTATTAAATAACATGTAGCAGTTAGTTCCCTAGAGGAATCAAAATCTCAGTCATGAGGAAACAATTACTGCCGAACCAAAATGAAATTAAAAAGGCGGGAAATTCTGCTTTGAAAGAATATGGAATCATTGACTTGCAATGAAACATAGTAATTAGCCACAAAGAAACATTACTACTGCACATTGACAGCACATCTATTTGACTCTAAATTAGCTTATGCTTCTTTTCTTTTTTCATTCTTTTTTAGACAATGGTTTAAATGATATCATGTTGTCCTCTTGGCCTTTTCAAAAGTGAAAACGTGTTTTTCATGGCCTAAAGATTAATGGGAACATGTTTAATCCTATAATAATTTGAATAATGTCACTAATTATATTTATCTTTCATCACCACATTGTGCGAAGCATTTATCATGCTGAAATTTGATATTCTCATCAATACTTAAAATAACAAGGGTTTTGTTCAACAAAAAAAAAATAACAAGGGTTTTGATATTACATCTATATTTAAACATTACCTTTAAGGCTAATAGGCTATATATATATATATATATATATATATATATAAATGCAAATACAAAAAGAGTTAGGATCCATTGACATCATGTGTAAAACTTGGTCATTTACATCTTCACATAATTTTTTATAGGCTTAATTATGTCACGGGTCCCTCAAGTTTGCGGTACTTTTGCCAGATACCCTTATTTTTTTTTCAATGTTTGACTCTCCGAAGTTACTTACAGGTTTGTCATATACCCCTATTACTAATTCTGATCAATTTTGCTGACATATAACATTCAAATCCTGATCAGATGTAGGAAGTTAAGCACCTAGTGCCCCGTGGGTGAAGATCATTTCTTTATAAAATTTTAAAAACTAAAAAACTTAATATTTTTATATTTTTAGTTAAATAAAAAAAGAAAAAAAAAAGAATTGAAGAGAGAGGTCGTCTTCGCCCGTGTGACATCACGCGACACCACATGATTAACCTTTTACGTCTGATTAGGATTCGATGTTACATGTCATCAAAATTGACCAGAATTAGTAGTAGGGGTATATGACAAACGCAAAAGTAACTTCGGCCGGGAGTCAGACATCGAAAGAAAAATTATAAGGGTATCCAGCAAAAATACTTCAAACTTCAAGGACTTGTGACATAATTAAGCATCTTTTTATATATAATGAAATTTGTCAAACATATGTTATTATCATGACGATCATACATATCAAATTTCAGATCATTCGGAGATTCATAGGTATGTAATCTAATAATGCATATTTACTTATATTTTAAATAACATATTATCCGTTAAAATAGAATAGTCGGATAAAGTATCAAATAATTTTTATATTCTATGAAATTTTGTAGACTTGATCTACTTGATAATAACATTTAATTCAATGGTTGGATTGACAAATTTCACAATATATAAAAAGTTATGTGAAGATATAAGTGACCAAGTTTTACACCTGATGTTAACGGATCCTAACTCATAAAAAAAGGTCGTTCAAATCAAAAATTGATGAGAATATCTTTTTTTGTTTCCCAATGTATTTATCCGGGTAACTAGGTGACTAATTCTTTTAATATTGTTGGGTCCTTTCGAATGTAGTCTTCTAACAAAGTCTCTTATATTCGCAAGAGTCAGAAATCGAACCCCCAACTATTTGCTTAAATAACAATCGATTTCTTACCATATGTACTAATCAAACACCGAAGTCCATGATGTGTGTACCGCTACGCCCGACTTAATTATTTGAGTCTGCAATTTGACATTTTTTACATTATTACTTCTTTCCTATCTTCGTAAGATTCTTTTGTAATTTTTTTTTATATTTATAAAATTGTATTATAATTTTTAATGACATTTAATTATTACTTTTCATAAATATCTCTATTATTTAATATTTTTTATAGTTTCAGTAATATTATAAAATTAATTTTTAAAAAATATATTAAATATATATATTTTTAATATCAAGTAACATTTTCAATAAACATAAATTAAAAAAAAATCTTTGAGACAGAGAAAATATTAATTTATGGGTTTTCTCAATCAGAACTGAGGATAAGAACTCAAATATTTTTATTTTTATTTTTTCTAAAATGCAATTCCAACTTTAAAATTAGTTTTGTGCAGTATATATCTTCAATATGTAAAAGAATAGTCATCTATTGGAATTGTCTTGGTTCTAAGTATTTTTCTGTTTGTCTAAACATTATAGAGAAAATGGGTAATACACTGATAGTGTAAAGTTTTTTACACCATCAGTGCATCATCCACCATTCATCCGTTTATGATTGTTGACTTTTAAATTACAGTAATTCAAATGAATGATGGATGATGGACTGACGGTGTAAAAAACTTTACACCGTCAGTGCATACTCATTAATCTCAACATTATATTATGGAGGTTGGTCATTTGTTTAACCCTTGTATTTGATTATTGTAACTTTTTGTTTGGCTTGAACGAATAATAGGGTGTTGGCTTCTCAACCCTTCCCACAAGGTGGGGGGAGTTTTTTTCACTATAATGCTTAGTTAGACCATTAATAAAATTTTCTTTTATTTAAAAAAAATCAAATATGAAAGTTATTGTTTTAGAAAGTAAACATAATATACTTTAACTTTTTAAATACACAATTTATTATAAAACACTTTCATTCAGGAATTCTTATTCCCAATTCTAAAGGTTGAGATTAAAAAAATCTATTAATTTATTATAATTTTTTTTAAATGAATAAAATAACACAATTGAATTGGATAAGTGGTACCTAAGATAAACAGGAGAATTCAGCAACATGTCAGATTATTCCTGCACATTTCAAACTCTAGAGTTTAAATTTGAGTTTGGGGCATCTAAACATAAACATTTATTTGCATGGTATCTAGTGTTTATATGTAGCAATTATATATGAAAGTTCACTTTTTTTAAGAATAAAAGTGTAGTGGGAGAAGTGTTTCTGCATGCCACGTCACAACGATGGCAACTTCTCTATGCAAAGAGAGCAAGGATCCATAATTCTGAATGGATTATTGCAGTTTAGTCTCAGAAAGGGAGAAAAACATGTAATTAAAAAAGTTAATCTGTAATAAAAAAAATTAAAAAAAAAAAACTTGTTTTCTTGTTCCCTTATCTCACTGCACAATGTGCAGTACTTTAGAAATTGTCGAGGTTCCTAATCCGACATAATTATATTTGACTTGCTTATAAATGACCACCAACACATATCTAAGGGCACGTGGTATCTCTTCTTGAAACAACATTATTTCAACAAACATTGAACACAAAAAAGTTCAAACTAATTTGATAGTATTTTTTTTTTTCTTCAATCAATGTATTCATATGCAAACTATATTCCAAATTCTGGAAATGAAAACAACTTGGTAACAATTTCTATACAGTATCAAATTAAATTCTTGACACGAATTTATTATGTTCAAGTTTTCTATTTGTTTGACTAAGTGTTTTTTAGAACACTATTACGATCATTGATCTCTGTGTATAGTTGTACTCCAGCACTATTTACCCTCTATTATTTTCGTACTTCATTGCATATAGATGTTAGGAAAATGCTAACAAGTGCCCTTAGGGTAAGGGCACTTGTTAAGAAACTAAAAGTAGTATTTTGGCATAGAAAAATGTGATTTTTGAGATTTTCGAGAGAATGATTAATGCCAACATATGATTGTTTTACCACCTTTAGCAACCTTAACAAGTGCCCTAATCTTTCGCGTGATTTTTTTTTTATACTCTATGGTTAGTATTACCGGTGTTTTCAAGAGCACCTTTAATATTAATATACTCTTTGGCCAGTACTACAGGTGTCGTCAAGAGTACCTTTAATACCAAGTAACCTTGAGACTAATCATGCACGAGGTCACATTCCTACGCCTCTCCTAACGGGATGTGTTAACCGGGAATCGAACCTGAGACTTCTTAGTAGAAGTCTTAGGTCCCATTCCCAAATTCTCAAGTTGACAGGATCGTACCACTTGAGTCAACCCCGTTGGTGATCATTCGCGTGATTTTAACATTGTTAAGTTTTTTTTGGTATACACCAACCGGTACTCGAATCTGGTTTACCCAGAATCCGACTCATTGGTCAGACCCAACTGAGCTAGCACTAAGTGGTAGGGATCTCCCAACAGGGGTTGCTCCATACCCAAAGCTCGAACTCGAAACCAATTGATTAATGAACCAAATGAGCTACCACTTGACCAACACGTTGGTTTAACACTGTTAAGTTGATAGTAGAACATTTCACCTTTATTTTAAGGTAAACAGCAATTGTTCCGTAGATTAAGGTACACGCATAAGGAGACAGAAATAGCTAGCAGCTACAAAGTATACCAATTAAGTAGTGGTACATAAATTGTTATCGTGTAGTTTCAAACTTGTGCATTGTATGAGTTCCATTCTCATTTGTTTTTTTTTCCTCTCTATGTCCTCTTGATGGTTAGTTTTTCTCTTAAACCCCAAAAAAGATGCAATTATCACTAGAGATAGAATGATCCAGCCAGGTTCAAGCAAAGTAATCTAATAAGGCAAGTTATAGCATGGTGCCCATGGTCAAGGCACCAACTGTGGTGCCCATAATCTTATCCATCTATTTCCAGGTGCATATATCTAATGGTTCAGTTTTTCTACTCAATGTGCATCCAAGCGGTAGGTGCAACTGGGAATTAGTTTATCTAAGCGGCAAGTTTTTTCTTCCATTCCGTTACCGCAATATTTTATTCATTTTCTGTTATTTTAATTTGCAACACGCTTTTGTCTCCTTTTTTTTTCTACTCACGCGTTTGTCCTTTTTTTTTTTTTTTGCAGTATAAATTTTGTTTTCAAGTTCACATATAAAATTCCTTGTTAGTTTAATAATTTAATTTTATAATAGATTAGCTTATAATTAATTTCCAAGACGACCTATTTATTCAATTTTTTATTTTTTACTAATTTTTCAAATTACCCCTATGAATATTATTGGGAATCTTAATAGTGTTAAACAAATAGAGATGTTTGTAGGAAAAAGTGTTAAGAAGGCCCTATAATTAAGGAGGGAGTATTACATATACTATGTGTTTAATTTAAAAATCCATGTGCAACCGTTTCTAGCTCCCTATCAGGAATCAATATTGTTGGGCAACCTATTAAGCTGCACCTGTACCTTAGTTGTGAAGATTAAATTTCTGCGATAGAAACCAAATCGTTGTAGTAGGTCACTTAAAAATAATTATTACATTAAAGAAGAACAAATAACCATAGCACTAATCATTTGTCCCGTTTACCAAACCATAAGCCTTATGTGAGAAACCGTAACCCTTAACCCAACCCTAAACCTAAACCTAACCCTAATCCAAGCCCTAACCTTAACCGTAATCATAATTCTTAATTCAAAAACCTAACCCTAACGTTTGTCATTTTAGTTAAGCTTAACCATTATTAAACTTTGGAAGGGCTCTTTTGGTCCTATAACTGACCTACTATTTTGTTTTTTTGCAAAAAAAGTACCCTTGTTTGTCCTTGCTTTTTAATTGTGTTTGATAAAACTTAATTCCTTTTTTAGGTAATTTGAAAATAAATTTTGTATCATCTGTAATAATTTTTGTTTAATTTTAAAATGTTTAATTTTAAAATTTTGTCATGCATGTTTAATCTGTAACGGATTCCATCCAAAAAAATAAATATATATTATAAATAGGAATTATAAATAGGATTTAATCTGTAACGTTTTCCGATTAACTCACCTAGTCAGACGAGCCATCCGATTATTTTTACACGACCGGATAGAACATCTGACAGATATGAGTAACTACCAAACGGATGTTAATAAAATTCATTCCCAGCGAGTATGACCAAGTTGAATAAAAATGCATAGCATTGCCGTACATTACAATTTACTTCAGATTTTGCATGTTATATATGTTGCTGAGAGTATAAGCATATAAAGATCGATACAACACTTGAACTTGGTCACAGCCAATTCAAAATAAAATTATCCAAATTTGCAAGATAGCTAACAATTTTTTCTCCCTTGAAATCCACAAGATATTATAGCAAGAACATAACTAAAGCAAGAATGCACATTTTCTTCGGCTGCCTCATGCCGGCGACATATATACTATTACCGCCCATCATGATTCTTGCGTCAATACTGCAACACACCCTGCAGATAATATTAAGAATTTGCCTTAAACAAGGTTCAAGCATGAAATGATAAAAAAAAGTTAATAACAGTGCCCAAGAGGAAGAGTGTCATTGAGGTTACATCAAAAGCCATATTTTCAATATTCAACAACTAACCAGGAATTTGCTTCATCTATAAGTTCATGATTTACGCCAAATTAACATTCATGTAAGTCATGTCCTTGAAAGACAGCAGTAAGTAGAATCATTACACAATCTAGAAAATCATTAGCTGCAAATCGCAAGAGTAAGGAGGCAAGCTATATCCATCCCAATGAGTTGAGAAGTCATCATAAATATTTATATATCAAGCATTACAGATACACGAAGAGACATCCATCTTCTAACATGCAACTTAAGCATGTAAACAATAACTATTAAGGAGTGAAGGAAAGAGCAGAGACATACCAGTAGGCATCTCCATTTTGACCCAGGCCATCTAACAGGATCCACATCACTAATTCCAGCAATTAATCCAGTGAATCTGCACAAAGAAAGTTTGACCAATATCAGTTATGATAAATTGTCTGTATGAAGCAAGGAGAAGCATGACAGTTGACAAACCTTCGCTCTGCTGCATCTTCAGTTTCAAAGCGCATCCTGAACCTCATTCCAACTGAATAAGAACAATCAAAGCTCTTCGAGAATTTGTGGAGTGGTATGATAAATTCTGAAGAGCTGACCCTTCAAAAGAAAAGCAGTGAAATATATCGGACACCAATCACATAACATGGCCACAAACAAAATATCAACAAACAGAGCGACCAGAGCAGTAGGTATTAAAAATAGCATGGCTCTAAATAAATTCAGCATTAAGACGAATGCGCATAGCAGCTTGACAACCATGACGAGTAATGGCCTTTGGTTCACGCCGGCGATTCTCAATTGTGCCAACTTGACGATAACCCTCGCTGCTGCACAAAAAATTGTGCCTTACAACAACTCCACCCGCATTCCTTCCAATCTTGCTTTTTCGCACACTGAATCCACTCACCATAGCGTATGTGTTGTAAAACTCGTAACCAGTACCATTATCAGCAAAATGGTATTTGTAAACCTCGTCACCATTCAACAAGTCAAACCTCACCCTCCCTATATCTTCCATTCCATCAATACGATACTCATCTTCAGCATTCTCAGGATGATCAACCTAAAGAAACATAAATAAACAAAATTTACCTCAAAAATAAATCGAACACTGATATTTTACAAATGTAAAAAAACTTTTAAATTCTACCTCGTTCACGAAATCAGTGTCAGCTGGGTTGCCTATCAGAACGGAGCTTGATTCGTCACACATTCTTCACGACTCTAAATTCAAAATATATAAAGGAATTAATCACTATGACTTTGAATAAATAATGCTCTAATCCGGATCTGAAACAAAAAATGTATGCATCTAATCCGGATCTGAAACAAATAATGAGTTATCTCTGTTTGTGAAACGAATATAATGCATCTAATCCAGATCTGGCACACTACACTAGATCTACGATTCTATAAGGCACTAAACAGCTAAACGGAGTACTGGGGGGTAAGGCACTAAAGAAGAACCACGAATGCATATCTCCAATATTTGACATACACTTAAGATTATAAATCAGATTAACAAAAAAAGATTACCTTCTAACCGGAGTTATCAACACAAGGGGGGAACGAAGCTGACACGGTGAGGAGAAAAGGGCTTGAGGTACACAGCCTGAAGACGGGAGCTGAGGATGAAGAGCAAATGGGGATGAGGAGCGGAGTTGAGGGCGAATGAAGAAATAGAAGACCGTTGTATTAAATTGCTTGTTGGTCCTTGGGCACTTGAAACCGGTAGTTAAAGGTGGGTCAATGGGAACCACATCCGGTGCCTTGATTTTCGGCACCATGCTATAACGACCCATCTCATAAAGATGCACATAGGTAAGTTTGTTCAACAACCTCTGCCTCGGTATTCTTGATAAATATTAATGGTCAATCAAATAAAGAAGAAGGACAATTATTTTCTTTTTTTTATTGTGTCAATTTTTCCACGAACAAAACAGTTTGAATTTTGAATTACTTGTTTTTTTTTAGGATCTTGCTAACAAATAATGTCCACATTCATTACTTTCTCAAAAACATAAAAAATCCTAAATCCACATTCATTACTTTTTCAAAAGCATAAAAAATTATATTTTCTAATAACATTTATCTACTCATAGTTCCTTAACAAGTGTCCCTTAGCATTTTTTTTTTCTTTATATGACGTGAAATGATAAGGACATACATACTATCTTTTAATTACAAGTGTTTTGTCCGTGAGTGCTCTTAAAGCGTTAAAAGTAATTTTTATGGGAAATAAACACATAATACATGTTAATTTATGGAAAACACAACTTTACAATAATAATATAAAATAATACTATTATTTGTACATCCACATCTAATATCTCAGTCCAATACCTACCATTTTGAATAAAGAATTAATGATGGATCCTTCAATTTATTTTTTTTATTATTTTTCATAACTTTACTTTAAGAGTGAAGGTCCAATTTGGTCCCTCAAGTTTTTCGACTGGGACACTTTAGTCCCTCAAGAATTAAAATTCACTTTTAGTCCCTAAATAATTTAAAAAAGGCTTTTTTAAGCGATAGGTCCCTAAACTTAGGGGGTGTTTTGGATTTAGTCCTTAATCTTTTTTTTGTTGGATCTAGTCCCTAAACTTTAATGTTATTTGGAACTAGTCATTCCGTTAACCCAAAGTTAATTCCGTCAGTGTCTTCCAATAAGAGTATGCCACGTGTCCCAACTTGCAATTTTTTTTGGGCTTTTTTTTGACTTTGAGGTCCCTAAACTTAGGGGGTAATTGAATTTAGTCCTTATCTTTTTTTTCGTTGGATCAGGTCCCTAAACTCCGGACCATTTTGGATTAAGTCCTTCTGTTAGTTTTAATCTAACATCGTTACCCTGGGGAAGTTTTTATGCCACGTGGACCAATAAATTAATGCCACGTGGAATTTTTCTTTTAAAATTGAAAAATTACAATAAATAAATAAAATTAAAAAAAACAGACTCTTGCTTCCTCCTTCTATCTGTTCGATTAGCATGAGTTTATTCCTAGAACTCAAGCATTTGTTAATCCATCCACTTGCATCCTATCTGTTCCTTTTAGTTTATTATTACCTGATTTGAAGCACAACTGAACCAAGCATCATAAACAGACCCACCATGCCACAGAAAATTTTTCAGACCAGAATGTGAACCACCTTCCCTATCTTCCTCTTGTTCCTCGTCGTGCTCGATCGTCTCGTTAAGGCTTGACATCATGGTTTCTTCACCTTGCTTAGGGGGTGACATTATTGTTTTTCAGAATATAAAGTTCTAAACAAAAAAAAAGAACACACACCGTGTCAAGTGATAAAAACTGAGTTAGACACCTACCAAACCTTCATCATCAAATTCTAAAGTAATAAAAAAGAGATTTTTCTGTGTCAATCAAAGATACTTGTTGCCTTTCTTCCTCCCTCCAGACTCTGCATATGACGCGCCGCTAAGAAGAAGGTGGAGGAAGCGGAGAAGAGGGCGGAGGCTGAAAAGCAGAGGACGCTGAGGTTGTTGAGGGTTCGAAGTTGCGAGGCTGCTGCATGGTGAAGGAAGCGCGACTGGTCTCTTTCGGTGTCACACTGTCACATCAGATTTGCAGAGAAGATGACCAAGCGAAGGATGAAGAACGAAGAGGATCTTCGGGGTCGCCACCGCAACTAGGTTCCAGGGGCTTTGGCTATAACTAGCGCCGCCGCACACCATCAAGCGAACTCGTGACTGTGACAATGATTTTCGCTGTAAACCGAAGCAAGCACAAAACTCAGATCGAGGCGCGACCTTGAGGACGGTGGCGAAAGCTTCTCAAATCGTTACCCTGATGGCAGTGGTGAGCGCTCGAGACATCACGACCATGACGATGATGCATCTCGTCCCAGACGCGTTATATTCCCATCGTTATAAAAAAAATCAATTTTTTTAAAATTTTATTTACTTTTTGTAATTTTTCAATTTTAAAAGAAAAATTCCATGTGGCATTAATTTATTGGTCCACAGGGCATAAAAATTTCCCGAGGGTAACGGTGTTAGATTAAAATTAACAGAAGGACTTAATAAAAAAAGGTCCAGAGTTTAGGGACCTGATCCAACGAAAAAAAGGATAGGGACTAAATTCAATTATCCCCCTAAGTTTAGGGACCTCAAAGTCAAAAAAGCAAAAAAAAAATGCAAGTTGGGACACGTGGCAACATCTTATTGGAAGACACTGACGGAGTTAACTTTGGGTTAACGAAAGGATTAGTTCCAAACGACGCTAAAGTTTAGGGACCAGATCCAACAAAAAAAAAAGATTAAGGACTAAATCCAAAACACCCCCTAAGTTTAGGGACCTATCGCTTAAAAAAGCCTTTAAAAAATACCACTTTAGTCCCTGTTTTCATTCCGCTAACTACTGTCACTGTTTCCAGAAGCACCAGGGACATTTACTGGAAGGTCAATAGCACCTGGGAATGAAATGTTACAATTTATGACAACAGTGACAGTAGTTAAATGAATGAAAACAGAGACTAAAGTGGTATTTTTTAAATTCTTTAGGGACTAAAAGTGAATTATAATTCTCGAGGGACTTATCCCATCGGAAAACTTGAGGGATTAAATTAGGTCTTCACTCTTACTTTAAATGGTAGGTGTTGAAATTATTTTCTTTCTCTTCTTTTCTAGATTTATATTTTTTTAAGGGTCTTTTTAACCTATTCACCTGGGTCTCTTTTTAAGCTATGCACCAGGTGCATAGATTATCATATTGTAAAGGCTTAAATATATACTAAAATGGTCCCCGTAAATTTTGACACTTTTGAAATTAGTCCCTACAAAAAAAGTTTTGGTTTTGGTCTCTACATTTAAAAAACGTATTGGTTTTGGTTCCTCATGTTAAATGTGGGTGAAAAACGTCAAAAACATAATGTATTACATTCTATGAACTATTAAGGATGATATTCTAGCATTAATTCTCAATGGTAAAAAAAAAACTTCGATTATATGAGAGAACCAATTCAAAAATCATGACCGTGGAGGGACCAAAATCTATCAAATCTAATAACAGAGGGACCAAAACAAATTACCAACATAATTATGGGACCAAATTTAACAACAAGGATCAAAACCAAAACGTTTTGTAAATGTAGGGACTAAAACAAAAAAAAATATTTACAGGAACCAATTTCAAAAGAGACAATATTTACATGGACCATTTTTGTATTTAAACCTATTTTGAAAAGCAAAGTTTAATTCGCAGGAAATTGAGATACTTTATGAATTAAAAAAATAATTATTTAACTTTTCAATAAAAAATATTATTTATGTTATTTTAGCTTATACATGAGGTGTATAGGATAAAAAAACTCATTTTGTCATAGTCTAATCAAGTAAATATTGATCCACGTTTTTTTTTCTTTCTAAATCATGATATCCTTTTCATTTTTACTTTTAAATCATAATAGCTCTCTCTTTTTATAATAGTTTTACTTTTTCGCTTTTTTCTTTTAATTTTTATTTTCAAATTCTAAGAGGTTTGCTCTTGAAGAGTTTAGTATATGTGCACTATCAATGTATCATCTATCATCCTTATAAATTACTTTTATTTGCAAGTTAACTATTGCTAACCCATCAACATTAGATGATATCCTGACAATATAATATAAAAAACTGTCAATACATATACTATTTTCTCTTGCTTGAAAATACCCTTTTATCTAGCTACTACGTAAAAACTAATCAAGAATCACCCACTAAATGTTTATTAAAAGCATCATGCTCATGGTACATTTGGGTTGACATCTAAGCACTTGTAGTCTTCTTTTGTCTTCAAAATAGACTTCAATCTTGGGTGGCCTTTTTTTTTATATATTTATATATATATATATATATATATATATATATATATATATTGTTTGCTGTTAAAAAAAATTGTCCATAAAAAAAGTCGTACAAAGTCCATAAAAAAAAAAAAAAAGATAGACTTCAATTAGCATTTATGAGAGTGAATGCATTGATTAGAAGTATTGGCATTTTGTAACCGCCAATTAACTCTTCAAGATGGGTGAACCAAGTCTTGTAGTCTCAAGGTACTTTCTGAAGGTCATCAAACAATCGTAGCCACCATTTTAGTCATCAAAGTGAAACCTCCTAGAGAGTTAATACATGGTTGGCTTTTATGTGCACGTAATTTAATTTCCATTATGATACCATGAAGATGACATTCAATAGTGTTTCTATCATGGTGGGCACACAATATGAAGAGTGGATGAGTATATATCCAAGTTGTACCTCCCATTTAATGTTCATTAACCATTTTGTAACTCCTTGTTCAATGCCTTTACATATCCTCTTCCTTGAAGCAATGTTGCCTTCATTCTTGCCCTTAATTAGACTCTTAAAAATTTCATGCTCCTCGTAGCAACCAAGTTTATGGCCTTTATTTCTTGAGGATTAGCGATAGTGTTCTTCCTTAAGGTATGTGTTCCCCAATAGGTCACCTTGTAGAGCAATAATCCTTCAAATTCATTGGAATTCTTCTTGAGTTGTACTAGTTTCCACCATGATGGAATCCTCAAATTCCATCATAGAGGCTAATCCGAATAAGTGTTGAGCTCTCCTCGAGATGTAAAACCCTTGAAAATGAAAGAAGTCCAACAACTTAGAAGTGGAATAGAGTAAAGCTAATTCTCACGAATTTATTTTCGTGAAATGGCACACGAATAAGAGCTAAAGAAAGAAGTTTTTTGCGTTTTATAGCCCTTTTATTTTCTCTCTCCTGCCATGCACACGTGATTGGCTGTAAAGAATTCGTGAATTCGTGAAGTTCAGTATAGCATTACTCAGTGGAATATCAACCCTAACTTGATTCTTCCCAAAGTTAGTCCAAAGTCCAAACCTCTCTTTCACTTCTCTAGGTGCTCAAGAATGGGAGAGATTTCAAATGAGTACCATGTTATCAAAGTATTACATATGGATAAACCGAAGGACAACATCCATTTTATCATGTCAGTAAGGTATTTTAAGGATCTGAACATAATTACTTCTAAGATTGAGAAAGACATATTTATTACAGTTACTAAATACTTCCAATGCCACCCCATTCTAACCACATAGATAAGTCAATCAGACATATCTTGCGCAAACCTGAGTTGGTTGGTCGATCCTATGGTTTGTTGAGCGCTTTGATTACGTGATCATGTTCAAACCAAGTTCAACTATCAAGGTTCAAGCTCTCGCTAGCTTCATTGCTGAGATGGCTAGTACATCTAATCTTTCAACTCAGATTACTTCGACATTATATGTTGACGAGTCTGCTATCATGAAATGAGGAGTTGAATGAATAATCCAAGAAAATGGAGAAGGGATCTCTATAGAACAATCTTCCCAAGTTGAATTCCCCATTTCCAACAACCAATTCGGATATAAGGCTTGTATTGTTGAACTCCTCCTTGAGAAGGACCTCCATGCCTCTAAAGTGGTATTGAAGAGCAACTCTCACTTGGTAACTTCCTAGTTCAAGGGGAGTACTAGGTAAGAGAAATATTGCTTAAGAAATATGGCAAATGCTAACAAATGTCGTGATGACACTTGTTAAGCAACCAAGTATAGTATATAAGTGTTAGAAAATGTAACTTTTGAAGTTTTCGAGAGAGAAGATAATACTCCACCCGTCCCTAATTATAAATTTGGTCCTAAATATAAGATCCTCTTGTAATTTTTTTCAAAATTATCCTTACATCTAATTATTGTGGTCTAAGTTTTTGTGAGAAGAAATAAATAAAATTGTATTGGAATATGAAATGAAGTTTATTTAATGGAGCTTGTTTATTCTTGCAAATGACTTGGAAATTGATTCACTGCATTAAATATAGATGATGAAGTAGTATCTAGGAATTAAATTAATTATTGAAAAATAAAAAAATTTATTATATATGTTCTAATAATTGGTAGAATGATATTTTTGAAAAAACATATCAATTTTAATATAAAATTTAACAACATTGATGAACGTAAAAATACCCAAAAAGACCTTATAATTAAGGACGGAAAGAGTATTGATTTAATGATGTTTTTCACCTTTAGTAACCTTAACGATTAATGAGACCCAAAAAATATTTTTGCGAAACTAATGTTGTCGAAATGCTCCAACTATCAAGTTTCTCTCCCAACAAGTGAACTTCCCTAAGATTAGTCTAAAGTGTTTGACATGAGCATATCCTCATAATTTATGGTCAACAATGATCACCCCGTCGTTGGAATGCCTACACTCAGAAGAAATCAAATACCTCTTGATCAAAATTCACAGGGAATGTGTGCACACCACCTTGGAGACAAATCTCTAACTCGAAAAACCTTGAGAGCATGTTTCTATTGGCTCATTATGGCCTATGATGCCAAAGAGCATGTGGAAAAATGCAAGGAGTGCCAAAAGTTCCTTGACATCTGTCTTGTACTAAGTCAGGTCGATCACCAAGGCCACAGAATGAGACCCAGTGAGGCGGTTTGACCTAGATTCACTATATGATTCTTTGAGTTTCACAGGTATCAGTTGGATATCCTGGGATGCCCTAATCACTGTGTGTGCAGTGTGAACTTAGGGTTTAGAAAGCGTACCTGAGCCCCATGCAGCACTGCACTACTTATAGGGGTGGCTGAATACCTAATGGGCTTGCTAAGCTTTGGCCCAGTTGATTCAGCCCAGTATTAGCCGTGAGAGGACACGAATGCCAGAACTTGAGTTGATGTCCTCCTGTTCTCGTCGGCTTGAATGGAGTTGAGGCCGAGCTGGTAGAGTGAGTTCAACCTGCTTAAGCATTAGCTGTCTGAGTGTAAGGCATGGATCTCGGCCTGTTTACGTTGCTCAACGTGCGGTGTGATCTCGGTTAGCTAAAGGTCTGATGCCCTGTGATCTCGGCTCAGGGACCAGTCCAACACATAAGCCCCCCAGCTCGGTAAGACTAAGAGAGTCTTGCAACGAGTTTGGAAGTGGGAGGAACGTTGTGGGTGTCAGAATAGCCAGCAGCTATCGCTCTTTATCCGTGTTATCTTTTCGGATTTGATGCTTGTCTTTTCTCTTGCCCAGAGGAACCTTTACTTAAGTCCTTTCTAACACGTGTCATCCTCCTTCGTATACCGACGCTTCATCATTGCTAGCGTGCGGCTCGAGACACGTCCCTCGAATGATACTGGGACACGCGTCATGTTTGATCAGTAGTTCTATGGGTTGGCTTCTTTGGGCCCAAACTGTCCTTTAAGCCCATTAATTCAAAACGAGAGGGAAGTTTAGGAGTTTTCTTCGTTTTACACTCTCTCTCTCTCACACTTCCTCATTCAGTTTTTCCCCACTAAAAAATCCTTTGTTCCTCATTCTTCTTCAAAACGTTTTCTTTCCTTCAAAACGTCAATTTGTCTCTTGATCTTCTCTTCTCCATTATCCATTGCATGCAAAAGGGAGGTATTCCACCCCACACCGTTCTTCAGCACGAAGCATTCTCCTTCCTTCTTCTTATCGTTTTACACCTCTCCAGGTACTGCACTGTTCCTCTTCTCTATCTGTTTCTTATTTTTCCATTTCTCTCTGGTTTTCATTGTCTGGAGTTGTTTGGTTTGGTGCATTCCTCTGAGTTCCTGTACTTTGATTCTACATTTCTGGGTTTCTGAGTGTTGGTTAATTGGGTAGTTGCCTTGTGGTTTCTGGGTTCTGGGTGCGATTTCTGGGCTCTGTGTTCTTCATTTGGTTCATAACAGTTATGAGTGGAAGATGGTATAGGAAATGGTGTGGAATAGACCTTCTAGATTTTAGCAGCGATGATGACAGTGAAAGTGAGTCTTCTTCTTCTGGCGATTCGGTCGAAATCATTCCCTTCCCTCGGCCTCGTAGTATCTATCTTAGGAAACATGTAGTGGTAGAGGATGTTGAGCCCCTGGATGTCTATCATCCCTCCACCCTAACCGAGAGAAGGGAGAACATAAAGCAGTATGTTGACGCCGAAATTAGGGCCGACGAGGAGAAAACCGACTTCGAGAGGAAATTGAAAAAGGAACAAAACCAAAGGGTTTGGGGGAGAGGGCTAGAAGTGGAAGAGGGGAGGTGTTCACCCCTTGGCACCACAGCTCGGGGTTTTCTGGGAGGGTTACTTTTTGTTACCCACAAGTTTAACGCCGAGCTTCCCTCTTCTTTTTTAGGTTCAATGGCTCCTCGAAAGGTTGTGAAGGATCCTGCTGCCTACCCAGTACCCCCTGATGCCCAGCAATATTTATGGGTGGACCGTGAAGTGCTAGGGACCCGATCCACGATGCGGTCTGAGGAAAGTGTCGGATCAGTTCGGCAGTTCCTACTTCCTTGCCCCGAGGACCGACCGGGGACTTCATATCGAGTTCTACCTTGCACTGATGATGATAGGGTATGCTCGGCTGCCGATAACAACACTTTTTATTTGTACGAACACTTGGTGGTTACTCTAAGTGTCCGCTTGCCGTTTACCGCTTTAGAAACTCGGGTGCTAAATGCTCTCGGAGTTGCCCCTACTCAGCTACACCCTAACGCTTGGGCGTTCTTAAAAGCATTTGAAAGGTACTGTCGTGCAAAAGCTTTGGTTTGTACGGCAAAAGTTTTCTTTTGGCTTTTCAACCCACATGTAACGGTCAAGGAATCTGGAAACTCCGGCAAGACGTGGGTGTCGGTAAAAACTCGGCCGTACTATAGTCTATTTTCCAAGTTTCATGAATCTTGGAAACACTTCAAACCAAGATTTTTCAAATATCAGTACGTCGGCGAAGGTCGACCGTGGTTTCGGACTGAGAAATGTCCCCTCTTCCCCCTTCAGTGGAATACCGATTTCTACATCCGACATGAAACTCCTCGGAACTGGACCTCGACCCCGTTGTCTCCTAACGAGCTGCTGACGACTAAACATTTCTTTGAAGAATATAAAGCAAAGGTCAAAGAGTTGGCTCAATTGGACATTCGGCATATCATATGTTGCGTCGAAGAGCAGGTGTCTTCCGAGATTGGTAAAGGAAACTTACACACATTAACATATATACTTTTTTTTAACACTTGTTCTACTTTTGTAGTTGATTACTGGAAAGAGCTCGGAGAGGCAGATCCGGCCGAGCTAGCGGAGCAGAGAAGGAGGGTTAAACCGAAACTAACGACTATCTGTGAAACCACCTCGGAAGACACCGCTAGCACAGGCGAAGACATGGCGAGCAAAGCTGAGAGGATGCTTTCGGCCGCAGCTATGCGGAAAAGAAAGAAGCCTGAAGGTTCTGGCACTCCACCTCAAACAATACCTCCTGTCATCCTCCCTCCGGAAACTGCAAGCGAAGTCGCCACGCCTGAAGTCGGTGTGCAGGATCTACATCCACCCCGTATGGAGTTAATGAACTCGGGGAGTGCCGTGTCTGTCCAAGCAAGTTTTAACAAACCACTGGACCTGGGGAGGTTGACTGCTGAAGATTGGAAACGAATTGCTGAAAACTTGGCCGAGCATCTGCAAAACTCGGCCACTCTGATGGTGGCCATTGCGAGTGCGCCGGCCGATGCTGAGGCGGGATTTTCTTCGAAGGCTAAGACAGAACGTGGGAAGCTTGCTCAGGCCGAGAAGGAAGCGGCCGAGGCTAAACGACAACTGGCGGATCTGCAGAAAACGCACACGGAGCAGGTGGCCAAGTTGAAAGCTGATGGGGAGGCCGAGGTGGAAAAGGTCAGTGGACTGTTAAGGAGACGAGCCTCCCAGGCCCTTAAGCACGAGATTGCGGCTGCCAAGGCAATGTCCGACTTGGAGGCGTCTGCCGATGACTTATTTGCAAATGTTGTAGAGCAGATTCGTGTGCTCAATCCGGGCCTGCGACTTCAGTATGTCGGCGCTCATCCCGAGTATGGGGTGTGTGACGATAAGCTCGTGGATCCGAACAACGGCGATGCTGAAGTGGATTTGACCCTTGATGACCTGCCGGATCCCCTGGCCGAGAAAGAAAAGCCTATATTCAACCCACACTCGGTCGTGTTATATGATATTGAAGAGTAAGCGTAAGACCCTTATGTTGGGCTGCTTTTTGAAAACTTGTTGAACTATTTCCTGCTTTTTTCCTGCTCTTGGTGACTTATGTTTTTCAACATTGCTAGTTCCTGAACAAGTATTGTATTTAAGGTTTTCTTTTTTGAGTTATGCAACTTGCTTAAGGGTTTATGTCCCTGTCTACTGTGTTAATGTACATCTGTGTAATGCGATGGGAGTCTCGGTTCAAGCACTTGAGCCAAAGTGTGGACCTCGTCTCCTGACTGTACTAGGAACCACAATGATAAGTCTGTTAGAGTCAGGTGCTCCCTTTACCTTAGGAAAATTTATAAGTTTTCCTCTGAACAGAGGTGTTGTGTATAAATCGCACAGTTCCATTTAGGTGGCTAGCCAAAAATGGAAAGGCATGTACATGGCGCATGTATAAGACGTAGGAAAAAAGATAATGGAAACTGCAAACTATTTATTGAAATTGAGAAATTGTCAGTACAGAAACATGCAGTATTATTTAAAGCTAAAAATTGGTAACTGGAATTTGAAACAAGCAAAAACTAAAAGATAAAGAACAAGTTTCGAGCATAATAGCTAATGGCAAAGAAATTTGAAAAATAGAGAAAGAAACGGTGGTCCAACATCAGCTGAAATAGGTTCTAAGTTTCGTTGCGTTCCAGCTGTTTTTGATCTCGGCTCCGCCGAGGGTTTCCAACATGTAGGCTCCCGAGCCTGTTTTGGATATTACCCTGTACGGCCCTTCCCAGTTCTGGGCGAACTTCCCTTCCTTGGCGTTCTTCAATCCTATGTCGGCCCGACGCAAAACCAGGTCACCGACTTCGAAAGACCTCGGAGTTACTCCTTTATTGTACTGCTTTGCCTGTCTGAACTTAGCCTTTTTCTCCAGATCTGCAGCCTTTTCTCGGATTTCCTCATTCAGAATCAATTCCTCCTTTAGCAATGTGTTGTTAGTTTCCTCGGGCCTGTCAAGCATACGGAAGGTTGGAATCCGGCGTTCCACCGGAATCACTGCATCACACCCGTAAGTGAGTCTGAACGGCGTCTCGCCTGTTGAGCTTTGTACCGTTGTCCTCAAAGACCAGAGGATCTCGGGTAAAAAATCAGCCCAGGCTCCCTCAGCTGCTAGCAACCTTTTCTTTAGGCCAGTAAGGATAGCTTTGTTCGCGGACTCGGCTTGTCCGTTGGACTGTGGGTGTTCAACCGAAGAGAATCTGTGCAGAATATGCAAATGGTCTGCCAGATTTCGGAAAGTATCCGCTGTGAACTGGGTGCCGTTGTCTGTGACAATCGAGTAGGGAACACCGAAACGAGCTATCACATTCTTAAGAAAGAACTTCTGGATTTTCAGAGACGAGATGGTGGCCAACGCCTCGGCTTCTATCCACTTGGTGAAGTAGTCGACAGCGACGACCACATAGATCAGTTGTCCTGGGGCCTTTGGGAACTTACCCATTATGTCCATGCCCCACATGTGAAAGGGCCAAGGTGAAGCCAAAGAGTGCAATTCCTCTGGCGGTCGGCGGTACAAATCGCTGTGGTGTTGGCAGGGTGGGCAATGACGAACGTGATCTAAGCAATCGGCCATCAGGGTTGGCCAATAATAGCCGGCTCGGAGGATCTTCCTGGCCAGGGATTTCCCCCCGGATGATGGCTTGCGATTCCGCCGTGGACCTCGTCCAGAACCAATTCAGCTTCTTCCTTGCCGAGACATCGAAGTAACGGTGACGCAGCTCCCCTCCTGTACAAGATTCCGACCATAAGGACGTAGTGAGCTGCCTTTTTCACAATCTTTTTGGCCTCCAGCTGGTCAGTGGGAAGCAAACCATGTTGAAGGAAAGATCGGATAGGAGTCATCCAGTCCGATGAGATACTTATGGCTAAGACAACGCTGTGTCCAGCTATTTCCTCCTGTATGACACTTTTATTACTACCCGCCCCCTTAGTACTTGCCAACTTGGAAAGGATGTAGGCCCTCTCATTCGAGCATCTGGGGATGTGCATAATCGAAAAGTGAGAAAATTCCGAAGCCAACTCCTTTACCTTTTCCAAGTACTTCTGCAGGATTGGTTCCTTTGCCTGATATTGGCTAGAGATCTCTGAAACGACTAGTTGAGAATCACTGAGGATCTGTACTTCCACCGCACCAAGCTCCTTCGCTGTCCGTAGTCCTGCTATCACGGCCTCATACTCGGCCTGGTTGTTTGAAGTGATAAAAGCAAACTTCAATGAGTACTCGATACTTACACCTTCCGAGTTTTCAACTAACACCCCTGCTCCAGCTCCCCTCTTGTTACTGGAACCATCCACATAAATCTTCCAGATACCAGAGTTCGAGGATTCATTTGACTCAGTGAACTCGGACACGAAATCAGCCAAGGCTTAAGACTTGATAGCTCTCCTCGGTTCGTATGAAATCTCGAACTCGGATAATTCAACCGACCAAGCCATCATCCTACCTGCCAGATTCGGTTTTTGTAGGATTTGCCTGATCGGCTGAGCGGTTCTTACTTCGACTGGGTGACACTGAAAATATTGACGGAGTCGTCTGGCCGACAAGACCAGACAAAAAGCAAACTTCTCAATTTTTGAGTACCTGATTTCGACACCCTGTAGAGCTCTACTAACAAAATAAACCAGAAATTCAAGTCTGGCTTCCTCCCTTACCAGGGCCGAACTGACTGCCAAGTCCCCCACCGATAGATACAGGATGAGTTTTTCTCCATGCTGGGGACTTGAGAGGATTGGGGGGCCGAGAGGAAGTCTTTAATCACCGAAAAAGCGGCCTTGCACTTTTCGTGCCAAACAAAATCAACACCTTTTTTTAATAACTGATACCAGGGAAGTGCTTTCTTCGCGGCCTGGGGCAGGAAGCGGGAAAGTGCAGCTAGCCGACCTGTTAACTGCTGAACTTCTTTGAGATTCTTCGGGCTTCTCATCTCAAGAACAGCTCGGCACTTGTCGGGATTCGCCTCAATCCCGCGTTATGTTAACATGAAGCCGAGAAAAGCCCCGGCGGGAACTCCGAAACTGCACTTCTCGGGATTCAGCCTCATACAATGCTTCCTGACTCGCTTAAATACCTCTTCCAAATCTCGCATGTGGTTGTCCTTTGTTTTGCTCTTGACGATCATGTCGTCAATATACACTTCCATCTTTGGTCCGATCAACCCATCAAATACCTTGTTCATCATCCTCTGGTACGTAGCCCCAGCGTTCTTTAAACCGAAAGGCATAACCGTATAACAATACGTTGCCTTCTCGGTGATAAAGGCTGTTTTGTCCTGGTCGGGCGGATACATCGGTATTTGATTGTAACCCGAGTATGCATCCAGAAAGGAAAGGAGTTGGAAACCTGCTGAGTTATCTACCAACTGATCTATGATGGGCAAGGGGTATTGGTCTTTTGGACACGCCTTATTAAGGTCCGTGTAGTCCACACACATACGCCATTTGCCGTTAGACTTTTTGACCAACACCGTATTAGATAGCCACTCTGAATATGAAACTTCTCTTATAAAGCCTGCCTCTAATAATTCCGAGACCTTCTCCTGTATGGCCTTGGACTTCTCGAACCCGACTCGCCTTTTCTTTTGTGCCACGGGTTTAGCTTTCAGATTCACGCTAAGCCGGTGGTTGATGAAGTTTGGATCGATACCTGGCATATCGGCCGATGTCCAAGCAAACAAATCCTTGTTGTCTCGCAAAAGAGCAACGATGACTTCCCGGACGGGAGAAGGAAGGTTGGAACCGATCTGTACCGTTTTCCGAGCATCGGAAGGATCTATCGAGACGGTCTCCCACTCTCCTTGCGGACGAGGCCGAAGGTCGTCTTGTTCAGCCCGGACATCCAACTCGGCAAGGAGTACACCGCCCTTGTATAGCGGCACCTGCGGAATCCTTTCAACTTCGCTTTTTTCTTTCTTGATTTTTCCGAGGCTAGCGTTGTAACACAAACAGGCGGCCTCCTGCTCAGCTTTGATTGTGACTACTGTATCATCTGCGCCCACAAACTTTATTGCCAAATGGACCGTTGATACTACTGCTCCGAAAGCCTGGAGGCAGGTTCATCCCAATATGTCGTTGTAAGCCGACGGACAGTCCACCACAAGAAACTTAATGATCTCGGTCCTGGTTGCCGGCTGTCCACCTAATGTCATCGGGAGCCGCATGACGCCTAGGGGCCGTATTGAATCCCCTGTAAAGCTAATCAAGTTTCCCTCAAACTCTTCCAAATCGTCCAGACGAAACCGCATCTTGGAAAAGGCATGCAAGAAAAGGATGTCGGCAAAACTTCCTTGATCCACAAAGACTCTGGCGACATCGAAATTTCTGATTCTAGCGGAGATGACCATCGGATCATTATGGTCAGGCAGGACTCCCTCCATGTCCTTGTCCGAGAAACTGATTGGAATGTTTCGAGATGGCTTCTTCCGAATTGGACGATTGTGGACTGCCAAAACCTGGTTAACATACATCTTCCTTTCAGATCGGTGTTCCCCTCCTCCTGCAAAACCTCCTGAAATTGTCTGGATAGCGAGATCCTTTGGTGACTTATCGAGTTCGTCAACAATCACAATACTGACCTGACCCTGGTTTTCCTGTTTCTTTTCTGGCATGGATTCTTTTCTTCTGTTCGCTTTTTCGGGACTTAGGGTTCTCCTACGAGGTCTCTTTTCCATTGCTTCTCTGATATAGCGTTGGAGCTTTCCCTCACGAATCAAATCTTCAATGGCGTCCCTAAGCCAAGTACATTGATCCGTGGTGTGGCCGTATCCCCATGGAATTCGCAGTATTTGTTCCTATTCACATTTTTTTGATTCCGCAAATAGAGAGGCCTGTTGACATGGCGGAGCTCGGTTTGCATTGTTTCCTTCCAGATCTGAGATCTAGGGACGTTGAGTGGAGTATATGTGTTGTACTTGCGGGGGGTGGGGGTGGGGGCGGCGGTGGTTGACGACGCCCTTCTCTGTCCTCTCTTCTGGGTCGGCCCCGGGAATTGGTACGATCTTCATGCGCGGTATCACCTCGGTTATTAGCCATCCTGCCGGATTGTCCCTTGTCAAATTCCTCCAGGTTGATGAATTTGTTGGATCTCTGCCGAAGCTCGGCCATATCTCGGGGAGGCTTCCCAATAAGGGCTTTTTTGAAGCCTCCGGGAGCCAAACCCTGGGTGAAGAGTAACACTGCCACTCCCGGTTCGAGATTGGGAATCGAACTCGACTCATTGTGGAAACGGTTGAGATAATCCCTTAACGTTTCTCCTGGTTTCTGGGTTACCGTTGCCAGTGTGTGATCCGACTTGGGCTGGATGCAACTGGCGGTATATCTATTCAAAAACACCCTTTTCAACTCGTTCCACGAATTGATCGAGTTCGGAGGAAGAGATGCATACCACCTCAGTACTGGTGCTTGAAGGGTCATGGAAAATGCTCTACATTTCATCCGACCTTCCTGTCCGTAAAAGTTCATCGCACCTTCGAAACTCAGAATGTGATCATGAGGATCCGAGATACCATCGTATCTCTGAATGTTGCTGGGTCCGAGAAAACCCTGCGGGGTCTCGAAAGCCATCACGTATGGAGTGAATGGGTGGCCTGGGTGCTCTTGCTCGGGCTCCAGCTCGGGGTTCAAAGGTGGTGGGCGAGAGAGTCCGTATCCCGGAAGGCCCGAGATGACTCGTGACGAGTCGGAGGCTCCGCTGGTGCTCGTTCGACCACGCGTTCTAAACTTCTTCCCGGAGCCATTCTTGATGCTCGTTCGGCTTCTCGTTCCCGAGACCGTGGCGGAGCTTCCGGTGCAGCTCGTTCGCTCACAGGGTATACGCTTCGCGCTGGAACCGGCTGTAGGGTTCGTTCAGCGTTACGTGCCATGGTTAGCTGTTGCAAATCTGCTATGGCCTTGTTCTGTTGCTCCATGATTCGCATCTGTGTGCGCATCATGGTTAAGATCTCATCATCACGGCGTCGAGAAGATGAGGTAGATCGACGGGATCGGTGAGAAAGGCCATCAGAATACCCATGCCCCCGATCTTCGTGATGCTGATAAGGAAAGGTCTCTACGAGATTGGGCTCCACTGCCCCGCGGTGGACAGACTGATGATGTTGGGCACCCCTTCCTTCATCCGCACCACGATACGATGACTCACCTGAGTACACAGTGTAGGGGCCACTGTGGGTATGAGTGAGATGGGGTTGGGGTGGTACCACCACGGGTTGTGGCTGCATTGGCTGGATCTGATCTGCCACCTGTGGCTCTTCGTTGGGGAGGGGAACGCCACCTGCATGTTGATCCTCAGGAAGTGGCTGTTGTTGAGCAGCCCTGTTGGCCTGGAGGCGCTGGCGGAGGTCCGCCCTCCGTGGCGATGCGGCAGTTGCTTTTGGGGGACGTCCCCTTCCCCTACGAGCTTGGTGGTTACGATCTGCGTTTTCCATTGAACGTTGGGTGGTGGTGGGAATCGAAGTTTATAGTTTCCCCCAGACGGCGCCAATGTCTTGTACTAAGTCAGGTCGATCACCAAGGCCACAGAATGAGACCCAGTGAGGCGGTTTGACCTAGATTCACTATATGATTCTTTGAGTTTCACAGGTATCAGTTGGATATCCTGGGATGCCCTAATCACTGTGTGTGCAGTGTGAACTTAGGGTTTAGAAAGCGTACCTGAGCCCCATGCAGTAGTGCACTACTTATAGGGGTGGCTGAATACCTAATGGGCTTGCTAAGCTTTGGCCCAGTTGATTCAGCCCAATATTAGCCGTGAGAGGACATGAATGCCAGAACTTGAGTTGACGTCGTCCTGTTCTCGTCGGCTTGAATGGAGTTGAGGCCGAGCTGGTAGAGCGAGTTCAACCTGCTTAAGCATTAGCTGTCTGAGTGTAAGGCATGGATCTCGGCCTGTTTACGTTGCTCAACGTGCGGTGTGATCTCGGTTAGCTAAAGGTCCGATGCCCTGTGATCTCGGCTCAGGGACCAGTCCAACACAACATCTATAGAGCACCACATAAAGAATTGCATTTTGTCTTCACAACTTGGCCCTTTCACATACGAGGGATAGACATCGTCCTTGGAGCATTCACTAAGGCAACAATCTTCTCACACACTTAGGGTATGTTTGGTTACCGGCAACCAAAATCAATTATGGCTCCATAATCATGTTGGAGCAGTAGTAACTGTTAGTAGCGTTGACATTTTAGAATTGATTTTAGACTAACTCACCGCAGAACCAAACATACACTTAGTTATAATAGTTGATTATTTCAATGTACTCCTATAATAATTTTTTTTCCAATTTTAATCTTTTATTCAATCAATTTTTTTACTTCTTATTAATTCTACTTGAATATTCTCTCTCATTCATTCTACTTGAATATTCTCTCTCATTCTTATATTACTAATATACATTAATTAATGGACACACTTTTTACTAAAAATTAAATACTATTACAGTTTTAAAAAAAATTAAATATGAACATTTTAGATAAAACACATACTAAAAAATTATTGATGAAATGTGAGCATTTTATATAATCATTTTCTTAATAGATGTGCTTCAGCATAAAAGGCAATTTTTTTTTAATGGAACAGAGGAGTAGTTCACTCATTTTTAATTTGACTTAAATACTTTTTTTTCCTATATCTTATTTTTAAGTTTCAATTTGGTCCTATATTTTTAAAAAGAATCAATTTAGTCTTTTGTGTTTATGATATTTGTCAATTTTTAGAAAGATAAAGAACCAAATTGAAACCTAAAAATAAAATAAAGATGAAAATAATATTTATGCCTTTTAATTTTTTTGTTTAAAATTTAAACACCTTTATCCCCTCTTCTTACCGCCTTCGTCCATTCTCCTTCAAACCCCACCACTCACAACTGAACCCTATGGATTTCGAAGACGAAGATGACCAATCCTCTCCTCACCCCTCCTCACAATCCCAACAAACCCACCTCCTCGGCTTCATCATCGCCAACATCGTCGGCACCCGTTACTACCCTGGCTACATCAGCGGCCGCGAATTGGTGGGTTTAGTCCGTGAACCCCTTAACCCTTACGACCCCAACGCCATCAAAGTCCTCAACACCAGAACCGTTCAAGTCGGCCACATCGAACGCTCTGTCGCCGCCGTCTTAGCTCCTCTCATCGACTCCAACGACATTATCATCGAAGGCATTGTCCCCAATTCTCGCCTTAAAGGCACCGCCAAGATTCCCTGCCAAGTTCACATCTTTGCCAAACTCCAAGCCTTCCCCACTTTGAAAGAATTGATTTTGCATAGTGGGTTGCAGTTGATTTCCAATTCGGATGCCGCGTTTACGATGTCGGAGTCTGTGGCCGTGAAGGAAACCAGGGCGGAGAGTAGGTTTGGGAATGTGGATGAGGTTTTTAAGCTTGTCGATGAGGCGAATAAGGGTCGTGGATTTGAGGCTATGGAGGCTCCGAGGAGCGTGATCAAGACGGAGCTTTTGAAGCATCAGAAGGAAGGGTTGTGGTGGTTGGTTCACAGAGAGAAGTCGGAGGAGTTGCCGCCGTTTTGGGAAGAGAGAGAGGGTAACTATGTGAATGTGTTGACTAATTACGAAACTGATACGAGGCCTGAGCCTTTGAGAGGTGGGATTCTCGCGGATGATATGGGGTTGGGGAAGACTTTAACTTTGCTGTCTTTGATTGCTTTCGACAAAGGACAACAAAGCACCGGTAATGATGATGAAGAGAGGGATGAAGGGTTGGTACTGTCTTTGAAGAAGAAGAGTAAGAAGGGAAGAGCGAGCAGAGAAGGCAGCGGTTCGCAGAAAAGACGCAAGATTATGAGTTGTACTTCCGATGATGATGTTGATAGAGGAAAAGAAGTTAGTGTGGCTCATACAAGTTCTGCTGACATGAGAGCAAAGACAACTTTGATTGTGTGCCCTACTTCTGTATTGTCAACATGGATATCACAACTAGAAGAGCATACCAACCGAGGTTCGTTCAAGGCTTACTTGTATTATGGGGACAGAACCAATGATGTTGATGAACTTAAGAAGCATGATATAGTATTGACCACATATGCCACTTTATCTAGTGAAGAATCCTTATCGGCCACGCCGGTGAAGAAATTAGAGTGGTGGAGAATCATTTTGGATGAAGCACACACAATTAAAAATGTTAATGCTCAACAGAGTAAAGCAGTGATTAAGCTGAATGCTAAGCGAAGGTGGGCTGTCACAGGAACACCAATTCAAAATGGTTCATATGATTTGTTTTCTATTATGGCATTTTTGAAATTCGAACCATTTTCAATAAAGAACTATTGGCGAAGCTTGGTGCAACGTCCTCTTAATCAGGGCTTGGAGAAAGGGCTCTCGCGCTTGCAGGTATAATAAATAACATCGCATTGTTTTTTTTTTTGTTCATAGTATGATCAAAGGTTGCGTGCATATAGAATTGCACGGCAGTGTACAACTGTACATTAAGCTCGATTAGTTTTGGGATTTGTTTGTCTTTGTACAGAAATAAATGAATGTTGGAATTTTTTCAATCAATTATTTCTGTCTGCTCCATAATTGTGTTGATCACATGCATTATTTGAGAGACTGAGTATTGATAAGTATTTTGCTTAATGTATGCTTCATTTCGCAGAAAACACCATGTTCTTATGTTCTTATTAATCTTGTAGGTTTTGATGTCAACAATTTCATTACGAAGAACAAAAGACAAGGGATTGGTGGGGCTGCCATCAAAGACCATAGAGACTCATCTAGTTGAACTTTCTTTGGAAGAACGTGAGCTGTATGATCTGATCAAAGCGGAATCAAAGAGATTAATGACAGGTTATATCAATAATGGTAGTCTAGTGCACCATTATTCTTGTATTCTGAGTATGATTCTACGACTTCGCCAAATCTGTACTGATTTGGCATTGTGCCCTTCGGATCTCAAATCAGTACTCCCTTCAGCTAATATTGAAGGTATGTTTTCAGTTTTCACCTTTCGTAGCAGACCAATTAGATATTTGTTTGAAACCTTTTTCAACTGGGCTCAATGAAGTCTTATACTTTCTTGTTTGGCTCCATAATTCCTTGATGCTTAAAGTATAGTCTTTATTCAGAGGCTATTGTCCAACAAACAAATTTTATCAGAAATAACAATCAGTATGCTTAACCAATATTTTGTACCTATAATCACTGCATTGATATTTTTTGGATGCTGACGAAAAGTGAGAAGATTATTTGGCAAATATGTAACTTCATGTTATGCTTGCTGGAATTGTAAGAACTCATAAACGTCATGATTATATTCAATCACAATGTGCTTCCTTTATGCACAGAGCTTATAATTGTATATTTTTATATGCTACTTAATAGACCTTGGGCATTTTGTCAATTGTTAACCAGTGATTTGGTATTTTCAGTAGTTTGTGTGCGATTGGTTATCTTTTAAATGTCATTTGAATTTGGTTCATAACCAAATAACAAAATTTATGTGATTAGATGTTTTCATACCAAGTAGGTTGATTAAATTAGGAATTTCAATACATTGTTTTTTCACACATAACATAAAGATATGTTATTGGTTAAGATCATCAGTTAGAGTCAGTTTGACATCTTAAAAATGGGAGTATAAAATTTAGGCATGAATTTTTCATATATAGCTCATAATTGTAAATTTCACCTGTATTTTTAAAGGGAACATCAAGCTCACCCTTTCAATAAATTAACCTTTAATTGGCTTGAATTATCATCATTTCCAAGAGTTGAAAGCATTTCCCTGGGTTAAAGAAGTACTCCTATTAGAATATTTTATACATCGATGTATGTTTGATTTCTTATTATTTAATTTGACTTCTTTTATTTTGTGATTTGAATTTGTACTATAAATCTTATGTCAACTAGTTGAAAGGTATTTTAAAATATGTTCTTGTCTATTCTCTGAACTTGAAAGGACTTAGAGACATGACCAGTGGCGGAGGATCTCAGTCCCACCTGCTCCCCCTGAGATTTTGAAAAGTATATATTTATTGTTTGTAATTTATATCATTATTTCGTAGCTGGTGCAGCGGCCAAGGAATTGGAGTTTATACTGGGGAGTGTGGGCTCGAATCTGGCCGTAGACATTCTTTTTCTTTCAGTTTTACTTGTTTTTACTTTATTTTCACAAAAAGATGAAAAGTGGCCACACAGAGGTTCGAACATGTGATTTGTAAACTATCACTATGTGTGACTAGCCACGTAGGCAATCCATCTCATTAGCACTATGTGCAAAATTATAATATAAAATACTCAAAATTTAACTTCTCAAATTTATTATTATTATTATTATTATTTTTTAAATTGTGATATTATTTATTGCCGCACCCTCTGAACTTTTAATCATCCTCCGCCACTGGAGACATCCTGGGTTCTCAGTTTTCATTGTTTTGCTTGTTGCAGGATCTGGCTGGATTCATGTCTCTTAGAGCATTTTAATGAATATATAACACTATTTTTCAGTTCCCTGTTTTGCTTCAATCTAGTTTTTGCTAAATCAGAAGCTGTTCTTATGCTGTTCAATGACAAAATAGTGCAGTACTTCCATTTTCATATCTCGCCATCTGGCAACCATAAAAAATCTAAAACACCCCAGGATTTGAGTCTTGATTTTGTTGGAAATTCTGCTTGCTTTGTTTTCTGACTTTTAGTACAGTACCTGAACACGGGGTTAGCACTTGTTTTTTCTAGTTTCCTACGTGCTCTAATTGCATATATTTTAGCTAAGGGTGATCCTTAGCTGCACAATCATACACTTTAGCAGTTTTCTTTAACTTTAACAGTATTTCATGCCTCACTGACATTCTTTTTCCTTGCTAATATAATTGATATTGAGGACCCTTTTTCCTTGCTAAGCCAATTACTAATTTGCTACAAATTGCTGATTACCATCACATTTTTATTGTTAAATAACCTTACATGTGATTCTTAATGCATTTAATAACATTCAAGATTTTTCAAAACACTCATTGCTGCTATGAATCCTCACATTTGTGCTTCATGTGTGTCATAATCCTTAGCTGGATCACTAGTTGTGTTGTTGAAGGTACAAGAAACGTATAGCATATACTGCTGACTAAATATTATTAGTATCTGTAGGAATATTAGGGCTATACGGACTCAAACCATAGACCCTCCCAGTAAAACTGTTGCAGCTGTTGTCTCTGGATTGTTTTTTTAGGTCACTTTTGTGGTTTGCCTAGACACTGCTGTTTTTTTATTCCCCTTCCTACACTGTTGATTGTTCCTAAATGTTTCTTTCTAGAACTACAATTTTTCCTTTAAGAGATTAATATAGGATTTTAGTTGGTAAGGGTATAATGCTAAAATCTACTCTCATGTATTTATAATGATTGACTTCTTGGTAGCTTAGTTCAAATGGGATAGGAAGGATGCTCTGTTAACAGGAATTACTCTTCATTTTCTTCTTATGCATCGATCAATTAGATATGTCTTTTCGTAATCATTGTGCTTGACTTGATTATTCCACGATATGGTTATTTATAATTTATGTATTGTGTACATTTAATTTGAATTTATTGTTCGATAAAACTTGCTTTGACCACTTTAAAAAAGGTCCCTCCAGTATTGTTTGTTGAGTACTGTTGAGCATAATTATGAATCATGTACAGAAGCATAAAGTATTGTTCTTCTAACCATAGTTTAATTTGTTTCTAAGCAGATGTTTCCAATAACCCTGACTTGCTAAAATCATTGGTTGAGGTGCTGCAAGATGGTGAAGATTTTGACTGTCCAATCTGTATATCTCCACCAACGAATATTGTAATTACATGTTGTGCTCACATTTTCTGCCGTGATTGTATCCTTAGAACCCTCCAGTGCAGCAACCCCCGTTGTCCTATGTGCCGTCATCCCCTCGCAGAGTCTGACTTGTTTTCAGCCCCTCCTGAATCTTCCAAGACTGCTGATGCTGAACTCTCCTCATCAGAACCAAGGCTATCTTCCAAAGTGTCTGCTCTGATAAAACTTCTCACAGACTCAAGGGGTGAACATCCAGCTACTAAGTCAGTTGTATTTTCACAATTCCGTAAGATGATACTTTTACTCGAAGAGCCTCTCAAAGAAGCTGGTTTCAAGACTATGCGTCTCGATGGGACAATGAATGCTACACAAAGGGCTTATGTTATTGAGCAGTTTAGAATCTCGGGAAGTGAGCCAGTGGTTCTGCTTGCAAGCCTTAAAGCATCAAGTACAGGTATAAATCTCACGGCTGCCTCTAGAGTATACTTTATGGAGCCTTGGTGGAACCCGGCAGTCGAGGAACAGGCAATGGATCGTGTTCATCGCATTGGACAAAAAGAGGATGTCAAGGTTGTTAGATTGGTTGCCCAAAACAGCATTGAGGAAAGGATATTAATGTTGCAAGATAAGAAGAAAGAGCTAGCAAGGCAAGCATTTAGGAAGGGATCAAAGGATGCTGGGGTGGGTATGGATGATGTGCGTTTCCTTTTGTCTCAATGAGCTGATCTTACAATGGGGCTGTTGGATTTGTGATGATGTATGAAAATGTTTACTTTTGTTAGGTTTCTTCAAACTCTTGTTTTGGCCCTATACTTTTATAGAAATGATAATTATGTTAGGTGAGCTACTTTCTTATATGCAAAAGTTGATAATTTCTGTAGTTTTGAATTGAATCGATATAAAAATAACTAGAAAAACTTAATGTGATACATTTTGGCAAGCTTGATTATAGAGTAATGTAGTTATAAATTTATAGTCGGTAAAAATTTATCTTTCTTATTCCTCATTTGGTGTACTCTATGAAGCATGGATACTTTGAATATGCTGAAGTATTTGTACCAGATATATATTAGGTGCTGGATATGTATTATATTTATAGGTTTATATAAATTTATCATTATTTTAATTTTAATTTGGGTTCATGTTGTAAGTATGTTTGAGTATATTTTTTTTTTTGGGTGAATAAAAACTGTGGAGGGAACTTCACAATCCCGACACCTGGAGCAACATGGGTGGGGTGCCTCCCAAGGGATGTTCTCCACAAGGATTTGAGCCTTTAACCTTATAGTCTTATGGGTTCTCAATATCCTTATGGTCCTAGCATGCTTCCACTGGGCCAAACCCAATTTGGGTTTGAGTATATTTTTGATGTAGATCATTCCCTTTTTTACACATTCATGATACTTTAAATCTGATTCAAATAATCAGTCAGTCATTCTCGTATCTTAGTTGATTTTAGGTCTCAACCTCTCATTGAAACATTTTATAATGTTAAATTTAACTCACCTAGTTAATCTCTGGTCCGTATATTTCAGTTAATTTTAGGCCTCAACCTCTCATTTTGAGATGTATTTATTGCCATTGGGAATTAAATTAATGCCCTCTCTTATCCTTAATATGAGATTCTTTTAAGAAAAATCTAGTTAGTAATTTTATTGACATCGGAAATGTCAATATTTGATACTTTTTCAAAATTACCTCTATTATTTTTTAAATAATAGTTGTAGGAAACCGAACGAATCAACCAAGCAAATAATATAGACCGAATAGGTAACCGTTCTTTGAACGGACGTAGTAGAGTGCTAATACCATCCTTATCCGTAATTAACGCCTGAATCCAAACTCTAGCACAAAGACCCATTTTTTTAGGGTGTCCAATTGTATCATTTCATTTTTTTAATTAAACAATTGGTGGCGGCTCCAAATCGCTCTAATAATTAATTAAAGAAATAAACGTATGGATGCTTTTCGCGACACCCTTCAGGACGATCGCAACATATACACTTCATAAGTAGAGTGTTGAGGATATAAAAAATTATTTACTAGACACCCAGTAAAAGTCAAGATGCACCCACACAAAAAAGTGATATATATGTCACCTTTGAACCAATTAAAGTAATGATATATCATTATATAATCCTCTACTAGTACGCACATAAAAGTGATATATATGGAACATTTGAACCAATTACTGATAAGAAAATTATCCCTTGTTTGTGATACATGTCACCTTCATATATGTTTAGGAGAATTTATAATATTTTATCAGAAGTTTTATCATTTTCATTTTTTTTATAAGCATATTTTCATTAATAAAAATATAAAGGGTATACACAAACCAATACATAAAAAAAAAAACCATAACCCACCAAAAGGTACAATTAGCTTGTTCTATTAATACAAGCCATAGGAGCCATAAACTAGCCAAAGAAAGAATAAATAATCTACGAAAACCAAGACCAAGTCTTAATTTTTATAATATCTTCAAGCTGAAGCATCAATTCTTTCGTTATTAAAAATGGTGGAGTTCCTCTTCGTCTAGATAATCCAACAAACAAACATCCAAATCATAGTCATTAAGTTCTTACTCTTTTTATACTTACCGAGCATACTATGCACTACAACGAATTCCACATAGGACGAATTAGCCACCAAGGGGTAATCCAGCCAAGCATACATAGCATGCCAAACAGCAACTGGACACGAAATAAATAAATGGTAGCTTGATTCCTCAGCACCATGACACATAACATTGAACATCCAGATTTACACCACGCCGAGCCAAATTACATTTAGAAGCCACACGATCCAATTGAAGTTGCCACAAGAAGGCTCGGATTTTGAAAAATGAAAGGAACCTTGGCACAAAGATCCTTCCACCAAAGAGAGGCTCAATCTATAATTACCATACATAGAGAGGAAGCATCAACATTACCGTACCTAGCCTTCAAACAACAACAACACAAGGAATCATCTTGAGCCAAGAGCCTCCATCTTCACTTCGCAAGAAGAGACAAATTAAACAAGTCCAAATCTTTAATTCCTACCCCATCTTTCTTATTTTTGCAAATAAGGTCCCATTTCACCCAAACAATATTTCTCAAGTCCTCACAACCTCCTCACAAAAAATTCCTTTGAATTGAGGTTAAAATTTTATAAACCTTATCAAGGAGACAAAAAAAGGAAAGGTAATAAATAGATAAACTAACCAACATAGAATTAATCAGAGTGATAAAAAAGGATACGTGTGTATTATATAATGTTTTTGTCGTAAATCAACAAGGATATGTGTGTATTATATAATGTTTTTGAAATTGTTTCTTACGAGGAGCAGTGAAATTTTTTTTTATTTTCTCAAACTATTCTTTATCCGAAAAGCATAAACTTATTTATCTTTCATTAAAACACCTTGAAAAACAGAAGTTCTGTATTTCAAAGGTGACTTGATCTCAAGTATAGTAGTCAACACGATGGTTTTTAGTTAATTATATAAAAATGCATATATAATTTTATTGAAATTTATGGATTCATATTCTGGAACATGACTACTAAGAATGCATACAGTTAAACAATTTATACAAAAAAGAACATCTTTAACATATAAATAACCTTCATAAATACCGATAAATCAATATAAAATTTTACTATAAACAACTCTTTACGACAAAAATACGACAATGAGAATGCGGGACGATAGACACGGTCGACACACTAGTAGTTATAAAGTAGAGTAAGAAACACCCGTTGGTTAGAAGATAGAAATTGATCAATTCCTTTTTTGTTTTGTTTTTTTTTTACTCGACCAATTTGGTTTTTCTTATTTCCCGAATAATACTGTATTTATTATTTATTTAGTAATTAAAAACAACTCTGTTACATAAACATCTGTATTTAACATTTGTACGGGACTCTGCCTCTTTTGGAAAAAACTGGTGAATCCTGCAATTTCTCTTTCTTACAAGATCCATCACCTTTTACCCAAAAGAAAAAGGTATCACCTAATGGTTTCAAATACAAATGTTTTTCTAACATTTTCCAATTAAAAAAGCATGTAGTGTACGCTGCGCAGTTTAGTAAAACTTATATAAACTACGCTATAATACACACGTATGCGAAATACTCTCACTATTCACTAATTGTCGATTTTGTTGATTTGTTGATTTATTAAAGAGCAACAAGGAACGAAAAATCTAAAAAAAATAAAAAATAAAGTATGAAATGCTTTCAAATATTTAGGAAAAATACTTGCCAAATTTTGGTGAACCAGAATTTGAAGTCTTACTACGTAATGTAGACTCCATATAAACACATATATGGAGAAAGACAAAAAAAAAAATATTTGATAGAGATAATTAGAAAATGTAAAGTCGTTAATTATTAGTATCCTTTAATATAGCACTAGGAAAATTGCCCGTGCCATGCATGGGTCTTAAATTTTGCTATGAAGGGCTTTCCATTTGTTCAAACATTAAACATTAATTTTATTTACATGTGATTGAATAAATTGAAATGATAAATTGAAAGGAAGACTTTCATGGTCAACATATTATAAAAAAAGAAATATTGAGAAGAAATATTGTGTTAAAGATCAACACAATATTGAAAAGAAATATTATTATACACACACATTTACAGTTATTTGGGCATTAAAGGAATAATTTAAAGCAAGAAAAAGAGGATTCGTGTCAGCATCCAGAATTGGATAAAAATGTCAACAGCTTGCATGATACAACTTATAACAACTTTTGTGAGGCAACTTGAAGTATTTTGATACCCAAATAATAATAATAATAATTGAAATCATCAAGGTAATATGTTAAATCAAAAATTTAAATGATAAATTGGAAGGAAGACTTTCGTGATCAACATATTATAAAAAAAATAAATATTGAGAAGAAATATTGTGTTAAAGATCAACGCAATATTGAAAAGAATTTAACTTACTTCTTCACATTCTTTGATCTTCTTTTGTGCACCATCAAGTCTTTAGTCCCTGTATTAAGAAATGTTTGAGCAAAATTCAAACACTTAAAAATACAAAAAAAAATGAAAACGCTTTCTAGCTACCAATTAAAAAAAAACTAATACTAACTGTTCATATGCTTAATGTTTATGCCAAAAAAGAAAATAAAATATACTTAATAAGGAAATAATTTCAGTTGAAATGAAGGCTTTCCACCAATTTAAAAAATAAAAAATAAAAAAAATACTAACTGTTCATATGCTTAAACAACCAAGGTTTCCTTCTTTATACGGTTTTTTTTGCAAGTGGCATTTTGATACCAAAAATAAAAAAAAAAATATTTCTCATTGAAAGATGAAAGGCGGTAACGAATAAGCTTTAAATAGAAAACAAAATGACCAAGCATTTATATATATATATATATATATATATATATATATATATATGCAGATTGGAGAGGCCTATAGGGGCAGGAAATGTACGATGATGCACATAGTAGCTTTGATAAAATAAAAAATTTGCATAATAATCTGATGGACTACCTTGTAAGTTTGGTCACCAAAGAAGTGAATTTCATTGAAATCATCAAGGTAATATGTTTAAACAAAAATTTAAATGATAATTTGAAAGGAAAGCTTTCATGATCAACATATTATAAAAAAAGAAATATTGAGAAGAAATACTGTGTTAAAGATCAACGCAATATTGAAAAGAATTTCACTTACTTCTTCATATTCTTTGATCTTCTTTTGTGCACCATCAAGTCTCAAGTCTCTGTATTAAGAAATGTTTGAGCAAAATTCAAACACTTAAAAATACAAAAAAAAAAAAATTGGAAAAAATACTAATTGAAAGGAAGACTTTCTACCAATTAAAAAAAAAAATTAATAACTGTTCGTATGCTTAATGTAACCTTGTCACTTTTCAAGCTTTCCATGACTATCAATTGTAAACGGTCAGAATAGCATTTGTTAATTGTTTCAATTGTAAGCAGTCATAAAATGAAAGGAAAATGAAAAGATTAAAAATATATGGACGGATGTGATTTACTTGCAATGGATGACTATGATTAGAATGAAATTTAGGAGGAATATGAACGGATGTGATTTATTTGCAATGGATGGCTAAAATTAGAAACAAATTTGGAGGGAAAAACTATCATGGAGGGAAAGTAAAAAATACCCCTCAACTTCACCTATTTTAATATATGTTGATGTTGATAAGACTCACTTCCTTATTATAGGAAGAGTAGTGGAAGTATCTAGCTAGCATTTGGTATTTATTTGTTAGTAGCACTATATATGTATATTAACTACTGTAGTTCAGTAACCAAATGCCGCATATAATCAATAAACTAGAAGTATTTATAGGCCAAGTTCAAATAAAGGACCCCACTATATAGTATCAAGTGTACCAAGTAATATAGATCCATCTTGAAGTAGATTTCGTGAAGGCTTTTAATTTGATTCGATAAATTGGGGGTTTCTAGATTATTAAACATAAAAAAAAATGAGTTTTTTTAAAAGTGAAGATTGTTGCCATAAAGATTAATATGGAATCAGTTTCAACCTTAATGACTAAAAAATATGTCCAGTCTAAAAGCCGATTTTCACAAAAGTGGTCTTGTTACCATTAAGGTTGACATGGAATTAGTTTCATCCATTGCAAAAATTAGAAAATGCAAGGTTTCAAACCTCCCCATCACATAATTTGTCATTCTAAATGTTGTTAACCTAAGGCAATCCTGAGTTGTAGATTACAAATCCCATCTTATATCTCCAAACCCCAATTTTAAAAGTGAAATTACCATAATGCCTTAATTAAAAAAAAACTAGAATACAAACCCCTTTTTTTATCCTCAAACTCCAAAAACCCTTTTCACATTCCTAAAATTATTCATAAACCCCAAAACCCTTTTTTCATATATCCTATTATAGAAACTTCCCACCATGGTTGTCAAATTCGAGAGTCTATGTAGACTCGTTTTGCCTAGGTAAACTCGAGTCGTAAACTCGTTTCGTAAACTCGTACGAAATTACCTAAAAAAATTACATCTATATTGTAATAAGCTATGACCTATTAATAATCAATATTCATAATTTCAAGCTTAACATAATAACAAAATATGATAAGATATTATTAGTTGATACTAATAAGTAATATAAAATAATTTATCCATCAATATTCAAATTTCAAATTCAAAACATAATAAAATGTCATATCCTATGTAATTTCAAATTCAAACTCAGCATAATAATGCTTAACAAAAAAAATATTGAAAATTAATTGTCAATTTCTAAGCAAGTGTTCTTTAGTTAAAGTAACACTTAAAAACATTGACAAAGTAAATGAGTTTTGATTTATGGACAACACTAACAAAGTAACACTAAAAATTGAAAAGCGTAGAATGCATTTATGTTTAAAAGTTAAAATTTAAAATGATTTTTATCAAGCATTCATCAAATTATAATACCAGGTTAACGAAAAAGAAAATAAGGAAAACGAAAATAAAGGAATAAAGGGAGAAAGTTAGTAAACAATTACAAAATAAAGGGAGAAAGTTAGAAAGGCGTGGGGTGTGGAGTGTGGAGTGGGCGGGCGTGCGATAGAAGGAGAAGAACTGAAGATTGAAGAAACTTTTGAATAAGAAGAAGAAGAGAAGACTGATTTAAGGGTTTTTTTTTACCCAAAAAAGCAACAAATAGGATAAAAATAACCTAGAAGATTTTTTTTAAAAAAAATAATTTTAAAACGATGTGAGATTGGACGTTTAGAGCTCAAGAATGGTAATTCGCTAACTCGACCATAAACTCGCGAGTTTACAAGAGTCTACTAGTATCCACCCGAGTCCACCTGAGTCACTTCACTCCGAGTTTCCATTAGTTTCAACTCGTTTTCCATAGGTAGATTCGTACATTCGTAAGTTTCTAAGTATTAACACTAGTTTTTGACAACCATGCTTCCCACTCCTTATTTTCTCCAAAAAAAAACCTCTTCATCTCCCTTTTATCACTCAGCCTCTCTCTCTCCCTTCTCCAAAAGTAATAGTTTTTTGGCATCCACTTTCATCAACGTCGAGTTTTTGGTGCATCACTAGAGTAGTGTTCGTGTTGGCGATTGCGTTGCCACTAAGGTACGTTTTTTTTTTAAACCGGACGTACGTTTTCCGACTGTCCAGTCTCGGAAAACCAAATTCCGATTCGGGACTCTCGGAAATCATGCTTAATTTCCGACCCACATATCTCGGAAAATATAATTTGACTTTATTGTGTATATGATTTCCGAGAGTCTCGAGTTGGAATTTGGTTTTTCGAGACTGGACAGTCAGAAAACGTACGTCCAGTTTTTTTTTTAAAGAATACTTTAGTGGCAACGCAATCGCCAACACGAACACTACTTCAGTGATGCACCAAAAACTCGATGTTGATGAAAGTGGATGCCAAAAAACTATTACTTTTGGAGAAGGGAGAGGTTGAGTGATAAAAGGGAGAGGAAGAATTTTTTTTTTTTTTTTTTAAGAAAATAAGGAGTAGGAAGTTTCTATAATAGGATATATGGAAAAAGGAGTTTGAGGTTTATGGATAATTTTAGGAAGGTGAAAAGGGTTTTGGGGTTTGGAGATAAAAAAAGGGGTTTATATTCTAGTTTTTTTTTAATTAAGACATTATAGTAATTTCACTTTTAAATTGGGGTTTGGGGATATAACGTGGGATTTGTAATCTACAACTCGGCAATTCTCTACTGGAAACCCATCATAGACAAGATACTTGATAGATTATCTTTTTGGAAAAGGAAATATTTTTTTTTGGTGATCGAATTATCCTCATCAACTAGGTACTATCCTCCTTACCCTTGTTATTTTTCTCGTTATTTAAAATCATTATTAAATGTGTGCCTAAAAGCTTATCTCTATACAACATAATTTCTGATGGGGAGGCTGTGATGAAAATGAAGGAAAATGCAACTTGTTTGTAGGGAACCTAAAGATTGTGGGGGACTAGGCGTTAAAAAAAATTAAAAAAAAAACTTGCAAAAACGCTTTTCTAGGAAAAGTGGGCCTGGAGATATTGACAAAACTCAAACTCCTTGAGGTGTAGGATTTTGTTAGAGAAATATGGTTCAGGTTGTGGATTTTTTCAAAATAACATGTATAAGTGTAGATTTTAGAAGGCTATATCTGGTCTTCCTAAATAATTAGGAGGGTATGTGTAATATCCAAGACATGGGATCATGAAATAACAACCAAGAAATGGAAGCTTCAAAACAGGATTGCAACTACTCATCCTAAACAAAATGTGGTAGACTCATGGCAATGCCATTTGGACCCTTATGGAGAATATAGCTTAAGTTCAACTTAAACTAACATAGATAAGATGAAGGTTGCCTCATTCTTAAGGTTGAAGGTGAAGATCAATTTTTGTTTGAAGGAGATGAAGTTAAATTATTGTGGTATCTAGACTTCGATGCAAGATATTCCATAAATAGGAACAAGGATTTATTCATTAATCAAAATGACATAAAGGAAAGACTGTCTTCTACAATGATATGAAGGTGAAAGTCAAAGAGAAATGTAAAGGACCAAAATAAGTCAAAAAAAAAATAAATTAAGGACCAAAATGAATTTTGAAAATAAGATAAAAGATCAAAAATGTAATTAAGCCAATTTACAATTCCAAAGCTTATTCCGTGGAATTAAATTATAACCAAAAATGCAGAAACTCAATTCTCACATCTAAGTCTTGAATTGCTTACAATGCAAATCAATATTTCATAGAATTGAGTATAATCATGAGTTTAAAAGCAAAACACGACTCATCTCCACCAGTTCACTGTATAGATGACAATGTGAGCTACCGAGTCGGGTTTGGGCTCGGTCCATGATCGAGTTGGGTCAAAAAGGCTCGGATAAAATTTAGGCCAAAAATCATCTAGTTAAACCCAGTAGCGTGTCACCTTTTTACCTAGATCGGACATGGTTTTTACATAATATATATTAGGGGGTCATCCTGCAGTCCGCGTGGCTAGTACTGGTTTTATTAAAGCGGACCAAAAAGGCCCGAAATCTATTTGGATCGTATTATTATAAGAGTCTAAACCTGTCTATTTATCGAGCACGTGAGGGCCGACCCGATCGGTCGAAACTTTTTTGCCGTTTTTAGTTCACCCCAATAATGTTTCATCTTCCTCTCTTTTGGATTATAGAAACCTTTTCATATTCATGACTCTCTTTTTCCCTCTTCTCCGTTATTCACCACCACTAGTATATATGATTCCTTGCGGCAAACCACCACAATGTCTCCATAACACAAGCGATGATAATGACACACACAATAGATTGTTGTGGAGGCGCACACAAATGGTGACAACAAGCTAAGAGTCTCAAACAACATAATATAATTAATTTAAATTTTCAATTTCTACATCTTATGCCCAAACAATTAAATTGGAAATTGAATAATTTGGGATTCCAATAATTCTACATTCTAATTTTTTTAGGCTCATTTAAGTTTTTAGTCCCTGAACTTAGGTGTTCTTTTGGAATTGGTCCTTAAATTTTATTTTTTTTTTGCGATGGTTTGGGTCCCTGAACTTTGCTCAAATTTAGAAATGGTTATTTCGTCACTTAAATAATGATATAGTCAATGACATGCCATGTCACCTTCGTCACATTGATAAATAACGTGTCAGATGATACCACGTGAATTTTTTTAAATTTAAAAAAGTTCAAATTTATTAAAAATAATTAAAAATAATATTTTTTTAAAGAAAATCAAATCTTGTAATAATTTTAAAAATAATTATTTTTTAATAAAAAAATCATGTGGTGCCACGAGATGCTACGTAACACGTCACTCGTCAATGTTGTGAAAGTGACGTAGCATGTCATCGACTATATCATCACTTAAGTTATGAAAGGACCATTTACAAATTTTAAACAAAGTTCAAGGACCCAAACCATAAAAAAAAAGGTTATGTTGGAAACCAACAAGGGGCTAACAATCAAGTAGAGGGAGGGGGAGGGTGAATAGGAGATTGAAGCAAGTATATTGATTTTTCGAAACCGTTGAAAAACACTTGACTTTTTGTTCGTCTGCTTGATAGAAATGCCGAGCTGCTGCCGAGCAGACGCTGGTTAATCGATTAACCAATTCAATAACTGAAGTGGTTAAGTTATTAACCAAGCTGTTGCACACTAGTAGCTCGGTTTTTACAACTTAAAAAGTGACGAGCAAGAACCCAAGGCAGTGAGCACGAATTAGCCAATCAACTGCTTGGTAGAAATTTTAAAACAACACCAAATCAGAATAAGAAAATTAAAGAACAGAAATGCAGCAAGCACGAAAATAAAAGAGACACCAAAGTTTTTATACTGGTTCACTCTCACCCACTTGAGAGATACGTCCAGACCTCTCTACAACCTTAGAGAGATTTTCAATTAATCAAATCAAATTGGATACACGGGTTTTACAAGCGACCCACGCTATACCCCAGGATTTACAATAGACCCACTATAAACCTATCCCGTTCGAGAGTGTACCAAACTCACGAATACTACCCCAATTTGATATTGATTCTGTTGAAGCCCACGTTCGGCTCTGCACAACCGAAGCTTCTTGAACAACAAGGACCCGCTTCGAAAATAGAGTACAGAGATGAGATGAGGTTGGCTCGAATCTAAACACTCACTAATTTTGATTTTGAAAGTTTAGAATTCAAGTGAGTAAACAGTTTGGTGGGAATGTCAGAGAGGATTGAAACAAGGTTTCAAGTGTGAATGTTTTTCACTCTCTGTTTTTGTAGAAAATAATGACCGTTGTGATTTGGGAGAGAAGATTGAAAATTTCTGTTTTTGCTTGCAAGTTTCGTGTGTTAATTTTTGTTGGAGAGGAACCTCTTATATACTCCCTCTCTAATCTCTTTGAGAAAAGAGAGAGAAAGAGGACCTACGGAAATCGTAGGTTGTTTCCTTTCCAGCGGAAATATTTACCCATCAAATCACAGTGTAAATGGTCATTCCCGCTTTAACCATTGGTTAAACTCAATTTGAATTTTAAACTTAGAAAAACACGTGAGTTTAAACTTAAGACACCTACCCAACACTTAAGATAAATTTAAAAGGTTGAAGGTTGAAGGCTGAAGTTGAGTGGAGTCGAAGAGTGCTGTTGATTTGTTGAAGATGATGAGCAGTATTGCCGAGCTTGACTTCATTTGAGCTTTGAGGGTGAGATGGCTGAGCAATTTAACTGGGTTGATTGATGCCGAGCAACATAGTTGAGCTGTTCTGTTGTCGAGTGGCTATGCCTTGAGATCAAGAGCTTTAATGTGCCGAGCTTGATGATTACTTGCATTTGGCATCTGATCTTGGCATCTGTTCAAGCCTGGGGACTTGAGCGACAAATCTGAACTGAGCTTAACCGAGCTGATCTTCTGGCCGACTGATTTACTCTGAGCGATAGCTTGGATTGATCACTTCCGAGTGCGTCAGAGCTTGCGCTTCATTTATTTCGACTTCATCAAACCGATCCTTAGTCTTCCGAGCAAGGATGCTAAGAGCACCGAGCGCTTCTCGGAAATTTTGACTCTTTTCATAATACTGATCGGATCCAATAGTTTTCGTCGGTAGCCGAGATCAGAGATCCTCATATTGAGCTGATTTTATTGTCGAGGCTGATGTCCGAGATACTTCAGAGCTGATTCATTTGGCTTCATCATAACCTTGGCCGAGAACCGAGCGCATGATGAACTTGACGTCATCACACGAGTTTGCTTATTTGTCTTCATCAAGTCGAGCTGTTTGGAACAGTGGTCGAGCACCGAGCAACGACATTTGTTATCATCAAAATCTCTTTGATTCAACAGGTTCAAGGACTAATTTCAAAAAAGCACCTAAGTTCAGGGAGTAAAAACTTAAATTAACCTTTTTTTTAATACAATCCAAATATAGAATCACAATTCCAACCAAATTCTTACAATTCCAAAATGCAATTACAATGCAATTCCATACGCCAAAGGACACTAAATGTAATAATTTTTTTAAAAAAAGTTGCTATCAATATAATTAATAATCTAACTTTATCAGTTAAATGCTATAATTAATAATACTCCCTCCGTCCCTAATTATAAGGTCCTCTTGACGCTTTTATTTTGTCCGTATTTATAAGGCCCTTTACCAATTTTCAATGAGCGTTAATTATTTTTTCCACAAACACCCATATTTATTTAACACTTTTTAGATTTCCAATAATATTAATATGGGTAATTTTGAAAATACATATCAAAAGTTCACATTTCCAATACAATTAACTAAATTATTCCACTTTCTTAATGGACGTGAAATCTTCCAAGAGGGCCTTATAATTAGGGACGGAGTAGTACTTTTCTCTTCATTTTTTTCCTTTTTTTTTTCCAATTATAATGATTCCTTTTCAACTACTACTATATATTATGACTTTGTATTTATTTTCTAATATTAAATTTTCGGGTTTTGATTTTATTTTTGACTTTTTGAAATTAGGAATCGGACTATAGTTTATATTTTTTTGAATGTTATATTTTTAGAAATAAAACAGAAGATTTTATTTATATTATTTTATATTCTTTTGGGTCATATTTAATCATAACACATGAACTAATGAGAGTAGTCAACATTACAATTTTACTCTCTTAACTTGTATTAAAAATTTTAATATGTATTTTTTTATATTAATGAACAAATGACACATAAGATTAAAGAACAATAATAAATGTCTTATAGAAAATACAAAATAACTTATAAATAAGTATGGAATTTTTTTTTAAAATGTGACTTATAAATAGAATTAAAGAAAATATTATATATATAGAAAGTAAAAAAATTAATGTAATTTGACTTTTTACTAAATATTTTGTGCACATAAATAATCATTTAATAATATTTATGAGCCTAAGATAAGAAAGTAATTAAGAGTATATTGAATAGCTAAAATGCATGGAGAGAGCGATTAATAAAACTATATTTCCTTCGTCTTTAAACATAAACAATTAAGATGGATATCCTCATGGATTAAAAAAGTTATTTAATATTGTTAGTGATATTGGAAATGGTAACATTTAGTATATTTTTTCAAAATTATGACTCTAAAAGTGTTGTTGACTAAGTAGGGGTATTTGTGAAAAAAAAAATTAATGTAATTGAAAATTAAGATAATAATTTATAAAAAAGATATAAGGTAAACCCGCTATCTAGTACTTATAACAAATGGAATATAAGAGTGGATACAAGTTAATGCAAGTACTTTACACTCAGAAAGGTAGGCTATGTTTATTTTGTGATATCATTTCTTATTTTCATTTTATAAAATTATTGATAATAATGATTATGATCCCGTGTTTTCATTTAGTTTCGATTAATTATGAATGTGATTCTGTGTTTTCATTTCATTTTCCATTTTCAAAATTTTGTAGAGGAAAAGGTGAAAACAATAAAAAAAAATTGTTTTCATTATTATTTTCTATATAAATATTTGGACTCAAGAAACAAAATGAAAATACGAGATTATATTTGTAATTAATAAAAATTATAAGATAAACACATCTTCATAATTATAATTATTATTAATTTATAAAATGAAAATAGAAACGTTTTCGCAAAACAAATATGCTTTTAACTTTACAGATTTGTTTTTCCGGTTCACGCATTATGCATTTTTCATTTCCTTTTACTTAATTTTTTCTCTATAAATAAAAAAATACCTTTATTTATTGAGATTAATGGGTATGCACTGACGGTGTAAAGGTTCTTTACACCATCAGTCCATCATCCATCGTTCATTTGTATTACTTTAATCTAAAAGTCAACAACCATACATGGATGAATGGTGAATGATGACTAATGGTGTAAAAAATTTTACACTGTCGGTGCATTCTCCATTTTCTCTTATTTATTTTATTTTTTACAAATTTCTATGACATCAATTTTTTAGTTGGTACCCACATTGGTCACTATCTTATCCCAAAAAAAAAAAAAAACTACATTGGTCACTACTAGCTATTCATTCAAACACAAAACACTCAAAATCGAGCCTTCTTGTCATTCCATTCAAATTTCCTTACACATGGATACCAAAGTGCTTTATTTTTTTCATTTATTAAAAGCAAATTCATTTATGAAGAGTCAAGGCGTTATAAAAAATTTCTATATATCAATTCTAATTTCTATATATCAAAACACTCTCAAAGAATAACACCAATCTTCTGCAACAGATCAGACATATATATTCATCTCCTCTATTGAAATAAAACCATTTGCCAAGACCTTATTAGCTCAATTCTCCATATCTCTTACCTTTACCAAAATCTCTGAATTGAATACATATAATGGGTTTCTTTGCTTCATTTCAAGCTTTTATTTTTGCTGCTATTTATGCTTTTCCCGTTTGGAAATCCCACTTTTCAATTTGTGGATTCACTCATGCCATGGAAAAAACAACAAGCCAGAAAGTTGACCAGATCTGTAAACCCATTGATGATGATCATGAGTTTGAACCGATAGAGACTCCAAGAACTGTGATTAAGACCGAGCTATTGAAGCATCAAAAGGAAGGGTTAGGGTGGATGGTTCAAAGAGAGAATTCTGATGATTTGCCACCGTTCTGGGAAATGAAAGATGGTAAGTATGTGAATGTGTTAATCAATAATTTCACAACTGATACAGCGCCTGAGTCTTTGAGGGGTGGGATCCTTGCTGATGATTTAGGGTTAGGAAAGACTTTAACTTTACTTTCTTTGATTGCTTATGACAAAGAACAAAGAGAAATTGTTATTGTTAATAATAATAATAATAAGCGTAAGGAGGCAATTAGAGAAAGTGAAGAGGGGTGCAGTTCACAAAAAAGATGTAGGACTATTGTGAATTGTCAACAAGTTAGTGTGGTTAATAGTAGTGACATGAAAACAAGGGCAACATTGATTGTGTGCCCTAGTTCTAAATTGTCAATGTGGAGGGCACAATTGGAAGAACATTGCATAAGAGGTTCTTTGAAGACATACTTGTATTATGGGAATAAAAGAACTAAAGATGTTCATGAGCTAATGATGCATGATTTAGTATTAACCACATATGACACTATATCTAGAGAAGAACTCTTGTTGGATACCAAGGTGATAAAGAAGATAGAGTGGTGGAGAATCATTTTGGATGATGCACATGTAATAAGGACTATGAAGAATCAAAAAAGTCAAGCAGTCAAAAATCTTAATGCTAATAGGAGGTGGGCTGCTACAGGGACACCTATTCAAAATGGTTTACAGGATTTGTTTGCTATTATGGTTTTTCTAAAGATCGATCCTTTTACAATAAAGAGATGTAGGGACTTGGTGCAAAAACCTCATGATCGTAAGGAAGGTCTGTCATATTTGCAGGTATAATAATAATGCATTAGTTTTTTATTTATTTATTTATTTATGTCAATATATAGAAGAAAGAGTAGAGAATTTATATTACTTGGTGCCCAATATATAGTACCTATATTACTCATGTATTTCACTCTTGGTTGGTTTTGGTCTATTTGAGTACATGATTGTGTATCCATGTTCAAACTATCCTTCATAGAGGGGGGAGTTCATGTGTATATGATGCTTAATAGATCCCTTGTGTTGAATAAAATCTTTATTTGCTTATAAAAAAAAAGGTATTGGTTATTTATTTAAGGCTTAATTATGTCACAAGTCATTGGGGTACTTTTGCCAAATACCCTTATATATTTTTTTTTCAATATCTGACTCCCCGAAGTTACTTCTGGGTTATTGATATACCCCTACTACCAATTCTGGCCAATTTTGATTACTTGTAACATCATAATCCTAATCAGACGCAGGAGGTTGGTCATGTGGTGCTGCATGATGTCACACTTGGCGACGACCTCTCTCTTCAATTTTTTTATTTCTTTTTTTTAACTAAAAATATAAAAATATTAAGTTTTTTAATTTTTTGAAGTTTTGGAAAAAAAGATTTTCGCTCACGGGGCACCAGGTGCTTAACCTCCTGCTTCTGATCAGGATTCCGATGTTACATGTCAGCAAAATTCACCAGAATTGGTTGTAGGGGTATATGACAAACTCAGAAGTAACTTCAGGGACTAATACATTGAAAAAAAAAAGAATAAGGGTATCTGGCAAAAATACCCCAAACTTAAGGGACTTATGACATAATTAAGCCTTTGTTTAAAGTAGATTCATGGAGACTTAGCTTCTAGGTTATCATACTTTGTCTGTCTATTTATAGTATATTCGTGTGACTTAATGTTTGCACAAAGACAGAACAAAGTTGTATAATTCATCAACTTTGCCTCATAAATTTCTTTGAGGAGAATGGTTGAAATTGAGATATAGTGAAGAGGGAAATAACATAACTTTAATTTAAAGATAATAATTTCATTACATTGAAGAAATATCAACTTCATAAGACTCGCCCTTAGGATCATAAACTAACTTTCCTTCTTCATTCTTCAAATTTGCTTGATTCCAAGCCGCTTTGATCGCTCAAATTTCTACATGTAAACTTTCCATCAAGTTCAGCATACTATTTTCTTTTTTAAGAATTAGAACTTTACATTTCTCTTTAATTTTCACCTTCATATCATTGTAGAAGGTAATTTGTATATCCTTGATGTCATTTTGATTAATGAATAAATCCTTGTTCCTATTTTTGGAATTTCTTGCATCGATGTCAAGATACTTAAAAACTTAACTTCATCTTCTTCAAACAAAAATTGATCTTCACCTTCAACCTTAAGAATGAGGCAGCCTTCATTGTATCTATGTTAGTTTAACCAGAACTTAAGCTGTATTCTCCATAAGGGTGCAAATGGTATTCCCATGAGTTTGTCGCATCTTGTTTAGGATGAGTGGTTGCGATCTTGTTTTGAAGCTCAAGCAAAATATGTTTCTCCCAATCAAAGAGTTACCTTTGCTAGCGGAGATTCCATTTCCATTGGTTGTTATTTCATGGTCAATGTCTTGGATATTACATACCCTCCTAATTATTTACGAAGACAAGATATATATAACCATCTAAAATCTACACTTACACATGTTATTTTGAAAAAACCACAACTTGAACCATATTTCTCTAACAAAATCCTACACCATAAGGAGTTTGAGTTTTGTAAATATCTCCAGGCCCACTTTTCCTAGAAAAGCTTTTTTGCAATAGTCTTCTTCTTCTTTTTTTTTTTTTTTTTTTTTTTTTTTATGCCTGATCACCTACAATCTTTAGGTTTCCGACAATCAAGTTACATTTTCCTATATTTTCATCATAACCTCCCTATCAGAAATTATGTTGTATAAAGATAAGTTTTTTAGGCACACATTTAATAGTGTAGTGCCTAGTTGATAAGGATAATTCGAAAAAAAAAAAGATTTTTCTTTTTCCAAAAAGATAATCTATCAAACATCTTGTGATGATGGGTTTTCATGAGAGGATTGCCTTAAGTTAGCAACATTTAGAATGACAAATTATGTGATGGGGGTTTTGAAACCTTGCATTTTAGAATTTTTGCAAAGGATGAAACTAATTCCATGTCAACCTTAATGGCAACAAGACCACTTTTGTGAAAATCGACTTTTATACCAAATATAATTTTTTGTCATTAAGGTTGAAACTGATTCCATATCAATCTTTATGGCAACAACCTTCACTTTTTACTAAAGCTCTTTTTTTTTTTTTTGGTGTGTTTAGTAATCTAGAAACCCTCAATTTATCGAATCAAAAGCCTTCTTGAAATCTACTTCAAGAGGGTTTATATTACCTGGTCCACTTGATACTATAGTGGGGCCCTTTATTTGAACTTGGCCTATAAATACTTCTAGGTTATTGCACTTTATTACTGAACTACAGTACTTAATCTATACATAGTGTGCTACTAACAAATAAATACCAAATGCTAGATATTTCCACTACTCTTCGCATAATAAGGAAGTGATACTTAATACTATAGTAGCGGATACTAATAATAATTACCAACTTTATATTTTCTAATTATATCTATTAATTTTTTGTCTTTCCGCATATGTGTGTTTATTGCTACATTACATAGTAAGACTTCAAATTCTGGTTCACCAAACTTTGGCAAGTATTTTTCCTAAATATTTGAAAGCATTTCATACTTTATTTTTTATTTTTTTTCAAATTTTTTGTTCCTAGTTGCTCTTTTATAGAGATAATTCTATCTCTTTTTGTAGACATTTCTTGTTTTTTTTTTTTTTTTAACAGGTAGGCATTTCATTTTATTGCTACATGTGTATACTAATTGTTCTTATGTGCTTGAAGTCTTAATTTATTTTTCTAAATAACCTTTTTTAGATGATTTTATTTACTCATTTCGTAGGATTTGATGTCAACAATCTCACTACGAAGAAAAAATGACAATGGGTTGGTGGGGCTATCACCAAAGACCATAGAAACTCATTATGTTGAACTTTCTTCGGAAGAACGTGACCTATATGATCAGATGAAAGAAGAATCAAAGAAAATGATGGTAGGTTATATCGATGATGATATTGGAGTGCAGAGGTTTGAAAAAGCAAAGGGAATAATTGAGAGACTACAACAAATTACACTTGATCATCATTTGCCAATGTGCCCTTCGGATCTCAAATCAGTACTCCCTTCAGCTAATATTGAAGGTATACTTTGATGAATGGGTTATAATAAGTAATGGTTTTCGTACCAAGCAATGGGTACTAGTCCTTACTAAATACACATGAGCATGAACCATTACACTTGAAAAGTAGGCACCTGATATCACTCAAATAAAAATCATTTATCGTTGCAAACACCAAATATTTCCTATTAAATTTGTTTTTTTTATTAAATGAAACAAACTTCTATCTCATGTCCTTTAAATCAACAAGTTAATATTATGTTTTTTTTTTCAAAACTTTTTACAAAGCTTGTATTAAACTTGTTGTTATATCTCTTTATAGTTTATATTTTTATGTCTCTATATAATGTATTATGTCTTACCACACCTTAATTTTTACAAAATATTCGTACCATACTACCATGTATGAGTATTACTTTGTAAGTGATAAGTGATCATGGAAACCTCATTATAGTTTTACATCTTTGTAAAAAAAAAAAAAACCACATCTATGTGATTGAATGTCTTCATATAAAGTAGGTTAGGTCAGTCACATTAGCAAATTTCAATGAAAAAAAATCAAGGAATGATTTTTTTTTTCATTTTAAGCTCATTAGAAACACCTCTAGTCTTATTTAATTGGTCTTGGTTTTCTTGTTTGAGAAGGCTAAATATTTCTTTCTTTAACTTGTGTATGGCTCCTCTAGCTTGTATTAAAGGTAGGATGATTTTGCCTTTTGGTGGGTTATTGTAACCTTATTGTAATGGTTTGAGTATTATCTTTATAGTATTATTAATGAAATTTTTGCTTTTAAAAAAAAAAGCTTTAGAAGGGATTGAGCATAAATATGTTTGGACTGTCAATCTTTCCAAGAGTTGTAAGCATTTTTATATGTTAAAGCTGGTTACAATCTCCGATAGATTCTTTGGGAACAATGTTGAATGAGAAAAAAATAAAGTACCACAATTCTTATATATATCTTGTGTTAAAAATGTTGCTATTTATAAATAACTCTGTATGCTTATAGAAACAATGTGACAAGTCAATTGAATGTGTGTAGTAATTTCCAACTTCTTGTACAACATTATCATGTATTTATTTAAAACATTTAAGATGTATTTAGAATATCCAGAAACATATATATACAAAGTGACATTTATGAAACAATCAAAAGTGTGTTGTGACTATGGATAATAATATAAACATAGTGTCTATGTTCTTTAACCCACCAAAATTAATCCTTCACCTATTATCTCATTCAATATATGATATATTAACCAAGACATATCTTCCCTTATGTCCAATTATCATTTCAATTTTCTAAAAATCAAACATTATCGAGTTATTTTTGATATCTTTGTTTTCCGATTTGAGTATCAAAGGCATTTTTAGTACAATGCTTGAGTTTGGGGGTAGAATTTGTTTCTTCTAGTTAGTTCCATAAATCCTAATTGTAGCCATTTCTATAACAACGACATTTAGGGATATAATGTTCACATTCCAATTCTTTCTAACATTGTTTTCTTTGCTCCATAATTGGTAAAAGTATTATTTTTTATTTAATAATATGTTTTTAGTGCATCCTGGCTAATTAGCTACAAATTGCTTGTCACCATCTTGTTTGTTCTAATAAAATACCATACTTGTGATTCTTCATTCATTAATAACATTCACAGTTTTTCGAAACACCTATTGTTAGTATGAATCCCTATGTTGTGCATCACGAATGTCAATCATTGACATTAGAGGTTGTCTTTGGTAGTTTTTGTAATGAATAATGATAATATATCAGCCTACAACAACAAACCTATATCATAAGAAAGTGGCAGATGACACTTATTAATTAATTACTAGTAAGTATTGTATCATTTTGTGATATATGTCAATTTCTCGTGGTATATGTTGAATTGTAGGATGATATATCATACGTTGATATATTGTTTTTATTTTCTAAAAGGCTAGCCTAAAATTTTGTGGAGTTTGATTAAGTATTGTTAACAACAAATTTGTTTTTATGCAGATGTTACCAACCACCTCGATTTGCTAGAGTCGTTGATTGAGGTGTTGGAAAGAGATGATAAAGATTTCCACTGCCCTATTTGTGTGTCTACACCAACTAATATTGTGATTACATGTTGTAGTCACGTTTTCTGTCGCGATTGTATTATTACAAGTATACAATGCAGCAAACCTTGTTGTCCTATTTGTCGCAGTCCACTCACACTATCTAATCTATTCTCATACCCTCTTGAATCATCTAGAACACTTTCCTCAAATGCAAGGTTATCTTCCAAAATCTCAACTCTGATAAAACTTCTTATAGACTCAAGTGTGCATGTTACAAAATCTGTAGTATTTTCACAATATCATGAGATGTTGATTTTACTTGAAGAACCTCTTAAAGCTGCTGGTTTCAAGACATTATTGTATCTTGAAAGGGAAATGAATGCTAAACAACTGGCTCATGTTATTGAAGAATTTGGAATGACAACACTTGATAAGCCAATGGTTCTGCTCTCAAGCCTTAAAGTTTCAAGTGCAAATTTAGATCTTACAGCTGCCTCTAGAGTATACATTATGGAGCCATGGTGGAATCCGGCCATTGAAGAACATAGGATTAATCTTGTCCACCGCGTTGGACAAAACAATTCTGTGCATATTACAAAATTGGTTAACAAAGACACCATTGAGCAAAAAATATTAATGTTGCAGGAAAGAAAGAAGGAGCTTGGAAGGGAAACATCTGAGAAAAGATCATGGGATCTTAGGATGAACATGGATGATATGCGTTTCCTTTTGTTCGATTGATCTTACATTGGGGCTCATAGATTAGTAGTGAATGAAAAATTGTTGAACTCATGTTTGGTTTTGACATTTTATGCTTTTGATACAAATTATAAACAAACTAGCAAACTCATGTTTCAAAGTAGTTGATCTCATGTAATTCATTTCCAAAATAATGCAGTACTATATATTTGGCTATCTACCAACCATGAAGAATTCATACATCACTGTATGTTAAATTCTTATATTGTTGGAATTTTTTATTAGTTTGTTTTCGGACTTTGTATCAAAAACAAAAACTCCAAAAGGTTCTTATAAATAGGACCGGAGGGAATATAAGACTTCTTCCCACTAAAATCCATATAAAGTCTACACTTTTTGAAGTTCAAATAATAATTATAGTGGCTGTTTTGGAATAGAATAATAAATTTTCATATTTCCAATGCCACTAAAAAATTTATACATTGTCCTTGCTGAAGTGAAAAAATCCCAAAATGGCTTTATAAATAAGACAAGATGGAGTACTTGTTGTTTAATACCCATCCCTACCACTACTGGTTCAATAGTTAGTAGTTTTAACAATGTAAATGTTGGGTAATCCAGCCTGCGAAATTTATAACAAATAAAAAACATACTTTTTTTTAATACAATAACATTTAATTACTTCTTTCTACTAATTCCGCAATTAAGTCAACACTTTTTTTATTTGGATTAAAGTTTCATATTTTCAAAACTGTTGTAACCTTCTATCATTGTCCTTGGTATGAGTGAAAAACTCAAAAGGGGTCCTACACGTTGCTTGAGTGAAATACTTTGAGTGATTTTATTGGAAACAAAGAGTTGCATAAGTTATACTTATTTTTGAGATAAATTAATAAGATGGTTTTATATGCTTATATTTGAGAGTTAATGAGTATTGGTTAATTACTAATACAATTACGAGGGTGTTATATTTGGCGCGGTTCAAAGTTTCAAATACTACCTCCGTCCCTAATTATAAAGTCCTCTTCGGAGATTTCACGTCCATTAAGAAAGTGAAATGATTTAGTTAGCGTGTGTTTGGTTGAGCGGCCCCCAATCGAAAACGCGAAAGTTGCAGAGGGGCCTTTTTTTCCAAACGGGTGTTTGGTAGGCATAAACGTCAATCCAAACATGCTTTTAATTGTATTAGAAATGTGAACTTTTGATATGTATTTTCAAAATTACCCCTATTAATATTATTCGCAATCTAAAAAGTGTTAAATAAATAGCGGTGTTTGTGGAAAAAATTAATTAATGCTCATTTAAAATTGGTAAAAGACCTTATAAATAAAGACAAAATAAAAGTGTTAAGAAGACCTTATAATTAGGGACGAAGGGAGTAGCACTTAATTATCCACTATTTTTTGTTCTTAAACTGGCACTACACCACCACATAACCAAACCATTTACAGAAGTGCATATATCATTACTTATTTACTTTACATATTAAAACCACTAACATACTAAACAAACACTATACACAACCGAGTTTTATCTCATCCATCACCTAGTTAGTGGAACGGCAAAACACATTGGAAATGACAAACAAAGACAATGAAAAAGACAACTATTGTGATGCAACGGCCTTCAATGGAACCCAATTTGGAAGGTAAAACAATGACCATTACATGTTGTGATTTTACCATAACTGATTAAGGGTTTTATTAAATAACCATGTTAAGGAAAAACACTATTTTCCGCAACAAATGTAGATACATGTGAATAGTCAATATGCCATATTAACCTTAGCATACGTTGACTCTATGGCGCTGATGTATGGCATCAATGCTTAAAATAGGTTTACAAACGTCATTTGTATTATTGTTTATGGCATAGGTCAGTTGTTTCACACACAGCAACAACAAGTAACATTCCAAATAAGATCCAAAAAAATGGCTTCAAATAGAGGAGTAAAAACGGTGACAATAATTTTTTTTTACTATGTGCATGTAAGGATTCGAACTACGGAAAAACACCTCAGGAGACCTCAATTCCATCACGACTCAATAAACAGCCAAAAATACAAAAATGGCCTTTCAAATACAAAAAACTGTTGAGGGGGGTGTTCGTATCGGAGTACGAATTTGTTTTGTTGCGTATCAATCACTGAACTTTTGTTTTCATTGATATCAGCAACGTAACTACTTCAGAAGGCTCACAATCCGCGACTAAAAAGGTTAGCGATGTCACAAATGACGAGCTACTGGTAGCGATCCAGGTAACTTATAAATTTTTCCTGTGTACTGCCATTTTAGCTTATTTTGAGCTTGTTTTTATACTTGTCAGGATATAGAAAGAGCAACACTCGATTAATATGATTTTTTTATTTTTTTTAACAGGAATTGGGTAAAAAGTTGGGAGCGGTTGAAAAGGAAAACGATGAACTGAAATCCCAGCTGTTGGTTGAGCAATTGCATTCTAAAGGCAAAAATTTTTTGGTTAACTTGTTTCCTCAAGAACGTGGTTCACACACAAAGCCATCTGCTCCACAAGTGACCTCTCTTATCTCTAATATTATTCAAAACACTGCGGATCCAATATCGTAACTCATTCAGGCACTAGGGAATACCAAAGAGAAGCCAATCAAGTTGGATGACATAATTGGGTTCACAGAGTTCGCCGATGAGGTTCCTCAGCATGTGGTTGACGAATACAACACACCACAAGTAACAAAACAGGGAAAGAACAAATCAAAAAGCACTGGAAAATCAAAGGATCGGATAGATGCTTCATTCAGCTCAGCTCCACAGTCATCCAACTTCGCACACAAATGGGTACAAAACTTGATCTGAAATTATTCTACCACTATTAAAAAATTATTATAAAGTGCTGGATTTTTTATCGATATGGTCATACAAACAGACAACAAAGTATTATAAGCTAAACGAAAATATTAATGAAAATGTGAAATACTTGTGATGGGTTGATCTCAGCTTTGTTTGCAGCTCGCGATTGGACTTGGATCCAGCGGAGGCCTACGTCCTTCCATTGTGAGACAATTATTCCAAACACCACCGGTGGTGGAGTTGAGACCAATCAAGAAGCCAAGGACAGTCGAATCAAACAGGTTCAGGCAGTACAACCCTTTTAGCTATGGATCTTTCAGCCAAGCTCTAAGCCCAGTTATAAAGTCAACAGATCCTAAAGAAAAAATTTTATGTGTGATACCAAAGGTTAATTTATAACGATACATCTGCAAATTTTATTGTTTTCAATATTATTGATAAGGTTTTAAATAAATTGATGATTAATATTATGGAAACAATTCTACCTAACTGTACCAATTATGTAGAGGGCACGAATGAATTTCCAAATCAAGGCAGAGATGAATCTGAATGATCTTAGCCAAAAAACTGCATATTATGTTTTTGCATCAAACTTCGAAGAAAGGTAATTTAACAGATACAAAAACATTAAAATTTAAATCACTTGCTTTTAATCGCGTAATTTACATTGCACATACTTGCATGGCCAGTGAGATACTTTTCAGGTGCAGTGGAATTGTGCTATGCAGGAAGGACTTGAACTGCTTCTTGCCTGAGAATGAGATACCTAGTGTTGTCAGTAATTTACAGTTCATGTTTTGTTGCATTTGCTTATATATGGAAGTGCCAATTCGAATTACAATTTTAAATACAGATTATGCTACTCATGTGCTGGATGTACACTGTCCGCCAAACAAAGGAAAGGAGTATTAGGACATGGATATTGCCACCATCATTTGCGGTTTGCACACAACAGACATACAAATTTTATTAAGAACATTTACTTTTTTTTATGGTTTCATATAACAAATAGACAATGTCAAAATATAACCAAATTTGTTTACCTCTCTGGAAACAATTAACACACCATTTTTCATATTTATATTGTAGAGTGATGTTATCGCAAAGAAAAGCGTATGCGACATTCTCGACAAATACAGCGAATTATGGATACCCCACACGAAAGAGCTTCAATATGTAAATTTCTATGTATTTCAAATACTTTGTTGAATTACCAAATGCATTGCATCATTTGTCACAAACCATAATGGTACAAGCATCATGTGGAATTTGATCTTGCCAATATCCACCTGTTAGATATCCGTTCCTGTCTTGGAGGCCGATACACACTGGTATCTAGTGGTTGTGTCATTCATCGACCAACATGTATGGTGGCTTGACACAAACATACCCTATGGGTGCCGGGAATAGAGACGTTATGATATCAATATGTTGGTAAATATTAACATGTTACTGTTGATAATTATTCTTTAACATGTGTTTGCATATGAATACTTGTGCGCCTTAGTACGATATTCTTATACTAATATGGAAACATTTGCTGTGTTAGGTTGAATGTTTGACGAAGATCTTACCACAAAACCTAAAGAAGTATAGCACTCCTGCGCACACTTTCGAAATAAAGGATCTCCCTATGCGTATTTGTGAGGGTATTCCTAACTGCGGTAACAGGTATATGACTGATTTCAATTATACTAGAGTTTAGGTTCCAAAAATATATACAGCTGCAGAACCAAATATATACAACTGTATACAACATTCACCTTTGAATATATTTAGCAACTCGAATCAACCATTCACACAAATTTAAATAACTTCAGCACTCTATCATCCTTGTACGTCTTGGAGTGGCTGTCAATGGAGCATTGCTTTCGAGCATACCCATAAGGCACTGTATGTAAATCCTTATTCAAACGTTGTGATTAATGATTTACTTATGTTTGTAATATTTAAACTTACGGTTTCACTTGGATTTGGATTCAGATCGATGATGAAGTTGTGAGGATGTCTACACTTTTGACACTGCTGCTCTGCCCAATTAATGAAGAAGCATCAAACATTAAAATCCTTGCTGAAAAGGCTTACAACAATATTAAGGGAAGAAAGTAAATTACCATCAGTATGTTGACAGAAAGGAGTATGTTTTTGTGGTTTTGGAGTTACTTTGCGAGTTAGTCAGTTATTTTGTTATGTAAAGTGACTTTATGGTATTCCAGCTCGTACATCTTATGTTGCTGATAAACAAGTAGTTTGAAAATGGATTGACTTGATGTAATGCTAAGACTCCAGTAAGGTGCTTATCACCCAAACAGAATGGGTCGATATAAGATATTGTACTATTCATTTTGCACTATCTTATACAGGTTTAACCCCTGTGTATTACCGCATATATGTACCATTAATTATGACCTAAATTATCAACTCTGTCATTAATTTATCGATTTATAATTATTTTCGTAAAAATTATAATTCATTTTTTATCCCAATTTATTAAATTGAGACTTGTAATTACAACCCATTTAACTCCATTTCTGAGTTATCATTCAATAACAAAAGTAATACTATACCAGTATTTCCCAATCTTGGTTACAGGTTTATGTAATTTGATTCATCGATCCCTTTCCTTCTTCATGAAAAACATATCTCTTATGTATGACTGCAACCGTAATGCTCATTTCTTGAGTGTTTCCAAACTTAATAATAAAATCTCTTCATTTGGTAACAAAACTCTACATTAAATCTGGTAACAAAATCAACTGTAGATCAACCATCAGCACTCATTTTCATTTATATGACTACTGGAAAAATAAATTTACGAATTAATAACTTCAAACAAGGAACAACGAAATAGTAACACAATTACAATCCAGTTGATACTCAACATGTCACATTATTGCATTATTACATTTAATCTAATCATAATATTATAACGCCATAAAAGATGTCAGTTACAGAAATTACAGCATAACTGATTATTCCATAACATCCATAGCATCATACGGATCATCATTGTCATTATCCTCATCACCATCATAGCTGTCATCACTATCATCAACGTCATCATCGTCTTCATTGACATACGAAGAACCATCCATATCTGATTCTGCCTCTTCTTCATAATCATTGAACAAAGTATAATCAACATCATCCTCAATGATTACATCACTCTCGCTATTACCTAAAACCATTGGATACCTCCTCACATTATGTCCTCTAGCATGACATCTAGAACAATGCTTTCCAGCACTTTCGGGTCCAGTCATGAGAGGACCATTAACACCACTCATGTTTACGTCAGCATGAACGGTTTCATTGGTGCCAACTCCGGACCTTTCCAACTCTTGTATTTCCACGAAAACCTTGTCCTTGACAACATTATATTTCTCCAAAGAAATAAAACCAAAGGCACACATACGTCTACAAAGCATCACCAATGATGTGTAATAGCTGACCACTCCACTAGGGCCACCATCAACCACTCCACGAATTTTAGCTCCGACAAAGTGCTTGGCTTTCATTGTCCATCTTGCTACGACAATGCTCTCAGGAAATTCGGTCAAGTTCATCCCATACATCACAGCTAGGATATGCACACACGGCAATCCAAAGGATTCAATGCGTTTACAGTCGCAATAAAACTTTACCTCATTCCGATTAAACAAAACAACTCAACTTCCTATCTCTTTTGGGTATTTCACAACCTCGAAAACAACATTATTCAATGTTTCCCTGCAACCCCGAACCTTGTACTCAGCTGATATAAACAACAACCGCTGCACAATCTGAAATACCTCCCTTGTGTAAATACCAGCAGCTGATTTCTCCAAATGGTTGAACGGTGTAACAAAGGTAGGCTGGCTATCCAACGTCTTAAAATCAGCACGCAACTCGTTGTACCGCATCAGTTCCCAACAACGTTCTAGTTGTTCAATGAATTTGCAAATGTTTTGCCTGGAAGCAACATACTTCCGCATTTGTGCATGCAAAGCCTCACACCTAGACGTTGTTCTCAAACCTGCGAAAAACTTTCCCCTCATGTATGCAGTAGCCCACATCTCCTTCTTTGCATATGCAATTTTCACCCAATCATTCTCCGCCAGTCCACAAGAATCACAATTAGCTTCCACCGCGTCTCAAACACAGGGATGTCAAAGTCATTGAACATGCATTCCTTGAAACCCTTAATAAACTTTGGGTTATGAACCTTCTTCCCAGCATTTTTTACAAGATGCCATGCGCATAACCTGTGATGGGCCTGCGGTAATACCATGGAAATGACATTCTGCATCGACAACGCACCATCAGTGATGACACACTTGGGTATTTTGCCATTCATGGCTTCAACCAATTGTTCCAACAACCAAACGTATGTCCCTTCTTCTTCGTTCGATACAATGACTGTCCCAAAAACTATGGTTTGCAGGTGATGATTAACACCAAAGAATACAACCACCGGGCACTTATATTTGTTCTTCCCATAGGTGGCATCAAAAGCTACATTATCACCGAATGCTTCGTAATCAACATGTGATGTGCTATCACACCAGAATAGATGAAGCAAATGGCCATCACTATTGCTTAAATGCTTCCAAAAAAACCTGGTTCTATACCAGATAACTTCCGCGTGTACTTAAGCGCTTCATTGCCATCGCCATCTTTCCTTTTCGAACTCCAGCTAGTCTTGTTGTACATATTCTTCCTACTGAACCCTACCATGTGATATCCACCAACACGCTCAGCAATTGCCGCATAAATTTGTGGATTCTTTATCCCAACCTTTCTCATACTCTTTACCTCCTCCAACTCAGCTTCCGTGATCTTACATTGCGACCGATGGATAACTCCAAAATCGCTCAACAATTCATGAGTATGAACTTCGTTAAAATACCCAACATTCCATCTCCCTGTTTCCTTTTGAAGGTAAATCCTCAGCTCTGCTTTGCAATTACACCTTGTCCTACCCTTTGCTAACTTCTTCCTATATGGTAGATTATCCCACTTTTTGTCTCTTAAACCATGTCTGGAACAAACAAAGGATTTTGAGACTATTTCCCCTCTTGAATTTTTGCCGGTAAGGTGTCTCCGAATACTGAAACCCTTAATCCACCGTACGCATTGTAAAATTCATAACCGAGCTCGAAATTCCCAAAACTGAACTTCATCATGTCTTCAAATATTAAAGTCTTAAAATCAATATTAACAAAATCATCGGTGCTATCAATACGTGTCCACTCTGTTTCATCTACAATTTCATCCTGCAAGTGACATTCACTGATATAAGATAACCAGATTTTTCGTATCTTTGCAAGATGATTATTCTAAATCGTCGTCAATCGTCATCAATTACGCTCTTTTTTTATTTCAATTTACCATCATATGATAAATATTAATCTTTAACTTCTGCACCCACACAGTTCAAGAACATACATTTCAAATTATATGTGTAATGAAACTAAATGTCAACACCATAATTTCCATTATTTGCTTTATTTCCTCGGCTGTCGAAAGCAATTACTTTAAATCACCATACAATCTAAGCTAAAAACACAGCGAAAATGAAAAATGTCCATTACATACCTCAATGTTGTCACCTCTCTGATTGTCACCTGCGTTTGAGTTTCTATCTAGATCTGCCATTCCAAACAACTGCAACATAAAAAATAAATACATGATAACATTCTTCGTATAGAGAAGTAAACACATCTAATTTTTACGAATCGTACCTAAGATAAGCCAAATTACTTTACCGCAACACAGGTTTGCCGCGGAAGCTCGAACTATTGCGATTGAAACCACTTCACCGATCACTTGTCCTCCGATTCATAATCTGTAGAGATTCATACCCTATACGCTGAAAAATTAATGGTGGATTCACTAAAGCAAAGTAATGTGAGTGAGTTACTTTGATTTGCAGAAGGTCAATTGTGTCTTTTCATTACTAATGTCCCTATTAACAAATTCTGTTTTTTACATGTTAAATAAAGCAAATACATAAGGGCCTACAAAGCAATAACAGAGGGGGCTATAATAAAACCTACTTGGTCAACCATGCATCAGTGCATGTGTCAGTTTTTTATGCACCGCATAATCACCCATTTCTTCGTGCGATTGAGAAACATCATGACAAAACACATCCCATCACACACATTCTTAATATTTTCGCACACAACGAAATTTTCAGTTGTAATCCCAATGAAATGTTAAAAAAAAAGAAATTATTAAAATATCCTTGTGTTTAAAATTATGTCTTTTTAAAATGCAAGGGTTCTTTTGTCTACTAAAAACTGGTACACTATGCTAAAGGGTACAAACTAAAAACTCACTTTACATATGTTAGCAAATATATATATATATATATATATATATATATATAAAGAATTGTTTTTTAAGAACGAGATGAATTAGTTAAAACTATTTATGTGCACAAATTCAATTTCAGAAATCGGATCTGGTTATTAGCCAATCTCAATTTTTATTTTATGATTTTTTTAAATTATGTATAGTAACAAGTATGAAAAGAAAATCGAGAAAATATAGAGAGAAATATCTTATATTTTTAATTTGTTATCTTTTGCTATGTTTTTAAATAAAATTCATTAATGACCATGCCATGTAATATATTTGGTTGAAAACCATTTCATCACCTTTTATCATAAGACTTTCATTTGTTGAGGAGCTCTCTTGTACAAGTATTCCGACTTAAAAATAAGGGAAATTGCACTTACCTCTTTTGAGGTTTACATTAATGACATAGACACCTCCTCTAGTTTAGAAAATGACAATTCCGTCTTTAGTAATCAGCATCGCACTCACATCCCCATCTTGCAAGAAATTATTAGTTTATCAATGAAAATGTTATGCTTATGATTGAAAAAGACTTTTATACCTTCAAGGGGTATTTCATACAAATTTCAAGTGTATTTTGTACAATTTTTCTTTATAGTAATATAATAAAATTATTATGTTTTAAATGTAATGACCAACCAAGTTACTACTCCAAGCCAATACGAAAAAAAAACCAAAAAATTGTGTCAAGTAGTAGTGGGATTTGGAGCGCATATATATACACTAGGCAATTATTTGTGGGGTTAACATACTTATTATAGTCAATATTCTTTTTTAACACTTTCATGGTGAATATAACTAGGTTACAATGGATATAATACTGTATGAAATAACAGGTTTTAATTTTGTTATTGTTCCTATGATATTTGGATATCGATATAACAAATTCAATCTTTACATAGAGTTTGTATACCAATAATGATGTTAGTTCTTCTGCATTATTCTAAAACCATTTGGATAAATTGTATACAAGAATATGTGTTTTAGTAAAAAAAAATATCATAAAAATTTATTATATTTTCATGTAAAAAGAATTTAAAAAAAAATAATTTTATCATATTATTATCGTAAATAAAAAATGAATCAAATACACTTTAAATTTGTATGAGACGCCCCTTGAACCTCTTGAAGGTATAAATATCTTTTTGCATCCTAAGCATAATGCCATAACATATCCATTAATAAACTAACCATTTATTACAAGAAGGAGGTGTAAGTGCAATGTTATTTGATAAAGATGAAAGGTGATGAATGTCATTCTCCAAACTAAAGAAGGTGATGGGTATTTTTTTGGAGTTAGTTATGCATGAATAGTCCTTTTTAAAGGTTTTATTAGTAATATGATGCTATTTTAATTAAAAGATGCAGAATTAGCACCAGACGAAAAATTGAATTTTTAATTTTTTTTTAAGGAAAAGGTTCAATTTGAACATTACTTTTGTTTTTAACATTACTTTTTTTTAAATGCAAATATTATTATTTTTAGAGAAGGAAAGAAAACGTTCGGGTTTGAATTCTTATATATTACTCTATTCTATGTTTTTTTTTTTTTACATCAAGGGTATCCCCCAGCCGACAGCCGAAGATTAATCCCCTTCGAGGCGTAGAGATCATCGAAGTGGGTTTTGCCTCTACCAACAAAGCATTTTCCATGCCCACAACATGGATCGAACTTCTGACATTATGCTTAAGGAACCCAGCTATCTACCAACTGTGCTGGACTTTATTGGTTCTATTCTATGTTTTTTAACTTTAGCAATGAATTTTTTTTTTAACAGTTTACCAATGGAGTTGATTCTATCAATTGGAATAATTCTTAGGACTATCTGAACGTATTTAACATGTGTAATAATGAAACGTGTATATAGTTTTTTTTTTTAAGGGGGTTGAATTTATTTATTTTTTATGTGACTCCAGATCCTTATATAACAACTGATGCCTAATCCAAAGCCATTACACCAAAGTGGATGTGATTTCTCTAAATAAAGTTTTTTTTCATATATTCTAAAAGAATTGCTCTTCAAAAAAAATCATAAATATATTTTTCATAAAAATAAGGATTAATCATATGAGAAGGTTAGTAGTGTAAATATGTGTGCATACACTGTCATCGCTAGTAATATATGGATTAAACTGGAATGCACTATTTAGTTTTAAAAAAAGTAAAATAAATTGGTAGGAAATAATGTACAGATTTTTCTTGTTACATTGTCCATCAATTTCTCACATCTTTAGTAATATTTACCTTTTATGATTACTTATACCATAATCATATATGAAAAGAGATATTATTTATTATTGGAAGTTGTACATTGCTAACCCATTCTTTATAATATAATTTAAATATTTGTTAGATTACTCATTTAGGTAGTAATATAAAAAATATTTCCATTATAAAGTATAAGAGAGCTCATTATATATTAAAAAAATATATTACTCTTATATATAATTGAACTAATTATAATATATATTACAATATTTTATCCTATAAAATACTCACATTCTAGAAGAATTTTTCGGTCTCATTTATAAGTCACTAAGTATTTTGTAGGAAGCATTTATTATTATATTCTCTTATTTGCCATTTGCCCTTTGCCCATTAATGTGAAATAATACATTGTGAAATTCTCAATGCAAGTTAAGAGGGTAAGATTGTAATGTTAAATAATTTTTTTAAGTTTCAAGAAACCTAACTACCTTCTTTGATCCGTGTGATATGATCAAATATGACATATAAATAGGACCAGAAGTAATATATACCTATCATAATAATCCACGTAATAGTTGGGTGGTAATATTATTTTCAAAATGTAATTATGTTTTCGGTTTTTGAATATTAGGATCATTTTGTCATAATTTTTTTTTTAATGTTTGGCTCTTTGAAGATACTTTTGGGTTTGTCATATACTTTTCCTATCAAATTTTGATGATATGTTATACCTTAATCATAGTCAAACACGTGAGGTTTGTCAAATAGTACTACTTGATGCCATGTGGGTAAAGATCATTTCTTTAAATTAAAAAAACTTGAAAAAAAATAATATTATTATATTTTTAGTTAAAAAAATTGAAAAGAAAAATCACTTTCTGATAATCAAACATTGAAAAAAAAAACTATAGCAAAACAAACATAAAATTTAAAAACTGAACACATAATTATACCTTTCTCAACATATAAATATGGTAACAGTTAAATTGTTGCTTAACAATTTTACCTTTGAACCATTTATCTAACAGAACAGAGAATATTAATTTAATATTATATTATGATTAAAAGAATTTAAATAGAAGTGTCATTCAATGGAAATTCATTAAAATCAAATAATGTTACAATATATGCTACTATATTTTAATCTTAAAGATGGTTTCCCCACAAGGCCGTTCCAAAAACTTGTGTATAAATTAAATGGAAAATATTGAATGCAGTAATTGCTGAATGCAAATTTTTTTTTTTAAATATTTAAGCATAGCAAAAATATTATTTTCATGAGAACCACACCCAAAACATTGGTTTTTTTTGGTTATATATTATATATGATCAGTCATTTTTATATATCATTTTTGTCTAGCTATCTACCTTCTTATCACTCTCCTAGTAAAAATTTTCGGTCACCATGGCAGAATTTCCTCTCATTTGCCAACCAGATATTCCGATTTCATATCGGCGCGACCAAATCGATCTTCGTCATCAGCCAAATGTTGGAAAGACATTGTTCAGTAACAATAAGCTTCATGTTGATGGCAACGCTGGTGATTTAAAGATTCTTGGTGCAAAAAAGACTGAGAGGGTTGAGGAACAGAGAAGGAATTTAGTTCAAAGGAAGAGATCCAGAAGAAGCAATTACACAATGCATGAAATTGAGGCAATGTATCATAAGATTGAGGAGGAAACTGACAAGATTGATCACATATTAGAGATAAAGAAAATATTAGTTGACAAGACGAATAAGGTCAGTCCTGCTTGATGATTCAAATTAAATATACATATTTGATCTTATGCTGGTTCTAAATTGTGATTTCATGATGCTATGCTTGGATGTCTAGTGTAAAGTGAGATTGAATTGGAGATTTTTCACAAAGATATAATCATGGATAAATTCGTTTTAGCCATCACAAAATTATGAACTACTATTGGTTAATTTGCAGTTGTTATTGATTTTGTTTCCCTGCTAATTGCATGTTTTTTCGATGTATATCTTTTTATATTAATATCTCAAAAGTTTTTTTTAAGAGCAAATTATCATAAATTTTCTTAATCACATTCTTTAGTTCAGGAAAATAATATTTAATTGAAAACTTAAATATTTAAAACATTATACTCCTTTCTTCCCTATATATAAGATCTTCTGGGTAGATTTCATATCTATTAAGAAAATTGATTAATTTAGTTTATTGTATTGGAAATGTGAATATTTAATATGTATTTGCAAAACTACTTCTATAAATAATATTGGAAATCTAAAATTTTTTAAGTAAATAAGGGTGTTTATGGAAAGAAGTAGTTAATTGTCATTAAAAATTTGTATAAGGTCTTATAAATAGGGACAAAATAAAAATCTTGAAAGGGTCCTATATACCTACTTATATATAGGGACAAAAGTAGTAAAATGTAGTGAAATTATATTTTCAAAGCATTTATACTATTTGAAACCCCGAGCGTGTGGTTCAGTGGTAGGGATTGATCCACGCTTAAGCAAGGTCAGGTGTTCGAATCCTGCCTTGTGCATGCAGCAGCGTTAAATCTCGGGGCCAGCTGTCCCACCCATTAGAGGTGCCTACAAGCCAGCGAGGAGATTAGTCGCTGCGGTCGGCAGTGGACACTCCGGTCATAGACCAAAAAAGAAAAAAGCATTTATACTATTTTTTTTATGTCTCGTCGAGAAATTATTATCAAGTTTTTGACCACCACGTCATTTATGACCAGATCAATAAAAATTTAACAAGTAACAAAATTTTAATTTAACTAAAAAATAAAAAAAATAATTAATTTTATTTTATACCAAATCTTGATTTGCCTAAATCACGAATAATATAGTGGTAAAAACAAAATAACAATTTCTCCTCACCATCATATGCTTTAAGGAGGACAGGTTAAGCATACCTAATAATAATTACTTTAACAAAACTAAGGTGATAAATATAGAAAGTCTTGTTGGAAGGGTTGTTTCACAAAAAGAAAGGCCCAAACACTACCTCAACAGCCCTACACTAAAATTGTGATAAATAAAAACCATTAATCCCAATACTACGATGAAATTCAGTTTCATATCATTTACAAATTCCTCTTACAGCAGCCAGCTATCCTCCATCTAATCTCAGATTGAGTTTGCTGAAATATGCTCTGCTTATTGATTCCTAATTTTACCTTTAGAAAATTCTTTAGTTTATTTCCTCCCATAAGTGAGGCTGAAATATGCTCTGTATTTTTTTATACTTGGTTTTTTTTTTTTTTTTTTGCTCATTGTACATACATATTATAACATTCAGTTTTTTTCTTAAAAAAAATTACTTAGGAAAAAAAATTAAAAACACACGTTACATGTGATGATGACAAATTTGAGGTGGTCCTCCATAAGATACTTTTATTGTATATATTTAGTGACTAGTGAGTTACATTTAGCATACATATAATGTATACTATTATATAATGATGACACATTTAGTAAACATATAATGTTACTTTTATTCTTGCCCTTTATTTCAATGACTCTGATTGATTTTTTGCTTGTATATATTTGTTTTGATAGGGGGTTCGGGAGGCAGATATAGTTAATTCGTTACAGATGCTGAGAATACTAGTTCTATCTGTTGAGGATCTAAAGGTAAGAATGGATAGATTTGGCTTTATTAATGTTAATAAATTTTTTCAACAAAAGGGGAGAGGGCATGTAAAGTTGTTTTCACTCAATGCTTTTTTTCTCTTTTTGTCTATGTAATGTTGATTTCTCCGTATTATCAAAAAAAGTTTATTTCTCCATTGTTTTCTCTTCTAAAGCAGTTTGCAGCTATAGAAGTTTGAATTTCTCACCTAGGAATTCCAAATGCTTATTATACAGTAATACTTACTGTTCATTTTTTAATAGGAACGTGACTTTTCAGTTTTCTGTCTTTCTTTACATTTGAATTTTGTTACATTCTGTTTGGTTGTAAAAAAGAAAATGGGTAAAAAGAAATAGGAGATAAAAATGACAAAGACCAAAGATCTGTTCGGCAAAACTAACTTGTAGCTGTGATCTTGTAACTTGTAGCTATGAACTTCTAGCTTGTAGCTGTTAAGCTAGGAGCTAGGAGCTTTTAGCTGAGAGTTTATAGCTATTTAGCAGACTATTTAAAATAGTGTTGTTTGGCAAAAATAGCTTTTGAAGTAGCTAAAAGTTATTAAATGACCAAAAAGGACATACAATATTTTATTATTTTATATTTTTCAAATTTTTTTCTTTATTTATTAAATATATAGTTAATTAATTAATTAATTAATTATAAAAATTATTAAATTATAGGAGTAATTAATTAAATTCATTTTTTCTTAATTTATTAATTATGTAGTTAATTAATTAATTAATTATAACAAAATTATTAAATTATAATTAATAATTAATTAAAGGGTAGTAAAATAATTTAAATTTGTTTGAAGGTATAATTGATATATGAATTATTGAAAGCTAATTTAGTTTCTAGAAAGTTGCTTTAGCTTTCTAAAAGCTAGCTTTCAAAAACTACAAGCTCCTTTTTTAAAAGCTATAAGCTTCTTCTAATTTGTATTCACCGAACAAGGCTAGTAGCTTATTGACTGAATTTAAAAGCTCATAACTAGTTAAAAAGCTCCTAACTCGTGTTGCCAAACATAACCCAAGTAAAAAAATGATAAGAAAATTGATAGATTTTTTTATTATTTGGTAAGAGAGAAAAAGAAAAGAAAGTAAATAGATTTTTAATTGATGTTTCACTTTATAATTTTCTTTTCATAATCTCTTCAACTGTGAAGAGAAAGTAATTTCATGTGGTTCCACGAATTTTGTTCCCTTTTTTTTTCCCTCAACCAAACCAGAAAAACTCATTTTTCTTTTCAGTCTCTCCCCAAAATCAATCTTTTCTTCTTCTTCTGTGGCATTTTAACAAGCTATCCCAAATCCCCAATTGAATACTACCACTAATCAAGTTTTCATGCATTATAACTTTACACCGGTATTATCCATCAAATTTTATTGTATTTTTTTTGAGAAAAAAATTTTATTGTATTTGAAGCTTTGCAATTAGTTTAGTTTTCACTCACACTTAAGGTGTCATAATCTTTTTTTTTTTTTTTGGGGGTATAACGGGCCATACTCAAACATAATGCTGCAAAGTTTCTTTTAAATTTTTTTCTCAGCATAAAAAGAATTTTGTTCACGGAGTAAAGTGATACTCCAAAACAAATACTCCATTCGTCTTGTTATTTCGGTAAAAAAATGCAAAAAATTTTTGTCTCATATTAAAGTAAAAAAATAAATAAAAAATCTTAAAGATTGTATATTGTATCAATGATTGATAAGTAAGTTAGGAAAACACATTTAAAGATTTTTTTGGAGGCAATATTATATTATGTATTAATTGTAATGATATACTCCCTCCGAACCTATTTATAAGACCATTTTGGGTTTTTATTTTGGTCCTATTTATAAGACCCTTTTCAATTTTCAATAGCATTTAATTACTTTTTTTCCACTAACACCCCTATAAAGTCAACACTTTTTAGAGTTCCAATAATAACTATAGGGGTAGTTTTGAAAAAGTATACCAAATTTTCACATTCCCAATGTTACTAACAAATTTATCCACTCTTCTTGGTGGAAGTGAAAAACCCCAAAATGGTCTTATAAATAGGACCGGATGGGGTAAAAATTTGTGTAATATCAATTTGTAATTAATGAATGAATCATGCATTATATTAAATAGACACTCTCTTATTTTCATTGACTTGTTTGACTTTGACCAAAATAATGGGAGGAAGGGAGTACATCAAATGATTAAATACATAAACAGAATGTGAATGTATGTCTGCTAGGAAAGTTGTTTCAAGCAAAATACAATGTCTTTTAATTTTTATTCAATAGTGTTGATATAGCATCGACCAAAGCTTGGATATATAAAATATACTCCCTTCGGCTCGAATTATAAGTAACAAAAAATATGCTTCTCTTTATTTAAAATATAAGTAAAATTAACTAACTTTATTAAATTTTGTTTCATTATCAATGTCATTTTCCTAAAACATCTCTAGAAAATTGTAGTCTTAATTAATTTTTGTTTCATTCCCAACACTACTTTCTTAAAATAACTTTATTTTTTTGTAAATTTGAGAAAATTAAATACAATCAACTAACCTCTTTAATAAGCGTAAAAGTGGTTGAATTTGTTTATAATTCGAGTACGAAGAAATAATAATCAAATGAAGCTCAAAAAACGTCCTATGTTAAATTAGTTCTGAATTCTGATTATTTCACCATTAATGGTGGCATAAGACAATGCCTACATTTAGATTCAGTCATTCATATATTATATATGTTGAATATCCCTTCCCTTCTTCTTCAGGTTACAGGCATTGGAAGTACAGTCAGCAATCTTCAATGCCATGAATCGAGGAAGATTAGTCAAACAGCAAAGATGGTTAATGGGTATGAATCCTGAACCCTCTTTTGTAAATGCTTATTATTTCACTTTTGAATAGTACATTTCATTTCTCATGTCTCAACTCTTGCATGGAGTTACAACAAGGCATATAATATTTGACTATACATTTTCATTTGAAAGGATTTTCCTGAACTTGCATCCATCCTGCTCACAATAATGGTATTCTCACTTAATGATGATGAAGGGTTAGATTCAAAATCTAATCTCTTACATGAAAGGAACATGTCCATGTCCAAATACTTAGGAACTTGTTTGTCATGGCCTAGGTAGGAGTAGGATGGCAAAGTAAAGCAATAGAATTTTTATTCATATCAAGAAGCTAATGGATATTATATATGGATAATGTAGGAATTACAAGTAGTTTTCAATTAATTATAATGAACTTATTTCTCATTGATGAGAGAAGTATTTCTTGACACAGTATGAAACATTGATACATTCAAAAACTCATTTTCACCATTTTTCACATAATTAAGATGATCCATTGTAACTAATACTACTTTAATTGTGTTTCTCATTGTTTTTCTCGGTATGGTCAAAATATTAGTAGCTCTTAAATGAAACTAAAGCTGATAAAGTTTTTTTGTTTTTTTCTTGTTTTCTGCAGTATATTTGAGGGGATGGTAAAGAAGCGGATAGAAGAAAATGCTGTCCTTCCAGGTTAGTGAGAATGTGAGATTAGAATCAATTCACCTGACTGGTTAGAGAAACTCTTAATTAAGCACGGTTTATTATTTCATTTTCTAATGCACTCAAGTTATTATAATTTGACATATATATAGATACAATTTTGAAAGATTTAACATGATTTCCATATCTTCACACTTAAATGATTTTAAATTATGGTCCACAGTCATAATTAAGGTTTTAAGAGTCACCACGGCCACGACCATGTGTGTATATGTATCCGTACACTTGACAAACAATGATTTAAGTGTCTTTAATAGAATGTGATTAACTAAGATTCTAATAATTATAACCTACTACGTAGATTATTGTAGTCAAACACTCCACTTATTAATTATTATCATATTTTTGAAAGTAGACAACAACTAAACCAACAACGATAAACAATGTATACAGAGAGGAAGCCTCGCACTGCATTAGATGAAGATGCATTGCCTACTCCTCCAATGGATGATGGAATTCCCATTGTTAGCATGCCTCCAGAGGAATTTTCGACGGTATTTCATATATTTATTTGCAAACATAACCTTGATATCTTTTAGCATTATTTCATCATTGCTCTGTATTGAATGCATGTCTTTATTTCTTTTGCTGATGCCTTGGCGGTCCGATTTCTTCATTCCGTGGGTGAAGTTCTTTGGTGATTTGGATGATGATGGAAGTGAGTCACTTGTAAATAACCTTGTTAATTGATTCTTGGTTTTCTTTTTTTTAGCATGATGAATCTAATCCACTAAAATTGTTTTTTTTTTTCTATCTTTATGCAAAGTAGATCCTATAATTAGCTACAAAAACAAGAAAGAAAAGGATTTACCACAATCTAGTGATGGAATAAGCACTTTAGCAATCAGCAAAAGTCTGGAAGAGCAAAAACTCGTCATAAGATCAAATAAATCCCAAAGATCGAGACGTACGTTCACACCAGATTAGGAAGAAGGATACATCAAATGTTGGTTCAAGACAAGTACAATAACTACTTTGTTTACTTCTTTTCAGATTCTAACTTAAATTTTTTATACTTAGCTTTCTCCATTTTAGCTTTATGATTTATTTTCCAAATATATAGTCACGGGGGCTATCACATGATGATGATGATGATGCAATGATGGATGAGAAACATGAAAACTCGAAGAGAAAACTTCATCAGGGATACAGACAACATGAACATGGTTTGTGCCTTCTTGCTTTCACCTTTATTTTTGCTTTTACGAGGACAAAATTTTACTATGACCATTTTTTTTCGTTAACTATGATTCATTTTATATTGAGTGTTGGTTACATATATATAATAACAATCTATCACTAGATAATGTACACAACTAACTTATAACTTCTTTAAGTATTTATTTATTATACATTCTGGCCCAACAATAGATTTGATTTTGAAGCTAATTCTTTTGATAATTAACGTTGATTCAATTTATATTTCAACAGCTAGAAGGTACACCAAATTGGCTTCAGAGATCAATGATGTTCCGAGAGATGAAGAAGACCGGTGCAGCAGCTCGCACCGAAGATGCAGGAAATGATGATAGGGAGCTAACTAAACAACTTGTTGCAGACTTGGGATTGAAGATCATTTAGTCCAACATGGACCAGACTTGTTGTGCAGACTTGGGCTTAATTTATATTAGTCTTTTAAATTTTTTACTTTTATTGAAGTTTGCCTTGCTTATTGGATAATTTGCTGAAATTTTTATCGGACAAGACTCAAGAGTCTTTAGAGTCAATGGGAACAGAGAAATAACTTTTAAGTTCAATGTGAATGTGCTATGTTTTGATATTTAGAGCATGTTTGGTTTCACTTCAAAAAATCAATGGCCCAAAATCACGTTGAAGCATAAGCTAGTGTTAGTAGCATTGACATTTCAGAATTGATTCTGGGCTAACTTACCGCAGAACCAAGCATGCATTTATATGTTCTCAAAGTTCAAATTGGCATTCTTGGAAGCATTATTCGCCTCATTCCATGTCCCCCTCACCCATTTCATTTCATTTCGATTATATAGGCAGCGTTAATTTATGCACGGTTTGTTTGCGCTTGAATTCATTGAAGTGTTTTCGAGCTAGTAACTAGTAACAGCAATAATGAAACATGTATGTGGCATCATATGTATAATCAACAAGTTGTATCTATCTATATTTTCACTGGAGACATACTATTCAAGTTCATTAAATAAATATGGATGACCTATTGACCTCCGCTATGTGGGCTTTAGTTTCTTCTGCCCAAGGCCGGCCCTCGATGTGCAAGTGGTGCCACCGCCAAGGGCCCATGAAAAAAAAAGCACAAAATTTTTATGGAACAACCAAAAATTATTAATAAACAACGACCAAAAATAATTATATAAAAAGATAGAAGTTAAACCAAACCTACACTTAAAAAAAAAATTAGTGTACATGATCTTGTTGATAAATTTTGTACTTCCTCGTATGAATAAAAATGTAACACTTTTTATCTCATATATTTCTTATTTATCTTATGTATAAATTGACATTTTTTTTATATTATTATCGACTTTATTATGATAAATCAAAATTAAACATTCTGATCGTTTTTGTTTGATGATATTATGAGATATATCATATATTTATGTGATGGATGAAGTAATTTTTTTTTACAATTAGTTTTTTTAAATATGATTATCACATTTATTCTTATTAATCATAATTAAATATTTTTATCTTTTTCATCGATTATCTTATCTCAAGTTAATAATAAGATTGAATCCTAAAAATCTTTATTCTTATTGTCTTAAAGATGAGATCATCTATTAGTGAACAATTGAATACTTGTCATTGAAACTTAGGAATAGAAGAATAGGTGCATGAAGAAGACTATTTTTCTGGAACTCAATAATATAAACAAAAATTAATATAAAAATCAACAACAACATAAATAGAAAAAATTTAATAATATAAATCTTAGTAGCAATGTGAGTGATTAAACATAAATTTAGTTTATCAACGTAATTTTTGGTTTTTTCCGTAATTGATAATTAAAATTATTAATTATTCTCAGGCTAATGGTTTATATCATATGAGAAAAAAATAGAAAGATAATATGGTTAAAAACATTTGGTTTGTTATTAATAGTTTTAATTTTCTTCATTTAAAAAAATAGTTTTAATTCTCGTGTCACAATAAAAAAACAAAAAAATATTTACATCAAGCATAAAATCAAATCTTATTTTTATATAGGATGATTTTTATGTATTACAATAGACAAAATATATTATAGAAGGAAAATCAAATCCTATTATTATATAGGATGATTACATTTGGTTTGTTATTAATAGTTTTAATTCTCTTGTCATAGTAAAAAAACAAAAAAATATTTACATCAAACATAAAATCAAATCATATTTTTATATAGGATGATTTTTATCTATTACAATAGACAAACTATATTATAGAAGTAAAAATAAAATCCTATTATTATATTGTCGCAGTCATAAATAAAGTCTTCTTAAATTAAAGCTTGAATCTCTGAAGAAGATGAAACGGTAGGACTGGGTATATCGGTCACCGTCACATGTCATCTTCCACTGTTTTCGTGATTAAAGAGGTCATTGGTGCATATAACAATAAATAACCATCTTTCTTATTAGTTTATGATAGTCACCCTAAAACAATGCAACATTATATTTTGATAAACTCTGTTGTCACCCACAATTGAAGAATCAGTCACTATAAAAAAAAAAAAACAAATTGTTTGAACATTATTTACTTTGCCGAGATGGAATCATCCACTTGTTTTTCTCCACTCCCTAACATCACAATTAGTTACACCCCGATCAAAATTTTGAACAAATCACATTTTGATCAATGGTACATACAAATTGCACAAATTGCTGAATTAAAGTAAGTAAGTAATTAGAGAGAAACTTAAGAATCAAATAATATAAATTAAAGTGAGCAAGAATTATTAGAATTAGAAAAATTTAATTATGAAAAAATAAATAAAAAATTGAAGTCGAATATAATTGTGAGAGTGTTGTTCACCTGAATATTCATAAGTTTGTGAGTCAATTCACATAAATGCTAAAATATTATTGAGGAGTCATCAAATGCATATTGCGTACTATATATAATGATTTGAAAAACTTGTCAAATTAAGGATAATGATTTAACATATAAGATTAAATAGATTTTAAATCTAAGGATAATGATTTCAAATATAAGATTAAATAAATTTTGAAACTAAGGATAATGATTTCACAGATAAGATAAAATAAATTTGAATTATTTATTTAATTTTTGACAACTAAGGATAATTATTTTACAATAGATATTGATCATCTTTCTACAATCGCTCTGGTGCGAGTATTCCTTAAGCGAATGAACGTGGTACCTTGAAAATTTCTTCAACAAACGTAGTGCTTTGAATAGGTGTCTTTTTATATATAGATAATAGATAGTAGATATATTTAGGATGTAATTTCGCATGGTTAAGAAAATTAATTTATTAATGATATTGAAAATTATTATTTGATATAATTTTTTTTAAAATTATGTGATTATCATTAAAATTTTAAAAAATATTGATTAAAAAAAGTTATTTGTGAAATAGAAATAATTAATATCATTAAAAATTGAAATCAATACTTATATTTAGAGAGAAAAAAAATCACTATCTTCATATTTATATTTATAATCAGGGAGAAATAGAGTCAGTAAAACCATTTATGTTGGTCAGACGTTGAACCTCCGCTCCATGATTTCCCAGAGTTGACATATGACGCCGCGTTACATGCAGGTGCACCGTAAAATGTCGCATATGAACATTGCCCCTTCTTTGTGTTTCTTTAACACGAGTAACACGAACAGCTGTTCGTTTTCATTTTAATTGTGATTCACGTTTTTTACTTCTAATGTCATTTTCATTTTGAATAATTCCCAGATTTTTTGTATGTTCTTTTCTTTTTCAGAGTAATTTTTTTTATTACAAAAGAGGTACCTGGGTCTAGAAGTCAGGACCTGGTGGCCTAAGCTACATAGTGTTAAGGTTCCATTTCAAAACCAATTGGCAATGAGAGGAGTAGCCCAACAGGTATTTAAACCATGCCATATATTATGAGGTAGGCGATGTGGGACTTCCAACACGCCCCCCTCCAACGAAGCCTGCTGGACCAGGCAAGGGGTATCTATTGACCCATAACAAAGGGCAACTTTTGGCCCATAACAACCGGAAAGAAGTTGGCCTAAGCTACATAGATCTCCCTGCAGCTACCAACTGAGCTGACTTACGCGGACTCTTTTTCGAAGTAATTATCAGACTTTCCTTAAACCTAAAATATAACTGAGCTTTTTTTTTTTAAACCTCAATCACAGCCCTAAGTTTGGTTATAGAAAAGAAAATGGAAAAATAAAAATTGTTAGAGAGAAAAAAAAAAGGTGAAAAAATTTACTGGTTATTTGATATGAAGAAAAAAGGAAGAAATTAAAGATAAAGAAAAAAAAAGTGTGTGAATTTTTTTTACTTGACTGAATAGAAAGTTTAAAAAGAGAAATCAATAAAGTTGTTACATACAGCTAAAGACATGCAACTTGCTGTGGCTTATGCCGCTTAGATCTAGATATGTTGGAAAAATATGGAGAATATACACTAAAATAATATATAAAGTAAGAACATGATCTGAGGCGTGTCAAAGACACTGTCCTTAATAATCTATTCGCGCACCGCGACAATTCCCCAGGATTCAGCAGACCCTTCTGACATAAATAAATCAGGTTACAGAACTGACAGTGTATTGTTTAATGATGTAACCCAGGATTGAGAAATTATTAAAAGCATAAATAAATAAACAACGATTAGAAGAAGAAGAAGAAGAATGATGTTTGTGTTAGTGTAATCTTGTCACAAAAGTCCCTTTTCCTACCATGGCATTAATTATATATATAGAAAGAAGACACCCTTTCACCATGCAGTAGCACATCAGTTACATATAAGGCACTATTTCACCATGCAACTTAACTGTATAGACACTGATTCATGAATTAAAACCAACTTATTTGAAATGTTGCACTCTTTCATAATTCAAACATATTTAAAATAATAAATTAACATCAATAAATATTTTTGAAATAAAAATAATAATAATAAATAATAAATTTTACAACAATCCCCCAATATTTCAAAAATATTTAAAAAATTAATTGAGAAAATTCTGGGTTAACATCACGATTGTAATGCATCGAACCTGGTGCCTTCTGGGCTATGAACCAAGCCTAGACCGATAGAATTTGACATACGGTGCATTGGTGGGGCTGGGCTCTATGAACCAATGACACACTGATGTAAGCAGAGATCCTACCAGTCACACTACAACCCACAATTCCTGTTGTTATCGCCGATTTGCGCTATTACAGCCATGCGCGTGCCTGGGTATTCATGAGCGCTCTAGAAATTGTGCCACCAATTTCATAGGAGCGGCTTCACTCCACACTCATATAGGTGATTCATCAAGTGTATGTTGCACTTCATACACCTCCATAAAGGATATGAATTTCATTAAGAGTTTTTAAACTCACCCTCTCTTGAATGCAAGATAGCACAAACTCTACACCATAGGAAGGGAAAAATTAATAGTGCTAGCAGCATTAACAAGTGACTTGTTATTACCCATATGAACCTTCTTCATGGGATCTCCAATCTCAAAGGTTGGGTTCTCATCACCGTTAATGTCAAGTTGGCTTAAATATGTCACATTCCCCTCGATGTTTCTTGTATCTCAACCTTTTTAAAGGTCTAGTCAGGGGATTGGCAAAAATCCCTTACATAAGTAATGTACAACTTTGGTACAAATATAATATTTGTTAGCATGCATAACCAAATTATACCCGAATAGGATATCTCCACATTTTGTCATTGAAAGACTCATTCTTTACGATGACTATTATTATCTCAAATAATTTAAACACCATTAAAGGTGAACACATGACCACTTATATATGGCCTCATCTGAAATTTAAATTCAGGCATCATTCTATAGAATATCATAATTCATCCCCTATCTAATTTAGGAGGTAACAACATTTTATTTACTCAAATACACCAGATAACCCAAAGTCTATCACCAATTTTCATATCGAAATGACCACACACATTTGGTCTCATCTGAATCTAAAATTCAGGCATCAATATATAAAATGCCGTAGTTCATCTCCCAAAAATTAAAGAAGGTAGACCTCAAATTTTCAACTTATCGTTTCACATTCGAAATAATACGAG